>CM024515.1:32574540-34974540 GCA_014182375.1 Eucalyptus virginea
AAAAAATTTTAAAATTTTCTTAATTTTTTAAAATTTTTAAAATTTTCTTAATTTTTTAAAATTTTCTTAATTTTTAAAACTTTTTAAAATTTTTAAAATTTTTAAAATTTTTAAAATTTTTAAAATTTTCTTAATTTTTTAAATTTTTTTAAATTTTCTTATTTTTAAAATTTTTTTAAAATTTTCTTAATTTTTAAATTTTCTTAATTTTTAAAATTTTCTTAATTTTTTAAATTTTTCTTATTTTTTAAATTTTTGAATATTTTAAATCTAATTTAATTAATTTATATACTATTATTTACACGTAGACGCGAAACGGCATCGTTTTTGCATTTTCCGCCACGTCGGCGTGCAAAACGACGCCGTTTTGGACCGAGCTCGCCGGAAAGTCGCCACGTCAGCCATTTGGCCGGATTTTCGCGGAGTGGCACTTAAGTGTCCCATTTTACTCCGATGATGGCACTTAAGTGTACTATTTTAAAGTTATGGCACTTAAGTGTCCCGGCGTGCCAAGTTATGGCACTCCAGGTGTCCCGCACTCAAAAATAGTAGTTGTGCCCCGGAGAATACGGAATGATTCAGCCATGCCAAAGGTTTGCTAAGTGGTCTAAGGAAAGGCCAAAGCAGCCTTTTCGGCCGTTCTTGTCCGTGAATTCCGTAATCACTTTACTGCATTTTTCTTCGGGGGAACGAGGAATGTTTTCCCCCCATTAAAAGAACAAGCTTCGCACCGTCTTCCGTTAAAACTTTGACATTCTCTGAACTAAGTCGCCGGGATGGCGTGAAATGGTAGATCAATCAACAAAATCCTAGAAAACGGTCAAGTCTCGACTGAAAGAAACAGGGCAAAAGAAAAGGCTGCAAAAAGGCAACAAAGATGGTAATCATCGTGACATCACTGCCCATTCACTTCGAGGTTAAAAAGCATTCGAAGTGCTTAAAACTTAGGGTCCGTTCGTTTTGCGGAAAACAACTTCTAAAAAAATATTTTTCGAAATTTCTAGTGTTCGGATGGCGGAAAATAAATGGTCGAAGAAAATGTTTTCCGGTCAATGGAAATTCTCATTATAAGATTATGGAAAATGATTTCCTCTTTTCACAAGTACTCTCGCGCGATCTCTGTTGCACTTCTTTCCTTACTCATTTACTCCGGCTGCCATTTTTGCCCTCTTTCTCACAAAACTTACGGTTTCTAATCTCATCTTCTCCTCCTTCGACACCAACGATCAGCAGCAGCGGAGCATCCCCTCATCCGGCGGTGATGGATCTCTACCCTCATGAAGCCTTGGATTTCTAATCTCATCCTCCTCCTCCTTCGACGCTGACGATCAGCAGCGGCGGAGCATCCCCTTGTCCAGCGATGCTCGATCTCCACGACGTGCCCGGCTTCCTTTTCACTACTGCTCAGTTCACACTCTTCCATTCGTAGTTGTCTTCAAGCAACACATGCACAGATTGAAGCGTTCTCATAGGTCTCTCTCTCTCTCCTCTTGTTTGTTTGCATGAATAGAGTTGTGGCTTCAGAATTTGTGTGTAGAGGAGCTTATTTTCAAGGATTTTGAACTTCATCCGCATCTCGTTCTTCAAGGTGCTTTTGGGGATTCAAATCGGAAGACGAGGTGCTTTTGGGGATTCGAATCGGAAGATGGGCTGGTGTGAATGGTCATTTTATAGTTCCGAAGCCATCGTTTTCATTTTCCTTTTTTCCTTTTCTTTTGGAGATGGAAGATCGAGACTAGAGTTTCGTGAAGCGAGATTAGAACCAGTTTCCCGTGCACTCTGCTTCGTCAGCTTGCTCCTTTCGCCTCTTCCAGGATGTGATGATTCTCATATCCGCTGTGTTTAGAACTAGTACCTGTCTGTTTGTTCATCTGATCTTTTTTTCAATAGTACTGTTCATTCGACTTTGCATAGTGGGACTTGCCTAAGATAATAACTTGTGCCTTCGGGATGCATATTTTCCTTACCGAACATCAGAAAATGTTGTCATTTTCCTGGAAAATGACTTTTGGAAAAAATATTTTCCGGAAATGGCCCATTTTCCGTGAAACAAACGGACCCTTAATCAAGCCTGTCTAATCTGAAGGAATTTCGCTTCCGGTGACAAAAACAAAACCGAAAGTGCAAAACAAGAAAACAGGGCAAGTCATCGAGAAGAGGAACACAGCAAAATAAAAGGCATATTTCGTCTAGACAATGTCAAGGACCACACTCCTTTCTCAAGATAAAGGAGTTGGACTAGGATGAGCGATTTTCAAATTCATTTTTAGCGTTGGAAAATTTAGAGAGAAAACAAATTATCCACAAAAGTGGCTTCCTATCATGCATGGTTTTGAAATACTGACATTTTGGTAGGCCAAAGAGATGGGCCTCGCAAAATGGAAGATTATAAGTATTGGAAGATTATCCACGCTAACACCTCAAAACACTTGATGTACTGTTTGGTTAATGGTCATGGAATCATGAAAGGAATCCCAAACCGTAAAATCAATAGAGGACAATAATTGGGAAAATGTTCAGAGATCTTATGTGGTTCTTCATCCTATTTCTATCCCTAGTTTTCCGTTATTCGCTTTGTATACGTTGATTGGAGACGCATTCCCTTTCTTACACGTACAACATATATGTTATTTTAAGAGATGGGCTTCACTCGGTGAGCATAATTCAACATGGAATTCCACTCTGAGCCCAACCTAAGAAAAGAATTTCTGAATCAATTTAGTAATTTAGACTTTTTTTGTTTCTCAAAAATAAATAATTCGATAAATATTTTCCTAAGAATGATCGTTTATATCACTCAAAATAATTATTTAATATAAAATATTTTTATTATTCATTATAATTTATGTCTAAATATTTTTCGTGGAAGGTAAACAAATTTTTAGTTCGTTTATTTTTATAAGCAATATAAATAATTATTTTTATGAAATGTATTTTAAATCACTCTCTTAATCAAGGATATACTCCCTTTACATCTGTGCTACAGTTCCATCTTCACTCTCGATCGTATTAATTAATCATCCGAGCCAAAAGTAAAGCAAAATATCTTTGTGCTCTAAATAGGCAATTATACTCTTAACAGCTTTTCATCAGCCAATATTAGTTTTTCTCCTGGACCAATGGCATCTGTTTGTTTGGTCGTCGTAGTAAAAAACTAGAGTGGAAATTAGAACACCTTTTGAATGGAGGAGATAACGTAAAGCCAAAAGAAGCAACATGGACGGACCATTTTTCTTAGCCATGGCATCAACAAACAAACGAAGAAAATTACGAAGATGCAATCCTATTTTGATGACGGCTTAGCAATATACTAATTGCCGGCCAACGGAAGCATGTGATCATCGTCTTTTACGGAGACAATGAATGATTAGATAGCCTCATTGATGACATGGAAGTGACAAGCGGTACTAGTGCATCTACTTTCGGAAAAGGATGGATTCCCATTAAATTCTTTTGTGCATTCGCCTACAATAAGGTGCAAGGGAGAGCATTAAATTCCAAAAATAAGCCTATTGACATTTCTCTATTGGGTGCTTAAATCAGAAGAAAAACAGCGTCATCTTATCATGTTATGTTGTCGTCGTTACACTTAAATAGTCGAAAATAATTAAAATGCCACGTTACACGAATTCAATGAGATTTAGCTAAAATGTTTTATTGTATTTTCCCTTATAAGTTCAAGACTACGTTATTTCAGTTAAAAAGTTTATACCTTTATAGGTTTGAAATTTCGATATAATAATTTTAGGAGAGATTGTGCAATTATCTCGGAAATATGACAATTCAGTTTTCTCAATCTCGTGCTCACACTCAACTCAATACAATATATGTACTCGCATCAAACTCAATCCAACTCTAATATTAAAAACTAAATTATAGTGTAAAGCTTCGAACTCCATCTCAAGTTCTCATAAAAAATTTCAAAAATAATGATTTTTTTTTCATTGTCCTTAGTAAAATCCTTTAAATTATTAACAAGGCTCGCAAGTAACATTACTGTAGTATTAAAAATTTGGCACCTCCGACATGGCAATCCATATTGTTAGGTCCAAATACATAAAAGAAGGGTGAAGCGTTTTTTTATACATATAAAAATATTTATCTTTCTAGAACCAGCACCTTATTTAAAAATGTTTTTTATATGCAATTAAACTGTTAATTTGCAATAAGAAACTTATAGAGTTTAGGGAAAAAGAAATTACAAAAGCTATTTATGGAGTTTCAATTAGGATATGCTTTCTCTTCTAGCTCTGGCAACCCCATTAGATTGAAATTCACTACTTTAGCCAATAGTGCAATTGCCAAGAACTTTGTATTGTGCAGACTCAACTCCTCCTACGGCTATCTCACTATAGACTAAATCATTATTAGATGTCTTTCAATAGCTATTCTCACACCTTGTGCACCCAACACGGTAGACATATTCTCCCCCAAAATTATTTAACCACACTTCTAAGTGTTTACAAATAATCATTCGCATATTTTGTCTCTTACCTAAAGAATTGCATTCTCTCTAAGCACAACCACTTCTTCCGTGTGTATACAAATGATTTTGGCACCCTTGCTAACTTTTAGGATCAAATAAATAGATTATAATGAAGCAGCAGAAAGATAAATCTCAAGAACACTCAATGTGTTTCGATTTTTCTTGTTGCAAGCACTCAATCACAAGCTACGTTTTACTTGTACTTTGTCTTATAGGCCTCCAAAAACAACCCTCCTGTTTCAACCATCTGATTCAAGTCAATCACAGAATGAGTTTCATTTCATCACACAGAAAAGAGACACTTGGAGGGGGTACTTAGAGATCATCAACAAATGAAAAAAATCAAAATGATAAGGAGAGTGAGCAGAAGTTGGTAAGTTTATAAATTGACTTATTATAGTGTTTGCAATTTATTTACGATGCTTGTAAAATTTCCAAAGAGTTGGTTATTCTTTACTTCATTTCAAAGTTGGTAAATTTCTAACGGCATTGATAAGTTATTGATAGGTTATTTGGCAATCAAATTGATGGTCATGCTTTTCTTTTATCGACCTTACTAGATATTAATGTTGGTTGGGTCTACCTGTGTGGGGCCTGGTTAACGTTAATAAATAAAAGAAAAGGTCAAAAAGTCAAAAATGCAATAAAGGAAAAGAAAGGCGGGCTGCTCGTTCGGAGAAGACAGGAAATGGGCTGCCAAATATTGTCGGAGTTGACTCAAATTTCAATATGTTGTTATAAGACCAAGGCAAATGAGTCGAGACAGGCGAGTCCATCAGTTTCATTTGTCAATCGGTTTTGTTCATTGAACACTTTTTCTAAATTATCTCAAATTTCTCCAATCGCGATTAGGGCTTCTTACTATATATATATATATTAATCCGCTTTTACAGTGACGAAATGTCACTATATTGTTGATATTGAATCTCTAATATATTACTAAAGAAGAACCTCTGTGCATCTTACTATTTTTGGTGATTAGTAAAAGTTTTTGAATCATCCGTGATTTTTTTCACATTGAATTTTCCACATAAACTTGTCGTGTTTGCTTTTATCTGTTTTTATCATTTTGGCATTATTTTTATTCATTACGAGATTATATTGCAGGAATATATTGCCTGTTATTATAGGGGTTGAGTCGATTTTGGTCCATATAATCTTGGGAAGAAATTGATTCTACATTAAGTTAATTTTTGATGAATTGTGGCCGGTTCTCTCGAACTTTGTATCAATAATTTTGGAAATCCATCAAGTAAGGGAAATTTTCCGCACTTTCCTTTGACTGACCTTGCACTCAGTCCCCAAAGTTTGCGTTAGCCACATCTTTGATTTTTTGTTTCATCGACCGATAGCATTTGATTTTATGGTCTTCGTTGTCGTGGAAAAGTATGATTTCTATCCCAATCACGTCCTTAGCATTTAATTTTATGGTCTTGGTCTTCGTCGTCGTGGAAAAGTATGATTCCGATTTCTGTCCCAATCGCGTCCTTAGCATTTGATTTTATGGTCTTGGTCTTCGTCGATGTGGAAAAGTATGAGTTCTGTCGCAATTGCGTCCTTAGCATTTGATTTTATGGTCTTGGTCTTCGTCGTTGTGGAAAAGTATGAGTTCTGTCCCAATCGCGTCCTTAGCATTTGATTTTATGGTCTTGGTCTTCGTCGCTGTGGAAAAGTATGAGTTCTGTCCCAATCGCGTCCTTGGTTTTTTCAGCCCCATACTCGCGCTCGACTCAATAAGTTTAATACTTTGTCGAATTTCGGTATAACAATTTTAGGATAGATTATGTAATCATCTTGAAGACATGACAATTTAGTTTTTTCAGCCCCATACACCCGCTCGACTCAATACAATATATATGCTTACATCGGATTCAGTAAAAACTAAATTAAAGCTTCGAAATCCATCTCTAGTTCTAACCAAAAAAATTCCGAAATAATGATTTTTTTCTTTGTCCTCAGTAAAATTCTTTAAATTATTAACAAGGCTTGCAAGTCACATAACTGTGGTATTACAAAATTTGACACCTTTGACACGGCTAGGTCTAAATACATAAAAGAGGGGGTAAAGTGCTTTTTTATGTATGTAAAGGTATTGATCTTTCTAGAACCAACCCCTTATTTAAAATTTTGTTTTTTTATATGCAATTAAACTGACAATTTGTAACAAGAAACTTATAGAGTTTAGAGTTTCGATTAGAATGTGCCTTCTCTTTTAGCTCTAGCAGCCCAATTAGGTTGAAATCCACTACTTGAGCCAACAATGCAAATGCCAAGAACTTTGTATAGCGCGGACTTGACTCTTTCTACGATTATCTCACTATAGACTAAATAATTATTAGATCTCTTTCAATAGCCATTCTTGCACCTTGTGCACATAGCACGGTAGACACATGCTCCCCAAAATTACTAATCACACTTCTAAGTGTGTACAAATAATCATTCGCACACTTTGTCTCTCACCTAAACAATTGCATTCTCTCTTAGTACAATCACAAGGTGCAATGTCTAAGCCCGATAATTTTTTGATAATTGTTTATCTTTTAAATTTTTCTGTTTTTTGCGTCATAAAGAAGTTTATAGTACATGGAAAGACAAGATACTGGTTTTGATTTCTTGCAAGTTAGCGCATGGTCCCTTAGAGGGCGACAACGCTAAGCCTAATTACATCGATGAACAATGGAAGTTACTAAAAAGGCAATGTGGGGTTTCATTAGGCATCATCAGTTGGATTTTATTTCTTTAGATAAACTATAAGGATCCCATCCCACTGCTCCTTTTGCTCTTCCGATTTCCATCTTTTGGCAATTGAAAACCGTAGCCACAACAACACCAACATAGATTTCGGAATCCTATGCTAGCTGGATCCTATGAGAAACAATTGATGTCGTCTCATCCATTGATCCTAAGACTTTCAGGATTATATGTCACAACCGCACTTCCATTCACTCACGGAACACTTCTTGGATATGTTCTTCCTCAGCACTTCATTTCGAGTTGGGATTAATAGTCCCCCCCCAGCGTACATATTGGAGTACGAAGCCCACCCAAAAAATCGAATGAAATAGTCCGTTCTATTTTGCCGGTATCACCAGCTGACTTAGTTCTGATGACTCTCTTCGGAATATGAGGCAATAATAGAGCAAATCTGTCAAATGATTCTCCACCAAGAGCAAGAACTCTTTTATTATGTATGTTGGATTAATTGGTCGATTTACAACATTTTGTATAGAAATTACTAAAACATGCAAATAGTTATAATTCGTTATAATTCAAAAATTTATTTATCAATGACCATAAAACTGCTCATATATTATAAGAAGAAAATCGAAAAACCCTCCAACACAAAAGTTATTCATCACATCAAATCTCCAACATTGTATAGTAGAGTAGACGATCTACCACAGTGCATCATTCAAGTTTCACACACAAACATAAATAGAAACTTCTAAATTCATAAGCATACAATAAGATAAGAAAGACTATTGTAATTTCTGTCTCATTTATTGTCTAGATTAGACAGGCTGCTCCGTCTAGTGCCCACAGTCAGGGCATTTCTACTTGAAAAAAGCTGGTACTCTTCCATGCTTGCACTTCTCACAAATAAATGGGACATCTGTGCCGGCTAATTGCCCCCACCGCAACCGTTGCCACCCCTACTCTGCCGTTGTCGCCGCCACTGCCTCCACCACCCTCGCCGCCGCCCTCATTCCCGCTAATTTAGCCTCGGCGGCAACCGTTCCCACCAATTTAGCCCCGGCGGCAACCGCTCCCACCAATTTAGCCCCGGCGGCCCCGGCTCCCCTCGCTCCCCCTTCTCCCCTCGCAGCCCCTTCTCCCCTCGCTCCCCCTTCTCCCCCTGCGGCCCCTGCGGCCCTCGCCGCCAGATGTAGTAGAAAAGGAAACCACAAAGCATGACGGCAACAATGACTAAACCAACAATAACCCACGTTGGGGTGTTATTGTCATCAGATGATACGGAATTCGGATCGATCCATGCCGATGGAGGAGGAAAGTATTGGAAACTCGGATAAGTTTGTGGATAGTTATTGTTCTCCATCAACAAAGCTCTGTGGAGGTAGTTATGCGAGTAGTGAGTCTACAAACATATTATGAAGCATCAATCCAAGAGCCAATTTACCTTTTTATCATGATGAATTGATCGTATGATCCAACCACGAGATCGAAATAATTCAACACGGAATTCGGCGAGATATAATGTGAGTGGAAGTAGTTGCTTGCACATATACCCTCACAAGAAGAACTGAGCAAATCGGTGAATGATGTTGCGCCAGTGCTTACGCGACCTGCAAAGAAGTGAGAATTTTCGCCTAGTGGAGGTACCACTATATATGCCCCACGACGCTACCTCCCTCCCTCCCTCATGGGGTGGGTTTTTTTTTTTTTTTTTAGAGAGTGAGGACAACTAGAAGTCCAACTGCTAGAAAGTGAGCTGGCTTGGTAGGTTAGGTAAGCATTTTAACAAATGCATCACCATTCTTTTTTGAGGATGTAGTGTACTGATTGAAGCATCTAGTCAAAAAGTTGGGAAATTTCATTCACGTGCCAAAATAGAAAAAATTATCAAAAAAAATTATAAATCTATTACAATTGTGTCAATTCAATTATAGATATTCTTTTAATCAATTGAGTACTAAATCTTTTATATTTATATCAATTCAATCTGTCCGATCAAAATTTGCCGCTCGGCACTAAAATGAATACAAGGTGTTTTACAAGGCACTGTCGGCACTGACGTGGATAATTTTTAATAATATTTGAATATTTTTTCAATTTTTATTTCAATTTTTCTTTTTATATTTTCTTTTCTTTCTTTTTTTCCTTTTCTCTTTCTTTCTTTATTTATTTTTTTCTTTCACTCGCTTCTTCCTCCGGCTAGTCGCTAGCGACCATTGGAAATGAAGCTTCAGGAAGAACGGGGCGAGCATTAACTACTATCCAGGCTTGATCACGTCTTCATGAGTGATGTTCAGGAGCGAGGAATTAGGCCCATTGAAATGATACACCTATTTGACTAATACGGTCTAAGGGAATAAGATTTTGGTGAATGGCCAAGAAAAACAATCAAGTCTGAAACGAGAAATTATTATATACTCTACAAAATGTGTGATCCAATATCATCTCAATCATTAATCAAATAGATCTCACTATGTACCCACGGGATCAATTGTTGAACTAGGTTCAACATGAGATTATAGACCATACAGTAACATTTCATGTAAAATGGGGTTATGGACGTGATCTGAAAATTAAAATTCACTCTACTATCCAAAATCAAGTCCACAAAAACTTATTTTAGAGCCGACCTGCTAAGGATATAAGAGACCCTTGTCAATTCGTTTCTATTTCGAGTATTCTAAAAACACAGGAAAATGTTCTAAGATCCTCCTGAACTTAAACTGTCTTAGATGGACACATCAAAAAACCAATAATCTCAGTCCTCATGTCGGTCTATTCTTGTCTACATCTCTCTTATGGTAACAGGACTCCTGTCCATAATGAAACGTGGGAGAAAACGACGTAACGGCAGAGTCCATCGTGTCGTAACTGTCGGCCACAATCATGAGTGTTTAGAATCTTATCCTTCCGACTTGACTCGCCATCACATCGTTTTGCCCCCCAAACTTTTGGACTCTCGGGTCTATCGCTACCCTTGCATCGCAATAATGATTCCAACGCCACAAGAAAAGACCGCTGGATAGATCCGACAAATGCCTAAATTGAATCTAATGAAAAATGATCCAATTCAAATTGACATATTTTGTTCATTTTAACTCATTTTCATGTAATACAAATCAAATGACTCATACTCGACCTCACTAATATCTAACTTGACTCATAAATATAAAACACTTTCATATTTACCTAATTTAAAAAAACTCATATCCAAACATAAGTGAGAGTAGACTATGAACTTATTTAACATTCATATTATTTTGGGTTTAAGTCATTCATATAATTAAAAAATAGGCTTATAACCCATTTTAATAGATCTATCATCAAATAAATATGATATCCTGACATCTATGGAAATTTGTCCCAATTATGTCACATTGCATAGACATGTAAGAAGGAAGATTGGGACATCTCCCAAAAATCAAGTATGTAATTGACATCGCATCGGTTGAGAAAAGAGCAAGAAGAACCATAAATTATTCGTTCAATTCTGCTTGATTCAAATGGGATGCTGACAACCTTTGGGGAAGGACGTACGTGAAACGCAATAAGCAAAATACACAGAAGACTAGCGACTAATAGTCACTAATTAAGATATGGAAAAACACAAAATGGAAGGATTGTGTTGGATTCCAAAAAATTGATAATGTTCAGATACCCAAAAAAAAAAAAAAAAGGCATCTTTTGTGTCAAGAACCACTCTCCTTTCTCAAGATAAAGTCGACAACGTCCTCCACAAATTTCTACGACCTGCATAGGTAAAAATAAAAGAGTTCAATTCGGGTGAGCGATTTTCAAATGCACTTTTAACCTTGGAAAATTTGGAGAGAAGACAAATTCCCCATAAAAGTCGCTTTCAATTGGGCATATTTTGGAAATATTGACATTTTGCTAGGCTGAAGAGGGAAAAGGTTCAGTCATGTTTCATCCAACCAATTTAGAATTGACCGATCACCTAGAGTATAGCAAATCAAAGAATGTAAGTATGGGAGGATTATCCACGCTAACAGCTCAAAACCACTTGACGCCGTGGTTGGTTCATTGCCCTGGAATCATGAAAAGGAATCTCAATCTAAGCAATCAAATTCTTAGATGTGGGGTTCATTCTCTATTGTTTGGTTTCAATTTACAAATGAAGGGAGAAATTTCTGAGGTGAGATGCAAAGTGAGGTAAAAACATGTCAAAAATGGAATGTGTAAAATATTTCTCCATTCCACATATCCAAAGTGGCTTATGAAAAACTATGGATGGAAACAGAATGAAGAAACACATACGATCCCCCAACAATTTCCCGATTATTGTCATCTAGAATGATCATACAGTTCACACAATCATTTCACAAACACTTTACATACAGCTCCTCAAAATCTCTTGAGTAAAGCATTTCACACATAATCTGCAACGATGAAGATAAAGCCATTCCCACGTAACTTCAAACTACTTCACAGCTATTACCTCAAGCCATTGTGATATTCTTGTCCTTACTGTGTTTTGAGTCAGACCCAATCACGAGAACAAATGGAGTGACAGCAACTCAGCTAAGTGTGTTAATGGAACTCTATATCCCCACCCAAGCCAACGTGATGCTCGTAGTTGGCATCTCCATTAACAGACCAGAAAAGTTTCATATTAGCGAGAAAGAGAAATAATCTCACCTTGTAGAGGAATGCGAGGGCCATGGAATCGAGAGGCAGGCGAAACTCCCATGGAAAGATTTGAAGATGATGAATGGAGAGAGAGAGAGAGAGAGACAGAGAGAGAGAGCGAGAGAGAGAGAGAGAGAGAGAGAGAGAGTTAGTTCTGGCTTTCTAGGATTTAAAGATTTATGAAGCTCAGGAGTACTGAGCGTGTTGGGTTCGTGAATGTTTTTTCCTTCTAGGAATCCTAGTACCACCTCTGCCTGAGCAACCCAATTCTACATTGGGAGTATCCGTTAACTAGGCACTTTGATTCTATTATCATAAATCCATCCAAAGATGAGCTGCAATGGCATTCCATGTCCTGTTTATTACTCCAAGGTGAGCCAAACAACGCCTAAGTGATTACACGATGTACGATATGTGACATCCCAGATTTTTAATGTGGCATCCCAAAATTTTATGACAACCCCTAGATATACCATGAACTATGAATAGATGATGGAAGTGCCATCGGATTTTATTATGGCCATTAGACTAATAGATTTCAATTAATCAAGGCCGGACATTTAATGGACTATTGTTTTGATTTGGAAATGTATCCTATAACTAAGTATGATCAAGGATTATACTAAAGGATAAAATTGACAAGAGAATTTTTTGTCCTTGGCTGTATACTCTATAAGTTGGATTTTCATTGATTATTGTTGCAATTTTATATGGCCATGTGAGTAATTGAGATTATGAAATTAAGTGGGGATTAAAGTAAATTGTTAAGAGCAACTATGGGCTTATTTAGTATTATTTTTTTGGGCCATTTAAAAAGTTGGATTTTTGGCCCAAGAGTGTTGGGCCCAAAGTGGGCCAAGAGGCTCGGCCCAAGAAACCCCATGGGCTGTCGACCGAATGGGAGGAGAGAGGAGCCGGATGGGCCTCCTCCATTTGTCTTCAACAAGAAGACACTTGTCTCCTCCTTGGAGACAAGTGTCCCTCCATGCAAAAATTGAAGCATGCAAGAATTTTAATCAACCAAAAGGAAAAGGGAAAGGGGGGCGGATGGAGCTAGGTGCCGAGAGAGAGGAGTGTTTGTGCGAGAGAATGAGAGAAAGAGAGAAAGAAGAGGAAGAAGACTGGCCGCCGTGCATCCGCCTAGCTACCGCCGTCAAGCCCGCCTTGCCCCACCGTTTGCTTGCTATGTTGTGCTTGGATTAGAGGCAAGTAGAGTCCATTGATTTACCCTTTGCTTGCTGCATTTTATGTGTAATGAATGGTGGATTTCGGATGTGGATGAGATGTGAAATTTCAAAGTTATAGGAGTTGGTGTTCTAGCCTAGTATTCTGTTTCTAGAAAAACAATCCGACCTTTGATATTTTCGTGAGTTTCATGCAATGTTCTAGTGAGAATCTGACTTCAAATTCTTGATAAAATTTGTATAAGACTTCTTGAATATTAACATACTAACAATTGAGATGAAACAGATAAGAAATGGTTGGTGAAATGATTTTTCTTTGAAGAAACTAGATCTGGAAACTGTTATGCTGACCTTTGGTGATCTCGTGAGTTGCATGCGATGTTCTAGTTGAAATATCACTTCGACTTTTTGATGAAAGCTGTAGAGAACTTCTTGGATAATAACATATCAAAATTTGAGAGGAAACGAACAAGTATAGGTCGATGAAACCATTTTTCTTTGAAGAACCTAGATCTGGAAACTGTTATGTTGATCTGTTGTGATCCCGTAGATTTTGTGAAATTAACCAGTCCGAATTTGATCTCGTGTTCTTGATAAGAGTTGTAGACAACACCTTGAGTAGTAACATACTAAAATTTGAGAATAAAAGGAAAATTATTGATCGGGGAAAAATGATTTTCTTTGAAGAGGATGAGTCTGGACAGTGAACCGAGAGTTAGGAAGAGTTATGAAAATTATATCTTTTAATCCAGAAGGAATTAGACTTTTATTTCTTCATGAGACTTTTATCTCTAGATCTCAGCTATGATATATTAAAATCTCAGAATTTTCAGAGTTCATTTAAGGGCTTAATCAAAATTATATTCCGAAACTGTGCAAAAGTGGTGCTGAAATTTCCTTTTGCTGTGATGTATGGACTTATGTGATTGATATGAAACTTTATTGACATGGTGTTCTTCATGAAATATCTTCATCTGGGTCTTTTTTACATCATGTTAAATTTTCAGAATTTATTGAGATTTTTTACTAATTTTCCAAGAATTTTTACTAAAGAGGTGCATTCTATTTTACCCGAAAAATTGGCTCTATTTTCAAAAATCAATTAACTGCTTTATGAAATGTGATATCGTGGGTGTTATGTGTACTGCATATATAGTGACGTTTGGCATATCATATAACATCAAAAAGCTGGTTTAGACCTTTGATATTGTTGCATCAAATACCATGTTGAAAATGAGACATATATGTGAATACACATTGTGATAATGATGATACCGTCGGAGGTGTGAGCTGACGATGCCCCGGGAGTCGGGATGCCTAGAGGTTCAAATGAGTCGATACCCTTTGGATGCCTGATTGTATTATGAATACATGCCCAGAGGTTTTCCCCGGGAGTGTCGGGATGCCCGGTTGTATTATGATACATGCCCAGAGGGTGAGGAGTTGTATTATGATGCATGCCCGGAGGGTAGAGGTAACCATTTTCATGGTGAGCCCTAGAGATTCCTCGTGATGTTAGGTGGGATGCGAGATGCCCAGAGATGTGTGCCAGATGCCCAAAGGTGTGTGCCGGAGGCTCCTCGCGATGCCAAGTTGGATGCGGGCGATAAATGAGGGATGCAAACACTAGTCCCTAGAAAGAAAAATGATGAGATCCTTGTGAAAGATAAAATTAATAATTGAATCATGCGCATGGATGTATGCATATGGCATGGGATGAACCTCATGATATATGCATGGCTGCCTTATGATATATGTATAAGTGCATGGTGGTATATGCACGTTGCATGATGATATATGCATGGCTGCTTGATGATATAAGTACAAGTGCATGGTGGTATATGCACGTTGTATGGTGATATATGCATGGCTGCTTGATGATATAAGTACAAGTGCATGGTGGTGGTATATGGACATTGTATGGTGATATATGCATGACTGCTTGGTGATATGAGTACAAATGTATGGTGATATAAGGTGAGATATGCTCGAATGCATGAATGATATGTGTTTTATTCATGATACCTTGATTGTTTTGTTTGACGCGTTGTGTAGTTTGGTGGATCTTTACTGCTGAGTAGTTATACTCACCCCGTTTGGAGACTAACATTTCAGACTAAACAAGAAACCTCTGCTGCCCCTGCAATCGGTAGATGGATCGAGTGATTAAATATGACCGCAAGGAGGAGGAGAGCAAAGGAATGAACTTTTGGATGCCGACACTGATCGATGGACTTTAAGTATACGACTGTTGGAGAAGATGTCGGTCATCTTTTAAAGTATAGTCGAGTATAGAAGACTACGACATTTTGATGTACCGATGAATGATGTCCATATGGTTTAAGTAAATAAAAGTGTTCGGTTTTTACCTATAAATGTTTAGTAGGTGTTCATCATTTTTTTTAATATAGAGAAGGGAGTTGTTGGACATGCTTCCGTTATATGAGCTGCGCAATGGATCGATCTAAAAGATGTAAACCACCAGGTTGTATGGACCTGCTACAATTGAAATGGTATCAGAGATTATATTATCAAGTCAAGTGAAGGGTAAGCGGACAGTGGCGACCCTAACGGTTTGGGGGCCGTCGAGGGGTGCCACATTTAATCCCGTTTTCTATTAAATAAATCAGGCATTTCATTGACGCGCCTATAGGGCTGTTCTCAGAGCTAATCACTCTCGAGATAACTAGACTATCCATGGAAACCATTAAGAAATTTTAATGCAATAGATTTGAGAATTGGACTAGAAATCGGCTACTTGATCGTGTTTATCTTTAGAGGTCATTACGGCACAGTATAAAATCGATTTAAGATTAGAGATAGATCGATTCAACAGAGATGTGTGGCTAATCATGGGTGACACCACTAAATTGAAAAATTCTCGTCGACCGGTATTAGACTGATTTTTCTATCGTTTTGATACCATGTGTCTGTATTTGAATCTTCGAGATTTTCACAACAACTGAGAGTCGTCAATGTGTCAAGTGGGTTCATTGTGGCTCGAAGAAAATCGACTACAGGTCATTTGCACTAAAAATTTCTAAAAACTACTCGGTAGCCTAGGTCACACTAAAAACACACCTAAATGAAATTAACCTTGAATCTGAGTCCGATTTCGGAAATTGAAGATTCTGTCATGTCACAATAAATTATAGGAATGTCAACTCAGTCTCTGAAGATTTTTCTGCAACCCGAGACATTTTAGGAAAAAGTCGGCATAGGGCCGTATTTGTTCAGAAAATGCCGGGGATCGTTTTTTATAGTAAATTTGGGAAACAAGTGAACTGTATGGGTGAGAAAAAATGCTAAATGGATCGGTGAGGTACTAATTGGATTTGTTGAGGCCGAATTGGATTGAATTAAGCATAAACAGGTATCCAATTGAGAGAAATTGTGTCAAATTCGTATGCCCCCCACTCCCTATAGTTTTGGACCACTTCAAGTGTCCTAAGGGGTGCATTGGTGGCTCATTGAAGGCCAAGGAATCCCGGCTTGGTGGACAAGTTCAAGGAGACAAGCTTGTGGAAGAAAATGGCTTATGGTCCCCTCCATCTCTCTCTTCCTCTCCAAGGCAGTGTCCACCGCTCTCTCCCCTCTATTTTGTGTGATTGATGCCCAGAACAGCTGAAGAAGACCACTGAAGCCGCCTAGATCCATCCCCGCACGCAGCACGCCTCGTTGTTCACTGCCTTGCCGCGTCATCGCCCACGAGCGCTACCCGGGCACATCTGCCTCCCTCACACCGTCTTAGCCTTTTGTTTGTGCATCCCAGGTGACTGTCCAGCCACCATGAGTGGTTGTGGAAGCCCGCCAGAGCCGCCGTTTGCCTAACCGAGCCGTCCTTTTGCCTTCATTAGTCTTACTTTGCCTAACCAAGCTTGTTTCCTCTTTGTTTCAGCACAAAATAGAGGCTGTGAAAGTGGGTTTCTAGCAAGCTTTTAAGCCCGTTTTGAGGTGGTCCCGAGCCTCAGTTACTAGGCCCGCCTTGAGGAAAGTCGAGTCCCACAACGTTCCCATCGTTTTGCAGCGACTCGCTCGTTAATCAAGTGAGTTTAACTCACTAAACCTCGCTTAGTATGCTAATAAAGCTTAGGGGTTGATTAGATTTAATTAAGTGTGATTAGATTGATAAATTAGATTAGAGTAATTAAAGTAGTGATTTACCGATACATGTTAGGTGGTTAGTTATAGCAATTAGCGAGTAAATAGATTCTAGTATTTATTGAACGAACCTTGGAATTTTTCTAGGTCCATTTCGGCGTCCAATTAGGCATTACGAGCCTAAATTGGATTTATTGCAATTATTTAATAATTTTCGTAATTAATTATTTATTTATTTATTTATTTATTTTTCGGAAATTAGGCTGGGATAGCCGATGATCGGAATTTTATGTTGATTATTGTGGTGCAATCTGTTTATTTATTTGAGTGTTAAATTGTGCTGAATTGATTTATTTGTGATTTCAGGAATTTATTCCTAAATTAAATAATTTTGGTAATTAATTGGTAATTACCGAACGTCGGTTTACAATGCCAAAAATATGTTTATGGGCTATTAAAATGAGTGGGATGTTCTAAAGCAAAATATGATATTTTGGCTAAGACCGATCGTATACCCACACATGGCTATTTTATCGGGATGTATGTTTGGGATGGTATACTATATCGACCTAAGGGCGATATGTCAACTTAGCAGAGAGCGGTATACCGGTATACTATATCAACCTATAGGCGATATGGCATCTCAGCAGAGAGTAATATACCTTATCAGCTTAGATTGAGCATTGTCGGTATATTATATCAGCCTAAAGGCGATATGGCAGCTTAGTAGAAAGCAGCATACCCAATCACCTCAGAAGTGAGCTACACTATCTATCTATCAGCTTAGCAGTGAGCAGTCCTAATATAAGCGAACTTTATAGATAGTATGAGATGACCCGACCAATAAAGGGTCGTAATGACATGTAATCGACTAAGTCAATTGATCAATGAGTTGATCTTATGTTAGGAATTGATTAAATGATATGATATAAGGCATCTTTAAATAATATTGATTTGCAATATGGAATTGAGGCCAAAGTAAGTTCTCTGACTCGTGTTGTGCTTAGGCAGCCCTAAGGTGTATTGGCTTCCTAATCGAGTTTTAGGAGGGTAGAACTTGCAGAGACGTAGTCTCACCCTATTGTAGGACAACATTTCAAGTCCCTCGATGGCCGCACCTCCACCTCCTCGTTCTCTTATGTATTTTGGCATTCCCGAAGAAGTCATCGAGATAGGATATCACTTCCCGATACACCCCCACCTACAAGGTCTAGAGTATGTTTTGGTGAAATCCACCGTCTGGGTTAATGTGGGTAGGGACGGCCTGGTGCCTCATGAGTACATGTCGTGGTATCATCACTACCATGATGGGCGAAGAGAGGGTCCCGTACCGGAAGGTGATGTACCTCTATTCGTCTTAGTAGCAGCGTTCAGAGAAGGGACTGCAAATCCCAAGGACGAAGCGGTGATCAATGCCAAAGACCCTAAGTCGAGAGTGACCGTAACACTCCTGTGTACTCGGTTGTGGACTCCGTTGAGAGCGAAAAGGGAGGAGAGATTGTTGAGCAGGAGGAGGAATCGGGGGAAGAGCCTTAAGAGGAAGACATTGAAGAGGAGTCGGAAGGGGATCTAGAGGAGGATCCGAAGTATGACTCGGATGAGGACTGAGACCTCACTTTGTTTTGCAAACCCTATGTGTGAACTAATATGTGATAAATCATACTTCTGTGAATAGTATTGTAATATATACTATAAGGTTTGTTTAGTATAAAAGTGTGGTTGTGGCTTTTTAGTTGTGAAAAATATAGCCCTACTTTTATATCCTATTATTTCATTGTCTAAAGATTGTTTAACTGCTTCCGCATGTGTATTAAAAAAATAATAATAAAAGGGTCGGCGATGCATCTTGGGACGTCGCTATTAAATCGACTAGGTGAGGGATGGACGCATGCCTGAGGTTCGAGGCGTGACACTATACTTGTGAATGCTTTCATGGTGGAATCAATGATCCATAGTCTCAACCATGACTTTCCATAGGATCACGTATCTAAAATCTCTAAACCAAAGAAGTGAACATGCTGGAATGCACACAATTCACTTACTTAGGAACCTTGTAGGCCGTCGTAACAGCTTCCCAAGATTGACATAGCCAGAAACTCGAACATCCTAGAGGAGAAGACGAAGATTTGTGTACCTGATTTTGAATTTATGGTTCTTGGAGCAAAACGACAGTAATCCGAGCCTTTAACGCTAAAAATCTTCTCCTCTATGACCCTCGAAACCCTAGCTCGATGAGACCACCCCTCACGAGTGTTCCTTATGTGAGAAAGTGGGTGTGTGCATTTAGAATCGCAAAAGTGAGGGCTAGAGGAGGGACCTTAGCTTATTTATAGAGTTTTGGACGGGCCCTCTCATCACGAGCCGGGCCCAACTCGACCCACACAAACTAGGCCCATATTCGACTATTAAGAAACTTTATATCATTCTTTATTAAATCAACTCCGTAAAAACGGTCAATTACAATCTCAATTAATGTAGCCCACATCAGGAAAATTCTTATATTCTCCCACTTTTGCTATATTAATTGAGACTGTACTGTGTGTGCGCACATTTATGTTGATCTAGAGATGATTCTTAACAGTCAATGCAATCCCATAAAGTCTCAAACACCAGATCATGACAGTAACTACATATACATACACAAAGCCTTCCATGGTCACAAGTGCTATCAACTTTACTGGAGGTTGGGACACCTGGAGTGCCATAACTTGGCACAGAAGGACACTTAAGTGCCATAACTTTGAAATGATACACTTAAGTGCCAATATCATAGTAAAATGGAACACTTAAGTGTCAATCCGACCAAAAACCGACCAAAATGCAGACGTGGCATTTTCCGGCGACATGCTTAACCGATGTGGCAATTTTTTTTTTATAGAAAAAAAAGCACATGTGGAGGAGGAAAACGACGTCACCCCATCCACTATGCTTTTGGCCAAACTAAACGACGTCGTTTTTCCCTAGTGCTAAACGACATCATTTTGCTTATTTGGATTTTAACCTTTCGTCAATTCACACCAAGTCTGACGTCCTCTCCATCGCCGTTCACAAGTCGTCGTTCACAGGTCGCCATTCGCAGGTCGTCGCTCGCCGTCGTTGCTCACCACTGTCGCTCGCCATCGTCAATTTGGTCAGTTTTTTTCTCTTCTTCCTCTCTCCTATGGTGAAATTAGGGCTCCGACTCGTTTATTAGGGCTTGGACTTGAAATTTATGGGTCGACTGGTAAAGCTCAGGCTTGGTGTGAGATTTATGGCTTAGATGCGATGCTACAATCCTATTGGGGGGTTCAAATTGACAATTTAGGAGCGGCCTTGAAATGTAGGCTTGGTGTAGGGCTCGACGTCGCCTCATCTACTGTGATGTGTGATTCATTCAGGGTGTTGAATTGTGATGTGCGAAAGTAATTTGTAGTGGTCGGATGTGAAATGTGCGATGGTGATTGGTGATTGTTAAGGTTCAGAGTATTGGACTTTGGACATGTTCGAATCGAAGGTTGTGGGGATGGGGACTTCTTGGTATTTTTTTAATAAATTGCATTGATGATGACCCATGCTGAGGAATCTCTCCATATTTTAAAGGAATGCGACGGCATAATCAAAGTAGTTGTCGGGTCCCATCTCTATTTGTCCTTGTCCTGAGGCCTCTTTTCAGCTGCAGCTGTCGTCTGACCTATGCATCTTCCCTCTCTCTTTCTTCTTTTCTTTAATAAAGAGTGTAGGGACCTCCACTTGTAATTGTCTTTCCTTTGTGAATGTGGTCCCAAAAGTTAATTGTATATTTGTCCTCTTTTGTTGTAGAATTGGCGCATGATAAAGACTATGTTGCTATCATCGTTTACTATGGTGGGGATTTTGTGATTGGGGAGGATGAGTGGGAGTATGAGGGGGGAATGAGGGTATTATCTTTGTAGATATAAAGAAGGCATCTTATATTGGATTTGTTAGGGATATAGTGACATTTTTGCCTTGTAGAGTACAAAAGTTCTTGTCTTGTGTTCGGGAAAGGCTTGAGAGATGGTTTGAGAGTTTTGGAATATGATAATGGTTTTAGGGATGTCTTATATTATTATCTTCATGGCGAAAAGGCGAAAGTATTTATTGAAAACAATAGTGATAGTGAGAACGAAGATGATGACAGAGATAACACCCAAGTAGGAGAAGGAGGAGATGGTATTCAAGCTAGTACTGAGATTAGGGATGAAGTAGGGCATGATGGACAGGATGGGGAGGAGGGGGGCGCAGATGCTGTTCACCAGAGCGATTGTGACATAGGTGATGTCACCATCACTGAATTAGATTGGGAAGTAGCTGAATCCAATGACGGTGATGATGACGATGACGATGAAGGGTTGGCTGCTGAAGCTGAAAATTTATTAATCTTAAGTGACGCCGACGATGAGGAGCTTACACAATCAAGGAAAAAACAAAGGGACTTTTTGTCAAATAGATTTGCAACTTTGCATGTAGCTGATGAAGTTCCAAACAGAGACAAAGGCCCTGCAGATGTTAGTGTTGCTGGCCAAGTCCTAGAGACAGATTATGAAGAAAGCATCGACATCGCAACTTCCCAGGACGAAGTTGAAGAAGATCAACGAGTTGTGCGTAGAAGGAAAAGTAAGTTTCCTTCCTATGATCCATCTGTTGCCTCTCCTACTTTATCAGTAGGTATGAAATTCCATGATGCGATACAATTTAGGGAAGCTATATTGAAGAACTCCATTGCTGCACAAAGAAATATTGATTTCATTAGAAATACCAAGAAATTTGTAAGAGCTAGGTGTTCGCAGCAAAACTGTCCATGGAAGATTTACGGTGCGTTTGTTAAGAAGAGTGGGTCTTTCCAGATTAGAGCCTACCAAGAGGAACACACTTGTTCCATTAATTTTCAAAACAAAAGGGTAACAAGTGCATGGTTGTCCAAGCACTTCTTCGATCTAATCAAGCTGATGCCAGAGATGAAAATTTCTAACTTTAGGATGCTGGTGAAGGAGCGTGTAGGCATCAATGTATCTAGGAATCAGTGCAAAAGAGTAAAGCAAAAGGTTATAAAGATACTTATTGGTCAGTATGCTAAGGAATATGGGCAGATGTGGGAGTATGCTTGGGAGTGTAGGCTGCAAAACCCTACAAGTAGAGTGTATGTAGAGGTGGTTGAGAGACCTCTTCCTGATCATGGGACCAAGTTCGATAAGTTCTATGTGTGCTTTGATGCATGCAAACGACGATTTTTAGCTAGTTGTAGATAGATTATAGGATTGGACAGCTGTTTCTTGAAGGGCTTGTGCAAGGGAGAATTGTTGGCAGCGATTGGAAGAGATGCGAATAACCAAATGTTCCCACTAGCTTAGGCTATTGTAAAGATTAAGAACAAGGACAATTGGTCTTGATTCTTGAAAAATCTTATGGTTGACTTGGAGATAACAAACGGGGAAGGGTGGGCATTCATGAGTGACCAACAAAAGGTAATGCTTGTTTTTTAAAAAATTTAGTCAATAGTTTGTTTTGTAATATGAACATGTAATTTGCTCTAGTATTTCTTAACTTTGAATTATTGCAAGGATTGGTTCCGGCAATAGCCGAGTTGTTGCCCCATGCTGAACATCGAATGTGTGCGCAGCACATGTACGGAAATTGGGCAAAGACCTACAAAGGGGATACGCTGCAATTGCAATTTTAGCAATTAGCAAAGAGTGCAAACATGGCTGACTTTAGAATAGCCAAAAAAGGACTGCTTCAGTTGACAAAGGAAGGTTGTGCTACCATCTTTCAACTAGAACCGAAGCATTGGTGCAGGGCATTCTTCAGTGAGGAGTTCAAGTGCGATAATGTCAACAACAACATTTGTGAAGTATTTAATTCAAAGATAATAGATGCCAGATGCAAACCAGTCATCTCAATGCTTGAAGATATACGAGTTGCGGTTATGACTCAGCTGTAGAAACAAAGAGATGAGGCTGCAAAGTGGACAAGACAATATGGTCCTAGGATTGCCATGAAATTGGATGAGAACTTGGCTGAAAGTAGGCATTATCATTCCATTTGGAATGGAGATGACGGATATGAGATAATGAAGGGTGCTGATAAGTATGTTGTCAATCTAGGAAGTAGGAAGTGTTCATGTAGAGCATGGCAAGTAAGTGGAATTCCATGTGCACATGACATATGTGCCATCCAGTTGAAGGGCGACAATACAGATGATTACATCGATGATTAGTATCATAAATCAAAATATCTTGCTTCCTATCAGTTCATGATGTAGCCAATTAGAAGTAGCAAGTTTTGGGAGCCCACGGATCATGAAGCACCTCAACCTTTGCCACTAAAGAAGAAAATTGGAAGGACAAAACGAAGACGAAGAATGGCGGAGAGAGAGGTCTCGGGTCAGCAAAGAATGAGCAGGTAGGATGCAAATATAACGTGCTCTTATTGTCGCCTAACAGGCCACAATATTAAAGGTTGTCAATTGAGGAAGCAACAACAACCGTTGAGGCAAGGTGAAGGGCCTAATGAAGAGACAGTTGGAGAAATGCACATAGCAGGGCCAAGTGAGTCGACTATTCTTCAGCCAACAAGTAGAACCCCGATAAGTCATTAAATTTATTTTATGTTTATGTTGCTTTGTCATTTATCATAAAAATGTACATAATATCCTATTTGGCCTTATATGTAATGTGTTTGTTAGGTCACAAGAAGAACCTCAGTAAGTCATGAAACTGAACAGCATGTTCGAAGAAGGCAAGGTAGAAGACAGCCAAGTGAAGAATTGGCCCAAGCAGCATCACGGCCAACTGAAGGATTGACCCAAGCAGCATCACGGCCAGCTGAAGGATTAGCCCAAGCAGCATCACAGCCCGGTGCGATCATGTGTTCTTCAGCAGCGAAAGAAATACCCAAAGTGGTAAATTCAACCATTTGTATTCAGTTTTTCATTTTCTTTATATTATTATATGTCTCGATATTATATTTATGGTATCTTTTGGCCTCTTTCTCAGGTTCGAAGAAAGCAAGTTAGAACTCAACTGCCAACTGAAGGGCCATCACTAGAGCCACCTCAAGGATCATCACAGGGGCCACCAGAAGAATCACTGCAAAGGGCACCACAAGTACTACCACTAGTACCACCAGAAGGCCCAATAGAAGGAGGTGTCACTGAAGTTGAAGGGCTACACAGAAGGACAACTAGAACAAGGCTAGGTGAAGGGGCAGCTACACAAAGGCCATCGAGAAGACGCCCAGCTGAAGAATTGGTCGAAGAAACCCCGGTTGTAGCTGAAGGGCCCAAGAAAGCAAGAAAAAGAGCCAACAAATCACAAGTTCCTGAAAGTGATGCCCCTATTCAAACAAGAGGGGCACTTGAGAAGAGGTTAAGACAATATGGCTATGGCCTTTATACAGATGAGCGTACTGGAACAGTTATTCTCAATGTAAGTTTTATTGGCTGCATTTAATTTAATTTATGCTGTAGACTTTTGCTAACAATTTATTATTTTTTTGTAGCCTAGGAGAAGTTCGGAGGTTCTTATCTCAGGCCCAACTCAAGAATCAACGGCTGCACCAACAAAAAAGAAAACATCAATTGTGCCAACAAGAAAGAAGAGAAAGAACTCAGCTCCAGCTCCTTTTGAATCAATTCGACCTAGGACATTTGCAGCTTCATCTGAGTCAGTGGATACTGAGAAGGTTAAAGAAGAAGTTGCACGTCCAGTTAGAAAGAGTGCAAGAATTATGAATCAAGTAAAAGGCCTATCGAAAGGAGCACGAACAGGGGGTGATGAGATGAGATGTGATAGGATTTGTGGAGTTTAGGAATCAAAACAGTTATGTAAACGTTGATGTTGTCAGACTTACTATGGATGGTTATCTTTTTTTTTTCTTTAGTTTGTCATTCATTGATGTTGTCAGATTTAATTTCAATATCAATGAAATGATCTTGCGTTGCTTGTCAATTTATGTTGTTGTTGTTTATCATGGATTCTGTTTTTACTTGCTGCTGCTGTTGTTGGTGTTCTGTGGTGATAGCTGGAGTGCAGGTGTCTCTGGTGGTGGTGGATGGTGATGTTTGGTGGTAGTGAGTTTGTTGTTGGGGTGCTAATGTGGTGGCTGGGGTGCTGGTGTGGCTGGTGGTGATGCCCGGTGATTATGGGTTTGTGGTAGGGGTTATAGGCTTAAGCAGCTACACCTACACCTGGTACAAGTGTGTAGTTTGCACATCTTACACCATGTGTACTGGTGCAAGCTAGTGCAAGGCTTAGCTTACCTTGTGCAGTAACACCACCAGCATGGTGGTAGCTGGAACGCCTAGTGTGTAGTGTGGCTAGTGATGATAGTTGGTGGTGCAGCCGGTGATGGTGGCTGGCGCAATTTTTAGAGAAAACCCACAAAAAAATTGGCACTTAATTGGTCATATTCTAAAAAACTTGACACTTAACTATTCACTTTTAACTACAAGTGACACTTAACCGATCACTTTAATAATAACTTGACACTTAAGTGATCATTTTTTCATTGCGACTAGCACTTAAGTGATTACTAAATACAACTTATGGCACTCGGGTAATCACTCATGTTTGATGTTGGTCTGCATCAAAACAAAGAAGATGATTCTGCATCAAAACAGAGAATATGATGGTAATTTAATTTATGGCAACTCCATATGATAGCACAAACAACAACAAAGCCACAATGATCTTGTGGAACAACACAAACTTCTTCGCATCTTTCAAGAAGAAAAAAGCCTACGTTTAATCCAGAACAACACCATTTTTAACTATGGCAGTCGGAGAAACTTTTTCTCGTTTTCAAGTACTTTACATTTCATCATAAAGTACAATAGACAACAAAACAACACCATAATAAATGCTTGGTAACACTTTCGTTCAATTTTCATCATTGAAACTTCATTCTTAAAAGGTTTAGTTGAAGATGCTTGAGCGTGCATTGAGACTTCATTCTTGAAAAGTTTAACTGAAGACGCTTGAGCTTGCATTGAGTCAACATTGTCCAAGTCGTCCACGAACACAGATGGAGATTGCTGTCTTTTATGAAGTAGATCCAATATCACCTATGTGGCTCGGTTAGAGAACTTCGCATCGATCCATTTGAAGTATTTGCACTTCGACGCTTTTTTATATCGAGCGCATCCATAAAATCTTCTCCCAGGATTGATTTGAGTCCACGATGTTCTTCTTGGACTCGGTAACCCACAAAAACAGAAACGATGGCCTTCCCCTTCACTTCGGTGAGAGGAAATTGAGGCGCTGCTGCAAGTCATGCTCTCCATTTCCAAGATTTAACGAAGGAATTTTGGGCAAATGAAAATTAGGGTTCGAGACTTGGATTCGAGCACTTCAATGGGGATTTTGGCCGATTTAGGGTTTTAGATTTGGGGCATTTGGGGAGACGACGTCGTTTTTGGAAGATTTGGGGCTTTTATTATGCAGACGACGTCGTTTCTGGTGAGTTAGAGCTAACTCAGCTCTCCGACGAGCCACATAGGCAAAAAAAAATAATAAAATATTGTCACGTAGGATTTCCGGCAAGGGTTGCCGGAGGTGGCACTTAAGTGTACCGTTTTGAAGTTATGGCACTTAAGTGTCCCCCCGTGCCAAGTTATGGCACTTGGGCTCTTCTTCTGCCAACTTTACTGATATGGATTTAATATGGTTGTGTGGCAAATCGATAACACATCATAAAGAGTTTTACCTTATCCGTTATCTCCTTTGTTGGTCACTGTTATCTTACCTTAAGTGTCATAGAAAACCGAATGTGGCATTAGAGAATATCCTTATGGTTCTAATAAACCAACATATGTCTTATCATTATGGTTAACCTTTCTTTATGTGTAATCAAGACATATGTTCAAGGCTGATAACCAAATGCCCCCAGCCTTCACTCAAGGTTTATACAATACCTTAAAATTTTCATTACATATAATCAATTCAATATGGTGATCACACATTCATGAACACTTTATTGAATGCGCAATATATATAAGCTTTCTTAGAGCAAAATCAAAATAGCTCCCACTAAACAACAGCATCCAATGATGCTCCTTAGCCCATGTTCACGACATGTCGTTCAAGTACACAAATGCGAAAATCTCTAATTAGTGGGTTTACAACCACATCATCTGTGGAAACATGCTCTACTATAGTCACTATTTTGTATCGTTTCTTTATGGTCAAAAACTTGACCACCGCATATCTGGACCCCTCGAGACCCTTATTGTTGTTGATAAACAACTCTAAAGAGTTATTGTCTCGATACTACCATATGGGTCTGTCCATAAAATCAAATACAATCAACTCCTTAATGAGGTTCCGAAGTCAAATATCCTAAGTAATAACTAAAAAGCATGCTACAAACTCCATTTATACAATAAAGGATAACATAGATTTATGTTTATCACTTTATTATAACACTGCATCTTCTGCTAATATAAAGAAATATTGTGTTGTCAATTTCTTGTCATCCTTATAACTAGTAAAATCTGCATTCAAATATCCTACTAACTCTAGATCCTGAACCTATTTATCAGTGTATAGTTTTCTTGTCATTTTTAGTGTTTCAAAACCTCATTAGCAGCAATCCAATAATCATGTCCTAAACTTGACTGATATCTACCAAAAATCTTACCACAAAAGCAATATTAAAGTTTATCCATCATTTGGGTTTTACCAAGATTTGAATAAGGATAATGTCAGAGATTCAATATATCAACCTTAACAATAGCAGCAACTCCTAGCTTATTGAATATTTTCAAAATGCAATCAACATATCCAATTTGAGATAAATCTAACATACGCCAAAAACGATCTCTATAGATCTCAATGCCAAGGATAAAAGGTACTTGACCAGGGTCTTTTAAGTCAAGATTCCTCGACAACATCCATTTTATCTTATGCAGTAACACAATATTGCTATCACAAGCAAGTTATCACTTACATGGAATTTGAGAAAATTAAATTTTCTCCCACCGACCTTGCAGTATATACACTGATCTATTTTATTCTCAACAAAATTGAATGAAGTGATAACATTATAAAACTTCAAGCATCGTCTGATCTACAAACTTTCTTAAGGCCATAAATAAGGGTTTTCAATTTACACACAAGCTTACCTGAATCATCTGCTGTAAAACTTTCGGATTCTACCATATAGACTTCTTTATCAGGGTATTCATTGAGAAACATAGTTTTAACAATCATCTAGCGTAACTCAATGTCATTAAAAGCTACTAATACCATATTCACTCTGAAATAGTCTTTAGAAAAGATTAACCTTCTTTTGAGTGAAACCTTTCACTACTAGTATGAGTTTAAACTTCTCAATATCTTCTTTGGAATTCATTTTAGTCTCATACACCCATTTGTAGCGGATGAACTTGTGATCCTCAACCAATTCAATAGGCTCCCAAACACTATCACATTTTATAAATTGTATCTCGTCTTTTCATCACATCTAACCACAGATCAGATTGAGGACAAGAAACAGCATTTACATATACAAGTTACTAGATCGACCATGTAGCAAACATCGTAATCATGCTCTTACAGATAGACTATATAATACGATGGTATAACTAAACATATTTCCCTAATAAATCTCCTGAGTGAAACTATAGTCACTTATCCTGCACCTAAGAGGTTTAAGAAACTTAATCAGGAATCGTATTAATAACAATATCCCGAACCTCACAAGCTTAATCTGTGGTGTAAAAGACTCCACAATTGTCTATATATGGAAGACAAAGAGACAATGGTCCCCACCACACTATTATCTTTAATAGTTTAAGAGCTATTATCCTCCATGACTACGTCGAACTCTAGAGACTTTGATGTTTGTGATTCCATAGTTCTTGTACTTCTAATGGGATAATAAAACCCAATATCCCTTCAAATGATCTGGGTAAGATACCGAGTGGATCTGGATTCCAACTTACTTAATGTTGGATTATATAATCAAACTTCTACAGGACACTCCAAACCTTAAGATGATTTGAGTCAAGTTTATGTCCAATCCACAACTCAAAAAAGGAACTAATGGAACACCTTTGGTAGCAATATGGTTTAATGCATATTAGGTTGTTTCGCCCCATGGAAAACCTAATAAATTAGTCCTAGTAATCATACTCACTATCATGTCCATCATAATGCAATTACACCTTTTGGCCACACCAAATTGTTCAAGATCTTTGGGTATAGTAAACTAAGTTACCATCCCATAATCTTCCAAATATTTGACAAATAGCCCTTCAAGCTATCCAACATTGCCATATTTGTCAAATTACTCACCACTACGACCATATCTGACAATCTTAAAGACTTATCCCAACTATTCCTTGACTTTAGTACGAAAGAACTTGAATATATCTAAAGATTCAGACTTTTCTTTAATCAAGTACAAAAGAAATAGTTGTCGATAAGTGTGTTGAAATGAAAATTTCTACATAACGTTACTATATATGGTCACTAACATCAGTCTGAATGACCTTTAACAGTTCAAAACTTCAGACTGCAATTTTCTTTTTTTTATCTTAATCATCTTGCTTCAACAATAGCCTACTCAAGTCTTTAGGTAATATTTAAGAGTAGACAAAATATCAACATTATCAATCTTTCTACTCTTTCTCTAAACGTATAATCAAGACATTCATGCTACAATGCATAAAACTATTCTTTAGGTAAATTTCTATTGGAAACAACCTTTTCAACTGTAAAACGATGTACATATTCTTAAGAGATGAGCATAATTGGTACAATTCATTTGACACATTGCAATACCTAACTTTATTTGACTTGAAAACCATATAAATAACATTGTTCTTTACTTCAAAAGAATAGCCATACACTTCCAGACATGATATGAAAACTAGGTTCCATCTAAAGGAAGGTACAGAAAAGTGTTTTGCAAAATTAAATGCAAGTCAAAATCCAGAATCCATAGTCAAAACAACATCTCCCACTAAAACGATGTTAAATGTTGTTTCTCGTGACGAGTTATGATTCATTATGATTTAGTTTCCTTATATTTATGAACCCCTTTATGATAAACGACATAATTTGTTGTACCGCTATCTAGCCACTAAGAACTGGATGTGGCTTTTGATAGGAATTGGATTCATAAATGAATGCTAAGGAATCACCAACTCCATACTCATGCTTGGACAACCAAGCTTTATATTCATTACAATGTCCTTATGTGTCATTTCTTTCCACAAGAGTAATAAATGACACCATTTCTTTTAAAATGGTAATATCTTAAGACCAGATTATCAAAATGACCGATGGTTTCATGAATTTCCTTATGAGTATGATTCTGGACTTCAAATCTACCAATTTAGGACGTAATCCTTAACCTCATCAAAATCATCACACCTTATGTTGAAGAGTCCTTGTATTTATACCAATCTTAGTAATAGACAAGACACAATTTTAAGCCACAAAGGCTTTCATCATCCTTTCAGCAATGCAGTGAGCTGGTAAACCATTTTTAAGTGTTCCTAAATGGAACGCCTCATGGATCATGGACAAATTCAATTGCCATTTCCTAAGCAGCAAGGAATATTTTCTAATTCCATGTCACTAATAGTGAGATTCTTAGCTTATTTAAAGTAAGAGTAGTACGGACATTTACCAGTATCTATCCTTAATAGAAAATCCACTTCACTACTTAAAAATTGACCAATAGAAACCTCAATCACAATGGAGTTGCCATTACTGATAATGTAACTTAATAACAAGTGGCATATGTAATTGGCACCATGTGAATACTGTATAACTTGAAAACCTTATAAGTACACATCTTGAGAGTTACAATCATATAAATACATTCGAGTAGAATACATGACATGCAATTATACACTCTTCACATGACAGCGGTCATGAGAATATATTCTGACATTTCGCGAATTCACCACCTTTAGGTATATAAACCACTAGGGTCAATCAATCATCAACCATACGTTATACATGCATCCATTCATGAACTAACACACAATCACCTCATTTGAGAATATAACCACGCATTAAAATATGAGACATTCCATCGTAATACGAGACCGTCGTTTCTCAAATCCAATCAAGTGTGCTAGCTTGGCAGTCACAACCCAATCGAATCATTGAAACTCTCTCATATCAGGGATATAAACTTTATAACTCACATTTACTCCATACATGTGATTTTAAACCGGATGACAGGAGCAATTTGTCACAAAAATCACATATCATGCCAATCACATTGCTCCATTCGTTAATACATGCTATTAATCATCACTCTACACATTCCTCAAGTGATGATATGATCATAAGCGTGCAATTGTATTTCCCAAACCATGGAGAAATATTCCAAAAACACGTCAAAATTCACGCATTTATGATTCCACATACAATTCCATATCCTTAAAGGCATCAAAAAAAAAAATGCAAATAAACACACCACAGGTTAGGAAATCACATACGAGCACATCCACATTAGCCATGCGCCGAACCGAGCTCACACTGTCTGGGCAATCATGACATATTGCTAGACATCAATCATGACTTGTAGGACCTAGAGATTGATCGGGACAATCAATTCTCTTGGGAGTACTAATGTTTTAGTACAAGTCTTACTGTCAGCTTAGTAATGAACCTAGGGATGTCACATACCATAACCAATTCACTCAATCGAAACATGGCCCACTCTCGAGAGCTGTTCTCTTGCTCACCTAGCTTCTGGAGGAAGTGGTCAATTACTTATTTGAGAAGTTAAAAACCAGCTTCTGGAAGAAGTGATCAATTTCTTATTAGAGAAGTTAAAGACCAACTTCTAGAAGAAGTGGTCAATTTCTTATTTGAGAAGTTAAAGACCAACTTCTAGAAGAAGTAGCTTCTAGAAAAGGTAGTCAATAACTTCTTTGAGAGGTTAAGGACTAACTTCTAGAGAAAGTTAAATGTTGACTTCACCAGGACATTTTAAATATAACAGAGAGGGGATGATCCCCGTATTGATCAAGGCATAAGAAAGGAAATAGAGTTTCAGTCTCGCTAGAGGCAGTTTATGTGACGTCACCATGATGTCATCGTTGGACACCTGTCTAAGGCGGTGGCGAGGTCAGCAAGATGATGTCATGGATAATGTCATGATAGCTAAGGCGGTTCACGCACCGGGCATGTGAAGCCGCACAGCGCCGACTCCCATCACCGCTTGGGCTAATGGTGGCGCGTGAGGCTGTTTCCGGCCTCATCTTGGGACATTCCACCTGTCAAAATGCTCATATGGACGAGGAGAAGCCATATATACAATCAAAGTTCACTTTCATCAAACCAAAAATCATGAAAAACAAGCAAAACGTTCCAAGCCCGGGTTAAGTCCGAAATGGCCATAGGTGGTAGGTTTGGCCTCTGCCAAAGGCATGCCACCCACCGAAGCACTCGGTTCGACAAGACAAATCCAAATACATAATCAAAACCAAGTTTCAACCGGTGAAATCATCAAAATAGAGCAAACCCCTTATGTTCGAGTTCTAGGTTATGCCGTCTCTAATACCATATGTAGGCCGTCATAACGGCTTCCCAAGATCGACATAGCTAGAAACTTGAACATCCTAGAGGAGAAGACGAAGATTTGCGCACCTAATTTTGAATCCATGGTTCTTGGAGCAAAACGACAGCAATCCAAGCCTTTGACACTAAAGATCTTCTCCTCTATGACCTCGAAACTCGGGCTCAATGAGACCGCCCCTCACGAGTGTTCCTTATGTGAAAAAGTGGGTATGTGCGTTTAGAATTGCAAAAGTGAGGGCTAGAGGAGGGACCTTAGCATATTTATAAAGTTTTGGATGGGCCCTCTCATTACGGACCGGGCCCAACTCAGCCCACACAAGCCAAACCCATATTCGACTATTAAGAAACTTTATATCCTTCCTTATTAGATCAACTCCGTAAAAATGGTTAATTACAATCTCAATTGATGTAGCCCACATCAGGAAAATTCTTACAAACCTACCATCAACTCACCCCCCAACATACATGTAAGGAGAGATGGGAGAGACAAATAGAGAAATGTCTGGATTTTGTTAAGAGTACGAATACCTACCACGTCCATGTGACGTTTTGAATGATTATCTTTTCCCTTGAATACCCTAGTCCTTGTTAACATAGAAAACCAAGGATCTCCTGCCTGAAGGAGTTGTTATCAGTATTGGTGATTATCTTCGGAAATAAAAATTACTAATATGATAAAATACAATTCTCAGTATGAAATATACTTGTTGTGCACCTCCAATGTCGATTTTGGACTATCTCCTATCATGTCTAATGTTTTGAAACAACAAATTCCAGAGTATGTATTATTCTCCACATCTGGGTTGCTTAACAAAGATGGCATAAGATTCCTTAACACAGTCTCAGCATTTCCATAGACAAATGGATTTGGCCTCCCATACAATGTATACGCCAGCAGAATGGGATGTATTCTGCAGAACAGGAACAAGTAAACACTGCATAACAGAAGATTGAAGATTAATGCGTGCCGCTTTGCTGCATTGAGGTAAACTAGGCCCACACAAGGATCTTATAGGCCTTTCTTTAATTTTTTGTGGAGAATATTAGATCAAACTCCATGCAGAACTAAACATTAAGAAGCTAAAACCTCACCATCTTACCTGTTATAGATTGCTTCTAATGCAATCCTGACAGCTCCCATACCCAGACGTTCAGCAGGAAAAGTAGCCTGCCTTTGCACTTTGTCAGCTAGTCATCAGCCAGTCTTTAGTTCCACCAACGCTTCAAAAACTCAAGATTGCAGCTGTCATCACAAATGGCATAGCTTACCTGGTATCCGAGGTCATTATTTGCAAAAAACAGGTGTGGTTGCTTTCCAGCCTCCCTTCCAGGAAGCCTCCCAGTTCTTAATATGTTGCGGAGCACCTAAACCCAAACTTGAGTATCACAGAATTTTTTTTAATATACACAGACGGACATATGATAGCACTCCATTTTATCAATTTTGCCAAACTAGATGTCAGCACCCACTAGACTTTTAAAAAGATGATGACTAAAGTTGCAGAGCAAATACTGAACAACCAAACAAAGCGTTGTGTCTTTTAATAATCAGTTCGAAGATTTAGAACTAGTGTGACGAAAAGCCCAGTATGGACTCAACAGCCGAATTAGATTATCTAAGAAAGGACAAGATCCTTTAGGGTGGTCACAACCTAGATATCTCTGCTCTAGTCAACAAAATCACTGACTACAAATGCTGCCTGAACTCTCTGTGTTTGCACGGCAATTTTATTCTTTCCTATCACATTAGAAGTGCTATTCTGGTCAATGTCTGGCTTAGTTATCCATCTCTTGTACGGTGCCGGTGGATCAATGGCATCAAAGTAGCTAGTGTCTTCATCAATTGACAGAACGTTCTTGCATAGAAAAGACATGAGCAGAAAGAGGGTCAACTGGAGGAAAGAGAGAGAGAGAGAGAGAATCAAGTTGTTGGAGTTCTCATTCTGGATGAAACAGTGTTGAACTCAAACAACTAAGAAGATTTATGGAGAGGACTTCTCTGCGATTACTTGAGTCCCTAAGAACTTGAGTGATTTTATTCACTTTGCTTGCTCCTATGTATTACCTAGACATCTTCAATAGCAATTTTATTAGATACATAACTTTATCCTTATAAATTTTGCAAGCTTTCAGTAAACTTGACACCATATGCTTTCAAAAGCTTTCAGTAACCTTGACACCATATAACTTTTGTCAAACTATTGTTGTTTAAAACTTTTGTGTAGACTTTAGATAGCAAGGGTATGTGTGGGCTTGCTTTTATTTCTCTTTTTAGTGATATGCATTAACCATTGCTAGCAAGCCTTTTTTTTTTTTTCCAGAACTCATTGAGCTCCCTGTCTACTAAGCTTCTAAAGTAGTTTTGGATGGTTGTGCAGCCCAAATTATACTTGTGGCAACTCTGTCTTTTCTTGTTCTAATTATGAGGGTTGCTGGTGGACTAGAAGTTATGAACAATTGTGAGATGCACAAATTTATTGATTATGTTTGGTTGTGGCAGTTTTATATCGATTTACAAATTGAAAATGCCCCACAATATGTAGCATTTTGGTATCTCAGGTTTGTTTTTTGGAAAGTGGTGTGATTGATTGATCTCTTGCATCGAATAATAGGGAGAAGTGGATCTAGCTTGTAATACTCTAGCTGACCATTTAAGCTTGAAGTAACACAAAGTGTGATCTCTGATTCGAGGAAATTTTAACTCTGGCTAGGTGCTACAATGAGCAAGAATTTATGTGGCTAACTGAGCATTAGTACATGCATTGGCATGCCAGAATGGTTTTGTTATGAGGGCATTTTGAGCAACTGATGATGTTGAATTTATCAAAGAAAATAAGACAGTACTTTAGGTTCGTTTAGGTAAATCAACTAACACCCTTCAATCTCCCAATATAAAGATGAGGTTTTGTGATGAGGTAAAATATGTAGAAAGACTAGAAGGAATTGGTTTTTGAATCTATTGAAGACAAAGGCAGTTAATTGTAGTGTGAATTGAAAAGATATGTTTCGACATTGCTTATCAGAAGTGACTTGTTATTGTTGATTCTACTTCCACTATTTTTGCAGTCATCATGTGTTCTAGATGTTGATTGCTTGTATATTTAGATCATCATACTACAGGGGCATTGGTAATTCCATCTTTTTTGGTTGCTGGTGGAACTTCCTTTTAGTAGATCTAAGACCTCTCTCTATTTGGCAACTTCCTTCGTGTGAAATTTTCCTCTGTTTTTCTTAATTCCGTGATGAGACACAAAAGTGGTCAGAAAACACTTCGTGGTGCTTGACACATCAATTTAGCAGGGCTCTCATCAGCTAACTCTTTAGTTCCTACTATCACATCTGAGGACAAATTTGGTAGAATTCTTGATTTCTTTTCCAACTTAGTAGTTAGCACTGCATATCAGTAACTAAATTTGGTTTTTACTGTGATTTGATGACCGTCTTTTTCCTATGACAGAGTTGGCTCTGATGAAGCAAAAGAGGCGTTGAAGAAACTTGGTGCTGAAGAAGTGTTCACTGAGAGCCAATTAGAAGTAAAGAATGTCAAGAGTCTACTGGAACCATCCATCCATTAACCCATTCTACCATATTCTTATGCATGGACACATCCATTTTTGGCCATTGGCACTTGAGTTCTTTATTTACATCTTGTTGACCTTGTACTAGGGTGATCTAAAAGAACCTGCCCTTGGATTAAACTGCGTTGGTGGCAATGCTACTTCCTCAGTGATGAAATTTTTTAGGTGCAACAAGTATTAACTTTGTGTCGAGTGCTTCCCATATCTTTCTTAAGAGAGCTGATTTAGTTTTGTTCTCTGGCGGGGGGGAACCATGGTGACATATGGTGGGCTGTCTAAGAAACCAATTACTGTGTCAACTTCTTCTATCTTCAAGGTAAATTAAGAAGCAGCGAACTAAAATTTCTGCCTATGGTTATGAGGTTATTTCAGTCAAGCTTTACAATTTGACTTGTCTATGTTTAGGTCTCAGTCTTGGCAATGCCCTATAGATTTATTTTTTGTTTAAATTTGGCCCAAAATCTCAATTTCAGTATATGACGCAACCAAATTTGAGCGAAAAAAAATTATCCCTGGAATTGAGACTAAGAGGAATGTATAAACCAATGCAATAATGGTTCTTATGGTTTGCAGGATCTTTCTTTGAGGGGATTTTGGCTGCATAATTGGATCAGTTCAAATGATGTAACAGAGTGCAGAAGAACGATAGATCACTTGCTGGAACTAGTGCGTGATGGGAAGTTAAAATACGAGTTCGTCTTTTGTAACAACTACTCAAATTGCTGTATTTAGGTCTCCATATCTTTATAGTAATTTTCAATAGTATTCATCCTCAAGATAGTGTGTTTGGATTGTGGTGCATATGAATTTCTCCAAAACAGCAGGACCGAGCTTGTTTCTTTTAGTGATTTCCACGTTGCACTGGATAAATCCCTGGGAAAACATGGGAGCCATCCTAAGCAAGTCCCAAAGTTCTAAGGCTACTGAATAAATAAGGGCGGTAAGAAGATGAAAAAATTCTGCGTCATATCCTTCAGACGATCAGCTTGTTTAGAAGTTCTGAGGCGCTGGATCAACCGGACACAAAAACTATGTATCTTTTCCCTTCTTATTATTTTCTCTTTTCATAAGTGATGCATCTTTTCTGTTGAGGTAATTTTGTTGCTGCTTATTTTCACCAATTTTCATTCTGAATTTGTTTTGCATCATGCCATCCAATCTCAAACTAATCTCATGCAACATCAGGTCCATCTACTACGGCTGAATTTGGAGATCCAAACATTGCCCAGTTTGGTAAGGCTCCATAAAGGTTTCAGATTTGCCAATTACAATTCTCATATACACGTAACAAAGAACATTGGGATACTTTCCCAAAAATCATGTAATCGACATCGCATGCATTGAGAAAAGAGTAAGAAGAATCATAAATTATTCATTTGATCTAACCTAATTCAAATGGGATGTAGACCGCCTTCAAGGAACGTCATACATACACGATGAGCAATATCAATAGAAGACTAGCTAATGGTAGTTACTTTTTATGATAGGGAAAACACAGAATGGAAGATCATATCGGCTTCCAAAGAAGTGACAATTGTTCAAATACCACAAAAAGAAAAGGCATCTTTTGTCTAAGTGATGTCAAGAACCACACTCTTTTCTCAAGATAAAGTCGACAGCATCCTCAACAGTATCCACAACCTACATAGGTAAACAAAAAAGAGTTCGATCAAGATGAGTGATTTTCAAATTCATTTTTAACCTTGGAAAGTTTAGGGAGAAGACAAATTCCCCACAAAACATGTGCACGGTTTTGAAATACTGACATTTCACTAGGCTGAATAGGGAAAGGGTTCGCTCAGTCATGTTTCATCCAACCAAGTTAGAATTCACAGATCACCCAGAGCATAGGAAATCAAGGTATGTAAGTATGGGACACCTCAAACACTTAAGGCCATGTTTCATGGCCATGCAATTATGAAAAGGAATCCCGTTCTAAGCAATCAAATTCCTAGGAGTGGGTTTTTATTTTCTTTTTTTTTTCTTTGTTGTTCAATCTTAAATTACCAGCGAAGAGAAAAATGTCTAATGTGAATTGCCAAATGAGGTTAAAACATGTCAGAAATGGAATGTGTCCAATCAACATGTACAAAGCGGAGGATAGAAACAGAGCGAAGAACCACATAAGATCCCTCAACAATTTCCCGATCATTGTCCTCCAAATGATTTTACAGTTCACACAAGTATCTTTACGAACTGTTGGGAATAACGGATCCCCGAAAACCGGATTCGACACTAAATCGAACCCCTAAATCAATGCGGAAGCGAAGCCCGGGAAAAATCACGTATCACCGATCCTAAAGCACACCACGGATTCGAGCGTACCTTGTTAGCCACAGATTAAACACCAATGCTGAAGACCGAGGAAAAATTCTGATCCGATGATGTCAATTTGCCTTGAAAGGGAAGAAGCTGTCGCCGTTTGCGTTCGTTTTCTTTTGGAGGGAGAGAGGGAGAGAACGTACGTGCCTTAATGCCAAAATGTGTCTTCTCTCTCTCTCTCCTCCCTTTTATACCTTTCCCCATCCACGGGCCTTATTCCCGTGGGCCAGGCTTTTAGGCCCAACATGGGCGGACGGGCCAACTTAGGCCCATCTCCATAAATAAAACCATCACGAACCGATTATATAAAACTCATTAAAATCTTGCACGTCCAGCATTTTTCGAACAAAATCCACAGCGATGAAGATGAAGCCATTTTTATGAACTTCAAACTACTGCACGGAAGTTACCTTAAGCCATTATTCTTATTTCTTATCCTCTTTGTGTTTTGAGTCAAAGACCAATCACAAGAACCGCAAACGGGGTGACAGCGTTGGTAAATGAAACTTTATGCCCCCTCGCCGCCCCCCCCAAAAAAAAAAAGAAAAAGGCCAACATGATGCTTGTCGCTGATGTCTCCATAAAGAATCCAAACAAGTTTCACAATGGCAAGAGAGAGAAAGGATTTCGCCTAGTAGAGGAGGGAGGGAGAGAGAGAGAAAGTTCTGGTTTTGTAGGATTTAAAGAGGATGAAGCTCAGACTACTGAGTGGGTAGAGTTCGCAAATGTTTTTCTCTTCTAGGAATTCCAGTACCACCTCTACCTGAGCAATCCAATTCTGCATTTTAAAGAGAATCCATAACCTAGGTAATTTGATTCCGCAATCATAAAACCATCTGAAGATGAGTTGCAATGGGATCTCATTTCCTTTTCTTACTCCAAAGTGAACCAAACAAGGCCTAAGTGATTGCACAATGTACTATACTTCTTAATGTTTTCCTGGTGGAATCTAAGATCTGCATTCTCAAGCATGACTTTCCGCTAGGAACACAGATATAAAATCTCTAAACCAAAGAAGTGAACATGCTGGAATGAACACGACTTGCATACGTAGGAACCTACCATCAACTCACCAACATACATATGAGGAAGAGTGAGAGAGACAGAGATGTGTAAATTTTGTTAAGAGTACAAATACTCACCAAGTCAGCAGGGAACTCTGAATGATTATTTCTTCCCTTGAATACCCCAGTCCTTGTTAATATAGAAAACCAAGCATCTCCTGCCTGAAGGAGTTGTTGGCAGTATTGGTGATTACTTTTCGAAATAAATTCACTGATATAATAAACTATAATTTTTGGTAAGAAATATACCTGTCGTGCACCTCTAATGTCGATTTTTGGATTATCTCCTATCATGTATAGGGTTTTGAAACAATGAATTCCACAGTTTGTAGTATTCTCCACATCTAGGTTGCTTAACAAAGATGGCATAAGATTCTTTAACACTGTCTCAGCATTTCCATAGACAAATGGATTTGGCTTCCCATATGATGTATATGCCAAAGGAATGGGATGCATTCTGCAGAACAGGGACAAGTAAACAACGCGCAACATAAGATTGAAGATTAATGCGTGTCGCTATGCTTCATTGAGGCAAATTAGGACTACACAAGGATCTTATGGGCCAATCTTTAATTTTTTGTGGAGAATATTATATCAAACTCCATGCAGAACTAAGCATTGAGAAGCGGAAACCTCACTATTACCTGTCATAGATTGCTTCTAATGCAATCCTGAAAGCTCCCATACCCAAACGTTCAGCAGGAAAAGTAGCCTGCCTTTACACTTTGTCAGCTAGTCATCAGCCAGTCTTTAGTTCCACTAAGGTTTCAAAAACTCAAGATTGCAACTCACATCACAAATGGCATAGCATACCTGGTATTCTAGGTCACCATTTGCAAAAAGCAGATGCGGTTGCTTTCCAGTCTCCTTTCCATGAAGCCCTCCAGTTCTCAATATGTCACAGAGCACCTAAACCCAGACTTGAGTTGTGACATCCAGATTTCGCCAAACCTCGAGTACGTAACAATTTGTGACGGGTTGACGAATTTGTCGTCAGACTACGTCGTTGACACCAATTATGACCCCGCTTCATCACCACACTCGCCGTAACGAAACGTCATGTTTCGTCACATTCTCGTGATAACTCCTCATCTAAATTTCTCGCTTAACATGGTTGGCTATGAAGACACGTTAACCCCGAGCGGCCTCGCACATCGACCGAGCTGAAGGCCCGTAGCATGCAACGGCCATGCGTACGTCCGCAGCACCTTCTCCATGCAAGAATTGAAGCAACCGAAGGCCCACGTTCACAGCTCCATGCACGCATTCTTCCTCATCGAATGACCATGCAGCCCATGCCCACGTCCATTTTGATGGTCAACCGAAGAGAAAATGCTGACCAAGAAGCCGCCCCATACGCCTTCCTCTTCTTCGTGGCCGACCAACGCATGCTCATGCATGCAAAGGAACACGTTGCTCCCACTTGTTCTTCCCTCAAACAGCCACGAAGAATGTATGGGAGCTGACTAAATTAGTCAACCAAATAGGGTCTTCTTCAAGGAACACGTCCGCCCACGCGTCCTCCGTTGAAGCCACCGAATTCTCTTCAGTTGACTATGGGAGTCAACAAAGCCAAGAAAGGAGGCCACGTCCTCTCTCTTTCCCTCTTCGGTGGCCAGCGGAGAGAGAGTGTCCGGGACAGCTGCAGGCCACGCCTCATCCGTGTCTTCAAGATGGCGAAGCAGAACCGAGAAATGGCCACGACAACACCCACTTGTCTCTTGCTCGAGCAGCTGCAGAATATCAAGAAGTGTTGACTGATTTTTTTTTCAACAAAATCAGTAACGGAAATAGCAAGTAGAGAGAGAGAGAACCGCGACCGAGAAAAAGAGAAAGTGAGCGAGCCAGAGGAGAGAAACCGAGAGAGAGAATAGAGGTCGCGAGAGAGTGAGCGGCGAGAGAAAAGAAAGGGACCGCTCCCTTCGTTGTGTAAGCCGTCGTCCCGTCGCGCCGATCCAGCCATCCCACAGCCTCAGCCGCGTCCACAAAACTGCAAGTTTCCGAACCTCTCACCATCGCGTCGTTATCACTGTGAACCGGTGTATTTGCTCACCTGATGAGTTTATGCACTAAACTCTTCCTAGTAGGCTAATGACATTTAAGGAGTGTTTAGATTTATTTAAGTGTAATTAGATGGTTAAATTAGAATAGATTAGTGATTATTAGTTAATTGCATTGCATATTAGTTAGGTGGTTAGTGTACTTAGCTAGAGAATTGCCTATAGTATTTACTGAATGCATCTCAAGATTTTTCCCGATCCTTATTGGGCTTCAATTAGGCATTATGGGCCTAAATTGAATTTTTAGTATTTATTTATTAATTTTCGAAATTAATTATTTATTTATTTAATTTTTCCAAAAATTTAACCGGGATGGCCGATGATTGGAATTTCATGCTGATTGTTGTGGTGCAGTCCGTTTATTTAATTGAGCTTCAATTTGTATGGAATTGATTTAATTATGAATTTTTAGGATTTATTCCTATTGAGTTTATTGTTAATTATTTGATTGAGAAATCGTTGGGTATTGGTTATTGGTATCGAAAGTAAGTTGGTTATCACCTGAAAGAAAATACGTGGGCTCGGTGAATTGGAATATCACCTGGAGAATGCACGTGAGTTCGGTGGTTGAATATGTCATCTTGGTGAAAAGGTTCTTTAGACAATGCACGTGACTCGGAGACTCAGTATGTCCTCCTGGAGAACGCACGTAGCTCGGTGACAAAGTATGGCATCGTAAAATGGGCACATGGGCTCGGTGATCTGATGCATCACTTTGGTGAGTTAGCACCTAAGAAAAGGCACGTGGGCCTAGGCATCGTAAAAATGGCACGTGAGCTTGGTGATTTGATGCATCACTTTGGCGAACAGTGCCTAAGAGAATGCATGTGGGCCCAAGGAATCAAGTGTGGCATCTTGAAAGAGACACGTGGGCTCGGTGATTTGATGCATCACTTTGGTGAACTAATGCCTAAGAGAATGCACGTGTGCTCGATGACTAGATATACATTGTGGAGAATTTATGGTACTGATTGATTGACCTAGGAACGGTACGATTGACATGTAATCGACTAGATTGATTTGATCGATACTTCGATCTATGTTTGATCGATACTTCGATCTATGTGAATTTGTGTGGGTGCCTATTTAAACTGTACTGACCTGCAGGGTGGATTTGAGGCGAAGTAAGTCCTCTATACCAAATGCGTGATTGTATGGTTAAAACGCCTCTTGGCATATTACCCTCCTAATCGGGGTTTAGAGCATGGATCTACTGAGACATTGTCTCACTGGTTATTGAATAACCATTTTCAGGTCCTTAGAAGGTGGTCGTAGAGGACCAAGGCCTCGAAGTCTGAGGAGGAGGAGTAGGGAAGATCGGTGGATGTGTCCTATTAGTATGTCATAGGACAGCCTCTTTTGAGAGTCGACCTTTTTGTAGGCTTTCGACTAGACTCATTTTATACTTGAATCTCGTTGTTTATAAAAGCATGTTTTGTTTGTGATTCTATTTCCTACTTTTCTATCACAAGCTATTGATGTCAGGGGATTAGTAATTCGCTTCCGCATGTACAATAAAATGAAATGATCGGCGACTCGTCCTAGAAAGTCGCAAAATATTATCGACTAGAGAGGGATGGACACACGTTCGGGATTCGGGGTGTGACATGAGTATCACAGAATTTTTTTTAAGTACACATACAGATAGACAGATGATAACACTCCATTTTATCACTTCTTTCAAACTATATTTCAGCGCCCACTAGACTTCTAAAATGATGACAACTAAAGTTGCAGAGTAGTTACTGAACAAACAAAACAAAGCCTAGTGTCTTTTGATAATCAATTCAAAGATTTAGAACTCGCGTGACTAAAAGACCAGTATGTACTCAACAGCAGAATTAGATAGAAAGAACAAGATCCATTAGAGTGGTCACAACCTGAATATCTCTGCTCCAATCAACAGAATCACTGACTACAAATGCTGCCTGAACTCTCTGTGTTTGTACAGCAATTTTTCTCTTCGCCATCTCATTGGAAGTGCTATTCTGGTCAATGCCTAGCTTAGTTGTCCATCTCTTGTACGGTGCCAGTGGATCAATAGCATAAAAGTAGCTAGCGTACTCATCAATTGATAGGACATTTCTGCGTAGAAAAGGTACAACCAGAAAGAGGGTCAACCGGAGAGAAATAAAAGAGAATCAAGTTGTTGGAATTCGCATTCCAGGTGAAACAGTATTGAACACGGACAACTAAAATGAATTAAGGAGAGGACTCCTCTGCAATTACTCAAGTCCCTGAGAACTTGAGTGCTTTTTATTAACTTTGCTTGCTCCTATGTATTACCTAGACATTAAAGTAATAACCATCCAATCAGTTTTATTAAATACATATCTTTATCCCTATTGCCAAGCTATATCTCTCTTTTCCTCCCCCCACCCACACACCCGCATGCACAAGTAAGTAATTGAGACATTGCTGGGTACATTTGCAAACCTAGAGAAGTTGTAAAAATATCTACTTGTATCCATATTCAGACACCACAGCAGCAGGTTCTCCTTTGCCAACAGCAACGACAAGTTCGTTCTCGAATCTGTGCAAAAACCTCAATTAGGAGACAGATGAATAAAATATAGAAGCATATTCATTAGTAAAACAGAAAAGCCTATTCAGAATTCTCTTAGAATAGTTAGTACATGCATGCGCACTCTTCTATGTCTTTTCAATTCATATGTAGTGCACATGAGATGAAGATATTAGATGTGTTCTTTGATATCCACGTACACATACAAGATGTGTACATTCATGCACAATATTTTATTTCGCGATCCCAGATTTTAATAATCATGAGTGAGATAGATGAATAAAGCAAATGTTATCGAAAATGCTCAGTCCCGATTTACATTAGCATGCCACATTTCTCATTGGACATTGGTCATGGAGATAATCGAACAAATCCTTACCTATTTGCCAGTTGTTTAAAAGGTGTGTGGCCCTGTATGACCTGCAAATTATCTTGGTCAAAATATGAGAGAAAAACGAAACAAAGTAGTTCTGGACTTGATAACAAGCAAAATCGTGAGGGCAAGCAGATTTTGTAACACAAGAGACGAACTACCTGTGAAGGTAAAATGTTGACTCCTAGTAGTTGACCTAAGTCCTGGGCTCTTTTGGATTCAGAAAAGCCACCTCCTGCATCAGCCATTGCTATTAGCAGTGTGCAGTAAAAATTAATTATTGCTTCTTCAGGAATTAACAAGCGAAATTTCTTATTTCAAGGGAGTAACATATTGAACGATTATAGGTAAGGGCATCTCAAAAGGCATCACAGATTCAAATTGCTTGAATGACTTAAACATAAGATAGCGGCAATCTCAAAATCATCAAAATGATTACTATTAGATCTTAAAAGTATCAATACTTGCCGATACGTGAATAATCAACCACAATAAGCATATGATGTCCAGCACGCAACTTGAAAACTTTAGTTTGACCATTATATTACGGCACTCACTGGTGATGATTCTATTGAACGGTCACATTTGGTAACACATATAGAAAGTGAGAAATGTAATAGCAAAATTACTAACATATTAAAGCAATGACTAGGACCTATTGAAGTCTACCAATCAGGAACACTCACCATTTGTTAAGAACACGAAAGGTATCTTCAGCTTTCCTGAAAAGATGTAGAACGTAAGTAAGTGATAGCAGGCTATCAAATAGCAGATACGAATCTCAATATCCCCCGCCCTTACATCATCAGAAAATTCGGTAGCAATCAGCGAAAAAAGACATGCATTCGCAACGTAGAACATACGCAAAACGGCAAGATCACCAGCACGACATAAGCCTCGCAGGTATATCAGCAAGCGATGGCGAAAGCCTTACCAGAATCGTCGTACAATCTCCTGAGCGCGCGCGGAGAACCGCCGATGGGAGCGTGACCGAGGAGGACCACGCCGTCGATGTCGAAGGAGATGCCGAACGAAGGCCTGCACGACGAAACCACGATCGTCGATTCGATCACGGACGAAAAAGAAGAAGAAGAGAAAAAGAGAACATCGGAGAAAATCACGAGCGTAGTCGAAGCATGACCGGCACGCACCGATCCGATTGCGAGCTAAGCCGCGAAAATGAGCGCGAGGCGAGCGGGGACGACTGCTTTCTGCCGCGACTCCGCGAGGCGATGGTGAAAAGCCGGTGCCTCATTTTCCTGTTCGCGGCGAATCGCTTCGGGAGATCGAGGAGCTCGAATCGCCGGAGATGAAGCCCCAAGCAGAACGGAACGAGCTTCAACAGTCCACACAGAGACAGAGAGAGAGAGTGGCCCAATCGCGCACCGTCTTCTCGTTCGATGTTCAGGGGCCGTGAATTGGGCCCGTTGAAATGATGGGCGGGCCTCAATAACGGATCGGCCTTTCATTCGGATCCGAGCTCAACGGTTAAGCTTGATTTTGATGAACGTTTTTGGGCTCTTTTCTTTAGTTCTTTCATTTTTGTTGTATTTTTCTCTTTAGGCCTAGTAATTCGGGCTCCTTGTCTCGGAACCTCTCGAGAGAATCGCTAACTGCATCTTTGGTGCACCTGGTGCATGTACGTATAGAAATTCTCAACTGGCTAGTCGTAAATGGCCCCACCCTAGGACTATGAGACCAATGGTTATCCCAAACCTACACGGACATGTAGACAGTGATTCTTAAATATTAAAAAACATGGTGTGATACGATGAAATAGGATACAATGGAAATAGACACAAAAAATGAACGGATTGCTTCTTCTTCTTTTTTTTCTATTTCCTTGTAGTGTAGTTTGGATTAGTTGCACAAATACTTGTACAATATGAGACACACCCTGATTATAGAACAAAGTCACTTTGTCTGGTTTTTCCCTTTTCACACTTTGCCCTCTAACTAATTAAAAGATGTTGCCAAAAGTCTGGTAAAAATGTGAAGTTCTACTCTTTTCATGGCTATATTTGATGTGAAGAACTAACATATCGAGCACCTACAACACCACTATTCTAGCATGTCTTTTTTTTTTTTTATGAAAATATCATAGCGCATGTTTGACGACTCAGAGTCTAAAGGGATAAACTTCTGGTGGGGGACCAAGAAAAACAATCAGGGGGAGAACTTATTGCACGCTTCACAAACTATACAAACCAGTATCATATCAGTCATTAATCGAATAGATCTCACTATGAGTTTTGATGTGTGAATTATTGAACAAAATTTCGACATGTGACTTATAGGCCATACGATACCTTTTCATACGAAATGGAGTTATAGCCTTGATCGGCAAACGAACATTTACACTATCGTCCACAATCAAGTCCACAAAAATATATTTTAGAGCCGACCCAACTAAAGTAAAAGAGATCCGCAGCCAATTCATTTCTCTTTTTGAGTATTCTAAAACGTCGGAAAAATAACTTTAAAGTAATCGTTTGTCTTGGATGCGCAAATTAAAAACCTACTTGTCTTAATCCTCGTGCTGCTCTGTCTTTATCTATATCTCTCTTATGGTCTCATGACTCGTGTCGGAACAATGTAAAAAACAGCCTGTCCCCAACTAATCAGGACAATAAAATCGAGTAAGTAGAATCGTACCCGTAATGACGAAAACCAAGTTCTTGACCGGTGGAGTGAAGGAGCTTTTCTTAATGGCAAAGCAATAAATTTGAGACGAGGGACCCAAAAAGCAAGGAAGCGACGCGAGCATCTAGAACTAGAAGTAGAACCGCAGCACGGTGAGCAAAGGCCTTAATATTCAAAAGACAACGTGGAAAAAACGACGTAATAGCAACTCCACTACCTCGTCGTTGTCGGCCATGATCGGGTCCGCGAGGAATTCTAAGCATTCCCCCCTGATTTGATCTACCATCACAATCGTTTTCTCTCTCTCTCTTTTAATTTTCTTTCGATCTCTGTGGACTCCCGAGTCTGTCGCGTGACCCTTGCTCGTGGCCACAATGATTCCAATGCCTTGAAAGAAGACCGCTTCTCATCGTATAAACATGACATCTTGGGCTTATAGAGATGGAAATGGAACGATAACGAAGCATTCTAAATGGGAGGGACGTTGCTTTCTTATCTTGTAAATTATCGGTTTGGATCTTCAGGGGAAGACGTCGCCGCTAGAAAATCTACACCGATGCTATAAGGTACAAAAACCAATGATTTTTACTTACTTATCTGAAGATAAAAATAAAAAAAACGGTATTATAGGTTCAGCATTTGCAAGGGGCTTTGAGTCCAATGCAAATGCCGAAAGCCCAAAGCTACTTTGGGAAATACAATTGTGTTTGGTAAATAATTTCAGTATTTGGCAGAATGTTGAAAGTCTAAAGCTAGTCCCTACCAGCTTTGGGCTTTCAGCATTTTGAAGGCAAGTTGAAAGCTGAAAGCCGGCTTCAAAGTTAAACCAAACAGTCCAGCATTTCCCCAATGGGCTTTCAGGCCTGAAAGCCCCTTGGAAATGCTGAACCAAACGCAGCCATAATCTCGACTAAGGAATTGATTATCGAAGACGACAATTTTATATTTTAAGGAGGGAATCAAGAAACAATAAAATAAAATAAAATAAAGGTGATTTGATCTGGTTGGTATAGTTGACCATTAAAGAAAACAAAAGTTGATCAACGTCAAAAGGGAAGTAGACAAACAGGGCCTTCGGGTGCGTTTGGTTCGGCATTTGGAAAGCTCATTGGGAAAATGCAAAGCAGGTTGGCCTAAAGGGCTTTGAATTAAATGTAAAGACTGTTTGGTAAATTTTGCTTTGAAAAGCAACTTTGAGAGAAATCTTTGTTTGGTAGAAAACACATTTGAAAAGCCCATTTGGTGAATAATCTAAATATTTTAATTTTTATTTGTTTAAAATTAAAAAAAAAAAGAATGTTTGCGACTTTTTTAATTTATATTTGACAACAATGTTAAAGATGTTGTGTAAACAATTTTATTAAAATTAAAATTCTTTTTTTTTTTTTTGCTAAATAATATTAAATGGAAAAAATTTACGTGCTCTCTTTCTCAATTACAATAAGAATACTATTGATTCTCGATTCATTTGCATTTCCTTTTTTTTTTTTTTTTTATGGTTGATTAATTACTATTGAACATAAAAAAGATCATTATTGAAAATTATAAAGTGCCTCTATTTTTGAGGTACGAAAAATATCATGGTCTCCTCTACGATGAATGTGCAAGTGGGAAAAATTACTTAATCGGTTTTAAACTTTTCAATTTTACTATTTTAGTCTTAAACCTTTGCGTAACATTCTAGTATAGTTCATCCAACAAATTTTCATGGAAATTGATGACGAGATAGTCTATTCATCATCAGCGTTGCTATACAACATGACATTACCACATTAGTAATTTCAAGTGAAAATTGATCAAAAAAACTACATTCCAATTTCGCACAAAAGTTCAAGACTAAATTGACAAAAATGAAAAGCTTAAAACTAAATTGGAATCTTTAAGACTGATTGATTGGATAATTTTTCTTTTCGGGAGAAAGACCTAACAACGGCCTCGATGCTTGCTGCACGAAGCATGACGCTTGGGTTCAAGCCAAAGCAACGAGTTTCGACATCAATATATCCAGCTTGTTCTTCATCAAATCACTTGATGACTAGTCGTTGGCCCTCCACATCCGCATGGACATTTTATGAGGATGAATGCGGGATAGCTTTTCACCGGTGAACGGTAGCTTTACACGTCTATAGATGAAGAGAAAATGGCGTTAAGGGACCAACAGGTCAAAAGAAAGAATAGACACCAAATGTGGTGAAAACATCGAGTAAAATTATTGTGCCTGCAAAGGCTATAGTGTTTCTCAATTTCACTACACCATCTCTTCATTCACAAGCCAACTGTAATTTCTGCTCGAGGTTTCGGGGGAGGAGATTGTGCGGGATCAAATGACCTCATGTTAGCTATAATATCAACATTTGCTTTTATAACAGAAAGTGCATATCTAGATTATCTCTCTCATTGACCGTTCTAGGACAATAACATCACAAATATTTTGGCTTGTCAAATGTAACAATCGACATCAATGATGAAGAAATCATATTGTTGGATGGTTTAATTTGAACTTTCATTTATAGAAAAGGTCATATCGCCCACATAAACATATGGGAGCTGTAACATTGAGTCCGAGGGGTTCGTGCGAGACAACTCTCTTAAGTCGAGTGCAGCCAAAACTTACCGAGCTGCATGGCCAACTTCAAGAACTCCGGAGGGCGAATGTTTGAAGGAAGTAAGCGCTAAGTTGAGGATGTCATCGACATCCTCTCTCTTGTCACGGAAGCTGCTTTGCTTGCCGGAATATACCTCCACAAGCCCTGAATCTCTTTCCTTGTTCAATGGACATATCAACTCGGATCCCTCCACCTCACTTCGCGATCACCCCTCTCTTTCAACTTTTGTGCTCTGTCTTTGTCTGTTCTCGTTCTGTTGCAACAAATGGGAAAAAGAGTAGAGAGTATTGAAGGTGCCTTTGTTTTCCTTTCCTGTAGAATTGGAAGATTAATGGAAACTGACAAGGGACTTCAATTATAACTGCAGAAACAAGAACATGAAGTGGCCAGAGAGTTCAAAACACAAGATCCACGTACAAATATAGAACGCCAAATATTGTGAATTGAACATATTACCCTATACTTCCATACTTAAATTAATTAATGTTAACATTATCATGATGAGGGGGAACGGACTTGATTTTACCATAAGGGCGACCAAGAAAGACATTTGAATCGTTGACAAACAAGCTGTGACCTTTAGTGAGCATCCGTAGTAGCTATTAAAAGAATTATGGTTGAGACTCGCATATGTGTCCTCTGTTTCTAATGTTAGGATGTTCAATCTTCGGCATTAGGAATCACGTAATTATGGTTGATATTTTCCTCAAGTTCATAAAAACCCAAGCTGAAGAGACATGGAACATGTGATGTGTAATTTGCCTACATTAGCCGTTACTTAAGTGGGCCTAGATCCCAACTCCCATCTCTCTTTCGTGCAAAGGAGAAGAAGATGATGACGATGATGCAATCAATTGGGGTAGGGGCAATAAGAACAGAAATTGAAACAAACGCTTTTTCTTGTTGCGACTCATGAAGTTGTTATGTCAAAGGTTTGGCGGTTTCACGGTTCCTTGCCCCCAACAACCCCTCTTTTCCCTCGACAGTTAACAACCTTTTCCTTAAATCCTTCTCCCAACCGCATCCCTCTCCCCATCCTTACCATCCATATATGCTAACTTGGTTCAGTCATTTCAACGAACACATGATAAGCAGCAAGTTGGGATTAGTAACAGCGCATCAACAGTCCAGAGGTGCCCAAACTCTCAAAACAGGAAATTGCACACCGTCATCCACGGTTAGGCTCTGTGCTCAAGCATGCGATCCAAGTCGAAAAGACGTAAAAAACAAACAACCGAAAACGGGAAAAAAATCATCCGCAAGCCGATGCACGCAACAAAGCATCAAATTGGAACTAACGACTAAGCACAAATCAGCAATTCCAGCGACCGTGAACGTCACGACAGACGGCAAAAGACAGAAAAAGGCAAACCCGAAGCACGGCATCTCTAGTCCCAGCCACCGGAGCCGGGCAAAAAAATGCACTCAACGACGGGGAGGGGAGAAAAACCACGAGAAATGAAGGAGAAACCATACGAACCGTGAGAAACGCTGGACCCACTCGGCGATTTGCGGTACCCGTAGGAGCTCCTCCGCCGGCCGCAGTCCAAGACCTCCCTCCTTCCTCACCGGGAACACCGGGCTTCGGGAGCGAGGGGGAGAGAGGAGAGACGAACTGCGAGAGGATGAGCAAAAGAAAAGCGCAGTCGAGCAAGAAGAGGTTGTCGCGAGGGAGAGAGCGACGGAAGGGTCAGAGCAATCGAGCAAGAAGAGGTTTCGTGAGGGAGAGAGCGACGGAAAGCGATGGAAGGGAGGAGTGCGAATTAGATCTAGGGTTTTCTTGTTTTCAAAATGGGCAACGGTGGGTTTTCAAGAAAATTTTGAGGGTAAAATAGGTAACGTAATATTTTCATTAAATGAAGCCTCAGCATTCCCAAGGGCTTGCTTTCATTTGAAAGCCCATTGATATCAGTTGCCAAACACCCATTTTTGGGCTGAAGGAGCTTTGGGGGCTGGATGGGCTTTCTAAATGCCCATCCAAACGCACCCTTCATCCCGTTCACTTTATTGGAAAATGCATGATATCAATGGTAAAAATCAAGCCTAGATTGTATTCATTTCATTTTCCCGAAAACTTGACTGAAAATGTTGTGTGAGTTCAATGTTATGCAATATATTATCGATGTTTAATTTGATCATTGAATTTTCATTTAGTTCAATTTAACGTAGTTGCACCACTTGAATCGAACCAATTGAGTCATCCTAGTCAATTAGATTTGACTAGTATTTGATATGAGAATCTAACTCGGTCACGGAACCACATTTGCTTATGTGGGTATACACATTAGTAGCTACGTTGGCAAATTCTAGAATAAATTATGCCAACTAATTGGATGCACATAAAAGAATCAGTTGGATTGGTTGATGGCACAGTTGGAGTTAAAAGAGGTCAATGATTTCATTATTTTAATTAGCTTGTTTAGCACTTGCATAAATAAAGTAAGTTGGACTTGTTGGAAGTAAGGTTACATTCGATGCATCCGAAGGTTCTTCAAGTGGACTACCCTATGGTTTATTAGGAGAAGATGCCGTAGTAGACAAGGCTAAAGTGATAAAGTGAAAATGATTCTTGTCAAAAATTTCATAACCAGAAATGACCATTTTTTCTCATCATAGGAAAAAAAAAAGCATCAATGCCCTTTATGCTCACAAGATTAACCATCAAATACACGTCTTTGCCTTTGGGTTAACTTTCTGCTCGCTCTTTTATTGACATGAATGTGAGATGTACATCCAAAGGATCTCGTGATGAAATAGTTAGGTGACTTGCTTGTACTTATCACCAGAATTTGCACTTGTTGGGAATATGTGATGACAAAGACTATTGGGAAACATCAGTGAAAGTCCCAACTCCTTAATGTCTCCATGCTTCCATTTAACCACTCTGTTTTAAGATACAGCGTGAGGACATGATAATTGCTGCTCCACTTTAATAGCAGAGCAAGACATGTGGACTACATTAATTGATATTGTAATTTACTGTTTTTACGGCTACCGTAAAACAGGGATGGTCTAAGGTGAGATAGAAGGTTTCTTAATTAGTCTAATATGGGACTGGCTAGTGTGGGCCGAGTTGAGCCTGGCCCGTAATGAGGGGGCCTGGCTGGAAACTCTATAAATAGTGCTCAAGTTTCTCCTCTAACCCTAATTCTCACATGTATCCTCACCTAAGGGGCGTTTACCTAACGCTACACGTGAGGGGGGGCCACCTCATTGAGCCAGTGATACGGAGGGCAATAGAGGAGAAGGACTTGCGCGTGGAACATTGTGTTTCCGCTTCCGCTTCAAGAACAATGGATCCCAAAACAGGTGCGTCAATTCTTTCTACTCAATCATGTGTGTGCTTGTTCTAATTATGGAGATCTTGGGGTTTGCGCAATGTGCGTCTAACATGTGGTATCAGAGCGTTACTAAATTGTAACAAAACAGATGTAAACTTTATTTAAAAGAAGAATAAAACACAGCTCCCACTAAATAACAGCATCCCAAGACACTCCTAGGCCCATACTAATGATATGTCTATCAAATACACACGGGCATAGGCCTTTAGTTAGTGGATCTGCAACCATATCATCTGTATGAATATAATCTATTGCAACGTCACCATTCTGCACTGATTCTTTTATAGTCAAAAACTTGGCCCCCATGTGTTTATACCCCTTGAGACTTCTGTTATTATTAATAAACAACACTGCAGAGTTATTGTCACAATGCAGCTGTATGGGCCTATCCACAAAATCATAAACTGATAACTCCCCAATGAGGTTCCGGAGCCAAATAGCTTGAGTAGCAGCTGAAAAATATGCTACAAACTCCGCTTGCATGGTCAAAGAAGATATGGATTTCTATTTCTCGCTTTTCCATGATACTGCACCTCCTGCCAACATAAATATGTATCCAGTCATTGATTCTTTGGCATTTGTTTATGAATCCAATCTATCTGAAGTTTCGACCAATTCTTGGTGGCTAGATAGTGGTGCAACTAATCATGTTGCATTTACCATTCAGGGATTCATAAACCGAAGGACGCCAAATCATGATGAATCAAAGCTCACTGTTGGAAACAGCGTTGGAGTTGACGTTGAGTTCGTGGAGATATTATTTTGATTTTAGATTCTGGTTTTCGGATGGTGTTAAGAAACACTTTTTACATACCTTCTTTTAGACGGAAATTAGTTTCTGTGTCTTGTTTGGACATGTGTGGATACTCTTTTGAAATAAAGAGTAAAACTATTTCCATGTTTTATGATTCAAATAAGATTAGGTGTTGCCATTTATCCGATAGATTATATCGATTGAGTTTATCTCCCAACGACATATACGTTGCTTATTCCGCTGAAAAGGTTATTTCCAAAAAGCCTCTACCTAAGGAACGGTCTTATGCATTGTGGCATAAACGTCTTGGTCACATCTCTAAAGAAAGAGTAGAAAGGCTTATAAAGGCTGATATCTTGCCTACTCTTAAAGGTGATCAAGAGACTTGTGTAGACTGCTGTAGAGGTAAGATGACTAAGATAAAGAAGAAATCCGTTGTACGAAGTTCAGACTTGTTGGAGGTTATTCACACTGATATTAGTGGACCTTACACGCCTACCTTGTGCATAAATTTTTATTTCATCACATTTATTGACGACTTTTCTCGATATGGATACTTGTACCTGATTAAAGAAAAGTCCGAGTCTCTTGACAAATTCAAAATTTTTCGGACTGAAGTGGAGAAACAGTTGGGAAAAGTTATTAAGATTGTCACATCTGATCGTGGTGGTGAGTATTTTGGTAGGCACGGTGATACTGGACAACTTAAAGGGCCGTTTGCTAAATACTTAGAGGATTCTGGGATTATAAGTCAGTTTACTATGCCCGGTAGTCCTAAACAAAATGGTGTAGCTGAAAGGCGGAATCGTACTCTTATGGACATGATGAGAAGTATGATTAGTAGGACAAATTTACCTAATTTTCTGTGGGGAGAAGCTTTGAAAACAGTTCTTTATATTCTAAATCGTGTTCCTACTAAAGCGGTTCCATTAACTCCTTTTAAGTTGTGGACTGGACATAAACCTAACTTGAATCATCTTAGAGTTTGGGGATGTCCAGCAGAAGTGAAGTTATATAATCCAATATTGAGTAAGCTGGATTCCAAAACTATTCTGTGTTACTTCGTGTCTTACCCAGATCATTCAAAGGGGTATCGGTTTTATAACCCTAATGGAGGTACAAGAATTGTGGAATCTCAAACTACAAAGTTTTTGGAATTTGATGTAGCTGAAAAGGGTAGCTGCTCACAAGCTATCGAAGATGATAGTATGGTGGGGATTACTGGATCCCTATCTCATCCTGTGCAGACAATTATGGAGCCTCTTGCGCCACAAACTAAGCCTATTGTGGCCCATGATCCTGTTGTTGAGACTGTTCCTGAAGAAATTCCACAAGTTCCTCATATTCAAAATGAGGATGAAGTAGCTCCACTCATAAGATCAACTAGAGAAAGACGTTCAGCTATACCACCAGACTATCTAGTCTACCTGGGAGAGCATGATTATGACATAGGCTGTGTTGTTGATCCCGTGACTTATACTGAAGCCATCTCATGTCCTCAATCAAATTTGTGGTTAGATACAATGAAAGATGAGATGTAATCTATGAAACACAATGGTGTTTGGGAGCTTGTTGAATTGCCTGAAGGTTGTAAACCTATTGGCTGCAAATGGGTATTCAAGACTAAAAGGGATTCCAAAGGAAAGATTGAAAAGTTCAAAGCCAGACTGGTAGCTAAAGGTTTCACTCAAAGAGAATAAATAGATTATGAAGCAACATTTTCTCCAGTTTCTTCTAAAGATTCATTTAGAGTGATCTTAGCATTGGTAGCTTATTACGATATGGAGTTACACCAGATGGATGTTAAGACTGATTTTCTAAATGGAGACCTTGATGAGGAGGTTTATATGGTGCAGCCTGAAGGTTTTGTAGCAGATGACTCAGGTCAGCTTGTTTGTAGATTGAAAAAGTCTATTTATGGCCTTAAGCAAGCTTCTAGACATTGGTATTTCAAGTTTCATAGTGTTGTTACTTCATTTGGATTTATTGAAAACAAAGCAGATCAATGCATATACACCAAGATCAGTAGGAGGAAATATATTTTTCTCATACTTTATGTAGATGATATCTTGCTTGCTAGTAGTAACATTGGTTTACTGCATGAGACAAACCGGATGTTATCGAAAAATTTTGACATGAAAGACCTTGGTGAGGCGTCTTTTGTTCTTGGCATTGAGATCCATAAGGATCGCTCATGCCGTTCATTGGGTTTATCTCAAAGGGCGTATATTGATCGCATTTTAGAAAGATTCAATATGCATGATTGCAAACCAGGAATTGCTCCTATTGTTAAGGGTGATAAATTGAGTCTTTCACAATGCCCTAATTCAGATTTTGAGAAAGCTCAAATGAAGGATGTACCTTATGCCAGTGTGCTTGGAAGCATCATGTATGCTCAAGTTTGCACTAGATCAGATATTGCTTTTGCAACAGGGCTTCTAGGCAGATATCAGTCTAATCCAGGACGCGATCACTGGGTTGCTGCCAAGAAGGTTTTAAGGTACTTAAAGAGAACAAAAGATTATATGATGATTTATAGATATGTTCCAAACCTGCAACTAGTAGGGTATTCAGATGCAGATTTTGCTGGTTGTCAAGATGATAAGAAATCAACGACTGGATATATATTTATGTTGGCAGGAGGTGCAGTATCATGGAAGAGCAAGAAACAGAAATCCATATCTTCTTCGACCATGCAAGCGGAGTTTGTAGCATGTTTTTCAGCTTCTACTCAAGCTATTTGGCTCTGGAACCTCATTAGGGAGTTATCAGTTTATGATTTTGTGGATAGGCCCATACAGCTGCATTGTGACAATAACTCTGCAGTATTGTTTATTAATAACAACAGAAGTCTCAAGAGATTTAAACACATGGAGGTCAAGTTTTTGACTATAAAAGAATCAATGCAGAATGGTGACGTTGCAGTAGATTATATTCATACAGATGATATGGTTGCAGATCCACTAACTAAAGGCCTACGCTCGTGTGTATTTGATAGACATGTCATTAGTATGGGCCTAGGAGCGTCTTAGGATGCTGTTATTTAGTGGGAGCTGTGTTTTATTTTTCTTTGAATAAAGTTTACATCTGTTTTGTTACAATTTAGTAACGCTTTGATACATATATGTCAACTTTTGCATTCAATAAAATATTTTTGAATGGATTGTTATTATGTTGATATATATTGTTAAAAGTCTCAGGGTATTGTTTAAACCTTGAGTGAAGGCTAGGGGCATCCAGGTATCCGGTTATTAGCCTTTTGCATATGTCTTGTGATACATAAAGAAAGGCTAACCGTAAGGACAAGATATATGTGGGTTCATTGGAACCATAAAGCATTCTCTAGTGGCACAAGTTTTTGTGTCGCCTAAGGTAAGAAAATGGTGACTGACAAATGGGATCTCCCTACGAAAGATGTCATCCATTTGCCACACTACCATATTGAATCTATATCAATAAAGTTGAGAGCACTCGTGATCATAGAAGGCTCTGTGTGTATACATGCAATTACCGCCATGATTCGGTGTTTGAGACTTTATGGAATAGGATTGACTATTAAGAATTATCTCTGGACCAATGTGCACGCATAAGGTATGATTTCAATTAATATAGTTCAAGTGGGAGAATGTAAGAGTTTTCCTAATGTGGACTATATTAATTGATATAGTAATTTACTGTTTTTATGACTACCGTAAAACAATGCTGGTCTAAGGTGAGATAGAAGGTTTCTTAATTAGTCTAATATGGGGCTGGCTAATGTGGGCCGAGTTGAGCCTGGCCCGTAATGAGGGGGCCTGGCTGGAAACTCTATAAATAGTGCTCAAGTCTCTCCTCTAACCCTAATTCTCACATGTATCATCACCTAAGGGGCGTTTACCTAACGCTACACGTGAGGAGGGCCGCCTCATTGAGCCAGTGATACGGAGGGCAATAGAGAAGAAGGACTTGCGCGTGAAACATTGTGTTTCCGCTTCCGCTTCAAGAACAATGGATCCCAAAATAGGTACGTCAATTCTTTCTACTCAATCATGCGTGTGCTTGTTCTAGTTATGGAGATCTTGGGGTTTGCGCAATGTGCGTCTAACAAGACGTTCATAATGATGCGGAGCAAGCTTCACTACCATCCTCACTTTTGGAAACCTTAATCTGTAATTGATGGCGTAAGTGTAGAAGATTATTCTCATAAACAATTAACCTTTTCAGAACAAACGGATCCATACATGATTGTAAAACACCAAGATCAATAATGCAACGGAATTAAAGCGTACCTATTTGAGCCATTGCTTCACTTTAAGAAAACTAGATTACTCTGATAATTAGAGATCTATCGGAATACTAGATCTTCCTCTCTATGACCTATTTCGATATAGCAGCTTTTAATGGGAGTCAAGCAACTGATAGGTATAACCTACCCTTTTATAGGCTAGAGAGGGGACCTAGCAAACCCTAATCAACAGCGTGTCAACTGGGCCATTCCCATTACGGGCTTCAGTCAAACACAATTGCCTACACTTTTCGCTCAACTAGGCCGTTATCAATAGATGCCAATACCCAATTCAATCGGATCACTTTAGGGTTCAACAAATATTGGAATATCCATTAACCCGATTATTTAAAATAGAAAATCAATTAATTAATGTAAGCCCATATTATAGGAAATTTCCAACATTCTCCCACTTGGGCTACATTAATTAACTTATTTTATATTGAAAAATATTTTATATTGAAAACGACACTATCGAGTTAATAACTAAAATTTTGTTTTATGTGGCCACAACTTTTTTTAAAAATAATATTCCAATAATGGCATCTCAATACCAATCCAATCCTATATAACCTCAGTATAGGACTATGGAGATCAATGTGTTAAGAAAATATCATTACACAAGACCTTCCATAATCACATATAATAAGAATTATATTTTCATGGATCATGGGCCTAGTAGTGTAGTAAGAAATAGTGCCAATATGTGATCAAAATATACACTATTTCTTATCGGTCCTCAATGCAATTTCTCAAATTGCATTAACGCAATTTCTAACCAACATGAAATTGCCTCAGTGCGATTTCTAAACAACATGAAATTGCACAATTATGTCACAATCCAACATGAGATCTCATAATCAGTGACATCCAGTCATCTTTAAACTAAAATTTGTTTAAAGATACTGTTTTATACTTCCATTTCTCAGTCAACAGGAGAAAGGATAACAATAGAATCAACAACAACAATTATCAAAATAAATGTTTTAATAAACATCATAAAAGCATTATCAGTCTGCATATAACTATAATATCCAGAAATATAATTGTATAACTCCCACTAATAAAAGAAATCAAAATAATCTAAAACACCCATATTCTTTACATGTTCTTTAAACAAAATGGGTCGTAAGCCTTTTATTAGAGGATCGGCCAATATGGACTTAATTCTAATATTCTCAATCACAATGTCTCTCTTTTTTTACCAAGTCCTTAATAGTATAACATTTGATCCAATTAACATTTCAACCGTGGTATTGTTATTTATAGCAAAAGTAATTGTTTGTCACACATAATGCAATAAGATCAATTATGGGCAATAAATATTTCAACAAAAATAATTAGTACATTATAAACTCCCCTTTGGGCAGAGTGTATAATGCACAATTATTTTTCACAGCATGAAGTTTATAAAGTAACAATAAGGAGAATTACATATAATTATCAATGATCCATCCCCTTTTGGCAGACAAATCATTTAAATTATACATCTCCATGATATCAATATATAGAGACGATAAAAGAGAATTACATATAATCTTCAATGATCAATCACCTTTGGGCAGACAAATCCTTTAAATTATATATATCTCAATTATCTCAACATAGAGGGGAATTACACATAACTCTAAAAAATTTATCCGCTTTAGGCAGATAAACCTTTTGAGTCACACATCCCCATCATTCATCTCTAATATATCAATATAGAGAGGAATTACATATAACTTTCAAAAATTTATCCCCTTTAGGCAGATAAATCTTTTTGAGTCATACATCCCTATCTTTTAATTTTGGAATTTATCTTCATGCAATTTTCAAAATAATATACACAATAACCTCCTTTGGGCAGGCAATTGTATATACTAATTTTTATCAATAAGGAACTTCAACAAAGTGTATGCCCAAAATTCATCAAATAATATGAAGCACTTTACAACATGTGCTTCCCAAGATCATATTGCATTTATCAAGCAACAATTTTTCCCACAATATTTTTTTTTTCCTTTTTTTTTTTTCGTGGGTCAGAAAAACGGTTTTAATCCAAATCACTGAATTAACCCAACAAAAGAAAAGATAAGTGCCTCTAGCACTTCAGTCAACATATTTCATATTAAGTTTAAATTACTCGTGCACCGAATACCAAACAAAGGCACCCAATTACTTCAGATAGGGAAAACAACCCACCATTCTGTCACCTTTAGTCAATAGGTCCTCATGTTTAAATTAATAAATAAAAGCCCCATCAGCAAATCTTAAGCACTCACATCAAATCCCAAGTACATATAGGCAAGAGACCAAGACAAAACAGCAAATTGAAAAGTGAACGCTGATTCTGCAGCAAGAATTGCAATATGTTATGAAAGAAAGCATCACTTCCACAAATTTTGGGCCTGAGATCTTAACTACCCGTAGGCTAAGCTCTCCGACAATGGGTGACGGGAAGCAAGAAAAGTGCCATATATTTCTCAAATTAGTAATATATAAATAACCAGAACAAAGGCACGCCACTCAGCACTAAGGATATAAGAGAGAGACATCAACAACCAACCAAGGATACATAAATCACTTCCACAGCTAATGATCCCGCACAACACATACGCGATGCAAATTCAAGATCATTCTCTAACTTGATCACCCACAGAGGAAGAAAAAGAATAATTAAATAAATAATCATATCCTAAAAACAAATATTTATATAGTAAAGAATCAGATCCTCCCAATTTAAAACAATCTAAAATTTAATTTAATTTATGTTACTTTAAGCACAATGTTCAATAAGACTGCATCATGGGATTTCCCAATACCTAAACCCACCATGCTCCAGCATCAAAATCCATCTCACAAACTGATTCAAAAACTGACAAAACCCAAAAATTTGACAAATTTCGGACGGCCAACTATTGTGACCGTAACCTCCCTTGGGATTTCACCGCCACTTTCCAAACAAGCAGACGGTTGACCGCAAAGCACAAACCACACTAAAAGAAACATATTTGAGTTCTTTTACTGGGAGCTGCATAAATGTCTATCGAGTAATCAACTACCGATAGTCATCCCATTACTGTTCAACACTCCAATCAACAGAATTGTTAAAAAAAAAAAACGCAATTCTATAGATAAAGGATGCACATGTCAAGTTAGTTGACAACTTCACTGCCTCTTAGTAGCATCAATAGGAGCATGAACATATTAGACTGTTAACACTTCTTTGGCGGCCTAGGAACCAGATGGCTCGAGGTGCTATTGGAGATTATGTGTGAAAGAAATGGTCAAAAGTACCAAATATACTAAGCAATCCATGCTCAAAAAATATGGTGCTGGCTTTGTACGCTCATCAAAGAAAACAATTCAAAGGAAAACATAAGTGTTGCTTCATTTTATGAGTTTCTATCCACTAGTTTCAGCAAACCAGCTTAATCCACATTTCATCTCTCGCAGCTTATTTGCAAGCACTCACTACTTTGTGAAGGGATCGTAACATAAGAGCATGCTCGCTACTCCGCCTTTCATTAAATTGTCAGCTTGAACCATCACTAGCTACGACACCCTTCTGAACATATAGGACGACAAGGTTCGCGAGACGTAAATATTCAGAAACATGGAAACATGCTTGCACACAAATCCACCATTGACATTCGACAGTTTCATTGTTCTCCGACAGGTAGCATTCGACACTCCTTTTTCGCACAGAAAGAAAGAAAATTCAGCAGACAAGGTGATCTTCAGCCCTGTAACTCTAGCCATGAGACTGAAAAAAAAAAAACTTACTCAATGGTCACCAGCTCCTCTCCTCAAGGACTGAACATTCTACCCATCCAGTCTAGTTGAACAGGGCAGGTAACTATTAAATCCCATCCCAAATAATTTCAGTGAAAAACCCATCCTTACCCACGATTATCCATCATTACAAACCAAGTCTTTTTCGACCACACTTCGCGTAAAACGACAATTAAAAAAAACAAAGCCCATCAACGAGAAACTCATAAACCCCATAAAGATTCGAAACAAGTAGACACGAAATCAACCAGTATCCACATTCACACAAATCACACGAAAAACCATACCTTACCCAGCTTCGAATCAAGCTCGCAATGAACTAAACTAAAATTCGATTAATAGAATACCGATTTCTAGAACATCAATATAATAGCAATAGCACGAGCAAATAACACAAAAAAAACGCTTGATAATTTCAAGCCAAAAGGTTTGTGAAACGGAGACTTGCATATAACATCAATATAATTGACTAGAATGAATTAAACAAAGAGAAACCGAGTAAATCTACCACATACAAGCTTCCAAATTTCAAATCCAAGCCTCCCATGGCCGAAAATTTGGTTTTCTTAAATTTAAACCCTAAAAACTTACCTTGATGCAACAAAAGATGCTAAAACATATATATAACAAGACCCATTCAACAATTTACAACGAACATCAATCAATTTCAAGTAATTTGAAAATTTTAAAACTCTTTCACTATCAAATAAATCCCAGCAAAAATCTGCATAGATGAGGCACATGTGACTCGAGAGGATTACTTAATATTGCTTAATCAAAGCGCAACACATATATGTGGTCAGTGGACACAAATCACATGATTTGGGTAAAACTCTATACAAGCAATTAATGCAACCAAATCTTTTTGCTGGAAGATTTCCCAGAACACAGTTATGTCGGCAATGCAGAATGATCAACTGGCTACTAAACAACACAACCGTCAATCATCTTTCTCAATCAAATAAATTCCACCGAGTTGCTTAATTTCCCTACTCCATTATAACTCTAAAGTCTAACAGAAGGGCCAAGCCATCACATGACAAAAATAAAAGAACCCATGATATCAGCAATGTGACAGAATCAGAACACCACAAGGAACCATCAAACAAGATCAAGCGTAAAGGAACGCAAGAACAAGAAAATCTCCCATGCGCGGAGCAATTTCTACAATATTTGCTACATGTTGGGTAGCCATAGTAAATATTGTAGAGAATTTTCTACATAGTAATTTCTACAATATTTTCTACATAGTAATTTCTACAATATTTGCTACATGCGCGGATACGACTCGGGAGCAAACAAATACTGTCTGAGAATTTTCCCATAAAAAAAAAAAACAATTAGCTACCATAATCTCCTAAAAAAAAATAACGAGCATAGTTCAAAGCAGTCAAATCCCAAGCTCTGCACTACTTACTTGCTAGCAAATCCGGCCTACAATCAGTGAACAACTTTGAAAAAACAAAAACTGTTCCGAAGTTCTAATTTCGACCGTCTCCGCAGTTTTAGGATACTATTGTCTCGCAACAGTACGCAACCGAAACCACGAGCTCACTCAGCAGCCGAAACACTAGGGTTTCAAAAATACGAACTTGTTCCCAAAACGCGCACCGACAATCAATCGCCCCATGCTTCCACGACGCACTTGCTCGGGCAATCCGACCTCTAACCGCACAAAACTACGGCTATGATCATCCCTCGGAAAGCCAGAAGAGATTGCTCAAAAAAAGCACGTCCAATCCGCCGAACAAAGAAATCGCGACGAGGGAAAAAGAGAGGAGCCAACAACAATATTTTCCCGGAAAATCAAACAAGAACTTTCCCAGAAAAAAAAAAATCAGACTGAACACGAGAGGGTGGATTGTCGTTTATCTTGGCGAATCGCGAAGCGGGAGGCGGACTGCGATCTCAAGCGAAGCGTGCGAATCGGATTAGAAAAATCTCTTTCAATTTCTCAACGAAATTATACAAATTATATATGGTTGAAACTATCTCGACAAGTAGAACAAAAGCCTTATGGTTTCAGGATCAATCGAGCAAAAAATTCACATGAAAAAATAATGTCCATATTCGGCTTAAAAAAAAATTTCGAACTTATAAAAAAAATTTGGGTTCTACAATCATATATGACTAGCTCTGATACCACATGTAGAAGATTATTCTCATAAACAATTAATCTTTTCAGAACAAACGGATCCATACATGATTGTAAAACACCAAGATCAATAATGCAGCGGAATTAAAGCGTACATGTTTGAACCATTGCTTCACTTTAAGAAAACTAGATCACTCTGATAATCAGGGATCTATCGGAATACTAGATCTTCCTCTCTATGACCTATTTCGATATAGCAGCTTTTAATGGGAGTCAAGCAACTGATAGGTATAACCTACCCTTTTTATAGGCTAGAGAGGGGACCTAGCAAACCCTAATCAACAGCGTGTCAACTGGGCCATTCCCATTACGGGCTTCAGTCAAACACAATTGCCTACACTTTGCTGCTCAACTAGGCCCGTTATCAATAGATGCCAATACCCAACTCAATCAGATCACTTTAGGGTTCAACAAATATTGGAATATCCATTAACCCGATTATTTAAAATAGAAAATCAATTAATTAATGTAAGCCCATATTATAGGAAATTTCCAACAGTAAGGTCATCAAAGTCTCAAAGGACTAAAACTAGTACAATGGAATGGAAAGTCATCAACAAAGCTGGAGATTAACTAGAATCGGAAACAAAAGTTACTTCAGGAAATCCCCAATAATCAACCTAAACTCAAAGAAGCAATAACCATCAAGTACTCCCTATATATTCGGTTCTTCCCCAATTTGGCTAAAAATAGTAGTTGTGCCCCGGAAAATACGGAATGATTCAGCCATGCCAAAGGTTTGCTAAGTGGTCTAAGGAAAGGCCGAAGCAGCCTTTTCGGGCCGTTCTTGTCCGTGAATTCCGTAATCACTTTACTGTGTTCTTCTTATGGGGAACGAGGAATGTTTTTCCCCCATTAAAAGAACAAGCTTCGTCACCGTCTTCCGTTAAAACTTTGACATTCTCTGAACTAAGTCGCCGGGATGGCGTGAAATGGTAGATCAACCGGCAAAAACCTAGAAAGCGGTCAAGTCTCGACTGAAAGAAAAAGGGCAAAAGAAAAAGCTCCAAAAAGGCAACAAAGGTCGTAATCATCGTGACATCACTGCCCATTCACTTCGAGGTTCAGAAGCATACGGAGCGCTCAAAACTTAGTCAGGCCCGTCTAATCCAAAGCGATTTCGCTTCCGGTGACAGAAACAGAACCGAAAGTGCAAAACAAGAAAACAGGGCAAGTCATCGAGAAGAGGGGCACAGCGAAAGAAAAGGCATATTTCATCTGGACAATGTCAAGGACCGCACTCCTTTCTCAAGATAAAGGAGTTGGACCGGGATGAGCAATTTTCAAATTCATTTTTAGCCTTGGAAAATTAAGAGAAAACAAATTCCCCACAAAAGTGGCTTCCTATCATGCATGATTTTGAAATGCTGACATTTTGCTAGGCCGAAGAGATGGGCCTCGCAAAATGGAAGATTATAAGTGATTGAAAGATTATCTACGCTGACACCTCAAAACACTTAATGTAATATTTGGTTAAAGGTCATGGAATCATGAAAGGAATCCCAAACCGTAAAATCAAATAGAGGACAATAATCGGAAAAATGTTCAGGGATCTTATGTGGTTCTTTATCCTGTTTCTATCCCTAGTTTTCCGTTATTCGCTTTGTATACATTGATTGGAGACGCATTCCCTTTCTTACACGTACAACATACATGTTAAAATACATATATGTTATTTTAAGAGATGGGCTTCATTCGGTGAGCATAATTGAACATGGAATTCCACTCTGACCCCAACCTAAGAAAAGAATTTCTAAATCAATTTGGTAATTTAGACTTTTTTTTGTTTCACAAAAAATAAATAATTCGATAAATTTTTTCCTAAAAACAATCGTTTATATCACTCGAAGTAATTATTTAATAAGAAAAATTTTATTATTCATAATAATTTATGTCTTAATACTTTTCGTAGAAGGTAAACAAATTTTTAATTCGTTTATTTTTATAAGCAATATATTTAATTATTTTTATGAAATGTATTTTAAATCATTCTCTTAATCAAAGATACACTCCCTTTACATCTGTGCTATAGTTCCATCTCCATTCTCGATCGTATTATTTAATCATCCGAGCCAAAATAAAGCAAAATATCTATGTGCTCTAAATAGGCAATAGTACTCCAGCTTTTCATCAGCCAACATTAGTTTTTCTCATGGACCAATGGCATCTGTTTTTTTGGTCATCGTAGTCAAAAGCTAAATTGGAAATTAGAACATCTTTTGAATGGAGGAGATTAGGTAAAGCCAAAAGAAGCAACATAGACGGACCATTTTTCTCAGCCATCACATCAACAAACAAACGGATAAAATTATGGAGATGCAATCCTATTTTGATGACAGCTTATCATTGTACTAATTGCCAGCCAACGGAAGCATGTGATCATCGTCTTTTACCAAGACAATGAATGATTAGATAGCCTCGTTGATGACATGGAAGTGACAAGCAGTACTTCCACTAGTGCATCTACTTTCGGACAAGGATGGATTCGTATTATATTATTTCGTGCCTTGGCCTACAATAAGGCGCAAGGGAGAGCATTAAATTCCAAAAATAAGCTTGTTGACATTTCTCTATCGGGCACTTAAATCGGAAGAAAAACAGCGTCGTCTTATCATGTCATGTTGTCGTCGTTACACTTAAATAGTCAAAAATAATTGAAACGCCACGTTAGATAAATTCAATGAGATTTAGCTTAAATGTTTTATTGCATTTTCCCTTGTGAGTTTAAGACTACGTTATTTCAGATAAAAATTTTATACCTTGATAGGTTTGAAATTCCGGTATAATAACTTTAGGACAGATTATGCAATTATCTCGGAAATATGACAATTCGATTTTCTCAATCCCGTGCTCGCACTTAACTCAATACAATATATATACTTGCATCAGACTCGATCCAATTCTAATATTAAAAATTAAATTATAGTGTAAAGCTTCAAACTCCATCTCAAGTTCTCATAAAAAAATTTCAAAAATAATGATTCTTTTTTCATTGTCCTTAGTAAAATCCTTTAAATTATTAACAAGGCTTGCAAGTCACATTACTGTAGTATTACAAAATTTGACACCTCCGACATGGCAATCCATATTGTTAGGCCCAAATACATAAAAGAAGGGGTGAAGTGTTTTTTATACATATAAAAATATTTATGTTTCTAGAACCAGCAACTTACTTTAAAAAAAAAAATTATATGCAATTAAACTGTTAATTTGCAATAAGAAACTCATAGAGTTTAGGGAAAAAAGAAATTACAAAAGCTATTTATAGAGTTACAATTAGGATATGCTTTCTCTTCTAGCTCTAGCAGCCCCATTAGATTGAAATTCACTACTTCAGCCAATAGTGCAATTGCCAAGAACTTTCTATTAAACGGACTCAACTCCTCCGACGGCTATCTCACTATAGACTAAATAATTATTAGATCTCTTTCAATAGCCGTTCTCACACCTTGTGCACACAACACGGTAGACATATTCTCCCCCAAAATTATTTAACCACACTTCTAAGTGTTTACAAATAATCATTCGCATATTTCATCTCTTACCTAAACAATTGCATTCTCTCTAAGCACGACCACTTCTTCCGTGTGTATACAAATGATTTCAGCACCCTTGCTAACTTTTAGGATCAAAACTAAATAGGTTATAATGAAACAGCAAAGAGATAGATCTCAAGAACACTAAATGTGTTTCGATTTTTCTTGTTGCAAGCATTCAATCACAAGCTACGTTTTACTCATAGTTTGTCCTCATAGGCCTCCAAAAACAACCCTCCTGTTTCAACCATCTGATTCAAGCCGATCACAGAATGAGTTTCATTTCATCACACGGAAAAGAGACATTTGGAGGGTGTACGTAGAGATCATCAACAAATGAAAAAATCAAAATGATAAGGAGAGTGAGTAGAAGTTTTTTTTTTATGACCCAGGGAACCCACACATCGTACCAACACAGACAGCCCGACAGGCCCAGGGTAACAGGGAGTAAACCCTGGGGTAACGCTAGCAAAGGACCCACCACCCTGACGTCGCACTTAAGATCCCGTGCAGCCAGCGGGATTCGAACTCCTCTCCTCTGGCAAAGGATCATGGGAGCTCTTATCCAACTGGACCACCACGGGCAGTGGTAGGAGAGTGAGTAGAAGTTGGTAAGTTTATAAATTGACTTATTATAGTGTTTGCAATTTATTTACGATGCTTGTAAAATTTCCAAAGAGTTGGTTATTCTTTAATTCATTTCAAAGTTGGTAAATTTCTAACGGCATTGATAAGTTATTAATACGTTATTTGGCAATCAAATTGACAGTCATGCTTTTCTTTTATCAACTGTACTAGATATTAATGTTGGCTGGGTCTGCTTGTGTGGGGCCCGATTAACATTAATAAATAAAAGAAAAGGTCAAAAAGTCAAAAATGCAATAAAGGAAAAGAAAGGCGGGCTGCTAATTCGGAGAAGACGGGGAAAAGGGCTGCGACATCCAGTCTAGAATCGAAGGCCAAATATTGTCGAAATTGACCTAAATTTCAATATATTTTTATAAGACCGAGACAGATGAGTCGAGATAGGTGAGTCCATTAGTTTCATTTGTCGATCAGTTTTGTTCATTGAACACTTTTTCTAAATTATCTCAAATTTCTCCAATCACGATTAGGGCTTATTACTTCATACATATTAATATGCTTCTATAGTGACGAAATGTTAGTGTATTGTTGATATTGAATCTCTAATATATTACTAAAGAAGAACCTCTATGTATCTTACTATTTTTTGTGATTAGTAAAAAATTTTGAATCGTCCATGATTTTTTTCGTATTGAATTTTCCACATAAACTTGTCGCGTTTGCTTCTGTCTGTTTTTTTTTTATCATTTTGGCATTATTTTTATTCATTACGAAGTTATATTGCGGGAATATATTGCCTGTTATTACGGGGGTTGAGTCGATTTTGGTCCATTTAATCTTGGGAAGAAATTGATTCTACATTAGGTTGATGAATTGTTGCCGGTTCTCTCGAACTTTGTATCAATAATTTCGGAAATCCATCAAGTAAGGGAAATTTTCCGCACTTTCCTTTGACTGACCCTGCACTCAGTCCCGAAAGCTTGCGTCAGCCACATCTCTGATTTTTTGTCTCATCGACCAAGAGCATTTGATTTTATGGTCTTCGTGGTCGTGAAAAAATATGATTTCTGTCCCAATCGTGTCCTCATCGGCCCAAAGCATTTTGCTTGCCTTTCCCAGAACTACTCCATTATTGCCTCGAAAGTGTTGACGCAGCCGCATTCTACGACTTTTAGCCATTTCGTCTTCACCTATCGGAGGGATGATCCAGTCAAAAAGTTGTCCAGCAAATTCCTTGTTCTCCCCCATTTTTTTAAGTTGATAAGTTTATGCTCAAATGAAAATCCTAATCAGCTACTCCTGATCAAATATTGCTATTTCCCTCTCCTCTTTCAATATAGTCCGATTCGAGTCGATAGCAAAGAGAAAAGAGGGCATGTCTCGATAGCAATTATAGAGCGCTTCTGTGCGTACCATGTTTAGAGACCATCAACAAATGAAATATCTAACATAATAAGGAGAGCGAGTAGATCAGTATCAACTTCAATTGAACACTGCAACTTGGAACCGTCGTGCGTAGATTTGAGTTCAGAAAAGGTCCAATCAGAACAGTCCAAGTTAAAGTTAAAGAGATCTTTTTGAGATCTTTTTCTTTATTTGTTTATTTAAGTTAAACAGAACTAGCCGGCCATGTTGTGCGTGGAATACGCGTTTGTGGAATACGCATTTCCCAATTATCTATTCCACCCTTCCCTCTCCCTCAACAAACATTTTTTTCATCGCATCTACAAATTCCACAGTAACAGGCTCCTCATATTATCGTCAGTCAATTTCATCTATTTTCATAATATTTTAAGAATTCGAATGGTATGTTCACCCAGCAATTTGGTATTTTGTTTACTTCGATTCTCATGGACTAATAGCATATGATTTTATGGTCTTCGTAGTCGTAGTAAAATACTGTGACTTTCTGATTCAACCATGTTCTTGTAGACCCATGGCATTTAAATTGGTTTTCTTATAACCACTCCATCACTTTGTTAAGAACATACAGTCAGAGAAAGAGAGAAAGAGAGAGATCCACCAAGCAGTGCCAGCTACTGCTATGGTGAGCTCAGACGCAAGGACGTCATGGGGGAGCGAATATCAAGTGTTTCTAAGCTTCAGAGGACCTAACACTCGCATTAGACTCAGTGACTACCTCTACCATAGCTTAACTTATGTTGGAATAAGTGTCTTTCGAGATTGAAGAGCTACGTGTTGGTGAAAGGATTGACGCATTGCTTCAACGAGCAATCGACAACTCCAAGATCTATAGACCCATCTTCTTTTGAACTTATGTTTCAAGCCCATTTGTTTTCGTGAGCTCACGCAGATTGTAGAAAAATCCAAAGGCAATAGAGCAGTCCTTCGGCCGCGACAAGGCTAGGGTGAGGCTAGCCTCGCCCAAATCTGGGAGAAGCCATCCCTCGCCTAGGGTCGTGACCCTCGCCAACCACTACAAGGAATCCAATGAGGAAGAAGAGGAAAAAAAAAGGAAAAATTAATGAAAAAAATAAAAATTGTCATGTCAGCGTTGGTCGAACAGCTAACGTCCACATTAGCGCCAGTCGATCAAAATTAATCAGATGAACTGAATTGATATCAATGTAAAAAAGTTTATGATCAAATTAATCTAATTAAAATGTTTACAATTAAATTAGTATCAATAGATTTGGAGCTTTTTTTTTATTTATCATTTTTCATTGCTATGGCATCAACAAACAAACAAAGGGAGAAAATTATGGAGATGCAGGTGCCCTGAGCGCCGGCCGACAGAAGCATGTGATCATCATCTTTTAACGAGACAATGAATGATTGGATAGCCTCGTTGATGACATGGAAGTGACAAGTGGTAATTCCACTAGGGCATCTACTTCCGGAAAAGGATGGATTCCCACTTTTTTCTTTTGTACATTGGCTTACAGTAAAGCGCAAGTGAGAGCATTAAATTCCAAAAAAACAAAAAAAAAAAGGCCTATTGACTTATGTCTTTGTTGGGTGCTTAAATCATGTCACGGTATTGTCGTTATACTTAGACAGCCGAGAATGACTGAAGTGCCATGTTAGATAAATTCGACGGGACTTAGCTGAAATCTTTTATTGCATTTTTTCTGATAATTTTAAGATTACATTGATTCAATTAAAGAGTTTATACCTTCATAGTTTCGAATTTCATTATAACAATTTTAGGATAGATCGTGTAATTATCTTGAAGACATGACAATTTAGTTTTTTCAATCCCATACTCGTGCTCAACTCAATACAATATATATGCTTGGTTGCATTAGACTCGATTCAACTCTAACGGTGAAAGAAAGCGAAAGGAAGCAAGAAGCGAACGAAGTTTAGGGAGAAATATTTTGTATTTCTTCACATGTAATCAATGTACAGCATTTAGCAATTATAATACAAGATGTACATGAAGTAAAGGCAATGAAATGTTCTACAAGTCAATTTAATATTTCTATCTAATCCCTAATTGATTTTATAATCAAATCAGATCAAATCAAATTCTCGGCATATCTTCCGGATCTTCAGGCATATCTTCCAACACTCCCCCTCAAGCTGGTGGCTTGATATCCAAGATGCCTAGCTTGCTTAGTAGATATGCGTGTTGTCTTTGACATAGGGGTTTGGTGAAGACGTCTACAGGTTGTTCAGCAGTTCCAATCCCTCTTATCTCGATTATCCCTTCTTGAATTTTCTCCTGAGTGAAGTGACAATCCACTTCTATATGCTTGGTTCTTTCATGCATTATGAGATTTGCTGCAAGCTTGAGGGCTGATTCGTTGTCACAAAATAGCTTTGTTGGCCCTTTCAGTTGTACTCCGAGGTCCCCAAGCAAACCTCGTATCCACACAATTTCACATGTAGTTTTTGTCATGGCCCGATATTCTGCTTCGGCTAAAGACAAAGAAACCGTTGCTTGCTTCTTGGTTTTCCATGAAAGAAGAAATTCTCCCAGTTTAATGCAAAACCTAGTGATGGATCTTCGACTCATAGGGCAAGTTGCATAATCTACATCGCAATATGTCGTCATTTCCATGTTACATCTTCTAGATAGAAGTATTCCAAGTCCTGGACACTTCTTCAAATACTTCACAACTTTCAAAGCAGCATTCATATGAGATTCCTTCGAGTTGTGCATAAATTGACCGAGATTTTGCACTGTGTATGATTTATCAAGTCTGGTTATAGTCGGGTATATGAGTTTTCCAATGAGCTTCTAATAACTCGTCGGATCTTTTAGTACAGGATCATCATTTTGAGATATTCCCCCAACATGATCCATTGTAGTTAATCTGGTATTTTGCTCGATTGGAATAACTGCTGGATTGCATCTTGATAAACCGGCTTCTGATATGATCTCTAATACAAGTTTCCGCTGACTGAGGGAAATTCCTTGGTGAGATCGAGAAATCTCAATCCCAAGAAAATAGTTTGGTGCTCCCAGGTCTTTTATATGAAATGTGGAATATTTCTTAAGATTCTCTATTGCAACTTCATCATTTCCCATGATGAGGATGTCATCTACATATATCATTAAATAAATAGATAGCGTACCTTTAGTCCATGTGAACAAGGCATAGTCGTACTTGGATTGTTTGAAGTCTGCAGTTGTGAGAGCATTAGCAAACTTGGTGTACCATTGCTTGGAGGCTTTTTTCAATCCATAAAGGGATTTGCGGAGATAACATACTTTATTCTCTCCCTGTCTCTGTAAGCCCTGAGGAATATCCATGTAGATTTTTTCATCCAGGTCACCATGAAGAAAGGCGTTGTGGATGTCCATTTGGTATAACGACCAATCATGAATTGCTGCAACTGATAAGAATGAGCGAACTATGACATCTTTAGTGACTAGAGAAAAGGTTTCGTGATAGTCAAAACCTTCTCATTGAGTATATCCCTTGGCCACCAACCGAGTTTTATAACGCTCAATGGATCCATTTGCTCTATATTTGACTTTACAAACCCATTTGCATCCTATGGACTTTCTATTTGGAGGAAGATTGACTAATTCCCAAGTATGATTATCAGTCAATGCCTGTAATTCTGCTGCTATAGCTTGTTGCCACCGTGGATCTCTGGATGCCTCATCATAACTAGATGGTTCCCTTTCATCGAATATGCGACTAATGCAACATCTATGTTCCGGCGAAAGCTTATCAAAAGAGACATAAGAAGATATTGGATAGTTAATACCTAGCGAATTAAGGGAGGCACAAATATAATCTTTGGTCCATGTCGGTGGTCGTGTGGCTCGCCTCGAACGACGTGGATGATCCGTTGGTTGTGGAGGAGGAGATATTTCTTCAATATTGGTTTCTGACAAAACATCATAATCATTCTCCATATTGAGTTGAGCTGCAGGCATACTTTCCATTGCTTCCTCCGGATGCAGCTGATTAGGTGAAGTTGAAGTTGAATGAATAACTTGGTCCGGAGGTGCTATGAGAAAATATTTAGGAGATACACTTTCCTCGTTTAAGAAATGATTTGAATTGATTAGGACACGCAAATCCTCTGTGGTTTCATAAAATGGGAAGACAGTTTCGTGAAAAATAACATCCCTGTTCACGAAAAAATCTCCTCTTGATGGATCGAGAACACGATATCCCTTCTATAGGTTGGGATAACCCATGAATATGCATCGCCTAGCACGTGGACTCATTTTGTCCTGAGGTCCCATAGATTTGGCATAGCATAGACAACCGAAAATCCTTAGATGATCAAGTGTTGGTTTTTTCCATAGAGTAATTCGAAAGGCGATTTACCAGCCAATATCCGAGCTGGCATGCGGTTGATGAGGTAAGCTGCAGTAAGAACACAATCTCCCCAATAATTCTCTAGAATAGACTTTGAAACTTTAGTACTCGTGCGACTACCAATAGATGACGATGTTTACATTCCACCACCCCATTTTGTTGTGGAGTATAAATGCAGGAGCTTTCATGTAAGATGCCATGGGACAAGAAAAGTGAACTGCAGTCATGGTTAAAAAAACTCTTTCCCATTATCAATGCGGATTCGCTGAATCGACTTCCCAAACTGATTTTTAGTCAGAATGATAAACGTTTTTAGATGAAAAGGGACTTGAGCTTTGGACTGCATCAGAAACACCCATGTGGCACGAGAGTGACCATCCACAATTGTGAGAAAATAATGTGAACCATCATGATGTGGCATGTGATAAGGTCCCCAGACATCCACATGAATTAATGAAAAAATATTACTGGAAGGAAAAAGTGTGCGAAACTACTTTGCGAGGGGGCATATATGACATTTAGAGCAAGGAAAAAAAGCACTATGACCCATTCTCAAATGTATAAGAAAATTCTTATCATTGGCAGTAACATTACACAATGACAATTTATTCAGGGGAATTGAAGTCAAATCAAAATGACCTGGAAAATAGGTCCAGAAATATAATCATTTGGAAAGACTACCCGAGCCTATCAATTTCCTAATCGAAAAGGCCTGAAAAAAAACAAGTGTCAAAATCGAAGAATATTCAACAGGAATTTTCCTTGCAAACTTTGGACACGGAGATAAGATTGAATTGAAATTGTGGGACATAAAGGACATTTTGAAGGGAATTTGGGGACTCGGTGAACAGTACCTATCAAAGTGACATGAGTGATATTCCCGTTTGGAAGTTGCACAAAAATAGGTGTATCTAATTTCTTATGCATATCGGAAAAAAATCTTGTATCACAAATGATATGATCACTTGCCCCTGAGTCAACTATCCATGTCTTTCTTGAAATAGAATTTATCAGGCGGTGAGATATACCTGAAAAACTTCCTCCTTTATTTGCGATGTCAACCTTTTGCAACGTCTGCATCAATTGTTAATATTGCCCATAAGTAATGGGTCGGTCACTATTTAGACCAGTAGGTCCAGAGACCTGGTAAGTTACAGAATATTCTTTCTTTTTCCTTTTTTTTCTCCTGGATTTCCATGTAGTTTCCAACAATTATGTTTGTATGATGCGGACATTTGCAATGCTCGCAATATAATTTACCTCTCCCTTTTAAATTTTGGCCAAAATTCCTTGAAGATGCAAAAATAATTTGGTCGTCGAATGCCTTCATCATGGAATTATATCCACCGTCCGATTCAATTGAGAGATTAGGCCCTTGCAGACCGTCAGATCGCTAAGGAGGATCTGGACCATTGATGCCGTCCTTTTTAAGGGATCTATCGTCGCTGGAGGAAAACCCTTGCCCCTCTCGATTCTCTCTCTCTCGGGCTAGGGTCTTGACACTCGAATCTCACCGCTCGCCGTGGAGTGCAAGAGCGATGCTGTCGCTTCCTCGTGCATGCTCTGGAGTCGTGAGCCGCTGGCTTTCTTCCTAAACAGCTAGCTGGAAAATCCATCCGAGGGGAGGCACCGGATCCATCGCCAGAATCTGCGAATGGAAAGTTAGGTACGTCTCGTTCAAAATCAAAAGGAACTGAGTGGATTTTTCCCTCTCCTTCATAGATCTGTATTGTTTGAGGGTTTCCGCTGGTCCATCAAGCTTTTCCTCCACGGCTTCGAGTTCATTCCAAAGTGATGAGAGCTTGTTGTAACAAGCCGTGACCGTCATATTTCCTTGCTTGAGTTCGCTGAGTTCCTACATGAGAGAAAAAAAAATTTCTTTATCTAACTTCCCGTACATTTCTTTGATGTTGTCCCACATCTTTTTCAAATCCTCCATCGGTGGAAGGCCGGCTATGACATCTAGAGAAACGCAGTTGCCGATCCATGTTCAAATGAGGTGGTTGCACTTTCTCCAGTGTCTGGCCAGTCGCTCGTCCAAGGAATTGGTACGGTCCCATTGAGGAAACCGTCTTTGTCCTTCGTTACGAGGGCTCGCCAGAAGTCCCGCAACCATTTGTTGTAGTTTTCTAGCCTGGTCAATTGCAGACTAATTAGTCGTAACTCTGGGCCATCGGCAGTTGACACGTACAGAGGATCGCCGGGCTCTGGTCAGCCAGTGACGGCCGCAATCGGAAAAGGTAAAAACCCGGGTGAGAGACTCGGGTAGTTCCATGACCCACATTAAAAAAAATCCCAAGTAGGGATTTGTTCCCAAACCCGGTTCACCTGACCCGCCAATCTGTTCTGGTTCGACGGATGGGCTTGCCCCACTTGTGGCTGGTGGGCTCCCGTCGGCCTGGACGTTACTCTAGTAGCTCGCTACCCCCAGTAATGATGGATTTGGGTCTGGCCCAATGTACCATGGATAAGGTGTCCATTGGTAAGGATGGCCCAGAATGGGCTACCCCATATTTGACTAAGCCCAGAAGAGTTGCCACTGTACGCCTTGGGCCTGGACTTGCTGTTGGGTTACAAGAATCGTGCTAGAGGTGTGGCCTTGCGTATCTCCCATAGGTGTGGTGTATCCCGTGGACGAAACACCAGTGGCAAGGGGCAAATTCTTTGGGTGAGTCATGGTAAGAATTTGCCTCTGCTTCTTCTTCCTTTTTACCGAAAAATGATTCCTTCGTAAGAAAGTATTAATCTGCCTTGCAGATCAAGGGATTTGGAAGGCAATCAGTGCGGAAGCGGAGTCAAGAGCCTGGTGCTCTGATACCATGAAAGAAAGCGAAAGGAAGCAAGAAGCGAATGAAGTTTAGGGAGAAATCTTTTGTATTTCTTCACATGTAATCAATGTACAGCATTTAGTAATTATAATACAAGATGTACATAAAGAAAAGGTAATGAAATATTCTACAAATCAATTTAATATTTCTATCTAATCCCTAATTGATTTTATAATCAAATCAGATCAAATTAAATTCCCGGCATATCTTTCGAATCTTCAGGCATATCTTCCAACAAATGGCAAAAACTAAATTACAGTGTTAAGCTTTACAATCCATCAATAATGATTTTTTTTCTTTGTCCTTAGTAAATCCTTTAAATTATTGACAAGGCTTGCAAGTCACATGACTGTGGTATTACAAAATTTGACACCTTTGACACGCAATCCATATTGCTAGGTCCAAATATATAAAAGAGGCGGTGAAGTGCTTTTTCATGTACATAAAAATATCGATCTTTCTAGAACCAGCCCTTTATTTAAAATTTTGTTTTTCATATATAATTAAACTGATATTTGTAACAAGAAACTTATAGAGCTTAGAGTTTTCAATTAGGATAAGCCTTCTCTTTTAGCTCCAGTAGCCCAATCAGGTTGATATCCACTACTTGAGCCAACATTGCAAATGCCAAGGACTTTGTATAGCGTGGACTCAATTCTTTTTATGATTATCTCACTATAGACTAAATAATTATTAGATCTCTTCCAATAGCCATTCTCACACCTTGTGCACATAGCGCAGTAGACACATGCTCCCCAAAATTATTAACCACGCTTCCAAGTGTTTACACATAATCATTCGCATTGTTTGTCTCTCACCTAGACAATTGCATTTTCTCTTAGTCCAATCACTTCTTCCATGTGTATACAAATAATTTTGGCACCATTGCTAGCTTTTAGGATCAATACTTAGTTAAGAGATAGATCTCAAGAACGCTTGATGTGCTTCAATTTTTCTTGTTGCAGGCACTTGGTGGCAAGCTACATTTAACTTGTGGTTTGTCCTTATAGGCCTCCATAAACTCTATGATTCAACTATTTCCTCACCGTCCCATATCATTTGATTCTGTTACTCGTATAACCACTGCCTATATTTTTTTCATGACGTGTTGTCGTGGCCACCTTCTACAACTCTCAACCATTTCATATTCACATATCAAAGAAATGACCCGCTCAGAAACTTTATTTAGAAAAAATCCTAACTATTAAACCGCATCACTGACCTCCCTCCTCTTTTTCTTTAAGGTAGCAATTTTACGTTCATATGAAATATCATAATTAACTACTCCTGGTCAAACATTCCTATTTGGCTCCCTTGTTTCAACCAACCGATTTGAGTTGAAACGCAGAATGAGTTTTATTTTCATCACATGAAAAAGGAACTTTGAGAAAGAGTATTTAGAGATCATCAGCAAATGAAAAAAATCAAAATGATAAGGAGAGGGAGCAGAAATTGAAGCTTACAAATTTAGTACAATGCTGCGAGACCTACTATAGCGTTGGCAATTTATTTGCCATACTTGTAAAACTTCAGAGAAGGTGGTTATTCACTAATTTATTTCAAAGTCGGTAAATTTCCAATGGTGTCGTTAAGTTTGATAAGTCGTTTGACAATCAAATCGACGGCCATGCTTTCTTTTAGGGATTGTACTGGATATTTTGGTTGGCCGGGTCCGCCTCTGTGGGGACCAGCTAACATTAATAAATAAAAGAGAAAAAAGGTGAAAAAGTCAAAAAAAGCAAAAAGAAGAAATGAAAGATGGGTGGCTCGTGCGTGGAGTAGAAAAGAGAGGGGAGAGAGAGAGAGAGAACGCGGAAAAGATAGAAAAAGGGCTGCCGGAGATTGAACCCGTCGTCGCTCCTTCCAGAATCGGTGTGTCGATGTTAATTTTCAGTCGCCGACCCGCCGGTGGGAGCCATGTCCACTCTAAGTGGGTTTTTTTTTTTTTTTTTTTTTTTTGGTCTGAAATAAGTCTTTCATTCATATAAAGCAAGGATTACAAGTAGATGATAGGTTAGCTTCAGAACATAAAATACTCACAAGAGGTTGGGGTGGTGCATTTACCCAATTTTTGGATAGGCATTTGAGGCGATGTGCTTTCGCGACCCAATCGGCAGCATGGTTTGCTTCTCTCGAACAATAGGAGAGCTTGACAAGAGGTAGATTTTGTAGAATTTCAATAAGTAAACTGGTCACAACCCATGGAACCTCAGCCCGGCCCAAAATTGCCTCCACAAGTGCACGGTTGTCACTCTGTACTTCCCCTTTACTTTCCGTGAATTGAACTTCCACGTGACTTCTTCTTCTCCGGTTCAGAAAGCACAACTCGTGCAAGATCGCTAGGGCTTCGGCGTGCAGGGGAGACACGGCGTAGATCTCAGCGGCGAATCCGTCGATCAACAGGCTGTTCAAGTCTCGGATGATTCCAGCGACGGAACTCTTCTCTTCTCCCTTCATCCAAGAACAGTCCACGTTGAGTTTGAAGCTGCTGCTGTCCGGCGCTGTCCAGATCTCGAATGAATCTGGCTTGCTGGTTTCCTGCTGTTTTTTGCTCGGAATCCATCTGGAGTAGGCCCGAACCTCTGCTTGGGCCAGATCGACTATGTATTCGGTTTTGGGAGGTCAAGATCTGAAGATGTAGTCGTTTCAAAGCTTCCAGATTAACTAGATCGTGCTTGCCACCATATCTATTGAGGGCAAATCATTTTTTTGTTGCAACATAGGGGTGTGCAAAATACCCGGGATCCGCCCGACCGCCCGGAACCAGACCGGAACCGCCCGAAACCGGCGGTTCTTAAGAGAACCGGTTCGGTTCCCGGTTCTAGTTTTTGGGAACCGGTCCGATTCCCGGTTCCATGGGCGGATCCGCCCGCTCGCCCACCCGAACTAGACCGATTCCCTTTTAATATTAAAAAAAAATTACTAAAACAAACCTAGGTCTCACGCTTTCTTCCACTTCTCTTCGGTTTTTGCAGCTGCCTCTCTCTCTCTGTCTCTTCCACTTCTCTTCGGTTTCTGCGGCTGCCTCTCTCTCTCTCTCTCTCTCTGTCTCTTCCTCGGTTCCTCTCGCTATTTCGATTCCTCCTCGGTGACCTGTGCGTCCGCCTCACCGCACGAGCCACGAAGCCGCTGTAGCCCAGTCGTCCGCCACCCTCCTGCCGGCGCCGCTCCAATCTCATACCCGCGCGCTCGCCGATTTGCGACAGCTCCACACCTCTGCCTTCGTCGTCCTGCCAGATCTGCCTTCCCCCCGACATGCAGCACTGCAACCGCCGCTCGTTTCTTCACGCTGGTGGCTGCGACTCCAGCAACCCACGAGACCCATCCGCAACCAACGCTCGGCATCCCCTGCTTCAGCCGCACTGATCTCGCTCAACGACTACAGATCTGAGCTCATCTCAGCCCTAACGCCATCGCCGTTCAGCCTCCCTGCCAGATCCGCCTTCCCCCCGACATGTATCACCGCAACCGCCGCTCATTTCTTCACGCCGGTGACCGCGACTCCAGCAACCCACGAGACCCATCCGCGACCAACACTCGACGTCCCCTACTTCAGCTGCGCTGATCTCACTCGACAACTACAGATCTAAGCTCATCTCAGCCCTGACGCCGTTGCCGTTCAACCTCCTAGCGACCCGCGATCCAGTTCAGCGACCAGCGATCCAGTTCAGCGACCCGCGACCCAGCTTCGCTGCTGCCTCTCGCCCAAGCGACCCTTCTGCAGATCCCGAAGAACCAGCTTCGCCCGCATCAAGATCGGTTCCATGGATCCACCCGGGAACCAGACCAGACCGACGGTTCGGTTCCCGGGTGAATCCATGCAACAAACGGGTGGATCCCGATTCCAATTTTTCGGAACTGGTACTTAGCGGGCGATTCCCGGTTCTAGGTCGGGAACCGCCCGCCCAGACCATGCACACTCCTACTGCAACAAACTCTGCAAACCACTTATCCATCCAAGTAACTAAGATTGTTTTGTTATAGATGTTGAGGCACGGGTCACTCCATATTTGTCGAGTCCTTTTACAGAGGAAGAACAGTTGTTCTCCTGTTTCAGGATGCCGAAAACAGAGGGGACACAGGGGTTTAGGTAATATTCGCCTTTTATAAAGATTATCCTTTGTTGGGATTGCATTTTGGCATATGCTCCACAAGAAAAACTTTACTTTGGGGGGGATTGGAGTATTCCATAACCTAGTCCATAGGGATCTGGGCGGCTGATAGGAAGTTGTTGCTTTGTTTGGGTCAGGAAAATTAGTCAATGAACATACCCTATTGTAGCCACTTTTGACTGAGTAGGAGCCTGACTTGTTCCCCGTCCAGATCAGCCTATCTTGCTATGGGTGTGTGCTGATTGAAGTTGTAAGAATTTCATGAACGACTTGTTCGTCAAATAGATCTCGAAGTTGAGGCTCGTCCCATAATCTCCTTTCATTGTTCATTAATTCAGCAACTGTCTCAGGATCATTCTTATTCGCCGGACCATCTGTCTCACCGAATGTTAATGCTTTTCCCATCTCCCACAATCCACCTTACCTCCAATTCAATAGTGTCTCGACCTATTAGGATGCTGCGCCAACCCCAAGATGGTCGTTGTCCTATTTTTGCCTTCCATAAGTCCCCATTTGGATAATAGACTCCTTTAAGGATCTGGCCTCATAAGGCTGATGTTCATTGAGAAAGTCTCCAGACTTGTTTTCCTAACATTGCCTTGTTGAAATTAATTAGGTCTTTAAAGCTGAGACCCCCTTTATCTTTTCTACCTTTCAAAACTTCCCATTTCTTCCAACACATACCTCTTTTAGAATCATTTTGTTTCCACTAGAAAGCTGCAATCCTTTGTTCGATGGCTTTACAAACTGAGATAGGAATTTTGAAGAATGACATAGCATACTGAGAAAGAGCCTATACCACGGCTTTTATCAATATTTATTTGCCAGCTTTAGACAATAAATTTTATTTCCATCCTTCAAGCTTCATGTTCACTTTAGCAATAATTCAGGAAAACATCTCCTTTTTTTGTTTGTCCCCTATCAGATGGAATTCCCAGGTATTTCCCTATTTTGTCAATAATAGACACTCGTAACTCATTTGCCATATTTCTCTTTAAGCTCAAAGGGCAGCCCTTGCTAAAAAAAACACTCTTGATTTGTTTAGATTGATAGCTTGACCAGTTGCATAACAATACTGATTCAGAAGATTTTCCAAATTTTGACATTCTCTGACTGTCCCATCCATAAAAATTATAGCATCATCAGTGAATAATAGGTGAGACAATGTGGGGCAATACCTGTTCAGTCTTATTCCTTTGATGCTCCCATCTTCTATCGCTTTGTGCATCATCCAAGAAAACGCATTAGCCATCAATATGAAAAGGTACAGGGACAATGGACCTTCTTGTCGTAGTCCCCGCGTGGGTGTAAAATATCGTGTTTGATCGCCATTGACTTTGACAGTAAATGTCACTATGGAGACACATGTCATCACCAACTCAATCCATCTTACGTTAAACCCCATCTTTAACATACTCATTTTTAAGAAGTCCCATTCAACCCTATCATAAGCCTTTTTCATATCCAGTTTAAGGATTGCCTGGAATTTCTTTTCTCTTCCTCTAATTCTCAACTGATGCAACACCTCTTGAACAATAAAAATGTTATCTTGTATTTGTCGTCCTTTAACAAAGGCACTTTGTTCACATGTTATTATCTCAGTGAGCCATGGTTTCAATCTGTTTGCTAACACTTTGGAGATTATTTTATAGCTAAAGTTGCATAGACTAATAGGCCTGAATTGACAAATACTTTATGGATTTTTTACTTTTGGAATGAGAGATATGTGAGTTTTGTTGAGTAAAGGGTCAAATTCACCTGATTCAAAGAAGTTTCTTATCAAATAGCACATCTAGCTTGATTTCTTCCCAGTGATGCTGATAAAATTGTCCATTAAGACCATCCGAGCCGGGGGCTTTAAGGGAGCCTAGCTGGAAAACCACTTCTTTTACCTCTTCCATAAAAATAGGAACTATGAGGCTTTTGTTCATTTCCGTGGTCACTATAGTTGGGCACATGTCCAAAATAGGTTGAAAATCTCTTGGACCCGCTGATTCATATAGAGAACAATAGAAATCCTCTATGTGTTGTTTCAATATTTTGTGGTCCCTGCACCAATTGTCTTCATTGAGTCACAATACATAAATTATGTTCCGTTGTCTTCGTTGAACCATAATGGCATGGAAATATTTTGAATTCCTATCACCCCATTGTAGCCAATTTATCCGAGACCTCATACCCTAATACATCTCCTCCTACCACCAAAGCCGCTCAATATTCTCTTTAATTTCTTGACTATCCACTCTGCTGGAAAATTCAAAATCCCCATTTGTGATCTCAGTAAGTTTCTGTTTGAGACTTCTAATTTGGAGAGAGGCATTAGAAAACTTGTTTTTGCTCCATGCTGCCAATTCCTTAGTAACATGCTGTATTTTCTGAGAAAAGGTTTTGTAACAATGCTGGTCTCCTCCCCAACAGCTTTTAATAATCTCCCCACACTCTTCTTCCTCCATCCAAAAGGCTTCAAACTTGAATTCCTTCCTTCTTCTCTCCCAAACAGGATGTAGAGACAACAAAAGTGGGCTATGGTCTGAACTTACTGCTAGAAGGGCCACCGCTTCAGCATTTGGAAAAGTAATTCTCCACTCCATTGTGCATAAGGCTCTATCCAGCCTCTTCTTCACTAAATTGTCACCATCTCTATTGTTGGCCCAAGTAAAAACACATCTTTAGTATCAATATCCATTAAGGAGCAATCATTAAGCATGTCCCGAAAGGCCGTTATTTGATGTTGATCAGCTTCCTTCTTCCTAACCTTTTCCCAGCTATATAGAATTTCATTAAAGTCCCCCATGCAAAGCCATGGAAGTTGATTGATAGAGTGAATATCCCGAACCTTTTGCCATGATAGAAGTCTCTCCTTAAAGTTTGTGGAAGCATGCATGAATGTAACTCTCATAATGTGGCCACTAGAGGGATCCTTGCTTTCCACATCCATGTGCTCCTTAGAACTCGAATTTATCTTAACATCCACATTCTCATTCCACATAAGCACCAATCCCCCAGCAATTCTTATTGATTGCTCTATAAACATGTGTTGGAACTTCAGTCGTCTTCTGATTTTATCCACCATCGTCTCCTTGTTTTTGGTCTCCATCAAAAAGACCAAGTTGGGCCGTTCTTGAGCCACTAAGGCTCTAAGCTCCTGGACTGTCAGGGAGTTGCCCAGCCCCAAACAGTTCCAGCTTAGGATCTTCATGGTGTCTTTGGTGGCTTATTAGGGCTAGCCACCAAAGCCCAATCATTCCCCTCTTTTACCAGTTGCACGGGGGTCTCTAGTAACTCCATGTCATCAAGGAGAGAAGAATTAGTAACTTCTACTCTTTTCTGTTTTTTTTGCTTGTTGATACTTCATCATTTTCTTACCAGCATCGCCTATAATTTTTTATCCAGCTTCATTAGGGCCTTCTATATACATTATTTGTTTTCCACTCCCCTCTTTGGTTGCTATAATTTTCTCTCCTCCATCTCTGCCCTCCTTTGAAGAAGGGATGTCTACTCTTTTTTTGTTCCGAGAAAGGTAGGTATTTGTCTCGGTTTCTGTCCTAGCAACTATCTCCATATTGACTGTCATTAAGGGAGTTTCAGGTACTAACTCTTCTTCTTCATAATTTGGATCAACCTTTCCATAAAATGCTTCCCAATGTGGACTATGATCTCTTACTTCCGCTTTGATTCAAGGACCGTACTTCCCAACCTTATTAGCTGCCCAATTTGTTGTTTCATATGGTATCTCCTCACAATATGATGCACAGTGACCAATTCGACCACATGAGTAATAGAAATGAGGGAGATGTTTATATTTGAATTCCACTCATAGATTCTTGTTCCCGATCTTTACTAATGCCCCTATTTTAAGAGGGGCTGAAAGTTCCAACTCCACTTTAACTTTACCAGTTTTATAGGGGCTATTTCCTCTAGATTCAAGTTGTATTTCCTTAACTATGCCAACCTTACTAGCAACATCAGAGAAACCCTCTTCTACGATCCATCCCAGGGGTAAACCAACAATATGAATTTAGAAATCATATCTAGAAAAGTCATAGCAGTGTTCTAGAATATCTGACTCACATTGTTTTAACACTAACAAGTTGCTAGCAAAGGACCATGGTCCTGATTTTAGAACTCTCTCCTTTTCCTCCTCTGATTCAAATATAAAAGAGAACAGCCCCGATTCTTTCTGGGAACACACAATAGCCTCTGATTTCCACACCTTCTTCATAGTATTGCAAAATGCTTGAAAGTTCACATTGGGTTTCGAATATAGCTTACCAAAGAGAGTATGATTGCATTCTATTCATTCGTTGGGTGGGATTTCCTACTGCACTTCGATCACATCACTGGCTGACCATAAATGGCCTAAACTCTTGCACAAGGCAGCAAGACGACGTTGATTCTCCTCCTCATGGTCCATGCCGGCAACAAATCAAGAGCTCTCGCTGAGATTGATAATGGGAATCGACATTTTCTGCTAAGGTTGAGGATTTTTGTCGGGACAGCTTTGTTGTGGCGTTGTGAAGGGGGAGATTGAAGGGAGCTCCGTGGATATTGGGTTGGAATTTCTGGTCTGTATACTGCTGTTGCTTCACGATCTAGTTTCAGCGGAAGAAAAGAAGGTGCGTGTTCTAAATGGTTAGTGGGTTTGGGTGCTGAGTCTCCATTACATTTGGCAAGAAAACGCTACATTCGAATGAATCGGATGGCAGGAGGCTTCAAAAGGGACTGGGTATTTAGGGTTTAGGGTTTAGGGTTGGATGCTCCCATGGAATTGGGAGAAGTAATCTCTACCAGCGAGAGAAAGAAGCTCTACCAGCGAGAGAAAAAGCCTACAGCAGTCCTTACTGCAAGTGGGTTGATTTCTTGTGAAAGTTTCAAACTTTGTCGATTCCATTTGCCGAGAGTGCGAAGCATGCGTTGGCCGAGTCGACCAGGTTTTTCCGGGCTTGTGCGTTAACGTGGAAATACAAAATTGTTCCTCGCCTTCCAGATAAACCGAAGGATAATAGCTACCAGCTCAAAGGTGAGATCTCTTCTTGTCTTACCACGGAAGATTCTGAAGCCACACTTCAATTCGTGTTATATTATGATCTGAGAAATGGATGTTTACTGCGGGGTTCGTCCAAATCGGTTTCGTCCTGGGGCACGATAAAAAGAAATGCTCCAATATTCCTTTTTTCAAACTTTCTTGCAAGATTGATTGCAGTTTTATTTTTCAGGAGTCGTGCTTTGATTGGATATGTTCATGTTTCAAAGGAGCCTTGTGAAATTTTGAAGACGACTGGTGTCATACTTGTCAGCATGCAGGGATGGAACTATCATATATTTTTAGTGGGGTCAATGCCCTAAAGACTGTAAGATAAGGTATTTCATTTAACAAAAGAATTATAAAGATGCGATCGAGCTATTTATTGATTTGAAGTAGTTTTTCTACACAAAGTCTGACTTGAAATCAACGCTTTGACATTGAATCATGATTATGAACAAAATTCGGTTTCAAATCCCTATGCTCGAGCTCAACTCAATATAGTATATAGGGCTCGAAATTGAACTTGATTCAACTCCATTATTAAAAGCTCGATTCTACTCATTTGACATGTTAAGTAGGAAGTTTCTTTCTATTTTTCCTATTCATGTATTGTACCTTCTGCATAGCCTGGTCATGCCATTCGATTGCTTTATCTTCCGACTCCATCAAGCCTTGTGTTTGATTGGTGGTGGGTTTGTCTAGTAGTGCAATGTCTAAGCGCGCTAATTTTTTGATAATTGTTTATCTTTTTACTTTTCTGTTTTTTGTGTCATAAAGAAGTTTATAGTACATGAAAAGACAAGATACTGATTTTGATTTCTTGCAAGTTAGCGCATGGTCCCTTAGAGGCCACAAGGCTAAGCCTAATTACATCGATGAACAACGGAAGTTACTAAAAAGCAAATGTGAGGTTTCAGTAGGTATCATTAGTTGGATTTTATTTCTTTAGATAAACTATAAGGATCCCATCCCACTGCTCCTTTTGCTCTTCCGATTTCCATCTTTTGGCAATGGAAAACCGTAGCCACAACAACACCGATATAAATTAAGGAATCGTTATGCTAGCTGGATCCTATGAGAAACAATTGACGTTGTCTCATCCATTGATCGTCAGACTTTTAGGATTATATGTCACAACCGCACTTCTATTCACTCACAGAACACTTCTTGGATATGTCCTTCCTCAGCACTTCATTTCGAGTAGGGATTAATAGTTCCCCCGTACAGATTGGAGTACGAAGCCCACCCAAAAAATCGAATAAAATAGTCCGTTCTATTTTGCCGGTATCACTAGCTGACTTAGTTCCGATGACTCTCTTCGAAATATGAGGCAATAATAGAGCAAATCTGTCAAACGGTTCTCCACCAAGAGCAGGAACTCTTTTATTATGTATGTTGGATTCATTGGTTGATTTATGACATTTTGTATAGAAATTACGAAAAAATGCAAATAGTTATAATTCGTTATAATTCAAAAATTTATTTATTGATGACCATAAAACTGCTCATGTATTATAAGAAGAAATTCGAAAAAACCTCCAACACAAAAGTTATTCATCACATCGAATCTCCAACATTTTATAGTAGAGTAGACAATGTATCACCGTGCATCATTCAAGTTTCACACACAAACATAAATAGAAGCTTCTAAATTCATAAGCATACAATAAAATAAGAAAGACTATTGTAATTTCTGTCTCATTTATTGTCTAGATTAGACAGGCCACTCCATCCAGTGCCCACAGTTAGGGCATTTTTACTTGAAAAAAGTTAGTACTCTTCCATGCTTGCAGTTCTCACAAATAAATGGGCCATCCGTGCTGGCTAATTGCCCCACCGTAGCCGTTGCCACCCCCACTTTACCGCTGCCACCGCCGCCTCCACCACCCTCACCACTGCTGCCCTCATTCCTATGGATACCGCTCCCATGGATACCATGGATACCGCTCCCATGGATGCCACCACGGCCCTGGCGGCCCCGGCGGCCCTCGCTCCCCTTGCTGCCCCTTGTCACCCTTGTCACCCTTGTCACCCTTGTCCCCCTTGTCCCCCTTGTCGCCCTTGTCCCCCCGCCGCCAGAAAAGGAAACCACAAAGCATGACGGCAACAATGACTAAACCAACAATAACAGCAATAACCCACTTTGGGATGTTATTGTCATCGGATGATACAAAATTCGGACCGATCCACGCCAATGGAGGAGGAAAGTGCTGGAAACACGGATGAGTTGGTGGACAATTATTGTTCTCCATCAAGAAAACTCTGTGGAGGTAGTTCAATGCGAGCAGTGAGTATACAAACATATTATGAAGCATCAATCCAAGAGCCAATTTACCATTTTATCATGATGAATTGATCATATGATTCGAGCATGAGATCGAAATGATTCGACATGGAATTCAGCGATATATAATATGAGTAGAAGTAGGTGCTTGCACATATACCCTCACAAGAAGAACTGAGCAAATCGGTGAATGATGTTGCGCCAATGCTTACATGACCTGCAAAGAAGTGAGAATTTTCGCTTGGTGGAGGATAATGCTATATATGCCCCGCGCCACTCCTTCCCTCCCTCCCTCGCGGGGTGGGTTTTTTTGGGGGGGGCGGGGCACCGTTAGTTGAAAAGTCTAAAAATAGAATTAAATATAGAGAACAAGGAGACTTAGAAATCCAAAATCTAAACATAGAATTAAATATAGAGAACGAGGAGACTTAGATCTAAACATAGAATTAAATATAGAGAACGAGGAGAATTAGAAATCCAATTGCTGGGAAGTGAGCTGGCTCGGTAGGTTAGGTAAGTGTTTGAACAGATGCATCATCGTTCTTTTTTGAGGATGTAGTGTAATGATTGAAGCATTTGGACAAAAAGTTGAGAAATTTTATTCACGTGCCAAAGATAGAAAATGTTATCAAAAAAATCATAAATCCATTATAATTGTACCAATTCAATTATAAATATTTTTTTAATCTATTAAGCACTAAATTTTTTATATTTATATCAATTCAGTTCGTCCGATCAAAATTGACCACTCAGCACTAAAATGAACACAAAGCATTCTACAGGGCACCATCGACACTAATGTGGACAACTTTTAATAATATTTAAATATTTTTTCAATTTTTATTCCTATTTTTCTTTTTATATTTCCTTTTCCCTTTCTTTCTTTTTTTATTTTTTTTTCTTTCACTCCCTTCTAAGAAGGGCCTTCTTCCTCCGGCTTGTCGCCAGCGTTTCTCTCTCCGCAACCTAACCACACCACGGAAACAAAACCACCAACCCCCAAGAAAAAATATTTCCCTCTTGCGTTTCTCTCTCCGCCACACCACCAAACCACCCCCCCTTCCGCCTCCGATTTCTTTCCTCATTTCTTCCCCCAACCACCTTTCAAGGCTGTCATTTCCCTTGGAAAGCATAAGCCCAACCCTCCTTGCAGCAATGAATCAGTTGGTCAAGAAAGAAGTGAAAGAGGCCAAGGTAAAAGAGGAGGATAACCGCATGATCACCAAACCAACTTCAGCTTGGATAGATTCCGTGCCGTATATGCCAGGGTTCTCTCAGCCAGACTTCAAAATGTTCAACGGAAGGGAGGACCCGCACCAGCATCCAGCGCATTTCCTGGGAAGATGTGGGCCGCCACCCTCTCTACATCAAAATCCCCATTTTAAAATTTTACCCCCTCCCTCCCCCTCCCCAAAGAAAAATAATATTTCCCTCTTGCATTTCTCTCTCCGCCACACCACCAAACCACCCCTCTTCCGCCCCCGGTTTCTTTCCTCATTTCTTCCCCCAATAATCTTGCCTTGGAAATTGAAGTCATCCCCCACATGCTACCCCCTACATCAAAATCCCCATTTAAAAATTTTACCTACTCTTCTTGCTAAAAGTTAAAACCCTCCTCCGCAGCCACCTCTTCCACCTTCTCGCTCAATTCTCTTCATCTTGATCTCTTCTCTCTGGAGCCTCGTCGCAATCGCTCACCGCCTCGCCTCCACACCTATCTTCTTCACAGCCACAGCCTCGCCTTCACTCCTCCATCATGGCATCGCTGTCGCTTGCGGCCTCAACTCCACTCTCTCGCCCTTGCCTTGACCCTTCGTCACCTTTTTCAACAATTTTCTCTACCTTCGCACTTGCAGACCTGCCTCAGAAACCATCGTGCCTCTCGCAATTCCAGACACGTGTGTCAGAAAAAGTTGACCGCATCTCGGTACATATTTGAGCATGTGGGAGACATGTCGAGTATCCGACACGATACGAAAACTCCTAAAACGTGACCGTGTTTCATAGGTCCACACAATACCCAAAAACAGCCATGTCGCCAGCTAATTAGAACGATGGAATTAAACAATGAAACGTGGGAAAAACGACTTAATGGCAAAGTCCGTCATCTCGTAGCTGTCGGCCACGATCTTGTGCGTTTAGAATCTTATCCTTCCGACTTGATTCGCCATCACATCGTTTCCCCCAACTTTTGGAATCTTGGGTCTATCACTACCCTTGCGTCGCAATAATGATTCAACGCCACAAGAAAAGGAGGAGAAAATGAAAAGACCGTTGGATAGATCCGACAAATGCATAAATTGAATCTAATAAAAAATATCCAATTCAAATTGACATATTTTGTTAATTTTGACTCATTTTCATGCAATATAAATTAAATATAAATTAAGTGAATTACACTTGACCTCACTCATATCTTACTTGACTTATAAATATAAAACACTTCCATATTTAACCTAATTTAAGAAAATTCATACCCAAACTAAAGTGAAAGTGAATTATGAACTTATTTAACATCCATATTATTTTGAGTTTAAGTCATTCATATAATTAAAAAATAGGCTTATAACCCATTTTAATAGGTCTATCATCAAATAAACATGATATCCCGACATTTATGGAAAATTGTCCCAATTATGTCACATTGCATATACATGTAAGGAGGAAGATTGGGACATCTCCCAAAAATTAAATATGTAAAATGGACATTGGATCAGTTGAGAAAAGAGCAAGAAGAACCATAAATTATTCATTCAATTCTGCTTGATTCAAATGGGATTCTGACTGCCTTAAGGACATACGTGAAATGCAATAAGCAAAATACACATAAGACTAGCAACTAATAGTCACTAATTAAGATATGGAAAAACACAGAATGGAAAGATTGTGTTGGATTCCAAAGAATTGATAATGTTCAGATACCGCAGAAAGAAAAATGCATCTTTTCTGTCAAGAACCGCTCTCCTTTCTCAAGATAAAGTCGATAGCGTCCTCCACAGTGTCTACGACTTGCATAGGTAAACATAAAAGAGTTTAATTGGGGTGAGCGATATTCGGATGCACTTTTAACCTTGGAAAATTTGGAGAGAAGACAAATTCCTCATAAAAGTTGCTTTCAATTGGGCATATTTTGGAAATACTGATATTTTGCTAGGCTGAAGAAGGAAAAGGTTCAGTCATGTTTCATCCAACGAATTTAAAAATGACCGATCACCCAGAGTATAGCAAATCAAGATATGTAAGTATGGGAGGATTATCCATGTTGACAACTCAAAACCACTTGAGGCCATGTTTGGTTCATTGCCCTGGAATCAGGAAAAGGAATCTAAATCTAAGCAATTAAATTCCTAGATGTGGGGTTCATTCTCTATTGTTTGGTTTCAATTAACAAATGAAAGGAGAAATGTCTGATGTGAAATGCAAAGTGAGGTAAAAACATGTCAGAAATGGAAGGTGTAAAAAATTTCTCCAATCCACATATCCAAAGTGGCTAATGAAAAACTAGGGATTGAAACAGAATGAAGAACCACATACGATCCCCCAACAATTTCCCAATTATTGTCATCTAAAATGATCATACGGTTCACACAATCATTTCACAAGCACGTTACTTACAGCTCCTCAAAAATCTCGAGTAAAGCATTTCACACATAATCTGCAACAATGAAGATAAAGCCATTCCCGCGTAACTTCAAACTACTTCACAGCTGTTACCTCAAGCCATTGTGATATTCTTGTCCTTGATGTGTTTTGAGTCAGACCCAATCACGAGAACAAATGGAGTGACAGCAATTCAGCCAAGTGTGCTAAAGGAACTTTATATTCCCACCCAAGCCAACGTGATGCTCGTAGTTGGCGTCTCCATTAACAGACCAGACGAATTTCACAATAGAGAGAGAGAGAGAGAGAGAGAGAGAAATAATCTCACCTAGGAGAGGAATGTGAGGGCCATGGAATCAAGAGGCAGGCGAAACTCCCATGGAAGGATTTGAAGATGATGAATGGAGAGAGAGAGAGAGAGAGTTCTGGCTTTCTAGGATTTGAAGATTTATGAAGCTCAAGAGCACTGAGCGTGTTGGGTTCGTGAATGTTTTTTCCTCCTAGGAATCCCAGTACCACCTCTACCTGAGCAATCCAATTCTGCATTTGGAATATCTGTTAACTAGGCACTTTGATTCTATGATCATAAATCCATCCAAAGATGAGCTGCAATGGCATTCGATTTCCTGTTTATTACTCCAAGGTGAACCAAACAAGGCCTAAGTGATTAAACGATGTACTATACTTCTGAATGTTTTCATGGTGGAATCAATGATCTGCAGTCTCAACCATGACTTTCCATAGGATCACGTATCTAAAATCTCTAAACCAAAGAAGTGAACATGCTGGAATGCACACAATTTGCTTACTTAGGAACCTATCATCAACTCACCCCACCGTACATGCAAGGAGAGATAGGAGGGAGAGATAGAGAAATGTCTGGATTTTGTTAAGAGTACGAACACCTTCCACGTCCACAGGAAGTTCTGAATGATTATCTTTTCCCTTGAATACCCCAGTCCTTGTTAATATAGAAAACCAAGGATCTCCCGCCTGAAGGAGTTGTTATCAGTACTGGTGATTATGTTCGGAAATAAAATTACTGATATGATAAAATACAATTCTCAGTGTGAAATATACCCGCCACGCGCCTCTAATGTCAATTTTGGATTATCTCCTATCATGTATAGTGTTCTGAAACAACGAATTCGAGACTATGTATTATTCGCCACATCTAGGTTGCTCAACAAAGATGGCATAAGATTCCTTAACACGGTCTCAGCATTTCCGTAGACAAATGGATTTGGCCTCCCATACGATGTATACGCCAGTGGAATGGGATGTATTCTGCAGAACAGGGACAAGTAAACAATGCGCAACATAAGATTGAAGATTAATGCATGTCGCTATGCTGCATTGAGGCAAATTAGGCCTACATGAGGATCTTATGGGCCAATCTTTAATTTTTTGTGGAGAATATTATATCAAACTCCATGCAGAACTAACCATTGAGAAGCAGAAACCTCACTACTACCTCTTATAGATTGCTTCTAATGCAATCCTGAAAGCTCCCATACCCAGACGTTCAGCAGGAAAAGTAGCCTGCCTTTACACTTTGTCAGCTAGTCATCAGCCAGTCTTTAGATCCACTAAGGTTTCAAAAACTCCAGATTGCAGCTCACATCACAAATGGCATAGCATACCTGGTATTCTAGGTCATCATTTGCAAAAAACAGGTGCGGTTGCTTTCCAGTCTCCTTTCCAGGAAGCCCTCCAGTTCTCAATATGTCACAGAGCACCTAAACCCAAACTTGAGTATCACACAATTATTTTAATGTACGTAGACAGATAGATAGATGATAACACTCCATTTTATCACTTCTTTCAAACTATATTTCAGCGCCCACTAGACTTCTAAAAAGATGATGACTAAAGTTGCAAAGTAGTCGCCGAACAAACAAACAAAGGCCTAGTGTCTTTTGATAATCAGTTCAAAGATTTAGAACTCGCGCGACTAAAAGCCCAGTATGGACTCAACAGCCAAATTAGATAATCTAGGAAAGGACAAGATCCATTAGAGTGGTCACAACCTGAATATCTCTGCTCCAGTCAACAGAATCACTGACTACAAATGCTGCCTGAACTCTCTGTGTTTGCACAGCAATTTTTCTCTTCGCCATCTCATTGGAAGTGACATTCTGGTAAACGTCTGGCTTAGTTGTCCATCTCTTGTACGGTGCCAGTGGATCAATGGCATCAAAGTAGCTAGTGTAGTCATCAATTGACAGAACATTTCTACATAGAAAAGATACAACCAGAAAGAGGGTCAACCAGAGAGAAATCGAAGAGAATCAAGTTGTTGGAATTCGCGTTCTGGGTGAAACAGTATTGAAAACAGAGACAACTACAATGATTTAAGGAGAGGACTCCTTTGCGATTACTCTAGTCCCTGAGAACTTGAGTGCTTTTTACTAACATTGCTTGCTCCTATGTATTACCTAGACACTGATGGATATTATATCCACCAATATCAGTTTTATTAAATACATATCTTTATCCCTATAGCCAAGCTCTCTCTCTCTTCACCTCCCCTCACCCACACACATGCATGCACAAGCAAGTAATTGAGACATTGCTGGGTACATTTGCAAACCTAAAGAAGTTGTAAAAATATTTGCTTGGATCCATATTTGGACATCAAAGCAGCAGGTTCTCCTTTGCCAACAGCAACGACAAGTTCGTTCTCGAATCTGTGCAAAAACCTCAATTAGGAAACAGATGAATAAAATAGAGAAGCATATTCATTAGTAAAACAGAAAAGCCTATTCAGAATTCTCTTACAATAGTTCGTACATGCATGCGCACTCTTCTATGTCTTTTCAATTCATATAATTTAATATAGGTAGTGCATTTCCCTAGTTTCCAAGAAGAAAGCACATGAGATGAAGATATTAGATGTGTTCTTTGATATCCACGTACACATACAAGATGTGTGCATTCAATAAAGTCCAATTTCACAGTTTTCAACCTACTAAATTGTGTACTTATAAATAATTCTTGTACAGGAGAATTCTTACTAAGCTAATAATAGACATGCACAATATTTTATTTCGCGATCACAGATTTTAATAATCATGAGTGAGATAGATGAAAAAAGCAAATGTTATCAAAAATGCTCATTCCTGATTTACATTAGCATGCCACATTTCTCATTGGACATTGGTCATGCAGATAATCCAACAAATCCTTACCTATTTACCAGTTGTTTAAAAGGTGTGTGGCCCTGTATGACCTGCAAATTATCTTGGTCAAAATATGAGAGAAAAGCGAAACACAGTAGTTCTGGACCTGATAACAAGCAAAATCGTGAGGGCAAGCAGATTTTGTAACACAAGAGTCAAACTACCTGTGAAGGTAAAATGTTGACTCATAGTAGTTGACCTAAGTCCTGGGCTCTTTTGGATTCAGAAAAGCCACCTCTGCATCAGCCATTGCTATTAGCAGTGTGCAGTAAAAATTAATTATCGCTTCTTCAGGAATTAACAAGCGAAATTTCTTATTTCAAGGGAGTAACATATTGAATGATCATAAGTAGGGGCATCTCAAAAGGCGTCACAGATTCAAATTGCTTGAATGACTTAAACATAAGATAGCGGCAATCTCAAAATCATCAAGATGATTACTATTAGATCTTAAAAGTACCAATACTTGCCGATAAGTGAATAATCAACCACAATAAGCATATGATGTCCAGCACGCAACTTGAAAACTTTAGTTTGACCATTATATCACCGCACTCACCGGTGATGATTCTATTCAAAGGTCACATTTGGTAACACATATAGAAAGTGAGAAATGTAATAGCAAAAATTACTAACACATTAAAGCAATTACTAGGACCTATTGAAGTCTACCAATCAGGAACACTCACCATTTGTTAAGAACTCGAAAGGTATCTTCAACTTTCCTGAAAAGATGGAGAACGTAAAGTAAGTGATAGCAGGCTATCAAATAGCAGATACGAATCTTGATATCCCCCGCCCCTACAGTCCATCAGAAAACTCGGTATCGATCAGCGAAAAAAGACATGCATTCGCAACGTAGAACATACGCGAAACGGCAAGATCACCAGCACGACATAAGCCTTGCAGGTATATCAGCAAGCGATGGCGAAAGCCTTACCAGAATCGTCGTACAATCTCCAGAGCGCGTGCGGAGAACCGCCGACTGGAGTGTGACCGAGGAGGACCGCGCCGTCGATGTCGAAGGCGATGCCGAATGAAGGCCTGCACGACGAAACCACGATCGTCGATTCGATCACGGACGAAAAAGAAGAAGAAGAAGAGAAAAAGAGAACATCGGAGAAAGTCACGAGCGTAGTCGAAGCATGACCGGAACGCACCGATCCGATTGCGAGCGAAGCCGCGAAAACGAGCGCGAGGGCGAGGCGAGCGGGGACGGCTGCTTTCTGCCGCGACTCCGCGAGGCGATGGTGAAAAGCCGGTGCCTCATTTTCCTGTTCGCGGCCAATCTTCGGGAGATCGAGGAGCTCGAATCGCCGGAGATGAAGCTCCAAGAAGAACGGAACGAGCTTCAACAGTCCACAGAGAGAGAGAGAGAGAGTGGCCCAATCGCGCAGCGTCTTCTCGTTCGATGTTCAGGGGCCGTGAATTGGGCCCGTTGAAATGATGGGCGGGCCTCAATAACGGATCGGCCTTTCCTTCCGATCCGAGCTCAACGGTTAAGCTTGATTTTGGTGAACGTTTTTGGGCTGTTTTCTTTAGTTCTTTCATTTTTTGTTGTATTTCTCTCTTCAGGCCTAGTAATTCGGGCTCCTTGTCTCGGGATCCTCTCGAGAGAATCGCCAACTGCATCTTTGGTGCACCTGGTGCATGTACATCTAGGAATTCTCAATGGGCTAGTCGTAAGTGGCCCCACCTTAGGACTATGAGACCAATGGTTATCCCAAACCTACACTGAGATGTAGACGGTGATTCTCAAATATTGAAAAACAGGATGTGATACAATGAAATAAGATACAATGGAAACAGATACACAAAATGAACAGATTGTTTTTTTTTTTTTTTTTTGACTATTTCCTTGTAGCGTAGTTTATCACTTCTGAATGATTTTTTATCCAGCCAAAGGATAATCTTCTATATTTGCTCCAGCATGTTTAACATTTTCAACCTGGCGAAAATTTGATTAGATGCAGAAGAGAAACGAGTGGAATATCAACCAAAAGAAAATCAAAATTGTTATACACACCTTAGTCTTCATAAATAAAAGATACTTTTGCATTCCATAAGTACTGACTTGTTTTGTTATGCAGAACATCCATGTCTAGCACTTACCCATTGTAAATTTGAGTGTGTTGAAAGGTGAAATAGTTTTTGTGCTCAGAAACATGGCAGACTTACATTGTGAAAGACCAGAGTGTGTGGCAAAAAATTGATAAGAATTCTCCTATTGAATATGCCGCAACAATTTCAATTAATCCTCCAACCACTTTCAGAATGCTTGGAGACTTCACCTGTTTGGAACCAGGTATATAGACAATACATAAGTCCTCTTAGCTGTCCCCCAACTTTTACCATAAGCAATTTTTGTAAGTTGTCCTAATCAGCTGTGATAATTAGGGGATTCTATTGTGCAAAATGAGGCTACAAGTATGGTGGGTCGATGCCTCATCCAAATTGCAAAATCCCGCAGCATCCATAGCATCAACACAATCAGGGACAGGTGCTCTTTTGAAAGCTTTCAGTAACCTTGACACCGTATAACTTTTGTCAAACTATTGTTGTTTAAAACTTTTGTGTAGACTTTAGATAGCAAGGGTATGTGTGGGTTTGCTTTTATTTCTCTTTTCAGTGATCTGCCTTAACCATTGCTAGCAAGCCTTTTTTTTTTTTTTTGCCCCTTGTGGGAAAGCATTGAGCTCTTATCTACTTAGCTTCTAAAGTAACTTTGGATGGTTACACAGCCCGAATTCTATCTGAAATTCAAGCCCTGTGATGACAAGTTGGAACTCTTTGGGGACTACATTACTTGTGGCAACTCTGTCTTTTCCTGTTCTAATTATGAACCTTGCTAGTGGACTAAAAGTTATGAACAATTGCCAGATGCACAAATATGTTGATTATGTTTGGTTGTGGCAGTGGTATATCAATTTACAAATTGAAAATGTGCCAAAATATTCAGCTTCTCGTATCTCAGGTTTTTATGGAAGATGGTGTGATTGACAAAGATCTCTTGCATTGAATAACAAGGAGAAGTGGATCTTGAGCTTGTATTACTGTAGCCGACCCTTTCAAACTTAAAGTAACAAAGAGTGTATCACTGATTCGAGGAAATTATAATCCCTGGCTAGGTGCTACAATGGGTAGGAATCTATGAGGCTAACTGAGCATTAGTTCATGCATTGGCATGCAAGAATGGTTCTGTTATGAGGGCATTTTGAGAAACTGATTATGTTGAACTTATCAAAGAAAGTAAGACAGTACTTTAGGTTGGTTTTGGTACATCAACCAACATCCTTCAATCTACCAATATAAAGATGAGGTTTTGTGATGAGGTAACATGTATAGGAAAGATTAGAAGGACTTGTTTTTTAATATATTGAAGGCAAAGGCAGTTAATTGTAGTGTGAAATGAAAAGATATGTTTATGCATTGCTCATCAGAAGTGACTTGTTACTATTGATGTTGCTTCTACTATTTTTGCAATCATCGTGTGTTTTAGATGTTGATCGTTGGTATGTTTAGATCATCATACTACTGGGGCATGGTAATTCCATCTTTTGTGGTTGCTGGTGGAAAATTACTTTTAGTATATCTAAGACCTCTCTTGCTTTGCAACTTCCTGTAGTGATTTTTTTACTTCTGTGATGAGACCCAAAAAAGGTCAGAAAACATTTTGTGGTGCTTGACACATTAGTTTAGTAGAGCTCTCGTCAGCTAGCTCATTAGTTCCTATGTGACATTTAGGACAAATTTAGTGGAATTCGTAATTTCTTTTTCAACTTAGTAGTTAGCACTATATTTCAGTAACTAAATTTGGTAATTCCATCTATTGGGCTTTCATGACCCTTTTTTTCCGCAACAGAGCTGGCTCTGATGAAGCAAAAGAGGCATTGAAGAAACTCGATGCTGGAGAAGTGTTCACTGAGAGCCAATTAGAAGTAAAGAATGTCAAGAGTCTACTGGTATCATGCACCCATTAACCCATTCTACCATATTCTCATGCATGGACACACATCCATGTTTAGCCGTTGGCACTTGAGTTCTTTATTTACATCTAATTGACTTGAAACTAGGGTGATCTTAAAGAACCTGCCCTTGGATTAAACTGTGTTGGTGGCAATGCTACTTCCTTGGTGATGAAATTTTTGAGGTGCAACAAGCGTTAAAGTAGTGTTGAGTGCTTCCCATATCTTTCCGAAGAGAGCTGATTTCATTTTGTTCTCAGGTGGGGAGGAACCATGGTGACATATGGTGGGATGTCTAAGAAACCAATTACGGTATCAACTCCATCTTTCATTTTCGAGGTAAATTAAGAAGCGGCGAACTAAATTTTCCGCCTACGGTTATGAGGTTATTTCAGTCAAGCCTTACAATTTGACTTGTCTATGTTTTGGTCTCGGTCTTGGTCAATGCCCTATGGTTTTATTTTTTGTCTAAACTTGGCCCAAAATCTCACTTTCAGTAGTTGACGCCACCAAATTTGAGCAAAAAAATTATTCCTAGAGTCAAGAATGGTGTAAACCAATTCTTCCATATATTCAATGGCACAGGGATTTTTTTGGGGGGGAGGCAATGTAATTACCTGTTAAGAAATGAAGCAAACTATTGATTGGTGAGAAAATCATGCACGTGAGATCAAGAGATTATCCACATGGATTTCTTAGGGCCAAAGAATCACCATCACTTGATCCCTTAATCGAAAGTACTAATTGTGGCATAGCTCAGGCATCTTTAAGCCTGCAGTAGGTGCTGAACATCGGAAGAGAAACTTGTACCCATGGGAGGCGTTCTAATAAAAGATCTAGAGCAAAGAAGAAGGCATAGAAACAATGGTTCTACTATTGTCTCCTTCTTGATTTCATTGTGATATCTCATGCTAAAGTTCAATTGTACCCATAGGAGGCGTTTTAGTAAAAGATCTAGAGTAAAGGCATAGAAACAACGATTCTATTATTGTCTCCTTCTCGATTTCACTGTGATATCTCATGTTCAATTGTACAGTCAGTTCTGCTGACTCCTGGAATTAATTCCTAAATCATAAAGCACGTCTGGAGTGTACGATAATGGTTGTTATGGTTTGCAGGATCTTTCTTTTAGGGGATTTTGGCTGCATCATTGGATGAGTTCAAATGATGTGACAGTGCAGAAGAATGATAGATCACTTGCTGGAACTAGTGCGTGATGGGAAGATAAAATACGAGTTTGGTAACCTCTACTCAAATTGTTGTATTTAAGTCTCCATATCTTTACAGTAATATCCAATAGTATATATCATCAAGATAGTGTGTTTCGATTGTGGATGCATATGAATTTCTACAAAACTGCAGGACGGAGCTGGTTCCTTTTAGTGATTTCCACCTTGCACTGGATAAATCACTGGGGAAACTTGGAAGCCATCCTAAGCAAGTCTTAAAGTTCTAAGGCTACTGAATATTAAGGGCGATGAAAAGATAGAAAAATTCTGCGTCGTATTCTTCAGACGATCAGCTTGTTCTGAAGTTCCCATGCGCTAGATCAACCCGACACGATTACTATGTATTTTTCCATTATTATAATTATTATTTTATCTGTTCATAAGTTATGCATCTTTTTCTGTTGAGGTCCCTCTTGTTGCTGCTTATTTTCAGCAATTTCCATTCTAAATTTGTTTTGCATCAAGCCTTCCAATCTAAAACTAATCTTGTGCTCTGCTAAAACATGAGGTCCATCTGCTCAATTTGGAGATCCAAACATCGGCCCTTTATGGTATTGGAAGGGTCCGGAAAGTTTTCAGATTTTGCCAATTACAATTCTCGTATACATGTAAGAAGGAACATTGGGATACTTACCAAAAATCATGTAAGCAAGATCGCATGCGTTGAGAAAAGAGCAAGAAGAACCATAAATTGTTCATGTGATCCATCTAATTCAGATGGGATGCGGACTGCCTTATGGGAAAGTCATACATTAAACACGATGAGCAAAATCAAGTGAAGACTAGTGAATGGAAGTTGCTTTTTGAGATAAGGAAAACACACGATGGAAAGATCGTGTCAGCTTTCAAAGAATTGGCGATTGTTCAGTAATCACAGAAAGAAAAGGTATCTTTCTTCTAGACAATGTCGAGAACCGCACTCCATTCTCAATAAAAAGTCGACCGCGTCCCCAACAGTATCCACCACTTGCATGGGGTAAACATAAAAGAGTTCAACCAGGATGAGCGATTTTCAAATTCATTTTCAACCTTGGAAAATTTAGAGAGAAAACATATTCCCCGTAAAAGTGGCTTTTCATTATGCACAGCTTTGAAATACTGACATTTTGCTAGGCCGAAGAGGGAAAGGGTTCATTCAATCATGTTTCACCCCACCAAGTTAGAATTTATAGATCACCTAGAGCATAGCAAATCAAGGTATATAAGTATTTGGAAGATAATCCGCGCTGACACCTCAAAACACTTAAAGTCATGTTTGGTTAATGGTTAGGGAATCATGAAAGGAATCCCAAACTGTAAAATCAAAGAGGACAATAGTCTGGGAAAATGTCCAGGGATCTTATGTGGTCCTTCATTCTGTTTTTATCCCTAGTTTTCCATTATTCGCTTTGTATATGTTGACTAGAGACGCATTCCATTTCTCACATGTACAACATGATTATTACGTCAAGAGATGGGCTTCATTCGGTGAGCGAAGGTCAACAGAGAATTCCATTGTGACTTCAGACTAAGAATAGAATTTCCGAATCAATTTGGTAATTTATTTTTTGTTTACTTCACGAAAAATAAATAATTTAATAAATATTTTTCTAAAAATAATTGTTTATATCGCTCAAAATAATTATTTAATAATAAATATTTTTATTATCTATAATAATTTATATTTAAATATTTTTTCATAAAAAATGAAAATAATTTTAGTTTGTTTATTTTTATAAGCAATAAAAATTATTATTTTTAGGAAGAATATTTTATTAATCATTCTCTTAATCAAAGATACACTCCTGTTATGTCTGTGCTATAGTCCCATCTTCTTTCTCGATTGAATTAATTAATCACCCAGGCCAAAAGTAAAGCAAAATCTTTCGGGCTCTAAATAGGCAATAATACTCTAACGGCTTTTCATCGGCCAACATTTAGTTATTCTCAAGGACCAATACCATCGGTTTTTATGGTCGTCGTAGTCAAAAAGGGGATCACCTTTTGATGGGAGGAGATTATGTAAAGCCAAAAGAAGCAACATGGATGGACCATTTTCCTAGCCCGAGTGTCAAAAAAGGGAGAAAATTATGGAGATGCAATCATCCTCAGATGACGGTTTAACAGTGTACTAAGCACCGGCCAACGGAAGCGTGTGATTAGGGGTGAGCGTGGTTCCCGGGCAGAACCGAGAACCGGAGAACCGAATCGCAAGGTTCGGTTCGGTTTCCGATTCTAAGGGGACCGGTTCCGATTGCCAGTTCTATTTTTCTGGGAACCGGAGGAACCAAAACCGGCCAAGTTAAAAAAAAAAAAAAAAAAAAAAAACCTAACCCCTCCCCCCACGTGATTTCATTTTCCTCCCTTCTGCCGATTCTTCCCCCCTTTCCCTTTCTTTTTCTCTCTCTCTCTCTTTCTTTTCTCCCCTTTTTCCTCCTCACGTCACTTCTTGCCTCCCCCAAACTTTTTTCTTTTCTTCTCTCTCTCTCTTCTCTTTCCCCCTCTCTAGGCCGAAATCCCCCCTTCTTCTTCTTCTTCTTCTTCTTCCATCCTCTCTTTTTGAGGGGTTCCTTTTTGGCCGAGGGAGAGAGGGACCAAGCAAGGGAGAGCGACAGAGAGAGGGAAAGCAAGGGGGTTCTGGTTTTTCCGTAGATTTTGGGCTGAGAGAGAGATGAGCTCGAGGGAGAGAGACCGAGAAGGAGAGTTCCGTGCGACTGAGGGAGAGCGGGAGAGGTTCAGCCGTGCATGGGCTAGATTAGAGAGTGAGACTGAGAGAGAGACCAAGGGAGTGAGAGAGAGAGTGAGTAGCCTGCTTCGTATGTGTAAGAAAGAAGTAAGAGACTCGCGTCGCCGGAGGCCAGCCCATCGACCACCGCCCGCCACAGCACCGCGCCGGCCCAAGTAGGCCTTTCTTCATCCGTGCGTGCCTTGTTTTAGGTACGCGGGGTCTGAGTTCGCAGCCGTTCAGCTTATGTGAACCCCGGCCCTATCGGTTCTCTGTTGACGCTGATGTGCATTCTGGTACGCTTGTTGTGTGTGCTAGTAGCCTAGTATGCCTATAAAGAGTCTTTGTTCGGGCTTAAGCAGGGGTGAGCACCCAGGAACCAGAGAACCGAACCGGACCCTCCCGTTCTCTGCCTCTGCCCGTCATCAATGCTGCTCGCCCTGAACGCCACTGGACGCCGTTCGCCCTCGACGTCGCCGCTGGACGCCAGTCACCCTACACTCGTCTCGCCCTTGCCTCCTGCTCCCTCGACGCCGTCACCCCTCGCTTGCCTCGCTGCTCAGCCGCTCGCCGCTGACGCCACCAATGGACGCCGCTCATCCCCTCGGTGGCACCTTCGTGCACATATAATCTTCTTAACGCAACAGTATACACCTTGATGAATGACAGAATAATGTAAGGTTAGATATCAGTATCTAACCCACTACACATTCTGGAATTCCCACTATCATATGTCACTCTTGTAGCCTTTCTTCTCTAATTGGCTTGTTAACAACTTTCCCATCGATTGATGAATAGGGTGCCCAACTTGCTGACAAAGGGAAAAGTGCAGCAACTTTAGCGGCTTGCCGAACTTTGGCTGAAGAACTCACAGAATCACGATTTCAGCTCCTAGAATATTGGCATTTAAGGTTTCTCCTCTTTCACACGTTTAATTTGTCTTATGTTATTCACATGATGAGATGCTCATATTGGTTTTCATGTTCAACAGAAGGGAAGCTGTACATAGTGAATGAGAAGAATGATTCTGAATCAAGGGTGAGTTTTTTTGGTGCTTTTGACTCTTTTACACACTCAAAATGTTTATTTTCTGCGTGTGTTATAGTAATTGAGTTTAGTGATCTGCTGGCTAACTCATTGGTTGCTACTAGCTCATATTATCATCACTCATAGATGTCTTAGAAGTCATCGGTGTGACAACTTGCTTACATGTATAAACATGTTGCATCAGATGTCCCTGAATGGCCAATAGAAAATGTCAATTATGGGACAGTAGATTGATTAATTTAAAGCTGTGTTCTTGTTGTCTAAATATCTACTATCACACCAGCAAAAAAAAAAATTTTGGCAAAAAAAGAATTAACCAGTGAAGCTTTTGTTATACGTCAAATATGTACAGTAGATAGAGAACAAAGAGAGTCCTCACTGGTTCGGCAAAATCATCAGTGGAGAAGCCAACTGCCTACTCACAGTACATTTACCGTAATTTTTCATTGCAGTTCAGAGAAAATCTTGTACTTCAATCTCTCTTTAGCTTTATCATATCCTAATCCGTCTGCTACAATAATGCCTCGAGCTGTTCTTTTCGTGTGAAATCAGAAATGGCTGCAAATAGTTTATAGTTATGATGACAATTTAATATCTTTTACTTCAACAGGAGATCAGACTTCAAGGTTTAAGATGACATGTTTATGGTTTTGCTGTCTAATTTGGATTAAAAATGTTTTGATAGGGTTAAAAGTCTATATCCATATTAGACGGTCTAATTGCTGGTAACACACAGAAAATTCCTCCATCACCAGTTATCAAGCAACTGGCTATGGCTTGGCTGTAGAGTAAGTCTTTATTATCTACAAGATAGCCATTATAACTTTTAGCTGTATATATTTCTTCTATCACTTGGACATCTTTGGAAACTTTTCCCAGGAATGGGAAGAAATTTAGCTCAATGAAAGATTTTCTAGCAACAAACAAAGGTTCTTCTCCTATCAAGGAAAGGGCAAGACTAAGTCTCTTTGTTGTGAGGTCGCTTGTGCTTTGTGAAAAGGAAGAAAACATATCCGAGTTTCCAAATGAAGTGAAGCTCTATTCTTTGATTAGTTAGCTGTTTGATGTAGGTAAATCAATAATCAGATTATCAAATTTACTAGTTCATGAAATAATACTCATCCATTATAAAAAAAAAATTATCAATTTTTTAAAATTATCCTATGATGATCTTTCACTTCTGTTGTAATATCTGCAAGATATTTGTAGGGGGAAAGTTTCTCAAAAGAAAGATCAGTTCTAGTTCAGAAACCACTGCTGCAACATTGCCGAGAGATATTCATGCAGCTCCACTTGAAAGCTAAAGTTGCTGAAGTTATTGGAAATTGTAAAACAATGAGGGATATGGCTTTATTTTGGTGCAAGGTTGTTGCTGAGGTAAGGGACTTTGTGAAGTGAACCGCTGGACTTTGCAGAAGAGAAATAATTCACATTTTAGAATATTAAATGCTTATGAGTATTATTGATTGTGTCCGTGTTATATTTTCTTTGATGAATGATAAGTTTGTTTATTATTGCTGCATTCATTTCCATTTTTTAAACTAAAAAAAAAAAAAAAAAAAAAAAAACCTGTTGGAACCTGGAACCGATCCCGGAACTTGTGACAGGGTAGGTTCCAGGTTCTTGGTTCTAACGAGTAGGTTCCAGGTTCCAAAAAATGAAGAACCTGTACCCGAAGGTAGGTTCCAGGTTCCAAGCGAAACTTGTAAGAAACCGGAACCGCTCACCCCTACGTGTGATCATCATCTTTTAAGGAGACAATGAATGATTAGACAGCCTCATTGATGACATGGAAGTGACAAGCGGTACTTCTGTTACAGCATTTACATTTGGAAAAAGATGGGACTCCCATTATATTCTTTTCTACCTAAATTCCCTCCCCCACCCCCGCGCCCTTCTCTAAAAAAAAAAAAAAAAAGTCTCTCCTATTGGGTGCTTAAATCAGAGGATTAATATCTTGAAAAAGCTCACATTGATATACTTTTGATAAATTTACTCCAAACTAATTTTTTGACCATTAAAAAATCTAAATTGGTATACATTTAACAAATTTATCTCAAGCAGGTACACTTGTGATAAATTTACCTTATGTTAGCTTCCGTTAAATTTTACTTTCAAATTATTAAAATAAATGACACATGACAGTTGACTGGTATACCAATTGGGGATTTTACTCTCCATTTGTCACAATTTATAATTTTTGTGATTTTTTTTTTGGTATTAATCCAATTTAACATATGATATATTTGTTACAAATGTATTAGTTTGAGATTTTTGGCAGTCAAATAAATTAGTTTTGAGTAAATTTATCATAAATATACTAGTTTAGGATTATTATTTTTTTGTCAGTCGAGGTAAATTTGTGACAGATGTACCAGTTTAGGATTTTTTTAGGGTATCAACCCTAAATCAAAAGAAAACCAGCATCGTTTTATCATGCCACTGTATCGTTGTTAGAGTTAAACAGTTAAAAATGAGTGGAGCACCATGTTAGAAAATTCTACAAGACTTAGCTGATATTTTATTGCATTTTCCCTCATAAGTTTACGACTATATTAATTTAGTCAAGAAATTTAAACATTGATAGGTTTAGGCTTCAGTATAATAATATTAGGACAGATTGTGCAATTATCCTTAAATATGACAATTCAATTTTTTCAACCCCATGCTCACACTCAACTCAATGCAATATATATACTCGCATCAAACTCGATTCAACTCTAACATGAAAAACTAAATTACAGTGTAAACCTTCTAACTCCATCTCAAGTTCTCATAAAAAAATAAAAAATAGTGATTTTTTTTCAAATGTCCTTAGTAAAAGTCTTTAAATTATTAACAGGATTGCAAGTCACTTGATTGTAGTATTACAAAATATGACACCTCCAACAATGGCAACCCATACTGTTAGGTTCAAATCCATAAAAGAGGGGGCGAAGTGCTTTTATATATATTTAAAAATATTGATCTTTCTAGAACCAGCCCCTTATTTATTTTTTTATACGCAATTAAACTGGTAATTTGTAAAAAGGAACTTATAGAATTTAGGGAAAGAGAAATTGCAAAAGCTCTTTATAGAGTTTCAATTAGGATATGCCTTCTCTTCCTTCTAGCCATAGCAGCCCAGTCAGGTTGAAATCCACTACTTGAGCCAATAGTGCAAATGCCAAGAACTTTTGTACAGCGTGGACTCAACTCCTTCAATGGCTATGTCACTATAGACTAAATAACTATTAGATCTCTTTCAACAGCTATTCTCGCACCTTGTGCACACAGTACGGTAGACATATTTTCCCAAAATTATCAACCACACTTCTTAGTGTTTACAAGTAATTATTCACACACTTCGTCTCTTACCTAAACAATTGTATTCTCTCTAAGTACAACCACTTCTTCCATGTGTAAACAAATGATTTTGGCACCCGCTAACTTTTAGGATCAAAACTCAATTGACTACAAACGCTCAATGTGCTTTGATTCTTCTTGTTGCAAGAGCACTCGATGACAAGCTATGTTTTACTTGTGGTTTGTCCTTCTAGGCCTCCAATAAAAACTCTCATGTTTCAAGTGTTCGATTCAAGTTGATTGCAAAATGAGTTTCACTTCATCACGCAAAAAAGAAACGTTAGAAGGGATATCTAGAAATAATTAGCAAATGGAAAAATTAGAATGATAAAGAGAGCGAGCAGAAGTTGGTAAGTTTACAAATTTACTACAATGTTGTGAGATCATTATGGCATTTGCAATTTATATACGAAGATTGTAAAATTTCTGAAGAGTTGGTTATTCACTAATTCATTTTGAAGCCGGCAACTTTCGAATGGTACTGTTAAGTTGTTGATAGGTTATTTGGCAATAAAATTGATGGTCATGTTTTTCTTTTATCGACTGCAATAAAATTGTGGGACCCAGCTAACATCAATAAATAGAAGAAAGAAAAGTCAAAAAAGCAAAAAGGAATAGAGAGATAGGCTCCTTGTTGGGGCGAAAGAGACGAGAGCAAGAGCACGCGGAGAAGATAGAAAAAGAGCTGCGGCTTCCGGTCCGGATCAGAAATCCAGGCATCATTGGAATTGGCTCAAATTCCAGTATGTTGTTCGTAAGATCAAGAAAGACGAGTCGATCAACTTTATTTATTCAAAATCTTCTCTAAATTACCTCTCGTTTCTCCTATTACAATCAGGATTTCTTGCTTCACTTATGTTAATCTACTTTTATGGTGATAGAACCTTTGCGTATAGTGAAAGCTTTTGGGTTGTTCGTGATTTTCTTAGCATAGAATTTTTTGTGTAAAAATTGCTTGTCTTTTTTTAATCATTTTGGCATTATATTAACTCATTAGGAGATTGTACTGTAGGAATATATTGCCAGTTATTATTGAAATTGAGTCGATTTTGGTCCATTTAATCTTGGGAGGAGAAATTAATTCTGAATTAGGTTAATTTTTTATGAATTGTTGCCGGTTCACTCCAACGATGTATCAATAATTTTGGAAATCCATCAAGAAAGGGAAAATTTCCGCACTTTCCTTTGACTGACCCTGCACTCAGTGCCGAAAGCTTGCGTCAGCCGCATCTTTCATTTTTGGTCTCATCGACCAATAGCATTTGATTTGATGGTCTTCGTCGTTGTGAAAAAAAATATGGTTACTGTCCCAATCGCGTCCTGATCGGCATCTTTGATTTATGGTCTTCGTCGTCATGAAAAAATATGATTTCTATCCCAATCGCGTCCTCATCGGACTCTTCGATTTTTTTTTGTCTCACCGGCCAATAGCATTTGATTTTATGGTCTCCATCGCCGTGAAAAAAATATGATTTCTGTCCCAATCGCGTCCTCATCAGCATCTTTGATTCTTTTTATCTCATCGGCCAATAGTATTTGGTTTTATGGTCTTCGTCGTCGTGAAAAAAAATATGATTTCTGTCCCACTCGTGTCATCATCGGCCCATGGCATTTTTTACTTGCTTTTCCAGAACCACTCCATTGTTGCCTCGAACGTGTTGACGCAGCTACGTTCCACGACTTTTAGCCATTTCGTATTGACCTATCAAAGGGATGATCCAGTCAAAAATGTTGTCCAGCAAATTCCTTGTTCTCCCCACTTTTTAAGTTGATAATTTTATGCTCAAATGAAAATCCTAATTAGCTACTCCTGATCAAATATTGCTATTTCCCTCTCCTCTTTCAATATAGTCCAATTCAGTCGATAGCAAAGAGAAAAGAGGGCATGTCTCGATAACAATTATAGAGCGCTTCTGTCCGTACCATGTTTAGAGATCATTAGCAAATGAAATATCTAACATAATAAGGAGAGCGAGTAGATTGGTATCAACTTCAGTTTAACACTGCAATTTGGTACCATCGTGTGCAAATTTGAGTTCAGAAAAGGTCCACTCAGAACAGTTCAAGTTAAAGAGATCTTTTTGAGATCTTTTTCTTTATTTGTTTATTAAAGTTAAATAGAACAAGCCGGCTATGTTGGGCGTGGACTACGCGTTTCCCAAATATCTATTCCTCCCTTCCCTCTCCCTCGACAGACATTTTTTTTTCATCGCATCTACAAATTCCACAGTAACACACTCCTCATATTATCGTCAGACAATTTCATCTATTTTCATAAAATTTTAAGAATTCGAATGGTATGTTCACCAAGCAATTTTGGTCTTGTGTTTACTTCGATTCTCATGGACTAATAGCATTTGATTTTATGGTCTTCGTAGTAAAATACTATGACTTTCTGATTCAACCATGTTCTCGCAGACCCATGGCATTTAAAGTGGTTTTCTTATAACCACTCCATTAGTTTGTTAAGAACATCCAGTCAGAGAGAGAGAAAGAGAGAGATCCACCAAGCAGAGCAAGCTACTGCTATGGTGAGCTCAGATGCAAGAACGTCATGGGGAGCAAATACCAAGTGTTTCTAAGCTTTAGAGGACTCGACATTAGATTCAGTGACTTCCTCTACCATAGCTTAACTTATGTTGGGAATCTGTGTCTTTCGAGATCGAAGAGCTACGTGTTGGTGAAAGGATTGACGGATTGCTTCAACGAGTGATCAACGACTCCAAGATCTACATACCCATCTTCGTTCGAACTTATGTTTCAAGCCCATGTGTTTTCGCGAGCTCGCGCAGATTGTAGAATAATCCAAATCAAAAGGCGATAAAGCAGTATTTCACCCGCAACAAGGCCCAAGTGAGGCTAGCCTCACCCAAATCTAGGAGAAGCCACCTTGCTCGTGACCCTAGGCGAGGGTCATGACCCTCGCCAGCCACTACAAAGAATCCAATGAGGAAGAAGAGGAAAAAGAAAAGAAAAAGGAAAGATTAATTAAAAAATTAGAAAAAATAAAAAAAAAAAAAAATTGTCATGTCAATGTTAGTCAAACGGTCGACGTCCACACCAGTCGATCAAAATTAATCGGATGAACTGAATTGATATCAATGTAAAAAAAATTATGATTGAATTAATTTAATTAAAATATTTATAATTGAATTAATATCAATACTATAGATTTAGGGCTTTATTGATCATTTTTCATAGCTATCCCATCAACAAACAAACAAACGGAGAAAATTATGGAGATGCAAGTGTCTTGAGCACCAGCCGACAAAAGCACGTGATCATCATCTTTTAACAAGAAAATGAATGATTGGATAGCCTCGTTGATAACATGGAAGTGACAAGTGGTAATTTCACTAGGGCATCTACTTTCGGAAAAGGATGGATTCCCCCTTCTTCTTCTTCTTTTCTGATGGCCCAGGAACCTTGTACAGCCGACAGCCGGCCGAGCAAACCTGGTGTGACACTAGCGGAGGACCCACCACCCCAGCGCCACACTTAAGACCCCAAAAGGCGTATGCTGGGTTTCGAATCCTTCCGTCCTGGGCAGACTTCACGAAGGCTCTTATCCAGCGTAGCCACAACAGGCGGTGGTCCCCTTTTTTTCTTTTGTACATTGGCTTACGGTAAAGCGCCAGTGAGAGCATTAAATTCCAAAGAAAAACAAAAGGCCTATTGACTTATGTCTTTGGTCGGTGCTTAAATCATGTCACGGTTGTCGTTATACTTAGACAGTCGAAAATGACTGAAGTGCCATATTAGATAAATTCGACGGGACTTAGCTGAAATCTATAATTGCATTTTTTCTTATAAGTTTAAGATTACATTGATTCAATTAAAGAGTTTATACCTTCATAGTTTCAAATTTTGCTATAACAATTTTAAACTTACCAACACTCCATTACTTTGTTAATGGAGCAAATACCAATTGTTTCTAAGCTTTAGAGGACCCGACACTTGCATTAGACTCAGTGACTTCCTCTACCATAGCTTAACTTATGTTGGAATCTATGTCTTTCGAGATCGAAGAGCTACGTGTTGGTGAAAGGATTGACGGATTGCTTCAACGAGCAATCGACGACTCCAAGATCTACATACCTATCTTCTTTCGAACTTATGTTTCAAGCCCATGTGTTTTCGCGAGCTCGTGCAGATTGTAGAATAATCCAAATCAAAAGGCAATAAAGCGGTCCTTCACCCGCGACAAGGCCCAAGTGAGGCTAGCCTCGCCCAAATCTGGGAGAAGCCACCTTGCTCGTGGCCCTCGCCAGCCACTACAAGGAATCCAATGAGGAAGAAGAGGAAAAAGAAAAGAAAAAGGAAAGATTAATTAAAAAATTAGAAAAAATAAAAATAAAAATAAAAATTTTCATGCCAACGTTAGTCAAACGGTCGACATCCACATTAGTGCCAGCCGATCAAAATTAATCGGATGAATTGAATTGATATCAATAAAAAAAAATTATGATTGAATTAATTTAATTAAAATATTTATAATTGAATTAATATCAACACTATAGATTTAGGGCTTTATTGATCATTTTTCATAGCTATCGCATCAACAAACAAACAAATGGAGAAAATTATGGAGATGCAGGTGCCCTGAGCGCCGGCCGACAGAAGCACGTGATCATCATCTTTTATCGAGAAAATGAATGATTGGATAGCCTCGTTGATGACATGGAAGTGACAAGCGGTAATTCCCCTAGGGCATCTACTTTCGGAAAAGGATGGATTCCCCCTTTTTTTTCTTTTGTACATTGGCTTACGGTAAAGCGCCAGTGAGAGCATTAAATTCCAAAAAAAAAAAACAAAAGGCTTATTGACTTATGTCTTTGGTCGGTGCTTAAATCATGTCATGGTGTTGTCGTTATACTTAGACAACCGAAAATGACTGAAGTGCCATATTAGATAAATTCGACGGGACTTAGCTGAAATCTTTTATTGCATTTTTTCTGATAAGTTTAAGATTACATTGATTCAATTAAAGAGTTTATACCTTCATAGTTTCAAATTTTGCGATAACAATTTTAAACTTACCAACACTCCATTACTTTGTTAATGGAGCAAATACCAATTGTTTCTAAGCTTTAGAGGACCCGACACTCACATTAGACTCAGTGACTTCCTCTACCATAGCTTAACTTATGTTGGAATATGTGTCTTTCGAGATCGAAGAGCTACGTGTTGGTGAAAGGATTGACGGATTGCTTCAACGAGCGATCGACGACTCCAAGATCTACATACCTATCTTCTTTCAAACTTATGTTTCAAGCCCATGTGCTTTTGCGAGCTCGCGCAGATTGTAGAATAATCCAAATCAAAAGGCAATAAAGCGGTCCTTCACCCGCGACAAGGCCCAAGTGAAGCTAGCCTCGCCCAAATCTGGGAGAAGCCACCTTGCTCGTGACCCTTGCCAGCCACTACAAGGAATCCAATGAGGAAGAAGAGGAAAAAGAAAAGAAAAAGGAAAGATTAATTAAAAAATTAGAAAAATAAAAAATAAAAATAAAAATTTCCATGCCAACGTTAGTCAAACGGTCCACGTCCACATTAGTGCCAGCCGATCAAAATTAATCGGATGAATTGAATTGATATCAATGTAAAAAAATTTATGATTGAATTAATTTAATTAAAATATTTATAATTGAATTAATATCAACACTATAGATTTAGGGCTTTATTGATCATTTTTCATAGCTATCGCATCAACAAACAAACAAATGGAGAAAATTATGGAGATGCAGGTGCCCTGAGCGCCGGCCGACAGAAGCACGTGATCATCATCTTTTATTGAGAAAATGAATGATTGGATAGCCTCGTTGATGACATGGAAGTGACAAGCGGTAATTCCACTAGGGCATCTACTTTCAGAAAAGGATGGATTCCCCTTTTTTTTTCTTTTGTACATTGGCTTACGGTAAAGCGCCAGTGAGAGCATTAAATTCCAAAAAAAGAAAAAAAAAAAAAAAAAAAAAAAAAAAAAAAAAAAAAAAAAAAGGCCTATTGACTTATGTCTTTGGTCGGTGCTTAAATCATGTCACGGTGTTGTCGTTATACTTAGACAACCGAAAATGACTGAAGTGCCATATTAGATAAATTCGACGGGACTTAGCTGAAATCTTTTATTGCATTTTTTCTGATAAGTTTAAGATTACATTGATTCAATTAAAGAGTTTTTTTTTTTTTGGTTAAGATGATTCAATTAAAGAGTTTATACCTTCATAGTTTCAAATTTTGCTATAACAATTTTAAACTTACCAACACTCCATTACTTTGTTAATGGAGCAAATACCAATTGTTTCTAAGCTTTAGAGGACCCGACACTAGTGACTTCCTCTACCATAGCTTAACTTATGTTGGAATCTGTCTTCCGAGATCGAAGAGCTACGTGTTGGTGAAAGGATTGACGGATTGCTTCAACGAGCAATCGACAACTCCAAGATCTACATACCTATCTTCTTTCGAACTTATGTTTCAAGCCCATGTGCTTTTGCGAGCTCGCGCATATTGTAGAATAATCCAAATCAAAAGGCAATAAAGCGGTCCTTCACCCGCGACAAGGCCCAAGTGAGGCTAGCCTCGCCCAAATCTGGGAGAAGCCACCTTGCTCATGACCCTAGGCCAGGGTCATGATCCTCGCCTGCCACTACAAGGAATCCAATGAGGTAGAAGAGGAAAAAGAAAAGAAAAAGGAAAGACTAATTAAAAAATTAGAAAAATTAAAAATAAAAATAAAAATTGTCGTGCCAACGTTAGTCAAACGGTCGACGTCCACATTAGTGCTAGCCGATCAAAATTAATCGGATGAATTGAATTGATATCAATGTAAAAAAAATTATGATTGAATTAATTTAATCAAAATATTTATAATTGAATTAATATCAATACTATAGATTTAGGGCTTTATTGATCATTTTTCATAGCTATCGCATCAACAAACAAACAAACGGAGAAAATTATGGAGATGCAAGTGCCCTGAGCGCTGGCCGACAGAAGCACGTGATCATCATCTTTTAACGAGAAAATGAATGATTGGATAGCCTCATTGATGACATGGAAGTGACAAGCGGTAATTCCACTAGGGCATCTACTTTCGGAAAAGGATGGATTCCCCCTTTTTTCTTTTGTACATTGGCTTACGGTAAAGCGCCAGTGAGAGCATTAAATTCCAAAAAAAAAAAAACAAAAGGCCTATTGACTTATGTCTTTGGTCGGTGCTTAAATCATGTCATGGTGTTGTCGTTATACTTAGACAACCGAAAATGACTGAAGTGCCATATTAGATAATTCGACGGGACTTAGCTGAAATCTTTTATTGTATTTTTTCTGATAAGTTTAAGATTACATTGATTCAATTAAAGAGTTTATGCCTTCATAGTTTCAAATTTCGTTATAATAATTTTAAACTTACCAACACTCCATTACTTTGTTAATGGAGCAAATACCAATTGTTTCTAAGCTTTAGAGGACCCGACACTCACATTTGACTCGGTGACTTCTTCTACCATAGCTTAACTTATGTTGGAATCTATGTCTTTCGAGATTGAAAAGCTACGTGTTGATGAAAGGATTGACGGATTGCTTCAACGAGCGATCGACGACTCCAAGATCTACATACCTATCTTCTTTCAAACTTATGTTTCAAGTCCATGTGTTTTCGCAAGCTCACGTAGATTGTAGAATAATCCAAATCAAAAGGCAATAAAGCGGTCCTTCACCCGCGACAAGGCCCAAGTGAGGCTAGCCTTGCCCAAATCTGGGAGAAGCCACCTTGCTCGTGACCCTCGCTAGCCACTACAAGGAATCCAATGAGGAAGAAGAGGAAAAAGAAAAGAAAAAGGAAAGATTAATTAAAAAATTAGAAAAATTAAAAATAAAAATAAAAATTTTCATGCCAACGTTAGTCAAACGGTCGACGTCCACATTAGTGCCAATCATCAAAATTAATCGGATGAATTGAATTGATATCAATGTAAAAAAATTTATGATTGAATTAATTTATTTAAAATATTTACAATTGAATTAATATCAATACTATATATTTAGGGCTTTATTGATCATTTTTCATAGCTATTGCATCAACAAACAAACAAACGGAGAAAATTATGGAGATGCAAGTGCCCTGAGCGCCGGCCGACAGAAGCACGTGATCATCATCTTTTAACGAGAAAATGAATGATTGGATAGCCTCATTGATGACATGGAAGTGACAGGCAGTAATTCCACTAGGGCATCTACTTTCGAAAAAGGATGGATTCTCCCTTTTGTCTTTTGTACATTGGCTTACGGTAAAGTGCCAATAAGAACATTAAATTCCAAAAGAAGAAAAAAAAAAAAGGCTAGGGCATCTACTTTCGGAAAAGGATGGCTTCGCCCTTTTGTCTTTCGGAAAAGGATGGATTCTCCCTTTTGTCTTTTGTACATTGGCTTACGGTAAAGTGCCAATGAGAGCATTAAATTCCAAAAGAAGAAAAAAAAGGCTAGGGCATCTACTTTCGGAAAAGGATGGATTCTCCCTTTTGTCTTTTGTACATTGGCTTACGGTAAAGTGCCAATGAGAGCATTAAATTCCAAAAGAAGAAAAAAAAGGCCTATTGACTTATGTCTTTGGTCGGTGCTTAAATCATGTTACTGTGTTGTCATTATACTTAGACAGCCGAAAATGACTGAAGTGCCATATTAGATAAATTCGACAAGACTTAGCTGAAATCTTTTATTGCATTTTTTCTGATAAGTTTAAGATTACATTGATTCAATTAAAGAGTTTATACCTTCATAGTTTCAATCGTTATAACAATTTTAGGATAGATTGTGTAATTATCTTGAAGACATGACAATTTAGGTTTTTCAATCCCATGCTCGTGCTCAACTCAATAGAATATATATGCTTGCATTAGACTTGATTCAACTCTAATGGCAAAAACTAAATTACAGTGTAAAGCTTTACAATCCATCTCTAGTTCTGATAAAAAAAATTCAAAAATAATGATTTTTTTCTTCTTTTTCCTTTTTGGTAAGTATGATTTTCTTCTTTGTCCTTAGTAAAATCCTTTAAATTATTGACAAGGCTTGCAAGTCACATGACTATGGTATTACAAAATTTGACACCTTTGACACGCACTCCATATCGCTAGGTCCAAATATATAAAAGAGGCAGTGAAGTGCTTTTTTATGTATGTAAAAATATCGATCTTTCTAGAACCAGCCCTTTATTTAAAATTTGTTTTTCATATACAATTAAACTGATATTTGTAACAAGAAACTTATAGAGCTTAAAGTTTTCAATTAGGATATGCCTTCTCTTTTAGCTCCAGCAGCCCAATCAGGTTGAAATCCACTACTTGAGCCAACATTGCAAATGCCAAGAACTTTGTATAGTGTGGACTCGATTCTTTCTATGATTATCTCACTGTAGACTAAATAATTATTAGATCTCTTCCAATAGCCATTCTCACACCTTGTGCACATAGCGCAGTAGACACATGCTCCCCAAAATTATTAACCACGCTTCCAAGTGTTTACAAATAATCATTCGCATAGTTTGTCTCTCACCTAGACAATTGCATTCTCTCTTTGTACAATCACTTCTTCCATGTGTATACAAATATTTTTGGCACCATTGCTAGCTTTTAGGATCAATACTTAGTAAAGAGATAGATCTCAAGAACGCTTGATGTGCTTCAATTTTTCTTGTTGCAGGCACTTGATGGCAAGCTACGTTTAACTTGTGGTTTGTCCTTATAGGCCTCCATAAACAACTCTGTGATTCAACTGTTTCCTCACCGTCCCATATCATTTGATTGTTTTACTCGTATAACCACTACTTTTTTTTTCGTGACGTGTTGTCGCGACCACCTTCTACAACTCTCAACCATTTCATATTCACATATCAAAGAAATGACCTGCTCAGAAACTTTATTTAGAAAAAATCCTAACTATTAAACCGCATCACTGACCTCCCTCCTCTTTTTCTTTAAGGTAGCAATTTTACGTTCATATGAAATATCCTAATTAACTACTCCTGGTCAAACATTCCTATTTGGCTCCTTTGTTTCAACCATCCGATTTGAGTTGAAACGCAGAATGAGTTTCATTTTCATCACATGAAAAAGGAACTTTAAGAAAGAGTAGTTAGAGATCATCAGCAAATGAAAAAAAAAATCGAAATGATAAGGAGAGGGAGTAGAAATTGGAGCTTACAAATTCAGTACAATGCTGCGAGACCTACTATACTGTTGGCAATTTATTTGCCATACTTTTAAAATTTCAGAGAATGTGGTTATTCACTATTTCATTTCAAAGTCGGTAAATTTCCAATGGTGTCGTTAAGTTTAATAAGTCATCTAACAATCAAATTGACGGTCATGCTTTCTTTTAGGGACTGTACTGGATATTTTGGTTGGCCGGGTCCGCCTCTGTGGGGACCAGCTAACATTAATAAATAAAAGAGAAAAAAGGTGAAAAAGTCAAAAAAGCAAAAAAGAAGAAAAGAAAGATGGGCGGCTCGTGCGCGGAGTAGAGGACAGAGGACAGAGAGAGGGCACGCGGAGAAGATAGAAATCATGTAGTTAACATTTGATTAACTGAAGAGAGATTTGGTGTTTCAGTTTACTTATTGTTATCGGACCAATGAAGATGTCATTGACAGATAAAGGTGCATTCAGCTTGATCTCTTTTATTTTATTACCCAATTGTGTTTTCTCGTTTTTCTTTTCTTTTTCTACTCCTTTTTCAACTTTTTCTTTCCTTTCCTTCCATGAGAAAGTTCCAAAGTTTTGGATAAGCTAGGGGACAAGGTCAGTTGGTATCAAAATAAGTGGAAGAACCTCAGTAATCCAGAAGAAATGTCATCGTTCAGTTTGTTATTATTTAAAAAAGTTCTTTTCAATGTTTCATGCGTTGCAAACAATTTGCTCATCATATGTAAAGGATGTAGTCTTAGAGCATAGGTCACGTGGTCCACCAAGTTAACTTGGGTGGAGTAGAGTTATTTTCTTCTACTCATTTAACTCGTTACATAGGATTCTCTCTCTCTCTCTCTCTCTCTCTCTATTTTTATTTTTGATAACTCATACCATACTTTTACTCAATCATCTATGATATAAATGAAAACTTGCTAGTTGAATCTCGATAAGTACCAATATATAAGGTTTTGAGGTTGTGATCTATAAAATTTGACCTGATGAGACGTCTGTAGGCATGTACAATTTTGAATAGAAGAGAAATAGCAGGTCAATAAACAACAAAAAGGAAAAGAGGAGAGGGAAGGCTTTGTCTACTTGATTTCACTAGAAAATTTTAATTGGATGATTTGTAGTCAATAGGACGAGGCTTTGTGAACCTGAAACGTGTTTTCATGAGTAATTCATTGAAAAACCATACCTTCTGCAAAGCATGGCCATCCAACCTAGTGTTTGATGGGTGGGGTGGTTATTTAGTTTAGCATTGTCTAGGCCTGGTACTTTTTCGATACTATGTCATTGTTTCTCATTTTCTTTTCCTTTTTCTTTTATTGTGTCACGAGGAAGATTATATTTTAAATGGATGTCAGACCCATAAAATATCCTATTAACCTCATGTACCTAGTGAGGTTTGAGCTAAAACTCGGTTTGTTGGTACCAACATGAATTGTTTGCAGTGGTTAGTGAGGAAAACCGAACTTATGTTGTGCATGTTACCCCCACACATTTTTCTATTCCTTAAGATTTTCTATTCTAAAAAAAACATTGGAAATCTAATTGGTGGATGATCTATTTGTACATCCTCCCTACTTTTGGGCAGTTTGAAAGTCACTTAAAATAGGAATTAAAGTAGTCGATCACTCCAGAATTTATTTTTCAATCGTGAAGATTTTATTTCAGGTAGAGTGTAAAGTCAATTTCTGCCACTCTTTTGAATTTTGATTCGTAGGTTGACTCTTGGCTTTAACTTCCACAATAATTTAGCCGATTGTATGCTTGAAAAGATCTTAATTTAGCTGGATTGGGAACAGATTAGTTTTCATCAAAATTGTGAAATACCTATGAAACATATTGTTTCGTTATCCTTCTTGTATAACTATGCTAAATAGAAAGGGGAAAAGGAAGAGGGAAGGCTTATCTATTGATTTATAACTAGCCTTGGTCAATTTCTGGTAATAACATGTTTATCTATCTTGGAAGCTTTTATCTAAGGCAGATTAGGCACCAAGCACGTAGAATATCTTATTTATCTCATGTAGCAGGTATGGTATGAGTTAATGACCAGGGGGATGTTGCTTCGATATGAAAATGTTTGCATTTGGTGATGTGAGAAATTCCCACGAGATTTATATTTTTATATGATACTGGTTCCTTTTATATATAGATCATTTATCGTATTTCCATCTCAACAAACGCAGTTGGACCTATATATTTGACTTTCATAAGTATCTTTCGAGAAATTTAGAAGAGCCTCTATCTGTGTTCTTGCATATAGTATTCATTGACAGAGATTAAACACAACTGGTTGGTTTGATTGCATAATTTTATCATCTTATTCCTTTTTTCAAATTTTCTTGCAAGATTGATTGCAATTTTATTTTTCAGGAGTCGTGCTTCGATTGGATATGTTCATGATTCGGAGGAGGCTTGTGAAATTGTGAAGACGACTCACATCATACTTGTCAGCATGCAGGGATGGAACAATCATATATTTTTAGTGGGTCAATGTCGCGACCCGATCTCGCCGCCCCCTCGAAAAAATATCCAAGGATGGGGAAAGGTCGGGTTTAGGGATACTTGATCTCAAGATTACGAGCTCTCCCAAGCTCGTACCCCGCGTGACAGTAGGTTTTATTTATGCAATCTAGGCATTTAACAACCTAAAAATAGACGGGAGTCGCCACTAGCCTCAATTTTGGGGGTCGGCTAGAAACCCAATCGAGGGTCGGGAGTGTTCCCTCGATTCCTACGCAACCAGATATCTAGGTTCGGGGACTTGGGTTACGCTAATATTGCTATTAGCGCCCTTTCGGTACCTAAACAGTATGTTGTGTTTTTCCTAATATGTCCATGCGTTTCTTTTTACATTTTCGGGATCATCAATTCCTAGGCTAAGTGATCATGCGTGGTTGATCATTTTCATGCTATTCTATTTCTAAAAAAAATGAAAAGAAAACAATCAATGAAATTGAAAGTGCAAGACATTAAGTAAGCAATCAAGGAAAAGCCGTAAATCTATCAAGCAATCCTAAAAATATAAAAGAGAAACAATTAAAAAGAAAAGAAAGAAAACCCGCAACTCGTCGGGTTTTATACAACAAATGGAGCCCGAGACATATGTCGGGAAAATGGGTATTACATGAAAAATGGTCGGAATGGACATCGACCTCCACCATCTTCACGCCTTCTCCATTTTTTCGGGATTCTAATCTAAACCTAATCTAAGAAACCTATAACTAGGCATATACAGTGAAAGGAAACAAACATCACAAATAAGATCAAAGCAATTGGGGTAAAACCCATGTATGATTGGTTCTAGGAAAAGCACAGAACATCAGGCATTTCATGAAGAACAACTTTCATGAATGAAATTTCCTAAGATGTATCAAGTTCAAATAAGATCAAATTCATGGTCGAAAAGCAACAATCGATAAAGCATGCAAATCAATCACAAGCAAACCAGAAAATAATGCATGATAACAGACTTATGAAGTCATCTAATCAATGCATGAAAATCATGAAATTTGAACATGACGTAGGGTTAAATGTGAAGAAAATGTTTGATTTAGACATTCAACCCTAAATCTATGTACAAAAGGTCACACAAATCTATTAACGTTGATATGTGACTTGTCATTAGAAGCAAAATGCATGACAATTTCAGTTGTGGTATATCGACTTGATGCATGGTTTTTATATGGTCAATGATCTTCAAATGAGGCATGCCATATATCATTGCAAAGCTTATGATATGCTCTAAGTATGTCTAGAAAGCATCAAGCATCAAGTATGCTCTTAAGGAACTTGAGTGAAGACATTTTCATAGAAACACAATCAATTAGAATCACAGCAGGGATTGCACAAAACATGGATGATATTCATTGAAATGAAGACATAAAGAAAATCCATGAAAGTCCAAGTATATAGAAGGAAATGTCCTGATCATCTATCATGAGACATCGAAGTCCTACTTTGTTCACAAAAATCTATATGAAAAAGCAGAAAAGAAACAGGGCAAGAAACCAACAGTACAGATTGCAGCAACTCAAGCGTGACTTTATGGAAGCCATTGACCTTACTAACGATGATCACTTGATTCAAGCTATACCTTGTTAGAAATTTTATGAAATTTCCAATGACTCTCATGAAAGATTCAACTCCAGACAAGCATGTTTACTAACTCAAATTTGAGCACACGCATCAGGTCTCAAACAGGACAGATTCTGGACTGAACTTTGGACATGTGAAAACCATATCAAATGAGATTCAATCAGCGCATTCTATAGCTCATTGGAAAGATATTTAAACCATCTTCGACTTTCATGAAGACTTTGAACACAGAAAACCACAACAACCAGCTCATATTAAGTCATTTGCACAGAAGGTTATCCCAAAACAGAGAGACAAACATTTGGCAGATTCTGGACCAGACTTTGGACAGACAAAAATCATATTAAATGAAGTCTGATTAGGGCATTCTATAGCTCATTGGAAAGATAATCGAACCGTCTTCGACCGCCATGAAGACTTCGAACACAGAGAACCACAGCAACCAGCTCATATCAAGCCATTTGCACAGAAGGTCATTCAGAACAGAGAGCAAGTCAGAACACCAAAATTTTCCAGAAAACTGGCGCTAAATGCCGAGCTATTTTCAGGTAGTAAACGAGATCGGATCGGAACGTTCTATGGGTCGTTAGAAAGGTCTTTGAGTCATCTTCAACTCTCGTGAAGACATTGAACACAGAAAACCACAATAACCAGCTCACAGGATCCAAGAACAAAATTCAATAGAAACTCAGCAAATATCAAGTGTATCCAACAATCACAGCAGCAGTACTTCAAGTCAGAATTTCAGTATAACATTTGGACCAAAAGCAAGGAGAAAGACAACTTAAATTGGAGCTGTCCTGCTCAGCAATTCAAAAGATCCAATCGAATATTTCTTTTGCAAGGAGCATATTGAAATTTGCTGCATCAATGTGGAGAAGACAGCCACACAAGCACATATAAAACTTTTGGCATTGACTTTAACGTCCATAACAGTGCAAACAACAACTCCTATTACCACAACCATAACAGCCATTTCTACTTCCCTAGAGTAATACTTACTTTGTAGGATCCACTTCATCACGCAAACAATAGGAATCATGCTCAGTTTCAAAATTTGGTAAAATCCGACAGAGTGAAGCATCAAACTTAAGTTCATCCAGAACCATCAGCTCTAATAATTTTCTACAGCTCTATGGCAACGAACGCAGAAATTCAGCATCTAGTTTCTTTGTCCAGAACCATCAGGTGAACAGTTTTCTACAGCTCTATGGCAACGAAAGCAGAAATTCAGCATCTAGTTTCTTTGTCACGGCCATCATGTGAACAGAAACTTATCTTCAGCTCAATAAAATTGTGAATAGCGATCCTTTTGGACCAAAAGGAAAAATAACCTGATCTAGAGAGAGAAGCACCGATTGAGCAAGCAAGCGTATGATCTCCGAGACAAAATCAGGTCCTCACGACTTTCAACCGCCTGGCACTTGATCTTCAATCGCTCGCCAATGGAGGAAGACCTTTACCTCCGACCGGAGCTCGGGAAAGAACAGCGAAACAGAACCAAGGGAGAGAGTTCAGAATCCACAACCCGAACGGATTGAAACCGCAAACGAAACCCTAACGGATCGAGAGTGATAGAAAGAGAACTCACCGTTCCGGTGAGCCGATCCAGAAAAAAGATCGGTTAAGCGTGGGCGTCGTCGCGGCAACTGTCACCGATCCGGCCACCCTAGAGAGGGAGATCACCGGTGAGCCTCTGCACCAAAGGACTGAGAGCTGAGCGAACAGGGGTTGGGCGTCGAATCCGGTGGAGAGCCGAATCAAGCCACAGATCGGGAACTGCTGTCACCGCCGGTCAACTTCAGATCTGAGCTCCCTGCACCTCTGAGCGAGAGCGAGAGCGAGAGCCGACGATCAAGCGAGCGAGCGTTGAGGGAGGGAGCAGAGCCATGGCCGGCGCCGGGGGGTCCTTCGTCGGCCGCCGAGATCGGGAAGAAATCCGGAGAGAGAGGAGGTTGTTACGGCGGAAGAGACCGAGTGCGAGTCCCTTTTTTCGTTTATTCGAGAGAGCGGGAACCAAGGAGAGAGAGAGCGTCTCTGAGAGAGAGAATCGCGCCAGAGAGAGAGTCCGAAAAAAAGAAAACGATCGTGAAATGGCCTCCCCCCCATTTCCTTTTTTCTCTTTTTTCTTTATATATTTTCAAGTAAGATCAAATCTCAGCCCTTGGATTGAACTAAGGGCTAGGATTTGATCTTTTAAGAGTTCCTCTAATTGATCACATGCCTATTTCAATGGCCATGATGCATTATTGATGAATGTCGATGATTAATTGCGAACTAATTGGGATTTTCTCTCTGTTTTTTTCTTTTTCTCTCTCTCTTTTTTTATTTTTGTATTTTTTTGCAAAATTGATGATTAAAATGTCGACGAAAATTTCGGGTGTCAACAGTCAATGCCCTAAAGACAGTAAGATAAGGTATTTCATTTAACAAAAAAATTATAAAGATGCGATCGAGCTATTTATTGATTTGAAGTAGTTTTTCTACGCAAAGTCTGACTTGAAATCAACGCTTTGACATTGAATCGTGAATGTGAACAAAATTCGGTTTCAAATCCCTATGCTCAAGCTCAACTCAATATAGTATATACGGCTCGAAATCAAACTCGATTCAACTCCATTATTAAAAGCTCAATTCTACTCATTTAACTTGTTACGTAGGATGTTTCTTTCTATTTTTCCTAATCATATACTATACCTTCTGCATAGCCTGGTCATGCCATTCGATTGCTTTATCTTCCGACTCTATCAAGCCTCGTGTTTGATTGGTGGTGTGGTTGTCTAGTAGTGCAATGTCTAAGCCCGATAATTTTTTTATAATTGTTTATCTTTTTACTTTTCTGTTTTTTGCGTCATAAAGAAGTTTATAGTACATGGAAAGACAAAATACTGATTTTGATTTCTTGCAAGTTAGCGCATGCTCCCTTAGAGGGCAACAAGGCTAAGCCTAATTACATCAATGAATAATGGGAGTTACTAAAAAGGCAATGTGGGGTTTCATTAGGCGTCATCAGTTGGATTTTATTTCTTTAGATAAACCATAAGGATCTCATCCCACTGCTCCTTTTGCTCTTCCGATTTCCATCTTTTGGCAATGGAAAACAGTAGCCACAACAACACCGATATAAATTAAGAAATCGTTAGCTAGATCCTATGAGAAACAATTGATGTTGTCTCATCCATTGATCGTCAAACTCTCAAGATTATATGTCACAACTGCACTTCCATTCACTCACGGAACACTTCCTGGATATGTCTTTCCTCAGCACTTCATTTTGAGTTGGGATTAATAGTTCCCCCGTACAGATTGGAGTACGAAGCCCACCCAAAAAATCGAATAAAATAATCCGTTATGTTTTGCCGGTATCACCAGCTGACTTAGTTCCGATAACTCTCTTCAGAATATGAGGCAATAATAGAGCAAATATGTCAAACAAGTTCTCCACCAAGAGCATGAGGCAATAATAGAGCAAATATGTCAAACAGTTCTCCACCAAGAGCAGGGACTCTTTTATTATGTATGTTGGATTGATTGGTCGATTTACGACATTTTGTATAGAAATTATGAAAAAAATGCAAATAATTATAATTTGTTATAATTCAAAAATTTATTTAATGATGACCATAAAACTGCTCATGCATTATAAGAAGAAATTTGAAAAAGCCTCTAACACAAAAGTTATTCATTGCATCGAATCTCCAACATTGTATAGTAGATTAGACAATCTATCACCATGCATCATTCAAGTTTCACTCACAAACATAAATACAAGCTTCTAAATTCATAAGCATACAATAAGATAAGAAAGACTATTGTAATTTATGTCTCATTTATTGTCTAGATTAGACAAGCCGGTACTCTTCCATGCTTGCACTTCTCACCCCATTGTAGCCGTTGACACCCCCACACTTCCGCCACCGCCGTCGCCGCTGCCTTTGCCTCCGCCGCCGCCGCCTCCCTCGCCGCCTTTGCCTCCGCCGCCGCCTTTGCCGCTTCCTCCCCCGCCGCCTTTGCCTCCGCCGCCGCCTCCACCGCTTCCTCCCCCGCCGCCTTTGCCTCCGCCACCGCCTCCCCCGCCGCCTTTGCCCCCGCCCCCGCCTTGCCGCCCCCGCCTTTGCCTCCCCCGCTGCCTTCGTTGCCACCCCCGCCCCGTCGCCGCAGCCGCCGCCGCCGCCTCCGCCTCCGCCGCCTTCTCCCCCGCCACCTCCGCCGCCGCCTTCACTCGCCTCCAAATGTAGTAGAAAAGGAAACCACAAAGCATGACGACAACAATGACTACACCAACAATAACCAATGTTGGAATGTTATTGTCATCGGATGATACGGAATTCGGATTGATCCATGCCAATGGAGGAGGAAAGCACTGGAAACTCGGATGAGTTTGTGGATAGTTACTGTTCTCCATCAAGAAAACTCTATGGAGGTAGTTCAATGCGAGCGGTGAGTCTACAAACATATTATGAAGCATCAATCCGAGAGCCAATTTACTCTTTTATCATGATGAATTGATCATATGGTCCGAGCGCGAGATCGAAATGATTCAAGATGGAATTCAACGAGATATAATATGAGTGGAAGTAGGTGCTTGCACATATACCTTCACAAGAAGAACCAAGCAAATCGGAGAATGATGTTGCGCCAATGCTTACACGACTTGCAAAGAAGTGAGAATTTTCGCCTGGTGGACCATAGCCCTATATATGCCCCACGCCGCTACCTCCCTCACGGAGTGGGTTGGGTAAGTGTTTTAATCAATGCATCACCTGTCTTTTTTTAGGGTGTAGTGTAATAATTGAAGCATCTGGACAAATAGTTGGGAAATTTTATTCACGTGCCAAAGATCGTAAAAATTATCAAAAGAATCATAAATCTATTATAATTGTACTAATTAAATTATAAATATTTTTTAATTAAGTGAGTGCTAAATATTTTATATTTATATCAATTCAATTTGTCCAATCAAAATTGGCTACCCAACACTAAAATGAACACCGACGGTCTTGACATGGATAATTTTTAATAATATTTAAATATTTTTTCAATTTGTATTCCTATTTTTCTTTTTATATTTTCTTTTTTTTTCTTTTCTCTTTCTTTTTTTTTTTTTCTTCACTCCCTTCTTCCTTCGGCTGGTTGCCAGCGACCACTGGAAATGAAGCTCCAAGAAGAACGGGACGAACTTCAACTACTGTCCAGGCTCGATCAGGTCTTCATGTGTGATGGTCCGGAGCTGGGATTTAGGCCCATTGAAATGATACATGTGTTTGACTATTCTGACCATTCACAATCTAAGGTGGTAAGATTTTGGTGAAGGGCCAAGAAAAACAATCAGGTTTGAAATGAGAAATTATTATATGCTCTATAAAACGTGTGACCCAATATCATCTTGATCGTTAATTCAATAGATCTCACTATGGCCCCCGGGATCAATTGTTGAACTGGTTTCAACATGAGATTTATAGAACATACAGTAACATTTCATGCACAATGGGGTTACAGACGTGACCTAAAAAATAAATTCACTCTACTATCCAAAATAAAGTCCAGAAAAACTTATTTTAGAGCCGACCTGCTAAGGATATAAGAGACCCACTGCCAATTTGTTTCTATTTCGAGTATTGTAAAAACGTAGGAAAATGTTCTAAAATCCTCCTGAACTTAAACTGTCTTAGATGGACACATCAAAAAGTCACTAATCTCACTCCTCGTGTCGGTCCATTCTTGCCTACATCTCTCTTATATGGTCATGGGACTCATGTCCGAACAATACTAAAAAACAGCCATGTCGCCAGCTAATTAGAACGATGGAATTAAACGATGAAACGTGGGAAAAACGACGTAATGGCAAAGTCCGTCGTCTTGTCACAATCGGCCATGATCGTGTGTGTTTAGAGTCTTATCCTTCCGACTTGATTTGCCATCACATCATTTTTAACCCCCAACTTTCGGACTCTTGGGTCTGTCGCTACCCCAGCGTCGCAATAATGATCCAATACCACAAGAAAAGACCACTAGATAGATCCGACAAATGCATAAATTGAATCTAATAAAAAAATCAATTCAAATTGACATATTTTATTCATTTTGACTCATTTTCATACAATAAAAATCAACTTACTCATACACGACCTCACTTATATTTGACTTGACGTATAGATATAAAACACTTCCATATTTGACCTAATTTAAGAAAATTCATACTCAAACTAAAGTGAGAGTAAATTATGAATTTAATTAACACCCATATTATTTTAAGTTTAAATCATTCATATAATTAAAAAAATAGACTTATAGCCCATTTTAATAGGTCTCTCATCAAATAAACATGATATCCCGACATTTATGGAAAATAGTCCCAATTATGTCACATTGCATATACATGTAAGAAGGAAGATTGGGACATCTCCCAAAAATCAAGTACGTAATCGACATTGCATCGGTTGAGAAAAGAGCAAGAAGAACCATAAATTATATGTTCAATTCTACTTGATTCAAATGGGATGCTGCCTGCCTTTGGGGAAGGACATACGTGAAACGCAATAACCAAAATGCACAGAAGACTAGCGACTAATAGTCACTAATAAAGATATGGAAAGATTGTGTTGGATTCCAAAGAATTGATAATGTTCAAATACCACTGAAAGAAAAAGGCATCTTTTGTGTCAAAAACCGCTCTCCTTTCTCAAGATAAAGTTGACAGCGTCCTCCACAGTGTCTAGGACCTGCATAGGTAAACATAAAAGAGTTCAATTGGGGTAAGCAATTTTCGGATGCACTTTTAATCTTGGAAAATTTGGAGAGAAGACATATTCCCTATAAAAGTTGCTTTCAATTGGGCATATTTTGGAAATACTGACATTTTGCTAGGCTGAAGAAGGAAAAGGTTCAATCATGTTTCATCCAACCAATTTAGAATTGACCGATCACCCAGAGTATAGCAAATCAAGGTACATAAGTATGGGAGGATTATCCACGCTAACAGCTCAAAACCACTTGAGGCCATGTTTTATTCATTGCTCTGGAATCATGAAAAGGAATCTCAATCTAAGCAATCGAATTCCTAGATGTGGGGTTCATTCTCTATTGTCCGGTTTCAATATACAAATGGAGGGAGAAACGTCTGATGTGAGATGTAAAGTGAGGTAAAAACATGTCAGAAATGGAATGTGAAATATTTCTCCAATCCACATATCCAAAGTGGCTAATGAAAAACTAGGGATAGAAACAGAATGAAGAACCACATACGATCCCCAACAATTTCCCGATTATTGTCATCTAAAATGATCATACAATTCACACAAGCATTTCACAAACACATTACATATAGCTCCTCAAGATATCGTGAGTCAAGCATTTCACACATAATCTGCAACAATGAAGATAAAGCCATTCCCATGTAACTTCTGTTAAATTAATGTCTCGAATTTGAATTCATATAACGATTTGTTGAATTGAATTTATTGATAAAGATTTCTCAAGTAGATTTTAAATTGGATGAAGAAGCCCTTCTTTTTTTGGATTTCTTATATTTGCACAAAGGAGTAAATAAAATAAAGAAAAAAAAAAGTAAGGGTTATCTACTCTCTCTCTTTTTTTTGTACGTGCAGAAGAAGGCAGAAGAAGAATTGATATTGGAGAAAAGAATCCAAGGTGGGGCCAAAGTCAAAGTTTTGATTTTGGGCGCACACGTAATATAAAAGGCATGTTTTCAGCGGAAAAGGAAAGTGAAGCCCTACCAAAAAAAAAAAAAAAAAAAAAAAAAAAAAAAAAAAAAGGCCGCACATCCAAACGTATAGACGCTGTACAACCCTTGAAGAGGTAGAGAACGCGAAGCTATACATACGCGGATTGGCGTACATAGAGCATTTTATTTTGACCTTGAATGCGTGGTACTTTCAGCTTGAATGCACGGAAATTTTGTGCAGTAAATTTATGTCCAAGTGAATTGTTTATTTATAAATATTTTTAGTTTTGACTTAAATCTAGGTGTGGGAAACACTCAAGCGTGTGAAAAATTGTAAACTCTAATTCTCCAATTATAGTGGATTATTTGCTACTAGTTCTCCCCGTGGACGTAGATACTAATACTCAGACCAAACCACATAAATTTCCGATATCCTTATTATTTCTCATTTATTTCTAATGATTTTGCGTTAACATAAATTGCAAGATTCTATTGTTTTCGAGTATTATATTCCAACAACTTCAAACTACTTCACAGCTGTGATATTCTTATCCTTATTGTTTTTTGAGTCAAAGACCCAATCACGAGAACAAATGGAGTGACAGCAACTCAGCCAAGTGTGTTAATGGAACTTTATATCCCCACCCAAGCCAATGTGATGTACGTAGCGGCGTCTCCATTAACAGACCTCACAAGTTTCACAATAGCAAGAGAGAGAAATAATTTCACCTAGTAGAGGAATGTGAGGGCCATGGAATCAAGAGGCAGGCGAAACTCCCATGGAAGGATTTGAAGATGATGAATGAGAGAGAGAGAGAGAGAGAGAGTTCTGGCTTTCTAGGATTTGAAGATTTATGAAGCTCAAGAGTACTAAGCGTGTTGGGTTCGTGAATGTTTTTTCCTCCTAGGAATCCCAGTACCACCTCTACCCGAGCAATCCAGTTCTGCATTAGGAGTATCCGTTAACTAGGCACTTTGATTATATGATCATAAATCCATCCATAGATGAGCTGCAATGGCATTCCATTTCATGTTTATTACTCCAAGGTGAACCGAACAAGGCCTAAGTGATTACACAATGTACTATACTTCTGAATGTTTTCATGGTGGAATCAATGATATGCAGTCTCAACCATGACTTTCCAGAGGATCATGTATCTAAAATCTCTAAACCAAAGAAGTGAACATGCACATGATTCGCTTACTTAAGAACCTACCATCAACTCTCCCCAACGTACATGCAAGGAGAGATGAGAGAGACAGATAGTTAGTACATGCATGCGCACTCTTCCATGTCTTTTCAATTCATATAATATAATATAGGTAGTGCATTTCCCTAGTTTCCAAGAAGAAAGCACATGAGATGAAAGATATTAGATGTGTTCTTTGATATCCACGTACACGTACAAGATGTGTGCATTCAATAAAGTCCAATTTCATAGTTTTGAACCTACTAAATTGTGTACCTATAAATAATTCTTGTACAGGAGAATTCTTATTAAGCTAATAATACACATGCACAATATTTTATTTCGCGATCCCAGATTTTAATAATCATGAGTGAGATAGATGAAAAAAGCAAATGTTATCGAAAATGCTCAGTCCCGATTTACATTAGCGTGCCACATTTCTCATTGGACATTGGTCGTGGAGATAATCCAACAAATCCTTACCTATTTATCAGTTGTTTAAAAGGTGTGTGGCCCTGTATGACCTGCAAATTATCTTGGTCAAAATATGAGAGAAAAACAAAACAAAGTAGTTCTGGACCTGATAACAAGCAAAATCGTAAGGGCAAGCAGATTTTGTAACACAAGAGATGAACTACCTGTGAAGGTAGAATGTTGACTCCTAGTAGTTGACTTAAGCCCTGGGCTCTTTTGGATTCAGAAAAGCCACCTCCTGCATCAGCCATTGCTATTAGCAGTGTGCAGTAAAAATTAATTATCGCTTCGTCAGGAATTAACAAGCGAAATTAATTATTTCAAGAGAGTAACATATTATATGATTATAGGTAAGGGCATTTCAAAAGGCGTCACATATTCAATTTGCTTGAATGACTTAAACACAAGATAGCGGCAATCTCAAAATCATCAAGACGATTACTATTAGATCTTAAAAGTACCAATACTTGCTGAAAGTGAATAATCAACCACAATAAGCGTATGATGCCCAGCATGCAACTTGAAAACTTTAGTTTGACCATCATATCACGGCACTCACCGGTGATGACTCTATAGGAATGGTCACATTCGCTAACACACATCGAAAGTGAGAAATGTAATAGTAAAGGTTACTAACACATTTAAGCAATCACGAACACTCACCATTTGTTAAGAACACGAAAGGTATCCTCAAATTTCCTGAAAAGATGTAGAACATAAAGTAAGTGATAGCAGTTTACAAATACCAGATACGAATCTCGATATCCGCCGCCCTTTATTGTCCATCAGAAATTTCGGTAGCAATCAGTTCGCAACGTAGAACATTGGAAGACAGATGAAACAGCACGATCGCCGGCATGAGACAAGCCTCGCAGGTATATCAGCAAGCGATGGCGAAAGCTTTAGCAGAATCGTCGTACAATCTCCTCAGCGCGCGCGGAGAACCGCCGACGGGAGTGTGACCGAGGAGGATTACGCCGTCGATGTCGAAGGCGATGCCAAACGAAGGCCTGCACGACGAAACCACGTTCGTCGATTCGATCACAGACGAAAAAGAAGAAGAAGAGAAAAAGAGAACATCGGAGAATATCACGAGCGCAGTCGAAGCATGACCAGAACGCACCGATCCGATTGCGAGCTAAGCCACGAAAACAAGCGCGAGGCGAGCGGGGACGGCTGCTTTCTGCCGCGACTCCGAGAGGCGAGGGTGAAAAGCTGGTGCCTCATTTTCCTGTTCACGGCGAATCGCTTCGGGAGATCGAGGAGCTCGAATCGCCGGAGATGAAGCTCCAAGAAGAACGGAACGAGCTTCAACAGTCCATAGAGAATAGAGAGAGAGAGAGAGAATGGCGCAATCGCGCAGCGTCTTCTCGTTCGATGTTCAGGGGCCGTGAATTGGGCCCAGTGAAATGATGGGAGGGCCTCGATAACGGATCGGCCTTTCCTTCGGATCCGAGCTCAACGGTTAAGCTTGATTTTGGTGAACGTTTTTGGGCTGTTTTCTTTAGTTCTTTCATTTTTTGTTGTATTTTTCTCTTCGGGCCTAGTAATTTGGGCTCCTTGTCTCGGAACCTCTCGAGAGAATCGTCAACTGCATCTTTGGTGCACCTGGTGCATGTACATCTAGGAATTCTCAATGGACTAGTCGTAAATGGCCCCATCCTAGGACTATGAGACCAATGGTTATCCCAAACCTACACCGAGATGTAAACGGTGATTCTCAAATATTGAAAAACAGGGTGTGATACGATGAAATAGGATGCAATGGAGACAAACACAAAAAATGAACGGATTGCTTTCTTCTTTTTTTCTTTCTATTTCCTCATAACGTAGTTTGGATTAGTTGCGCAAAATACTTGTATTCTATGAGACACACCCTGATTATAGAACAAAGTCACTTTGTCTGATTTTTCCCTTTTCATGCTTTGTCCTTGGCTAATTTAAAGATTTTGCCAAAAGTCTGGTAAAACTGTGAAGTTTTGCTCTTTTCATGGCTATATTTGATGTGAAGAACTAACATATCGAACACCTACGACACCACTATTCTAGCATGTCTTTTTTTTTTTATGAAAATATTATAGCGTGTGTTTGACGACTCAAAGTCTAAGGGGACAAACTTCTGGTGGGGGACTGAGAAAAACAATCAGGTGGAGAAATTATTGCATGCTTCACAAACTATACAAACCAATATCATCTCAGTCATTAATCGGATAGATCTCACTATGAGTTTCGATGTGTGAATTATTGAACAAAATTTCGACATGTGACTTATAGGCCATACGATACATTTTCATACAAAATGGAGTTGGTCAACGAAAATTCACCCTATCGTCCACGATCGAGTCCACAAAAAATTATTTCAAAGCTGACCCAGCTAAGGTAAAAGAGATCTGCAGCCAATTCATTTCTCTTTTTGAGTATTCTAAAACGTCAGAAAAATAACTTTAAAGTAATCGTCTACCTTGGATGCACAAATCAAAAAACTACTTGTCTTAGGCCCCATTTAGTTCAGCTTTTCCAATGGGCTTTGGGCCCCTAAAGGCCCTTGGGGAAAATATTTTGTGTTTAGCATGTATTTTTGAAAGCTCATTTGCCCAATGTCAACATTCCCAATGCTGAAAGCCCAATACTGGGGAGAGGCTACTTTGAGCATTGGCATTTTAGAGATGCAATTTCACTGTTCACCGAGTCATTGTTCATATTCTTCTTTCCTGCCCATCTTCTTCGCCGTTCGTCTTCTTCTTCCCCCGCTCGAGAGTTGACTGAGCTTCGCGGTGGGCAACCGAGGCCAGATCTGGCCGTCGGGAAGCCTCGCTTAAGGTTGCGCAACCTCAAGCGAGGGGGCCTGAGGTCAAGCAATCTCAGGCGTTGCCTAGGTCGTGCGACCCAAGCGTCGCCGCCTAAGGTCAAGCGACCCAAGTGACGCCACCTGAGGCCGCACAACCACAAGCTACATTTTACTTGTAGTTTGTCCTTATAGGCCTCCAAAAACAACCCTCCTGTTCAACCATATGATTCAAGTCGATCACAAAATGAGTTTCATTTCATCATACGGAAAAAAGACATTTGGAGGGGCTACTTAGAGATCATCAACAAATGAAAAAATCAAAATGATAAGGAGAGTGAGCAGAAGTTGGTAAGTTTACAAATTGACTTATTATAGTGTTTACAATTTATGTACGATGCTTGTAAAATTTCTAAGGAGTTGATTATTCTTTAATTCATTTCAAAGTTGGTAAATTTCTAACGGCATTAATAAGTTATTGATAGGTTATTTGGCAATCAAATTGACGGTCATGCTTTTCTTTTATCGACTATACTAATGTTAATGTTGGCAGGGTCTGCCTATGTGGGGCCCGGTTAATGTTAATAAATAAAAGAAAAGGTAAAAAGTCAAAAATGCAATAAAGGAAAAGAAAGGCGTGTTGCTCGTTCGGAGAAGACAGGAAACGGGCTGCGACATCCGGTCTAGAATCGAAGGCCAAATATCGTCAGAGTTGACTCAAATTTCAATATGTTGTTATAAAACCGAGACAAATGAGTCGAGACAGGCAAGTCCATCAGTGTCATTTGTCAATCCGTTTTGTTCATTGAACACTTTTTCTAAATTATCTCAAATTTCTCCAATCGCAATTAGGATTTCTTACTTCATATATATTAATCCGTTTTTACAGTGACGAAATGTCATTATATTGTTGATATTGAATCTCTAATATATTACTAAAGAACCTTTGTGCATCTTACTATTTTTTGTGATTAGTGAAATTTTTTGAATTGTCCATAATTTTTTTCACATGGAATTTTCATGTAAACTTGTCGTGTTTGTTTTTGTCTGTTTTTATCATTTTGGCATTATTTTTATTCATTATGAGATTATATTGTGGGAATATATTGCCTGTTATTATGGGAGTTGAGTCGATTTTGGTCCATTTAATCTTGGGAAGAAATTGATTCTACATTAGGTTAATTTTTGATGAATCGTTGCCGGTTCTCTCGAACTTTGTATCAATAATTTTGGAAATTCATCAGGTAAGGGAAATTTTCCACACTTTCCTTTGACTACCCTGCGCTCAGTCCCGAAAGCTTAAGTCAGCCGCACCTTTGATTTTTTGTCTCATCGACCAATAGCATTTCATTTTAGGGTCTTCGTCGTCGCGGAAAAGGATGATTTCTATCCCACTCGCGTCCTCATTGGCATCTTTGATTTTTTTTGTCTCATCAACCAATAGCATTTGATTTTATGGTCTTCGTCGTGAAAAAGTATGATTTCTGTCCCCATCGCGTCCCCATCGGCATCTTTGATTTTTTTGTCTCATCGACCAATAGCATTTGATTTTATGGTCTTCGTCGTCGTGAAATCATACACGTGAAAAGTATGATTTCTGCCCCAGTCGTGTCCTCATCGGCCCAAAGCATTTTACTTGCTTCTCCCAGATCTACTCCATAATTACCTCGAACGCGTTGACGCAGCCACGTTCTACGACTTTTAGCCATTTCGTCTTCACCTATCGAAGGGATGATCCAGTCGAAAATGTTGTCCAGCAAATTTCTTGTTCTCCCCCTTTTTTTGAAGTTGATAATTTTATGCTCAAATGAAAATCCTAATTAGCTACTCCTGATCAAATATTGCTATTTCTCTCTCCTCTTTCAATATAGTCCGATTCGAGTCGATAGCAAGGAGAAAAGAGGGCATGTCTCGACGAGGCTTGAGCCTCGGCAATAGTTGGCGAGACCTCTAGCTCACCAGATCGGTAGGCCCGAGCACGCTTGATGCCAACGAGTTCAAGGCTCACTAGATTGGCAAGGCTCAAGCCTCACCTGATGCCGGCGAGCTCGAGCCTCACTTGACCAATCATTGGCCATTGCCGTGCCGGTAGCCAACTAAGAAAGGAGGAAGAAGAAACGGGAAAAAAATAAAAATAAATTAAAATATAAAAAATAAATGTAATTTCGATTTTTATATTTAAAAAAAGTTAAAAAGGGAAGAGAGAGATTATGAGGCTTTAGTTGAAAATGAGTTCTAAATCCAACTCATTTAAAACCCATTTATCTTAAACCTTCATTTTTTAAACCCATTTAACTAGTTTCTTTAAAAAATAAGTGACTCATATATAACATATTTATGATTTAAATAGGTCATATATGAGTCGAAAATCCATTTTGCCACTTCTAGCTGTAAGTGGGTTGATTTATTGTGAAAGTTTCGAACTTTGTCGATTCCATTTGCCGAGAGTCCAAAGCATCGCGTTGGCCAAGTCGACCAGGGTTTTTCCGTGCTTGTGCGTTAATGTGGAAATAAGAAATTGTTCCTCGCCTTCCAGATAAACCGAAGGATAATAGCTACCAGTTCAAAGGTCAGATCTTTCCTTGTCTTGCCACGGAAGATTCTGAAGCCACACTTCAATTCGTGTTATATTATGATCTGAGAAATAGATGTTTACTGCGGGGTTCGTCCAAATCGGTTTCGTCCAGGGGCACGATAAGAAGAGATGCTCCAATGTTCCTTTTTTCAAACTTTCTTGCAAGATTGATTGCAGTTTTATTTTTCAGGAGTCGTGCTTTGATTGGATATGTTCATGTTTCGGAGGAGGCTTGTGAAATTGTGAAGACAACTCGCATCATACTTGTCAGCATGTAGGGATGGAACTCTCATATATTTTTAGTGGGGTCAATGCCCTAAAGACTGTAAGATAAGGTATTTTATTTAACAAAAAAAATTATAAAGATGCAATCGAGCTATTTATTGATTTGAAGTAGTTTTTCTACGCAAAGTCTGACTTGAAATCAATGCTTTGACATTGAATCATGAATGTGAATAAAATTCGGTTTCAAATCCTTGTGCTCGAGCTCGACTCAATATAGTATATAGGGCTCGAAATTGGACTCGATTCAACTCCATTATCAAAAGCTTGATTCTACTCATTTGACTTGTTACGTAGGATGTTTCTTTCTACTTTTCCTAATCATATACTATACCTTCTGCATAGCCTATGCTATTCGATTGCTTTATCTTCCGACTCTATCAAGCTTTGTGTTTGATTGGTGGTGCGGTTGTCTAGTAGTGCAATGTCTAAGCCCGATAATTTTCTAATAATTGTTTATCTTTTTACTTTTCCGTTTTTTACGTCATAAAGAAGTTTATAGTACATGAAAAGACAAGATACTGGTTTTGATTTCTTGCAAGTTAGCGCATGGTCCCTTAGAGGGCGACGAGGCTAAGCCTAATTACATCGATTGAACAATGGAATTTACTAAAAAGGCAATGTGGGGTTTCATTAGGCATCATCAGTTAGATTTTATTTCTTTAAATAAACTATAAGGATCCCATCCCACTGCTCATTTTGCTCTTCCGATTTCCATCTTTTGGCAATGGAAAACCGTAGCCACAACAACACCGATATAAATTAAGGAATCGTTATGCTAGCTAGATCCCATGAGAAACAATTGATGTCGTCTCATCCATCGATCGTTAGACTTTCAAGATTATATGTCACAACCGCACTTCCATTCACTCACGGAACACTTCTTGGATATGTCCTTCCTCAGCACTTCATTTCGAGTAGGGATTAATAGTTCCCCCCATACAAATTGGAGTACGAAGCCCACCCAAAAAATCGAATAAAATAGTCCGTTCTATTTTGCCAATATCACCAGCTGACTTAGTTCGGATGACTCTCTTCGGAATATGAGGCAATAATAGAGCAAATCTATCAAACGGTTCTCCACCAAGAGCAGGAACTCTTTTATTATGTATGTGGATTGATTGGTCGATTTACGACATTTTGCATAGAAATTACAAAAAAATGCAAGTAGTTATAATTCATTATAATTCAAAAATTTATTTATCGATGACCATAAAACTGCTCATGTATTATAAGAAGAAATTTAAAAAACCCTTCAACACAAAAGTTATTCATCATATCGAATCTCCAACATTTTATAGTAGAGTAGACGATCTATCACCGTGCATCACTCAAGTTTCACACACAAACATAAATAGAAGCTTCTAAATTCATAAGCATACAATAAGATAAGAAAGACGATCTATCACCGTGCATCATTCAAAGTTCCAACAACCCATGCCCCTGCTGACACCCCTGCCACCATGGCCACCCCTGCGGCCCCCATGGCCACCCCTGCGGCCCCCGCGGCCCCTGCGCCCCGCCGGCCCCCGCTCCCCTGTAGCCCCCGCGGCCCCTGCGGCCCCGCTGGCCCCGGTCCCCTTGCAACCCCTTCTCCCCCTGCAGCCCCTTCTCCCCCGGTCCCCCTTCTCCCCCTGGTCCCCCTTCGGCCCCCGCCGCCGAATGTAGTAGAAAAGGAAACCACAAAGCATGACGGCAACAATGACTAAACAAACAATAACCCACGTTGGGGTGTTATTGTCATCAGATGATACGGAATTCGGATCGATCCATGCCGATGGAGGAGGAAAGTACTGGAAACTCGGATCAGTTTGTGGATAGTTATTGTTCTCCATCAAGAAAACTCTGTGGACGTAGTTCAATGCGAGCAGTGAGTCTACAAACATATTATGAAGCATCAATTCAAGAGCCAAATTACCTTTTTATCATGATGAATCGATCGTATAATCCGAGCGTGAGATCAAAATGATTCAACACGGAATTCAATGATATATAATGTGAGTGGAAGTAGGTGCTTGCACATATGCCCTCACAAGAAGAACCGAGCAAATCGGTGAATGATGTTGCACCAATGCTTACACGGCCTGCAAAGAAGTGAGAATTTTTGCTTGGTGGAGGTAGCATTATATATGCCCCGCGACACTCCCTCCCTCCCTCATGAGGTGGGTTTTTTTTTTTTTATTATTGGCCGAAAGATAATAATTTTCATTACTAACCAACTAAGGGGACACCACTAGTTGAAAAGTCTAAACATACAATTCAACATAGAGAACGAGGAGAATTTGAACTCCAATTGCTGGAAAGTAAGCTGGCTCGGTAGGTTAGGTAAGTGTTTTAAGTAATACATCATTTTTTTTTTTAGGATGTAGTGTAATGATTGAAGCATCTAGACAAAAAGTTTGGAGATTTTATTCACGTTCCAAAGATAGGAAAAAATATCAAATAAAAATCATAAATCTATTATAAATGTACCAATTCTATTATAAATATATGTTCAATCAATTAAGTACTACATCTTTTACATTTATATCAATTCAGTTCGTTCAATCAAAATTGGCTACTCAGCACTAAAATGAACTATTGTTCTATGGAGTACTGTCGACATTAATGTTGATAATTTTTAATAATATTTTAATATTTTTTTCGATTTTTATTCCTATTTTTTATATTGTCTTTTCTTTCTTTTTTTCCTTTTCTCTTTCTTTCTTTTTTTTTTTTTTTTCTTTCACTCGCTTCTTCCTTCGGCTGGTCGCCAACAACCACCGGAAATGAAGCTCCATGAAGAACGGGGCGAGCTTCAACTACTGTCCAAGCTCGATCACATCTTCATGTGTGATGTTCAAGAGCCGAGAATTAGGCCCATTGAAATGATACACGTGTTTGACTAATACGGTCCATGGGAATAAGATTTTGGTGAAGGGCCAAAAAAAACAACCAAGTCTAAAATGAGAAATTATTATATACTCTACAAAATATGTGATTCAATATCATCTCAATCATTAATTATGGTAGATCTCGTTATGAGCCCACGGGGTCAATCGTTGAACTGGGTTTCAACATGAGATATATAGACCACATAATAACATTTCATGCAAAATGGGGTTATAGACGTGACCTGCAAAATAAAATTCACTTTACTATCCAAAATCAAGTCCACAAAAACTTATTTTAGAGCTAACCTGCTAAGGATATAAGAGACCCATTGTCAATTCATTTCTATCTCGAGTATTCTAAAAACGTAGGAAAATGTTCAAGGATCATCCTGAACTTAAACTGTCTTAGATGGATACATCAAAAAATCACTAATCTTAGTCCTCGTGTTGGTCTATACTTGTCTACATCTCTCTTATGGTCACGGGACTCCTGTCCGTAGTGAAAAGTGGGAGAAAACGACGTAACGGCAAAGTCCGTCATTTCGGCGCTATCGGCCACGATCATGTGTGTTTAGAATCTTATCCTTCTGACTTGACTCGCAATCACATCGTTTTGTCCCCCAACTTTTGGACTGTCGGGTCTGTTTCTCCTGTTGAGAAAATATTAGGTACGTGAGACGCTCGAGCGTGGCAAACAAGAAGGCGGTGGGAGCACGACACGTGTCTCATGGGACCCACAATTTCAGTCGCCCATTTTGAAAATTTTCCTGTACTGTAGCTTCTGGAGAGGGGGTTGTCTGTCGCGCGGGTTCTTCTTTGCGCCTTTCTCTCTCCCCGACGAACTCCCTCTCTCTCTGCCCTCGCTTTTTCCGACCGGTGAACCACCGCGAGCAACCGACGAACCAGAAGGATACCGGCGAGACTACCGCGAGCAACCGACCGGCGTGCGACCTCCCTCTCTCTCTGCCCTCCCTCTTTTCGACCGGCGAACAACCACGCCGCCCCTCTAGCTCCGCTTCCGGCCCCGACTCGTCCGTCCCTTACTCTTTGTCTCTCCTCGCATCTCTGTCTGCCCTCCCTCTCTTCGACAACGAACCACCGTGCCCCTCCCTCCGGCTCCAGATCCGGCACCGGCTTGTCCAGGTAATTTCTCGCTTCCTCTTTTCTCTCTTTCTCTGTTTGACGAGGTGATGGAAGGGATTTTATAGGAGTTCAGCGATGCCTGAAAAGTCATTAGTAGTATGCTTTTCGCCTGTAGTTTTTCTTTAATCTTGGGTCTGGCTATTCATTATGCCAGTAGGACATACTCTGAAAAGGCTCTAAAATGAGTGCTATTGTTGCAAATCATGGATAGTCCTTGAAAATCCAGATCTATTATTCTTCCATATTGATGTTTGTTAAAATATGATCCATTTTGTGAAAACTCAAGAACTCACTAGACTACTCATACGTATGAAGGAAGAAAGCTAGCTGGAAGATGGTTGAAAAGTCAACAAAAGTGGCTGGGAGTTGCAAAGAATAGAAAAATGCAGAAAAATTGAGAAGAGACCAGAAGAATCGGGAGAAGCCGCAACATGCAGAGACAAAGAAGCAAGCTGAAATTTTTTACTATTTCTTGTACTCAATGTCGGTGAAGAAGAGGCGGTGACACGCCTATAAATAGGGGCTGGGTGTGTGTTTTAAGATGTAGAAAAAACTACACACACTCTTTCCAAAATCCTTCCTTTGTAATAAAAACTTTCATAATAAAAGCTCTTCTTTTTTATCCATTCTCCCTTGTTATTGTAGTCCTTTTTTATTCACACATAACACTTGCACACACACGCGCGCTTCCGCAAAAACACCAACAGTGGTATCAGAGCCACGTCTTTGGTTGGTGTCGGGCGTTTTTCCTACCTACCCATTCCTAAAATTACCCTTTCCAAATACCCACTAACTAAACCATGGCCAACCCTACCTCATCATCATTTCCCATTCCCATTTTTGATGGGAACAACTATGATTTTTGGAGCATAAAAATGACTACATTCTTGATGGCCCAAGACTTATGGGACATCGTGGAAAAAGGTTACGAGGCTCCGCCAAAAGGTGCAAGTGTTTCGAAGGATCAACTACAAAAGGATGCAAGGGCGCTATATTTTATCCAACAAGCGCTCTCGGAAATCGTATTTCCAAGAATTATTGGAGCGAGGACTGCAAAAGAGGCTTGGGATATACTACGAGAAGAATTTCAAGGATCGGAAAAGGTACGCACTATTCGCCTTCAAACACTAAGAAGAGATTTTGATAATTCTAAAATGAAAAATTATGAGACCGTACAAGAATATTGTGGAAAATTAAAGGAACTCGTTAATCAAATGAGAGCCTATGGAGATGGGATAACTGATCAAAGGGTTGTTGAGAAAATATTGGTGTCACTTACCAAAAATACAACTCCATAGTTACAACTATAGAAGGAACTAAAGACTTGACGACCCTATCAATAAGTGAATTAATTGGCTCTCTAGAAGCATATGAGAAAAGACTAATGGCACAAGATGAAGATTCAGTTGAAAGTGCCTTTCAGTCTAAAGTAAACATACGGTCTCATCAAACTAAAAATGGTGGAAGGAGCTCATGGAAAAACAAAAGAGGAGGAGAAATTATACAAAAGGAAAATTATCCACCTTGTGGTATTTGCAAGAAAACAAATCATTTGGAGAAGGATTGTTGGTTTAAAAATAAAAAACAATGCCGCTTTTGTAAAAGATATGGCCACGTAGAAAAAGATTGTCGCTCAAAAATAAATAATCGAGCAAACTATGTAGAAAAAAAAGAAAGTGAAGAAAATACATTCTACGCAGGCCAAGCGGCAAATGACAATAAAAGTGAAACATGGTACATCAACAGTGGGTGTAGCAATCACATGACGGGGGACGAATCTATATTCACTGATATTGATAAGTCGGTGAAATCCCAAGTAAAGTTGGGCAATGGTGCATTAGTAGATGTCAAAGGAAAAAGCACCATCACCGTGGAAACGGATAAAGGCCCAAAATATATACATAACGTATATCTAGTCCCTCGTCTTGCACAAAATCTCTTAAGTGTGGGCCAAATGATACAAAGTGGGTATTCTCTATATTTTAATAGAGATACCTGCATTATCTATGATAAATATAAAAATATCATCGCCTCTGTTAAGATGAAAAATAACAATTTTCCTATTCAATGGAAATATGTCCAAGATATAGCCATGAAAGCTCAACTTGATGATTCGTGGCTATGGCACCGAAGATTTGGCCACTTCAATTTTGCTGGGCTAAAAATTCTCCATCAGAAAAATATGATGAGAGATTTTCCAGCCATCACAGAAATTTCAGATGTTTGTGAAGGCTGTCTTCTTGGAAAACAACAGAGACAGTCCTTCCCATCTGGAGTTTCATGGAAAGCTAAGGAGCCATTGGAACTTGTCCACACGGACGTGTGCGTTCCGATGAGGACACCTACACCTAGTCAAAATAAATATTTCATCCTATTCATTGACGATTACACAAGAATGACGTGGGTATACTTTCTTCGAGAAAGATCTGAGGTTTTCTCTATCTTCAAAAAATTCAAAAACCACGTCGAGAATCAAAGTGGCCAAAAAATCAAAGTCCTAAGAAGTGACAGAGGCACAGAATACAATTCAAAGGAGTTTAATAAATTTTGTGAAGATGAAGGAGTCCATCATCAACTAACTGTTGGCTATGCCCCAGAACAAAATGGAGTAGCTGAAAGAAAAAATAGAACCATCATGGAGATGGCAAGGTCCATGCTAAAAGAGAAAGGCCTTCCCAACACTTTCTGGGCAGAAGCAGTTTATACTGTTGTATACCTACTGAATAGGTGTCCAACTAAAGCAGTTCAAAACAAAACTCCAGTCGAAGCATGGAGTGGACGGAAGCCTTCAGCAAAGCATCTCAAAGTGTTTGGATGCATTTGCTACGTCCACATCCCTGCTCAAAAAAGGAGTAAGGTAGATGAAAAGACAGAAAAAGGAATATTCCTTGGCTACAGTGACCAATCAAAAGGCTATCGGATTTACAACCTAAGAACTAAGAAGCTAATGATTAGTCGAGACGTCGAGTTCGATGAAAATGCTGCCTGGAATTGGGAAGACGAGAAGATCGAGAAGAAGTACATCACCTTGCCAGACATACCACCTACACAAGAAGAGTCAACATCACAAGAAGAAAGAGAAGTACCGGATTCCACCACTCACGACGTAACTCCACCAAGCTCTCCAAGGGTGACGCAAGAAGAATCTACTCCAGAGTCTCCAATACTAAGGGTAAAAGCTCTTAGAAGAATTTATGACACATGCAACTTTGCTATTTTGGAACCAGAAAACTACGAACAAGCATCCAAAGAAGAAGTCTGGATAAAAGCCATGGAGGAAGAGATCAAGATGATCGAGAAAAATGAAACGTGGGAGCTCGTCGATCGACCCAAAGACAGAGATTATTGGCGTCAAGTGGGTCTACAAGACGAAGCTCAACGCGGATGGATCAATCCAGAAGCATAAAGCAAGGCTTGTGGCGAAAGGATACTTGCAACAACCAGGTATCGACTATACTGAAACTTTTGCTCCCGTCGCTCGCCTTGATACTATTCGAGCACTTATAGCCTTAGCGGCACAAAAAGAATGGAAGATTTATCAACTAGATGTGAAGTCGACATTCTTAAATGGATATCTTCGAGAAGAAATATACTTAGAACAACCACAAGGCTTTATCCTCAAAGGCCAAGAAGAAAAAGTTCTCAAACTCAAGAAAGCCTTGTATAGGTTAAAACAAGCACCACGTGCATGGTATAGTAGAATCGATGAATACTTCATCAAGCAAGGATTCAGGAGGAGTATGAGTGAGCCGACACTCTACATCAAGATCAAAGGTAAGTCCGACACTCTCATTATCTCTCTATATGTAGATGATCTCATATATACAGGAAACAATGAGACAATGATCCGAGAATTTAAAAAAGAAATGATGAAGACATTTGAAATGACGGACTTGGGCTTGATGAACTATTTCCTCGGTATTGAAGTTAATCAAGATAAAGGAATTTTCATCTCACAAAAGAAATATGCAGAAAAGCTCCTTGAAAAATTCAAAATGAGTAATTGCAAAATAGTGTCAACACCACTTGTGATGAATGAGAAACTATTGAAAAATGATGGAGCTGAAAAAGCCGATGCCTCCCTCTATAGAAGTTTAATTGGGAGTCTACTATATCTTACTGCTACACGGCCAGATATTATGTACGCAACAAGTTTACTATCACGGTTTATGCAAAGTCCAAGTCAAATTCATTTTGGAGCAGCTAAGAGAATTCTAAGATATTTACGAGGAACTATAGATTACGGCATTTGGTATCGCCCAAGTGCTAACGCCAAGCTCATCGGCTACACTGATAGCGACTGGGCTGGTTCAGCTGATGATAGGAAAAGTACAATTGGTTATGCATTCACATTAGGTTCTGGAATATTTTCATGGATATCTAAAAAACAAGACTCAGTGGCACAATCCACTGCAGAAGCAGAATATGTTGCGGCTGCTACAACTACTAGTCATGCAATATGGCTTCGAAGAATTTTAGAAGACATTGGAGAACCACAAATGGAATCAACGCCAATATTTTGCGACAACAAGTCCGCGATTGCAATATCAAAAAATCCAATCTTTCATGGAAGAACGAAACATATTGATATAAAATATCACTTCATTCGTGAAGTGCAAAGCAAAGGAGAGATCGAGCTAAAGTATTGTAAGACTGAAGATCAAATTGCGGACATATTCACTAAAGCACTACCAACAGAAAAATTCGAGACATTGAGAGGGATACTTGGAGTATCATAAAAATGGATCAAGAAGGAGTGTTAAAATATGATCCATTTTGTGAAAACTCTAGAACTCACTAGACTACTCACACGTATGAAGGAAGAAAGCTAGCTGGAAGATGGTTGAAAAGTCAACAAAAGTGGCTAGGAGTTGCAAAGAATAGAAAAATGCAGAAAAATTGAGAAGAGACCAGAAGAATCGGGAGAAGCCGCAACATGCAGAGACAAAGAAGCAAGCTGAAATTTTTTATTATTTCTTGTATTCAATGTCGGTGAAGAAGAGGCGGTGACACGCCTATAAATAGGGGCTGGGTGTGTGTTTTAAGATGTAGAAAAAACTACACACACTCCTTCCAAAATCCTTCCTTTGTAATAAAAATTTTCATAATAAAAGCTCTTCTTTTTTATCCATTCTCCCTTGTCATTGTAGTCCTTTTTTATTCACACATAACACTTGCACACACACACACGCTTCCGCAAAAACACCAACAATGTTTATATGTATATTCCCCAATAACTTTGCTGAGATGCACTGCAAATGCATCCAGTCTCAATTGATTATCGTCATGCAGTGTAGATTTTTCTTGCTTCTGAGATCATTTGGTCGTATTTGTTTCCGTGTGTTTACGATGCTTATGGTAATACTGTACTCTCTTAGTGTTCATTCTCATATTTAGTCTGCCGTTCCTCCTCTCTCAGGTTCTTGTGGAACTGTCTATCACGCTCTGTGGTACGGATCAGTGTGTTCTTCTACTCCCCTTAAATTTAGTTTAACAGAGTGATGCATGCTGTCATGATGTAAAATGCGTGTACCTCACTTCATGTTATACGTATTACTTATCTCACTCCTCTAATAGCGTTTGGCTATCTCTTATGCTATTCACTTACGGACTTCAAGTTCTCTTTATAATATGTAATGCATGGTGGTGGAGTGAATTTTACTCATGTTGCCGACATGAAACGCAGGAGAAATGTGTCATCTGTCTGGACAGTAGGTATTATTCTGTGTTTTGCTATAAGTGGCACGATAAATGTGGCACAAATACCTGTTGTGTAGAAGTGGAAAGAAAGGAGATTAGTGATGTAAATGGCTTTGTGATATCGTGTTGTTCCCATATATAACTAAATGATGTGGGTAACTTTAGTTGGTGCGTTCTGCTATGTTTTACTTATTTTGCTAAATGAAAGAGGAGATTTAGTGCAATGCATTTGGCTTCTTACTTTATCTCACTGTTTGGTATAGACCTATGCGATCTCCTGATGATGATTTTTTTTCTTTTTTTTGGATTTTAACTTTCTCTGCATTTAACTTGGTCCCAAAGATGTCCCGCCTAGAAAACAAAACAAAATTGCAAAGAAGGAAATAGAAAAAGGAAATAAGGAAGAGTTACAGATAGTCATTGAAGAATGCGAAACAGATATCCCCTGAGATCAGAAATGGCCATCCTTCATGAGCTTACTTAAATATTATCTGGTGACAAACTAATGTGAAGTTATAAAAAAATAAAAAATAATAATAGTTGGAATTTTGGGTTGAATAAGCATCAAGAACTGTCACCGGTTAAAGATTGGTCACGTCAAAATGGGAAGCGAAGACTAACTAAACATTCTGGCTTTATTTAAATTTGTTGTAGCAAGCAAATAGAAGTCTAAAGTTTGTGAACTCCATTTTGGGAAACGGATGCAGCCATTTCATGCATTCTTACGTGTGTATAACTTTATAACAACATGTTTGTAGGCCACGAATTCATACTATTGGATGAAAGGAAGGTGCAACCGAATACCTGATTTGATGGCAATCACAGAAACTAAAATTGGTTTTGAGGAAAGTAGCACTAAATCCCATGATGCAAATGAAAATACGCAATGTCAACCATGCAAAAGATGCAAGAGTGAAAGCTTGGCTAACATTGAGATAAAGCACTTCACTGCACTTCACTTCTTCAGTCACCAAAAGTCACTCACAGCAGAAAAAACAATTGATACATTCTCTCAGTGAACTTCACTCATGTGGGATTCACATGTATTGTTACTTGTGTTTATTTTGCAAGCTCTTGCTAGTGTTTACTTGATCAAAAGTTAAGTGCAAAGTACCCTATTCATGCTAGTTTCATACTGCAATAGTTGGATAATATGAGGCCGTATAGTCACATAAGATTTTGAGAAAAATGAGGTCTTTGCATTCATGAAAGGCCATTCTCAAGAGGAGGTTAAAGGCCCATTATAAAATAATTTTTTCACATGATATAAAGCTAAAAAAATTTCAATAAACTTGCAAGTTAAAGTTGCAAGTACGTTGATGTAGAATTTTATGAAACCTCATTAGCTAGTTGTGGAACTAATCTTAAACCTGCAGGGAACTTTAGAGTGTGGTAATTTTTTTTTTAACCAAAAAGTAGTGAAATCCAAAAGTTTGACAGAGGTTGTGATGCTAACAATGTAGGATTTTTGCACTTGTCTATCAACCAATTGTTAAGTATTTAATTTGGGTTCTGGGCAATTTTTTTGGTATAGTAGCCTAGTGGGAGACAATCATTTGTATCCTTATCAACTTATGAGGCAGAGTATAAAATGGTAATGATAGTGACACACAAAGTCTGAGAGATTTTCCTTACCAAAAAAAGTCTATGAGAGATTTAGACCCAAGTTGTTGGTTACTTCATACACTCCTTTGATTGGCTTTATGTCTCATGGAAATTGCCTGCTTTCATATTCAAGGAAACCATGTCAAGTTTGACTGCCATTTTATTAGAGAGAGTACTTGAAGGTAAAATAGAGGTGAAGTTGTCGAAACAGAAGCAAGTTCTTTCCCTCTGCAAAGTTGGCAACATTCAGAGAATACTTGGCTTGATAGCAAAACTGAATTAGGTTGGAAGGAAGTGTTAATAATAACAACCAACTTGCTGGCTTCTTGAAGAGTTTAATCTCTCCCCATGAGGAAGGATTTTGTGGAGTTGGTCTTTCGGCTTTAATCTTCTTTAAATTTGGCCTTTCACTTACGTGGCTATGTGGTCTCTCCTGTCCGAGTATTTAGTTATGCAACGGATATCAAAGGGGTCGTTTGCTTTTAGCTTTTCAGCAAGCAAACACAATCAAGAAACTAGCAAGCATTTTTGGAATAAACAGTGTGTATGCAAGCAATTCTGGCACATATAGGCTTTGCAGGAGAGAAGTTACTTGAAAGAGAAATAGAAATGAAAGTGGCTTTGAGTGTCCGCTACGCAGTGGAGTGTGTAATTGGAGTACTGTGTGCACAGATGCTTCATGTTTCTTTATAAAAAAAATTCAGCTTATGGTTTCATTGCGCACCTTCATTTCAAGTAGAACATGCCCTGTGACAAATGGAAATTCCCATGGCACCACAATCATATAGTTTGGTTGACACCACATTACCACATTTGAGCTGTGGAGGATGTAAGATCTTCTGTGTGTTGAGGTTGGTACTCGTTACAACTATTAGGCTCAAAGGTTGTCCATAGCGAAAATGCATCCATGCATTATCATCCCTTTTTCAGGGAACCGTTTCATCTAGTTTCTGGCTTGTGTTAACTTGTGCATCTCTAGTGCTGTTTCACAGGTAGTCAATGCATAAATTTCTTTTTGGTTATTCGTCATCTCATTTGACTTACAATTCGCTTGTGGCCCATTGTTCCCTAGGGAGAAAGAATTGGTTGCTGTGAAAGATCAATGCAGCTGAAGTTGATATAATCGCTAATGAACTTGAGGTCAGTCAGCTTATGCCATGTGCTTGAACGCATTTATTCTCACTGGCCTGAGCTTTCTAATATTGTATGGTAAATTCTGAAAACAGCTGGACCGGAAGGTGGCTGAAAGGACCTTACGTGAGCATAAAGGTGATGCTGTTGCTGCAATTCGTTCCTTACTTCGATAAAGAATTGGTGGCACGAAAAATGGGATTTGTGATTTTTCTGAGGACATACCGACTTGCCCATAACATTGTCCAAGTAGGATCAAAAAGCTGTATGAGTCGTGCTTCTTTTGGGGATACATGACTTGCTTTCTGGGAGATTGTTTGTACTCTCGCCGATTTTGGTTGCTAATGTTCAGCCCTGCATTTTTGCCCTTCCATGTAGTTCATTCGGACGGTACGAAAATCATGTACAATTTCAACGAACAAAAAATCACAAATCCACAAGCCTCTGCTCAATAATGTGAGGTCAATTTCTGATACAAAGCTTGGAAGAGTTGTTGGGTTGATGCCTGGTTGGATGGCGACCCTAAGTCCAAGTTCATTAGACTGAATTTAATTTGAGAAACTAAAGCATCAAACTTTCTGGAAAACCGAAGACTTTTGATTGCATGTAAAATTTTGTTGAAGTAGCCCCTGGCACAATCGGCTAACTAACTACTGTAGAAAAGGCATGGATATCTTCATTGATGGAATTCCATGGGGCTAACTTGGGCTAACGGCGATTTAGAAGCAGAATCTGCCTTGAGCTTTAGTAGTGCGCAACCCTTGTTACCATTGCAAATCTCTCTGTTTCACCACTAAGAGCCGTCAAAGTCAATTTGATTTGTACAGCTTTATGATGAGAATCTAATGTTCCCCTATAAATGTATCACAAAACAAATGGATTGCAATGCCTAATGTGCTCAGCCTCCGATCTCCACAACACTTTGCAACATATCTACAAGATCATTTGTGACTTTTCCGGTAAATGCACAAAAGCGACATACAATCGTCCTAGATCTACCCGCAATTGAATTGCTCAAACGAAGGACAAACATTCTATCCTCTCGAAATGGTCCCAAAAATCTGGTCGCCAAATTTCATGGTCCAAAAGCAGCAAAGCGAGTCGAGATTGGTTGGCAACATCAACTTCCTGACGAATAGCCAGGTTTGCTTGGACTGTTCACCAATGTAATGAATAGACAAATCCTCTTGATGCACCGAATGGTTCACGTTTCCCTTGGAGTGCTGTCGCCACCAGCAGAGCAGGAAGCCTGAAATTGAACTGCGTTCTGTCTCTGCAAATCTTTGAATCTTTCCAGTATTTCCTGGAACGTCGGTCGGCACTTTGGATCACTGGTTAGGAGAAAATGCAGTTCCCACATCAGTATCAAATTGTAACAAATTGACAATTCTTGTCCTCACAAAAAGGGAAAAAAAAAAAAAAAGCTCCTGAATGACATCAACTTATGTCAGAAGAAAAAAAGGTCATGAAACTGCCTAAGAGATTCGAGGACTTCAAATCACGATGAATGATAGGTAAATTGTAATGATGCAGATAATTCATGCCCCTAGCCTGAAAAGTACCCAATTCAATAATTACATGTTAAAGCAGCAAGATAACATACAAGAGATGGTAGAATTCAAATAACTGACAAACTCTAGAGGCCAAAAGTTCACGGGCCAAGCAGTCTCAGGAAGTTAGGAATGCTAAGGTTCAAGACACCCGTCTCAAATTTTTATCAGCATGGAAGTAAAATGTACATTTAAAAAATATCAACAAGAACAAAAAGAGGGCAATATAAAAAGGAGCAAAACAAACGCTGACAGGGAAACAGATGAAAAAAAAAACATTCAGGTGACCAAAATGTAAAACATTGCACCTACAAGAGGATGAATTTGGTTACGTGCTGAATGTACATGTGAAATATATCAACAGGAACAAAATGAGGGCAGTATAAAAAGGAGCAAAACAAATGCTCACTGGGAAACAGATGAAAAAAAAAAAAAAAAAACATTCAGGTGACCAAAATGTAAAATACTGCACTTAGATGGATTAAGTTACACGAATAAGAAGCAGATACTTACCACATCCAAAGCCATATGAACACAACGTCTCCAATCCAACTTGGCTGTGTTCCTCGGCAGTAAGCAAAACAAACTTCCACTGCATCAACACAACACACGTAACTGTTAGTTCCATAGAGACGGGATATCGACAGAAATTACAATCACTGAAAACCAACAAACCAGACATCACAACAAACTTTAACATGATGCACCATATAATCAAAAAGCCTGCTTTTCAAAAGCATTGAGAAAGTACCGTGGAAGAAACTCTGTGACTATGCAGAGGCGCTAAGGTGAAGTTACTGCTCCCATGAAAAGCAAAACATTGGGGTGCCGAAGTCTTTTCATAAGAGACGCCTGCAAGGACAAAAAAAACTGTCATATTAATGGTACTTTATGAGAAGTGAGAAAAATTGTGGCAACATCAAAAGAGGTTCTCAGAAAATGCATGGTACTACGCATGCTGAGGGGGAGAGCATGGACATATAACAATCGCAAAGTCCTATGAGAATGTTCCTCATTTTGAGTAAAACGAGAAGGTATAATCCTTTCATAGACCCACATGCTATTACATCTATCCAACACAACACAATTAATCATACTGCAATGGATCAAGGCATGGAAAATATAAGGAAAAATATCCATAATCCTTTGGCAAAAAAAAAAAAAGATCAAAACCTGCTATCACCACATGTACTGGAAATGTTGCATTGCTGTATTAGTGGAACAACACTTGAATTAAAATTGCCAAGGCCATCACTAGACACCAATAAACTATATCCGTGCTTTGGGGAAAAAATCCCAGTTGCTACAGAATAAGCACCAAAAATTCTATTCATTAAAAGGCTTCAGAATTTTATAAAATAATAAAATACGGGCTAGTCATACAAGTGCAGAGAGATAGAGATAAATGCATGCAGTTCGAACATATTGGTCAATCTTACTTCATCTCTTTATCACACTGGTTTTCAGAATGTTCTTCCTAAACCATCTGACTATGTAGTTCTTATCAGGAAAAGGAAAAAGAAGAAAAAGAACAATCAGAAGATGTAGGGGCAAGTGACACCATAGATGGAGTCATTTGGCACCTCGATGTTGACTCGTCACATCCTGGGATAATATAGATCACTTTTTGGGCTCATTATCAACTAAAAGGTCAACCCATTATCCCTCACTGCCTCAGTCTGACTCTAGATTATCAACTGCAATTACAACCTGTCAAGGAAGCCCTTATCAAAATTAAACCAGCCAGGTCGCATCCAGCAATCACTAAACACTATCATAACAATGTTTTCATGATTTCAATTAACAAGTCAAGGACAGGCCAACAGGCTTAGAGCAAGACGTAGCCTGCATATCATGTCCTACGAGAGATGCCTTATTCAAATTAAAAAGTCTAAGCGACCCTCAGCATGTCCTGGCTGAATAATATTAGAAACAAAGAGAACTCATGAGACATAGTAAAACAAAAAAGAAAACAAACCTCTTGTCTAAAGGAATTTATCAATTCTTCTGAATATTCTTGCATCGAGAATACCTTTTCCGCCACATCCTGCAATTGGATTAAATGCAGAGAAAGTTAAAATCCAAAAAAAAGAAAAAAAATCATCATCAGGAGATCGCATAGGTCTATACCAAACAGTGAGATAAAGTAAGAAGCCAAATGCATTGCACTAAATCTCCTCTTTCATTTAGCAAAATAAGTAAAACATAGCAGAACGCACCAACTAAAGTTACCCACATCATTTAGTTATATATGGGAACAACACGATATCACAAAGCCATTTACAACACTAATCTCCTTTCTTTCCACTTCTCCACAACAGGTATTTGTGCCACATTTATCGTGCCACTTATAGCAAAACACAGAATAATACCTACTGTCCAGACAGATGACACATTTCTCCTGCGTTTCATGTCGGCAACATGAGTAAAATTCACTCCACCACCATACATTACATATTATAAAGAGAACTCGAAGTCCGTAAGTGAATAGCATAAGAGATAGCCAAACGCTATTAGAGGAGTGAGATAAGCAGTACGTATACCATGAAGTGAGGTACATGCATTTTACATCATGACAGCATGCATCACTCTGTTAAACTAAATTTAAGGGGAGTAGAAGAACGCACTGATCCGTACCACAGAGCGTGATAGACAGTTCCACAGGAACCTGAGAGAGGAGGAACGGCAGACTAAATATCAGAATGAACACTAAGAGAGTACAGTATTACCATAAGCATCGTAAACACACGGAAACAAATACGACCAAATGATCTCAGAAGCAAGAAAAATCTACGCTGCATGACGATAATCAATTGAGACTGGATGCATTTGCAGTGCATCTCAGCAAAGTTATTGGGGAATATACGTATAAACATCAATATGGAAGAATAATAGATCTGGCTTTTCAAGGACTATCCACGATTTGCAACAATAGCACTCATTTTAGAGCCTTTTCGGAGTATGTCCTACTGGCATAATGAATAGCCAGACCCAAGATTAAAGAAAAACTACAGGCGAAAAGCATACTACTAATGACTTTTCAGGCATCGCTGAACTCCTATAAAATCCCTTCCGTCACCCCGTCAGACAGAGAAAGAGAGAAAAGAGAAAGCGAGAAATTACCTGGACAAGCCGGTGCCGGATCTGGAGCCGGAGGGGGGGGGCGCGGTGGTTCGCCGGTCACGCGGTGGGTCGCTGTCGAAGAGAGGGAGGGCAGACAGAGATGCGAGGAGAGACAAAGTGTAAGGGACGGACGAGTCGGGGCCGGAAGCGGAGCCAGAGGGGCGGCGCGGTTGTTCGCCGGTCGGAAAGAGGGAGGGCAGAGAGAGAGGGAGGTCGCACGCCGGTCGGTTGCTCGCGGTTGTCTCGCCGGTATCCTCCTGGTTCGTCTGTTGCTCGCGGTGGTTCGCCGGTCGGAAAAAGCGAGGGCAGAGAGAGAGGGAGTTCGTCGGGGAGAGAGAGAGGGTAGAGAGAGGCGCGCGACAGAAAACCCCCTCTCCAGAAGCTACAGTACAGGAAAATTTTCAAAACGGGCGCCTGAAATTGTGGGTCCCACGACACACGTGTCGCGCTCCCACCGCCTTCTTGTTTGCCACGCTGGAGCGTCTCATCTGTCGCGCGAGATACCCTTGCATCGCAATAATAATGATTCCAACGCCCCAAGAAAAGACCGCTGGATAGATCCGACAAATGCCTAAATTGAATCTGATGAAACATAATCCAATGTAAATTGACATTTTTTATTTTGACTCATTTTCATGTAATATAAATCAAGTGACTCATACTCGACCTCACTCATATCTGACTTGAATTATAAATATAAAACACTTTCATATTTAACTTAATTTTTAAAAAAAAAACTCATAGATAAATTTCAAAAAAGGACCCAAAGTGCTCTTATTTTCTCAAATAGGAGTCCGAAGTGGACTTTGTTTCAAATAAGGACCTGAAGTGACTTTAGTTGTTTCAAATATGAGCCTGAAGTGGTTTTGGTTGTTTCAAAATAAGGACCCAATCTCGCCGATTACCAACTAGCTAAACTTTTCGACTGGTCAAGGGTATTTTCATCATTTGGCGTTTTCCTTTTTTTTTCCTTTTCTTTTTATGGTTCTTCTTCTTCCTCTTTGTCGATGGCTGCCGACCATTGGCGATGCCCACAAAGGGTTGGGTGAGGGTCGCCTTCGCCGATGAGGGCCATCCATGCTAGCCACAGGCGAGGAATGGTGTCGCTTGGGCATGGCAACCCTCACCCAAGGGCCATCTACGAGGTCGGCTCTAGCTAGCTACTAGTAAGGACCGGCGTGGGTGGCCCTCGCCCAGCCCTCTGTGGGCATCGCCAGTAGTCGGCTGGCCACTAGCGAAGAGGAAGAAGAAGAAAAAAAAAAAAAAAAGACGAAAAATGGCAAAAGACGAAAATACCCTTGATCGCTGTCTTTATTTAAAACAAACATAACCACTTCAGACCTTTATTTGAGAAAGTGATGGCGACTTTGAGTCCCTATTTGAAATAATGTTCACTCCGCACCTTTATTTGAGAAAAAGATGACACTTCGGGTCTCGTTTTGGAATTTTCCCAAAACTCATACCCAAACAGAAGTGAGAATAAATTATGAACTTATTTAATATCCATATTATTTTGAGATAATTAAAAAAATAGGCTTATAACCCATTTTAATAGATCTATCATCGGATAAACATGATATCTCGACATTTATTGAAATTTGTCCCAATTAACATTGCATATACATGTAAGAAGGAAGATTGGGACATCTCCCAAAAATCATGTAATCGACATTGCATTGGTTGAGAAAAGAGCAAGAAGAACCATAAATTATTCGTTCAATCCTGCTTGATTCAAACGGGATGCTAATGCTGACTGCCTTTGGGAAAGGACATACGTGAAACGCAATAAGCAAAATACACAGAAGACTAGTGACTAAGGGTGCATTTGATAACGTTTCGTTTAAAAATTGTTTCGGGAAACGAGAAATAGAAAAAAGTGTTTGTTCAGGGAACAATTTTTTAACAAAAAAATACGTTTGGTAAATCTGTTCCGAGAAATATAAAAAGAATAGAAACACGTTTGGTAAATTTGTATAATTTTTTTATTTCTTTTAATTTTTTAATATTTTTATTTTCTTTTTTTTTTTTTTTTTTTTTTTTTTTTTTTCTTTTTTCTTTCTTCTTTTTTCTTCTTTTGGCCGGTTGCCAGCCTCAGCCATGGCGGCGGCCGGCCGGCGGCCTTGCCCAACCACAGCGAGGCTCGCCGACCCCCGGTGAGGCCGAGCGTCACCGTAGCTGGGCGAGGCTCGGCCTCACCTTGGTTGGGCGAGCTCAAGCTCACCCAAATCCAGCGAGGCCGAACTCGCCCAGCAGCCGACGAGGCTCGGCATCGCCAGCCACCGCCGGGCGACGCCAACCGGGCGATGGCCCGGCGAGGTCGAGCCTCACCGGCCACTAGGCGAGCTCGCCCGGCTCGGCGCAAGGTTGGCCTCGCCTTGGCTAAGCGAGCTCGAGCTCGCCCAAATCCGACGAGGCCGAGCTCGCCCGGTGGCCCGAGGTGACCGGCGAGGCTCGACCTCGCCAGGCCACCACCAGGCGCCGACCTGGTGAAGGAGCAGCGACTGTCGGCACCGGAAAGAACGACGATGGAGAAGCCTGATGGTCTCTAGACAAAGGCGGCTGTCGACGCTTGAGAGGACGACGGTGGAGAAGCCAGATGGTCTCGAGACAGAGGCAACTGTCGACGCTGGAGAGTGGGAGGCACCGAGAAGACGACGGTGAAGAAGATGCAGGAGGAGAGGCAGTGTTCGAACGACTGAGCAAGAAACAGAAAGAGCTGATGTTTTTGTTCCTTTTTTGTTTTTAAAATGTGTTCCAGAAACAAGAAACAACTTTTTTTTTTTTTTTTTTTTTGGTTTCTGTTCCAAATGTGTTTCGAGAACAAAAAGTAATTTTGGAACAAAAATGCAAACAAACGCGTTTTCCTTTTTGTTGAACAAAAGGGAACAAAAAAACGAAAAATTGTTTAAAAACATAAAAAAAGAAATCAAAACAAACGCAGCCTAATAGTCACTAATTAAGATATGGAAAAACACAGAATGGAAAGATTGTGTTGGATTCCAAAAAATTGATAATGTTCAGATACCGTAGAAAGAAAAAGGCATCTTTTGTGTCAAGAACCGCTCTCCTTTCTCAAGATAAAGTCGACTGCATCCTCCACAGTGTCTACAACCTGCATAGGTAAAAATAAAAGAGTTCAATTGGGGTGAGCGATTTTCAAATGCACTTTTAACCTTGGAAAATTTGCAGAGAAGAAAAATACCCCATAAAAGTCACTTTCAATTGGGCATATTTTGGAAATATTGACATTTTGCTAGGCTGAAGAGGGAAAAGGTTCAGTCATGTTTCACCCAACCAATTTAGAATTGGCCGATCACCCAGAGTATAGCAAATCAAGGTACGTAAGTATGGTAGGATTATCCAGCTCAAAACCACTTGAGGCCATGTTTGGTTCATTGCCTTGGAATCATGAAAAGGAATCTCAATCTAAGCAATCAAACTCCTAGATGTGGGGTTCATTCTCTATTGTTTGGTTTCAATTTACAAATGAAGGGAGAAATTTCTGATGTGAGATGCAAAGTGAGGTAAAAACATGTCAGAAATGGAATGTGTAAAATATTTCTCCATTCCACATATCCAAAGTGGCTAAGGAAAAACTAGGGATAGAAACAGAATGAAGAACCACATACGATCCCCCAACAATTTCCCGATTATTGTCATCTAAAATGATCATACAGTTCACACAATCATTTCACAAACACATTACATATAGCTCCTCAAAATCTCTTGAGTAAAGCATTTCACACATAATCTGCAACAATGAAGATAAAGCCATTCCCGCGCAACTTCAAACTACTTCACAGCCGTTACCTCAAGCCATTGTGATATTCTTGTCCTTATTGTGTTTTGAGTCAAAGACCCAATCACGAGAACAAATGGAGTGACAGCAACTCAACCAAGTGTGTTAATGGAACTTTATATCCCCACCCAAGCCAACGTGATGCTCGTAGTTGGCGTCTCCATTATCAGGACTAGACAAGTTTCATAATAGCAAGAAAGAGAAATAATCTCACCTTGTAGAGGAATGTGAGGGCCATGGAATGAAGAGGCAGGCAAAACTCCCATGGAAGGATTTGAAGATGATGAATATGGAGAGAGAGAGAGAGAGAGAGAGTTATGGCTTTCTAGGATTTAAAGATTTATGAAGCTTAGGAGTACTATGCGTGTTGGGTTTGTGAATGTTTTTTCCTCCTAGGAATCCCAGTACCACCTCTACCTGAGCAATCCAGTTCTGCATTAGGAGTATCCGTTAACTAGGCACTTTGATTCTATGATCATAAATCCATCCAAAGATGAGCTGCAATGGCATTCCACTTCCTGTTTATTACTCCAAGGTGAACCAAACAAGGCCTAAGTGATTACACGATGTACTATACTTTTGAATGCTTTCATGGTGGAATCAATGATCTGCAGTCTCAACCATGACTTTCCATAGGATCACGTATCTAAAATCTCTAAACCAAAGAAGTGAACATGCTGGAATGCACACGATTCGCTTACTTAGGAACCTACCATCAACTCACCCCAACGTACATGCAAGGAGAGATGGGAGAGACAGATAGAGAAATGTCTGGGTTTTGTTAAGAGTACAAATACCTACCACGTCCATGGGAAGTTCTAAATGATTATCTTTTCCCTTGAATGCCCCAGTCCTTGTTAATATAGAAAACCAAGGATCTCCTGCCTGAAGGAGTTGTTATCAGAACTGGTGATTGTGTTCAGAAATAAAATTACTGATATGATAAAATACAATTCTCAGTATGAAATATACCCGTTGTGCGCCTCTAATGTCGATTTTGGATTATCTCCTATCATGTACAGTGTTCTGAAACAACGAATTCCAAAGTATGTATTATTCTCCACATTCAAATTGCTTAACAAAGATGGCATAAGATTCCTTAACACGGTCTCAGCATTTCCATAGACAAATGGATTTGGCCTCCCATACAATGTATACGCCAGCGGAATGGGATGTATTCTGCAGAACAGGGACAGGTAAACAATACATAACACAAGATTGAAGATTAACGCATGTCACTTTGCTGCATTGAGGTAAACTAGGCCCACACAAGGAGCTTATAGGCCTTTCTTTAATTTTTTTGTGGAGAATATTAGATCAAACTCCATGCAGAACTAAATATTGAGAAGCTGAAACCTCACTATCTTACCTGTTATAGATTGCTTCTAACGCAATCCTGAAAGCTCCCATACCGAGACGTCCAGTAGGAAAAGTAGCCTGCCTTTGCACTTTGTCAGCTAGTCATCAGCCAGTCCTTAGTTCCACCAAGGCTTCAAAAACTCAAGATTGCAGTTGGCGTCACAAATGGCATAGCTTACCTGGTATTCGAGGTCATTATTTGCAAAAAACAGGTGTGGTTGCTTTCCAGCCTCCCTTCTAGGAAGCCCCCCAGTTCTTAATATGTCGCAGAGCACCTAAACCCAAACTTGAGTATCACAGAAATTTTTTTAATATACACAGACAGACAGATAGATGATAACACTCCATTTTATCACATTTTCCAAACTAGATGTCAGCACCCACTAGACTTTTAAAGAGATGATGACTAAAGTTGCAGAGCGGTTACTGAACAATCAAACAAAGCATCGTGTCTTTTGATAATCAGTTCAAAGATTTAGAACTAGCGTGACGAAAAGCCCAGTATGGACCGACAGCTAAATTAGATAATCTAAGAAAGGACAAGATCCTTTAGGGTGGTCACAACCTAGATATCTCTGCTCCAATCAACAGAATCACTAACTACAAATCCTGCCTGAACTCTCTGTGTTTGCACAGCAATTTTATTCTTTCCTATCATATTAGAAGTGCTATTCTGGGCAATGTCTGGCTTAGTTGCCCATCTCTTGTACGGTGCTGGTGGATCAATGGCATCAAAGTAGCTAGTATACTCATCAATTGACAGAACGTTTCTGCATAGAAAAGACACGAGCAGAAAGAGGGTCAACTGGAGGAAAGAGAGAGAGAGAGAGAGAGAGAGAATCAAGTTGTTGGAGTTCTCATTCTAGATGAAACAGTGTTGAACACAGACAACTAAGAAGATTTATGGAAGGGACTTCTCTGCGATTACTCGAGTCCCTAAGAACTTGAGTGATTTTTATTCACTTTGCTTGCTCCTATGTATTACCTAGACATCTTCAATAGCAATTTTATTAGATACATAACTTTATCCTTATAACTTTTGAAAGCTTTCAGTAACCTTGACACCATATAACTTTTGTCGAACTATTGTTGTTTAAAACTTTTGTGTAGACTTTAGATAGCAAGGGTATGTGTGGGCTTGCTTTTATTTCTCTTTTCAGTGATCTGCCTTAACCATTGCTAGCAAGCCTTCTTTTTTTTTTTGGAATGCATTGAGCTCCCTGTCTACTAAGCTTCTAAAGTAGTTTTGGATGGTTGTGCGGCCCAAATTATACTTGTAGCAACTGTCTTTTCCTGTTCCAATTATGAGGGTTGCTGATGGACTAGAAGTTATGAACGATTGCCAGATGCACAAATTTATTGATTATGTTTGGTTGTGGCAGTGTTATATCGATTTACAAATTGAAAACGCCCCACAATATGTAGCATTTTGGTATCTCAGGTTTGTTTTTGGAAGGTGGTGTGATTGATTGATCTCTTGCATCGAATAACAGGGAGAAGTGGATCTAGCTTTTAATACTCTAGCTGACCACTTAAGCTTGAGGTAACAAAGAGTGTGATCACTAATTCGAGGAAATTTTAACTCTGGCTAGGTGCTACAATGGGCAAGAATTTATGTGGCTAACTGAGCATTAGTACATGCATTGGCATGCCAGAATGGTTTTGTTATGAGGGCATTTTGAGCAACTGATGATGTTGAATTTATCAAAGAAAATAAGAAAGTACTTTAGGTTCGTTAAGTAAATCAACTAACACCCTTCAATCTCCCAATATAAAGATGAGGTTTTGTGATGAGGTAAAATGTGTAGAAAGACTAGAAGGAGTTGTTTTTTTAATCAATTGAAGACAGAGGCAGTTAATTGTAGTGTGAAGTGAAAAGATATGTTTTCACATTACTTATCAAAAGTGACTTGTTACTGTTGATTCTGCTTTTTTGCAGTCATCATGTGTTCTAGATGTTGATTGCTTGTATATTTAGATCATCATACTGTAGGGGCATTGGTAATTCCATCATTTTTGGTTGCTGGTGGAACTTCCTTTTAGTAGATCTAAGACCTCTCTCTGTTTGGCAACTTCCTTGGAGTGAAATTTTCCTCTGTGTTTCTTAATTCCGTGATGAGACACAAAAGTGGTCAGAAAACACTTCGTGGTGCTTGACACATTAATTTAGCAGGGCTCTCATCAGCCAGCTCTTTAGTTCCTGCTATGAAATCTAAGGACGAATTTGGTAGAATTCTTGATTTCTTTTCCAACTTAGTAGTTAGCACTGCATATCAGTAACTAAATTTGGTTTTTACTGTGTTTTGATGACAATCTTTTTCCTGTGACAGAGTTGGCTCTGATGAAGCAAAAAAGGCGTTGAAGAAACTTGGTGCTGAAGAAGTGTTCACTGAGAGCCAATTAGAAGTAAAGAATGTCAAGAGTCTACTGGAACCGTCCATCCATTAACCCATTCTACCATATTCTTATGCATGGACACATCCATTTTTGGCCATTGGCACTTGAGTTCTTTATTTACATCTTATTGACTTTGTACTAGGGTGATCCAAAAGAACCTACCCTTGGATTAAACTGCGTTGGTGGCAATGCTGCTTCTTCAATGATGAAATTTTTGAGGTGCAATGAGTGTTAAATTTGTGTCAAGTGCTTCCCTTATCTTTCTGAAGAGAGCTGATTTAGTTTTGTTCTCTGGCGGGGAGGAACCATGGTGACATGGTGGGATGTCTAAGAAACCAATTACAGTGTCAACTTCATCTTTTATCTTCAAGGTAAATTAAGAAAGCGAACTAAAATTTCTGCCTATGGTTATGAGGTTATTTCATCAAGCCTTACAATTTGACTTGTCTATGTTTCGGTCTCAGTCTTGGCAATGCCCTATAGTTTTATTTTTTGTTTAAATTTGGCCCAAAATCTCAATTTCAGTATTTGACGCAACCAAATTTGAACAAAAAAAAATTATCCCTGGAATTGAGACTAAGAGGAATGTATAAACCAATGCAATAATGGTTCTTATGGTTTGCAAGAACTTTCTTTGAGGGGATTTTGGCTGCATAATTGGATCAGTTCAAATGATATAACAGAGTGCAAAAGAACGATAGATCACTTGCTGGAACTAGTGCATGATGGTAAGTTAAAATACGAGTTCATCTTTTGTAACTACTCAAACTGCTGTATTTAGGTCTCCATATCTTTATAGTAATTTTCAATAGTATTCATCCTCAAGATAGTGTGTTGGGATTTTGGTGCATATGAATTTCTCCAAAACTGCAGGACCGAGCTTGTTCCTTTTAGTGATTTCCACGTTGCACTGGATAAATCACTGGGGAAACATGGGAGCCATCCTAAGCAAGTCCCAAAGTTCTAAGGCTACTGAATATATAAGGGCGGTAAGAAGATGGAAAAATTCTGCATCGTATCCTTCAGACGATCAGCTTGTTCTAAAGTTCTAAGGCGCTGGATCAACCGGGCACAATAACTATGTATCTTTCCCCTTCTTATTATTTTCTCTTTTCATAAGTGATGCATCTTCTCCGTTGAAATTTTGTTGCTGCTTATTTTCACCAATTTCCATTCTAAATTTGTTTTGCATCATACCCTCCAATCTCAAACTAATCTCATGCAACGTGAGGTCCATCAACTACGGCTGAATTTGGAGAGTAATACATCACCCGTTTGGTAAGGGTCCATAAAGGTTTCAGATTTGCCAATTACAATTCTCATATACACGTAACAAAGAACATTGGGATACTTTCCCAAAAATCATGTAATCGACATCGCATGCATTGAGAAAAGAGTAAGAAGAACCATAAATTATTCATTTGATCTAACCTAATTCAAATGGGATGTGGACTGCCTTCAAGGAACGTCATACATACACGATGAGCAAAATCAATAGAAGACTAGCTAATGGTAGTTACTTTTTATGATAGGGAAGACACAGAATGGAAGATCGTATAGGCTTCCAAAGAGGTGACAATTGTTCAGATACCACAGAAAGAAAAGGCATCTTTTGTCTAAGTGATGTCAAGAACCGCACTCTTTTCTCAAGATAAAGTCGACAGCATCCTCAACAGTATCCACGACCTGCATAGGTAAACATAAAAGAGTTCGATCAGGATGAGTGATTTTCGAATTTATTTTTAACCTTGGAAAATCTAGGGAGAAGACAAATTCCTCAAAAAATGTGCACGGTTTTGAAATACTGACATTTCGCTAGGCTGAATAGGGAAAGGGTTCGCTCAGTCATGTTTCATCCAACCAAGTTAGAATTCACAGATCACCCAGAGCATAGCAAATCAAGGTATGTAAGTATGGGACACCTCAAACACTTAAGGCCATGCAATTATGAAAAGGAATCCCATTCTAAGCAATCAAATTCCTAGGAGTGGGTTTTTTTTTTTTTTTTTTTCTTTTTTTTCCTTTGTTGTTCGGTCTCAAATTACCAGTGAAGAGAGAAATGTCCAATGTGAGTTGCCAAATGAGGTTAAAACATGTCAGAAATGGAATGTGTCTCCAATCAACATGTACAAAGTGGAGGATAGAAACAGAGCGAAGAACCACATAAGATCCCTCAACAATTTCCCGATCATTGTCCTCCAAATGATTTTACAGTTCACACAAGCATTTTTATGAACCGATTATATAAAACTCATCAAAATCTTGCAAGTCGAGCATTTTTCGCACAAAATCCACAGCGATGAAGATGAAGCCATTGTTATGAACTTCAAACTACTGCACAGAAGTTACCTTAAGCCATTATTCATATTTCTTATCCTCTTTGTGTTTTGAGTCAGAGACCAATCACAAGAACTGCAAATGGGGTGACAGCAACTCAGCCGAGTTGGTAAATGCCCCCGCCAAAAAAAAAGCCAACATGATGCTTGTCGCTGATGTCTCCATAAAGAATCCAAACAAGTTTCACAATGGCAAGAGAGAGAAAGGATTTCACCTAGTAGAGGGATGTGAGGGCTATAGAATCAAGAGGCAGGCGAAACTCACGTGGGAAGGATTTGAAGATGATGAATGGAGGGAGGGAGGGAGAGAGAAAGTTCTGGTTTTGTAGGATTTAAAGAGGATGAAGCTCAGACTACTGAGTGGGTAGAGTTTGCAAATGTTTTTCTCTTCTAGGAATTCCAGTACCACCTCTACCTGAGCAATCCAATTCTGCATTTAAAAGAGAATACATAACCTAGGTAATTTGATTCCGCAATCATAAAACCATCCAAGATGAGTTGCAATGGGATCTCATTTCCTTTTCTTACACCAAAGTGAACCAAACAAGGCCTAAGTGATTGCACAATGTACTATACTTCTTAATGTTTTCCTGGTGGAATCTAAGATCTGCATTCTCAACCATGACTTTCCACTAGGAACACAGATATAAAATCTCTAAACCAAAGAAGTGAACATGCTGGAATGAACACAACTTGCACATGTAGGAACCTACCATCAACTCACCCCAACATACATACGAGGAAGAGTGAGAGAGACAGAGATGTGTAAATCTTGTTAAGAATACAAATACTCACCAAGTCAGCAAGGAACTCTGAATGATTATCTTTTCCCTTGAATACCCCAGTCCTTGTTAATATAGAAAACCAAGGATCTCCTGCCTGAAGGAGTTGTTGGCAGTATTGGTGATTACGTTTCGAAATAAATTCACTGATATAATAAACTATAATTTTTGGTATGAAATATACCTGCCATGCACCTCTAATGTCGATTTTTGGATTATCTCCTATCATGTATAGGGTTTTGAAACAAAGAATTTGTAGTATTCTCCACATCTAGGTTGCTTAACAAAGATGGCACAAGATTCCTTAGCATTGTCTCATCATTTCCATAGACAAATGGATTTGGCTTCCCGTATGATGTATACGCCAGCGGAATGGGATGTATTCTGCAGGACAGGGACAAGTAAACAATGGGCAACATAAGATTGAAGATTAATGCATGTCGCTATGCTGCATTGAGGCAAATTAGGCCTACACAAGGATCTTATAGGCCAATCTTTAATTTTTTGTGGAGAATAGTATATTAAACTCCATGCAGAACTAACCATTGAGAAGCAGAAACCTCACTATTACCTGTTATAGATTGCTTCTAATGCAATCCTGAAAGCTTTCATACCTAGACGTTCAGCAGGAAAAGTAGCCTGCCTTTACACTTTGTCAGCTAGTCATCAGCCAGTCTCTAGTTCCACTAAGGTTTCAAAAACTCAAGATTGCAACTCACATCACAAATGGCATAGCATACCTGGTATTCTAGGTCATCATTTGCAAAAAAAAGGTGCGGTTGCTTTCCAGTCTCCTCTCCAGGAAGCCCTCCAGTTCTCAATATGTCACAGAGCACCTAAACCCAAACTTGAGTATCACAGAATTACTTTAAAGTACACTGACAGATAGACAGATGATAACACTCCATTTTATCACTTCTTTCAAACTATATTTCAGCGCCCACTAGACTTCTAAAAAGATGACAACTAAAGTTGCAGAGTAGTTACTGAACAAACAAAACAAAGCCTAGTGTCTTTTGATAATCAGTTCAAAGATTTAGAACTTGCGTGACTAAAAGACCAGTATGGACTCAACAGCTGAATTAGATAATCTAAGAAAGGACAAGATCCATTAGAGTGGTCACAACCTGAATATCTCTGCTCCAATCAACAGAATCACTGACTACAAATGCTGCCTGAACTCTCTGTGTTTGTACAGCAATTTTTCTCTTCGCCATCTCATTGGAAGTGCTATTCTGGTCAATGTCTGGCTTAGTTGTCCATCTCTTGTACGGTGCCAGTGGATCAATAGCATCAAAGTAGCTAGTGTACTCATCAATTGACAGGACATTTCTGCATAGAAAAGGTACAACCAGAAAGAGGGTCAACCAGAGAGAAATAAAAGAGAATCAAGTTGTTGGAATTCGCGTTCCAGGTGAAACAGTATTGAACACAGACAACTAAAATGAATTAAGGAGAGGACTCCTCTGCGATTACTCAAGTCCCTGAGAACTTGAGTGCTTTTTATTAACTTTGCTTGCTCCTATGTATTACCTAGACATCAAAGTAATAACCATCAATATCAGTTTTATTAAATACATATCTTTATCCCTATTGCCAAGCTATATCTCTCTTCCCCTACCCCCACCCACACACCTGCATGCACAAGCAAGCAATTGAGACATTGCTGGGTACATTTGCAAACCTAGAGAAGTTGTAAAAATATTTACTTGTATCCATATTCGGACATCACAGCAGCAGGTTCTCCTTTGCCAACAGCAACGACAAGTTCGTTCTTGAATCTGTGCAAAAACCTCAATTAGGAAACAGATTAATAAAATAGAGAAGCATATTCATTAGTAAAACAGAAAAGCCTATTCAGAATTCCCTTAGAATAGTTAGTACATGCATGCGCACTCTTCTATGTCTTTTCAATTCATATGATATAATATATGTAGTGCATTTCCCTGGTTTCCAAGAAGAAAGCACATGAGATGAAGATATTAGATGTGTTCTTTGATATCCACGTACACATACAAGATGTGTACATTCAATAAAGTCCAATTTCGCAGTTTTGAACCTACTAAATTGTGTACTTATAAATAATTCTTGTACAGGAGAATTCTTACTAAGCTAATAATACACATGCACAATATTTTATTTCACAATCCCAGATTTTAATAATCATGAGTGAGATAGATGAAAAAAGCAAATGTTATCGAAAATGCTCAGTCCTGATTTACATTAGCATGCCACATTTCTCATTGGACATTGGTCATGGAGATAATCCAACAAATCCTTACCTATTTACCAGTTGTTTAAAAGGTGTGTGGCCCTGTATGACCTGCAAATTATCTTGGTCAAAATATGAGAGAAAACGAAACAAAGTAGTTCTGGACCTGATAACAAGCAAAATCGTGAGGGCAAGCAGATTTTGTAACAAAAGAGACGAACTACCTGTGAAGGTAAAATGTTGACTCCTAGTAGTTGACCTAAGTCCTGGGCTCTTTTGGATTCAGAAAAGCCACCTCCTGCATCAGCCATTGCTATCAGCAGCGTGCAGTAAAAACTAATTATCGCTTCTTCAGGAATTAACAAGCGAAATTTCTTATTTCAAGGGAGTAACGTATTGAATGATTATAGGTAAGGGCATCTCAAAAGGCGTCACAGATTCAAATTGCTTGAATGACTTAAACATAAGATAGCAGCAATCTTAAAATCATTGAGACGATTACTATTAGATCTTAAAAGTACCAATACTTGCCGATAAGTGAATAATCAACCACAATAAGCATATGATGTCCAGCACGCAACTTGAAAACTTTAGTTTGACCATTATATCACGGCACTCACCGGTGATGATTCTATTGAACGGTCACATTCAGTAACACATATCAAAAGTGAGAAATGTAATGGCAAAAATTACTAACACATTAAAGCAATTACTAGGAGCTATTGAAGTCTACCAATCACGAGCACTTGCCATCTGTTAAGAACACGAAAGGTATCTTCAGCTTTCCTGAAAAGATGAAGAAAGTAAAGTAAGTGATAGCTGGCTATCAAATAGCAGTTACGAATCTCAATATCCCCCGCCCTTACATCATCAGAAAATTCGGTAGCAATCAGCGAAAAAAGACATGCATTCGCAACGTAGAACATACGCGAAACGGCAAGATCACCAGAACGACATAAGGCTCGCAGGTATATCAGCAAGCGATGGCGAAAGCTTTACCAGAATCGTCGTACAATCTCCTGAGCGCGCGCGGAGAACCGCCGATGGGAGTGTGACCGAGGAGGACCACGCCGTCGATGTCGAAGGCGATGCCGAACGAAGGCCTGCGCAACGAAACCACGATCGTCGATTCGATCACGGACGAAAAAGAAGAAGAAGAAGAGCAAAAGAGAACATCGGAGAAAGACAAAGTCACGAGCGTAGTCGAAGCATGACCGGAACGCACCGATCCGATTGCGAACTAAGCCGCGAAAACGAGCGTGAGGCGAGCGGGGACGGCTGCTTTCTGCCGCAACTCCGCGCCGCGATGGTGAAAAGCCGGTGCCTCATTTTCCTGTTCGCGGCGAATCGCTTCGGGAGATCGAGGAGCTCGAATCGCCGGAGATGAAGCTCCAAGAAGAACGGAGCGAGCTTCAACAGTCCACAGAGAGAGAGAGAGAGAGAGAGAGATGGCCCAATCGCGCAGCGTCTTCTCGTTCGATGTTCAGGAGCCGTGAATTGGGCCGGTGAAATGATGGGAGGGCCTCGATAACGGATCGGCCTTTCCTTCGGATCCGAGCTCAACGGTTAAGCTTGATTTTGGTGAACGTTTTTGGGCTGTTTTCTTTAGTTCTTTCATTTTTGTTGTGTTTCTCTCTTCAGGCCTAGTAATTCGGGCTCCTTGTCTCGGATCCTCTCGAGAGAATCGCCAAGCCAACTGCATCTTTGGTGCACCTGGTGCATGTACATCTACGAATTCTCAATGGGCTAGTCGTAAATGGCCCCACCCTAGGACTATGAGACCAATGGTTATCCCAAACCTACACCAAGATGTAGACGGTGATTCTCAGATATTGAAAAATAGGGTGTGATACGATGAAATAGGATACAATGGAGATAGACACAAAAAATGAACGGATTGCTTTTTCTTTTTTTTTGCTATTTCCTTGTAGTGTAGTTTGGATTAGTTGCGCAAATACTTGTACGATATGAGACACACCCTGATTATAGAACAAAGTCACTTTGTCTGGTTTTTCCCTTTTCATGCTTTGTCCTCTGACTAATTTAAAGATGTTGCCAAAAGTCTTGTAAAACTGTGAAGTTCTGTTCTTTTCATGGCTATATTTGATGTGAAGAACTAACATATCGAGCACCTATGACACCACTATCCTAGCATGTCTTTTTCCTTCTTCTTTTTTATGAAAATATTAGAGCGTGTGTTTGACGACTCAAAATCTAAGGGGATAAACTTCTGGTGGGGGACTAAGAAAAACAATCAGGTGAAGAAATTATTGCACGCTTCACGAACTATACAAATCAATATCATATAAGTCATTAATTGGATAGATCTCATTATGAGTTTTGATGTGTGAATTATTGAACAAAATTTCAACATGTGACTTATAGGCCATACGATACCTTTTCGTACGAAATGGAGTTACAGCCTTGACCGGGCAACGAAAATTCACACTATCATCCACAAAAATTTATTTCAGAGCCGACCCAGCTACGGTAAAAGAGATCCGCAACCAATTCATTTCTCTTTTTGAGGATTCTAAAACGTCGGAAAAATAACTTTGAAGTAATCGTCTGTCTTGGATGCGCAAATCAAAAAACTACTTGTCTTAATCCTCGTGCTGCTCTGTCTTTATCTATATCTCTCTTATGGTCCCATGACTCGTGTCCGAGCAATGTAAAAAAACAGCCTGTCCCCAACTAATCAGGACGATGAAATCGAGTAAGTAGAATCGTACCCGTAATGACGAAAACCAAGTTCTTGACCGGTGTAGTGAAGGAGCTTTCTTAGTGGCAAAGTAATAAATTTGAGACGAGGGACCCAAAAAGCAAGGAAGCGACGCGAGCATCTAGAAGTAGAAGCGCAGCACGGTGAGCGAAGGCCTTAATATTCAAAAGACAACGTGGAAAAAACGACGTAATAGCAACTCCACTACCTCGTCGTTGTCGGCCATGATCGGGTCCGCGAGGAATTCTGAGCATTTCCCCCTGATTTGATCTACCATCACAATCGTTTTCTCTCTCTCTCTCTTTTAATTTTCTTTCGATCTTTGTGGACTTCCGAGTCTGTCGCGTGACCCTTGCTCGTGGCCACAATGATTCCAATGCCTTGAAAGAAGACCGCTTCTTATCGGATAAACATGACATTTCGGGCTTATAGAGATGGAAATGGAACGATAACGAAGCATTCTAAATGGGAGGGACGTTGCTTTCTTATCTTGTAAAATATCAGTTTGGATCTTCAGGGGAAGACGTCGCCGCTAGAAATTTTACACCGATGATATAAGGTACAAAAACCAATGATTTTTACTTACTTATCTGAAGATAAAAGAAGAAGAAAAAACGGTATTATAATCTCGACTGAGGAATTGATTATTAAAGACGACAATTTTATATTTTAAGGAGGGAATCGAGAAACAATAAAAAGAAGGGTGATTTGATCTGGTTGGTATAGTTGACCATTATAGAAAACGAAAGTTGACCAATGTAAAAAAGGAAGTAGACAAACAGGGCCTTCATCCCATTCACTTTATTTGAAAATGTACGACATCAATGGTAAAAATAAACCCTAATTTGTATTCATTTCATTTTCTCGAAAACTTGACTGAAAATGTTTTGTGAGCACAATGTTATGCTATATTTATCAATGTTTAATTTGATCATTGAATTTCATTTAGTTCAATTTAACGTAGTTGCACCACTTGATTTGAACCAATTGAATCATCCTAGTCAATTAGATTTTACTAGTATTTCATATGAGAATCTAACTCGGTCATGGAACCACATTTGCTTATGTGGGTATACACATTAGTAGTTACATTGGCAAATTCTAGAATAAATGATGCCAACTAATTGGATGCACATAGAAGAATCGGTTGGATTGGTTGATGGCACAGTTGGAGTTAAAAGAGGTCAATGATTTCATTATTTTAATTAGCTTGTTCAGCACTTGCACAAATAAAGTAAGTTGGACTTGTCGGAAGTAAGGTTACATTCGATGCATCAGAAGGTTCTTCAAATGGACTACTCTATAATTTATTAGGATAATATGCCATAGTAGACAAGGCTAAAGTAGTAAAGTGAAAATGTTTCTCGTCAAAAATTTCATAATCAGAAATGACCATTTTTTCCTGTCATAGGAAAAAAAAAAAAAAAAAAAAAAAAAGCATCAATACCCTTTATGCTCACAAGATTAACCATCAAATACACGTCTTTGCCTTTGGGTTAACTTTCTGCTCGCTCTTTCATTGACATGAATGTGAGATGTACATCCAAAGGATCTCATGATGAAATAGTTAGGTGACTTCCTTGTACTTATCACCAGAATTTGCACTTGTTGGGAATATGTGATGACAAAGACTGTTGGGAAACATCAGTGAAAGTCCAAACTCTTTAATGTCTCCATGCTTCCATTTAACCACTCTGTTTTAAGATACAGCGTGAGGACATGAGAATCGCTGCTCCACTTCAATAGCAGAGCAAAAGACGTTCACAATGATGCGGAGCAAGATTCACTGCCATCATCACTTTTGGGAACCTTAATCCGTAATTGATGGCGTAAGGTCATCAAAGTCTCAAAGGACTAAAACTAGTACATCGGAGTGGAAAGTCATCAACAAAGCTGGAGATTAACTAGAATCAGAAAGAAAAGTTATTTCAGGAAATCCCCAATAATCAACCTAAACTCAAAGAGGCCAGAACCATAAAGTACTCCCTATATTTTCGGTTCTTCCCCACTTTGGCTAAAAATAGCAGTTGTGCCCCGGAGAATACGGAATGATTCAGCCATGCCAAAGGTTTGCTAAGTGGTCTAAGGAAAGGCCGAAGCAGCCTTTTCGGGCCGTTCCTGTCCGTGAATTCCGTAATCACTTTACTGCGTTCTTCTTCCGGGGAACGAGGAATGTTTTTCCCCCATTAAAAGAACAAGCTTCGTCACCGTTTTCCGTTAAAACTTTGACATTCTCTGAACTAAGTCGCCGGGATGGCGTGAAATGGTAGATCAACCAGCAAAAACCTAGAAAACGGTCAAGTCTCGACTGAAAGAAACAGGGCAAATGAAAAAGCTGCAAAAAGGCAACAAAGATGGTAATCATCGTGACATCACTGCCCATTCAATTTGAGGTTCAGAAGCATGCGGAGCGCTCAAAACTTAGTCAGGCCCGTCTAATCCGAAGCGATTTCGCTTCCGGTGCCAGAAACAGAACCGAAAGTGCAAAACAAGAAAACAGGGCAAGTCATCAAGAAGAGGAACACCGCGAAAGACGATGCAATTATGGGGTAGTCGTAAAATATCACACACTATATTCATCCGAATCCGAATGCTGTACAAAGTGGAACTAGTAAGGTACACCGCCGATCCGTGTTATTTCTACAGTATACATCCCCTGAAGTCCCTCAACCCACAAGAACCAATTCGAATCGAATCCCCTAAATGGTAACCAAGTCCGATAAGAATAGCAATCAATAAACTAATTAGTCACATATAGATACCCCATGAAAGCACAACAAGTTCTCGGAATCTGCGTCCGGATCTTTACCCCCCCCAATATGTACATCTACATCAGCAGCTCAGTTTGGAGAGGCGAAATCTCCCCCGCTACGAGCAAGAACTGTACCCGCTCTGGAGCGGGGTCCCGGAGCTCGTGCTCACGAACCCGCCATCCTCCCTCCGTCCCTCTCCGGCCGCGCCGGGCGTCGACCCGTTCGCCCTCGACGAACCGAAGATGGTCTTCAATATCCTGATCATGATCTGCCCTCGTTTCGGCGGGAGGCGCTGGGTCGATCGCCTGGGGGATTCCAGGATCTGGCCGTCCATGGCTTTGGAGGATTTGGGGCGATGGAAAAGCAGAGGAACGCGAGGGGAAGAAAGAGAGAGCAGAAACAGAGCACGAAAGAGAGGGAGGGAGTGTTTGAGATGATGTGGCTGCAATGAGCGTCGGGTCCCTAGCCGAAGGGAGGAGGGCTTTACACTTATAGAGGCGGCTCCAGTGCAAAACTTGCTCCTCACGATGAATCGAGCTCAGGCCCCCGATCAGGTGGTGCCCCGACCACCGTAAGAGTGTGGTCTTGCCCTATGAGGTACGAACGCGCCGTCTCAAGAATGGGATGAATCATACAGGTGTCCTCTTCTTGTGTCTTCGCTGCATCTGAGTCGTTGGATTTCTTTGCTCTTTTAGTCTTAGAAGATGCGAATATACCGTACTCCTTTGGGATGACATGTAATTATAAGTCGTGCGATTCGTGCACTTGGATTTTAATAAATTCTAAATTCCTGAAATTTTCAGGACATTCAAATATTGGCCTGTGAAATTTCATAATTTTATTTAAATTTCAGTGACGTCTTAAATTTTGAAGAGGCGAGAAAAGAGAAAGTACCTGCTCTTTTTATGTGAAGTCCAATCAATTTCGGTCGAGACGGATGAAAGCCGTAAAGCAAAGAGTCTTTCCTACCTTTTTCTTTGTGCGCCACATTACTGTCTACTCGTCTTTAACCAATCACTCGAAAAAGATGTAAAAATCTTATCGAATCAATTTTCGGAAACGCCACTGAAAACAGCCCCACGCGCGCCCCACGCGCGTCGGGCTTCTTGTCCATTTCCAGTGCGTTCCGTACATCGGCACGGCACTGACATTCTACCGCCACGTGTGAACGCATTCGCTGCTGGTTATGACTGACGGGAAAGGAAAGGAGGCCTGGAACCTGCCACGTCAGCAGAAATTAATTATTATGGGAGTGGAAGATGCCGTCGTTCGTTATAATTTTTCGGAGCTTCTAATGGCACGTGATCTTTTACCCTTCGGTTTTCTTTTGCTTTCTATGTTGCTTGATTTTTTTCTTTGGCGCACGCTTTAATATAGAGATGCGTATAAAGCTTTTCCACGTTCAAAGCAATTACTTGGCAATTCCAAGGACCACGCACATGTATACGCATATACGTGCATATGTGCTCTTAACATTAAGTGGTTGAGTTTTCGAAAAATTGGGCTGATTCCATACAACTCTATGCACAAATAATCTACCCCAACTTATCCCTACTATTAAAAGATTTTCAAATCAAATGAATGATTCAACTCCTAACTTTTAATTTTTAGAAGTAGTATTGACAAACGAGTTGTTCTCTATTATATGAAAGTCGCGTTTTAAATCCTAAAGATAGAAATATAAAAATCAATTTGTATGTACGTTTGGATTATACACATATATATGTATGTATATATAAGTCATAGAAAGAAGGGAATTGGAAATAGAACATATATTGTGGCCCTCTACACAATTAATCTCTATGTAAGGTTCGTGGAAAGGGTGCATTACCCATGAGAGGAAAGTTCTCCACAATGTCCAACTACATAGATTGCGAGCTCAAAATTCAAATTTTCATTTCCTTTTAATTTGACGTTAATTTGATCACATCATAAGATCATTGTACATGGCAATAATGTAAAAATAATTGTGGTCCACATAATATCATTTATTATTAGTTTAATTGATATTTAAGTGCTAAAACGTATTTGCTATAAAAAGCTATGATTCTTATGAAAATGATGAAAATGTACAATTCTATTGAGAAGTCATAGTTATTCTAAAGAGGTGTGACTCTTGTGAAGTAAAAATATGTTTTGATAGAATACATCTATTGATAGCCCGTGTAAATAGATTTTGATCCTCTCTCCACCAAGGAGAAAAAAATGTTATTTTTTATCTTCTACCAGAAAAAATAAATTTCATTTCTTCGATTTTCCACAATAAATATTTTTAATGGTACTACTATGAATAGATATATCACTATCCCTCTTATTATGAAAAATCATGAAAAAAAAAATTATCTATCTTGAATTTCGACATTAAAATATTATATTGTTGCTTATCGTTAGTATCAAAGCGTTGTTTATAATTATTGAAATATTATGATTTATAGATGAAGATTCATCGAATGACATTGGCTTTTTTCTCGTTATTTGCTTCTTGTCCAAAATGTTTTTGGAGGTGGTTGTCAAGGAAATCCGAATGGTGGAAGGTGTGATGGAAAACGGGACAAAAAACGGGGAATAGACGCGAAGGGGAAGAAGGCGCGCAGTCCACGCGCGCTCTTATCGTCATGCGCGTGGAATCTACGAGCCCCGCCCACGCCCGTACGGGTAAGGCGGGTGGGACCCACGTGCTCCGGGAGGCTGCCCGCTGTGCGCACGGCGCGGGCGTGAAGGCACGCGCCTCTTGCCCTCCGCTGGTGATTACGTTTCTGCCCCCATCAGCCCTTTATTTACGATTGTGCTCCTGTCTGCACTGGTAAAATTTACGATTCCGCCCGTTCATCCGAATTCGAACAAAGAAAGAAGGTGAACACATTTCCTCTTCGATGGGGGCAAAGGCGTACAAGCAAATTACCTCGAACGGACCGATATAATTCCCGTCACGAAAACAAAACCGACCGAATCGATCTTTTCGTGCCCGTCGTCGGCTATTATGAACCATTTCAATCTTACTTTTACGGCCAAACGAGGGCAACTACATACGTCACAATAGGAAAATCAACGAGAAATCCTTTCGAGAAAAGAACAAAAGGGTTCGGGTCCGTTTCGAGAAAGTCGAATCTCTCGAATCGCGTAATTAGTAAGGAAGCTCCGTCGCGTTTAGAAAGGAAAACCGGACACCGGATATGACGGGGCGGGCCCAAGGATGACTCGACATCCATTTTTTTATTCTTTTCTTTGCCTCGATATTTGGTGCTTAACTTGAAGCGGGAATTTCGGGTCAAGTCAACGGGGTCAGCCCCCAGTTTTAGCCAAACCGCCTCTTGCCTTTGCCTTTTTAGCCCTTGGTCCATTGACCCTGACCTCATCAGTCAAGCTCACCGTCCCCTTCGAAGTTGCTTTTTGTATTCTTTTCTTGTTTTTTATTTTATTTTATTTCTGTCTTTTGAGCTTTTATGTGCGATTGACCTTAACTTACGTTGCCCAAAGCGGGACGAAATAGCTCCAGGAGGAGCAGCAATTCACACCATCGCTCTCTCCATAGCAGATGGCCATCGTGTACCCACCTAACAATTCGATTCATGGCCTATTTCGGTGCGTCGAATTGAACTTTCCTAATTGCTCGTGCCCAGCACTCGCGAGGACTTAAGGCATCGATTTTTGTAGGTGTTAAGCTCGCGCGGGCGCACGAGATATGTAAAAAGATCTTTGGCTGGAAAGACATGTGGTGAACGGCTGCAACTTACGGTTTCGTGGATCCAAATTTAGCAAAGCGATGATTGTAAAGAGGAAGGAGAGGGGACCCAATAGGGACTTAGCGCGTGGAAAGAGTTCTAGAAGATCTGCGCAAGTTGTCCCGAATTATTTTTTGTTTTCCTTTTTTTAATAATTATCTTCGACAACGTAGGGCTAGAACCCTACAAAACTCATTTGTCCTGCTCCTGCTTTCAATGAACAGCAGAAAGTCACTCTCTCCGCGAGGAAAATTGGCCCACGCTTGTCGTTATCGAGAAATCCTTATTGAAATCGAGGAGAGAATGTGGCCGGGATGTTAGCCTCCGTGAAAAACGCGTATCTTGATAACATGTGCCCGAACCCTAAAAAAGAATCTCACGCCTTCAACGACTAAGAAGTGACAAAAGCAATCAATTTTGCACCATACCAATGTCACGGAGCGTCCGTACAAGTCATCATTGTCGTTGACGAACTAGGTATATGATTTGGTATTGAAAAGGTGAATATTTATACGTCTCAAATGAGAGCCATAAGCCAAAGTTGAATGTGAGCCGAATGCGGCCAAGATTTTCCTATCAATAGAACTCATATTCAAAGAAAGAGATAGAGTTCATAGATCGTAATCAGCCACTTGAAAATTTCTGAAATGAGTCGTCTTAAGGGTGCGGGCTAATCATACATCATAATCAAATATTTCCAGATTTAATGTAGATCACATATACGCGAGAAAGACAGAACAACAAGTGACAAATTTTTTTTTCTAGGCATCGACCATTTGTTAACAAAATTCTTATATTTAATTTTATGACGCGGAGGATGGAAGACCTCTACGTAAATAAGGCGGCGCCGTGCAATTCGGGGCCAAAAAAGGGGGAAACGCGTTCTCTGCGGGGAGAGCTGGAGTCGATTTTTGCGGCTACATGAATCGAATTGCCACCCGTAGGTAAAAGAGATTTTATGCAAGAATTTAGGGGTGCGTACATTCATGTCCTTAGAGAAAACTCTATACACAGCGAACTTTGCGGACTCGAATTCTCTCTTTGATGTGCGTGCTTATTAATTGCTTAAAAATGCAATGGTGGGTATGTATGTTTGGATTTTTCATACGTCATTTTAATAAATTTTTTTATTTAAAAAATTTGGCAGAACGTTGATTTTTGTTTAGTAGAAGAGCGCGTTTGGCAACTAGCCAAATAGTATTTAATTCTATTCTTTTGTTTTTACGAGTATATCTGGAATAGAAATCCGTCTAGTAAATTTTTTGTTCTCGATAATAGATTTGGAGTAGAATAAAAAAGAAATAGTTCTTTGTTCCCGGGAACATTTCCAAAATGAAACCAATCGAATTTTTTTCTTTTCTTTTATTTTCTCTTCTTCTTTCCTTCTTGTTTTCCTTTATTTTTCTTCTTCTTCTACCATCGCCGTCATTAGCCACCACTGTCTTCGCCACCATCCATCCCCACCGATCGTCGGCAACCGGTTAGACGAGCCTCTAGGGAGAGCTCATCAGAGGCTTGCTAGGCTAGGGTGAGGTCCGACGAGCCTTGCCCGGGCCTCCCTTGTCCACCAGCGAGCCTCACTTGGCCGGGTGAGACTCTCCCAGCCATTGGCGAGCCTCACCTAGCTGGGCAAGGCTTGGCCAAGCTCGCCCAGCCATCGATGGAGCTCGACCTCGCTGAGCCACTACGAGGACAGTGTTGCTCGACCAAAGTGAGGCCCCACCTTGCGGTGGCCCGGCAAGGCTTGGCCGACGAGGCGAGGTCATTGGCCCTTGTCTAGTCGGTCGCCGGTCATCCCAAGGATGGACTAGTTGAGGAAGAAGATAAAATTAAAGAAAAGAAGAAAAAAATTATTAAAAATTTACAAGAGAATGAGTTGGATTAGACATTTTGAGGACCGTGCTAAACACAATTTTATCCCGGAAATAAAAATTTTAGATAGTTATCATACGCTTTCAAATGCTTAGAATTTATTTTTAAGAACAGAATAAAAAAGAATAGAAACTATTTTTGAGAAACGCGTCCTAAATATTTGTATATTTGGCTTAAAGGACCGCCAAAGAGTTTTGTGTAGAGGCATCTTTAGGGACATTGTGTCCCGTTATTCCCGATGAAGGAAGGGAGAAAGGGACGGTTTTCTCGAGAGGCTGGCGAAGCCGCTAATCTGCTCTTCCTATCATGGAATCTTACTATTAGTCGGTAAGTTTAATAAACAATGACGACTTTGCGACTCGAGTGATTAAAAAGCCACAAAATTAGCGTTTGTCATCCGACCGAAGTTTAATTATACGGTCATGATGATGATGATGATGATATGTTGACTTTTGAAAGACTTGAACCAATCCGTGCATGGTGATATGTAGCCGTGATAACATGCATATATCTAAGGACGCCCTCTTGATTGCTTGTCAAAAAAGTGAAAGACTCCAGCGTCCTGGAGTTGGTAGAGAACGAAAAAATAAATTTCGAGTCCGTTAATTTAAAAAAAAAAATACATATTTTAAAAATTTTATTTTCGACTTTTCAATATTTGAGTAACAGAAAATTGATCAATTTAAAAAAAAAAATCAATGGATTAAAAACAACAAGTTTGGCTTTGGGAAAAACAATTTCTCCTTATAATAAGAAGAAAATCATTTTTCTTAAATAATCAAATAAATAAAAATTTATGAACAAATATTTTTCTTTATCATAAGCTTTTCAGTTAAACAGATGCATTTTTTTTATTATATTTCATTCGCTTAAATTTGGTTGAAGGATACAAACGCAGAAAAAAACAATTTGTAAAGAAGCCAATTGATATGATAAACATGCGTATCTATCGGAAGGAACTTCTATTTTAAATATTACTTTTTCCTTTTGTTTGCACCTAATGTTGTTTTATGATAGTAAAGTCCTACTTTCTCGTGACAATCAAATAAATTTTTCTACTCCTAGCAAATTTCTTTTTTGCACTTCATATTTTCCACAACTCATTTTTGTGCAATTTATCTTTCAGACACTAGAATTCACGTAATTTCATTGCTCCATCTAAACCCCATTCACACACTTTGTGCTCGAGTGTGAAACCGATGAGCGATTTCAATCACTCTGCAATTGTCTAAATATCAAAACATCCTTTACTACGTTGATTTTTGTCAACATCCCTAAGGCATGCCCACATATCAATTTCACCCAATTATATGCGAGCGCGCTTCTTAAAGATAGTCATCCTAATTTAGTATATTCACTAAATGGAGATTCGGCTTTGAGGATATCCATCCTCATTCCGCAGAAACGTCAGCAAAAGTAAACGCAGCCGAGATTCATGTCGTGAAGTCAAAATCGCACCAGCAAGATGGAGAGCAATCTCTTTTCCTAGAAACCTACGAAACAAGGAACCACTCTTGCCTTCACGACACCTCATAGTGGCCTCCGCTTTAAGTCAACCTCGTGCGTCGGCTCGTTCTGTCTGCGGGACCATATTCGTTTCCCATCCAAGTTTCATGCAAAGCTTCTGTCCCGGTCATCGCCGTTGATCTTTTTGCCAGAGATATCGTCCTACACAGGATCTTCCGATGGATGCCGTGGATCTAGGAAAATCTGATCAGAGATGTTGTCCCCAACCCCATTTTCAATAGTCATTCGAGGAAACGCGCCGTTACGCGACGGTCCACTCCTTCGGAGGCGGGGATCGGGACGAAGTGAAGAAATTTCCGGTCTCTAGACTGATGATCGCGATTCATCTATTCCAATTTTCGAAAGGCTAGAAACCCGCACTTTTATCACGACCGTGCGATGGGATTGGTTGAGCCGCTGGCTCGGTTTGATCACCCTTTTGTCCGGATCGCCCCCTGTCAAGACGCGCTTCTAAAATATTAATTGAGCTCGAGGGGACGAGTGGGCAACAAAAGCGATCAAGTATAGCCGCCACATCTCAGCTTTTCCCCGGAAATTCAAGATTTGCTCGCACTCTCACGTCTCTCCTTCCCTCTCCACCCCACCCCACTTTGGTTAAGTCAAGAAGAAAACCGACCCCCCCATTTCCTCACCTCTTCCGGTAGTCGCCCTCGATAATGTGAATATGTTCAGAAAGTTGACTCGTCCTAATCGGCCGAACCTTCCCAAGCACCCCATATGTCATGCATTGCGTCGTCGAGCAGGATGACGCTGACGATTCACGGCTTCCATGGCGGATACGGACGACGTATTAAAAAAATTCACAAACCCAAGCCCCCTCCATAAAAGAAAAGGAAAGAAAAGAAAAATCGAGTGATGCGACAGGGGACGGCAACTAGAGAGCAAAACACGCAATTAGAATTTGATAAAGGACTAAATTAAGACGCGTTAAAGCAAGCCACATCCATGTCCTTCATTTTTGGACGGAGGGAGAACGTTGCCCCATTTATGTTTGTCTAATTCTAAGCCGTGAGAAAGGTGCTCTTGTCCGTTTAAATTACAAGCGGTGTAGTACATATTTGTTAATAAGTGCTTGTCCGCTTATGATTTATCTAATTCGTAAGCCATAAGAGAGAAGCTTTTGTCCATTTAAATTTAATGCGGTGCAGTACATGGTTGATTATAAGTGCTTGTCCCACTTTTGATCCCCTCCTGCTCTCAACACCCCGTCCCTCTTTCGAGAAAAAGTACACTTCTGCATATTGTATTACATAATGTGGATCCGGCCTAATCTCTCCTCTTTCGTGCAGACATAAAAATACTATTAATAAAGCTAATTCGCCTAAGGACATAATTATCATCACTCAAATCTGGACATTACCTGTAAAGAGTGACTCGGTTAACATAATTTCGGCCAACCATCTATGTGGAGATCGAAATATGATAGCATGAAGACGCATAGGAGGGAGGGAGGGTGGAATGGCACCCATGAAGAAAGGTAATCTAGATTAGGCAACATAGGCCATTAGGAGAAGCCGGAAGTGGGCCGGGCACGGTGATGGACCTTGAGAAAACACGCACACAACGCCGATGGCATGAAGCCGTGAAGAGTCCCTACCGAGGAGGAGTTCGACTAGTGGCCCGGGGACACGGTGGCTTAGGGGGAAGAATTCAAGAACGTCAAGAAAAGCAAATCGGAGCGGCTCCATGCGCTGAACCTTCTCAATGGATTGACCCCAGGCCAACAGCACAGCACGGGGGCAGTTGTCGTTAGAGCCACAACAAAGCCGCCATGGGACTTCAGTTGGGAGTCGTGGATGGCGACAAAAGTGCATCAATAACATTGTTGCTGCCGGCCAAAACGGGGATTCGGGTCCCACCCGTGGGGACCGATTGGGACCGAAGAGCAATCCACCTTAATAATTCCATCCACAGCGCAAAAAGTCTTCCCGAACCCAAGCATCCAAAAGCACGTCCTTTCTCGCTTTTTCACGGATGGTGAGCACCATCCTAGAAACCGTGCGGCTCCTCGCCAGGAGGCTTCTTACGGAATTCTTATTCACACCTTACAAGCCTAAATAGATCCACCCAGAACTATTTTATCAATCGGTTCATTACGTTGACCCTGTATAGAAATCAATACCTAGTTCGAATTCATCGGCATATAGCAGGGGAGCCGCACCCTTTCTTTTGGTGGTGATTGAAAATAACAAATATGCTTATCCACCAACATTTAGGACATCAAAGAAAATTTATTCACGCCACCCTTAATGTCATGATTACAAGCCATAAAGGTCCTCCGTGCAGTTATTCTCTTTTTTGTTCTTTTTGGCAAGAAAGAAAGCAAGACAAATTTTTGACAAGTCCATAAGTCCTACTTGCGTGGGTCGAATTATATCTTACCAACTTACATAAAATAAGTGAATAAAGTATGATCTAGGAGCAATTATATAAACGTCGGGACGGTTTTAAAATTTACCAACGATGAAAATATCAAAAGGCAAGCAAATCACGAATAAACAACCAAAAGGCCGTGAAGGGTATATCATATTTTCCACAGCTCATTTTCGTGCAATTTATCTTTTAGACACTAAAATTTATGTAATTTTGTCACTCCATCTAAACCCCATTCACATACTTTGTGCTCAGGTGTGAAGCCGATGAGCAGTCTCGGTCGCTTTGTAGTTGTCTAAATTTCAAAGCATCCCACGGCACGTTGATTTTTGTCAACATCTTTTAGGCATGCTCGCAAATCAATTTCAACCAGTCATATGCGAATGCACTCCTTAAAATCGTCATTCTAATTGAGTATATACAATAAATGGAGATTTTGCTTTCGGAATATCCATCCTCATTTCACAGAAACGTCAGCGAAAGTAAACGCAGCCGCGATTCATGTCTTGAAATCTTAGTCGGGCTGGCAAAATCGATAGCAACCTCTTTTCCTAGAAACCTCCAAAGTAAGGAACCACTTCCACCGGCACGACAGCGCATATTGACCTCCGCTTTAAGTCAACCTCGTGCTTCCGCTCGTTCTGTCTGCGGGACTTCGTTTCCCATTCACATTTCATGTGAAGTCTTCTGCTTTGGTCATTGCCGTCGATATTTTTGCAAGAGATTCCTACAAAGGATCTTCCGATAGATGCCGTGGATTTAGCAAAATCTTGTCAGAGATGCTGTTCCCAACCCCATCTTTAATAGTCATTCGAGAAACGCCCCGTTTCGTGACGGTCCATTTGTTCGGAGGCGAGGATCGGGATGAAGTGAAGAATTGTCCGGTCTTTAGACTAATGATTCGTGCTTTGTCTATTCTAATTTTTCGAAAGGCTAGAAATCTGCACTTTATCACGACCCGTACCATAGGACGGTCTAGCCGCTGGCTCGCTTTTTGATTTCCCTTTTGTCCGAATCGCCCCCGTCAAGCCGAGCATTTAAAAAGTTGAACCCGAGGGAGAAGTGGGCTGCAAAAGCGGTCAGGTATAGCCGCCACATCTCAGCTTTTTCCCCGGAAAATCAAGATTTGCTCGCACTCGCACGTCTCCCTCTCTCTCTCTCTCTCCCTCTTCGGTGGAGTCAAAGAAGAAAATCCTCCGCCCCCTCCCCCTTTCCCCGCTCCATTTCCTTCCCTCGTGCCGTAGTCGCCTTCGATAATGTGAATAAAGTATTCAGAAATTTGTCCCGTCCCGATTGGCCGAACCTTCCTCCCCAAGCTCCCCATGCGTCATGCATTGCGTCTTCGAGCAGAATGACGCTGACGATTCATCGCTCCTAATGGCGGACACATACGACGCCGTATTGAGAAAATCCAAAAACCAAAAACTCCCCGTAACAGAAAAGGAAAATCAAGTGAGGACAACGGCGAGTATTGAGCAAACACGTAATAGGAATCTGATAAAGGACTAGATCAAGACGCGTTAAAGCGAGCCACATCCACGTCGTCCATTTTTGAACGGAGGGAGAACGTCGCCCCGTTTGTCTAGTCCGTTTAAATTACATGCTTTGTGGTTCATACTTGAGTGCTTGTCCGCTTATGATTTGTCTAATTCGTGAGCCACAAGAAAGGTGCTTTTGTCCATTTAAATTAAATGCGGCGCAGTACATGATTGTTTGTAAGTGCTTGTCCCGATTCCCTTCAGTTCTCAACACACACCCCCCGCCCCTCTTTCGAGGAAAAGTACACTCTTGCACATTGTATATCATAATGTGAATCCGGCTTAATCAATCCACTTTCGTGCAGACATAAAAACATCATTAATAAAGTTAATTTATCTAAGGACATAATTATCATCAATCAAATCTAGATGTTATAGTTTTCTAAAGAGTGAATCAACTAACATAACTTCCATCAATCATCCCCATGGAGATCCAAATATGATGGCATGAATATGTATAAGAGGGAAAGAGGGTGGAATGGCACCCATGAAGAAGGGTAATCTAGATAGGCGACATAAGCCATTAGGAGAAGCTGGAAGTGGACTGGGCACGGCGATGGACTGCGAGAAAACACGCACACAACACTGATGGCATGAAGCCGTGAAGAGTCCCTACCGAGGACGAGTTTGACTAGTGGCCCGGGGCCACGGTGGCTTAGGGGGAAGAATTCAAGAACGTCAAGAAAAGCAAATCGGAGTGGCTCCATGCGCTGAACCTTCTCGATCGATTGACCCCAGGCCACTAGCACAGCACGGGGGCAGTTGTCGTTAGAGCCACAATAAAGCCGCCATGGGACTTCAGCTCGGAGTCGTGGGTGGCGAGAAAAGTGCATCGACAACGTTGTTGCTGCCGGCCAAAACAGGAATTCGGATCCCACCCGTGGGGACCGATTGGGACCGAAGAGCAATCCACCTTAATAATTCCATCCTCAGCGCGAAAAGTCTTCCCGAACCCAAGCATGGAAAAGCACGTCCTTTCTCGCTTTTTCATGGATGGTTAGCACCATCCTAGAAACCGTACGGCTCCTCGCCAGGAGGCTTCTTACGGAATTCTTATTCACACCTTACAAGCCTAAATAGATCCGCCCAAAATTATTTTATCAATACGATGACCCAGTAAAGAAATTGATACCTAGTTCGAATTCATCGGCACATACCAGGTGAGCCGCACCCTTTGTTTTGGCTGTAGTCGAAAATAACAATATGCTTATCCACCAACATTTAGGACATCAAAGAAAATTTATTCGGGCCACCCTTATTGTCATAGGCCAGAAAGGTCCACGGTGCAGTTATTCTCTTTTTTGTTCTTTTTGGCAAAAAAAAAAAGAAAGACAACTTTAGTCCACAAGTCCTACTTGCGTGAGCCGAATTATATCTTACCAACTTACATAAAATAAGTGAATAAAGTATGATCTAGGAGCAATTGTATAAACATCGGGACGGTTTTAAGATTTACCAACGATGAAAATATCAAAAGGCAAGCAAATCGCGAATAAACAACCAAAAGGCCGTGAAGGGGTATATGTAATACGGAATAATCGCTGCACTTTTTATTATAATATCCAATGATTACATTACATTACACAAGCAACAGGGAGAAGTAAAGGCGAAAGGAAAACGACTAAAGAAAATAATGACAGAACCGCCGCCACCTCCGACTGCCGTTTCCGCTCTTCTAAAACTTACAGGAACGACGACCGGAGAGGCGTTGGTCTGACGACCAACAATCACACTCAAATCCAAGACAAAGCAAACATATACACGCAAACACGCCAGAGCCGGTGGTGAGTCGTTTCACCGCGAAGACCGTCGAAAAAGTGGGGTCAACGCGGCCCAAACCCATCTTCAATAAACTTGAGATAGAACACCACCAGAGCCGTGATCTGCACCTAAAACCGCAGCAGATCGCAGCTTGACGCATTACCCAGATTCAAATAGTAGCTGTGCAGCGACATGATAACTGCCACGACACCCGCCGTAACGATTTAGGAAGGGTTTTTGGCGTTCCCCTCGGAGTTGTATCCGCTGGGCGGGGGGGATCCGGTGCCGGAGGTGGCGCCGGTGCTTCCGAGGCCGATGGCGTTGCCAGCCTTGGCAGCAGCGGAGGACAACGTCTTGACGATGCCCTCGAAGATTTGGGCCTTAATCTGCCCGCGCTTCGGAGGCAGCCTGCCGTTGCCGTTGCCGTCGCCGTTGCCGCGAGGAGGAGAAGGAGCAGTCGCCATCTCAGGAAGAGAGCAGGGAAGAAAGAACAGAGCAGATCAGAGCCTCTGTTTTAACCAGGAAGATGGAGGAAGGAGAGAGAGGTCTCAGGTGAAAAAATCAGAGAGAGAGAGAGAGAGAGAGCTTTTGAGTCGAAGTATCGCGGTGGAGGAGAGAATGAAAGTCGTTTCTGCAGGCGTTGGAGAGAGAGAGAGACGAGGAAGGTGGTGAAGATCGGCTGCCTCCCGCCGATAGGGGAGGCTATTGGTAAGAAGACGGAAGGGGGTCGAGGGCCTTTATAAAGGAAACGAAATGGATAAGTTCATTTCACTCAGGAGCGCATCGAGTCAATGTGAACAAGGACCACGTGAAACGGAGGGCCAGATTTTGATCATGGCAAAGTGGGGTTAACCAAATTGGGAGTGGCTTCAACATTATCATTTTTTTTTTTTATGAATGATGTTATAATTAGAGATAAATGATATAAATAGTCCTATATGCAAGATAATTCTTAACTTTTAATTATTCAATATATGGCTTTAACTCAACATAAATGTGGTCAAGGAATTTTGGCATATTCTAAAATTAATTCATAACTATATAAAGATGTTAAATATTATCCTTTCATATACGAATGATAAATATTATAAAAAAATTAGTTCATGTTACTGGACATCGCAGATTTTAGGTAGATTTTTAAGTAAATTTATACAATAATAAATCCTTCTTATTTTTTTAATTTACTAATTTCGTGAATAATTTAGTCGCCCGTACCCCTAATGGAAGGTGAAGAGACGGAATGCAAAAATCGTACGTGCGGGGGGCGGGTGTGGATAAGATTCGCGAGCGAGCTTGAGCCCCAAGATTCTGACAGAGTCAGACTTTCTGCACCTTTGCTAGGCTGTCGCCTAAGGGAATGATTTTCGATTCCCGCCCATTTTTTCCGGGGCAATGACGACATTAAACTTTTTTTTTTTCTAAATTGGAAATTTATTTTACTTATAACCTGAAGAAAAGCTCTCAGAAATTTTAAATAGATAATATACGGGTCTTTCGAGAACTTTAGCAGTCCGATGTTAAGTAAGGGGAAAAAAATTCAAGCGTAGCACATTCGAGAAGAGTTGTTATAGGCCAGGCAAAATTTATTTGTTTTCCTTAAATTGGCCATGTGCATTCAAGCAAAGTTATGGACCAGCGAAATTTACTTATTTTTCTTAAATGGTAATGACCAATTGATCCCGTATGTTATTGGGATTGAAAAAATAGCCTTAATAAACACTAGCGTTATCTAAACACGACCTTCGATTTTAGGTGAGGTAGGAAGCATAACAAGGGTTACATTTTTTTGGTCAAAATTTACGTTTTTGTTGGTGAAGTAGAAAAAGGCAACATAAACTCTTTTTTTTTTTTGGTTAATAAAGAATAAAGAGTCTTGCTTTATTCGAATTATAACGCTTACTATTTGATGTAGTTTTAAATGACCAGCATGGACCATATATCATCGAGTCTTTCAAACAATCTGGCTTCACGTGCTAATTAAAATAAAAAGGATGAGATAATACTAAAAGTTCTGCTAAAGATGCAAATTTTCAAACTACTCGAGTCTAAAGTGTATTTAAATATGGGGCAACACACATTCTTTCATCGGATTTTGAACGTACCGACAATAAAATAAGCAAGTAGGTTTACATCTTCAAATGTCATGTTACTAAGCATGCATATTATGCGTGACGTAGGGTTATTTGTATGTGTTGTATGTTATGAGAGCTATTTATTATGAACATGATATACAAAATAATGGGGAAGAGAAAAGGACATAATTTATTTACATTCCGATGTTGCTTAATAAAGAATACACGATTGTAAGTGGCAATCTAAATAATTAAATTAAGAACGATGGATTGAGGATGTGGACAATTTGGAATATGGGGAATCTCTCATGCACATGCACAGGAAAAATAAAAAAAAACACGTCTTAAATATCTCTAAAAAATATCTTATCTATTGGTGACGATATAGGAGGGCACGGCCATGTATATTTGTTACTTCGTGCTCTTTCCCAAATTGTACCTATTCGAGCTAGTCATTAGTCATTACGCGGTCTTAAATTCTCAATGCTCTGCTTTGCGGTGGTGGTGGCCCCCGGTGGGTGCACAACCACCGCCACCGCCCTGATCCGGCCGTTCCCCGGCGGGCCCCAACCTTGTCCCCCCTTATCCGCCATTGGCCACACAGCTCCCGGGCTGCATTTAGTTTTTTAGTCGTACTTTTAGTACGCTGGACCAACCCCTCTTTGATACTCTATATTTAAATCTAAAATCATCATTAAATCTCACTTTCATAAACATTGTTTATCTTTTCGTAAGCTTGAGTCTTGTTCTGTCTTTCCTCGACTTCTTCTTAGCCTTTCAGATTTGGTCCTTATATTTTATTTTATTTTTCCCCCGAGACTATCGCTCTTAAACCTCTCAATTTCTAGATTTTATAAACTCAAGCCATGTTTATATTATTAAACTTTCGATGAAACTTATCCAAAATTGGTACATTTATAATAAATTTACTAAAAACTATTTTTTTGATCACCAAAAATCCAAAATTGGTATAGTTTTGACAAATTTAAAAAACTCCAGACACTCATGACAAATTTATCATCTATTAGTTTTCGTTAAATTTCTGTTAAATTATTAAGTTAAATGACACGTGATGTTCATTTGGTATACTTAATTTAAGATTTTACGCTCCGTTTATTGTCGAGTTTACAATTTTTGTTATTTTTTGTGTATTAATCCAATTTAACGGATAATATATTTGTTCAAATTTATCGGTTTTGGGGTTTTTTTTGCGGTTGAATAAATTAATTTGGGGTAAATTTGTCATAAATGTATCAATTTAGGGTTTTTGATGGTTAGATTAGGGTAAATTTGTGTGAAGTGTCTTAGGTTTTTTTTTTATGGTAAAAAAATAGTTTTAAGTAAATTTATCACAGATATATCGGTTTTGGATTTTTCAAAATATTAGCTCAAAAATAATAACTTAATTTTTTTTTTTTTTTTTTTGGGTAAGAGTAATAACTCTAATAAGCAGTGTTTTTGTTTCCTCCTCCATGATGAACGGCCAAGGAGCCACGTCATCGAAAAAAAGCTGATAGCCCATCACTTCGATGCTTGCAGCAGCGGCCACACCGACTTGACTTTCCGGTCCAGCACCAGACCGGACGAGCCCCAGCGCCGTTACTTTCCGGCGACCCAGAGAAGTAAACGAAAGCACGTGAGGCGGAAAAAAATGACACTCATTCGACGGGGAGCTATCGCCTTAATAGACGATAAGCGATTGGGCCAGTTGTCAAATGAAAACAACGACGGAACTTCTAAACTACGACGACATTTAGGATAAGTTCACAACTAAAGAAAATGACATGGATAATATCAGAATTTTAATTTGATGTGTAATGTATTCCTTAAATTTTAATTTGATATATAACATCATGCATGACCTTTTAATATGTTACAATACACGTTTAGTTTAGTTATGGGACTATATGAAGATATCAAATAATTTTCTAAACTTGAATGAATAGAAATATAATATTTGGCATTTTTTACATGGTCGCTAAAAGTTCAACGATCATATTAAATAAAATAAAGAATTAATGGATTACATTACATATTGGATTAATAGTCGTGGACTACGTTGATTAAATGAAAGTTTAGGGATGACACTGAGTGTTAGGCTAAAGTTCAACAAACATTTGCATAATTATCCCATCCATAACATTAATCTGGCCAAGTCTCGACCCCTTTTCTTTTTTTGCCTGATCCCCAAGTTTCAAATTTCAACAGCAATCATAGAGGTGTGACGACACCGCAGCGACATCACGCAAGCTCACCAGGCTGAGTTCATATCTCCCCCTCCTCCTCCTAAAGCTACTTTATCCAACCTGATATGAGCTGGAGGCTTTCGAATTTCTAGAAGGAAAACCTCAGAAATGTTCCTAGAAGAGAGATTACTTAACATGGTTCGGTTTGAACAGAAGGTGAAGTTTTTCTCTTCAGTCCGACATGGTCATCATAGACATGGGCTCAATGTTTACGATCTTTAAAGCTAATGGGCTTTTTGCGCTCGGATTTTGTTCCGGCCCTCGTCGATTTGGGCCTCGGAGCAGAAATGGGTTCCGAGGTGGGCTCGGGTCGCATCTCCGGTTCTCTACAAATCCGGCGCCAGGGAGGTTTAGGGCTTTTCCGATTTGGCAGGAAAGGGCGGGGGGGACGCCGGACGTGCGCGAGGATGGCGAGCCGGCTGCTCAGCGAGATGGGACTGCCTAAATCGATCGCCAACGTCTTCGCTGCTCGCAGCATCAAGACCGCCAAGGTCAGATTCCGGCTCCGGACGCTTTTCATCCTCTGCGTTTCGTTTCCTGACCGCTGCGTTGGAGTTTCGAGCCGGAGATCGAAGCGTGTGGGGAGAGCTAAATCCTAATTCGATCCGCTCGCCGATGTCGTGTTTCGGATAGTGCCGAGGATTATTCCGTTCGCGTAGCTGTTGGTTTAGTACCAAAGGGCTGCGATTTTGGCGTCGCATGCCATCGAGCATCTGCATTGTAGAAATCACAAAGAGATTAGTTGGTGTGTTTTTCAGGATGCCTTGTCTTTAACGGAATTCGATCTGATGGAGTTGGCGGACATGGGGTTGGCAGAAGTGACATCGGCACTGGCGCACATTAGCGAGAGGGTGTCTCCCCCGTATCAAACCGTATGGCTATAAGCGTTTAGCATTGTTAAATGATGAAACGTCGTGTCTCGGCTTTGTGACGTCACTCCACTTTTCGTTTCGGTTACTGTATGAGCGTCGCTCCTGTGATTGCAGGCGCTGTCGCTTTTAGAACAACGTATTCAAAATGAGCAATTGGCAGGTCATCTCCCAACAGGACTCAAAGGTTTGGATGAAGCCTTATTTGGTGGGATTCCCTTTGGAGTTATAACGGAGTTGGTCGGTCCTGCTGGAATTGGCAAAACTCAAGTACGGTAGCTTGAATGGATGTGGAACTTTATTCATCTTTTCTTTTTTTTCTTTTTTTCTTTTCAGTCACTTCTTTTGGGGGAACTAAGAAGGGAGAAAACAATTTCGAAGCTGTGGTATATCCTGTCTACATGTGATTGCTAAACCAGCCATCTAGTCAGAACTTGCTATCTTCTCTTCGGAGCAGAAGTACTTTCATCCAACGAGAATGTTTTTATAGTTCATGTTGATATTATCTGCTATTTCAACATGTAGAGAATCTTGTACCTATTCACAATTAATGGGAAACCTGCTAAACTTGGGTTCTAAATTGACTTATAAATGTTGGTAGGGAGAATAGGAAGTGTCTAGCTAGTGCCTATTGGTATGACTTGCTTAAGTTGACTTCCCCTTTTGTCTATTTTTCTCTCTTAGTTTTGCCTGAAGCTCTCATTATTGGCATCTCTGCCAATGCGTCATGGAGGTTTAGATGCCCAAGTTATATACATTGACGTGGAGTCCAAATTTAGTTCAAAAAGGTAATTTAGTGATTTCTTTGTTTGACTTAGGGATTTATATGACCTGTGTCTTTTCGAGAATACGGGATATGATCAGTTTGTGAAACTCACTTATCTCAGGCTGATAGAAATTGGTGCACAAAGTTTTCCTGAGATTTTTTATACAAGAGGAATGGCACAGGAGGTATGTCTCATCATGCATTGAATTTCTCTTCCCCTTTTGATTAGTTGCTTGATGTAATTATTGTAGGTGTTCAGAACATAATGTTCTTAAAAAAATTTAGCAGATGGCTGGTCGGATTCTTGTCTTGCGGCCAGCATCCCTTGCCGAATTTACTGAAAGGTGTGAATCTAAGCAGCATGGGAATGAGATGGAAGAGTAGTTGTTTTTCTTGCGATAGCTATAAAGTGTATCACAATGCAGTGAGTGGTAATATGCAGTGAATCAGAGACAGATGAAAATGCGCACATACAAATGTAAAAAACAAGAAAGATATCTCATATCATGAGCTGTTAGCGAATGATGTTCCTGCAGATCTTATCAATAAAAAAATGGCCAAAGAATTTCTGATTTTTCATAACTTGAGTACTCTCTTTTACATGGAAATGAGTTATTTGGATGTTCCTGGATATTGGACTACTTCCCTGTGGGAATCTCCGTAATGATTCTCAATTTTGTCCACCAATTTTGAAAAATTCCTGTATAGTCACTGTGAGAATTCACATTTGATCGAGTATCTAGCTTCTCATATTTCTTCAACCAATATCTTTTTCTTTTCATTCCATTTCTTTTGTGTCCTTTTCTTTTTCAAGGAATGAGCTATTTTGAATGTCGTCATTACGTTTTCATTTGCTTTTCTCTGAAAATCTCTGAAGACTCCTAATAATCAATATTATGTTTTCCATTGCCAGTCTTCAGCAAATTAAACTTTTGCTGCTGGAGCGCCGTGTGAAGCTGCTAGTAATTGACAGCATGGCAGCTCTCACTTCAGGGTAATTGTTTTTCCCTTTGGCCAGATTGGCTATGGAAGTTCATCCAAGGCAATTGTCTTTCTTTTGTCATGCATCCCCAAATTTTGGGTTTCAGTATCATATGAAGTTTCTGAGTTTCAATGCTCAGGTGTCCTGAACTTGTTGCAGCCCTTTGCTTTAAGAAATAGTCTAAGTTGGTGCAAATTTGTTAAGCCTTCAGAAACGAGTTGTCAGGGATAGTGGAAGAGGATGGAAGAAGATTTTAGTCTCTGATTCATATTTCCAAAATGTGATTTTAGAGGTGAAGAACTTTGTGGAGCTTAATGTTGATTAAGTACTATAGCTGTTCAGAATCGCCAAAATGCAGAATAACTAAGCGTTAACGACTTGATGTTAATTGTCCAGCATTATTAGGGCGCCTCTCTGTCACTTTATAGTTTCTTATTTATTGGTGTTCAATTAAGGCAAGCGCTGTTAATTTATTCAGGGAATTTGAGCATGGAGCTTCTAAGATAAACCCATTGGGATGGCATATATCTTTTCTTAAGTGAGTTTTTCTGCCTCGGTTTCATTTCATAAATTCTGGTCAAAATTCTGCTTGGTTTCTAGCTGTCCTTCATGTGATCTTTATAGGTCAGTCGGTGAATTGTCAAGAATTCCAATTGTAGTTACAAACCAAGTCAGATCTCAAAGCAGTGATGACACATGGCGCTATAATTTCCAAGGTATAATGATAATTTAGTACATGAAAATACCACGTCGTCTTTTTATAACTAAACCTGCAGGTTGTATTATGTGCAGTGGGGACAAGACACCGAGATTTAGAGGACACTTCTAAGTATGATTCCCAATTAATTGCTGCTTTGGGTATTCATTGGGCACATGCTGTGACTATACGTCTCATACTTGAAACAATATCAGGTTTGCCCAACACTTGATATACTAGTGCTAGCCTAGGGTGTCAGGAGTCCCTGGTCCCACTCTTTTGCTGCAGTAAAAGTTGCTGCAGTAGCTGCATTTCCTGGAGGACTATGTTGATATGCTAATAATGTGAGAATTAGGTTTGAAAACCTTGTTGTCTTCAGCTGATACATTTTTTGTGTGGACAATAACTTTGTTGAGGTCCTTCTACCAACTGTGAGGAGCAGACACCTCTTGGGTGTTTGAATTGCTTAAAAGTCAGTTGGTTCCACCCATCTATTGCTAAAATTTTTATCCTTGTTTTGTCATGGAGGTGAAAGGTTTATAAAGGTGGCTAAATCTCCTATGTCCCCAGCGTTGGCTTTCCCTTTTAGCATAAATTCATCTGGGATCTCATTGTTGAATGATGATGGAATAGAAGTGGTGGGGCAAGAGATAAGCACAATACATTGCGATGGTGAGTCACCATGACTTATTTCTACCTTTCAAAACCATCCTCTGTAAGAGGCTCTATGTTCATGGCTTTGAGCTTGGGCAGCTCTGATCCCACAGTGTCTATCATTCATCTTTTTTTTTCACTTATTAAAACTTAGGATGCGTTTGGTTCGACTTGAAAAAGTAACTTTTCTCTCTCCTCGTGAAATTAACTCCATTCAATTTCAAAAACCTTGTGAAAAAATGATTCCATATAAAGGTGTTTATTTTTTAAGAACTTGAAGTTACTTGATAATAAAACTTGATCCTCCTATGTTACGAGAACATGTTAAAGCAAAAAGTAAAATAGAAGTTGTCATCTTCTTGACAGTTGAATGCCCATTTGAACCATTCTGCAGGCCACACTAATACGACTGTATGAAAACTTCTGCAGGCCACAGTGAGATTATCCATTCCGATACTCTGCAGTTTCACAGACAGTGATGGATGTGCAATTGGAAGCTGATGATCAGTCTGCAGTCTGCAGGCATGTCTAACAAAAAGATGTCTGTACTCTCTGCCATAGTGTTGGCGTGATTTGCCATCCATGTAGACTTAACAGCTGTATAAAACCAATTATATCTGCAAGCAGCATTTTTTCCCATCTCCTTACTACCCCTATTTACCTGAATCTAAGTTTAAGGGAACAGCATGACAAAGAAAATCACCTCTCATGCAGAGGCATATTTGCTAACTCTGGTAAATTGTGTTCCTGACAAACAAGCTATAGATTAGCTTGGAAAGGACTCTGGTTTTCCTAGCTATGAAGCATTATCATGTTTCGATTTATAATATGTACATCTTTGGTAGTAACTGGAAACTTGTTATCCTTAACTTCCATCCTTTGCAGTCTCACTCCTACTCATATTTGATCATTTGTGACACCATGCTCTAGGAGCATGACTATTGAAGTGTTTGGAGATTTATGGCATGTCATGTCAGTCTGCAGTTCACCATCCATAATGGACGTGGCAGTGCAGACAGAAATGCATATGCCTGATGGTGCAGAAGAATCTTATCATTCTTCATCAATATGTGGTTGTCTGTTGGACAACAATCCTACAGATTTATTGCTTTCTCGAGATCTGAATGCTGCATAATTCATCAGATATCACTTTGTTATTGTGTATTTGTTCTGTTGCTGTAATGGTAGACCTAACATTGGTTGCAAGACACAGTTGTCTGTTTGTCATATTCATCTGGGCAAAGATTGAGGACTTTTATGCCCATTGTTGTCATCATGCTGTTTCGGGGCAAGGACAGAATGTGGTCTTTTTTAGTTCCGTTTTAGCTTGAAATTTGAGATCTCTTGTGCAAATTAAAACAATTAGACGGTTTTTGTTCTATGTGAGAGTTGGGAAACCTAGGTTCCATTTTATCCTGTTCAGCATCGACCGTTTGGCACTTCATAGTGCTGTATCCGGGTGTTGTCACCTCCTATTTGTCTTGTTTACTAGCCAAGCATTGCGGACATAGAAGCATCGAGGCCAAGTCCATTGACCCTTTAGCAGTTCTCGGCTTCAGCCTGTTGATGTGTTGTGGCCCCAAGTACAGCAATTAAACTGTTGACAAAACCGAGGCCTGTTGTGCGTCCCAAGCGTTTGAATTTTTTTAAGGCTGTACACCTCTTGATCAATTAGCAACGCTACCTTGGCATGTTCTCCACCTAGAGATGAGCCAGCCAGCTCTCTAATATTATTGTTTGTGGACACCGAGGAATGTGAGCTTCACATCGTATTGCTTGTTTTCTACTGAAGAAGCGAGGGAAATAGTCAACCTTATCTTATGGTTTCTTTAAACGAGCTAGGATGCAAAGAGAATCAGCCAGCAATGACCGGTTTTTTGAGGTTTTTTAGTCAGCATTTGTGTACGTGAATCACCGGGTTCTCTCCACATTAAGTAACTTGGAACCGGGTATTGTCTTCGCAGAGCCATCAACTTGTCGATGCGTCTGACGTGTCCTTAGATACGGTCAAGACGTTCTAGGATTAAAGTAATTGAACCACGAGCAGATCGGCTTCGTTCTGTTCATCATCTAGTGTCGGCATCTCAATCTCCTCGAACTACCCGTGCTTTTTTATATACTAAAAGATAAAAAAAAGTTGGGCACTTGCGCCACTTGTGCCATCTGTACAATATCAACTTGTGTGCTCTGCACCTCGTCAAGTCGCATGATACGATGTTTTTTATAGACCCTTTTCGTGGTAAACCACGACATTATTATGTTGTTGCCTTTTTCTCTTAATGCGACTTTGTTGCGATGGCAAGCAGAATCAATGTTTCATCGATTTTTACACCCTCTTTTCCTCCGGATCCCCATTCTTCCAATTGATTTTAGTGGTGTAGATCCGATTTTGCACATGAGAATCGAATCGGAATGATGGAGAAACGGGCATATGCTACATATGATCATGCAAAAGTTCTAAAAAATCTCATACAGAATTCCTTATTTCCCTTAGTCGTTGCGAAAATTAATACCATGCTGCAAGATCAATCTAAAGACAACTCGAAGTCATGGCCACGCAATGACTCGCAATGATTTACCGTTCTAGTAGCCTCTATTGCCAACGGTTGATAAACAAAGTGCTCGGGACCCAGCCTGCCATTATTCTTTTCCATGCCATTGGACAAGTCTCTTTCTTTTATTTTTTGGCCCCCTCCCACTTCTTTTTGGCCCATTTCTTTTTCCACTTTAATTAATCCAATTATTTTAGTTCTTTCGAGAGCATGTCTTTCTCCCAAGCAACGTCACTCCTTTGGTCAGTGGTTTTGATGTAACGTGTTCGGAGTGATCTTCGTGAATTCCGACTTTACAAAGGTTTCTTGAAACGCATTCCTAGGTAGGGTATACGAGGACAGTGAAAAAAGAGAGGAGATCTCGTTTGGTTTCAATTGGAAACGCATCGCACAAGACAACGGCTAAAAATCTCCTTTGTTTTCTTTCAACAAAGTGTCTAATTTAACTTCTAGCGAGACAGTGATGCCGATATAACATATTTTAATGTTCTTATTCATTTCACCTCTTAAATATAATTAGTCTCGTTTAAAACGGGCATCTTCGAGACAGTATGAAGCCTCAAGTTTGAGAACCACACTTTTCATGTGAACTTTCGAATGCATTAATTCAAATGGTTTGGTTGAAAAAAAAATATATCAATAAAAAAAATCTTGTATCTCAAGAAATGTAAGGTCTCTCTGGCTTTCGAGACCAACTAGATGCAACCATTCAAGTTTGTAAGGAAGTAATCTCTTGCAAGTTTATAATCCTAGATTGGACCGAAGAAATGGAATTCGTTTGCGTGAAAACTGGTTCCAAAGAAAAGTTCGCGACAATGTTTTTGTGCGAGAAAATCCTGTGACGAGGATATAAAATTTTGTATATTTCCTAAAGCAAAGAATCAGCAGATTTTTAAGGGCGATAGACTATAATATCCTTTTTTTTTTTTAAATGTGTAATAGGTGTCGAGTGCAGTGGAGTACAACCGATCAAATGGACCGCTCCGTAAACCGTCTTCGCACGGCATTACTCCAAAAAGGCAATTATTGCGGTTGAAGGAAGGGGCAAATCCCCTTCAAAAAGAAACTCCAACTACCTTAATAATGACAAATATAATATGGTCCTAAAAATGGAGAATTGGACGAAAAGACAGCGATAAGTTTATTAAGGTGAAGACTTTCTATGAATGGAGGTGGATCGTCCACGTCCCCCTAGGCAATGGAAAAACCTCGTACACAGTTGCCGACAGCGGATGCACCAGACAATGGTAGAAAGAAAAATGGGCTTTTCCTTTTAATAATTTAATGAACAAAAAAATGGCCCGTTTTTAATTATACCAACTTGCATGGGATTTATCCAACTATAATAATACGCCTCGTGGGATCCACGTAGGAACACGAATCATGATTTGGTATGATTTGAGGGGGAGATTAATCATGTCGCATGTTGAATGAGTTGAATCATAGGACAAGGTGGTCGTGCCCCTTCCTTGGTTTGACTTGCCAGCCCAAAAGCACCCGCATTTAGACACCAAACCTCGCCCATTGGTTCCTCTCGCCTTTGCTTTCTTCCCCTTTGATATCTTTGTCTGTCAAAGGGAAATTGAGTGAATTTGACATGATGTGAGGACTTCCACTCGGAGATTTTCCGATCATTTATCCGCGAGTTCTCTTTAACAAAATTATCTTTCGATACTCGAATCATGACTTTTAGGTGACGTCGTATGATACTGTTGCGAACGAAATTCATATCGTGTAACTGTATATTCATTATATTTTTTCATTCGTTTTTGAAGTGTTAGTATAATCTGAAACTTCAATTTTTATTGGGTACACATCTTCATCTCAATTTGATCTTTTGGATTTTTACTACTGGTATTTTTTGACATGAAAACCTCTTAAAATCGTATGAATCAACATTGGATGAAAGAACTACACAACTTTTTTCAAAATGGGCATGTAGTTGTTATTCAATCAAGTATAACTTACAATATAAAGGACGAATTTCGTCCATTTCTTGATGCGCGCTGAGATTTTAGTTTTTTTGCTGGTTTTGCAAGCAAAAAGGTCGTCGCTTTATTCGAAAAATTGTCTGTGTGGTGCAAGGCCATATGCCAACGAGGATCATTATACTTTGTTTTACCATGATGGTAAAAAACAAAAGCAAATCAGATCCTATCGTTTTGCGAGCTTGACTCATTACATATGGTCACCTTACATGTCTGGGAAGCCAAAAATTCAAAAGGCAATAATCTTGTGTACCGACTGCTCAAAGAACAGATGAAAGAAGGCCAAAAAGTGAAGGGATTGACAATTTGCAAAGAAAAAAAATACAAGTGTGATTTTCTCACATAGAATGCCTGCTATTATGGCCTCCAAGTGGTTAGCATGATACTCATCAATCATGTCCTCTCTCCATATACTCAGTCAAGGCTATATTTATTAATTATGATAATCACAATCCCATGATTCATTTTTTTCTTGCTTAATTCCGCTTTCAATCATTTTCAATCAAAACGTGTTTAATGGTCGGGTTTCACATGGTTGAATTTTAATGTGAGCAAGATAGTGACTCTTCATTAATAAAATTTCCACTCTCGCGTATGATTCGGTTGGATGAACTTTATTTATGTGAATTATCAAACATATTAATCAATGACGCTCTTGTCGGCTTTCCTCATATTGTCTTTGATTCTTATCTTCTATAGTTTCTAGTGAAAAATAATGTCTATGAATATTAGTAGGCATTTGGGATGTGAAACATGGGTTCGATCAATCTATTAATAAAATCATTATATACGTCTCTAGTTTTAATTGTACAAAATCTTTTTTGCATTCAATAGGACCTGACAACACTGTACTCATGGGATAAGAGCACGGCATGATAAATAAACTCCTTTGATTATAAACTTTTTGGACGAATATATCGAGATACGCTCCAAGAAATAAGGATAAATTAAGTTTCCACTTCTCGACACATTACAAGTTATACATCGAATCAAATGCTTCTAAAATAAGAATACTAATTATTAATAAAATATGCCTAGCGAGTGCCACATGATATTGGTCGATTGATCGTTTCTTTTCCCCATTTGATAAAATGATTTTTCTATTCGCGGTGGACGGGACTCCTGCTTCGGGAAAGTAGTCCGAAATAGAATATGGTTAGCGTTTCTTCTCGGGATAGCCCGAAGCAACGACAAGCGTCGGATCAGAATAACCACATCAGCGACGTTGACCGTGGGGTAGTAGGTGGACGGTCCGGATGGGGAGTTCGCAGAAAGTGGACGAAGCACGTACGTGGCAGGTGGGAATTGGCAGGAAAAAATTGATTAACTGGGAGGAAGCGCCTTCGAGGAGTGGGGTAGCTGGTGCGACCGGCTACAGCCGGTTGCCCGGGCGTCCCGACCTTAAATCATGGGATTGGTGGTGGGGCTAGGGAGAGAAGTGGTTTGGTCTGATGTTACCAGAAGCGGAAATATTATGGGTTTAGTGATAGCTTTTTAAGGTTAGGAGGTTTACCTAAATAGGAATGTACTAAATCAATTCAAATCTTTCTCTCTCTCAACTTTTTCTTAGTAGCCAATGACTTATAGGTAATTCCTTATATTTCTATTACGGTACAATCTATAACATAGATTCTCGTTATCGTGGATTGGACGCTAGTAACTATATAGGTTTAAAATTGCTAACTATATTAACATCTCTCTTAATCTCACTCTCCATGCACTTTATTGTTTTATGCAAAATATAGCCAATGGCTTGTTAGGTAATATGTCGAGGCAAGACTAGTCTTCACCAATAAAATCATGTGTTTGTGTGCTTGGATCATGCAAAGCTAATTCTCCTCATTTCTCTTTAAATTTCTATTCAGTATTAGAGATCTTAGAATGGTAAAATAGCATATTATCCTGGCAGTATACTCTGCATTCGCCTTCATATAGATCTCGTGCATTAGAAACTGATGCCAAAAAGTATTATATTAGGTACCACAAGAGGCCTGAATATCTGTATTTGCTAAAACTCTTGTTCTAAACATAGCCCCTTTCATGGTATCGGATTCTTGTGTATTGTGGATCGGATGCTAGTCAATCGTATGTGCTCAGGATATCTCAACAATCAACAGATCTAGCGTTGAACACAACACGTGATATAAATATGTACAGCGCGCTTTCGGCATCAAACGGTATTTAGTTTTATATTCTCATTGGTTGACAAAAAGATAAAGCATGCTTAGGAAAACAAAAAGGAAAGAATGGAGAGCGAGAGAAGCAAAAAGCCAGTTGGGTTTGGAACCTGGCAATGGTGGGATGTTGTGCCCTCTTTTTCACATGTTTCCCATTACTCCACCCACAACGATGAGAAGATGCATGCACATAAGATGATGAAACCATTCATTAATAGAAGCGTTATAATTAAGGAACGTATACGAGAGAGAGAGAGATGATGATGATGATGATGATGATGTCTGAGCAAGATCGAATTCCGTCATTTGTATAATCCAACTTTGGAAACTCATGATAATCATGCCATAGAAGTATTGGAGCTTCCTTGCCACTTTTGGCCGAGCAGTTCGAGGCTAATGCGATTCGAAAGGAATAACAAATTGCTCGACACAAAGCTGCGAATAAGCAACGAAGGGCATCTTTATCTTTATCGAGTCATATTATATCGAAGTCGGCAACGGAATGATCATCTTTTGTTGCATGATTTTCTGGTCGGCAGGACCGTGAATATCATGGTATGTTGGTTGTGCATGGGGCCAGCGTTGTTCTTCACATGTTTAATAAAACAGTGAAAAGATTTGTCTAACGCTCTGTCATTTTCCTAATCATTTTCTTCATTCATTTAAAACATGCAAATCATCACAGACACATCTCATCTTACCAAACGATAATTAAAATATGCGAGTCGTTTTTCGCCCAATTTTTTTTTTTATTTCTAAATAATGAAATGTAATTACTTACTGATCATCGATTGATCAGGCTTTTTAGATGAGACTTTCTATGTAGGAGCGAAGGTAAAGGGGTTTTCCCATTGAAGTGAATTCTTTGCTTGGCATTCAGGGTTTACACACGAGCGAGGAAATGAAATGAACTCTCTGGAATGGCTGATTGCGATCGCTTGTTCTTTCGCAAGATGCTGCGTTTCACGAGAATCTTCCTGTTTTCACAGGCACGACATTGATGAGACAGTTCCAAATCTCGGACAAGGCCGAAAGGGGAAGAAGCAGGAATCTCTCAGTTATGGCAGCCAACTAATTAAAGGATTTATCCGAGGAATTATCTTCATTAAATAATTAAGAATTTCGACCTCGGGTCAAAAAAGAATAAACCCACCGCCTTTTTTTCTGAAAAGGTGGTTGCAAAATGTCCCCCTTAGATAGATTCTACCGGTCGAGAAAATCCCACGATGGTCAACATTTGCGACGACTATGTTCCCAAAGCAACGTGTAGGACAGCCACAGTGTTTTCTATGGTGCCTCGTTCGCCCTTGTTTAGCTCGTGGTTAATTCGGTACCGGCCATGGATAGCAACGTTGTCTCCACCTAATTTGTCTGTACAAGGTTTGATTTTTAATTATTTGCTTGTCCCTCAGCTTTTTTGTTGTTTCTGTTGGACCGTCCGAGAAAATAATTCATAAATAGATTAGTTTCAGGACACGTGAAAAACGTTCTGGATGTAATGCCAGCGCCAATTTGAGGGAAGAAATACATAAAGGGTAGCAAAGCTTGATTATGGATTCAGTGATAGAACCATATGAACTCAGGTTTGATGATGTAATTTATCGGCAGTGACCTAGTAATGAAATTTAGGCTCCATTTTTAGAAAAATACTTTTCAAATAATTCATTTTTCATGAAAAAAATCACATACTTTTTTTAACGAGGAAAATAGAACTAAGGGATGTGCAACATTGACACTATCTCATTTTAAATCTCCCTTGTCGTGTTGAATGTTGGGAGTCTATTTCTTTTGTAGCTATTTGTGGGACACAATCAAGCCAAAGAGTGAGTTTGAAGTTGCTTAAAGGTGTTATATACTTGAATTGCTTTAAGTGTTCTACACTCTACTTATGGATTGGCGTGATTAGTCGGGATGGAGATTCCTTAATGTCTCAATCCATGTAATTTATAAAAGATATTTATTCAGGATGATGACATGTGCCATTGATTTTTGAAAGACATTTGTAAGAAACTATATAAGGAAGTTTTATAATTTTCAATACAATCGATTAATCTCGTGACTCGCACAATCATTACCTTAGAAACTTAAGGCACTCTTTAGCAAGATCTTTTCCTTTAGGAAAAAAAAATCATTGTGAAACTGAATAAGTCTTCAAATGCAATAAGAAGATAGAAGATCTTGAGGGTGTTACCGAATTAACATATAATGAAATTTGTTCTAATTAAAGGGATAGGTTTTTCCAAAAGAAAGTGGTTCACCTTACTTGAGGTGCCATTGAAATAAAAGCAGTTGGGGTCTATGCATTCACTTAATCTATTCATAAGGTGGTGCATCTGGTCAAACAAATAGGGCTAGCAAATAGTAGGTGGCCATGAAAACTTTGGACTTTACAATCTTTTTTTTTTCTGTTTTTCTAGCAAACTTAGGACCGCCCTACTTTGAAAGTCTCAATGGTGGGACAAGAAATAAAGAACATGAAACTTACTTTCTTTCATTGTTCTCACGCCAACGACACCCAACCAAAAAAAGTTTAAAAAAAAAAAAAAATCATCCGTTCCACTCTCTTCTAAAAGTTGACATTTGACTTCTCCCAAGGATAACTCATTTGCTTGGGTTTAACCTCCACACCAATGGGGTTTCTCTTTTGCTTTTTCCTTAGCCAAGTTGCTTGACTTGGATATATGTTTTGGCCTCCAATTCTTATTTATTTTTTTAGAAAAGCCCAATTGAAAAATGTAAGTCAATAGATAGAAAATCATCACATATATATAAAAAGCATAGAAATCTCATAAATAAGTGATGCAAGATACTTTTGATGCTCTCTGTCATATAAAAGTCAAGTTAAGAATAATAAATGAAATTTGACAAATGAGGAACTATGCACTTAGAAAAATTTGGGCAAAACCCAACTCTAAGACCATACCAGAAAATCCTACCCACCCAACAAACAAGGTGTGGGATACTTTAATATATTATTACGACCAAAAGAAAAAGAAAAGAAAACAGGCTAGCTAGTAGCGATCTAGTTCTAGACAGCAGCAATATAGGGAGGGGGTGACTCACTAAGCACCATAGAAAAATTAAAAGAAAAACCGTCGAAGGGACGCTGCATTGCGATTCTGCTTTTTATACGGGGCAAAAAGATAAATATTTTTGGGCCAATCGGCTGCTAATTGGACCCCTTAAAATGAAAAGAACATCAACAACAATGATCGCTCCACCAAAAAAAAAAAAAAAAAGGGGGGGTCGAGAAGGGGAAAACATGCAAAACATGATGCCTCCTGTGTTGGTGGGGACCAATCAACAGTGGGCATTTTAACCTTTTCCTTTTTTGTTTCGTTCTCTGTCTGCACTTGCCTCCCTACGTAGTACATAAATATCAGCAGCAAATCTGTGGTACGGTACTGTTTTCCTTCCTTTTTTCATCTTATTTTGTCGGCTATATGCATTTCCGTTTGAGTAATTAGGGTTAGTTCGAAGAAAATGAAATTTTTACATCAAATTATGACCAGATCAATTCCCTAGTTTAAGCATTGTCTTATCATATAGCATCGAATGACGAGGAACCGATATCCGTTCACAATGAAATTATATATCTCAATGCATTTTGGTTATGAAAATTGCACGTCCAACCCAAAAAGAGAAGGAAATAACTAAATAACAACTCTATCTATGGGCAGCATTTGTCAAATTTGTGGCTACGTGAGAAAAGTGTGCTTGTCAAAGAATTAGGTTCATTAATTTGTGCACCCTCACAGCTCTTTGCAACATATATCATGCTTTTCTCTAGCTGCCTAGTAGATACTTATGTATTAATTTGGATTTCAATTTTTCAAAAGAAGATTAGAGAACTCTAAATTGCAACTTCGGAACTTACTTATCTTAAATCGATCACTCCCATCATTCACTCATGTATAATCACAGTTCTATTGAATAGTAATACGCAAAACTAAACCTAAAAGACGTGAGAAATTAAAAAAATCAACAACCGGAAATAAATTAATGATTGAATTCTTTAAAGAAAATCGATATACTATAGATGATAAACATGAAGAATTTACAAGTTTGTTGCGTTGAGTATAAAAGCCCAAATAGTCATTGAAACACACATAATAATTAAAGGGAAAGTGAGATAAATGATTCTTGAATTTTAACTCAATATGCAATGTGGTATTTGAACTTTTAATTTGCTCAATATATTCACCGAACTTTGGCCTAATTTATAATGCCGTCCATAAATTTTAAATTTATTAAATATAATTTCTAAAATATTGGTACACATTTTAAATGAAAATGTTCATGTTATCCTTCAATATTATTTTTCTATTAATTTAAATTCAGGGATAATACTAAATATTATCATACGATTGTGGGGAGTACTTTAATATAAATCAAAACTCTAAGGATCGTATCAAATAAATTAAATGTTTAATAATCATATTTACATAAATTAAAAATTTAACAATTATATTGCAGGTTAAGTTAAAGAGAAGAAGCCATACGTGTCATTACCCCGTAATTGAACTCCAAGGGGATCGCAATTGGGGAACTTTCCTCTTCGAAGAGTCGTCCCAAAATACCCCGGACGTACGATTCCGAACTCACAAAACCAACGTGAAAGCTCGCCATGATTGGCATTGACCGGGGCTTTGCCCTTTTGGAATATCGTACGGCCGCCGCGGGTTAGCCCTCCGATTTCCCGCGATCGGACGGCCCGTATTTTCCCCCGGAATTCGGTACGCGGGGGCTGTCAGCGGGAAGCCACTAGTGCTTGTACAAAAGTGGAAAGAAACCATGGCACGGTGCGGGGGGCCGTTGGGATCGCGAAGGGAGGCGACCGGCCACCGACCGAGCCGGTTCCGCGCGCGAGAGAGAGAGAGAAAATGCTTATATATTCCTTCCCCTCCTCCCTCTCTCTTTCCTTCTCTGTAAAATCAGAGTCCGAGCTGTTCCTTCATCACGTCGCGTCCATCCCTCTCTCTCTCTCTCTCTCGCCGGCGATCATTGCCGTCGCGGAGTGATCGGGGAATGCGATTGGTCGGAAGTCGTCGATTCTTCTTCCGCAGCGATTCGCCCTGTCCTCCGGCAGCCGCCGGATAGTATCTCCGGCTGCTCGACTGACCGGAAGAATCGGCGACGGAATCGGCGACCTCTCCTCCTTTCTCCGGTCACCTCTCTCTCTCCCTCTCTCTCTCTCTCGGTGAGTTTTCGTTTTGGAGCTCCGGTATATTTAGGTGGAGGTGATCCTTACTCGTTCGCCACCTGAATCGATCGACTGTCGGATGATGAGCGCGAGCTGTTGAAGCAAAAAAGCCAGTTCGGGGAGCGCACGGGAGGAGACTGCCTCTGCCTGTTGCGGACGATCGATTTGGAGCGGCGATGCTGGATCTCAACCTCAATGTCCTCTCCGCGGAGAGCTCTTATCAGGAGGAGAAGCTTTCCGACGTCTCGGGGAATCAAATGGACGAATCGGGGACATCGAACTCGTCGATCGTCAATGCCGACGCCGGCGACGACGAGTCGTCCTCCGCACGCGCCGCCGGCGACGTGCACACCTTCCAGTTCGGCATCGTGAAGGCCGACGGCGGGCGGAACGACGCCGTCGAGACGAAGGAGCTGTTCCCTCTGAAAGAAGAGGAGTGTTCCCCTGGGGAGATGCCGATGGAGCTTTCCTTCGGGAATGGCGGCAGCGGACGCGGAGGAGGGAGTCACGCGCGTGTAATGCCGCAACAGCAATCGCAGCAAGCGAAGAAAAGCAGGAGAGGTCCGAAGTCGAAGAGCTCGGAGTTCAGAGGAGTCACGTTTTACCGGAGGACTGGACGATGGGAATCGCATATTTGGTTGGTCGATTAACTCGTATTCTGTTTCAGTAAATTGATGCTGCTAATTTTGAATTTAATCAACGTTGAATCCGGAAAACCATGGGCTTCTGTAACTGGAACCTCCTAATTGTTCTTAATTCACCGAAGGGATGGATGGATTTTCTAATTGGGGGAATTCTCTGTGCTACGTGGCTTTCGTGTGTGACGGGTTGGAGAGAGGCTTTTGATGCATTTATTACTTATTACCCTTCCTGAACTCTCGGAAGTTTCCCTACATTTCGTTGTCCTGAAATTTTTCTTCCCCGGAATTTATGAAAAAGAACGAATATGGCCTTTTAGTTGCTTCAGTATCAAATCTTCGGTTTGATTTTAGTGTTGACTATGGGTTTTTGCCTGTTTCTTTCGGTGCAGGGACTGTGGAAAACAGGTATATTTAGGTGAGTACATGACATATTATCAGATATGTATGTGTTTGACCTTTTTCCTATTATCGATGTACTTTGCGTCTACTTTACGTTGTCGTCGAATGATTTAGTGATCCGAGATGGTTTTTCTTTAGGTGGATTTGACACGGCTCAGGCTGCAGCTAGGTATTTAGTGTGTTGTGTAATGAAGGTACTGCCCTTTCAATTTGTTTATTCAACTCAAATTAATGATTCTCTTTATCTGGATTTCATGCATTCAGAGCCTATGATCGGGCTGCCATTAAATTCAGAGGAGTAGATGCAGACATCAACTTCCATATGAGTGACTATGAGGAGGATCTGAATCAGGTATTCATAGTTTTATCCGTTCCATTTGACAATTCTCTTTATTCTTGTTCTCTGTTTGCCTTCTTCCTTTCTTCAAAGATATTATGTGTTTGCTTAGGGTCTTTCCTTGATTGTTGTACCGGCACAGATGAAGAGTCTATCCAAGGAAGACTTTGTCCACATTCTTCGTAGACAGAGCACTGGCTTTTCAAGAGGGAGTTCCAAATATCGAGGAGTGACATTGCACAAGTGCGGTCGGTGGGAGGCTAGAATGGGACAATTTCTTGGCAAGAAGTAAGATGCTGGCTCATGCTGTTTTACCTTGCCCTTACTTTCGTCTAAGCTTCTGCTTGCACTATTATCTTCTTGCTGCTAGTTCTCAGAGGGCTTTTGCTTGTCCCTCTACTTGAGAAATAGTCGAAAATCCTATATCAAAGAAAAATGATTGGATGGGGTTCTTTTTATGCTTATCTAGAAAAAAGACATGGCATTTTCATTTTGGAGATTGCAATGCTTGCATGCAGGTATATATACCTTGGGCTCTTCAACAGTGAAGTAGAAGCTGCAAGGTCTTAAAGATCATGAATTACCTGATCCCAAAATTTGTTAATAGAAAACTCTCAACCTCATTACGATTCCTAATTCTATCCAACATGTCTGTGGTCTAATATTTTGGACGTCAGGGCTTATGACAAGGCAGCAATCAGATATAATGGAAGAGAAGCTGTCACCAACTTTGAACCAAGTTCTTATGAAGGGCAGATGATTCCTGTGGCTATGAATGAAGGTATTATGTGATACTATCATTTCCTTTATAGCTTGCTTTGAATAGAAAGTATCTGAGATCCTGTCTTTCCAAGTGATGGACTGGTATATCTTAAAACATTTAATGCAGGTAGCGACCACAATCTGGAACTGAACTTGGGCATGTCAGCCCCTTCCTTTGGAAGTTCAATGAAGGATACTGATGAGCACCTACCATGCCATGCTGAGACATTTTCGGGGGTAATCTTATAAGCAACATGATTTTTATTCCTTTTTGCACTTTGCCATAATCAATCCTTGTGTCCCTATTGAAAATTAATCCCTCGGCTCTGCAAGCCATGGTGGATGTAGACAGAGGGATTATCTTGTGGCGTGACAGCTTTTATGTAGCGTGCAAACTTGTTTGCCATGCTTCTGCTGGACGGTGGAAATTATACAGTTGCCAGTATTAATAGCTGCTCATATTCTTTGTATACTATTTTGCAGATACCTAATTTTGCTTCGGCAGTACTAGGTAACTCAGCACTCAGAGGTTTATCAATGACATCCCACCATCATTCTTCACAGAACTGTGTATACCCTCGTTTCTTCTCAAATGAGGTAAAGATTCTGTTTGATTTCTCTAGAGAATATATAAGAATTGACTCTCTGAAAAGATCCAACTGCATGTTTCATTCTCCGAAATACCAACACAATTGTCATGAACAAAGTTGTGCAGATAGCTATAGGACCTTGCAATACTTGTCGGGTTGGAAATTTCAGGTTTTTTACATTTGGCCATTGATTTAATTGAACTGCTTACAAGAGACTATTTCCCAATGCTTGTCGATCTGCATGACTGGCCATTAGCTCAGATCTTCTGGTGGTAAATCTGGATATCTGAATACCTGGAATGATGGCATTAGATAACTAATTGCAGAGTCGAAGACAATGATGATAAAAAGGCTTCTCGAAATCTCTGTGAGTCCTACTCATGATGGAATCTGCACTGATTATGCAGGAAAAAGATACTGAGCAGAGAAATGAAGTCCCTTCCTCGCAAGGATTGCACTGGGTCTGGCCAATGCGTGACCAAGTCAGTACCAGTGCTGCTTCAGTGCCACCGTCCTCGACTGCAGCATCATCAGGATTCCCATATTCAGTCCCTCCTTACTCCGCTGCCATGGTTGCATCACCACTGTCTCGCTTCCCTCCTCCCGATACAGTGGCCTCCAATTCCTCTCGATGCAACAATCAGATGACATCTCCATGACCGCCGATATAAGTTATCTTCTCTATGATGAACCAACGGCAAAAACAACTGATAGCCTGGTCTTCATAGTTTCCTGTATCGTTTGGGTCGACATCGCACTCATAGAATTTTTATTCTGACTCCTTAACATGCAATTGTTTTGTGCAGATAGCGACACGAAAGGCAAAGGTCATTTTGATTCCCCTCGTAATATCATTCGTACTTTAGACGTACTTATTTGCTCCCGATGTTGACCAATTTAATTTCGCTCTGATGGTCCCTATCACGATACGATTTAATCCTAGGAGTGGACGCCTACAAAACAAGGGTGCAAGTTTCATTCTGGCAATTCTATTGGTCCTCATTACTAGGACATACTTATTAGGCGGGATCGAAAAAGAATGCGTACTCGTACCTACCCTCTTAAAGAGTTTTGTTGTCGAAGGCCAATAGGCCAGCCGGATTTGATTGATAATCGGGTCTAACAAAAGAGGTGGTGGTGTGTATGTAAAAATCAGCAAGGTCACTCTTGGTTCAGAACAACATTTGAGATGGTTGTCTGGACAGGGGCCATGCTATAACCCGACCATCCCAACTATTTGTGGTTTAGAAAGTTTAGTAACTTTTCAAGCATAATTTCTACTCATAAATGATTTTTTCTAATTCTGTTTCATAGATGAGCCTCTAAGCATTTAAAGACGTTTGATAATTACCCAAAATTCATATTTATTTCCTGAATAAAAATACGCATTTGGTATGACTCATAAATTCTTTTGCGACTCAAATTTTCCTTTAATTTTTTAAATAATTTTGTTACATTTTTCTTTTTCCTTCCTTTTCTTTTCTTTTTATTCTTTTCTTCTTCCTTAAGCCAGTTATTGATCTCGCTGGAGCGTCAATCCCTCAGCAAGATTGAACTCACGAAGCCATCGACAAACCATCGACGAGACTCATCCTCACTTGGCCACCAATTGAGAGGCTTAACCTTGCTCAGCCACCACGAGATGGGCCTCGCCATGGCTAGGTGACACTAACCTCACTGGGGTTTGGTGAGGCTCAGCCTCGCCGGTGGTTGGGCGAGTTTGAGCCTGCCAATGGCAGGACGAGCTCAGCTTCACTGGGAGCCGGCCACGCTTTCCCAAATGAATATTTATTCTTTTTTTGTTCTAAAGAATAAAATAATAGAATTAGATACTGTTCAGCCTGTTACTAAACAGGGCTCTGCAGATGATAACTGATAAGTAGCGGTGGGCTACTGTAGATGGGCCCAACAAATTGTAGAAAATGGCCCCAAAGGGCATGAAATCAAATGCGCCTGCCCATCAAAGCCCCTCAACAAAACGGGTCGTTCCAGGCACGGGCCTGGGGCAGGCCGGGCCGGCTTGTTTGACATCGCTAGTCCAGATGCACGACTCAAAGCACGACCGTTCATCCTAAAACAAAAGCTAATACAGGTCTGACACCACTAGGTTCTACAGCCGAGGCTTCGGCTGTAGAACCCATTGGGAGGTGAACTCTCACGAGAAACTCTTACTCTCACCCCTCTGCATTTTTGCTTTTACTAAAATACGAATTTCCAACTGCCACGGAAAAAGATCTTCTTAAACATGATTCCATGATATATTTGCAGCAAATAAAACGTCTTAACGATGTGATGCCAGCAACATGACAAAGTGAACTCAACTGGTACTGAATCGGTCTTTGCACCATTTCAGGGTAATCAATTTAACATAAACATGGACAAACTGACAAGAATTTCCATCCGTTCCACTAGTATAACAAGGAGCTAATGCAAATAAGTGAAAAGCAACGCATCGCTCCCTAGGACTGCAGACAGAAACCGTAGCTTGGGCATAAGCTACCATCAGAAATCCAGACTACCTCCTGATGTTGGTGATAAGGCGGCCAAGGGGGAAGTGCTCAAGAGGCCGATCAAAGCAACAATCCAACACCAAAGAGAACATTCATTCTCAGTCCATTTCCTACTCGATATCTCCTGCTGCATTGTTGCCCCACATAAATTGTTACCCGGGACAAGAGGGTTGAGATCAATGTCTGCATATATCAACGGCGATCAGCAAAGGGCACACGTGAACTAACCAGCCGGGTTTGATTACACAGCGCACTGCACTGCTAATCTTTCATGTTTGGCACATAAACTATGGCAAAAATCACCTGCAATCACACCCCAAAATTAAAAAGAAAGAAGAGGTTATTGGGGTTGGAAAAAACAACATACCAATAGAAAATGCATTTGGACTTGAGGAAGAAGATATATGCACATGTTCTTCATAACAAGGAAGAAAAGATTACATATATGCTAACAAAAAATACATTTGGATGCAAGGAAAAACTTCTTTTGCAACTTACGAGTCCTCATAAGCCCACATGCTTTAAGTCCCAACACTCCAACAGTATTTGGTTCAGAGAATAATTCTGATGCAAATGCCGTACATTTACCTGCCAAGCATGAAGACTGCCAAATGTCTAAAGTTCTATCCCTCAATAGGCCCAGTGAGAGCTGTCAAGATTCCGTCCCATCTCAAGTAAGGTAATATCTTGCACAAAATGGATAAACAACAGCCCTCACAAACAATCAGCAAACATTGCACTTGATGGAAATCACATCCCAAATGATCTGTTACACAGATCCCCTGAACTAGGCATGCAATACTTCTGATTCTCAAGACTGTCGCAGATCTTATTAATTCCAAGCCTCTCATTTCTAAGCAACTCAGCCATAACCAGACCATCTCCACCAGGAATGGTGTTCTGACCACTCCAGCGGCCATTGGACATACTCCTTTGGAGAGAAAGCTGCGTGTAAGATGATACATTTCCCATTTGTGACTGATCAAAAATCCTTGAAGCAATGTCAAAGGAATTATTAAGAGAAGCATAACCTGCACTCGTCTCATATCTTATATTCGAGTGTGCAGGAAAAGATCTTTTCATTAATAAATTATGTCCAGCATCACTGTCCAAAGTATTCAGTTGTTGAGATAATGACCCAAGATCAAATGATGGGCTATTGAAACCACCTTGAATCGTCCCTCTGCCAACAGCTAAAATAGCAGGATCCATGAATTCAATGTCTCCTGTACTGTTGACACTCGCATTTGGTTGTGTCTGATATGAATTTCTCGACAAGTTGATGTCAGGCAAATGGTTCCCTGAGATAGAAAATTATAGCAATTATTTCAAGCACAAAAGTACTAAAAAGAACTCGCTGAATCACATAATATCTCACCCAAATAAGTGTCAAAATTCCTATCAGTTCTCTCGTGAGAAGAAAACCCTGGTGGAGGTGCTTTATTGGGAACAGAGAAACCAGGCGGAGCAGAAATTTGAGATCTTGAACCTACCAGTAGTTAAACGAGAAAGTCAGGAAGCTACTAGGCACCCAAAAAGCACTACAGCAACAAAACATATTTATAGCAGAAGACATAAATAAGTGGAGCCTTTTGAATTCAGGAAATGAACAGTCAAAATAAAATTGAGATGCATAGTTCCACTAAAGTTGCAAGCTCAACACCAGCCAAAGTGCTATGTTTATAAAGGCATTTTATGCATAGTGTAGCACATAAAATTACCAAATTTTCTTTCTTAAGCATCATCAACCAGATAACAACAGAAATCACAGTAAGATTAGGACTCATATAATCCAAGTAAACCGACAATCAGGGAAACTGGCCATAACTCTTCAGTGGTTGACAGAAAGTAATTGTACAATTCAAGCCATCTTCAAAAATTTCTAAATAAAGGTTTTTGTACAAAAATAAACCTTAGCTTGAATGTAGCAAAAATTTGTCCAGGGAAATGACGGCAGTAGATATAATCAGAGAGCTAAGACCATATATCATGCAGCATGGAAAATGTCTGACACATGATGAACTTAAAGTCAAAAGCATGAAATTCAAGAAGTGAGAATTGGCCTGATTGGTGACTATATGAAAACCTAATAACAGGTAACAGACAACTTGATATTTTTACAGCCATGCACATGCAAGGGAACACAAACAGATTAAAGCCATGGAGCAACGGAAGATTAGTGCATGCTTTAAGCAATTAAACTTCAGTCTTGGACCACAACTCGTGATTTTGCTGTCACAATGCAATAAAATTATTGCTTTCGTGACCACAGAGAGCCAACATAAAATAAGGAGAAACTAACAGTGCATTTGGTAACTATTCTCTTCTCGAGAACAATTTATGCTTAGAAATAATTCTTTTTTATTTTGTTCCCTGGACGAGTTTCTAAGCATTTGAAAGCGTTTGGTAATTGTCCAAAATTTTTATTCCCAAGATAAAAATGCGTTTAGTAAAATCTTAAATTCTTTTATGAATTAGAATTTCTTTTAATTTTTCAAAACTTTTATTATATTTTTCTCTTTTTTGTTTTCTTCTCTCTTTTTTTTCTTTATCTTTTTCTATCCCTCTTCTTCTTCTCTAGCCGGTCGCTGGCCACAGTCTTGCGGCAGCTAGCAGCAAGGCCTGGCAAGGCCAAGCCTCGCCGATGGCTGGTCAAGCCTCCCTATTGGCCAAGCGAGCTCGCCCAGCCACCAATAAGGCTCAGCCTCACCCACCCACATCTAGAGAGGCTCCAGTGCACTTGCTGGACCTTGCCCAGCCAGTCGCTGGCCATCACCATGGCTGGCAACCAACAATGAGGAAGAAGAGAAATGGAAAGAACAGGAAAAGAAGAAAAGAAAAGAAAAAAAATATTGGCTTGATTTTAGAATTATTCCAACAACAAAGAAATAATTCTATCCCAAATTTATTCCCGGGAATAAAAAAGTTATTCTGTTCTTTTTCGTTCCAGAGAACAAAAGAATATAATCAGTTATTATTTGGCCAGTTAACCAACAGACCCTAAGCAAGCATGTGCAATGAATTTAGATAGAAAGAGGACCTGCCTGACAGGAAAAAAAGGAGGACCAACCTAAGCAGTGAAAGTGACAGTGACATGAACAAAACCAAACCAAACAGGAAAAATAAAATCTGACCACTTTTTATAAATAAAGAAATATGTTTCTAAAAAAATAATGCTTACAAAAGTACCCTTTAATGCAAAGGAGAATCAATTAAGTACCCCCATGGAAAGGAACCCAACCAAAGCCTCTCTGGAAAAACCACCAAATTAATCTAACTCCCAAACAATCCCAGAATTTAGCATCTTATTCATTTCTCCATATTCATGCAATATTTCCAGCTATATCCTCCCTAGGACATTCTTGAGATCATAAGCTATCTGCATCTATAGAATGTGAACATCTACCACTGTGGGAACAATCTTGAAATGACATGGTAGTTTCATGTATCACAATAGGTCTTTCCAGTTGGGGATACTATTTGAAGTGGGAAAATCATAAGTACAAGATATAAGAAGTGCAAACAAGCTCCAAGAAAAATTTCATGATTAATGGACTATCAGCATATAATGACAACAAAAACGACAACAATGACATATGCAAGCCCAATAAATGGGCTTGGCAATATGAATCCTATTACACCACTGTTCTCAATTCTATAAATTGGATCCTCATAGCTCTAAATACTCCACATCTTTCATTATCATCTCCTCACATTAATTTACATTCTATTGTCATGTCACAGAAAAATATGCATCCAAATAAGGGGTGACGATGGACCCATCAAGACAGACAATAAACTCCAAACTTCAGGCAAGATCACAAGTATTGTGCAAACAGATCAGTAAATACGCATAGCAAACTAGATATGGCAACTTTCATGATATAGAAATGAAATTTACTGAAAAAGACTAAACTTTTAAATAGAACAGAAGCAATCAGAACTCACCAGGGGTCTTACCAGATGAGAGAACCGATTGAGAGGCAGCACGATTGCCTACCTCCTCAAATCTCGAAAGAGACCCATTAACAACTGCAGGATTATGTGAGTATGACCGACAATTTTTACCAAAATCTTCATCAAGAGATCTGTTTCTAGGCATCTGCTCAGTGATAGTAAAAGGTGGGTTGACATCAAATGCATGAGTAATTGACTCTTCTTGTCTGGCGAAAGAGAACCTGGACTGGTTGCTGTTTTGAACTTTTCGGTAACTCGAAGATCTAACAGAACCTTCATGCTTGTCTGATTCACCCAAAAGATTAGCCAAATGCTGAGGCGAGGACAATGAGTCACTCCACAAATCAAGATCCAGAGACAAGATATTGGAGATCATACTGCTTTCACCTGCTTTTAAAGAATTGTGCATCTCAACTTTAGATCCATCGCCTTGCAACATTCCAAATTGCCTCTCTCTAACTTCAGAAGTTCTATCCAAATCCGCACAATCATTTACCATCTTTTCAAGGTATCGACTAGATATTGCTGAACTTCTTCCTTCCATATTACTATCTACAGGTATTAAACTGGCACTTAAATTATTGATATCAACCACCTGACTATGCTGTGAAGAATGAGATGTGGAACAATTTGACACATGAGACAGATTTCCAGAAGTAGAGAAAGAAGTTGAATAATCAAAGACTTCTGGATCTTCAAGTCTTCGATTATTGAAACATAATACATCTTCTTCAACTTGAGAATGCATAGTTGGCAATCGATCAGTTGGAAAAAAGACCTCCCTGTCCCTGTTGGATGGAACATTGCTGACCACTGCCAAAGGCAAAGACTCTTTATAGTTATCCACGCATGATTGTTGCAGTATACTCTGATTCTGATTCCCCATTGATACAATCCATCCTGGATCAGAGATGCAAAAGGTAGGCACTGGACTGCCTGATGATTCGCCCTGGAGTTTTCCATGCACATTAATGATGATACGTCAGAGCACAATTTCTTATTTTTACCATTAATTTGAGCATGTTCTTCTTTCTCTGCATAAGTACTAGCTGATTCACAAGTGCTCCCGGCAGATTTTACAGTGCTCTGGGGCATGCTACTAATGTTTCTACCTTCCTTGCTACTTATTAAATCAGATAACCTGCCACCTGTAATATCAGTAGCTGTAGCCCCATCTGCTGCAGCAGGTTTAACTGACAAAGAGAGATCGGACTCTAGACAATTGTGCTGCTTTGAACAACTTGATGAGCCCAACATAATTTTAGCTGCTATACAATTTTGATCATTCAAGGGTGGCTTTTTCACCCCATCACCATGCGGTGGAGAATGTTGAGCTGTATCTGCACCTACTACAGTTATGGATACTCCACTAGCCATCGCAGACTTCTCTTTGTATGGTCTATCAGAACATTCTGAAGTTGCAGCTTGAGCACGCTGTCCCCTAATTTACATGTCAAAGAGAGTTGCAAATAAAAGGTAGCACAACTAAATAGCAGTAAATAGTTATCAATGCATAATATTCCCTTCAGCCCCTGTACCAAGCATTTCAAAGAACTAATGGCGCTGTTTGTTTTGATTATCTCAAAAATAGAAGGCTGATAGGAAACTGTGACATCTTAGGCGATTAACCAGTCAAGATAAGTTCCATTGAGAAACAGACAACGTTTTTCTGGTTTTTTAAACTTATAATGACCATGTTACCATGAAGCTGCAGCAGGAAGAGTAGCCGACCTAGTAGTGGTTCCATTTGGTAGAGAAACTTTAACCACGTTTGCTGCATTCTACCAAAAAAACAAATTTAATAAATATATATATATATATATATAAAATTAATAAGGGAAATCAAGAAACATCTATAAAAGTCAAGCATACTGAACAACATCCACGTAAAGACAATGTGATTGAGCAAGATTAAAATGCACAAGCAAATTAATCAAATAAACATAAATAATAGAACATGCATTCAATGAAATGCCTCTGGAATGTTTACCATGGTATAATTGAAAGGAAGCCATAACTAATCCTCAACAGTGAGAAGCTCAACATACAACCGGCATACTAAAATCTTACATTTGAAGCATTATTGATATTTGGTTTTGTGGCAGAAGGCGAGGTGCTGTTACAGTTATAATCAAATGGAGGTGGCAATACACTTCCAGTGCGCCTTTGCATACAGTAGCCATTGCCTGTCATTTGCTGGACCCTAGTCCTTTAAAGCAACAAGATAGTTTAGCACAATAATATGTCATCACATTCTATTAAATCAGCTAAACGTTAGCAGAAAGGGACCGAAATGCATCAATTTCTGAACTGTATCTCACAAAATGCTAAATCCTATAAATACACGTAAATGTGCTTGTATAGATACATGTAGTTTATTGCCGTAAGTAAACCACAACCATGCTTCCATACCTACACACGACAAATGTTTACAAATATATAGACAAAATAAAGATATTACCGGTAGAAAAAAATCAAAAGATTGACAATACATCTAAGAGATAGCAGAACGGCAAATCAACAACTTGGAGGTGTTTCAAACTAGTTCAGCAAGTGCTGATCAACACTATAATTTGTAGACCAGTAAAATATGAGTTCATGGATGTATAATAATTCCTATTGCCCGTTTTAAATGATTATAGAACTGATCCTAGTAACTAGAAAGAAAGGAGGTAGTACGAAATAAGATAATCATCTTCTTCTGACATAAGAAGAGGCCGGCTCCACAAAAGAAACTTTGATCTCAGCACCTTTGTGTTTTTCCCCTCAGAAGAACAAATAAAAAGGGTAAGACAATGCTGGCACTAAAAAAAAAAAAACCGGACCTTGTGTATGCTGAAATTATTTCATCCTTGGTGAAGCTATCCTCCTGAGACCCAGTCTCATGCAGATAGAGACAATCTGGGTTGGTGCAGAGCTGGATCAGAAAAAACTCGTTAGCTTAATTAAGTTCAAAGAACCTTGATAAAGCTATCTTTCCCATAACATAAAATGGAACAGACTGATGATATCTTATTTGTGGTTCATACCGCATTTCTAAGCCATGCATGACAGTACTTAGTGGTTCCAAAACATGCCCTGAATGCGCAATCCAAAATCATCAAATTGATCTGCCTTATGCAGCAAACATAGGGAGAAAATACATATCCAGAAATGAGAAATACCTTAATGGTCTACCATCCAACACATACCCATGAACAGACTGAATACAACGGACTGCTTCCTCCTCTTTTGAGAAAGTAATATATCTAAGGGAAAGCATACAGTACATTTGTAAGCAACTATCTACTTAAGACCATATGTTTTTGTGAGGAAATATAAAGTGCAAAAGAAATCACAGACCTGAAAGAAATTCCAGGCAATGAGTCTAAAAATTGGAAGACGGAAGAGGCCAATCAGCCACATAACCAAAAGCTGAAGGTGCATGACCAAACAGCTATCTAGGGGGAAAAAACTCTCCCCTTAAAACTCATGCAAATCAGGAAAGAACAATTTAAAGACAGCACAGTTCCAAGAACAACACTCTGTTCAGCTAAAAACAGATTAAGAATGATGACATTTCTTCAGACCAGACTCTTGGAAATTTGTCAACTCACACACTGCAGGTGTTGTTTGGAAACGGCTGAATGGCACCAGTAGCTGTCTGGGACATAGATACTTTAAGAACCTTCCCATACTGACTGAAGTATTCTCTCCGCTGAAGAATCTGCATATATATCATACAGATAATATCACCGGTCTGAATCAACAAAAATCAATAGCTGGACCAGGAAGTCGGTATATGTGAGTGAACAAATGCCCGATTATACTTAGGGTAAGCATGAGTAGGAAATAGTTTCCATGTTGCATGAGAGAGGGAAGGAGAACAGAGAGAGAGACACACACATCTTCATCTGCTAAGTTAAGAGGCAAGCCGACTATGTACACGAGGTTCCGTTGTATCACCCGAACACTACCCAATTGCTTTCTCCCCTCTGAAGATTTTGTCTTTGCCCTTTGACACTTCATTTTTTTCTCTGTATTACTTTCAGCCACCAATCTGATAGAAAAGATACGATCACCAAAAGAAAGCTGATATGGAAGTCAAATCAGAATCGCACACATCAGAATAACACCTCTCACAGTTTGCAGCCGTCCCTACAATCTTCTCCTTGTCATAAGGAGCTCGACATGCTGGGCAACGCCCCTCTGTTTCATCCTTTTCTGCCATGTCCATTATGTGATGCCAACACCAAACACATATCTAAGATAGACACAGAAATTGAATGAGAGACAGAGGCATACATAAAAGGCAATAGTTGGCAAGCATGATCCAAATATCAGGCGCAAGCTTGATATTCTAAGGACCAAGTTTCTTGATTTTGTAACAATCTTGCTAAACATGGGTTTTAGAATGATGATAATTTCAAAGGATACCATGAGCCTCGTATATCTAAATTCACTGCTTTGCACAGAACAAAGAACGTGAATGAATAGTTAGAAATGAAATGAGAAACTGAGACTCCCCACGGCACAACCAACACAGAATGAAAGGGAGGAACTAAGAGAAGATTATATTTAACTTTCAGACCTCATATCCACATTTGCAAGGTTTCAATTGCTGATCCGTCAAATCCATCTCCTCAGCACAAAGAGGACAGGTCTTTTCTCCCTCGTCACACATGGTATCCCTGAATTTAAAGGGAATGAATTCATGAAGCAGGATGAGGCGGCAGAAATTTCAGAGAAACAATTGAGTCCAATCTCACTGTTATTAACTCATCAAGGTTGCATGGGAGGAACTGAAATGAAAACAAACAAGGTGATAACACATCAAACTCAGCCTAATAATTGGAAAAGTCCACTTTTGAAACAATTTCACAATTTCAGCTTCCTCCGTCTTTTGCCTTGACTAGACCGATTACAGACAAAGCCAAACCAAGAATGGCTCAGGCTCGGGGTCAGAAGGAAAAACATGTCAAACCACTGTCCAAGAGTACATTCAGTCAAATGATGCATCAATTCCAGTATCGTCCTTCCTTTAAATATTCTACGTCCATAATTTTGCGACTGCCATCACTTGATAATCCAGCTTTCGACAAACGGACATCCACAGTGACGAGTCAACCCAAAAAAATCCCAATAAAGTCGATATCATCAAATGCACAGTCCAGCCTCCCTCCATACATCGCAAACCAAACCCTCAATCCCTACTCGATCAACGCAAAAAACACAGGTCGATCTCAATCCGCCCCGCGGAATCAAAAAACGGCGTCGCCCGACCACGACCTCGCGGATCAGATAAATCACGAGAGCGCCGCCATCGCCAGCGACCTCGACACAGCACGAGCAATGGACGGACGGACGGACCGGACCGCACGCCTCCCGACACAGTCAAGTGCAATAGCACGGAACGCGCGGATCGAGCTGGACCGTCGCCGGCCCGCCCGGGAGATGCGAGATCGCGACGGCTCCGACGAAAAACGACGAGACGACGAGAGAGAGGGAAGGCTAGGGTTCGAGATGAGGGCCTGAGGAACTTACGGATTCGGGAAGGAGATGGCGGGGAGAGGATTCGGCGAGGGATGGGATGGCGGAGAAGACGCGCGACCCGGCGAGAACGTCTGAACGAGAGCGAGCGAGCGAGCGAGCGAGAGAGCGAAACCACGAAGCGAAGCCTCTCTTGTTGTGCGTGCATGTGATGATGGCGGATTTGGCCGCCCGGTCTTTTCCTATGCGCGTCGCTGTCGCTAGAAAATAATTGGGGTGGACTGGTTGACTTCCGTGTCGTGCCCCTCCAATATAGCTTCATTTTTCCTGATTGATTTAGACCGCGGCCGGATTGCCTGGACTCCAATCCCACCAATCCGGCCGGTCCTGTCTGATTCCAGATCTGCCAAATGCCACTCCCACTTTGCCATGTGTGGATTCGCTCGTCGTGTGGCACTGAACACTGCCACTATGATTGTCGTGTGATAAGACATATGGCACGATCGCATTATGTTGGACCGGTTAGCATTTGATTAATGATTTGTCGTTGTCAAACTTCTGCCGGTCGTTAGATTAAATTATGAAAATGATAAAAAAAAAGTACTTTTAAATGTAACGTTAAATTATTATGGGATAATAATCTATACAAGAGGCATGATGACTTGACATCATCTTCACCTTCCTTTCACTTATCAATGACAGACTATTGAGGATTTCAAAGTTAGAATTACTGCAAGATTTAATCGAATATTTTATGACATAAATTAACGATAACTAAAGATAAGTGGTTCCATCAATCAATTATACTTCCTTTCTTTCTAATGCATATTCTCCCTTTGTTAAACAGTGTTAAAAATGTCATGTGGTTGTCTACCTAGACACGGAAGTCAAGCAATACTAATGTATTAGTTTTTTTTTTTTTTTTTGGTCAAAAACTAATGTCAATTTATTGTATATGTTTTTTTTTATTGCATTTTTTTTTTTTCCTATCCCCTTTGTCTTCTTCCTTAGTTTGTACTTGATGAGGTATGTATTGCCATTGCCACCGCTGTTGCCATTGCTAGTGAGTTTGCCACATGGAAAAAGAAAAATAAAAAGAGAAAGGAATTAAGAAAATAAAAACATACAATGAGTTGGCATGTTTTTGTTGTGCGAGTGCCACTTTAGCACAATCTGCCTTTCACCGTTCATGTAAGCAATAATATAAGATTTTTAACAATGCCCATTGATAAAATCTTTACAAAGGTAAAAGTGTCCTACAAATATAAGTTTTTGACTTTTTGTTTAATAAAAAAAAAATTGTAAATATATATCATGCAAGTGCAAGTTTGAGGTATCTTTTTGTCATAAAAATTTTTGGAGGAAATGTATCACACATGTACAATTTTTAAAGTTTTGGGTTTTGCATAAAGATTTGGAGTAAAAGCATTACAGTGAGTATAATTTATGATTTTTTTGTTATTTTTTTCATTAAAGAAATACGAGAATTCGTTGAGATAAGTGAGTTTTGGCTTTTCTTTTACATGTCGCTGCCAGTTAAATTATTTCTTTGAAATTATTGTGGAATAAGGGGATCGACTTCATGAAATTATGAACTGCCTTATCGGGACTGCTTGGAACTTTTTTCACTTCGAAAAAACTCACTCGCGGCTCAAAGGGGTCATGACTCAAGGGGCCGGGCCTAACCTTGCTCATTGACCGGTTTCAACAAATACTTCGCCCAAGAACGAGGCCCAAAAGAAACTTCAGGGCCGTACAGGAAACCCGCGTCGTCACGTCGATGGCCCAATCCGACGAGAATGTCATGTTTTGCATTTAGTGGGAAAATTAGAACTAGTTTTAGTGAAATACGACAGGGAATTAATATCGATTCTATACATCGAGGGTTTGACTTTCACCATAAAAAAAAAATACTTTGATTATGTAAAGTGAGCAAGACGCTTGCGTGAATAAATTCTTATCGGATATAGATTGTTGAATATCCGTCTTGCAATTAACATCAACCCAATGGACATTACCCTTTAAACAAGATATAAATATGGATCGAGGAATATTTCGACTTTATGATTTTGCATGCAAGCGGCCTCGCGCTAAAGTGTCTTCATCAAAAGCAATATGCATTTGGCAATTAACATTCTAAAACTTTGTGCAAACCAACTTTTACTTGGTTATTATTTGGTAAGATTACAATTACGCTACCACTTTTGTTGGTGACTTAATAAATACTGCGAAGACTTTACTATTTTAAAGCATCCATGTCTATATCTACCTATCTAAATATGCAAGCTAAAATCACCATTAGCTCGGTATTTGGTTATGAAATTATCATTGCCATATATTATTCACCAAGTAATCATGCGCTTTCTTTCTATGTATACATAACCATCAACCACCCTTCATTTTATTGTTTACAATTGTTCAAAAACATTGTCACTAGCATAACTCATCACTATATAAATTTTTAACAAATCAATTTACCATTATTCTATTTGTCCAAAAAAAAAAATTTACCATTATGACGATTCTCATTTTAATTCTAGAATTATAAGGCTAAATACGTTTTAACAAAAAAAAATCCATCATGCATCAAAACACTCAATTGCCTGGCTTCTAGATTTTACAAATTACCCTTCCAAATCCAATAGATCTCCCATGACCACTCAATTATGCCAGAAAAAAATATTTTTATCACTTTTACACTTTTTTAAACCACCATTCCACTGCTTAATAGACTTTCAATTAGACCTCATGTAATAATTTAATTTCTTTTATTAATTGAAGGTCTGTTGATAGAAAGAAAAATTAGAAAAGAAGAAAGAAGAAGAAGCAGGGTTGCAAACTAATACTATTTCAAGCCGGAGCGTTTATAATTAAATGGATTTTTAGAGGGAATCTCCTGAGAGAGAACCGCGTTCACACCACGAGCGATTTGTCCAGAGACTCCGCACGTATTGTCTTGCTCAGACCAAAAGTTGTGCAGACGCTTTTTCAGCCCCCTAAATGACGCAAATGCCCTCGCAGGGTGGAGATATTCACAATTGTGAGTATAAGATCACCATATTACTCATATCATATTTCGTCATAAGAAACTATCTGAAATTTAGATTAAATGTGGGAAATTTAGATGAGAGAAGTTTAAATTCACGGCCTTATTGTAACTATTTGAGAAATAATAAAATCTTAATATTCGGAGTCTTTGAAATTTTAGACTCAATGTGAAAAGTTTTGATGAAATAAATATTGTAAATGGATAACAACCATTGTGATAATATATTAAAATAGGCAACCAACAATGCTTATTATACAAAATAAGCTACTTTTCATATTTTTTGAAATTTGGATTAAATGATTTTTTTGATAAAGTTTCTCGTTATTGACATGTTAATTTACAGCATTAAAACCAATGGAAACTGCATGAGGTAACCACCTAAAGGGGGGGGGGACTACCATTGGAAACAAATATGAGAGTGGAGTGTAGAAAGTAATATTATAAAACATATAATTAACACATTGGAAAGAAAATTCAAGCGTTGCTCATTAAATACATTAATAGAAATTATTACAAAATAAGATGTTTCGAATTCAAGCAACATATATAAAATGCGATTTGTACTCTAAAATTTAACGCAGTTCGAAATTTATTTTATTTATCTTATCGAGACAACAAATGATTTTAAATGTCCGCAATAATGACCTTTTAAAGAAATATTCAGAAAGTAAAAATCAACCTACATGGGGCCGCAACGCTCACAAAAATCATCCGCATGACTTCCAATTTTATTCCCATTCATTTCAGTTTCATTCTATTTTCTATGACTATAATTCCCCTCACGTCTCGTCGCCTGCAAATTCCAGATAAATCAAACAAGGGCAATTCAGTCAATCGCTTATTAGACACCATTTTTTAATTCCAGGTCCACGTCATCATTATTAAAGTCCTTTTCGGGGTGTGTGTCGGGCATCTTTTCTTTCTCCACACCGGGCGAAGCGCAAGGGCAAATTTCAAAGCAGTTTTCTCCAACCAGAAATAGACACGCAGTCGCTCCCATTTTTTCCTCCGCCTTCCTATTTTTCTCGTCATTTTACTCCCCCGCCAACAACCCAACCAAGAGAAGAGACCTACTCCCAAACACTCGCCGCCCCCCAAAAAAGGAAAAATCTCGGCCGTCCATCCGGAAGATCAACGGTCCCAAGGCGGCCGCGAGGGGCCAATGCCGTCGTCCGACCGGGGATAATCTCTAGAATCTTCCGTTTCCCACCCTCGCAGGCCCGCCTATATCTCCTCCTCGACGACGCGTCTCCGAGAACCAAAAAAGCTCGTGCTCGCCTCGCGCCGCTCCCTCACTTTTCAGCTTCTCTTCTTCTTCTCCTCCTGGTACGTCCGGCGCGAGAGATATCGAAGCTCGCTCGCTCGCGCTGTCTCTCGCGCACTGCTTTTTACGGTCCGATCGTTCGTCGAGCTCCGTGGCCGGTCGCCGTGCTTTCGAGTGCTAGCGCGGTTTTGAGTTAGTCGAGCTAGTGGCGGTAGCTCTTTCCCCGGGCGGTTTCGGATCGCGCGCTCGAATCGTGTGATTTTTCCGATGGATCGTTTGATTGACTGACGAGTCTTTGTGTTTCGATGCAGTCGCGGAACGCCTGATCTCATGGGGAAGTGTTATCCGACCGTGAGCGAGGAGTACAGCAAGGCCGTCGAGAAATGCAAGAAGAAGCTCCGAGGTCTCATCGCCGAGAAGAACTGCGCTCCGCTCATGCTTCGTCTCGCGTACCTCTCTCTCTCTCTCTCTCTCTTAGAACCAAAGTTTATTTGCGATCGACTGAAGTTCCGGTCATGTGAATCGACCTTGCCGTGTTCTGTCGCTGCAGATGGCACTCTGCCGGTACCTACGACGTGAAGACGAAGACAGGGGGTCCGTTTGGGACCATGAAGCATGCCGCTGAGCTCGCTCATGGCGCCAACAACGGTCTCGACATAGCCGTGAGGCTGTTGGAGCCCATCAAGGAGCAGTTTCCTGTCCTCTCTTACGCCGACTTCTATCAGGTGAGACTACTTGCGGCCCGCAGCTGAAGACGCTGCCTAGATCTGGACATGATACTTCCGTCTTCGGTTTTTCAAAGTCCGATGCTGTGCCGGCTCGGAATCATGTACGTACTAATGATCGTTTTGGTTAGACTGATTATGTCCTGATGCGTGGCAGTTGGCTGGTGTTGTTGCCGTGGAAGTCACCGGCGGACCTGAAATTCCGTTCCACCCTGGAAGAGAGGTCAGTGGATTTTTTTTTTATTTTTTATTCTTTGGGTCCTGTCTTGATTAGCTTGATGTCCTGGGGATGCTGGTGCTGTGAAGTTCTTGAGTCCAATTGACTGTCTTTTTCACAATTAAATTGTTAGGCGGCTTGGAGGCTTACTCGGGTTTTAGAAGTCTAGATTAAGTCTTCTTTTTGAGGGCTTGCTTGTTTTCTATAGAACAAATTATGTCTGTGTGGACTGATGTATTGAAGATAGGTTAATATAAGCTTTGGAGTTTGAATGTCATGCACTTTTCCTTGTGATGCTAGGCAATGTCGCGACACATTATCTTGTTCTTTATCTCACCTGCCTCCCCTGTGCCTTTTCTGTGTCAAAACTCTTGTGCTCTGTCTTTTATCCCACCAGTTTTCCCTGTAAAATGTTTTGCCAATGATTGATGATTGAATCCTAGTTCATGTCGTGATAATGGTGTTTGTCATCTTGAACCACAGGATAAGCCAGAACCGCCTCCTGAGGGTCGTCTTCCTGATGCCACCAAGGGTTAGTTCGTCTTCCCTGCTTTAAAGAGCAAATCTCCATGTGAGCGTTGCATTTTGCATGACAAATGCCTGATCTCCGCAGGCTCTGATCATTTGAGGGATGTGTTTGGTCACATGGGTTTGAGCGATCAGGATATTGTTGCTCTCTCTGGTGGCCATACCCTGGTTTGTATTTCGATTCTCTGGAACTTGGACTTCCGGTGCTTTCCACAAATTAAAGCAGCGTAGTGAATTCTGACTTCATGTACTCATTTTTCCTTTCGCTTCCATCCAGGGAAGATGCCACAAAGAAAGATCTGGATTTGAGGGACCTTGGACTACCAATCCTCTCATTTTTGATAACACCTATTTCACGTGAGTTTCCTGGATTTATTTGTGCCAGGAATGGATTTGTATGACTGATGTGGAAGTATTTTATTGTACTACGACACGGTAGGACCTGGATAGGACTCCGAGTAAAAAGTGGCCTTTTTTTTTTTTATCTTAGGGAGCTATTGACTGGTGATAAGGAAGATCTCCTTCAGCTGCCATCCGACAAGGCTCTTCTCACTGATCCCGTTTTCCGTCCACTTGTTGAAAAATATGCTGCGGTGCGTACTTTCTCGTTTTGGCTGCTTTGACACAGTTCCTTTCAATCGGCAACTGCATCTACATATGCACTCTGTTTGAACATTGTTTTGCTCTTCCAGGATGAAGATGCCTTCTTCGCTGACTATGCGGAAGCTCACCTAAAACTCTCTGAACTTGGGTAACAATTATATCCCTATTCAGTCCCTTGCAACATGATACAAAAACTGTGCCTTTGACAATATTACCGCATGTTTTTGACCCCAAAAATATATAGATGCCCTGCGTGTTGAAGTAAGAGCAAATTCATTTACCGAGTTCTGGTTTGCTGAACTTTCTCGCAGATTTGCGGATGCCTAAGCCCCTGGTGTTGGATTGCGGTATGAAGGTTGATGGTACTTAATTCATCCGCTGTGTTTGTCAGATGTAATAGTCGGGATGCGGATGGAAATTAGATGTATTTGTTCCTTGGTGTGATCTTTCTTTTGAGGTGTCTGTTAATGGAAGAACAAAGGTGAAATGATGTAAGCGTGCTTTTGATTTGCATAACTCAAAGCTTTCCAAATCTGGATCTTTTGCTTCTTCCCCCCTTTCCTCGATGTTCTGTCGCTCATGTGTCTTCCGTCCCATGCAATTATGGAGAACCGAAAACATGCATGCTGTGTTTGGTGAAATGTACCTCGATTTGAGGTTAAAGTGCATTGGCCCAATGAACCTGTCGGGATGAGTGGAGAGAGCATGGAAGAGCAATTAGTCAAATCGTCCTGCTCCTCTTTGGTTAGAACGAGCAAACTCAGAGCACGCGCAATTTCGGGGCCAATTCCTTTTGTTATGAGTGGTTGTAAGCGAAAAGGCTGTAGTACGAAAAAATCACTTCCTTTCTTAGGCCGCAGAATATTACACAGTTAATGCACTACTTCACATCGGATATATATCATGGATTTTTTTTGGAAAATTTTAAATAAGAATTTGAAATGTCAGTTTTTTTATGTAAGAATTTAAAATTAACATTACTTCAATTAAATATTTTTTCAAATAAGGTTTGATATTCACATCAATCTCAAAAAATGGCTTGAATTCATTGATTTGAAAGCCAATTTTATCTTTTAATTTATTTCTTTTTTCTATTTTTTCTTTTTAAAAAAGAAAAAAATTAAAATAAAGGAAAACACGGGCGGTGCATGAGTGAAGGCCCACAGGGAGGGGTGAAGAAGACCTCTCCCTTATTGTACCAGAAGGCCCATAAGTTTACATGGGTTGCAAATCATTGCGAGGGGTGGCAGGCCCTCGTCTTGTACATATATGACAAATTTAGCAAATTATTTTTTTCTCCCTTCCTATACCGTTTCTACTTCCCCATAAGTATATCATGATTTTGCGATTAAGTCAATGCCAAATCATCGAAAAAAATAAAGGGCACTAAAATGTACTCATGGGAAAAATCATGAGCAAATAATACATTATAATTGAAAAATTAGAGATATAATTACTTACACTTTTAAATGTTTTTCGCACTTAAATTATATCAAAATGAAATATAATTACTTACACGTTTAAATGTTTTTCGCACTTAAATTATACCCAAATAAAGGGTTTGCACTCAGGGCACAAACTATCAGGTATCTAACCTCTGCGATCAAGCAAAAGAAACTCAACTCACGGTTTCGAGGAGTTCACTGTGCCGCATCCTCGAAATCCTCCCTTGCTGTGCAGCTTACACTCTCGCTAAAGGAGCCCACTCTCCCTTCGCCGTGCGGCCATAGATTCAAGGAAAGGGCAACCTAGGCCTAAGCAAAAGGAGAACCCTGTAATTTTCAACTATTAAATCACTTGGAACCCACGGAGCCTCCACTATTTGACCACGAAAAGTAAGTGAATTTACATTTTTCTGGTGTATATAAGATATGAGTACTCTATTGAGACAAGAAATCTAATATATCTTTAGGAAGGGCAAGACATAAATAAAAAGATTGTTGACAATTCACAATGACACAACACGGATGACCTCAACTAATATTATTTCTCTCCTGTACATAGTTTTGTAACATTCTCGAGTTATCTCTGACGGACTGAGACCATGTGCATGTATATCTAACTCGGTTCAGCAAATAACCATTGAGATTCATGCCGCTTCTATCAATTTCAGTGGAGAGAATGTTTTATAGGCTGTGATTTGGTCAAATTAAAATTGCAACGACATAGCCTTGTATTCTCCTCCTGGCTGCAAGAAGCAGAACAATTTCTCATTGAGAACACGAGTACATGAACTCCAAGCAATTATTCCTCATTACAGGGAGAGATGAACAAGAAGATAGAAAATGAATGAATTAGTAGATGTATTTTTCCTCCCTCACGTGGTAGGAAATGGCAATGGTTAGACAGAAGAATGACTAGAGGAGTTATGGGTTGACTATTCAGAACTGGATTCAGGAATGCTGTTGCAGATATTACTGAACTTTGTACAGTCAAATGGTCCAATTGCCTGATTATTTTTTCGCTTCACCTGCACAAACAAGAAAACTTCAATAATGGTAAAAAGAGTGGACTTTTTATAAAATCATCCTAATGGCATGCTTCAACTTGCACTCGAAACAGTCTAACAAGTCTTGCATCAGCAGCAGCACGAAAGCACACACAGAGAAACGTCATTGCCAGTGGAAATAAGCAACAATATTGCAGCTCAGCTAGATGCAATCGGCAAAATATCAGCCACTGAGATTTCACATAACAGGAACTAAACTAAATGGAAGTCTGAATATCTCTTAGTCCCGGAAATCGTACTTATCCTTCTTTAGATTAGTTACTAATCACTTGCTTAACTGACTGCTTGATGTTTATCAGCTATGAAATTCCAAAGGTACTTTATTCAATTCTATGCTTAGACAACAACATTCATTTGCCACTCAAGACTGTCCCCGTCTATATAAGCAACAACTGAAAACTGATTGGGCTTGGAAATTGGACAGCTATCTTTTCCTTCTTTATCTTTCATAGTTATCTAAGGGATAAACCTTACTAAATGTAAGTGTCAAAAGTAATTTCATTCACAACTAATTCTATAGTCTCTCTTGCATTGAACACGACTTGATGTTAATCAGCTAAGAAAATCCAAATGGACTTCATTCACTTCTATGAGAAGACAACGCATGAATCGTTTTCCACTGAAGTCAGACTTAGTTATATATATAAAACCAGTAAGGCTTGGATAAGGCTTGGATTTTGGATAACTAACTTTTCCTTCTTTATTTTTCACAGTAATCTAAGGCTTAAATATTCTAGATTTAAATGTCAAAGTAATTTCACTTTCCAACTGACTCTGTAGTCTCTCTCACATGAGCAACAACCTTTACAAAAGCCGTATCCCAAAAAAAAAAAAAAAAAAAAAAAAAAAAAAAGAAAAGAAAAAATCAAACTTTTGCTCAAGTAAGAAAGGATCATACCGGTGACCATGGACTGGGTTCAGGTAGAGTCTTGTCAGGAGGGGAATGTTGGACGGCACCGTGTTTCATAGTAAGAATTTCCTTAAGTCATGATGAATCAAATGTCAAAATTTAAAGCTTAAAGAATCAGTTTACATATAACAGATACTGTATCAACTATCAAGCCTTGAATTGTGAACCGTTGAGCATTAAAATTGAGCAAAGTGGAAGACAGTGTGTGAGATTCTTCTATTTTTCTATAACATCTGCAAATGGTCTTCAGGCAAGTAAATGACTGGAGTTATCATGGCATAAAACTTGGGTTCAGATGTTTAGATTGCAGATGTGAATTCATTACATAGAGTTGTCTATTTTCTACACAAGAGGTTTCTGTTTAGCCTGTTAAATTACCTCCCCAGCAGCTTCGAATGCTGCTAACCATTCCTCAGAGAACGGAGCAGCATCTGGTGGAGGTTTCACTATGGCAGATTCTTGTTTCCCATCTTTCTTGCAGATTTCCCTGCACCAAATTACTTCCCTAGTAAAGATTCTGAATGTGAATGAGGAGGCTTCTAAAACTGGAATCAAATATATGAAAGTTTAAGTGCAAACTATAAGCACATATATCAATTGAGATTGTGATTCTAACCCTTGGACTGATGTGGTCGTATCCTTGCTGGAATTTAAGGTACTACCAAGTTGGTGCTGCCTCTGGACATCACAAGTAAAACTTTCCGTTGGAATACTAGAATCAGCCTTTTCAGGCAAAATGCTACTTTTCAACTGACTAAGCTTCTATGCATTGGTTTTTTACAGGCAGTTCTGCTTGATCGTTTTTGACATCCAAACCCACTTCTTCACTTGACTGCCAAGATGAAACCATAACATCAACTCTTTCTGCCATAGAAAATTCATCTCTGTTGACATCCACAGCACCATCGTCTTCCAGTGATGCATTGTAAATATTTGACTGATGTTTTTCAACTGAGACTGACAACACACCCTCCACATTAGCGTCTTCAGAACTTATTCCTACATTGCCAAAATTATCTTTCTGGACAGGTTCTACTTGGGAACAAAGATCAGCCTTTAAACATTCGCTTCTAGAGACATCATCTTCATACAGACTACCACTACTCACAAAACATCTCTTTGGTTCTTTAAGACAGTTGTCCACAGTGGATATCTCAATATCTGAAGACAATACTTGATGAGCCTGTGAATCAGGTTCCAATATGAAGCAGGGATTGTGAAGCTCAGGCTGATAACCAGACTGTGCATTTTGATTAGAAGCCAAGGATAAGTTATCATCCCCAGCCAACCCCTTCATCTTGAGTGAGCAATCAATGGATGAATTGCCATCCAACAGCTGCTGTTGTCCAACCACAGCGGAAGAATTCTTCATAGCATTATCAAAACTATGAAATTCTTCATTTGTTTGATCTACATCATCTTGCCAAGATGGATCTTCAACATGTACAGAGACATCAGGCAGGTTACAGTCCTTCAATTTCTGGTGTTGTCCAAAGGAACCACTACGGCTATCTTCATGAGATGAGGTATCCACTTCCCTTGACGATAACTCTATTCCTGTCAGTGTATCAGGAAGTGGCCTTCCTGTCATTAAACTGACAGAAGCATTCTTCACCGACAAAAGTATTTGATTTTCTTCCTCATCATCACACTCCATCTCCATTAGCGTATCATCATCTCCATCTTGAACCACAGATACTAGTGGAATTGAGACATATCTATCTCCCTCTTTGATCCCACTGCAAGGATCATTTCCTAGACCAACAAAGGAAGCAGAAGTAACATCAGTTGCTGCAAGCAGTTTTTGATCTCTGTTCACAATCAAAGAAGATCCCAGATTAAAACCATCAACTTGACCAGGGAGGTACATGCTGTCAGTTGACTGTTGATCACTAAAGAAGGCAGAATTTTCAACTATTGGCTCACTCTCATGTTGTGCCGATTGATTTTCCTCTGCATATAGAACTTCTACTCTTTTAGCTTCGACAGATTGGTGAACATTCTCTGATGGAAGTACAGGGCAAAGAACAGTGGAGCTGTTCAACTGGACTCCACAAGCATGCTGGCATATGAGGGGAGAATATTTAATCATCAGAGCATTATCCTGGTGTTCACCTCCAGAACTGCAAAGTTCAGTTAGCAGTAAGTCATCATTTTCAATTGCTCCTTCCTTTTCATGAGCAACTTGCTCTACAGCATGAACTTCTGGCTGTTCATTAATACTCATCGTGTGCTCAGCACACACCAATAACTCATCATTTTCATTTGCTCCTTTTTTTTCGCAAGAATCTTCCTCTGCAGCATGATCACCCACCAGAGAAGTGCCACCATGACTAGCTGTGAGACTACCATAGAAAACTAAATTCTCCGGATCTTCAATAGATGATTCTGTGCTGCTGTCATGCAGTCCATGAAAGCCATTATCAACCTGCTCTGCAAGTTTCAAGGGAAGTACACAAGATCCTTCTTCTTCATTCGCATTATCATTTTGATCATTTGAACTGTCCACGTTCTCTTCACAATTTTTCTGGAATTCTTCAGACAATCCAACCCCCATAAACCTGGCTTGACTCTCTAAGTTTGTGACAGAAGTTTGGCTATTATCGTAGATATGAGATTCCACTACTTTGACTTTTTCTAAAGATTCAGAGACACCTTCAGCACAGGGTAGCTGATGATCTGGCGGTCCAAAACTACTCTGCATTCTGCAGGCACTGGAATCAGCACAAGGGGAATGGGAGAAAACAGTGGCATCACCAGCTAAAACTTTTGATAATCCTTCAACACATTGGCTACCAATCATATCATTCTTCTCAAAATTACTTTCTTCCTCTTTCCCACAAGGTCCTGCATGTAAGAATGGTGTATCATCATCAACTGGCACATTTCCATCATCTACTAGAGTTTTTATCTCGATTTTTTGCAGTTCCATATGCCTATGAAGTCCTTCACTACCATCCTTGAGAAACCCATGTATCTTTTGATGGTTTTCCAAAATTTCGTGTTGCATTTTCACTTTCATATTTGATTGAGCTTGAGATTCTGGATCTGCATTTTGCTTTTGATGTTCCTGGCTGAGAGATTTAGCAGAGACTTCTGTGCTTAACCCCATGTTCAGCTTTGTGTCATCAATCATCTTTTGTACTTTTTCATGCACATGCGGGGGCTTCAGCTTACTCAGAGGGTTTAATGCTGTATGGCTCTTTGAACTACCTATAGCAGACTGAGGATCATAACTTGGTTGAGTATAACTGTTCAACAGTCCCTTGGTAGAAGCTTTTGGCTGCTGAGCAATACCATTAGGCATTAAAAGAGAAGATGATAATGTCAGACGTTTTAAAATGCTTCCTTTTAGTTGGATCTAATTAACCTCTGAAAACTAACTGAAGGTATTATACCTGACGAAAAAATCCCAGAGATGGTGAAGGGGTACGCAAGCCAGTTGGTTTTGCTGCCTTGAGTTGCACATGCTGAGTGGACCCTCCTTTAAGAAGAGCATTTACAGTATAGCGGCTTCTATCTTGATAGAACCAGCACCATTATCTCGTGCTGGAGGGTTTTTTTGACCTTCTATCTCCTCCAAACTATCATTCTTGCGAGTTAATGGAGTTGGCCTGGAAGTTGATTTTCCCTGCTCATATTTCAAAGAAAATTAAGTAGATTACTAAGTTCTCTTGGTTTGGCTGATTAAGGTCGTCATCCACGAAAAGGAAAGATGACATTCGCAAAAGGAATACTTATGAAATTTGCTATCAGTTCTTTACTTGGTTGACCTACTAGAGATACACTGCAAATAGCATTGGATTCTTACCAAATTTCTTTTGGCTTGGGGAGCAATGTATTTAGCTGTTGGAGGCTTGCTGCAAGGACCAGCTAGAGTACTAGGTCGAGAATGCGTTTTATTGCTTGAAGAGACTTTCGGTCCAGCATTATTTTTGTCACTAGTCCCTGAAGAAGAGTGAAAATTTTGAACAAAGAGTATGCTTCAAAATAAACCCATGTAAGTTTTTCATATGCAAAATAAGTGGTTAGGCAACAGTTTATCAAAGTGCAAACTTTTAATAATATGGAAAATCTCTACAGTGCCCCAAAGTGTACAGATGTTACCTGATCGAGCAAGTTGACTATGCTTAGGTTGACCGACTTGCAAAGTAGTCCTAGCTGTCGGAGTGCGCAAAGTGGAATCTGGCTTGGTAGCTGGCTTTTTAGAAACCTTAGCTTCTTTACTGGCCATCTTTGTCGAATTCCCATTCACAGGCCTTATCAGTGTTCTTGGAAGTTAAGCTAAACTAAAGTTTCCATTTGTATCACGGAGGTGAAATCAGAAAAAACAAGATTTTAACATTTGTATGTTACGCTAAAAGCTCAATCAAAAGGATATGAAGATAGGGCAGTGGATTGTGAGCCGCCGCTGCGCTTGGACTTGTTACCATTGACATCATAGTTCGACAGCACCTTCCGCTTGGTCTGTCAAAAATTTTGCCTAACAGATTAATGAAGATGACCCATTTTTTGACTGACGTGGCAGTTAAATTTAGCAGTACATACACTGGCAAAGAATCACCTAAGACTACTTTCGTCGTCACAGTTTCTTGAATTGCCCCAATTGACAATGTTATTTGTTTCCAGGAGAAAAAGGAAATCAAACTGCTTATTACGGAAACTAACCGAAGAAACCAGGGCCCTGTCACGTCTAGTTAATGCATCTCGCTGATGTGGTGAACTGCTATGTTTTGTTCGGCCCTCATTTCTAGTGTTTACCGGCAATTCTTTGAATGATTTCTCCTTGAGTGCAAGCAAATCTCCCGAATCGCTTTGGGAGTTTGAAAACTCAGACAATGATTCCCCCCCTTCTTCGCAGATCACGGGCAACTTCTCCCCAGCGGAACTGCCAATGTTTCCACTTATCATGGATAATTCGGCGGGATCCAAGATACCTAAATAACAGTTCAAAAAGGAGTCATCCCAAGACATCATCTCTAAAATATCTACTCACAATTACATTAGTTTAATATAAACAATTGAAAACAAGTGCACCTTCTTCAGTAAAGAAGGCTCTGTCCCACGCTAAGCTTTTCCGCAAATTGTAGCCTCCACCTTTCTTCTTCCTCTTCATCTGCTGTGGCTCCAGGCTGAGTTTCACCATCTCGTACTTGTTCAAATTCACATTCTCTTTGTTCACGCTCTCTGTCGGCGACGGGAAGAAAGCTATTCTCAGCATGCGAGCGGCGCTAATGAAAGAATCGGTCGAATGGGAAGAGGAAAAAAACCCTAACCAGCAGGAGGGAGGCGGGGCCTGGATCCGTGGATTTGAAGAGGCGAGCAAGAGAAGAAGTTCCTGGCGGAGGCGGCCGCAGCCGGGGCGGCGGCATCATCGGTCGGAATCTGCTGCAGCAGCAACGAATCGTCCTCCCCGGAGATCTCGATCAAAGAGGGATCGGACGCCATTTTCGATCTCCCTCGCTCGCTCTCGGTCGCAGCTTCGCTAGATGTTGGCTCGTTACCGTTACGCGATCGGGTATTCTGTCACTGTTCTGTCTGTGGGCTCAATTTTGAAAAGCGCACGAGCGGGAAACGGTCGAGCTCGGAGATGGGTGATCACGTGGCTTCGTATTCTGTTTTCGGAGTCTGCGCGGAACCAAATTCAAATGGGCCGTGGGCCGTGGGCCCACTATTTAGGGGGTTCGTAGCGTGCGAGAGAAGCAATAACAAAGCCAGTTTACATGGAAAAAATTCTTCCTTTTCCACCCGTCTGGTTTTCATTTTTTATTCTTATATATATCCTGCAACTATTCTCTTTTTTCGTTTAATGAATCGAGTACTTTGTCATGCTAAATCTGGAGAAGCTATGGCTCTGTTTCAGCATTTAGAAGGGTTCTAAGGCCTTGAAGGATTTTGGCCAAATGCCAAAAGCATTTCGTTCATTTTTTGGAGGGTTTTTTGGGGAGATGCGATACATCTCCAAAACCCATCAAAGGTCCTTAAGAGAATAGAGGGTTGAAGAATCTATGTTAGGTCTTGTTAAGCTTTGCTACATTCGGTAAAATCATAGATAAAATAGCCCGATTTTGCCCTCCAAGGTCTCTAAAGCGTGAGGATCCATTTCATGCAAACACACAAACTGAAATGCACCTCAACTCGTCCAACCATAGAATGAAATTCAAGAGCACGAAGAACACCGAGACCAACACAACCAAACCGCGCATGGCTTAGAAAGCATTTCTTGTTTGGAGATGTAGGCAAAAGGTTCTTTCGACTAGAATTCCCTATCAATTTGAGTATTACAAAATTTATTTGACAGAAAGAATCTATACACACTCTATCCTTACCCCAAAAAGAGAAAAAAATCGGAACATACAGACAGGGTGGCCTGACATTCTGCAAAATCCCTCTCTGGATGTGGTATTATTTTACAACTCTTATAACCCCAAAAGTTACATGTATAATGATTACCCACCTCATTTTTTTTTTTAATCTTTTTCCTTCACTAAAAATCTAAACTTCATGGGAGAAAATGTGAAAAGTTATCTCAAGCCGAACTGCCAAGCAGAGGCATCCTCGCACGACAAGTTCTGAGAATCTGAGAGAGACCTTCCCATCAGATGTGGATCACCGGAGGGAAAAGAGGAAAAGCATGTCATCCGCCCGCAGAAGTGGAGTCTGTCGGTGTTCAACCTTGCTTCGATGGTTAGAGATGTCGGACCTTTCTTTGTACAACGTATCTTTTGGAACCAAACTCTCAGATTGATGAATTATAAAACTCTCAGATTGATGAATTATAACTAATCTTCCTCCTCCGTTAACAAGGAAAAAGAAAATGGTCTGAATTTGTAGCCATCGCCATGGTAGAATTTATTTTGAAACTCTACCCAGTGAAGACGCAAGGCGTGAAGGAAAGCACTGAGGGTCTCCATCATCAGCAATATGAACGCAGTTGCAAAAGCAAAAACTGCTAGTCCCACTAAACGGATAATAAGGTTGTCGTACCTGTAACCAATTAACAGAGTGATTGATTTAAAAAGAAAAAGAAAAAAAGCACAGCGTCGAGCAAATGCAAACTGAAAAGATAGACAGAGAAGTAGCTTGTGCATCTTACAAAGTGTTGGAACATTGATGGCCAATTTAATTCGATTTGATGGAATTATTGAAAGTCTATTCAGATGAATAGGTCTACTTAGGAATTGCTGGGAAAAAGAATATGATTGAACCAAACTATCTGTGTATACGAGCCAGCATGAGTAACTACAAGATATCAGACTTTGGTAAGACGAGCAAAGTGATTGACGAAGAAAAAAAAGATCACGTCCCAGTTTACTTGATATAAAAATGGAAGCATGCAGAGGTCGTGCTGGTGAAAAATGAGACGAAAAATTAGAACTAGCAACACAGTCAATGAATAAGAACTTACCCCCAGGCAAGTAATAGAACTTTCTCATAAAAGACAGTTGACAACTCCGAATGCGCCAAGCTGTAAAAGCACATTCATCACTAGGGAATGGTGGCATATAATGAAGAATGCTGAATGATAAAGGTCAAGGCTGTACCTCAGTGCCCAAAGACGAAGATACGAAGCTGTATTTGAAACTGCACCAAGGACAAACTCTATGGAATGTATCATTTGGTGCACAAATACCTCACTAAAATTAAACTCCTCATGATGCTGCCGTGCAGAATCAGGTTGTGTCTCTCCATCAATATCCATCTCAGAGGTGCCAAGCATCTGATAGGTACGGCCTTGAAATCTCTACAATGAATTAGGAAAAAATAACTGAAATAGAACGTCTAACAATCTTCATGTTCACCATTTATAAAGAATTAAGATGCTGAATTTACAAAGAAAATGAATACATATGCATTGTTCTTTGAATGGAGTGGAGTGGCGTGGGGTGGGGATGGGATGGGAGCAAAATGTATCGCGCTTAGCTGTGTTTCATAGTTTGTACAAACATCATCATCACATGGTCTAGATGGCAATACTTCTACGCACTTCAGGGTATCTAATGCCACTTCATATGCAGTCTACATCACAATTTTCATCCACCTTTCTCTGGATTCTCTGTATTTCCATCATATAACTGCTACATCACTCGTCCTATCAATGCATTTCCTGATTATCTTAGCAAATAGTTAAAAACATTCTTATCATTTTGGTGTACCATTGTCTTTACAAGCTTTTTGTGCACCAATACAGGGTCTTTCAAATCCTGATCGCTCAAACATGACTTCAAAATTGGTGTTCCCAAGCTGCTCAATAGCTGAGACAGCGATGTGACTAATTGATTCGTGAGAATATGGTCGTCCATTTGTCATTTCTGTATCTACAGACATCACCCCTTGACATTTTGAATCCAACGTCAACCTGTATTTCATGCAGAACAGTTGATTCACTAATTCCCTCTCTGCACAGTCGATCTAAGTTAGCTATTTGAGAGATTCAGGTATCTAACTCCTATTCAGCACTTCCTACAAGGCCCTTTTCTTGTTCTCAAACTAAATTTCGATCCACTTTGTCCTGTTCCTACTTAATCTAAATCCTTCATATTGATTCAGCTGCCTCCCTTTCTAGATAAAAATTATGTAGTGATTAAATTTCACTAAAGGGTTTGCCAACTAGGTAAAACAGCTAAAGACAGAACACAAGGATTTTATTCCTTAGGAATGAAATGGACGGTCTGCCTTTGACCTGACCACTGAGGTGGATTTACTCCAGTCTGGGCCCCCAAAGTTAGTCAGGGATACCACCTGACTGGTACACAAGAAAATAGGACATTAATGTAGATGAATCTTACATGTGACAACATGAGTTAGATAAGACTCTATATTCCTCAAGGGAGAGATGTTGCAAATCGATATAAACTTACACTAGAAAAGAACGAAGAAAACAGGAAAACCATAAAGGAAGCATCCAACAAAGTTAATAGATTATGCGCCTCGGGTGGGTTAAAAATTCTAGGTTTGGACAAACCTCAGAGTGAAGCTTCTTCAAAATAAAAGGTTTTGGGAAGAGCATCCATGGAACAGCAATCAACGCCAAAAGCAGTAAAATGATCTGCAATGACAATCAGTTGCGGTGAAAGTGAGATTTAAATTCAATGTATACAACTTCTCAATTGATAACATTCAAAACAATCACCTGAAGTGGTTTCTGACCCCAGAACAGTTGGTTTTCGCCAAGATCATCGGTGGGACTCAAAAACATGTAAATCATCACATGGTAAAGGTCTGCTTGAGAACCAGTGCACCATTTGATGATAATGAGAAGTGAAAGATACCCAAACAGGCTATTAAGAAAGATCACTTGTGGCACAAACTGGAACCTAACATATGAAAAAGGTTTAAGTTGATACTTCTGTCACATTATACCAAATAAATGTAGAATAGCAGTCACTCTATTCATTGTGAGAGGGAAAACCTGATGTCCAAAGTGCTTTTGAAAAAGCGTGCATTGAAGTAACTTAGTATGATACCCAGATTCATCTGCACCACACCCAATAGAATCGACATCTTCATTTTGAGAGAATTCAAGAAAGGAAGCTCTGAACGACTTCCTCGCCAACTAGGATCTACCCCAAATGGGTAAGGATCCTGGTATTTGATCAGACCAACTGAACGGGCATCACTAACATAAAAAGAAAGAAAATTAAATAAAAAAATTGCATGAATAAACAATTTCAAGCATAATAAAGGCACAATAATTTAGGATGGAATTACTCAATGAAACTTAAATAACAGAATTTTAAGTGAAGTAATTGCAAATTAAGCACGAAAGGGCTAAAGTACAACAAATAGTAAATTTTCAGATCCAATCTGAACAGTAAAGTTGAGAAAAGTAGAAACTATAAACGTCAGGTTTCCACAGGACCATACCAATAATTGCAACCTGAGTTTAGGCCAAAAAAAAAAATGCAACCTAACTTGAAAGTGGAAACTAGCTATTAAACAACAGCCTATCTCTACTAGCAAAAGCTATTTAAGACAATGATAATCCTAACCACATATCCTACGCAAACATTTACTGGAGACTCTCACCTGATAATCCGAAATGGACTATGGGCTTCTTTGTGAATATTGAATCTAGTGATTGATTTTCATGAGTCGGAGAGATTGATTATGTGGAAGTAATGTTTTACATAGCCTTGACATAAGTTACTTTAAGTATTACAAATTTTGTCAGATTAGGCTCTCCTAATCACTTTAGTGATTTTTGCAGTGACATGTGAACACCAGATTATGTCGACGATGAGGGCAACATCATACAGGCTCAAGTGACTTCTAAGTGATTCCATGAATAAATTTAATGAACTTCCTTTTTACTAGAGATTAGTTTCAATATAAGTGGAAGGAGATGATGATCTCAGGTAGTGCTTCCTTTCCCTAAAGCCTCCTTTTATTCTCAACTAAAAGGGATGGTGGGTAGGAAAACGGAAAAGGATTTGATAGTAGACTCGTTGAAAAAGTCATGGAGATATAAATATTTACCAGAACCTTTTGCTAAAGTTACTACACCAATTTAGCTTCTCAAAGAAGCTAGGAAGTATAGAATTTTCCTTTTAAACTCCCCAAGAAGTTAACCTCTCAATGAAGATGGCCTTTCTTGAAATGTTAAAATCATTTTCAGCCATTCCTTTTAACCTCCCTAAGAAGTTAGCTTCTTAAGATGATTTGCAGCCACAAATTTGCAAATTCTCGTGGACTCCTTATATTCATGTATTGTTATATGGTGATTAGTATAAATAGGCATGTTCACTCTTGTTTTGTTTCAGCACACAAGAAGAATGGCACCTGGAGAGTGCGGTGCTCTTTCTGAGCTGTGTGAAGCATGAGTTAAGTGGGCTGTGTGTGCAAGAAAGGTGTGAGCTTGATATCATGTATTTGTGGGTGACATGAGAAGTGTTATGTTATTTACGAGTACTTCATTTCGTTGAGAAACTAAGTTAAGTTGTTTGCTTGAGTGCCCATCAATCTTCATACTCAACAAGTAGTGTCAGAGCTTTCTCGACCCAACATATTGATATCACAGCCAACTTCCGTAACTAACACTTCTCTCCAGAAAAAAAGCTCAGCACCATGTTCAGATAAGAATATTTTGAAATTAAGAGTAAAACATTGATATATTAATCAGCTCAGAAGCTTTGGATGCTACCAAAAAAGGGGAAACAAAAGGACAAACCTGCAAGAAGTGTCTCGGCATTTGTAAGCCGACTCACCAAATATATTGAACGGAACAGAGAAGAATTCATTGTATATCAGTCCACAGTAAATTGAAAAGAGAGACATCAAAAGGAGTACATAACGCCCTCCAAAGAGCATCTCCATAAAGCTCCCAAGTTTCTGGCACCAGTAAATATGCTCATTAAATATAGAAACGCATATCAAAGCATATAACGTTGACATAAAGGAAAACTTTGAAAGATAAACTCTTGACTATGCTGCTTCAATCAGTTGCAAAAGTGCTTCATATAAATCAATTGCTCAATGAACAACGAACCTGACCAGTGAGCTTCCTTTCCTGCGCAATAAGGACTAAAGCTCCCAGCAGTAAGCATATTCCATGGCCCCAATCTCCAAACATAACAGCAAAAAGGAAAGGAAATGTAACGACGGTGTAGACTGCAGGATTTGCTTCTTGATACCTAGCAACACTGGTCAAATGCATTATCACATCAGAATATGACGATCGACTGAAGTATCAAAAACATACACTCTTTTGTTGATGATGTTTCAGAATCATGTAAATTCAAACACGTCCACTCTTTGACAGACAAACTCTTGTACATAAAAACAAAAGGCAAATACACTCATAGAATGAAAAAAACAATTGCACTGTGAAAAGTCACAATGCCTAAGAATCAATAGTTAAAATATTTTGTAGAACCATGCAAAAAATTATGCCTAACAACTGATCGTACAGTTCAAGGAGCAAAAGAACTGTATCCAATAAAATAAGCATCCTAAAGTATTTGCTGGCAATATCCTTCAATTGGAGTGGCCTCAGAACTACTGCTGATTTTGGAGTTTCCATGACTGCATAGAGCAGAATAAGTTAAAAATTTAAAGAAGCAGCTATCTTCATACTGAACACATTTCCAGATACTATCATCGTATGGGGTGTTATTCAAAGAATAAAGACAATGAAAGATTGTTTCAGAATAACATAAGTCCAACTGTTCATTTTTATTTGCATCGCAGAGGGAAGCATTATGTTATGTACATCCAGACCACAAAAAGAAAAACTCATTTCCAAAGGCCTCACAAGTTACTGTCAATAGGAGTCTATCATAACCAAAGCTAAATACTAACTTCTGCAAATCAGCTTCCCCTAGAAGAAACAAAGAAGGATGACATGCAAGTTGCAATAAGCATCACATATAGCAGCAATTTGAGCTCACCCATAAGCATCGACAATTTCCTGAAATGCACTTGTAAAACGATTTGTTCTGAAAAATGTGGGAGGGGATTCTGGAGCATCCATCTCATGAAATATTATTCCAACTTGCGAGTTGCTATCATATGTTGCACGTTGCAGAGCCTCCTGAATCTGTAAAAGGGAAAATATTTGATTTTAGAAAGCAGAATAAGACTACACTTGAAATACAATGATGAATTGATGAACTGGGGTCACCAGATAAGACCAAAATGAAGAGACTTAAAGAGAACTGCATAGCAATTAACCTTAGCCTTCGCAAATATTGGACACCAACCCTCTCCAACAAGACATTTTTTTGTGACGTCGAAGTTCAGCATATTCAATGTGTCATAGATAGCTTTCTCCCTCCTTACCTGAAAAGAATGGGAAACATAGTCATTTCTTTCACCAGAAAGTTTAATGAAACAGAAAATATTTGAGCCATACTCTCAAGTCTGTTCCACTGGCAAATATAGAGACGCAATACCAGTGTTTATCTCTTAGCACTACTAAATTGCAACTTACCATGCTCATCCATTTGTTTAAGTGAAACTGAATGGAACTAAGAGCTCTGTTTCGGTGATTGTAACCAGCATCCAAGGTTGTTTCTATTTCAGAAAGGCGAGACAGAACCTGAAACCAAGAAAATCACTTCATCCAACTACTCTCTTCAATTGAATGAGGATATAAGTCTGCCAAGTTTCCTGAAATCCACATACTTCTTGACTTATTTGTCTTTGCTTGGTTAAGTCTTCAGGAACAGGATAGCAGTTAGCACTAAATGCCTCACAGATTTTTAAAATCTTCATTCTAGCCTGCTCCCCAGAGAAAAAAACCACAAACACTATCTTCTCAACCTGCAAGAGTAAATACAAAAGAAGTGGTCAAGAGACTGTTCAAGAACAAGCTTCCAGAAAACTACAAAACAATAGATGAATTTTGACGACAAATTTCAATATAAACTTTTATCAGAAGAGTTTTAGCAGTAGATTTGATTTTGATGAAAAAAGTAGGTACCGTTTCAGATGTTACAGGATCAACTATATCTTCATCAGCCTGCCCCTGATTAAAAAGCATGTTTCCTCTTGTGGCACGGAAAAGCATCCTCTCAAATATTTGCACTTTTGACTTACATATAATGCCGCTGATAAATCTTACACGAGACTGCTCCATTGTTTCAGGTCTCATCTCCTGAAAGCCAATGGTACTCCACATAAGAAAATTTAAGTTAAGAAAAAACGCTAGTATCATCCACAATAAGACAACAGTAGTGTCAATTAAGCGCACATAAAGTTCAACAAGACAATGCATAGAATACCTTCTCAAGTAAGGATGCCGTCTCAACATAGTCACCATTTGAGTGAATATTTTCATCCAACTCTCTATCCTCCACAGCCACAGGACTCTTTCCTGAGACAAGAAAACCACCTGCCTGGCAGTGGCCCCACAGGACAAAATGAAACGATGAATATCCCTTCAAGGAGATTAAAACAGTGACAACCAAAAATAAGCCTTTTTTCCTACAATGTTGTTAAGCTAGAATCATTCCAGCACTGTGCTATATTAACTGCAGAAGATTCTTAAGCTCAAGGTCCACTGGATCTGGACTTGGGTCATCTACCGCCTCTCGTCGTCCCTTCATTTTCATAATGATTTTAGAAAGCAAAAGTTTTCAATGCCTATCCAATAGTAACCAGCAGACTCCGAAACATAGTCTAATCGGAGAGAGGTTTAAACCTTTCACCCAAAGTGTTGAAATATTGTCCTACATCACTTGACAACAGGTCCTAAATGCTCTATATATTCATGTGGTCTCCCTCCACCCATCAGCTTAAAACTTTTGGCCAGGACTTTCTAACATAGTATCAGAGCAGTGTCATCCATTTCACGAATGTGCACGGTTAAAATTCCACATGAATGTGTGTAGTCAAAATTCTACGTGCCGCTTATAATCTGGCTTGCACATGAGAGAAGGTGTTGAAATATTGTCCCACCACACTTGACAATGGGTCCTAAATGCTCTTTCTATCCATGCTAAAACTCTAACCTACTCGTGAAATTGGCCAGTAAAGCAACAATCACGAGGCAAAAATAGCTTGACAATCAACTGGAACAGCCTGTGGCCCCTGTCCATCAAAAGAAACAATACACTCCATTGAAGCTCGAATATAGCATCCATACGAGAAATCCAGAAGAGAAGATTCCAGCACTTAACTCCAGCCTACACAACTTGGCAAGCAAGAAATGTACCAAGGAGGACATGCCATCATCATAGTTAATATCATAATCCATTTACCATCTCAAGCCCACAGTTCATCAGGGAAGCTAGGTTTAGAAGATTAACTTAGATTTTTAATCAATTCTACAGTGCAAAAGGAAGAAAGTCAATATGGAAATGATGGTAGCTAGTTGGTCCTTGACACAAAGCCAGGGTGAGAAAGGAGAAAGGAAAATACCTTTTGCAAAACCATTTTAAACTCCAGAAGCTCATTATAGGCCTGTCGAAGTTTCTCGCTATTTGCATTCATCTCATTTAGCTCATGTTCATGTTCAGCGAGTTGGATCTATGGCCAAACATTACATGTAGCGTATCAATCGAATTATCCAAATTGTGAATGCAAAATCTCAAGGCAACAGTACAAAAAACAAACCTCTAGTTCCTCCAACTCAACATCTGGTTGTGTTGCCGAGTGCAGGGAAGATATTAGACCAGCCTTACTGATCTGATCTTTGAAAAAACGCAATTTTCTTGACATCTCTCCGCATCGCTTCACCTGCCAAAGGCATTCCAAAAAAAAGAAGAATCAGAGACGTGTTCTCTGGATGGCAATGATATATTTTGGCAAAATCTGAAGCCCTTTCTGCATTACAAAAGTACATCAACTACAGCTGAGAAAGTACCTGATTAACAAACGTTCTTTGGAAAGGACTTCTATCTGCATTAAGCTGCAACACGGAAACATCATTGGGCAGTAGCAGGTACATATTGCTTACCAGTATAATTATCTTAACTCCTATATAGCCACAAAACTTTGATTTCTGTTTCTTTTTCTTCATCAGTCTGTTATGGTATATATAAAATCAAAATCAATATGTGGGGAGAAAAGGCACAATTAGATCGATAGTTTGACTTGACAATACTCTGTGGAAGAATGATATATCATAGCATCGCCTCGCATCAATCTGCTTCTTACATGAAAAGATTCTATATCATGGCAACAAAACATATATTTGACATCAAACAACATGACACTCTACAGAAATGAGCTAAGGAAGGAACATAACTACGGTTCGATCAGTGACTTCACTTTTGCCGGAGACCTTCACCGAGCAAAAGTTTTCTCGAGCTACAGAGCCCCAATTTCACCATTTACCTCTTAGTCTTTCATTTTCTTTCCCACGGAAGCTATTGCCTAAAATGCTAGTGATCTCATGGTCTTCTGTTCCTTCTCAATTTAATGTCAAGTCCGTGGCTTCTTCCAAATGTCCATGCACCTACTTGGCCAAGAGCGAGGGACTGCATCCTCAACAAATTACATAAGAAGTTCGACGCCGCTTGAGAGTCCCTAACTCCCCTATCCTATTCTCTAGCTCGTGCTTGGTGAGACCTCCTAATGCATTGCACTAAAACAAGGGCATCTCCCATTCAGGATATCTCGAATCCTGCCAATGAGATTCTTCATGCATTATCCATTATCCCAAGCCCTTCTAGGTTATCGACCTCCTCAATTTAATCTGAACAGCTCTCACTCACCTCCGCCTAACAGAATTTCCATTTTTGCACCATACCATGGCTCGAAAAGCGAAATCAATAATCACGCGATCCAACGGCAAAAGCCAATCCTACCACGACGCTTTGCGACTTCACGCGAATAAAACAGTCGTTCCACCCTGACCGGATCGCTGATCAGTAACTCCTATTCCACTCAAAAGCAAATTCAATCGCGATTCGATCTAGGACTTGAGATCAAGGGACGACGGGGTCGGAATGCTTACGTCGCGGAATTGGAGGAGGCCGAGCTCGCCGAGATAAGTGATGGCCCGGTGGGCGGACTCGAAGGGCATGATGAGCTGCACGAAGGTCATCCTCTCGGAACGCATCAGATCCATGGCGGGCAAGTTGTCGAAGAACTCCATTGTTCCTCCCCTCTTCCTCGCTCCGCCGCGCTGGCTCGAATCCGGCGATGGGCGTCGAAGCTCGCCGCGCTACTTTTCAGATCTGACGGAACGGAACCGTCGACATCGCCATTCGCGACACGGGAATGAGAATGTGAAATGCGCTTTGACGTAGAACGAAAGCTCCGTGGCCCGCGTTTTAGTGGGGCTAATTAGGTCGTTTCGTTTTTTTCCGAGACGACGATTTATTTTACTCGTTCAATTTTGGATTTATTTGCTTTGCCGTTTTGACAGATTTGCTTCCACTTACTTTCCTTCCCAGAGATCGGATACTATTAATAAATCACTGGGATTACTGCCAACGTTGCCTTTTCCTGAACCTGACGAAGGCAATATTTTAATTTGTTCTCATTTACTTGCACGGTCTATGCATACATTGTCAGCTAAATTGAAGTGAAGATATTAGCATGGAAATTGCTAAAATTACCTTTTCAGTCTCAGGGTCTTTAAATTTGCACGGACGCGATGATGAAATAACAATGTCGACAAATATATATCGAAACCATCTAATCGATTTGTAAAACGTGTGATTAGGAGACAAGACGATTCGGTAAAGATTTGTGAGGGTTTTTCATTGAAGATAATACCACGAAGAGTCAAACTAGTACACCAGGATGTATTTATTTTGAACTAATTTTGTGTCACCAAAGGCCCAAGACTCATACACCTATGGTGTATAATCCCAAGGCTAATTTTCATGTTGCAAAAAATTTTAAACTAGATACCTATGACACTACCATTCATTATATTCATTCCAATATACCTGTCAATTTGGTGATGTGGGATGACATGCGATGAATAACTAGTCCGACGTGGACCCAATATGAAAACATCGCATGAATGGCTCTTCAAACGCTGTTGTTGTGGGGGCCGTCCCAAAGAAAATGAACTGAGATTATTCGGGCAAAATTGAACTTAGAGTAAAATTAGGGATTTCAATTGAAGGGGAACAGCCAAAGATGGCGAGAATAGAGAGTTGTTATCTAGGGCCATCAAGAAATGGTTGATGGAGATAAGATGAAGGAAAATTTGCAAGACGTCATAATCTAAAATAGATTTGTCGCCGGTTATTAAGTTTACGATTATTATAGAAGAACATTAGTTTGAATTGAATGTGTGTTCGAATTTTTTGGGTCGCAAACATATGGCGAGGATCTTAATTTGAGATTTTAAAAGGGCTGACAGCATGGCTTTCTTGCCTTTATTTTCGTGAAGGAAACAGCTGTTTATGTGAAAAAGAAGCGACTTAAGGTGATTTCATTTAGGTAAACATTTCTTCATCGAGAAACTCGTTATTAAAAATGGCAAAAAAAGGGAAAAAGTACTGTTAAATGAAAGCACATAGTAATGAAGTTGCGAACGTGCAAATTGTGATACGACCCCCCCCCCCCAAAAAAGGTGCAAATTGTGATTCCATAAAAAAAATAATAATAAAAAAGAGAGAGAGATGAGTGTAAATTCAATCCTCTAACTTGAAATATTTTGCAATCCAGGTTTTGATCTTGTCTATCCAAATCAAATAAAATCAAATTCTCTTACTCAATATTTCTAATCAAATCCTCTTATGTTAATGTGACCGTTTGATATGTCTATTTAAGAATAATACCGCTATAATTCCAAAGTTTTAGTCTCATAAAGGAAAAAAGGAAAAAAAAAAGACTTTTTATGAGCACATCAAAGTCAAGCAACCATGTTAACATAATTGAATGTGATGACTGAGAAAAATGACAAATGAAAAGATCAAGCAAGTTAGAGGACTCGATTTGCATCAAAAGGAAGTTTGAGGACTTGATTGCTAAGGCTACATAAATTAGAGGACTAAATTGCCACTTCTCCAGAGAAGAAGCTGGAGCCCGTCTAGTGAACGGTAGTGACGGTCCAAACTAGATTCCAAACAGCGTAATTTGTTCATTACGGGTCAAAACTAAAAAGAGTAATTACAAATAACTTGGACTAGATGGGCTAATTTGGGCCATCCGCCCTGTTAGAAACAGATTCCTAAAAAAAAAAAAAAAAAAAATGATACTTGAACAATCAAATACCCAAAACGAATGTGGAAATATGCCCAGGAAACATGTAACACCAGTCAAAAGATATATCATGAAGATAGATATACATTGTTTGCCACATATTGTACTGTTGTAGTCTGAGAATAATTAATTGAGGCCCTGAGATTCCATTCGTTCAAGAGAGAAAACACTATTATATAAGGAGATAAAAAAAAAATACGTTCTATTTTTTCTTCACAGTCTCCAATTCAACGTTCTCCTTTTTCATATTTATACAGTAATAACTGCACTCTCTTTTATGAGTCATTCATTTACGAGTTGGGTTGTCGTCCAACATGGGTGGATGGGTTTGACTTGGCCCATTAAATAAAAAAAACCAATCATCTCTCACTTGCAGATGTTGAGCTGAATATAACTCTTTCTTCACCTCTCTGCAACATTCATACTAATAAATAATCCGTGCGACCAACATACTTCGAGAGCTCATTGCCATACATATATTAAAAATATATAGTAGCTTATAATGGCATCACATTTTTTAGTAGATATAGTATGCAATACTCTGGATTCGATCAATCACATTTATATCCATATTGATCTCCTTTTAATAACGATATATTATATTCACAATTATGATTATCTCAAAATAATTATAATTAGTTGACCATTGAATACAAAATAAGAATGTGATTCTCCAAATTCGATCTTCATTTTTTCTCAAAACTCTCAATTTTAGTTCAACTTGCTTTTCTAGAAATGTCCCGTTAGATCGAATCAATTCATAATCATTGGTAATATTCTAAGATAACAAATATTAAATAGAAATCTTGAGAATAAGTAAGAATCATAAAGGTAATTAATTGAGGAACTATTTTCCTCAAGAGTCTCACGCTGCATAAAAGTTGAGATCAAAACTTTTGCTACTCTTATTAGTCATGCATATGTAGTATGAAATATATATTATGGTATTAACTCATTTCCTATGGAGTGTATGTCTACACTTTCAATATCGTACAAATGATAATTCAAACATATTTAATATCTAACTTGAGTTTACATATTTACTCCATTAAAAATCCATCAGAACTTAAATCTGGCATCAAACAGATAAAGTAAAAATATATGGGTTATTTTACTTTCGTATATAGTGAACATTATGCCTTCATCTTAACACTAATTAATGCGACATCTATATTTTAAGCTTAAACTCTCGATTATCACATAGATAATAAGCTTAAAAACCGTCTCATCTCTATTTATCACATAGTAAGTAGAGGCAATTATCCATGTGAATGGGTTAATCTCTTATCTGTTCGGCATACTTTCTCAATTTTTTTATGATAAACTAAGCATTAAGATGCATAAACATCAAATAAAGACTCATGGGCATTAATAATGAAGAACGAATTTATTAAATGTGAACACTTAAGGGAAATTACAATATTTAATACATAAGTCTCTACGTAGTCCTAGAGATTTTACATGGCCACAAAACACATCTCTAGATATTAGCTTCATCATAGAATTTGCTACTATTCTATGCGTATATACTGGAAGTTCACATATTTTCGTGCAACCATATCTTTAACAAAATTATACTTGGTAAATATGTGTTTGGTCTTAACATGATATTTTGGATATTTGTTATACACTATTGCTGCTTGGTTATCATAATTAACCAACAATGAGTTTGCAACATTTTTAACAACACCTAAATGATCCAAAAATCTCTTAAGCCAAATATTTTATTATATTGTTGTTGATAATGCCACGAGCTCAGCTTTCATCATGGAAGAAGGCTATACATGTTTGTTTTTTCTGCTCCAAGATATAACGCCATTATTCAGTAATAAAATAAATCCAGAGGTAGATTTCTTTTCATATAAGTAAATCTCCTCTCCAATCAGTATCTAAATAGTCTTCAAGTCGCAAATCATTTCATTGATAATTAAGTGTATAATCAGCAATTCCCTTCAAATATTTTAATATACTTTTGATGGCTTTTCAATAAATTTAACCTTGATTTGATTAGTATCCAGTTACTATTCCAACTGCAAAGCATATGTTAGGTCTTGTACACATCATAACATACATTAAGCTTCCAACAACATTAGCATAAGGAACACGTTGCATTTATTCATTCTCTTATAGAGTCTTTGGACACATTTTATAACTCATTCATTTACCTTATGCAATAGGAGTATATACGGGTTTATAATTTTGCAAACGAAATTGTTCAAAAACCTTGCTTATATACATTTTTTGCGAAAGAGACAATAATCTTTTCAAACGATTCTTTGAAATCTTAATTACAAGAATATATGCAGCATCATCCATGTCTTTCATCTCAAAGTTGGAAGATTATCAAATTTTGATAGTATTAACAAACTCCATATTACTTATAGCGATCAGCATATCATTAATATATAATGATATAATTACAAATTGATCTTTGGATTTTTTAATATATATACAATGATCATCATTAATCATTGTAAAATTATATGCCATTATGGTATTATAAAAAAATATATATACAATTATCTCAACAATTGCTTAAGGTCATAAGTCCACATATCTTTTGTTATTGGCATTTCAAAATGAAACCAATAGGTTATTTTATATAAATTTATTTTTCTAATTCTCCATAGAAAAAAAGTCTTTACATCCATTTAATATAATTCAAGATCCATATTAGTTACTATTGCCAGAATAATATGAATTGAAGTGAATCTTACTATAGGAGAAAATATTTCCTCATAATCAATTCATTCATATTGATTATAGCCATTCACCATAAGAGGAGCCTTATGCCTCTCTATCGAGCCATCAGTTTTACGCTTTATTTTAAAAACCTACTTGTTCTTAATGGCTTTGCGTCATTTTAAAAGGTCAACCAGTCCCAAGATTAGATTTTATTGCCTCCATCTTCTCTTGCATTACATGCATCTATTTTTCCTTATTAGGGTAATTTAAAACCCCATTTACATTTCTTGGCTCATCTTCGTCTTGTGGAGCAACCATAAATGTTTCCCTTTAATGTCAAAACGTTGACGGAAAATGTACACTTTGCATGTTATTCTCCATTATACTCCCACTCAAATTAGGTAATGATGATATTGTCTCATCAGGTGGTTGTAATTGAAAATGAGTCAAATTTAATTTTTCACTTCTCATGTTACTCCTACTTGGACAAACTCTACTAAGCATGTGACATCATGGGATTCAAATTCAGTTATACTCCCATTATCCTGCCCATTTATGAACCCATTTTGAGTGTGCTGAATATCTTATAAAAAAACCTCTTTTTAGCTTTGGGACCCAATTTCACATATTTATGAGAGGGTTCATGAGTATAGGCAATATAGCCCCATAGTTCAAGAAAATTCAAGGCAGGTGTTCTACCTATCTATAACTTATATGGAGTGGAAATAACTGATTTAGAACGCATACGATTAAGTATATAGGCAGTAATTAATAAACCATCACCCCAAAAAGTGATAGTTAAATTAGCATGAGCCATCATGGACCTAACCATCTTCAGTAAGATTCTGTTTCTCCTTCCCACAATACCATTTTGTTGGGTAATTTAGAGAATAGACAATTGTCTTTATATTCATTATTCATCACATAAATTTCTAAATTTATCATATAGATGTTCTTGAAATCAATCGGATCTTAATGCTTTTATTTTCTTATTTAGTTGATTTTCTACCAAGTTTTTAAACTTTTTGAAACAACTTAATGCTTCAGATTTATAAGAAATCAAATAGACATGTCCGAATCGAGTATAATCATCTATAAATGTGATAAAATAAATAGTCTCATGCCTTCCTTTCACATTCATTGAACCACATATGTCAAAATGGATTAATTACAAAAGAAATTCAACTATTTTACATTTTTTCAAATAGTTTCTTTGTTGTTTTATTTATTAGGCAATGCTTACATATGAGCAAATCGACTTTTTCAAAGTTGTCCAATAAGCCCTCTTTGACTAATCTATTTTTACGTTGTTGGTCAATATGACAAAGTTTAACATGCCACACATTCACATCATTATCATATGAATTACAAGACATGAAGAGGGAATAATAAATATTAACATTACTATAGTCAACATCTAATACAATAAAGGGATAAGTGCTATAAAAATCCTAAAACTTGTCACGAAAATGTATTTAAGTCTTAAAACTTACAAAAAGTGCAAATAAGTCCTAAAACTTGTCAAAATGTTTCAATCGAGTCCTAAAACCGATGCCGTTAGCCTTTTCCGTTAAAAATGCTAACGTGGCATTTTAAATTATATTTTTATTTTCCATGTGGATTTTTTTAAAATTATTTTTAATTATTTTTTAAAAATAGATTTAAAAACTAAACAATTAGATTTATTTATTTATTTTTTCACCAAAAACTAAAAAGAAAAGTTAAAAAATTTATTTAAAAAAAAAAAAATCAACGGCTCATCTCCCCGCCACCTCCGCCGTCGTCGCCGCCGCCCATCGCGCCCCGAGCAAGCAGTCGGCCCCGAGCGAGGGCCAACGAGGCCTCGCCCAAGGAGGGCGACGGTCGTCGACCCCGCTGGGGCCGGCGAGGAGACCACCCCCGCCCAAGGTCGATGACCGTTGCCGGCCCCTTCGGCGATGGGCGGCGGTGGCGGGGAGAGGAGCCGCTGATTTTTTTAAAACAAATTTTAAAAATAATTTTTTTTTTTTTTTTTTTTTTTTTAGTTTTTAGTTTTTGGTGAAAATAAGATAAAATGAATAAATCTAATTTTAAAAAATAATTAAAAAATCCACGCAGAAAATAAAAAATTATTTAAAATGCCACATCAGCATTTTTAATGGAAAATGCTAACGGTGTCGGTTTTAGGACTCGATTAAAATATTTTAACAGGTTTTAGGACTTAATTGCACTTTTTGTAAGTTTTAGGATTAAAATGCATTTTCATTGATAAGTTTTAGGACTTCAAAGACTTATCCCTACAATAAAACCATCTAGAAAATAATCATAGTAGTTTATATCCAAATACAAACCACATTATTATTTTGGAAGTTCAATCTAAAATCAAGTTTTACCAACATTAACACAGACACTAAATTCGATAAATCTCCGGAGCATATAATACATTATGTGAGAACAAAGTATGTCTACCACGCATGTTTAATTGGCAGGTGTCAATTATTTTTACTTCAGCTTTAAAGTTGTTTTCTATATAGATCATTTTCATTTTAGTTGGTATTCGTCGAAATTCCATGAAGGATTCTTTATCATTCGCACATGATATGTTGCTCTCGAATCTACAATCCACAAAGGATTAGATTTAATTAAGAATACAAAACTTGATACCGAGCATAGTGACATTTTTGTCACAGTTATAACACTTCACAATTGACAACTTCTTCATTCGATGACGCTTTTTTTTTTATGTTGGTCAACTTTTGATTTCTTTCCTGAAGAACTCGCTTTCTTGCCTCTCCACCTTTTGAACGAATCAAAACGTTTGCGCTTGGAGCTTAAAGCCTCTTATGAATTAGAACCAACATAATAAATGTCAATTTCCGACTTAACCGCTAGGAGGCGGTCCTCTTCTAGCTCAAGATGGCGCATTGTATCCTCAAAGGTTTTAATATTCTCGTTATGTGTTAAGTACACCTACATATGCTTCCAACTTTGAGGTAAGGAACGAATCATCGCTTACACTTACTGCTCGTCAATCAGACCATGGCCAGCATCCTTCAGCTCATTAATCATATTTGATATCTTTATCATGTGTTATTTCATGGTTTGACCATGAGACTTCTTGTAAGAATCAAACCTTATAGTAAGCTGCCTCAGTTTAGTCACCGATGTATAACCAAATCTTGTTGTCAATGCCTCCCACATTTCTTTGGCATTCTCAAAATGTCTAAACTCTCGCATGACATCATTCTCCATTATTATGTTTTCAATCATCATCCAAAAATCCTAACTTGAAATTATCATTAATATAATCATTTATGCAAAAAATAAATTCACCAAAGTCACTAAAACTTTCTTGTACTTCCCATAAATAATTTTGAAATAACATAATAATTTACAATAGTAGATAATATTGAACTTCATCAAGTAAACATGACATTTACACAAAATAATATATTCAGAAGAAACATATCAACATAGAAAGAAATATTTACACCTAAAAATATCCTAAACCAATCGAAGAACAATAATAAATAAACTCAAAAATATTCATGTATCTCATAAACTGGGAAAATCTCTTTTAATCTCTTAGTAAATTCTTCTGAGAATTCTAAAGGCACATTGGTCAATCACGGAAAGACCTTCAAAGAGCCCTTATGGCTCTTCTAAGGTACATTCATTATGCGCCATGTGACACTCAATTCGAGGGTTGAAGTATTGGTTACCTCAATTCTATAGTATTCTCTTACAAAAGCTACTACAAAATTTCTATAATCCGAGACCACGTTAACCTCCCATAAGCGATCTAACACCGCTTGCTATTCTGATGGAATAATATTCATTAGGATCGGCACCTTCTGAAAATCCGATATAAGATAACCATTTCAGATGATTTATTGTATTATCTTATTGACCATGACCATGTGCGACACTATATCACCACTATTCCACCGATAATTATCTAATTCTGTTTTTAACCCTTAAAGTTTCGTCTTTTGTTTGTCCTTTCTTGGAAATATAGGCACTTATACAAAACGTATCACTATTTCCGCAACAAATGCAGAACAAAAAGATTATATATAATCCACAACAAACAAAATTGAAAAACTTTTTTTTTTTTTTTTCATGGATCAATGATGGTCAACTCTAGTAAATGGTCAATGCTGGTCAACGGAGGACTGGGTCGGGTCAACTGGTCAACGGGTCAGCTAGGGGCAAAATAGTAATAATGTCGAATAATAAGGGCATAATCGTAAAAAAAAGTCAAGGGCAAAATTGTAATAATGCAAAGAAAAATAAGGGCAAAAGTGTAAAAACATGCAGGCGCATGCCACGCACACACCCCAATGGTTGCCCCGCGCGTGCAGCGCATGCGCCTGTGGTTTACTGCCCGCATGTGCCGCACACACGCCTAGAAACCGCCTTAGCGCCTGCGTTGCACGCGCCAACAATGCTACTCCTTCCAACCGCATGTGGCGTCACGTCCGTGGGCCCCTAGCGGCAAGCCACCAATCGTTTTTCTCATCTCGATGAGAATTATAACCCTGCACTATCAAAAATGCATTTTGATGCATGAAAAATAAAAAATGAGGGGCGAACAGTAGTGAGTGTTGGAATTTCCGTCCTTGAGTATCCGACGGTGACGTTTCTCAAAATTTCGGCCAAAAACAAACTACAGACATCAATAATGATCGGGAAACATGAACAATATCGCTCTGATATAACACCAATCGAAAAATATATCACGGAGATGGACATATACCTTATTTGCCACAGATTAAATACTATTGCAGTGTGAGAAGAATTAATTGAGGCCTTGAGATTCCATTTGTCAAGAGAGAAAACACTGTTGTCCAATGAGAGAAAAAATACATTTTGTTTTTCCTTCACAATTTCTAATTCAACGTTCTCATTTTTCATATTTATACAACAGTAACTATACTCTCTCTTATAGGCCTTTCATTTATGGGCCGGATTTTAGTCCAACATAAGCGGACGGGCATGACATGGCCCATTAAATAAAAAACCCATCACGGCCTAATAACATTAGAGCGCGAGGTTGCGGTTTCTAAGAAGTTTGGCAACTTCCCTAGCCATGCATTTCCAAAAGCCTTTCTCTATATGTTTGATATAGCGACCAAAGGAAGAAAAATGAAGGAAAAGACAACAACACATCAAATGAGAGAAAAATGTCCAATCAATACCAAACTTATTAGAATCAATTCCCAGCTTTTGGAATTAGGAAACGAAATGATTGACCCTGTAATCGGTCTAGAACCAAATTGGCCGGTTTCGGGGTCAAACCTTTGTATTTTTCATTTCATGTTTCAAGGTAATTGCTCAACTAGTTTATACTAGCAAATCTCATCTAAGACCATAATTTTACATAAAGAGTTGGCAGAAGATAGACAAATTACAAGACCGCGAAGTGAAGCATGTTTTGAAAAAACCGAACGAATTCGATGACGATTGCAACGCTGTTGAGCATTGTCCAAAAGGGTTGTCCCCAGCACACAAGGCTAATCGCCATGAGAGGGTTGGGGGATATTCCTGCATGTTAATGTAAATTCATGTAATTGCTTTTGCTCTTTCATCAATGCACATAGCTGAACATTGCCCACCCTTAACGAGTTTTACCGACACGAAGAACAAAAGCATCAAATTTCTACAGAAAATGCAAGGCCAAAAGGAAAACTAAAAGTAGTCCGCAAAACTGATCCTTGGAAAGAGTTCAGCGTTAACTTATTGCAGAAATGCAATTGCAGTAGCATCAAGGCTGGTTCTCAATTTGTTTAATCGTAAAATCGTTCTAATAAACTAGCAGTTTAATTCGAACCAACTTGGTTGTTCATCCGTAATAATTCCACTATTTGGGAATATAGGTACTTTTAAGATATCTTCAATATATCATAAGATGATTAATTATAATTAAATATAACCACATCATAATGCACCATAAAATTAATATACGACTTCACAACAAATCATCGTAATTTGTTATAAAAGAGTTAGTATGGGTACCGTTAACAATTAAATGGCAGCGTACTTGATAAATGCCAGGGGAAACACTTGTGGAAGTGGTACGATTGAGAGCGAAATTGCGAGGAACTAAATTTTAAGGGCCCCGCGGAAATTGTTCTTCGCGGTTTGGTGAGAACCAAAGGATCGGGTTCCTTGTCGATCTCAATTTTACCATTTTACCCCTCCATTCTCCTTTCAAAATCGACGCAATGGGTGGTCAATTCAAGGTTGAAGGGGCAATTTTATTAAAAAAGACTATTATTTTCTCTCTAACTTTTCTCCCCTCTCTTCCAAACAACTCCCGAGGAGAAGAATTATCAAACCTTCGGGAATTCAAAATTCCGCCCCCCGCATTTCCACGCTTAGGATTCTATTCCTTCCTCTACAATCTTCTTCTCGCTCCGAGACATCGATAAGCGCCTCGTCTCCTCCTTTTCAATCTTTTCCGAACCGGCCCCAGTCGCGGCTGGTGCGAGAGAAAAGACGGGGAGGCGTGGGGAGGGGGGACCAGGGACAGCGATGCGGGTAGAGGAGGATCTGTGCTTTTCTTCCGGGGCGGGATGAAGCGTTTGGGGACCCCGCCCCCGTGGAATCAGGGCGAGACTTTGAACCGGCCCAATCGCCGCCCGCCTCCGCGACGTTGATGGCAGCGGCTCTCGAGTTATCCAAAATTCCCTTTTATCCCCCGTCCCCCTCCTTCATTCTACTCCGCAAACTTGGCCTCCGTCTCTTGAAGCCACATGTGGCCGCTCACCCGTGCCGCATCTTCTTTGCCGCCGGCCCCCCCCCACCTCCACCGACCCAATCTCATCATGTCATCCCGCCCTTCACATTTGAAAGGAACTTCACGGGATGATGCCATTAAGTTGATGTATCGAGTAGCACGATCGAGTTTAAATATAATGTTCACTATAGCCTTTTCATTAAAAAATTCATTTGATTGATTTTCATGTTTTAATGTTTTAATCGGTAAATTAGCGATAGTTCGTTTAGCATTAATTTAATATAACTACGTGATGTGGAGTGATGTAACAACGTTTGTCTTGAAGAGATGAGAAAAGTATATATATTTCCATGTTTTAATATTTTAATTAGTAAAGTAGTGCAAGTGTGTTTAGCATTAATTTAATATAAAACGGCAGCGCATATTGAGTGATGTAACAATATCTGTCAATCAGTCAATGCTGGCATTGGACCTAAAAAGACGAGAAAAGTATATTTATATTTATATATACTTTTAACGATTTTATGTCAACATGACGTGTCGAATTGTCTCTATTGGGATTTTTTTTTTCTCCCATGTTATTTTTGGTTTTTAATTTTTTTATTTGTCGAACATTTTAAGAGCTCATGTTGCGAACAAGTTTTGGAAGCACCTTCGACCCAAAAAAAAAAAAAAGGCTTCCTTACACCATCGCACCATGCAATGTTGGAACAAAAATATATTTTTCTCTATAGAATGGATATAGTCATCAAAATTCTGACCAAATAAAAAAAAAAAAGAATGTAGTCGTCAAAATTACAAAGGAAAAGTGTGCTGTTTTCCTAATCTTACTTGTAGAACTTTACAGCAACTGTCAAGTTTCTTTCCTTAAGTTTTACCCGCAATTAAGGATGTGAATTTTATCATTGGCTTATAATGTTGAATGAGGAATGAATATAATCGTGCACGTGCATAATGTGAGTATGAAAACCAGTACCGATTACTAATGAATATTACCATTGTGAATACTGAGAAATTAACCATCATGGCAATTGCCATTGGCAACACCACCTTCATCCTACAGTCGCTTGTTCAATATCAACCAACGTTAGCAAACTATAACAAGGGAAAATGGATAAAACGCGGGAAAATTATTATAAAAGTCATAAACCTATTGAATTCATGCTAAATTGGTTATAAACATTTCAATTGCGTTAATTTAGTTCTAGGCCTTTTCGCATTTTGTCGATTGAATCAATATCGCTAGTTTATGCCAAAAATTGCTGACATTGTTATTGAGCATCTTATGTGCCACAGTGGTATTGACGTGAGCATTTTTTTAAATAATTTTGGGATTTTTCATTTTCTCTTCTTTACTTTTTCTAGCCAAGGTCAGTAGCTAGCCCTTGCTGCCTAGATCTAAAAAGGGTCGCAACACTCTCGTCAGCCTTGGTTTGACCCCCCCCCCAATAAAAGGTAAGAAAATAAAATAAAAGAAGAAAACCAAAAAAATTATAAAAATCCTATACTAGCATTGAGCATCGTTGAAGTCCACATCGAGGATTTTTTTATCTAAATTAGTTAAATAGACTTATTGGCAAAAAGCAAAATGATCTAAAGCTAAACTATGCTCAATGTGACACATTTCCGTAACTTGTACTTATGTAATGCTTTTATCCTAAACTTATATTAGTATGACATATTTATCTCAATTTTTTTCTAATGACACAAAAAACTTTAAATTTGTATACACATTATACATTTATCTCAAAATTCGAGGTAAATATGTCAAATTAGTATAAATTCAGAGTTTTTTTGTGTCATAAAAAAATTTATGACAAATATGTTGCGGTGTGTATAGTTTAGAGTTTATGAAGCTTTTTTTTCCTTTCCTCCTTTTTTTTATAGTTCTTTTATCAAACCGCCGAATATAATGTGAACCGACAAACACAATGGTCCAACTTCGCATTGTGAACGCAGCAGCCTTACATCGATCGGATGACGAAGAAATCTTGCTTTTGTAATCATTAACTAAGACCAGCCCCTCCTTGCAAGTTACAATTTAGATTTGTCGTGGGTGGGGGGGAAGTGAGATTCCTTTCTTAACAGCCGATGCAACCGAATCATGTGCCGGGCACGGTTCCCTATTCCACTTTGCCTGGCCCCTCCCTCCTTTGACGGGCAACTTTGACCAGTCAACTCGCTGGGCCCCGCGTACCAACGGGGCGGGACCCTCCACCATCAATTCTGCACTTTGTGGGTTATTACCATTGGCTCTCCTTTAATTTTGCGATTTATTAAATCCCCCACTATGACTAGTATACGTTATTGTAATTAACGGGAGTGGTGTTAGTCTTAGGATAGTATTTATCGAGGAATCGATGTTTTATCTTTTTCTTGATGAATTTTAATATTTTAAAGAGGTGGGCCAGGTCCATAGGATCCGAGAGATCTTCGTTTGGTGCTGTGGGAGTGGGATCAATCATTGCGGCCTTATTGTTTTCCCGCTCCAGAGTCCAGACAGACGACGACGACAGGTCAACATTCTTGTTGGTGTCGTTGGATTTCCCTCCAATCCAAGAATCTTGGCCTCGAAATGGTGAGATACTCGCCGTTTAGATGACAGATGTGGCCAAATCTGAGCCGCCCGATCCTGATTGATTGGCCTATCATCATGTCCAGTGGAGACCGCAGAGGAACTGCTTTTCGTGTGTCCTCCTTTGGATTTGGAGTTCGCAAACCATTCGAGTGAACTTCTGCTTGGGACTCCTTCGTGAATAATCCTATGTTGAGAAAATGATCACCAGATTGACGGAGAATTAAGTAGTAGACAACCAAATTTTCGTATGATTGGCTCGTTCCATCTATATCTTCACATTTAAAAACATCATTCAAATCTTCATAATTTGTCGGTCGGTCAATTGATCTAAAATAAAATATATGAGATGTTACAGGAACTTATATCGTATGTGCTGATATCATCCGACTATTTATTTTCATCCATTTTCATCATTTCGTTTTGACAATTACCATGGTAGTTTGGTAGAACAAAGTGACTTCTCCTCTTAAGTTTTATATATTAGGGCTGCATGACCCTAAACATACCTATTTAGAAAATAGTGGTGTCTCATCCAACCATTTCCTTTCACCATCTCTTAAGTTCCATTTCATCCAATTATCTCCTATCATCATTTCGATTTGACAATTACCACTGTTAGTTTGGTAGAACAAATGACTTCTCTTCATAATTTCTATGAAGCAGGACTGCACAATCCTAACACATGCCTATTTAGAAAATTGCACCTGGATCCTTCTCAAGGGACCACAAGAGCACCGAAGCAAGCAAATTCCATGGTGGGCTTGAAGACGTTAATGGGGGAGGGAGGGGAGGCGGGGTGCAGATCATGAATGGAGAGAGTTCAAGATCCTTTACCTCTGTCACCACTTGTCCCCTCGCATCATCATCAGTCAACATCACCAGAAGCCTCCACCAATGAAATGATCAAGCTCTTTATTCTGGACCCACCAAAGAAGGAAAAAAAATATATGTATATACTTTTGCTTGTTGCTTATTTTTCAAAATACACTAGAAAAAAAAAATGATACGATATTGATTTTTATTGGGATGTTAGCCATCTGCAATGAAAGATTTCCTTTTTTCCAATCATGTAACAAGATGCAGCAGCACCTGTACAAGCAAGGACAGAAACAGACGCACCTACTGCCTTACTTCAGAGACCCAAATCTTCACGCGCATGTTTCTTTGTTTCCATTTTCTTAGTGGCGGTCTGATCCTCTGTTTCTTTATTTTCCTTCTCTTTTTTGGCGCTTATCTTATGTTTTCCGGAACACGAGGTTCGCGATGGGGTCCTCCAGCACCTTTGGCGATCGAACAGGGAATGTCACTGGTGCCTAGGGGTGGGGTCAATGGGGTCCACAAATAGTTCAATCCTCGCGACCGAGAGGGAGAGAGAGAGGGGGACAGTAATCATCACATACAGTGATGGATCACAGATGATTCATGTGTTAAAGCTTTGCTCTCGGAGAAAGCATTGCAAAATTCCAACACCGATCTTCTTTCTTGCAAACAGCGGCGGGACTCTCTCTCTCTCTCTCTCTCTCTCCCCGTTGCTTTATATATCAGACCAGTCTGCTCAAGGATATCCTACACAGCATTTGATTTTTCTCTCTCTCTCTCTCTCTCTCGTGCCCAAATCATAAGTTCGGGCTTGCCTTGTTCAGTGCATGTATGGATCCTTCAAGTGGAACAAACCAGGTATTCTAGGAAGCAAGAAACATTTCTGAGCTGCTCTTGTTTATCTCATCTCAAGTCAATCTTTCTTTGTTTCTTTCTTCTCCTCTTTTCTTTTCAGATGGGTTGTGAGATCTAAGCTTTTTAAGTAAAGAGAGAGTAGTGTGATCAAGAAAAATTGGATAGGTTAAAGTACTTTTTTGTCTGCCACCACATAGTTCAGTCATAAATCCATGTTTTCTCAACACTGTTTTTTGTCACCTTAAAATAACAGAGTTGTGTGCAAAAATCACCTCCTTTGAATCTGATATTGATCAAGATGCTTCATTTGGATGAAAAGTGAGGAAGCAAGACAAAGGCAAAGATGAAGACTCCAACTTTAAAAATTTGGACAGCTGAGAAAATTATGGACTAGAGAGTTGCTCACCACCGTGAGAAAAGTATCCAGCCCATTTCTTCTCTACGTTTTAAATATTATAAGCAAGAAAAATATAGATGGGTGTTTTTATCCTTTTCACGCACAACTGAGAAAATCCTTGACTTCATCCATCTGATTTGTTGTGTTTTGCGGTCATGCAGGAAATGGGAGCTCATTCATTGGAAAGCATGTTGATATGCCCTAAACCACAGCAAGATCAAAGGAAGCCAAGGCCTCAGCCAGAAGAGGCTCTCCACTGCCCGAGGTGCGAGTCCACCAACACCAAGTTCTGTTACTACAACAACTACAGTCTCTCGCAGCCTAGGTACTTCTGCAAGTCCTGTCGAAGGTATTGGACCAAAGGAGGGACCCTGAGGAATGTTCCTGTGGGTGGAGGGTGCAGGAAGAACCGCAGGTCCTCGTCCTCATCATCATCCAGAAGAGCCCAAGACCAGGGAGGACCAATCTCAACGTTGATCAACAACAATGATTACGACACCCCAAACCCATTTACTACCTTGCACTCTCTAACTTATGATCAGTCCAGTGATCACATGTCCCTTCCATTCCTTGGGCTCCACAAGTTCCCATACCAGCTTGGGCCTCATGAGCTGAGCCATGATATCCTCTCCTATGCCAACAGATCAAAGAACGGCCATGGTGACATGAACGGAGGCTTTCTTGATTCACTGAAGAACGAGTTTGGCTTGCTTGAGAACACCCAGAATAATGTTAATGACAGTCATCATCGTCAGAATCTGTATTATGGGTATGGATCAGATGGGATGAACAATAACATGGGAGATCCAGTGGACAGTGGTGGTGCTCCATCATCATGTGATCATGAAATGACGAGCCCTGCTGGTTCTGCAAATGAAGCTCTTGGAGCGACATCAATGAAGCAAGAGCTGTTGTGTTCTGATAGAGACGGCGAAAATAGGGTTTTGTGGGGTTGTCCGTGGCAGATGAATGGAGATCAATATCGCGGGAATGGTGTAATGGGTGATGTTAATTCAGGGAGGGGAAGTTGGAATGGTCTTGGTTCATCTTGGTATGGGCTTCTTAATAGCCCTCTCATGTAGTGTCGTGTCCTACAGTTTCAAATGTTCAAACCTGGAAAAGAATGGCAGTAGATTAGAATGTTTTGTTCTTGCTGTGCATGATCAGGCCCAACTGAATCATCTCGGGAGTTCTTCTTCAGTTTTATCTTTTCTTACATCTTTTGATTTCTCCTTAAAATGTGCTACTGAAGTGGTGAGTTTGTCTGAAATCGGTCTGGAAGGATCATGTCCTGTCATTCTTCAGTGAAGAAAAGAGAATTGAGTAGTCTTCAGAATGATTTTACACGGTCTGTTGTGCAGTCTGAGTACTCTGAGACTTCCATTTTTTTTGAACGAGTCTGAGACTTCCATTGATTAGCAGAGTTTGTAGCACTGACTTCAGATGATTAGCAGAGTTTTTAGCACTTCTTCTACATAATGGTTGCAGGTTTCAGAATTGAAGCGGGCTGGTAAATACATCATTCTGAAAATAAATCATTTTTTTTAATCTATTAATCGATTATTCGCACCATTTTCCATGTGACGGTGGATAAGTTCAAAAATTTTATTGTCCACCGAGCAATAGATTCTCTCGGATTATTAACAAATTGTCACTACTTACATTTTATCACAAATCCTATATAAAATGTCATTTCATATTAAAACTTAGAAGCTTTACAATCAACGAGCGAGATTTACTCTTTTTTTGATTTGACATTTGTTGAGAGGTCGAGAGTTGGTTTTCTCGTGTTCTTTGGAAATATCCTTCATTTTCTTTGTGGTGGGGATTTTTTGAAGATCGAGCTAACACCAATATCAAGGTGGATTTTGTTTCTAATACCAGACATAACCTGGAAACAACTGTAAGTGATTTTCTCCGGCACTATTTTGGATTCTTTTTAAGTTCACATTTGATGTGAAAGTAGTTATTCATAATTTTGAATTTTATTTGACCACTTCACAAGAGAGAGAAAGGAGTATAAAATATGATATAATTATTCCGTAACTATTATGTCGGATGAATTAATTTACAGTTTAGAAGTCATGTGACCCTTGGATTCGACTACATATGTTCATGGACTTGTCCTTTTATAGTTTTTTAAGGCAATCTTCCGTATATCGATCTTACAGCGCATCGCCCAATTGAATTATTGAGAGTGGATATTTCTAATTAAATGAACTAGGCCATAGGTAAGAAGAGATCTGAAATTTCTCGAAGGGAACGAACGATCTTGTCGGTCTAGTTTTGTGTATCTCACGGCACCAGTACTGTGGGTTACAAAATCCAGAATCCAGATGGGACAATCGTCTGGACTCCCTTGTCCATTTTCTTTCATTATCTATGTTAAACGAATAATTCCCACGTCCCTTCAATTTCCATGTGATCCAGTTCTTCCAGGCTTTGCTGTTTTCAAATGTACCCCACAGAGTCGACCCGGACCGTCCGACCAGCAGTCACATCTAAAAATATAGGTGCCAGAGAAAACGACGGGTGCTCCTTCTTGGTTTCGATGCAAAGAACCTGGTAAATATCGACCCGTAAACGATGGCATCGCAAGTCCAAGGTGTCGGCAACAAGCACTCTGCGCGCATTAATGACACGGAATGCGACTTCCCCTGCGCTCAGCTGAGCGGAGATTGGACGCCTCGCCTCCCTGGTCGAAGAAAAGATGTCAGCGCCACCGTAATGCCACCGACCCCCTCTTCATTATTTTCATTTGGTTTGAATTTTGGGCTCACCTGCCTAGACTTTAGGAGCTCAGTGAGCGGTATTCTTAGAGACACGAGGAGAATTTCATGGTCACGGCCAGATGCAATGATGGGCACTCGCGCTATCAGGGGTGATCAATTCTTGGTCATACTCCAGAATCGGGATCTAGGAATTTGACCGGATTGGTGCAGTAGTCGAGTTTAAAGGAGAGAATGCCTTAAATTTCAAGAGAGGTGAAGGAGATCCGGTGAAAGGGAAAAAGTGAAACAGCAAAGTAGTCGTGAGCACTGTGAGACGAAAGGGGAAGGCCGAAAGATGAGATGAAGTGTATGTGAGACAATTAAAAAATAATAAAAACAAATACAGAATAATGTTTGGTCCACTTTCCCTCTTTGAACCGGGAATTAAATCACTTGAACACCGGTTTCACTTTAGGAACCGAAAGCAAACCCAACCGGTTGATTCAGTCTTAGTCCAAGCAGTTCCCAGTTTAGTCGGTCCATCTTACTCATCCCTACGTGCTTTAGTTTCTTCCAACTTACCCTTTTTAGCATACGAAAGAGCATTGTGCATATAGCCACTCGCTTGTGTATGAACCTCTTTGCGGGTAGCTACTCAGCGACATCTAATAAGCTTGATGAGTGGTTGCAGTTATCGTTTACATGACAAGGGGTTTAAAACTTGATGCACGATTAGGATTAGCTCGATTCATGATTGTGGTTATCTGATAAGGAACCTGCATCGATCTACGTTACTTCTTGATAAGGCAGTAAACCATTTCTCTGATGTGCGACTGACAATCCGTTGTGTTGGAGCCACGCAATGTTTTTGTTCATAATGAAATGACCACTAAAGTTAGCGATTTTGCTTTGGCAAGACTAGTGTCGAGGTTGGTAAAGATCACGCGAATCCATTTAGCTCACTCGGTATCAAGGGAGCCATAGGAAATGCAGCTCCAGACACTAGTTATCATGATTTTGCTTCTAATGAAATTATGATATTGACCATACAGACGGTGAGATTACTAGTCAATCGTTCACTTTTTTCTGAATCGCAGAGCTGGCGTGGGAACTGAGGTATTGAATTTCGGGGATGTGCACAGATGAGGAGTAGTCTTGCTCGAATTGTTCGCTGGGAGAAGGCTGACCGGCGAATTATTCTGAGATGAAGTGAACCTGGACGAGTAATGCTAAGATGGCGTTGCCTAATTGTATCCTAGAGTTTGTGGACCAAATGATCCTGCAAGAGGTCTTGGAAAAGTTTGGAGCGGCATGGTCAGAAGAATCTCCTCGACAAAGAACGAACAAGAGAGCCGTTTTTAGTGGATCTGCTTTCGATCCAAGATGAAAGACACAAAGATCATCTGCAAAAATTATGCATTAATCAGAGGATTTTACTCGAGACAACGGGCTTGCCTGCCTGTCGATATCGTTGGTGTGACAAGCTACAAATGGATTGTGGAAGGCTTCTTCTTTTTCCAGCGTCTCCATCAAGCTGGCCAGCCGCCAGCGTATGTCAAGGGTCCTTCCTTTCGATCATATCGATGTGGAAAAATCAACAAAAAATGAACACTGACCACGAGAATTATCAGCGAAAACGAGCGGACCGATACCAAATAAATGGAATGGAAAAAAGTTAATAAGATTTTGCGCGTGATTCGATTGATGTGATATACTTAATAAAGAGAGTAAAACACAAATTCAATTACAATTACAATGGAGTCACTCAAACCCGCAAAATAATCGCTCAATCTTAATAGAATAAATAAATTTTAAAGCAAAATTCTTATCCAAAATTTTCTCAAAATGATCGTGCGTCAATTTGATGTGGGAGCCAAAATTCTTCAACAACTCGAGGCATTTATATTCAAAAAAAGACGCCATTCAGTCAAAGCGACGTGGCCGAATCTTGGTCCGATACGAAATCCGTGTTGAGACTTTCCAATTTCAGGCCGTCCACCCCAACACGCACCCGGAAATTGCCGGTTTCACATCCACTGTCCGCCCGTACGGGACATGGAAACCAGAGGTCCGATTTTCGACGGACGACAAGCAATCCACGCACCCCGGTCTCGGGTTTTCCGTACACACTACATTCGGGTTCGATTAATCCACATCTCATAAAGAACGATACAAGGATGAATGTGAATTTAATTGCGCTAAAGCTAATTTCTTTAACTATATACGCAACGGAGTTATACTCATCAGCACATGAGTATGGCATTTTCAGATACTTCTTCAGATCATAGTATAGGCATAAAATTCTTTCTTTAGTAAATATCCCTGGAGAATGAAGAACTTCGAAGTAGTAAATCGCATAAAACGACTAGAGAAAATCAGAAAACATTTTCACATAGTGAAGAAAACATCATAGGGTATCAAGTTTTCCTCGGAAGGCAGACAACAACAAGAGCCTGCACTTGCAGCTTCTAGTTCTAGGACAGACATTGTATACGCAGAAAGAAATAGCATAGAGTTCAGCATTCCAGCAGCATGGGAGGAACGGGTTTGAGTGTCCAAAAGAAATACAAACACCTAGGTCACCGATGGAACCGAGTAATTGAACGTCTCAAATCCATGGTTTTCGCCGAGAAAACGGTTAAGCAGAATGATAAAGTCTCTCTCCCTAACCGATATCCTTCTATCCTCAGGCATAAAGTCATAACTGTATGCAACTTTGCATAACATATCCCGAAATGGCCACCGCCAAGACATATGTACTCAACGGGGAGGCCGTACTAAGTAACCTGTGCAGTACTTCTGCCGTTGCAATCCTACTACAAACTTTGGAGAAGATCCAAGCAATGACTCCAAAGCCAAAACAATCGCTCCTCTTCAACTTGCTGGAGAAGGGAAAAACTATTCAGCGAGTAAATATGCAAATGCACTAGTGTTTATTGCAGCAAAAACTAGCAAGCAAGCATCACCTGACTCATACTCTCCTATTTTTGTGGTTTTTTCCAGAGTACTCCTATCTTCTTCAGCATGTTCCCATTCTTCTTTTTCAGCATATCGTCATCCATGTCTTCGGCATAAGGTGAGCTCATCCTGCCTGTTACAGGATCGTAACTGCTGTCCAGAGAACCAGTTCTGTCCATAAACTTCCCGTTGTTCCCACTTGAAAGCATCGCCGCAGCTGCCTCTGCAGCTTTCCTCCACTGATCAGACTGCACCTTTAACCTTCTTAACTCACCCTCCATTTCAGTACTTGTCGCCTGTGCTGCCTCAAGCTGCTCCGTTACTCTCGCTGCTCTCCGGTTGCTCTTTTCTGCCTCCTCCATCATGAAGCTAAGCTTCGTGAGAGCCTCTCTTTCTGCAGATCTCGCTGCTTCTACTTGCGCAACCACCTCATCATTCATCTTAGCCTTGTCAGTTTCCCTCTTCTTGAGCTCCAGCTTCATCGTTTTGTTCTCCTCTGATATATGCTGCAGTTCCGTCTCCTTATCCATCAGATTTGCTTTCACTTCTGATAACTCCTCCTGCAGTTTCTTCAGCTCCCTTTCCAGTGTGGATTCTTTCTGGAGGGACAGGGTATTCTCAAGCTTTGAACTTAGCCCCTCATTCTCTTCTAGAACGCCCTGCAGTTCAGTTTCTTTATCCATTAGATGTGCCTTCAAATCTTCAATATCAGCTCTTGCCTTGTTCAACTCTGCCTCCAACACAGCCTCTCTGGCACCTGATGCAGATTTCATCTGCTCCATCAGTTCATAAGCACTCTTTATTTGCACAATGCTCTCAGCATGGTCTTCACGGTGTTTGCTTTCAGCAGCTTCAAGTGCAGATCTCAGATGTCCAATCTCATATCTAAGGGTAGAAAGCTCTTCTTCCAGCTGGTTGGCTTCTTTGGTCTTCTGATGTGGGCCAGTTTCCAGCTCTAGATCCTTATCATCTGAAGGATTTGGAATCTTGTTCCCACCAGCATGTGTGAGGTCTGTTTCAAGTTTGCTAACCAACCCTTCGAGTAAGTTCACACGTTCCTTTGACTGATGCAGCTCAGAAGTAATTGAACTGTAAACTTCCACGGCTTTCATCCCATCCAACCTGAGTGCTTCCACAGTTGCTTTGGCGGTACCCAGCTGCAACAGGGTTTCATTAACGAGTGCTTGGGCCTGTGCTTCTGATTCCTTGCAATCTTTAAGCTGGGTTTTCATGTTCTCTACCAGTGACAGAGTGTCGGCCAGATTCCCTTTCAAGCTCTGGAGCTCCATATTTGCTGATTCTGCATTCTTTGTTTGCGCAGCCTCAGATTGTGCAACCATTTCCAGCTCAGTTTTAAGCCTCTGAATCTCATCCAAAGCTGATGCTAGTGCAGCCGAGTCAACTGATCGCTGCTTCTGGATAACCTCAAGCTCAGACTGCAATGCTTGTTCCCGTTCTTCTGACACTCCTTGAAATTCGGTTACATGAGAGTCCTCAGATGCAGAGAGCTCCAGAGTTCTCTCCTGTGAGTCATCAAGCTTTGAAGATATGTCACATAACTGTTTCTTGGATTCCTCTGCATCTTGCAAGGCTTTATTCTTGCAAGATTCAGAAAAATTTAGCTGGTCCTTGGTTTTCTTCAGCTCCTCCTGAAGTTGTGAAATCTGAGATTCCAACTCCGATATTCGAGATGGACGTTTTTTCTGGATCAAAACAAGGAGAAAGTACGCAGATGATTAATTCAAAACCTTCATCTAAATATGCTAGGCAACAGCATCTATTCCGCTTCTTTCAGTATTTATAATGTGACACCGTGTTGGAAGAGAAAACACTAAAGCCTTGATCACCATGGAGGCCAGCACTAGCCAAGGAAAGATCAATGAAAATACATTGTGAACAGGAAGTGAAGCACCGGCAAGCTGCTTTAATTTATCTAGATTCACAGTAACTTGCCACATAGAACAGGAGAGGGAAATTGGGTTGAATCAATCTGAGAAAGTACCTCAGACAGCGGGCTTCTAGGTGACCTGCGCTCAACCACCTTGGGACTTCTTTCTTTTGGCGTTCTAGTGGCTTGATTTGAAGAAGTTGCAGAATCAGCTTCCAATGTGGCTGTCTTCAGCTGGCGTACAGCACGGGGAGAGACTCTCTGAGGGACTTCTAAACCAGTTCTGCCATCAGAAGATATAATGGTGCGCACCCAAGAAAAGCATGTCAAAGGTCGCAGACATAAGCAAAGGAAGAAACAGTCTCTCCAAGCATGGAACATGCACATTCAAAACATTATGTGAAAAACGGATTCAGGTAAAGCAGGCTGCTTGTAAGTGCCTCGACACAAGTTCATATTAGAAGCCAGCATATCCATAGATTTAGCTTCGCAACTAGGATCAGGAACCTAGAGTGACATATGAGCTAATTGAGTCATCACAAAGTTTAAGCCCAGTAAATGGACAAACCCAGAAGAAACCCAAATTTAGAGGTTTTGGCATGCACTGCATGGGTTCAGAAAATCAATGTTATACTGGTTTTAAATCACATATCGGCGCCCCACCTGTCCCCCCAAAAAAAAAAAAAATTCTGAAGAAGTCAATAGCATACGGCAATTTCTCTTCATAAAAGCATATCAATAACGTTATGAAAGTCATAAAAAACTGAGTGTATTCATAATGCTTGCCATCAACATTTGAGGAACCAAACAATTAAGCAAAGCAACGAGAAAGCTTGTATCCACCCACCACCATGTGCTTAGGGAAAATTCTAGTGCTCTACTTATCACTGCATGAGCTCTAAACGTCTTGACTACAGCACCTGTGGACTTTGGATGGCCTCGCACGACATCAACTTAAGGCAAGATATGAGACGAGCCTTTTCTTGATGCTGATTAGGCTTAAAGACGAGGAATTTTCACCAGCTTGAAAGGGTTGTTCTAGGAGCAAGTACTCAGCGAAATGGATGGTAAATCTCTAAAGAAATAAGAAAGACAAAGCCGATTCTCCAAAGGCCAGAATCCCGAACATATATGAAGCACAGTTCACATCCAGCTCAGAGTTTCAGAAATGGTAAGAAAGATCAGCACTGATAAGTCAGTTACCATACAGGCATTTCGAGTTTAACCAACCAGCAAATATGATGAAAGAGAAGAAATTAAAGGAGGGTCCAAAGTTACCTCGCTTTTGGGGTCTGCATGGTTTGACCTCACCCACAAGTCACAGAGGCTAAAATGGCAAAAACCGGAGGATGTAACGCCTTCACAGAGCCAATGCTGGCCTGACCCACAAAAAGATTTTACCATTTCAACCACAAAAAGAAAAAAATCACAGGAGAATCCAATGTGATGCCATGAATGGTACGTGATCAAGAAATTAATAGGGTCATGGGGGCATGTGCATGTGCTCTCCATCCATCCATGAATTCATAGAGCCAAAAGGATGTAACAACCAAGAAACAACTCAATGCCCTCAAAAGGCATGCCATAATTAATACCTCCCACAGACAGTCCAAGAAACAATCCATAAATTAACCAAGCAGCGCTGCGTAATGTCATCTCTGCCCCTCCCATGCTTTTTCCGATCCAACCATGGAGAGAGACCAGAGACAAACACTCATTATTGCAGTAACCAACCACAGTGGACCTACCGCGCAGAGACAAACGGCGACCAAAATTACGCAAAGACCCTCGATCCTTCCTTGTCTCACGCGTCAGTGGGAAGAGGCAGTTTCGCGAACTGCGCGACGACGGAGAAAAAGTTTTCAGTTTTCACCTCCATCTCTGCCGCGATAGCAGGGTAATGCGATGTGAGGTGGTGTGGGGTTCGCTAGAAATCTCGAAGCGAGTCAAAAAGAACTCCGCTTTTTAAACACGCCGCTAATAACACCTGATTATGTCCGAGGGAAATAGAAAATGTTTTCCGGGAAAAGAAAATCAGAGGGAGCATACGATTAGGAAAAGCGCGGAGAAAAGGCAGAACCTAGCCCGACCAGAAAAAGGGGGAAGAAAATGCAGATAATTTTTGGCAAGTACTACTCTACTCAATGGCTTTTCGGTCGAGTTTTGGACCCAAGAAAAAAAAGGCACGAAAAGGCGAAAACGCAAGCAATGTAGGCAAAATGCTTTCGAAATTTAGCTAGCGAATGTTCGAGCTCGACCTCTGCAACCCAAAAAACGCGAAGGTTGCACAGTGAAAAGGGAGCTCAAAAGGAACATCATGGGCAACGGGGACAAAAGTGAAACCTGAAGTCCACGTACAAACCGAAACTCTCGACCCTTTGCTCACTCGAAACCAAAGAAGAGAAACCCATTATGCTTCTTCTGAAGAAACCGCAAACGAGAACGCAAGTTTCCATTTTTACTTCTGGGTTCTGTGACTGCGGGGGGGTGAAAATAGAGAGAGAAAGAGCCGGTGAAGCGAGTAGAGTCGAGTCGAAAGCACCGCACTTTAGCAAAGACAGTAGATGGTTACCGGAGCGAGAGGGGGGAGCGGGCCACGCTGTTCAAAGGCAAGGGAAACCGGCCATGGAAAGGGAAATGCGAGCTTCTCTGCTTCTGCTTCTGCCTCGTTTGGCTCTCTCGCTTCTTGCTGCTTCTTCTTCTTCCTAGAGCGGTTCCCGAGGCGCTTTCGCTTTCTGCTATTTTGAATTTTTTTCGTTTTCGTTTTTTTTTTTTATTTTTAATATGGAGCGTAGTGGGTGAGAGTTGCAGTAGGGGGGGACTGGTGAATGGTGAGATAGACACAGGGGAATCTACCTTTGTACTCTCAGAAATTTCGCTGCACGACAAATCATACGCTACTGGGATTTTTCCCGTGCATTGCCATCTATTTTAGATTCATGAGATTGTTTCATTGAGGAGGGGGTCAGCGATTCTAGACTAAAAATAACAACGACAACGACAAACGACCCATCGATCCATCGTTTCTGAAAAAAGTAAAAAATTCCAACATGTTATAGCACATCGTATATTAAATTTATTTTCTTATCATTTTTATGATTATTTTTTAATTAAATTAATTTGATTCGAATTCATAAATAAATAAATAATAAAATAAATCTAAAATAAATTTGTACTAAAAATATTAATCATCCATTTGTTGTTAATTGTTAATTGTTTAAATTTGACAAATTTAGCTATATTCCAATAATTCATGAAACTTTGAGAAAAGATAAATAATTCACATTCTAAACTCACGTGTTTGAATGTATAAGATAAAATAATATTAAGTTTTCTTCTTTCTCTCTTTATTATTATTACTGTCGTCATCGTCGTCGCCATTGTTATTATTATTATTATTTTACATATTTATATCTTGACCCTTCTTTTTATCGAAGTTCTTTGAAATTAACCATGTGTATATCATAATTCTAAATTTGCATATCGGAATTCCAGAGTCACATATTAGAGAGTGTGGGAAGCGACACTTATTGGCCAAGTGTTGGAGAGTAATTAGACATGTGCCGAGGTATTCGACACAACATGAAAATTTCAGGAGAATGTCGCTACTTCATAGGTTCTAAATTCTATATGAGATTCACTTGAAACCTAGAACATGTCTCTTGATTTTTTGAACCTGAAACTTACTATATATATCCTGAAACTCAAAACTTACCCCACATATTTAGGATCGGTTTTAGGATCCATCAAGCTCCACTCGTATTATTAATTTAATAATTACAATAAATCATCACGTTTAATTACTACCACTCACTAGTAATCCACTTATAAAAACTTATATTTAAACATACGAAAAATATAAAATATTAACAAAATAAAAGCCTCAATCATAAAATGAAAATTCAAATTAGTGTTTCAAAATTACACACTCATCATCGAATATCATGAAATGCCGCAGTATCGCATTAAGATAACACAGGGAAAAATATAAAAAAAATTGTTTTAAATTTTACTTACCTATGAATAAGGACCAACCCATTGGAAACATATTATCATTTTTTGAAATTAGAACCTACCAATTGAAACAAATTATAATTTATTGAACTTGAAATCCACCTTACATATCTTAGATATTGAAATTCCTATCACCTTGGCTTTTTGATTCCAAGTTCTACCCTAGAACTATATTTACCCATGCTAATGAATGGCTCGTCTAAATAAAAAATAACATATTGATGTCTAGTACATAATTGGTGCTGATTTTTTTTTTTTCACGTCTCAATTTTTCTAGACATTAATATAAGATAATTATAATCTCTGTAATTAATTCAAAAAACAGTGATAAAATGACGAGTATGAAACTAAGTTATACAAAGTCCGTTAATTTAAAAAAAAAAAAAAAAGTCATTGCGTAATTATTTGAGAGATATATTCAATATTGCACTGCATAATAATAAAAACTTCTTTTGGCACGAGAGTAGAAATATCGAGGAAAAAGTTCAATACAATGAGAGCCTCCTACTTTAAATATCTAAATATCCCAATGGCAAATAAGATCTCAAGAAGATTTAAATTCAAGGTTTTCTGTTTTTATATATCATGTGAAATTTTATAGGATTATAATTAATTATTCTGAAAACTTAAAATGTTAGAGAAAATGAAGTTTTATATTTACCTATTCTAATAATAATGAAGAGAAGCATAAGAAGTGAAATCCTAAGACAAATAGAAATATCATTTGTAATATAAGATGCGTGATCGTTTATTATTATAATATTCACAAGGTCCACTCGCGGGTTTTCAAATTAAAGCGATGAACATAGAAAGTACTTCACAAATTAGCGGGCACAGTGTGGTAAATAGCTTTTCTTTTTTTTTTTTTTCTTTTTGGTCGTTCGCAGTGGAGATTGAAAAGTGAAAAGTGGCTTTTCATTCGCAGGATTTTTTTCTGTTTAAAAAGGAAAATTCGAGCATAGCAGTTGGAGAAAAATCTGACGGGTCGCTCTAATGTCTCGTCGAAAGTGACAAAAGGAGCCTTGCTAGGCAGGCTAGGGGGATTTTGAAACGCAGTATGGTCCAATCTAGACACAGCTCTTTTGGTTTCCATGGTAATTAATCCGTTTGGTTCCGACGTATAAGCACACTTTTTGTCGTTACGCCCGTGTCGCTCGTGCTGTGAGTAATGAGCCTTCCACGTCACGTCGGGCTTGACAAGTCGTACGTACAATTCATCGTTTACCTTGCAGCCTCATTTGATATGTCACGAGCTTCTCCATCACTCTTGGCCTTAGAAAGCTAAAAGCTTCTATATTGATGATAGGATCAGAGCAACAAGTGAAGGCCATCGTCATGGAGATTTCAATTTCTCCAATCCAAGGTCTCAAAAATGAGTAAAATCTAAAGTTGTGGGTACTGCCTCATAATAGAATGTCAAAGAACTAGAACCGAGCACATATTGGACATTGACTCGAAACATCACATGCTCTAAATTTGATAAACGATAGCATAATCCTTCACTAACAGAAAGGTCACCTCTCATTTCCCCAATGGCGATGCTGCATCGAGACCACGCCTTAGATAAGCCATCAGCAACATTTTCTGAACAAACAGCAATAAGTTCTCCACAAACATCATTAACCGACCTATATGTATGATTACGGCTAATGAAGTGCATGAGCACTACTGTATCACATGTATATGGTACATGATTAATGAATTACAGGCTTAAGGGGATGAGCTCTCAGCTTGGACAAATCCAGACTGGAATCAAGCTCCTCATCTAGTTCTCCGACAACGCTTCTGCAAACACAGGACATGGAAAAGAACTATGAAAATATGTACATCAACAGAGCTTACTCTGAAGTAATCACAGCACTCAAGTAAAGTAGAAGGCAGAAATGACATGAAAGAAGGCAAAAATCTGCCTTCTTCTTTCTGCTTGTTACTTTGAGAAAGAAAAGGTAAAGAAGAAAGAGGTGGAACTGAGATGGAGCTTGTCATTACATGTTATCACCCCTTATTATGTAAAGACCGAGCACAAGTTGCTGCACGCCTTCCTGCAGTAAACCGGAATGTTATTCAAAAGAAGGGCTAAGTTTTCCAAAATATCAAAACCTGAAAGAGGGGAAATAGGGAATGTAGAAAGACCTTTGTGGAGTAAACACGTTCATGAGATTCATCAAGAATGATATTCGTTGCCTGGTCATAGCCCTTTAAGACCCCCTAAAGAGATTCAAAATATTGTAATCATTCTCAGCTCTATAATGACAAAAAAAGAAGTAGTAGCTGTGAAACATACCACAATGTTACGCCCATCATTTGTAATGACCGATATTGTTTCTGCATACAAAAAATATCCGATATAAAAGCAAAGCAAGGAGCAAACCTTGAGAAATTGAGTGGAGTATTTTTAAGGAGAGCAGAGAGCAGATATTCCCGAGTCACTTTTAGGCATTTAGCTTTCTCATTTCAACAGGGCACGAGTCGACATTCTCTGAACTCATCTAACGAGCAAAGACAAGTGTGATTAATGCAAGTTCAATGCTGGAAATGAACAGAAAAGTGCCACATGTACCTGTATGATCATATACTAGACAGTTGATATTCAACACAATTATTACTTTTCTTGCATAGCCTTTACGCATCTAATAGATGCATCACTATAAGCTGCAAAACTGTTCATATCACCATATGAGAATACGAGTGGAAGCCTCCTTTCATTTGTTGATTGAAAACTGAGACCACGCTCAAGGCTCATTTTCCTAAGCCCGACCCCACTGTCCCTTTCAGACTCCTATTCATATGTTTTAAGTTTCTTATCCTCCCAGTTGACAAGGTTAAAGCAAATCAAGCGAGAAACTGAGAAGTAAGTCGATAGACATACGGTCTACGAGAGAATCGAGTCCAGGGCCAGTTGACATTTCACAACTCCCAAAACTAGCAAACGCCTTCTTGCAGGTCTGGTTCTGTACACTTGCTTCTGCAGAAATATAAATGAAAAGAAATTAGTCTCTTAAAAGCTGAAAACTTGTCCAGTCACAGTTTCAAGATAGCATATCCTCTTAATATAAAAAGCATGCGACACATCCTCGACACTTTTAGGAATTAGAGAAGAGTAAACAGGAAGTCCAATTGGTTGAACAAACTCAAGAGGCTGTGAAAACATAAGTTATTCATTGTTTGCCATTAAGGTACTCATTTTCATTTCCTCTCACTGATTCAAAAGTCTCGTGGATGATTTGCACCCAGATATTTTGTAATTGGCAGAGTGATTTTCATTTTAGCGAGTAAAATGTTGTTGCATAAGACTGTTACTTTCCGAAAGGAATCAAAAATATTCATGGATGCGCATGCGCATGTGTCTGTCTGAGAGCAAGAAAGATATTTTCTTTTCAAATAATGTTTGATTATGATAAAAAAAACTTCCTATAGCCAATTCTTGGCAAGACAGTACCACAATTCGGTGCAGAGATCTAATATCATTCTTATTTGTGAAAGACAATATGATGCCTGAAGAGGACTGTGACAGTGGGAGTACTTATATATCTGCACTTTTTAAACAACCTTTTGCTTATAAGGGTTGTCATAAACAAAATGACAACCAACATTTCTGTAGACCCAGGACTCTCAAGCTAAAAAATGAAAATAAGTAGCATAAAGGAATATCTTCTCCGTTCAAGGCATAAATTCAACCATAGACTACAGAGTTCAGCTATAAAAAAAAGAGAATTCGAACCACCCTCGCCTTCCAAGTTCATCGGGATAAAGAACAAGGGATAAATGTCCTCGCCAGAAACAAATGCATGATCAAAATGGGGAGCTTGGCAAAGACGAGGGAAGCATCTTTTAATCGGTGTGAACGATAGATTCGTAGAACTAACAATCAATCTATCCCACTCTTCCTGCAGCCTATGCAAAAGGCTTCAATTAGAAGTTAGAACCTCTTTCTTTTTCGCCACTAGCATCATTATTCGATACACAAAAATATCTCTAAACACGCCCAAAAAAAAAAAAAAATGCAGCCTCTAGCTATGATACTTAATTTCTCGCTGACATTTCGCCAAGCATCGATCGACATTCGAAGGACAATGAGACTAGCCACTAGTAATTTCACGCCGCCACTAAAATGCAACGCACCGCCCCGAGCAACAGAGCTGCGGTCCCCCGACCACAGCCAGAACCCACTCTCGACAACCCACCCACGCGCCGCGTTAGCAAAGCGCAGTGCCGATTCGCCAGCTCACGCGACCAGACAACACGATCAAATGTCGCCGAGCGACCGCTACCGTTCGCCGACAAATTCGTCGAAGAAGGGACAATCCATCGCCGAACCGAACCGGCGAGCTCGAGTTACAGCAGGAGCTAGAGAGAGAGAGAGAGAGAGAGAGAGAGAGCTCACCTTCCTGTGAAGCCGCTTAGCAGAGCTTGGCTAGGGCGTGACCGTACGCTCCACCGGCGAGCGAGAGAGAGGGGCTGACGAAGACGAAGATGGACAGGCTGAGACCTAGAGAGCGAAGATGAAATCGGCGCTGCGCAACAGAAACGCGCCGCGTTTCGCTTTTTGCAATTAAGCTCTGCGCGGCCCAAATGATCTGGTAGTCTCCTTGGGCTCCGTACGGCCCAAATGATCTGCTGAGTCTCTTTTACGGCCCGTGGATCACGATCCTCAATTTTCAGATATTGGGCTCGCGACACCGACTACGTCGGAGGAAAGTGTGAAAATACTTCTAAACATATTATAATTGTGTTGATTTATGGTGCGTTTGTTTGCGTTTCTGTTTAAAAATTATCCAAAGGAACGGAAATAGAAAAAATATTTCTCTTCCTAACGATTTTTCAACAAAAAACGCATTTAGTAGAAAGTTATTGAGAATAAAAAATAAAATAAACACGTTTGGTAAATTTGTATAATTTTTTTATTTCTTTTTTCTTATTTTTCCTTTTTCTTTTTTTTTTTCTTCTTTTGGCCGGTCGCCGGCCTCGGCCATGGCCGGCGACCGGCCGACGAGGGCCGGCGGCCTCGCCTTGGCTGGGCGAGCTCGAGCTCGCCCAGATCCGGCGAGGCCGAGCTCGCCCAGCGGCCGGCGAGGCTCGGCCTCGCCGGGCCACCGCCAGGCGACGCCGACTCGCCCAGATCCGGCGAGGCCGAGCCTCGCCGGCCGCTGGGCGAGCTCGGCCTCGCCGGATCTGGGCGAGATCGAGCTCGCCCAGCCAGGCGTGAGGTCGGCCTCGCCGCGCCGGGCCGACGGTGACCCAGAGCCACACCGTCGTCTCCCTCCACCGCATCGGCGACCGCGCTCGACGCCTCCTCGCTGCCACCGCATCGGCGACCGCCCCTCCGCCTCACGCCCGATCGACGCATCTGCAGGTCTCGAGCCTCCGTTCGCCACCGCCGCATCAGATCTCACCGCGCCGTGACCCACGACTTCGAGATCCGCTCGATCGTCGACCCCGCGCCGGCCCACGACTCGACCGGCCGTCCTCGCCGCTCCGCTCCTAGACGTCCGCCGCTCGAGACCCCACGGCCGAGCCCCGCACCGCAGCCGCCGCCGCCGCCCAGCGACCCGCGACCCAGCTCCGTCACCCGCTCGCAGGTGGAGACGCTCGCAGCGGCTGTCGGCGCCGGAGAGGACGACGATGGAGAAGCCGGATGGTCTCCAGACAGAGGCGGCTGTCGGCGCCGGAGAAGACGACGGTGGAGACGCTCGCAGGAGAAGACGCTCGCAAGGAGGAGAGGCGGTGTTCGAAGGGAGCAAGAAATAGAATTGTTCCTTTTTTGTTTCTCAAATGTGTTTCAGAAATAAGAAACACAAATTTGTTGTTTCTTATTTCTGTTTCTTTTTTGTTCCTGGGAACAAAAGAACAAAAAAATGAAATGCACACAAACGCGTTTACCTTTTTGTTAAGAACAAAAAAAAAAAAGTGTTTAAAAAAAAAAAAAACACAAACAAACAGAGCCTTAGTCTATTTGACCAGTTTTGATCGGAAATCACTAATGGCTGATTATGAATGTAGATAATACATACAAATAATGCATATATAAATTTGTATTCACAATTATATTTCATTAATTTTTCCAATTACAATTTAAAAATAAATAAATAAATCTGATTTGGCAATAGTCAACCTTTTTCTAATGCTAGTTCATACATTTGCCCTTCTCTCTCTCTCTCTCTCTCTTGCATGAGTACCTTTCCTTCATGCATAAGTGTTCGAATAAATCATATGCTATCCGAATTGAAAGAAGACACGAATCGAAAAGATTCAAAATATTCAAGTTGACTTGGGGCAGTTCGAACTGTTTTTGATGCTCTACCACATGTGTAAACAGAATACTAAAAATCAATTAGAATTTTAGGGACAATTTCCTTTGCTAGTCTTCCATAGGCAATTATTATTGGTTTGTTAATTTTTACAGCCATTACTATTTAATTCGTATGAAAAATGTGATAACAATTTTTCCATACATTCCTTGGAAATAGAGGCGGATTGATGAGATCGTAATGAGACTTGAAATCAAGAGACACGCGATAATCATTCCGCACTAAATAATATAATTTTAATAGGATTTTGTTGAAATGTGCTCCTATGATCTCGATGAAGAAAATGCCTCGTTTCCAATCCACTATCTTTTATGTACTCTGTTCAATCAATGCATAAAAAATGAACAAACATTTTACTATGGATTTGTTTGTTTCAGATAAATCAATGAACTAGAAAAAAGGATCCAGAAATCGTTTGTTAATATGTTTTCACTTTCAATGTAATTCATGCCTAAACATTGCCGTGGACGAAAGGAATGCTGGTTGTCTATGCAAGTGATCCGATCAATCATCTGGGGAAGATATTATTTTATTAATGATTTTACGTAAAACGAAGCCGACTTACCACGGTTAACATCACCGAGGAAAAGGGCCAAGTGGAAAGCGAGCGCGTTCCCTTCCTATCATTCTCCAAAGTAGCCGACCAAAGCCGCCTTATCTGCATCGCAAACACGATCCTTTCTCTCGAAGAAGCATCCTCGAATTTGGTGTAGAAAAAGAAAACCCTCCTCAAACCAAATCTCATCATCATTTCGACCCATAAAAAGGAATAAAACCTCATCGCCAGAATTGAAAAAATGGCCCCCTTCAAATCCTCCGCGAACGAGGGCGAGGCGTCCACGTGCGCGGCGAAATCCCGTCTGACCAATTACACGGGTTGCTTTTTCTCGCAAACCCCCGTTCGCGGATTGAAAGGAGATCGTCGACCGACTCAAGGAAACGGAAGGAAAAAGCCAAAAGAAAGTCCCCATCGCATCGCGTCGCGATGCGTCCTTGTTCTTGATTGAACCGTGGATCGAGTCTTAGTCCTAATAATAATTCGAGATTTTAGTTCATCCCCCTTTTTTAAGATAAGAATATAGTGCGATTTCGAAAACATGTCGGCACATCTTTCTTAATCGTCATGTCGACGAGGCACAATCCATCTTTCTGAACCAGTAATTTTATTATTGGTAATTCTAACTTCCAAAAAGTCTTTAAATCCTTGCTTACAAGGTCGGTTAGGCGCTTGCAATTTCCCCTCGAAAGAAAAGAGGCAGTGGCACGATTTCTTTTTGCGATGACGATTGGATGCTTACTTGGAAAGATTTAATATTGCATATTTTTCATGGGGTAGATTCAATATCGAATTTCCTAGAAAGATCTAATACAATCAACAGGCGCTATCTTCGCCGAGCTTTCGTCTCCATTTATCTTTCTCTCCATTCTCTCTTTCTTGCTATTCAAAACCGTCTTTTTCAATAATATTTCAAAACATATCTTCCTTACAATTCATAAATTCCGATTTTCAAATTGATTGTTTCTTTCTTTTTCTTTTTTCTTTTTTCATTTTCCGCATGTATACATTTTTGTGGCAGATTTTCCTTGCAAAATTAGCCCCGGAATCGGAGATCCAAGCTTGGTCGAAGCCAACGTCATCGGGTCAAATTGCAACCAAAGAAAAATAAAATGACAATGGGCAAATTGCAAGACGTGAAATTTAGGGTTAACTTCCCGAAGATTTCAAACATTTGAGAGGCAAAAGCAAAATAAAAAAGTAGTTGCTTGCGGCTGTGAGCAATGACAGTGCCCTCTTGGAGGAGTCAAAGGACTGATGATTAAAGCAGAAGTTGCGTTCAAATTCCCATGAATGCACTCCACGAATGCAACCCCAGATCTGCCATGCCGCTGCAGCTTTTCCTTAATAGAAATTTCACCTTTCGCACCATCCTTCCCTACTTTTTCCGGATTAAATCTTGATACCATTAGTTACTTAATCCTTAAACTTTTACAAATTTTCTAATTAAACCCCTTTAAGAAAAAAACAAATCAAATTCAGTCTACGCGGTTGCCGGATGACGTCGTAATATGACGTGAATTTTTACACAGTTGGCATCCAATGCTGCCTATATTGATTATATCACGTTCACATGGTATTCATTTGTCTTATTTGTGTCAAGATCTGATGTAGCGGTAGTTGAATGTGATCGGATTTAATGGAGAGTACATGCCATATTAAATACATAATAACATTATTTGTACCAACTGGCACCTGCGATTTCCGCCAGGCGCCGTGTTCCCCGGTCCACCCGGTGATGAAATCGCGATGAACGATTTCGTACCATGAACTTCACTGCCACACCTCCGCGACTTCGGAGTCAAGAAGACGAGCCAGCAAGTTTACTCAAAAAAAGAGAAAAGAAAAGCCAAAGAAATAAATAAAAATGAAGATAATTATCGGAAATTACGTTCGCAGCTTTCCATGACAACGCCGTCCAAGTTGAGGGCGATCCGGATCCTGTCATGCGAAGACGTTTTGGCGACACGTGTCAGAAAAGTAGCGAACAAGAGCGCTCTCTTCCTTTCCATTTTTTATCCGTCGGGAAGAAAAAAACATGTTCCGCGTAATTCCATTTTCGGAAGCAATAAATATCAGTACAAATCCGATTTTATTCGGGTGACTATTCTTTTTTCAACAAGAATTAAATCGTACTCGGGCAACGTGCTATTCTTATGATTATGTTTGAAATTCCTACTACCCTATTCATTCCGTAACAAGTTGAAAAAGACATGAACTCACATGTAACGAAATAATTTATAAATATCAATCGATTATTGAGACCTTAGATAAAAAGATACGAATTCAATTCCCGAAGAAAGAAATTTCATGTTAGCCCGATTGAAAAGAGATCATGATCATCCACGTCAAATCAATAAAGCAAAGTAGATATCCTCCGCTCGATGGTTTTATCGTTAGGTCGACAGATATTTGGTTAAAGCTAATAAAATAAAACGAAAGCATGATATCATATTATGTCGACCCCGTCATGAACATGACCCGGAAGAGATCCCATCCCAAACGCCCTGTCTCCCATTATATACTAGACCACCCCGCGAGCCACCTGCGCCTCACGTTCCTCTCATCGCGCAGTATGAAAACCACTCCTTCCTGCACTTCTGACCCGTCGCAGCTTTCGATCCACCCAGCCAGAACCAACCACTCAAATCATCAAAACCATAGGAAAAGAAGGTTGAAGAGACCGACGAGAACCGAGCACCATGAGGGCCAGCAACCACCTGATCGGCCTCCTCAACTTCCTGACCTTCCTGCTGTCGGTCCCGATCCTCGGCGGCGGCATATGGCTGAGCAGCCGCGCCAGCTCGACGGACTGCATGAAGTTCCTGCAGTGGCCCCTCATCATCATCGGCGTGGCCATTATGGTGGTCTCCCTTGCCGGGTTCGCCGGCGCCTGCTACCGCAACACCTTCCTCATGGGGCTCTACCTCTTCTGCATGTTCTTCGTCATCGCCGCCCTCATCGGCTTCATCATCTTCGCCTACGCCGTCACCGACAAGGGCTCCGGCCGGCCCGTCACCGGCCGGGCCTACCAGGACTACTACCTGCAGAGCTACTCCGGGTGGCTTAAGGAGCGGGTGGCCAGCGAATCCTACTGGACCAAGATCAGCTCCTGCATAAGGGACTCCAAGGCGTGCAAGAAGATCGCCGTCAACGGCGTCCCCGAGACCGAGATCATGTTCTACTCCCGCAAGCTTAATCCTATCCAGGTAAAAAACCTCAAACCCTTCTCTCGTTCTTCATTCTTTTCTTTAGGTTTTTGCCTGGATTTGGTTGTACGAGCACGGCGCCCTGTCAACCCATTTCACGACACGAGTAAAGGAAAAAATAAATAAAATTCATCGTTGTTTTTCCGATAAGTATAGTTTAACAGTAAAGTCAATTTTCGCAAAAACAAGACAAAAGATAAGGTGCTCTAATCAAAGGGATGAAGGTGGGTTTCGTTGTCGAAGGGCAGGCGCGACAAAGCAAGGAGGGGGCCTCCTCCCTTTTTCTTTTTCCGCAATAATTTGGCCAGATATGATACCACCTGTCCTTTTTTTAATTTCCACGAGTTAGTTAAATGCTCTTGTCTGACATTTGTCCTGATATTTATTGAATAGTTGGTCCTTCATTTTTATTTTTTTTTATTTCCTCTTGCTGTTTGTCCGTTGAAGTGGAGTACAAGCTGGACGGTGGATCCCGTTTAAGAAAGCTGGAGGTTTCTTGTGCGTTAGTGTTGGCTTTGGCACCAACAATCGGTCAAGCTGAACTAGTAGCGTCGATTCAATCAAATTTTTTTTTTTTTAAATGTCCCAAAGAAAAAGTTTAATCTTTTGGTAAACGGGGGAAGGGGACACTCTACTCAAAGCTTGTTTATTTATTTATTTTTTATTGGGGTAAATTCAATGCTTGTCTTTTTAATGAATAGTTTAAGGGGTGTATTCAATTGGGCCACATGGGGCGGTGCGGCTCGTGGCATCGGGTGAAAGGGGGGATAACGTGGGCGGATAGATGATGATGTCTCCTCCTAGAAATGGGCTCAGCTCGGTTTTGTCTGCCATTCGATCCGAAAGCAATTAAACCGGCTCGTTCAATTGAAAACATATCAGTGTTTCTCCATTTATCGCCAGTGTGTAAGAAGAATTACGGGAAAACAAGAAGAATTATCCCTAGTTTTTGTTTTTTGGTCGAAAGTTTTTTCTTAGTTTAAACCATATAATTTTTTCGGGAATTTCGTCGTTCACCGTGAGTAATGCCAAATGTCGTTTATGGTAGGAGGGGGTCGGCGCTAAGCCTTTAGCTTTTCAACTTTTTATTCTTTTTTCCCCCTATTTTCCTCGTTGGCTGTCTGATTTCTGAGGCTGGAGCAGGAGGCAGCTGCATCTCCTAGCCTTTATCTTTTACCACTTTTACGAATATTCAAAGCACGATAATATCTTGTCATGGGAAAGAGGGTGCCAGAATATCTTTTTGAAAATCTTTTTTGTTTTTGGTGCCTTTTTCTTGTGGGTGAATAGTTCCATCCACCCTTCGTTTTTCCATGGCGGATACGTAGGTTTCTTGTTTAAGTGAAAACCCCTTTTCTCTGCAAGCCTTTACTCCTATCGTTTACGTTTTGTCGCTGGCAATAGCTTTTCCCGGAGTGTTAACAAAAGGGGGATTTTGGGTACGTCATAAGGGATCCTTACGTACCCAAAACGCATGTAAAAAACAAAACTCTTAGCCAAAATTGACGGTTCATTTGACCGCGTCACATGATTTTTTGCAATCTCTTTTCGGGACCACTCGCTCCTAGTCCCAGATATTTTACGTTGGGAATCCCTTTCTTCATCTAAGAAGTTAGTAGAAATCGTTCAAGAATTTGTCAAGCATCTGTCTATCTTTGCCATATTCTTCTGGTGTCTAGCACGCTGGACGTCGCCATCGTACGCCTCGTAAAGACACCTCGATTATTGATCACCTTTTGCTTCGTAGGGTCAGTGATGTTAATCATGCGTTTGGTTTGTCTCACTTTATGTCATTTTCTTTTCCTCCACGAGGGCGGCCTCTATAATTGCATGTTTTTGCGTTCAGGAACCCATTTAGCTTCAAGATCTCATGATGAGTAAATTGTCCGACTTGTAATGTCAGCAGAAATATGGTTCCGGATTGCTCTAATAACGTATCGATTTTCGGCGGCTTTCTTGCGCTTGATTGTAGTTTCCGTGTTAATTTGTGGAAGAATATGATGGAATTTCTTCTAATTGATTTGGACAGTCTGGATGCTGCAAACCGCCGAGCGACTGTGGCTACACCTATGTGAACGAGACCTACTGGAACGGAGGAGTTGGGACCAACACAGACTGCTCCTTGTGGAACAATGACCAGGATCAGCTGTGTTATATGTGCGGCTCTTGCAAAGCCGGCGTGCTAGCCAGCCTCCGGCACAGCTGGAGGAAGGTGTCAGTCATAAACATTGTCATACTGATCCTCCTGGTGATTGCCTATGTGATCGCCTGTGCCGCGTTCAGGAACGACAAACGCATCGACAACGACGAGCCCTACGGCGAAGCCCGGATGACCAAGTCACAGCCTAGTAGGCTCCAGTTCTAGGACTTTATGTCATTTTGATAAATGTAATTGACTGGTTTGTTTGGCATTGTTTAATAGCTTTGAAGGGTTGGTTGTAAGTAATGTGCCAGTGGCAAATCCTCTTTTCCTTGATTGCTCTTCAAGTTTTCTTTTGGGAATTGAAGCGAGGACATTGTCGATGGGAAGGAGGTGTAGTGGCAGGAAAATTGAAGTCGTAAGATGGATGTGTAGAGTATTGTCGAGACTTATCACTGTGATGAGTATGATTTATGACATATGTAATACAATGAAGATTAGATTTCTGTGCACGAGCGGGTCCTGCGGCATCCTTGTCGCTGGGATATCTATGTTGTACTTCGAGATGAGCTGGGAACGAATTGGCTTCGTCTGAAACTAACCAGGTTTTCCACGAAGAAAATGTCCAAACCATTGGGCGGTCAGCACTTAACGAATGTCAAAGTTCTCCATCTGTAGAACGTCAATCAGGGCGAGAAATGGGTTCTGAGAAGAACATATCATGGACCAGACAGAGACCCATGCATCATGGGAAAGACCCATATCGTCTCGGAAGGATGATTCACCGTCCATAGGAGGTAGGTCCAACGGATCCATGCGCGTGAATGGCTTAATGCTTAAGTTCACACGTTCTTATTGAATATTCCAGGACAGGTCGCATCGCTTTGCGGATGTTTCCATTAAGTTTCGTTCATATGGATAGGCAAACGAGACCGATTTCCTAAACACATTCCGGGTTTTGATTTACCCGATCAACAATTCTATTCTTCCACCTCTTACATCTCCACAAATATGTATGCGCACAAGCGCGAGTCTATAAATGTTATATGCGTGCTTTCAGAAAACAACTAGAGGGTTTTCTATTGAACCTTCTAAACAATTTTCCTATAAAGTTTTACATAGAGGGGGTTTCGCACATACAAGGAATTTAATCTGGACAATGGCCGTATGAACCATGCTCCTTCCTCACATCTGCAGGGCTGAATACATCACTATCAGATCTAATGACAGGCTAACACAACACACTCGACAGCTTAAGATCCTTGCTCGACAGGAATGGGCTGCCGATCTGATTCTAGCTGACACCTCTCGCTATGATTTTCGTCGGTGTTGATTGGAAATCTCATTTCATTCTCCTTGGCGCTCTTCAATGTATTTGGCTCGGCATTTCTTTTCTCTGTTTCATAAAACGAGCAAGAATCATTAGTTTTTGCTTCATCATTGGTCCAAAAAAAGATAAAATACAAAAGGAAAGACTTTCTCCTGGGTGTGAACTAGGAACACGTTAGAATCAATCTAATACAAGGATTCTCTGTTCTGCGCCAAGAGACCCAGTGAATGCAAATATTACAGTAAAATTCTACAAGTAACAGTTTCAGGACATCCATACCTCCTGTAGCAAACGGCGTTCAATTTCACGTACTTGCTGAACAGTCATTCCGAACCAATCGTCGATCCAGCTAAAACAGTTACGATGACTTGCGATAAAAAGTGCTCTTTCACCCTATGCAAAGAATGGCAAAGGATCAGTTTCGAGGAAATCAAGATTTAAGTAAAAAAAAATTTTGGAAAAATGATGAGCTAATTTACCGAGAGCATAGCTTGTTCAAGTCGGTAACCAAAACCCCAGTACGGTGCATCTACAGTAAGCAACTTATATGCTGTCATAACTGGGTTGCACTTACTCTGCAGACATTATCAGAATTTTACAACTATGATCAGTATAGCATACATGTTACTGTATGTAAAGAAACACCAAGTCAGCACCCACACAACACGTTATCCACTTTCGTGCTCACATCATTCAACCATTTACAGACGCCACTTTGAGAAAAGAACAGAAGGGCAAAAGCAGCTGAGAGCAGGAATATGAGGAAAAAAAAGGAACAAGCTCCTGTCAATAGAGGAGCTTCATGGACCGCAAAGATACTTAGCTATGCTGGTAGGCTGCAATTGATGAAGTCCGTGGTGTCTGGCATAGTGAATTACCAGTGTCAGATTTTTATCTTGCCTAAAAAGGGTGATAAAGGATGTTGAAAGGAGATGCTCTGCTTTTTTACGGAAGGGCAGCAATGGGAAATTAACAGAAGCAAAAGTAGCTTGGTCTCAGCTTTGTTCTCTCAAGTATGAAGGTGGTTGGGGTCTCAAGAACTTATCCCTTTGGCATTCTGCCTGTATACTAAGAAGACTGGCATTTAATGCGTTAATCACGCTCATTATGGGTTGATTACTTGGCTAAATAATAACCTGCTGAACAGCTCCTGTTTATTGCAAGTTTCAGCAAAGTCAGATAGCACACATGCAAGGAGGAAGTTGCTCGACTTAAGAAATTTCTTGAAGCCTCACGTGAAGCATATTGCTGGTAATGGCAAAACTATCTCCTTGTGATATGATAATTGGCGCCCTTATGAAGCATCCCCAAAAAATCATTGTGATTCAGCTTTAGGAGACAAAGCCTGAGTTACTGATGTGATTATTGGGAAATTCAATCAGCTTTGTGTTGTACCTCACAACCAAATGTGAACTCCCCTGATAGGGTGGTATATACAGGTTCTTCTAATGGTTTTTTGGGCTTTGTAGAGGCTTGGAAACTTTTGAGTAAAAGTGGCAGGAAAGTTATACAGTATTGGTTGGTTTGGTTCAAACCAAATGTGCCAAAGTTCACCTTCATTTCATGACTGATCATGCAAAACAGGCTGTCTACATTTGATAGAATCAAAATCTGGAGTGCTATTGATGATACTTCTATTTTGTGTAATCAGCATGTAGAATCCAAGCTGCATCTATTCTTCAGCTGTTCCTTCTCAAAACAGATTTGGAAGCATGTCTTGCTTTTACTCTATGGATGGGAATTTTGAATTTAATTCGACGCTTCAGAATAAGAAATGGAAGAGTTTGAAGGTTGTTCTCATGAATTTGGAATGCTACTCTTTACCACCTTTGGAAGGAGAGGAATAGGGTGTCTCATGAAAAAATCGCTCTTAAGCTCACAGAGACACTGCTGTTGTCATGCTTCCTGTTAAGGTTGCATTTAAAGGTTTCATCTCTACTGGGGGGAAATTGGTTTCTGATGAGGTTAAACCATTGTGGAGGAATTGGACCATCAATGTTGGGTAGTTTCTCTGGCGAATGTTGAGTAATTCTCCAGGAATGGTTGTTGTTTCTGCTGGTGCTTTACTGATGTTCGGAAGAGCAAAAATTATACTGATTCTAGTTCATTGTGTTTGGGTTCGAGTAGATGGGAGTACTCATTCACTTATGTTTATAATTGGGACTTTGGGTTTAGTGTCAGGTTCGGATAATGGGCCTGTTGGCCTGGTCTGTGGGATATTGGGCTTAGTTTGACTATGTTTGACTTTGTGCCTACTGGCGCTTGGGTTTTGTGGACTGGGATGGGTTGTATAGGGCGGTGCCCTTTTTTCTAGTAAAATTTTTCAATTATCAAAAAAGAAGAAGAAGAAGAAGAAGAAGAAGAAGAAGAAGAGACATGTTTGCTCATATGAGAAGGGACTGCATACAACCCTGCTTCTTTTCCACATGATAGATACTAGATAGCACAAACAAGCTGCCCAAAGAGTTTCCATATGCTCGAATATAAGCTAAAAATGGAGATATAAGTGGTATGAGAATCCAGACCTGCCAACCTTCTAAAAGAGGACCACGTCCAGTTCTGACTGACTTGAATTTCGATAAGTCCACATCACTGCTTCCAATTGCATAACTCCAATAATCTATCGTAGCTGAAGCTATATCAATGGTTTCCACCTGCCGGATTGCTAGTTGTTCTTCACTTAGGCCATGAACCTAGTTTTTACAAGCTTCAATGTTAGTACATGCGAGAGAGATTAAGAGGGAGAGAGAAGAGACAAGACTTCATTCTACTTCTAAAAAGAAAATGACATAAGATGAGACTCAAATGGAATGACCCAGAATAAAAAGACTTACATTTTCTGATTGCCCATTGTCAGCCTCGTGGATGGTTTCAATGGTTAGACTGAACTTTGTAAAGTATGGACACTGTAAGATGTGGACAGAAATATACCCAATTTACTGCATAATATATTAAAAGCATGCAGCTCTAGGAATACATTTTAGACCCAAAGAAGCTACAAACTACTAGGACAAAACTATTACCTTGAGTACTGAGGGAGATCACATCCAATTGCAACGAGCACACCAAAAATTATCAGTGGTTGTTCAAGAAACAGATTTCAAAGAAAAGGACAATATTGCAAAGATGTGGCAAACCTGTTTTACATCTTGGGTAAGCATTCCAAGCTTCCTCCTGGAGGATTAGAGCATCTGCTGGTGCAAAAGCAGTCAACCAAGTAGGAACTTTGCTGCACAAACAAGTGTAAGGGAAGGAAACTGTTACTGCGGTAGAACACAATAAGCTTGAGATGTCGATGAGATCAACAAAATCAGAGAGAGAGAAGGCACCAAGCACTGAACATCAAAGTCAAGATAGAGTGTAATAAGGAAAAGAAATGCAGTTAAGTACTCCTATCCAAAAGTAGAAGTTTTAATACTCTATAACCATGAACTAAACTATGGTACTTATCCAGGGTTCCATTGCACCAGATAAATTCCAAATAACAAGAAGTGGGGAGGGTGGATTCTCAGATTACCATATTCATGACAGTGTGAAAGACTAAAGACAAAGGGAATGACTAAATTGAAACATAAAAATTCATAGGTACCAGTCAACCTTATAAAGGATTTATAAGTAGATACAACAATCACAACCTCTCTCTACCCAACAAACATTTTAGGAATGAATCTCCTTAACCAAACCCGGAAAGAGTAATCATACCTATTTTAAGAAAGAGGAATAGCAATACCAAAACATCGATACAAAGCTAATTGAATGTTAAGGTACTACTACCACAGTTGGAAGGTACTGTTAGATTATGTATATGTAAATCAAGAGTCAAAATATGGGGATGCCACAATTCTCCAGTCATCCACCATTCTGTCCAAGCAGCGGCATTGTTAACTAATGGAGAAATCATATATCGAGTGAGAAAACAGAAGCAATAGTAAGGACCAGTGCAGCAACTCAAACCTATGATTTGATTGAGCAACACAGTATAGATCAAGAATTTAAGAACAGTGATATCAGCAATTCTTACCTCTGCAAGCGATAGACTTTAGAAGTGTAATGACCCTTTCCGAATTCATCCTCAAAGGGTCTACTTTCCAAAATATCCACCCCCTCGGTATCGGTTCTGCTTTGATGTTGCATCTTCGTGACCGAGTACATCTGAGCTACCTGATACTGCAATCAAGCGACACATCGCAACGTATTACATCGGGCAGCCACAAAGCAAGAGTAGCATTAAAAGAGCAACAGATTCGAGGAGAACTTACTTCTTCCAGTGACATTGGCATGACAATTCGGCTTCATCGCGGAAAGGCGAGAAGTCAAGGAGTAACGTCAAAAGGGAATAACCCTATAAAGGATCGCGATCTCATCAACAAATGGGTAGTTGAAAAAACTAAACCACCCTAGGCATTGGGTCAATTGAGGGACGTAAAGGGCACAGCAAACAGGAACACAAGCTACGACAGTAATTTGACCGAAAGCCTCTTATTTTCCAGTTCTATGGGGGATTCAATTGAACGCCATACAAGCAACATCAGCAGCCGGGAAAACTCGTAAGAGAAACAGGATATCGGCACGAGAATGGTCAAATAAATTCAAATCTCATCGGAAGAAAAACAGAGAGAAGGATACAATTCCTTGAGCTGAACCATCTTGCAAGGCCCTCCCGAGACTGAACCCCCCCACTAAAGCAAGCTCTCGAAATGCAGTTCGCTACCCAGACGGAGGTCCGTGTGATGGCGATGGCGATGGAAGCGGACGACAGCTTTCTTGAAGGAGGAGGAGGAGGAGGAGGAGGAGAAGAAGAAAAAGGGGTAAGAGAAGGGAAAAAGGCGAGATGCCGTGTGGGGGAGCTGTAACGCTAGCGCACGTTCAAACTTCAATTCGAGCCAAGCCCAAGGCTGACCGAAGAACGGTCCAAGTTGGGAGGAGCTTTGGACGACTCCTCTTTTGACTCCGACCAAGTCCACGCCTTCCTTCTTCCCCTTCTTCTTCTTCTTCTTCTCCTTCTGGAGAGAGATCTCGATGGGCATATTCCATTACGTAAGAAAAAGGCGAAAGAGAGAAAGGACAGGTGGACGCGTGGGCCAGGGACAACGCGTGCAGACGGCGCCGACACGGCGTCGTTGCTTCCAATGCGGGGGAATACGGACAGCCGTTGGTCGGACTCCGACCGGCCGTGGGTTTCCGCGAAGTGGAGGATCCATCCGAAACATCCGCCCGCCTTCCGAATTATTGTAATGTATTATCATTCGCTTCATCTTCATGCTCGACATGATAAAAAATGGAGATCGGCTAACCCGAATATCTTCAACCGACGGTCAGACTTTACTAGCGATCCTTGTCTTCTTTAGCATTAGGCCGAGAGAGAGTGGCTATGCTGACCATGGTTAACCTAAAAAGATCAAACACAACGGGAGCCAAAGAAGAAAAAGAAGAAATATCAAAGAAAGAGAGGTACGAGGAAGAGAGATCCTAATTTGTCACGGTACCAAGTCTGCGTGTTGATACGAATCTAACTTAATTTTCCTCATCTACCATTACTCATTTTCTAGGCCCTTTAACTTGGTGGAGTGATTGAGAATGGTTTGACCCAAATTGATTAATTAAATCTGTTTTGATCGATTTTTTTACACAATACAAATTCGACGACCCATGTCTAAACCCACTCGAGATCCATATTTATTAATTTTTCTCCTTAAATTATCACCTTGGAAGAATGGATGGCTTTTTGACCAAAAAAGGAAAGAAAGAAGGAAATGTATGAATAAGAGAAATCCTAATATCTCGTGTACCACGTTCGTACATTGATACCAATCTAACATTAATCTCCCTCGTCATTACTTATTTATAAGGCTCGTTGAATGAATGTATTAGATAAGAAATGGTTCAACCCAAATTGATATGTTTAACTTGTTTTCACTCATTTTATATATAATATAAATTCAGTGATTCACACACGACTGAGATTCATATTTAGTAATTTTTTTACTTAAATTATCGCTTTTGAGTAATGGGTGGCTTGTTGACCAAAAAATAAAAAAGGGCAGGCGGCTCCATGGATGGGTTCATATTTAATTCGGCTTAAAGGTAGACTTCTAACTAACTCACCAACACCCATCTTTTTGGGGCTTTGCTTTTCAAAGCCTATTTACGACTCATATTTTGAGTATGGCCCATTTAAATTAATGTGGTTAACAACTTAACATACGGGTTTGTGACCTCAGATCCATCCTTCGATAACGGCAAACTACGCATGATTTGTTGCGGTTGTGCTGTCGATCTGGCCCTCTGGGCATGTCTTGGCGAAACGAAACCGGTCCAGGCCTAAGCTCGGTCCATTTACCTCACTCGGTTTTTCATGTTGACATCATATCAAGCCCTGAAAGGAGATATTGGCCCTTGTGGATGTGGATGTTACATCAGCCTAATCATTCTTCTTTTCCATATGAGAAAAGAGCCGAGCCCGGCCCTGAATTCCCGCATCCGAATCAAATCCAATCTCCACAACGTGGAATGTAGCCCATCTATTCTTGCAACATGGGTCAGGAATTTGAGCCAGTTCTAGGAATCGCTTGTCGACTTGGGTTCAAGAACTTCACATCTCATTTATTCAAAGAAAGTCCTTAGATCACGTTTCTCTTTGACATATACTCATGTGATTGTCTTTAATTCACTATGAGAATAACAACTTGTTTTGAGCCACAAAAAATAAATAACAAATAATTGACTATTATGGGGTCCGCTCCCTTAAGAATTTGTGGCTTACAACATGTTATTATTCTAATAGTAGTGCAAAGATTGTGGGCTCACTTGGTTGACTTTTCGATTTTGGGGAATGCAAATTCAAGTGAAATGAAATGCAAATATCATTTGGTAAAATTTGCATTTGTAAATGACTTTTATTAAATTAAAAAACAAAAAAAATATTTGTATTTTTTTTTTTGAAGTCCGGCCATCGGATTGCCGAATTTGGCAACCGGATCGCCGATCGGCCCCGGTCGGTCGGTGGGTCGGGCGACCCTGGGGGATGGCCGTTTGACGATCTCGGGCGGCCGTCGCCGGGGTCGCCCGACCCCGGCCGCGACCGGTCGCCCGAGGTCGAGGTCGCTCGACCTCCGGTGGTCGCTTGGGTCGCACGATTCAGCCATCGATCCACTGGGTCGCGCTACCCAGGCATTGCCTGAGGTCCGATGACGGTCGCTGGGGTCGGGCGACTCTCAGGCGGCGGTCGCCGACGTGCACAACCCCTTGGCCGCGCGGTCGTCGGCCTCTGTGCATGGTTTTCCTCACAAATGAACAGTAACCGAAACTTGCATTCCGGAAATGCAAGTTTCCAAAGAACCTCCAGACCTGCTTTGGACTAAGGGCCCTTAGGGTCCTTTGGAGATGCAATTGCATCTTGCCAAAGTCGCCTAAAAAATCGAACCAAACATGTTTGCATTTGGCCAAGAGACTTTAGAGTCCCAAAGCCCATTTCCAAAGCTGAACCAAATAGAGCCTATTTTCTTTTATTGTAATAATCGAATGAGTTTTATTCTATATATATTTTCTGATGACCAAAGGGTACGAGCACAAAGACCCAATTATTTAAATGCTCTTTTAGTTTAATCATTCAAAGTTATGATGACAGCTTAATAACTTATCTTGGGTACATGATGTGGAGTTTGAGATGGAGCGTATACACGACAAAAGAAATAATCCATTCGTTTCTAGGATCTCGGGCGTAACTTTCGATCTTACATTGGATAAAGAAAAGAACTTGTGACTCAATCAATAGGTAGAGACAAGCTTTTCAGAATTGACTGTTCGAATGCTCTAATTACGGGTTCGACCCATATGAAGCGGTTGGTTCATTATATCTATAAGTTACAGCAACGACAACGGTTGCAATCCACTATCATTTGACAACTTCAAACATCGTTTGCCTAGTGGCCCGATGGGTTAAAACTCATTCAAACCCGCACCAAACTTGTGCTGAATTTTGATGCAGATGACAATCATTCGGCGTTGGACCCCTCGCCACGCTAGCCCTCCTACAGAAGTAGACAAACGTCGGTAATGAGAATTCCTGCGCCATCATGGAAAATGGGCAGTATTCAATTTCCAGTAAGGAGGCATGCCATTGAACGCGATGACATGCTGCTCCTTCTGGAGCTTTGATGGTAACACGAGGGGGGGAGAGGGGCTTGACCACGTGGGGTTTTGTATTCTCTCGGGCACTCATGACACCGTGTACGCTAATCCTCATCCTAGTCATCGGCAAAGAAAATTCCGGGCGGCATATTTTTTTTTTCAAGTCGTTCGATTTCCAATCGTTCATCCTTAGCTGTAGTCCTCGCTGCTACTGTTGCAAAAGGTCTGTAGTGGGAAACTATAAGAGAGAGAGAGAGAGAGAGAAAGAAAGATGAGATGCCTTTGGCTAAAACCGTGTGGGGTTTTAGAGACGAAAATGAAATAGTGGGAATCTGGTAAACAGAAGCTATCGTGAGAGAGAGAGAGAGAGAGAGAGAGAGATCTAGAAAGAGGTGATGACAACTTGAGGCCATTCATGGAAGGAAGCTGTTCATTAAATGATTTTATAATTCTTAGGTCTTTTCAGGTTTATGCTTATCTGCAGAAAACATTGGTCATACGTTGTTCAACTGGCCGGTTCGGATTTGATTCCACAAGATTGATGTGGCATTACATTCCGGCAGACTTTGCTTTAATTAAGGAACGAACTGAAAATTCCAAGACATCGCACTATGAATGTCTACTCACATGGTCTTCACAGCAAGTACATGGTGGAAAATTCTTCCTCCATTTTTCTTCCTTTCCATTATTTTATAAAGGGAAAAGTTAGGGTTACCATCATGTTATGCCCGATCTACCGGCCTTCGTTTTCATTGCTCGAATTTTTTATTCTAGCATAGCAAGTCTTATCTTATTGTACGATTGCTTATTGATTCTTATTGTCTTCTCCACAGACTTCCTCTTTTTCTTCCATGTCGTGCATCTTGCCCGCTCTATCTAAACCTATGATTACGATTGAAAAATGAGCATTAGCTGATTCACTACGTTATTCCAATTGCAACAACATTTCTTAAGACAACATTGATCTGGTTTGCTTAGTAACTCGTCAAATGTATCTCTAACCTTGAATAAAACTCATCGAATGGATGGAATGATACAATGAACTTCGGCAACGGCAATGCCCTTTACGTGAGAAACATGTCTTTTCCATGTATGGGCAGGAAGAGAAGCCAAGCGATTCCCGTGTTTACATTGCGAATCGGTTCTCTCCATACAGTAAACATGAACCGAGTCTTTGGATGGCCGGATTTCACGAGCATAAGGAGTAAACGATCGAGTAAAAGTGTCATTGGCTCACCATTGTGGATTCTTTCAAAAGAGAGGGTCCACGCGCAAAATGCCATACGAGGAAGAGAGAGAGAGAGAGAGAGAGAGAGATTATGATAGTCGGAGAAAGAGTACAAGTTTAACTACTTCCACCGCAAAGTTGGAGTTCGGGAGAATTTTTCTAAGAGGTGGGAATGGGGAAATTGATCACTTTGGATTGGAAGTTTCAATGCAGTGGAAAAAAAAAAAGATGAAATTGGACCTTTTGCATTTGGATGGACTCGGTATGTTTTTCACCACTGCATTTTTGTCGGAAGGTGGAATAGTAAAAGGTTTGTCACTATCCGACCGGAAAAAAAATCTCTCGTGTTGTCACCGTAGATCAATTTTGTGTTCACATGATATAATATATTCAATCAAGATTTTTGTTACTTTTGTACCCGTAATTTTGTTTGAAAGCAAGCAAGTTAAAATTTCCACCAATCACGCGTTTATCAAGTTAAAAGAAAATTAGGCGTTCGTTCAAAGTGACTGGAATTATATACGTATAGAACACATAATGTGTTACACTTGAGTAATAATGTTTCAAATTTGAACTAATCGCAATCATTCTTAATTCATACGCAGTGAAATAAATACATATTATCCTTGTGATTGCCCATTATAGAACATGTGTTAGTAACAAAATTTAGCAATTAGACGGTTTTTATAGGATCTTGTGATTTAACTAGTCCTCTTAAATTTTTTCATGTATTGCAATTAATATAAACTCATCATAACTTTGTGACAGTATATTATGGTGGCGGAATATTACTAAAGAGATCGGGTAATTGCTTTTAAGTGTGAATCTACTTTTTTTGGGATAATAGGAGATTTTGGAACATTTATCTTAACTGACGTTTAACCGCAAATTATTTCATCCACACATCATCTTTTTTTTTAATATTTTTTTCTGTGGATGCTGTTGCAAAAGAGGTTCCTTTGGCTACATGTGCGCAACGAGTTACCAGCTCTCAACCAACCTCAACCCCACCTTCGCCCTTAAACCCTCATAATCTCTCTCTCTCTCTCTCTCTCTTAGTGCTTACTTAGCTAAAGAAGATAACTAATCTTATTTTATTAATGGACTGAAAGATCACAGTGAAGGAATCAATAAACGCGTTCGGGTCGCTCGTTAAGTTCCTGACAAGACATCGAGGCCATCTGAATGCCGAATATCCCAACCTCTCACCCATGATTAGATCAGTGTCCAAGGGTGAATCGGGTGGAGGTTTAGTTTTTGATTGGAACTGCTGTTGGCTACGAAGTCAAACGAAATGTGTCCAATTTAGCATTTTCGTTTTTCTCGAGTGGTTGGGACATGATGGACACAGGTGGTTGTTAGCGTAAAGACAATCGAGTGTCTCGTACGAGCAAGCAAGCATTCATGATACTCCTTCTCATCGTGCGATGGATGACTCCCTCCTTGCTCGGGATCGTGGGGGAATCATCTTAACGTGCCTAGCTTTCGAGTGTGTCGTGCCTGAAGAATTACGGTGCAGATTTGCTTCTTCCATGTGGTCATGCATGAAACTGTGAATGTGAATGGTTGGGACGATGCAGCAGGAGTCCTTTTGCTGTGATTTTCATTAGGATTGGCTGGCGACGTAGCTGTGTGTACTCCCATTTGGAAGAAGAAAAAGGAAACCATTCACACTGCTGCTATCTTCCCTGGTGTTGACACAGTGATTGACTATATGTGAAAAGTTAAGGTTAAAATGTCCAATTCAAAAATTTAAGTTGATAGGTGAAAGGAGATCACATTAAATGTCCAATTCAAAAATGTAGTTGTGTGTACTCCCATTTGGAAGAAGAAAAAGGAAACCATTCACATTGCTGCTATCTTCCCTAATGTTGACACAGTGATTGACTATATGTGAAAAGTTAATGTTAAAATATCAAATTCAAAAATTTAAGTTGATAGGTGAAAGGAGATCACGTTAAAATGTCCAATTCAAAAATGTAGTTGTGTGTACTTCCATTTGGAAGAAGAAAAAGGAAACCATTCACACAGCTGCTATCTTCCCTAGTGTTGACACAGTGATTGACTATATGTGAAAAGTTAAGATTAAAATGTCAAATTCAAAAATTTAAGTTGATAGGTGAAAGGAGATCACGTTAAAATGTCCAATTCAAAAATGTAGTTGTGTGTACTCCCATTTGGAAGAAGAAAAAGGAAACCATTCACACTACTGCTATCTTCCCTAGTGTTGACACAGTGATTGACTATATGTGAAAAGTTAAGGTTAAAATGTCAAATTCAAAAATTTAAGTTGATAGGTGAAAGGAGATCACGTTAAAATGTCCAATTCAAAAATGTAGTTGTGTGTACTTCCATTTGGAAGAAGAAAAATGAAACCATTCACATTGTTGCTATCTTCCCTAGTGTTGACATAGTGATTGACTATATGTGAAAAGTTAAGGTCAAAATGTCCAATTCAAAAATTTAAATTGATAGGTGAAAAGAGATCACGTGAAAATTAAGAGCATATAAGACCTGTTATCAAGTGATATGAGGCGATGCTTCAGCATCCACCTCATGTGCAAACCATTGAAATATTATTGCACATTGCTTGACAAAAAGAATTATATGCTTTTTATATTCATGTGGTCCCTCTCCATTTTTGAATTGGACTTTCGAATATGTTTAAACCTTTCTAGGTCTTTATTTGCCTCTTCGATGAAATATATTCACGTGTAGGACTAGATAAAAAGACCTAACCACAGATTAAGCCCAGGGTGATAGAATATTTAAATATTAAATAATATCTTCATCTAATGGTTAAGATGAATAATGTTAATTTTTTTAATGGTAAATATCGATTCATTATTTTGAAAGGTGATTTGGCACACCTCTCAAATGATACGAGAGATCTATATTTCTATTACTTTCACAATCTTCACAAATCTCTTCGCTGGAGGCAACCGCCCCAAGACCAAAGAGTGGAGTTTATTGACGTCAAGGTAGTTCTTGGGCTGTGCTCAATAGCCCTATCTTCTTCTGATTGAAAAGGGTCACGATATTGCCCATCACAACACGTGCTTAGCTTCGATTGAGCAGGAAAAGTTGTTTAATTGCCCATAGGAGATGATCACACTTCACCAAGATTGGAGTATCTAAGCTCCAAACATTTTGTGCGTTGGATTGCATTTCAATTCAACCACGAACCGTCCGATATCGATAGTCTTCAGAGACGCAAGTCCGAATTTAGGTCGACATGTCGACATGACTTAGTCCATACGAATAGAATACCCATGACTAGAACTGGTCGCAACAAAGGATGACTTGAATGAATGGAAGATAGGTAATCGATCTCCAAGAATGCATCGGACGAGACCGCTACTCGAAACTCTCTTCCAGTATCAAGTCCTCCATGATGCCAATTTGTCAACACCGAAGACATTGTCACTTTCTCTCCTTCCTCCTTTTTCCTATTAAGGGTTCCCTCATTTTCTTCGAGATCTTTTGTCGCATTTGTCAGTTGTAATCCAAGAAAATTGGGGGAGTGTTGATAAGTTTAGGAGAGGGTTTTTTGGGTCATCATTCTTCAAGACTTTCATTTCCTGTAAGAAAGTCTCGATCGGACTGGTCGCAATGGGCGGTTTATCGATTGGCGATTGCACAAGGACCGATTACGATGTTGGAAAATGGAAGAAGTACGAAAAACATGACGTGCGGAAGAAAAGTAAACGGAGCTGGCCCAAGCAACAGTAGCTGTCCAGCAAAGAAAAACTTAGATTCAATAGTACATGTGACTAAATATAATGAGATATGAGATATAATGACACCATAATTAGACAATACATTTAAGCCCACATATATAGAATGTGAACGATCGTCTTGTGCATGGATTCCGCTTGTTTACATATCAATTGCAGTATTGTCAATTATTTGGGATAAAAAGTTAAGCCGTAGCATCTTTCATATAATTAACGAGTAAAATCACGAAAAATCGATGAGATAAATAATTAAGAGTCAAGTAAATCTCCTACCTATACGTTAAGTAATTATATAGTAAACTTAATACTAAAATGAACTTGTATCTCTCATATAGGTTTCACATAAGTATTGTCAAATTTGACGATTTGTATATATTTAGTTTAAATTTTAAGTTTATTAAATAATTTCTTTCGGCGCAAAAAAAATCGTGCGTGGTTAGACCTGAAGCCTCGGTCTTTCTCTTTTCTAGGTTTGTTTTCTTGAGACTTGCGACAGGGGCAAATTAAATTGAAGGAGAGGGTAAAAAAAAAAAGGAAAGAAAAGGGAAAAGTCCGCGCTCGTGTCATTCTCTATTTTACCAACACACATTTTCCTTATTACTTTTTGCAACCCTTGCCTCTTTTCCAGAAAGTACATAATTTTCCAGAAATCCCTTGGCTTGTTCAAAAGTACATAATTTTCCAGAAATCCCATGGCTTGGTCAAAAGTACCTAATTTTCCAGAAATCCCTTGGCTTGTTCAAACCTAGCGATCTACATATTCTAACCAAATGTCTAAACTCTTCAAGTATACCTTAGAAAAACATAAAATGAAAATGAAAATTTTCATATGGCCGCTCCCATACGTCACCGTCCATTAGATATTTGTGCCATCAAAAATTGATCAATTTATCTAAAATAACATTGATTTTTTTTATGTGTATTTAAATTTATTACATAAAATAAACCCATAATAAGGACTTTCAAGCGAAACGGGATTGGGATATAATTGCAGCAGCCACGTGGTTGGATCCTAATAGCTATATACTTTTCCTGACCGAAAAAGGAGAGTAAAATAAAGAAATTGATCTCTTCCTATTGCTCAGCTGGAAAAATGACTTGAGCGTGACGTCGTCTCGTTAAGCGGCTAAGGCCATCTGCGCTCCCCTATATATGCACACGCTCTCTCATCTGCTCAAGAACTAAACCAACCCCACTCCCGATCTCCCTCCCTCTCTCTCTCTCTCTCTCTCTCTCTCTCTCTCTCTGTGAGCCTTTCCTACGTTGTTGTGTCTGTTTGTGTTTGGAGCCAACCGATGGCTGTGCAAGATATGGAGGTTTCGGACGCGAGTGTCACGAACGGAAACGCCCACACGAGCTCCACAACCACCTCTTCTCCGCAGTCTGTCTCGCCTACTTCGTCGTCTTCTCCTCCTCCCCCTCTTCCTCCCCCGACGCCGGTCATCATAAGCCCTTGCGCGGCCTGCAAGATTCTGAGGCGAAGGTGTGCCGTCGAGAAGTGCGTGCTGGCGCCCTATTTTCCTCCCACCGAGCCCGCCAAGTTCACTATTGCCCATCGCGTCTTCGGCGCGAGCAACATCATCAAGCTCTTGCAGGTACGGTACCAAGATCTTTCTCGATCTTGTGGAAGCAACGACATTTTTCTTTTGCTTTATTGGTTGTGTATGCCAAACGAAGAAATGGGATCTGACGTCGGAGATGGCAGGATGATGAGGATCTTAGACATCAATAGGTTAAGATATTCACGCTTTCGTCACATTATTGACCAAGACTCCCTTTGTATGGATATAATCAAATCGTTTTTTTTTTTAGCGATAAACACTAATCGATCTCTGTGTGCGGAGTAATCTTCATATAAATAACGACAGGCGACTTAGATAGGTAGATTTAGCTTCCATGAGGCAATGGGAAAGCAAAAGAACTTGACAAGTCGATGCGCATGTGGGTGGGGACTTGCGTCATTCGCAGTGCCTCCTTCAAAATATTGTTTTTTCTCAAGTGTCCAACATGAGAACGGCATTCGAGCCATTTCTAGTATATATATATCAGTGCGAAATTTCTGCACTGCCCCTCGGGTTATCATACCGGTTGGTCAACCACCCAACAAGGCCATGATGATGGCTATTTTCCACTCTTTCTTTTACGAAGAAAACGTCCAAGAAAGTGGGCAAGGTTCCGGTGGCTACAAAAGATGGAAATTTGTCGTCCGAAAACTTAACCTCACCTGCGAGACGTGAGCTGGTAGGTGGGATGCGTGATTTGGGAAGATCCGTATGCCATCCAACCTGGGGGGGGCCTCGAATTCAACCACGTTTTAGTAGACATTTGGAAAAATGTACCGAGTCATACAGCAACTTTATTTATGCATGTAAACAAAGGAGATAAAGGCCATGCAATGGCTTTTGTGAATTTGGCTGTCTAATTTCGCTATATTGACCGTGTTAGATAATGTTACGTGACATTGCATGAATATTGAATATCGATTTATAAGGATATTTTACATACTTTATCTCAAGTATAAGAATCACCAATGGTATTATGTCGTAAAACTATTTCTTGTGTATTATTCATGCTAAGACTGATCAATCTTGATCTTTTATCAGGACCTTCCAGAATCACAGCGAGCCGATGCAGTGAGTAGCATGGTGTATGAGGCTGGGGCGAGGATCAGGGACCCTGTCTATGGCTGCGCGGGCTCGATCTGCCAACTCCAGAAGCAAGTGAGCGAGCTCCAGGCTCAGCTGGCCAAGGCCCAAGCCGAGATCCTCACCATGCAACACCAGCAAACCAACTTGGTGGCCTTGCTGTGCATGGAAATGGCTCAGTCGGCTTCTCAACCGCCAGCGCAACAATTCGTCGACAATCTAATCGACACCAGTCCAACCATCTACCAGAACAACAATAACAACAACATAAGCCCGTTCCTGGACGAGACCAACGTCATGGGGTCCATGTGGGAGCCGCTTTGGACATGATTGGATCGACCCCTTTCAGGGTTTTGCAATAGTTATGCGACGTGGCTAGTCCTTTTAGCTCCTAGAACTTTGAGGATGTTTTTCTATGAAACTCTCCTAACTCATGGGGGCTAAAATGTAGCTCAGGAAGAGAAGGAGAGGCCAAATAAAGCTAATTTGGAGCTATTCCTAGTTAGGTATAGGGCTGTACTAAGTGTACTAGACATTAGTCTATAGGTAAAGGTATGAACAGAGGAATTGAGAGGGAGAGGAGGAAGTTAGTTAGGATCGTATGGTCACTTTGTTAAAAAAGCTTGACAAAGCAGATAGGGTCCCTTTCCTTCTGATTTAGATGTGTCGATGTAATATGGGAGAGGGGAAATTCTAATTATTGAATCTGGAGCCACTTTCGGGTGACCTACCACTATGATGATTACTTAAAGTTAAATTTGATGTATTATCATGGCAAATTCCCTTGTCTAATCAGCTTTTGACCATATCATTACTAGCCAGTATAGTCAACATATTTTGCAAACAAGATCCAAAGTGAAATCCTTCCTTCTCTCTCTCTCTCTCTCAATCTGGGTGTAATTCCATATGCTCTAGCCATTAACACTTTTGCAATAAAGCACTTCGGCGGAATTGAGAGAAGGCACACAAGGACATAAAATGTATGAACAAATTTATATGTTATTTTGGTCTTCCAAATTCTATTAACACGTTTATTTCTAGTCATACTATTGTAGATACGAACATATCTTCTACAGTACATAAAATATCGCTAAATTAAGTAAAACTAAGCATAATTGCTCACGAATAGTGCCCTAGACAACGAACGGTGCGATTCCCCCAAACGCGTAATCTATCTCCAAAACCTAGATATCGGTGAAAAATAATGAACTATATTTATATAGTTAGTGTTCTGAGGACGAAAGTCTTGTTGCCTAGGGGAAAACAACAGCTGCCGTTTTAAAATTATTGCTGTTGTTGTCCGCCTCGGACTGTCGTTTCGGTACTCGATTTTCCCAACACAACGCGTTTTTACTGTCGCTGTCGTAGGAAAGTTGCGACCCTCCCGGTTGAATTACGGTCGCGAAAAGAAGAAGTTCAGCAACATTCGGATGGAGAAACTGGTTTCCCTTTTTCCTCGATGGCGATGAAGAGTGGCAGCGTTTTCCGTTGGGCAATCGTCAAACGAAGAACCCCACCACCCATGATGGCCATTCTCGCACATGTCACGTGCAGTGATGAAGTGCTCCCCCCTCCTAAAGCGACGCAACCAAATGATGGATGATGCTTCCAATCGGGCTGTTCTCTCCAACGCGTTTTGGAGGAGCAGGAGGCTCTGATACCATGCTAGAATATTTGACGAAAAGTTATTATGCTAATGGGTAGAGGGAGACCGGTATATCAAAAAGTACAATTTCTAAAATTGAGCGATTCCTTTCAAAAACAGAAAAGAACAATGTCTTGCCATTCCATTATCGAAACATGTGCACCTCACGTGAGGTGCTTGATTGTTCTGTTGGGAGAGGGTGACAAGTCAAGGGCAAATTGTCCACTGTCGGTAAACCGGTTTTATTCCCTTAAGTGAGAAGAATCTCTCATTATCTCACACCCAGCAACGCCCAAATATGCCATTATATTTATATGTCCTTGCTCGGAAGGGAACACATTGATTCCCTTTGACCCGTTTTTTTCTCTCTCTGTACGTCCGAAAGCTCATCCTCCTCCATCGAACCCTCTTTTCTAAATATCCCCCAAAAAGTCAACCGTTATCATCCACTACTCCCACTACGGACACACGGTGCACAACCCCTTTTCATATCTTTACTTAATCTCGAGTTTCGTTTCTTTTGTTAAATCTTAGCAGTCTTGCGCTGAACTCGCTGATGCCATGTTCACATGACTCTCAAAGAGTGCATTGGAGACTTGAGTTATATATCGTATTCTTGTGTGGAAATGTAAGGTAAGCAGGCCGTTCGGGAACATAGGCGCGCGCACCTAACATTGGTTATCAATCGGTGGAGCATTTGTTCTCAATGGTATTCCACAATAGCACATTTTGATTGTGTGATCAATTGCTCTGTGAATTACGTGCCCAAAAGAAATAACGGCACTAACATATCTATCATTATGCCATGGATGTGACAATCGGGTATATTGAAGTATTTATATACGTTGATATTGACATTATTTAAATTATGTTGCTTAGTGAGGAGGTCTTCCTTCGGTTTTCTGTAGAGACATCATCGGGCTTTGGACAAGACAACGGATGGGTTTGCTGGTGAACAACCAGCAACTAAATTATTGCTTTGCTTCAGATGAGGTTAGGTTTATTAGTTGAGTGTATGCCCCATGAATGCGGTTTCTCCTATGCTACTCTTGTGGATCCTATGCTAAGACTAGAGTAATGCGTCCTGTCTCTGTTGTAATGGTAAAAGGGATTAATTTGACTTTGCCGCCTTTAATTTATTACGGCCGGAATAATTGTTCGCTGCGCTCTTTAGGACATGTGACTCTCGTATGGGTCTGTAACCGTTCATGTGCAACATACATCGACCGCATTCTTGCAAAAATTACCCTTTTCCATAAGAAAGTAAATTTAAACATGACATCCGTACTTGACACATTAAATTGTAGATATTATTATAAATGATGTCAGCTCACTACTGAAGAAGATCCAGGCATACTTCTAGTTAGCCCTACAAAAGGTGGTAAGTACGTTGCATAAATGTGAAAACTTATCGTTCATGTTAGAATTTTAAACATCGTGTGATCTTTGTGACAATAATTGTTAGGATTATTAGGAAGTGAAACTAAATTTAATGCTTCTTTTCGAGGGTTTCCTAAAATTATACCCGTCAATCCAAGCAATCTCAAGCCATGAATTATTTTGCTGATTTTTAATCTATGTCTCTGTGGCTGCCACGAAAGCAGCCAAATAAGGCCATGTGCAATGCCTCCTGATTGAGATGTTACTGTGTAGAATATGCTTTAAAGAAGAGGATGCTGCCCATGTATATCCTCTTTTAGTTGCTATTGAATCCTTAAAGTATGGTTTTGCTTTATTTGGGCGATATCAACATTTGTTCAATGAGAAGCTGCTGTCCAACGTTATCCGCGTTGCCACTGTACGAACCTAAGACCTGGAGTCATCAAAATTCGAAAGATTATGTAACCAACCTTGTCCCTTTGACCTCATTGTCCGTGCCGAATTTTTCCAAGCATCGGTTGGTGATTAGACCGCAGGGGGGCACTCGGTAGTCACTAGGGTCGATAGCAACATTTGCCCTAGTGGAGAAATATCGTACCTACGCTAGATATCTTTATAGCATAGCTGCTGATACATTACAAACGTGGCAGTGAGGTATCGGAGACGAAGATACAATCCGAAAAAAAAAAAAAAAAAGCTCTTTAATTTGAATATTCAGTCGAACCTATGATCAATCACGTAAATGGAAGTTGCAGAGGACAAGTCAATACAGACCACGTGCCGGTAGTGGGTAGAGAACGACTGGTTCGCACTCTGGCCTCAGTGGTATTAGTTCGACCATTCGAAGCCCTTTAAGCCTTTAAGATGGTGCAGGCAGATGAACGCCACGAAAAAATGGTATCTACGTATGAAACGAATTCCTGAGATTCTGACAACGGAGAGGACATGTCGTGATGGGAACAGCGACAAGTCCATTTTAAAGTTGCGGGTCGCGCAGAAAGGCAATCTATTTAGATTTCTGTCTCGATGCAATGGCTTCTTCACGAGTTACGAAAGGGAGATTATGTTCGCGTTGTCCCGCACGCTGGGGCAGCACAATCACCTGATCTTTTCTCGTTTCGTGGGGGGTGAGTTTGAACTGGTAAAGCAGCTGAAATAGCGAGAAAGTAAACCGTTTTGACTTGCTAGGTTTTGGGGAGTGCCCGCTGGTTCGTAAGGCGCAGTGTCGGATTTTACACGCCGAAAAAAGTCCATTTTAAGTGCGTGGACCGATTCTGAGCTTAAACCAGATAAGACGCGAGTCGAAGTTTTCTTGGGTTTTAGTCTCTCTCTAATTCAAATCTCACGCATCATAAATCTGTTTGAATGAAATAAGATGAGAGTGTCTATGTTATAAAAGTATCTGAAGTAATTATGTTGAACTTTTGACCTCGGTGTATTGAATAGAAGACTAGGATAACCATACCATGTTTTTTCTTCTAAATATTTAAATTATTAGAGAACGACTCAAATTTAATTGGGACGGAATCAAATTCAAAATACAATTTTACCTAAGCACTCAAAACTCAAGCTCTAGACACATCAAATGAGATCCGCCGCATTCCAAAGTTGATCATAGTCAGGAACAATCATGTACGCAGTTCAATTTTCATAAGGTGAAAGTCTTTAGCATCAAGAAGTGATCACACTTAAAATATTAGCAAGTATGAAACGGCAAGTCGTTGTTGTGGACTCTTAGATGATCGACTTTTCGTCTTTGTCCACAGACTACGATGTTCCCTAGCTAGGTTTATTTAGTACTTCAGCTTAACCACCTAGGAATCCTGCTTTAAAAAACGTAAAATTTTAATATCGATATGTACATATGGAATATCTACCCATTTTCTTACATCACATAGCTTGATGATCGCGACATGTGTGCACTTATTTAGTTACTCATAAAAGAAAATAACTTGCGATAGAGCAATTCCTCGATACATGATTCTGACGGGAAGAAGGCCGTCTTTGAGAAGAACGTATTGTTGATGCGCATGTGCGAGGGTGTTAGGTAAAACAAGTATCATATCGAAGATGTAGAATAAGGTGAAAGTGGATTCCACTAGATATCTTGATGGATTTAGTCCTAAGCTTACTCTTACCTGTCTCCCGGATGAAAATATTAATACATTTTCAAAGTAGAAAAAAAAAAATCAACGATAAACGGAGAAAAGTTTCTACTGATATGGTGAAAAAGCATGATACGATTTGATGAAGACGAAAGGTCGTTTTTCAAATGTTGTTATCGGTAGCGGCGTCTTCGCCATCGTGATTGAAGGATTGTTATTGTCAACGAATTTCTCAGGGCATTTTCAAAGTGAAGATGCAATCAATATTAAAAGGACCTAAAGTAGACTATCGATGTGGAAAGAGAGGGACTGCTACACCATTAAAATAAACGCAAAACCAGTATGCATCCCTATCATCCTTATCTTTAGGAATCAACAATTGTTTTCAATACTTGGATGCCCCGAATCATTCCTATGTAAGTTTAACTTACATTACACAAATTACGTGCACAGAAAAACCCCTACTCCTATCTCTTTCAGGGTCCTTCGCAATCCTGGCGTGATGTCCTGATCAATGATCTCGGGTCTCGACCTCTAATTGGAGGGTCATCAGCCTCGGACAACATTAGATCGAAGATCGCTCGAGGTCGATTACAGGGTTTGTGACCTTTGGTTGCAATTGAGAAGTGTCGGCAAGGAGGTGTGAAAACATAGCTAATTGATAGTGGTCACGGCCAACAATAGAGGTTTAAGGTCGCAGTTGATTTTAAGGTTTTCTGGGTTCGTTTTTCTTTTCTTTTCCGTGTATCTGTTTATGTGTGAATTTCAGTTCATAGCACACCCATCAGAGAATCATTTTGGAAGTAATCATAGCTAAAATGCAATAACGTGATGGACATAAACATTAGAAAATTCGAATATTCGCCTTAATATCGAAATAACGAAAATTTTACTCAAGCGCCATTGTCAAATACGCACACAATTGCGTATCTAACCAAACTTGATAAAGATAGTGGGAGCTAGCCTAGACGGGACATCAAAAAATTACATTTAAGAAATATCGTTTATTTTAGCATAAAAAAATAACATGAAGTGTTTCCATGTTGGACAAAATTTTTCTATTGATTATATGCATTTTAGAGATGGTACAAGTTAATGGTATATCATAATTTATATTATGTTATGACATAAGCAATTTAGGTCTATGCATACCTTTTGTGTCGGCATTACATCTGTATAATTTCATATTGCTATCAAAATGCTTCATGTTCCATTTCAATTATGTTTATGTATGACATGCGTGCAATAATATCTAATTCATTTTGTCACGGTGAATTGAAAAGATATACGTTGAATGGACGATTGACAAGACACAACGAAATTTTCGTATGCTAAAATTTGCATACGTAAACATCGTGAATGCACGCGGACGATAGGGACGTAACTCATTGCGTACCAAGAATGGCTGCCACGGCACAGCCAAAAGATTCTATCTTTTTTCCTTCATTCATCGCAATCTCATTGCGGAAAAAATGACGTAGCTCCATTTATATGAACAGTCGATGGTCTGCTTGTCTTAGCTCTCTCGTTCGAAATGGGGGCTAGATCTACATCACGCCATTAACACTCTTGCATTCGATTACGACCAATATTTCCTCTAAAAATCACTTTAACCTGGATACACCATAATTTACATAAACGATGTGCTAGAATAATTAAATATTTAACCACGATTTCATCTAAAAATTTAAGTTTTTAGAATAATTATCTTATCACCCCTTCATGCTTAGTGTGATCTTTTTAGGCATGAAAGTAAACTTTCAACGGTTAGCAGTGGTGTATCAGAATAGGAAACTTGAAGTCAAATCTTTTAGACACTTATTTGTCTCTCTCTATTGCATATTTTTATGTTTGAAGATTATGTTAAAATTTAACTTACGCGTGAAGCGATGTTAGAATAATAATTTTAAAAGTTTAAACTTTTAGAATAGTCAGCATCGCTCCCACAGAATTTCTCACAGGACGTGTGTAGCCCATGGATTAAACATTTGTATCCTCGATTTGCCGATTAATAATTAATTTAATCAGGAAAATACGGTGGGAAAAAGAAAGGAGCCAACTTTGATAGGCATCCATAGTTTTGTACTTCTTTGGGCCAAACCATGTTGCATTGAACCATCTGTCCAGACTTTTTCATATACTTTGGTCCGTGCATCTAGAAAGCTCCCCCACGCACTTCAACCGAGTCAGCTTTGGGGAAAGAGATTGAACTTCGGTGGAAGAAATCGCCTCCCCCGTTTTCTCCATTTTCTTGACGGTCCATCTCAAATCCTTAAACTACGAAAAAAAAAAGATTTTAACATTTTTCCTGCCCATCGACTTTTTACACGACAAGATACGAAAGTTCGGTGCGATTTCTGGTCGGGTCGAGCCGAACCCCCTTCCGCCATCGCAGTTTTCAATCACGCCATCGTCGAGTTTGTAATCATTCTTAATTTAGATTTAGCAGACCGACGCGAAGAATTCGAGGTCGCTGAACAAGACAAAAAAATGCGCCCCTCGAATTCCACCCGTAGCTACCTAACAGTATGGGAATAGTCAAGAGCGGTCAATAAGCCTAATCAAGAGAACTTAGCTTGGGCTAGGACCGTTAGAGAGATAAGACACTTGGATACGAAATTGAACTTGACCCTATTCGATTCAATTTGACCGTATTAAAAAAATCTAACTTTCTCCGCGACATGAAAGATGAGAAGACATGTCTAAACATAATTTTCTCCAAGGTCAAAAGCATGGGAAGAACATTCCTCGCCACGGACAAGAGTTTTACGTAAGATCATCGTGGTTTTTCTTAACTCTTCTAGCAAATGGTCCTGGAGTTAGCGCCGGATATGTAATTTCCGAGCAGTTTCCGTTTTGCGACTCGCTTCGAAAAGTCGGGTGGGTGGGAAAAAACGTGCGGTTATACAGTAGATTCCGTGCTCGATCGGACGAAACGAATGTTTAGTAACTATCTAATCGTGACCATAGGGAGGAGGGCTTTGTCGTTGCCGACTATGGGGGGTTTGCACATGGGCGCAGGCTTGAATTTTGCCTAATAAATCCAAGGCAAAGTTGGTCTGCTGGGATGGTAGCGAAGAGCGGGATTTTGCATGTGCACAACTAAATGCCACCCCGTTTTTGTCACGACCGCCACCGGTGTTGCGGTGGCAATTCCAATAGTGACACACATCGTCTTGAATTTGAAGTCCCTACCTTAATCAGATGAAAATTACTTTTCCGGTCGACATTATCTTGGAAAGAAAAATCCGAAACGATAACTTAGAGTTCTAATACGTCCGAAATTGACAAATTCAAGCACATAAACAGTGAGCACTTTTGTTTTTCAGTGATTACTCTGTCTTTAGTAATGAAATGAAATGAATCTGTCTATAAAGAGCATTCTCAAGATAATGGGAGACTTAAAACTTGCTTCTCATGATAAACACGAGGTTAACATAATTTGATTCAAACGCATTTTTAGTCGTGGTTGGTGAATCATAAATGTTTTATTTTAATAAATTAAGGAATATATATAATTTTGAAAGAAGGGTAATTGATGATGTTGATGTTTAAATCTCCCGAGCCTTTTGTCTTTTTTTTTTTTGGTAAAATGATCTTATTGCCTTTCTATGTGCATGGAGATTTAAGAACAGTGTAATTATTTGATGATTTGATATCTGATATATGGGCCCTTGCTAGCCCAGTGGATTTGGATGCTGCTCGCAGCAGAACCCGTTTAATGGTCGGCCCAAAGTAGACTGGAAAAGAAAAGAAGAAAATTGAGCATTGGTAATATTGGACCGGAAACAAATTTCACGAAAATACCCAATATATTATCGACAGGGGGAAACCATCAAAACCTAGCAACATTTAACCTTAGCTATTAAACCAAATGCTAATCATGCACGATGTAATATCGAGAGACGCGTTAGCAAATCAAATAACTTTATAAAAAGAGTGTTTAGCATTTATCACGGTGAATAATCTTTGTCGAAGTTGTTCAATAGTCAAATTCAAGTTATAGGCTCATCGTATTGCCCTATTCGCATTTAGAAAACAACATAATCTAGTGGTGAAGGAAAACTAAACTTCGTCCTTCTTTGAACGACGACCGAGCGTGAGTCCCAATGAACCTTCGAAGGAGAGAATGATGCTGCTTGATTCGCCTCTAAGGCACAAACATCGGCATGGACTCGCAATCGACGAAGAAGTAAACTTCATGGACTTTGATTTAGGGTTCAAACTTCAATTTGGGGAAGACGGGATGACGCTGTTTTGGGATCAATAAAAGTTCCAAACGGGTGTCATTTTGATCATGTGGACCTAGTCACTTAAGGTATTTGTTACATAGGGGAGAGAAAGTATTAAAATAAGCCACGTCAGCATTTTTTCCTGTTAACTAAAGTGGATGGAGCTAATGGGGGACCTAATTACACTAATTTGATAAGTTTTAAGACTTGAATGTACTTTTTGCAAATTTAGGATTCAATTGCACTTTCGTAGCAAATTTTAAAATTTCCAATGCATATATCTCAATTGACATTATTTGGAAATTACATGCATCCTTTTACACCGAAGAGGCTGATCTGATTCGATCATATTCTCCTGGTGAGAGTTATTGCTCCTTTTGTGTTTTGTTTGGGATGTCTTGGCACTTTGTGCCTTATCATGTCCATCTGACGGACCCTTACTCCATTTCCAATATTCTTGCAAATGGGAAAGGTGATGTCATTCCTATATTGAGACGAATTAAAGCGACGAACGAGATGCGCTTTTTTTTTTTTCCGGTAGAGTGATTCTAGCTCTACGGGGAAAAGTACCAAAATAGTCCTAAATCTTTTGTATTGGTACCAATTCAATTCTAAACTTTTCAATTGAACCAATTTAATCCTAAACATTTTTACATTGGTACCAATTCAGTCAGAAATTGCTAATGTGGCCATCGGCGAGCTTATGTGGCGCCATATGGACAAATTTTATAATTTTTTATAATTTTTTTTCAGATTTTTTATAATTTTTATAATTTTTTTTTCTTTTCTCTTTATCCTTGGCCGATGAGGTCGCCAGCCGGCCGACCATTGCCGGCCACTGGTGAGTGTGCGGGGCCCCTCACCCCGACCAGCTTGTGGCGGTGATGGTCGGCCGGTTGGCGACCTCACCGGCCAAGGGGTAAGGAAAAAAGAAAAAAATAAGAAAAAAATAATTAAAAAAATCTGAAAAATATAAAAAAATTATAAAATTTGTCCACATGGCACCACATAAGACCACTGGTGGCCACGTCAGCAATTTCCGGCTTAAATTAGCCGGATGGACTAAATTGGTACAAATGTGAAAAGATTTAGAACTAAATTGGTTCAATTAAAAAGTTTATGACTAAATTGGTACCAATACAAAATGTTTAGAACTATTTTAGTATTTTTCCCAGCTCTACGTCCTCTTGTTATGTTTGCACCGCATCGTCTCTTTTGTCTATGTCGTTTCTCGTAATCTTTTCGCTCGAATGTGGGTATGATCGCCTATTCGCGTCCGTCGTCTTTTGCCATGTCCATCCTTTAGCGTCATCTCACGGATCATCTTGAAGATATTTCCCATGCTGGTTCTAGAAACGCGTTCATTCCTTCGTATGGTCAGATGGGGGTAAGTGCCCATCGTGTACAAAGTATGCAAATGACAAAGAAAAAAAGAAGGATCTCTCATTGAGACTGTCTCTTATGATGAAAGCAAGACCATGACACTCTGTCCGGATATCCCTATATGCGAGGATTATGTGTATTGCCACGATTCCACTTCTAAGAAAAGGTGCCCTTCAGATATTAATACAAAATAATCGACCGAATGGCTATCTGAAATTGAATTTCCACAATTTATTCAAGTGATGAAACCTTTAGAAGTTTCATATACAAAAATGAAATCTCATCCATGAGTGATCTATATTTCAAAGATGTCTCTTTAATTCTGAAGAATTTATCTACAAAAAGTGTGAGTTTACTTTCAAAAGACTTATACAAGGTGATGTGACGTTAATTTGAAAAGGTTTACACAAAAAATGCGATTTGCAATTCATCAATTTTTCCCAAAATATAATCTTGACTTTGTGAAATTTATGTGCAAAACATGATTTTAAGCGCTTATTTGAAAATTCAGACAAAATCATTTGTTCAATAAGGTCAGATAAGAGGTAACCCTTACGTCTTTTCTTTTGCTTTTGTTTACGCAACTTAATTTATTTGAGGGTTCACTGCCAAGAGTGATTGCCGACCTTTCCAATTATAGGCATAGATCACCTAAGACGTTCGATTGATTTCCTTGACTTTCCAAATTTTAGAATTTTAATTAAAAGTGAACAAGTAAAGAGAGAAATTATACTCATAATGGGTAACAAGGAAGTCTTTTTTTTTTCCAATCACGTAAACAAGTAGATGTACTTGTGAGGTTCGATGTCTGAAAATGGGATATACTATAGGTTCAAGGTCTCCATTCTAACAAAATAGCAAGCTTTTCCCGATGTCACTAACTATGGATGGGTTCAACTTTTCTCTTGTGGTATGAGCAGGGTCGCAAAAGACTATTCGATCATCGCTAACTGCAAATGGTCCAATCTATTCTCAACACCATCTTAGGTGGCTTCCTAAGGATGCAGCTCGGGATTTTAGGCTGTGAGATGTGTATGCAAAAGTGTAGTGTTAAAGCAAATAAAGACATGCATGAAAATTCATATCAAAACAATGCTTTAATATACACCCACATATCCATATAGCCCTACGTCACCCTAAAACACACGAGTCAACAAACACTTCATTCTTTATAACTCCAAACATGCACTGACATTTAACACATTATTAACAGGTTAACCTAATTTTATACACAAGTTTGACACGCACTACCATGAAAATACATTAATTAACAAACAATTGAATTATTTTCTGGGCCTAAAATTTTATATTTTTTTTTATACATTTTACAGTTGAGTTTTCATACTAGACAAAAAAAGTCAACCTCACAATATCTAATTATTAAGGGAATGCTCCTAATTTCTATATGTAATTGAAAATTTATGAGTACTTATTTGATAATTCTTTTTGTTGAGGAACAAATCCTATCACGATCAAGGATCTCAATCTCGAACTTCTTTTGAGTTTGATCTGTCGGAAATATTCAAGTATCAACACCGAATCAAAAGAGTATACTCATGGCTTGGGCAGTTTTTATTGGACCTCCGACTGCTATATGCCCAAATGGTTGAGCCGCCCAAACCTGCCTAGTTAACTTTTTTTTCTTTCTATTTCAGCCTTCGAAAGAAAAGGTTGAGGAGACAAATATTTTTGTTTAGCTAAAGGAGATGAACAAAATTGATATCTCATTCAAAGGAAAATATAAATATTTATCAACATACACGAAAAAAATTGGACTTTTTCCAAGTCTACTAAAATCATCCTCCATCTTGAAACACGATGGAATAGCATTCGGCGGACAGGAATTTTTCACCTAAGCCCATTATGGTATTTTGGTTGCATTGAACAAGCCGAAAGTGACACAAACACGTTTTAGGATCAGAGTAAATTCTAGATTTGGATGGAAAGTACAAGCTTTCCATAATTTTTCAAACAGATACTGCATTTTTGCTAAAACACTTGAAAAATTATGGAAAGCTTTTTCGAGATCATAATGTTCAATATTATTGAATTTTTTATAACTACACTGTAAGTAGAAAGAATGTTTCTCCTACGCAACCTTCGCATCTTGACATCTGTATATTTAACTAATTTCTTACTATGAAGATGCACACTCCCTATGACCATTATTCTATTTTTGAGAAAAAATAAATAGTTCTTAGATTGTATAAGCGTTATAAAAGTCGTCATATTTGTATGTGTTTTTTTTTTCTTTCTATTTTTAAATGTTTATTTCAAAGGCTACAACATAAGAAATAATAAATAGGAGAAAAAGGCACTTGAGGTATTTGATTTTTTTTAATTTGTTCAATTAGGTCTCTATTCCCAGAGATAAAATGTTGTCGTATGCGATCCGCAGGTTGCCTAACAAGAGTGTCGCTACCCAAGTAGGGGTGTCAATGGTTTGTTTCGGTTCAATTTTCCAAAAAACCGAACTGAACTGAACCGAACAAACCGTTAGAGAAAAATATCGAACAAAACCAAATGTGACTCGAACTGAATATGAATTCAGTTCAGTTCGGTTTGGGATTTCAATTTTCGGTTTTCAGTTTTGCTTTTATTTTTTTCGTTTTTTCTGTTGTATATTTAACCTAAAAAGAAAGGGGGAAAAGAGAGGAAAAAGACAAGAACCTAAGATCTAAAGCAACAAATTTAACCTCAAAATGATAAAAGAGAGAGACAAGAACAGAGGGGGGAGACATATTCAACAGTGGACACCCAGCATGAATCCGTCGTTCACAGCAATGGCCACCTGGCAATTGGCTCTCGCCTCTACTTGGTGCGTGAAATAATGCAAAACCCTAAACTCTCTCTTGTCTAAGTGATTCCCTTGATCCTTCTCTCTCTCTCTCGTCTTTCTCTCGAAACTCCCTTGTTCTCCCAGCGGTGACAGCCACTAACACCCACCAGTTCCATTGACACCTAAGCCAAAATCAAGCTCAACCCTCGACATCACAACAGGAAATTGAACAGCATAGTAAAAATCAAAGAAGGCCAAGCGCACCTCGAGTCGACCCAGGCGATGTCGGAGGGGAATTTGCTGAAAATGTAGGGCTATGGCGATGGACGGTGAAAAATCATCGCTTCCTCCGAGATTTGTTCAATTGTGAGGCAGAGAGTGTAGAAGGAGAGAGACATTTCACTCTTTTTTAGGGTTAGTGGGTTGCACTTGAGGAGACAAGATTTACTTTTTAGGGTTTCGGTCTCGGATGGTTCAATTTGATTAACCAAATTGAACTGATAAAAACAAATTTGATTTTTTTAATTATCAAAATCAAAACTAAAACAAACTGAAATTACATGAGATTGCAATTCGGTTCAGTTTGTATTTCAGTTTGATTCGACATCTCTAATCCCAGGCCAAACACCACTAGAGTCGCATGACTTTGGTAATAGTCTAACCTCGAGATTGGATCCATGTGACTAGAGCAGCCCATTCTTCTTTACTAAAACTTGCTTATTTTAATTATTAACTAATTATCTTGTGCGTTGATCAAAAATTAATTATCTTGCCTTATTTTTATTTTAATTTTGTTTTAAAGTGTTTTTAGTACGAGGATGCCACATGACTTGTTCCCCCAACCCAGGTTGCACACTTGACAACATCCCGTGCATGCTCATGGCCCTTGCCGCCTACGCTGTCTCTTCTTTCATCTTTTCTTAGGAGAATTACTAAAAAAATCATAAACTTATTGCAATTGTATCAATGCAATCCTAAACTTTTTTTTGGCAATTTAGTCCTAAACCTTTTGCAATTGTGTCAATTCAGTCAATCTAGCCAAATTTGGTCGGCCAAGGTTGATGTGAACGCCAACCGACAACATTCATCCACTAAGCACTAATGTTGCAATTATTTAATTGTATTTTATATTTTTTCAAATTTTTATTAAATTTTCATTCTTCTTTTTTTACCCTTTTTCTTTTTTCCTTTTTTATCATCTTCTTTCTCTTTGGCTTCCTTGCCCGCAGTGGCTAGCAAGGCTCTGGTGGGGCTCGCTGGCCAATGGGTGAAGGTCATAACCCTCGCTAGACCTTGTGACCGACCTCACTCATATTTGGGCGAGGCTTGGGGCCACGGGCAAGGCAATTTCACCCAAGGCCAAGCCAAGGGTGCAGCCCTTTTGCCCATGGCCACTGGGTGAGGCTGTTAGTGAGGGTGGGTGAGGTCTAACAAAGGCCACGACCCTTACCGATGGTCGATGAGGGCTTCGCGATCCTTGCCTAGTGGCCGACGAACCCCACCAAAGCCTCACTGGCCATTGCAAGGGAGAAGAAATCAAAGAAGAAGAAGAGAAAAATAAAAAATTCAAAAAAATATAAAGTATTATGAAAAATTGCCACATCAACATTCATTGGACGGTTGGTGCCAGTCATCGTCCACATCGGTGCCAATCGGCCAAATTTGGCCAAATGGACTAAATTGACATGATTGCAAAAAAGTTTAGGACTGAATTGATCAAAAAAAATGTTTATGACTGAATTGGCATAATCGCAATATGTTTAAAACTTTTTTGGTAATCCTCTCTCTCTTTCTTTCTTAGTTTTTTTTTTTCAATTTTCTAATATTTAATCAAATCATCATAAAATTTCCAACTAACGTGAGTGTGGACACGTGGTGCTGATGGGTCAGTTGATGTTAGTATTTTCGTTTCTTTCATAACAAAAAAACTAATTCACATAAATAAATATATAATTTAAAGATTCAATTGCACAGAATGAAAGTTTAGGAATATAATTGAAAAATTTACGATTATATAGAATTCTAACTAGCAGGAAGTAAGCTTCCAACAGGGGCTTCCAGCGATAGTCCAATAATCTGATGCCTAGTCTGGATGTATTCTTTATTTTAACGTGTTGGTGCTCGTATGGTCTGTCCCCCAATTGAAGTGTCACGATCCCAACTCTATCTCCAGGTTTGAGCAATAGGGGTTATTTTCTCGATGTTCCAGGCACGTCACCATCCTCATTTTTTTTTTTTCATCTTTTCATTAAGCACATGTGGAAGCATACATACAACACCCAGACGACAACAAGCAGTTAGGAAAACAATCACTTACGAACACACAATTATATCAATTATATTTACAAGCCATTATATCACGGACCGTTGTATTTACAACCATTACATGCTCTATGCTCAAAAAGGCCGGGGGTAAACCTTAACTTCTCTATCGAGACTACAACTCTTTCATACCTACAATTATAAAAATAACGGGCTGAGTCATCGACTCAGTAAGTAAAACCTCTAATTCTCTACTAGGAGGACATCTCATCATCAAAATCCAACAGGTACAACATTCGCAATACAATGTCAATAACAAATCAATAACAAAGTTATTATTATCCTCAACCACATGCAATTGTTCATCACAACATGCTTCAATGCATACTTACCTTTGGCTTATCAAGAAACATATCGACCTATCATACTCCTGCATAATCGGCACTCATGCAAATTTATTTACCGTCATCCTGACTCAATTAGGCCCTCCCAGCTCGATTGAAGCTTCCAACTTTTTGTTGAGTTTCCTGGCTCAACCAAGGCATCATGTTCAATAACGAGGCATCGCCGCCAATTCTATGTAGTAAGATCAATCCACAACTGAACCTCATGGTTGATGGGCCAATTCATGTTCAATGTATAAATCCGGCATCCGCGCATCAGTTAATAAGTTATCTTGATACAAGCCGAGTTGGGACTTAATGACCCTTGTACTTTATTCTCATGGCCTACAATTGAGGATGTTATATATAGGTTCAATTATGAGAAGAAACGTAAATGACTTATTGTCACAACCTACCTATCGAGGGAGGGAATAGGTTTAGAAGTATTACCTAAAAGACAGGCCTATGGCCCATGATTGTTCAAATTGAAAGTATAAGATTTTTTTTAATAAGGAATCGTCACTAGCCTATTGGGGTCGGCTAGAAACCAATGGAAGTATGGGAATTGATTATATAGGATTGGAGACTTGATTATACTAATCAACCAATTAGTATCCTTTTGGTACCTATTATTGTTTACTTAAAAAATATTTTTTTTTTGCTAAGTAGTTTGGAATGATTTTAGATCTGTCTAGTAACACGTAAAGTGATCATACAGATACACGGTTATCAACATAATAGTCGACAATCAAGGAAAGCATTAAATGCATATCATGGGATGGCAAAGATTTAACACTAGGAAAAAAGATAAATACTAATCCTAACTAGACTAAAGGGAAGTCGAAATCAGTATACCAATACTGCACAATCAAAGGCATTTGTCCCTAAGGACAATTGAAACCCTAAAGTAAAGCCTTAAAGGCTTAGTCAAACTTAGGCATAATTCTGAATTGAAATACTTCCTTTTTTTAGGAAATAGCACGACAGATTAATTATAACCTTTCTTGAAGATTTTTTTATTTTTTTTAGAGTTTTTTTCTGATTTTTGGTTTTTATGGAAAAAAAAAAAAAGAAATTCCGAATTTTCCCCAAAAAAACTATATTTTACAATTTTTTGAAACTTTTCTTTTAAAAAAATCGAAGAGTTTTTAAATTTTTATTATTTTTCGAATTTTTTAAAATTTTTTGATTTTTTTTTGAAATTTTTAATGTTATAATATGCGAGGGGGCCGGTTCGGACCGGATACACCCGATCCGACCCATTGACACGGCCCAAACCCCAGATCCGACCCAGTCGGATAAAAAAATACATTTCTTCTAAATTTTTTAGGTTTTTTTTTTCTTTTTTTTTAAATTAATATTTTTCTTTCTTTTTCTCCACCCCTTTTGTCTTCTTCCCTATTTTGTCTTCTTCTACTGCAATCTCTTCTCTGCTATTCCTCCTTCCCGAAGCTTTCTTTTTCTTTTTTCTGCACCCTTTTTCTTTGCTTTTTTTTTTTTCTTCTCCTGGTCTTCTTCTTGCCCGCAGCTCACCCAAACAACGGCCAAACCCGAACTAGCTCCACCACCACAACAGACCCTCACAGGCGCTTAAGGGCCGCCGCCAGGCCACCGTCCGACATCGGTCGTTCGATCCGACCGACGCCAGCCACCGCCGGCCACTAGCTGGCCGGAGGTTTCTAATGCTGTCGAGCCTCTTTTCGACGAGAGGCAAACACACCTTGACCAACTCGAACGGCGCGAGATAAGCCGTCTTTAGACGACGAAAATACTAAAGGGGACATGGGGACAGCAATATTATCACAAGTTACGCTAAAAACGAAAGGTCAAGCTTCGGTTCAAGGATTCGCTTCAGGCCCTTCATGAGGCATTTCTTCGAACATGTGGTGTGCGCCTGCTACAAGAGGAGTCTAGACTCATTCTCGGTTCGTGTTAGGGCCAACGTCAACATACAACGTACAAGAAATATTCTGGACCACAGAAGCCTATCAATCGCATTTAACATGAGTATGAACAACAACACCAACAGAACTCGACCATAACGAGTCAAAATACCAAGGTTTCACCTAGGCATTTTATCAAACACAGCCTAAGCTGGAACTCGAACCCACGCTGGCGACCTCGACGTACAGCATAATGAACCTTTAAAGACTAGGACAGGGAAGTCATGGGCCGAAGCTTGCGCGAGCCAAACGGCCGCAAGCTCCAGCCGGTCACGCTAAAAAACAGAGTAGAGGGAGAGGCTGAACCTACCTGTTTCGGCCTAAGGACGTCGCCGGGAGACTCGTCAGGCGGATGGACGCGCAGCCGGGGCTCCCTCTCCCTCCGACTCATACTCTCGCTCTCTCGAGCTCACTCACTCCCACTCTATCACTCGGATCTCTCTCCCTCTCCGTCTCTAGCTCTCTCCGAAAATCCTCCCTCAATCGCCCTCCGAAAAAAAAAAAAAAAACTCTTCTAATGAGTGAGCCCCTCTCTTTTAAGGCGACCGACTGGCGGGCAATGGCATGACCCCTGCCACCTCCAGCTTGCCAGCCGGATTGATCTGACCCGCGGATCACGCCACCATCTGCTCCACGGCGATCCTCTATATCCTTTGCTCGTGCTCTGCTTCTTTCTTCCTTCTTTTTGCAGAAGCGTGGTTGGCATGAGGGGAAAAAAAGAAAAGGGGCCGGGCTCAGGGAAAAGAAAACAGAGGCTGGGCTTGGGCCCATGCAAAAAAAGATCTAGAGGAGGGCGAACAGAAAGGGACCGGGCCTAGCCCGGTCCGCTCTAAAAAAAAATCGATTTTTTTAAAATATTAATTATTTTTTAAAATTTAGATTTAAAAATTAATGATAGTTTTGTGAATGCTCCTAATGTCTAAGCATAATGGATTTTAATGAAAATATACATGATACATTTTTAATGAAAGTTATTTACCTTACTCTTTACTTCTTCTTTTTTTTCCTTTTTTTAGCGACTAATTCCTAATTTTGTATATGATTAAGTCCTAAATAAAATTGTAGAATATATGTGTCAACAGTTATAACAATGTTGCGAGGTGGATAACATAGTCATCTACTTTTACAAATTTGGAAAGCATAGTGCCTGAACTTTCTCGTTACTTTCGTAAAACTTTAACATGAACCATAGAACTACAAAGAAGAATGAGTTTCGACTCTTTTCCTGCTTTTGTGGACTTTTGACGTAAATCAAAAAATTAGAAGGGTGTCGAATCTCTCATCATTTTTATGGGATTTTTATGTAAACCAAAAAACTTTCATAGACTTTTAAGAAATCTCATTGCCGGTCGATCTTCGAGAATTAGAAAAATCTTCCGAGTTTGAATCTGTTGATTTAAAATATGGGATCTTCTACCTCATTTTCACTTACTTACTTTTTATTATTTTCCTCTCTTTTTATAAATTTTATTCACTCCCATCATTCTTTAATGAAAGATTTATTAAATAATAAACCATGTTAATATATCCGAAATATGTAATATATATATGTACTTACTATATATATACACACGTAATATATTTAAAAACTAAAAATAAATTCAAATATATAAATAAAAATAGAAATAAAAAAATGAAAATTGTTTTTGTTTTCTGGTTATTTTGTTTTTTTCTATTATAATTCAAATAATATTTAAATTTAATTATAATTCTAATAGTTTCTTCTCAATAATTTTAATAATTTAAGATAGTTTGTTATTTAAGAAAAATAATTTTTATAGCATATATATAAGAAACCATATCCTTTTTCATCTTACTTCTCTAAAACTTATTTTTATCTCGATTAGATATCTTTTATGAATATGATAAGTGTTATCTTATTTTGACTCTTATCTTAATTGCCACAAGACATAATGGCAAGAGGGTCTTCGCAAGGGCAAAAGAGACAAATCACATCACAATCCGATACCCTTGGTGAATAAAATCGGGTAGAGGTGATTGGTTTCGATCCACTTCTCATAATTCAAAATCGAGGACTATATCCAGAATTGGTTACTTATTTTTTTCACTGCTTTTCTTTATTTTTTTTTAACTATTTAGAACCGAATCAAGATAGTATTTAATTCACATTTTACTAATTTTTTGAATAAATAATAAAATAAAATAAAAATATATATTCAGTATCTAAAACCAGACCGTCCGAACATCATTGTTACTTTCAGAAACCTGGAATCGAATCAACACTCTCAAGAAGCGAACTAAACCAACAGATCCGATCGAGGTGATTTTTAATTGGCACAATCCATTATATATCCTTAAAATTAGAGACTGTATGATGCGTCACCAGACATCCCTTAGAATCACGCGCCTTTGTCCCGCCCTTAAAAGAGCACGCCCGTGGGCCGTGACAGTCCGAGATCACTTTCACTCTCTCACTTCCCCTTCTGCACAGCATGGGTTCCCGCCCCTCCGTCGAAGACTACGATCACCGCACCCTCGTCGCCGAGCAGCAACGCGAGCTGATGGCCGCCCAAGCCCTAGAGTCCGACCACGACCTCGCCTTCCGCCTCCAGCTCGAGGAAGCCATGGCCGCTTCCCTCTCCCTCCTCCCCTCCTCCTCCTCGCCCCCGCCCTCGCCCTCGCCCCAAACCCTAGCGCCGCCCGCCGACGCCGCCTCCCCCTCCCCCTCCCCCTCCTTCGTCTTCCTCCAGTCCGACGAGCTCTCCAGGTTCCAGCGAGAGCTCAAGGACCGCGAGCTGAGCGAGGCCGAGGCGAGGCGCGGCCGGGAGGATCTCCACCGCCGGATCCACGATCAGAAGGTAGCCACCGAGATCATGACCATCCCCGACGACGACTGGGAAGACTGGGGGGATGAGTTCGAGCGGCCTTTCGGCGAGGGCTCCTCCAAGGATCCCGCCGGCGGCCGCGGCCGCGACGCCGGCGACGTGTTTAGTTTGTATTGCAAGGGTTTGGTCAGTGACGAGAGGGCCGAGGGGCAGAAGAGCAATTCCGTCTTTGCGGGGATCGGAGTCGCGGTTTGTGATTTTAGGGGGAATTTGATATTCGAAGTGACGAAGCCATTGATCGGGCCTGGGACGAGCAAGAGCAAGGCCGGCGTCGAGGCCACGGCGTTGGTTGAAGGCCTTAATGCTGCTTTGGCGTTGGAGTTGAAGAGGATTGTGTTTTACTGCGATTACTTCCCGCTTTACCAGTTTGTGAGTTTCTGCGTTTCTTACTTGAAATTCACGTTTTGGCACCCATTCAATCTGCACATTGTGTGAGGGAGGTGTCTGTTTCAGTTTTCTTTATAGAGAATTACCAATGTTGAATTCTTCACTTCTTATCGTGCTGCATTGGTCTAGCTTCTCTTGTTTCTTGATGAGGTTACGGGTATGTTTCTAGGGCAATTTGTCTATCTGGCTTATAATCGTATTGTGTCTTCGGGAAATCTTTCTACCCGACTTCCTTTAATACGATGGAGATGGATAAACCTTTACTTGTGAGTTATTTCTATAGCATGTAGCGAATGGCCAAGATGGTACATTGTCGTGACTCCTGACCCTAACTTCAAATTGTTGGAGTCTTTGTTTTGCAATTACTGAAGGTTCAAATCATATGGCTTTACCCAAATATTCATGGACATGAATGTTCTGATTGACACTTTGGCTGTTTGCATTGTTTATGATATCTCTTTTGATGTTTAGTGTTTCTTTTTCTGTCTCCGTGCTTTATAATTCACTCTTTATTCATTTATTTATCAAAGACTGAATGTGCCTTCATGAACCTAAGCAGAAATAATTATGGTAACCTCCTACATCAGTATCTGGTTTGATTCATCGTAAGCATAAAGTCTAGTCACTAATATGGTCAACATTACGATGTAGGTTACTCGTAGATGGACACCGAAGCAGCACAAGGTCATGGCATTAGTTGAACAAGTGACTCTTCTTAGAAGAAAATTCGATCAGTGCAATTTCTTGTTGGTAGCACGAAATGAGTTTAAATTTGCCTTTAAACTTGCAAGAGATGCCATAACTTCCCAGATTGTGAAGTGTGCAGACAGTGTTGCTAGCAAGAATCCAAAGGAGACCTGTGTAATCTGTTTAGAAGATACTGACGTGAGTCAGATATTTGCGGTTGATGGATGCTTGCACCGCTATTGCTTTTCTTGCATGAGACAGCATGTAGAGGTGAAGTTGCTCCATGGTATGGTGCCAAGATGTCCTCATGAGGGATGTAAATCTGATCTTAATGTCAGCAGCTGCAGTAAATTTTTGACACCTAAACTAATTGAGATGATGACCCAGCGGTTAAAGGAAGCCTCAATCCCTGTTACAGAGAAAATATATTGCCCTTATCCCGTGTGCTCTGCATTGATGTCAAAAACTGAAGCTTCAGAATGCTCAACCACTTCTGGTGTTGCGAGATCCGGAGCAAGGAAATGCATAAAATGTCATAGACTCTTCTGTATCAATTGCAAGGTTCCTTGGCATAGTGGTTTGACATGCTTGGCCTATAAAGTATTGCATCCTCTTCCTCCTGCTGAAGATGCAAAGCTGAAGTCTCTTGCTTCCCAGAATTTATGGCGTCAGTGTGTCAAATGCAATCATATGATCGAACTTTCTGAAGGCTGTTACCACATGACTTGCAGGTACTTAATTCCCACAATTGACCTGCCCGGTTGAGCTGATCTTTACCTGGGGTATCTTTTACTCAATAAGAATAATGACAAGCTCTGCTGCTCGATAGTTTAATGCCTTAGGTTTGTAGTCTAATGGTGAAATCTGTTGTCTGCTAATCTATGTGATTGCTCCAGTGGTTGTATACATGCTTTTGTTATTACAAGTGAGTAGTAGAAGTAGGGACTGTGGATATTAAAGATAATGCTTACAAAACTGGACCACATGGACTGGTTCAACTTGTTGAATGAAGGATTGGACTATGTCTGGTGACTGGAATGGTCAAGAGGTCAGCCTTATTTTGACATGGTTTGACTGGTCAACAAGTTTGACTGGATCTTTGACCTTCTAGAATATGAGGGAGATGTTGCAGTGGCAATATTGAACTGGTGACCTTGAAGGAGCCCTATCATTAATCACTTAACTAATGATATTGGCCTTCTGTCTTTTATTACAAATTTAAGAAACTTATTTATTCCATTACCTGACCCCCCCCCCCCCTCTCTCTCTCTCTCTGCATTAGAATTTCATATTGAGAACAAGAATCCCGTGATCAGGGTCTTTACTTGAGTTGGAATGAAACTGCTATTGATGGAGTGCTTAAGGTCATTTTGGGGGGAGATATTCGTCATTAGATTATTCTAAGCCTGCAGTAGTCTGTTGCTAGATTATGCTGGAGAAGGTAGATAGAGGCAGAAGGCTTTACATGCCGGTACCTACAGCTATTAAGAAGGCCATTGTGGAAGCGCTAATTAATCCTTTTCTTTCTGCTAGCAACCAGTAAATGCTTACGCAATTTCCCTAGTGCCTGAAATTGGCAAAACTTTTGACTTGGCTGATTGAAAATGGCCAGGCTGCTTTATTCAAACTTTCTTTTTGCCCCCTGTTGATATATATCAACCTCATTGTGATTTATTGCTCGAAGATTTGTGTTGGAGTCGGATGGTTTAGCTATTGATTGCCACTGAAATTTTGAGTGTCCAAGCTGTTTGGGTAATGCTCGAAAAAGATAATTTAAGGTTATGGTTTGCTTTGTATCTTCTATATCTTTTGTCAGTCCTCTTTTACAAACTACAAAAATCTTACTTAGCATTGCATCCTTGCAGATGTGGTTATGAGTTTTGCTACAATTGTGGTGCGGAGTGGAAGAATAAAAAAGCCACATGTTCTTGTCCGCTGTGGGAGGAAGACAATATTTTGTACGATGATGACGGGATTTCTGATAGTGAAGGCAGTGAAGATGAGGAAAATGAAGAATGGTATGGTGATTCGGATGAGGAGTATGTGTCCGTAACAGCATAATAATAATATTTATTCTCTCAGTACTTGCCTTTTCCCTGACGGGATATCATCTGTTCATAATGGCAAACCTTGACATGTATAGGTATAGTTAGGTCGGACTTTTTCTGTTTTTTCACCTCTTTTGGTGGACAAATACATTGAAATAATGATCGGGCATATCAATTTGCAAGCATACAGATTGTAAAGAATGAATGAGTAAAGCAGATGCTTCCTGCATTACTTTGAGATAAAGCTGGCTTTGAAATGAATTCTGAGACGCGAGAGCATCCCGGTGAGAAAATCAGCAGGGAAGATAAAAAGCTTGTGGAGCATGGAGAGAGAAGGATAAAAACGGAGAAGAGATTGATGATTTCTGAGATCTTGGAAACTTGCTGGTTCATGGATAAGAACGGAAGACGGTTTCTTTTTGCTGGGCAAATGATGGCGGTGAAAGTCATTCTATATGAGAAGTTACAGAAAATCTATTTCTTTTACTTGCTTTCATATGAAAACCTAGTAAATTAGATAGGTCGAAAAAGAAAAATACAGTAAGTTACCGTAGAAATATCAGTTAATGAAAAGAGAAAGTTAGTTACTATAATAAGTAATTGATAGATCATTGTAAAAAAGGCTCTGAATAATTTTGAAAATATTTTTTAAGTATAATCATTTGTATTGCCTACAAAAAATAAATAAATGAAAAGTATTTTCATCACTTATAAAATTGTTTAGATATGAATTATTGTTGATACCGTAAATAGTAATTATTTCAAGTTATATAGATGTTTTTAGAAAAAGGTTATTTAAATAATTCATTTTGCGTGAAAAAAAGTATGGCTAAATATGTAAGTATTTAAAGTTTTACTACCACTCTCACGTTCCTGGACTGAACCAAAGCCCAAGTTATAAATTGAAATTATAATCTCACTATCAAAGATTTTCCATATAGTTTAAACCTTAATGAATAAATAATTTACCTTCATTTTAACCCCCAAATAAATAACTAATATATTGTTAATTGTACAAATAATTTAACATTGATATACACTAAAATATTATGTGTAGAATAGTTCATCAAAAGTGCAAATCTAAATGTTCTTGAACACCACCCAGCGCTGCGGCGCAGTTGGCTCAAGCGCTTGTTCCTCTCGCAAAAGGTCCAGCGTTCGAATCCCGGCTGCGTCGTGCTGATTTACCTGGGGAGCAAGGGTGGTGGTGACTCTACTCCCTCCCAGGGTTTACTCCGCCGCGAAGCGGCGCACGGAGGTTCCCTGGATCACCAAAAAAAAAAAAAAAATGTCCTTGAACTCTGAACTTGATCAATCTATAAGGTATTTTAGAGTAAGCTTAAACTTAATAATGATAGCTCTAGATTTAAAGTAGGAAATCTACTCACCACTCAACTCCAAAGCACAACATCATAGTAACAATTAACATATAATATCATCTATTATTTCGAGTCATTATAATTCAAAACTACCAATTACTCACTTTTTCGAGGCATTTCTTAGTTATTTGCATATCCATGATAGAATAGTTTGATCACTCAAGGAACATTGTATATATTATACATAATAACTAATTCACATACTATAAGCATGCATCATGATGTAGATTCACAAGCATATCAAGAATCCACACACTCACAAAGGCACTTACAACCTCTAACCAGCCATGTCAATTTTCCTTCAACACTTACCGACTACAGTAGTAAGGAGATCAACATATTCAAAACAATGATTATTCACATGCACTTTCAAAACATATTATTTTAGTTTGTTCAAAGCTAGGCAATACATAAGTTGTGACAATAATCACATGTGCAATGAATAAAAATACATACCATGAGTTAACAATCGGTTTACACTCAAATGCGTATAAATGAGCATATTAATCTTAGGATGCGCAAACACCAAATATTAGTTCACACATATACACAGGTAGGTATCTATTTTCTACTTATCACTTTGCAAGATTCATCTCCACTCATTAGCCATCTCAACTAATAAGGCATCATCAACATCAACTAATGGGGGATGGAAACATAAACACCTCTTTGTCATGCTTCTCAACTCATCCATTACGAGTGTGCTTACATCCGCATGTTGTTGATATTTCATAATATTCACCTGCTACTCAACATTTCGTATATAAATCACAATTTCTTATTCTCTCACACTTGTAGAAAATTGTCTCAAATGGTAGAATATCAGCTTAACTCCATAGTCTTACATACATACTCATACAAGGGAATTCACTCTTTAGCAAATAAGTTGCGGCAAAGGTTTTCATCACATGGCATCATGCACATGCAAATCATTGTAACATAATAATTATCGTGTATATTTCAATAACCACATCTACAAATAACAAAGGAAAGTATTAAATAAATATTTTAAACCTATTACATTAGTAACTATTCAATTATAAAACTTTCAATTAGACCAATTTAGTTTAAATATCTTCACATTTGTATCAATTGAGTTTATCTGATCAATTTAATAAAAATTGCAAATGTGGATGTCGGTAGTTTTATGTGGCATGACTGACACTAACATAGATATTGTTTAATATCTTTCTGAAAATTCTAAATTGTTTATTTTTTTCTACTCTTTTTCTTTTTTTTTTCTTTTTTTACAAGGGGCGTCGAAGTTTGCTGATTGTGGCGAAGGTGATTTCGCCCACGGCTCAAAGGAGAAAATATTCAGTGGTTCGTGCGCGCCACGTCATCCGCTGATGTGGCGCGCACGTACCACTCAGCTTTCGACACTTGTCCTGGGGATCCGCTGGAAAATGAAAAGACTCGCCCATCTCGGCTCGGCTCGGCTCGGCGTGGGATCCACAATCTGGTCAGACTGAGGAGAAAATCAGGCGCCATTTTAAAAAAATTTCGGACTGAGCGAGGTTTCTTCTTCTTCTCTTTCTTCGCGCCTCTCACTCACTCTGCCCTCCCTCTCTCTCTCTCCGACGAACAGGACGCGACCTCCCATTCTCTCTGTGCCCTCTCTCCGGCGAACCACCGCCAGCAACCGACGAACCACCGCACGGGACCGGCGAGAGGACCGCGAGATCTAGCTCCCTCCCTCTACCCTCCCTCTTTCCGATCGGCGAACCACCGCACGGGACCGGCGAGAGGACCGCGACCTCCCTCTCTCTCTGCATTCCCTCTTTCCGATCGACGAACCACCGCACGGGCAAGAGGACGTGAGTAATCGACGAACCATTGCACGGGATTGGCGAGAGGACCGCGACCTCCCTCGACGGGACTGGCACGTGATGTCACACATCAACCTCGACGGCTTCTTCGGCGACCTCCCTGAGACCGGCGACGTCTCCAAACTCGAGGCTCTCGACTCGGGGCTCTTGTGGTTCGACGAGATCGAGAACATCCTGATGAAGGACGACGATGTCCATGTGCTTGCTGAGCCGGGGGTTGAGCGGGCCGTGCCGGAGGGACTCGAGCTTCCCGCGGACCTTCGCTTCCCCGGCCCCTCACCGCCGGCTTCTCCCCGCCTCCTGCAAGATGCGGCAACGCGGCCTCAGGTGCTCCACTAGCTGGCTGATTTCCTTGGTTTCCATGGCGCGTGTTCGGGATTCTCATTTTTTTTGTTATTGTTTTTGTTTTTGTTTCATGTGTGGATGACTACTAGTTCTGGGAGCAGGAGGCCGCAGGTCAAGAAGGCTTCGCCGGATAGGCCGCCGTCGATTGTGATTAATGGAGAGGGCGAAGAGGACGCTACTTTGGCGGAGAGCGTGCGTAGCATTGATTGGGAAATTGTGGCTGATGATTCTGAGGACGATGATTTCGATGGAGTCGTGATTGATGTGGAGAACCAGAATGTTGATAGGACAGAAGCTTCCGACAGTATGGCGATGGAGACAAATTTGGTATTTTTCTTGTAGCATTTCTAGTGCTTTCTTGGGGAAATTTCTTTCTTTTTTTTTAATCTGTCTGGATACGCGTATGCAATGTGCACATTGATTCTAGTTCATGAATATCTCGCAAATTAAGAATTTGAGAGCATGTTTTCTTCGGGGGAGCTGCAATTGTTTTACAGCTTCAAGCACAGTAACACTATTGATGGTTGATGTTGCAGTGTCGCCTATCCTATATACGGGCTTTACTTTTTGCCCTATAGCATCAATGTGGTTGAATTGCAATACATCTACATTGCTCAATTATTAGGTTGTTCTTTCCTTAAAATTAAGGGCTTAGTTCACTTGCCCTTCCTTTTTGTTCTGTTAGGGACTAGAGAGCGAAGGCTCCATTTGTCTCTGTAATTTATTTTCCCGTCTGTTTTACCTATAGGAAATATGCTCTCATTCCTAGTCTTTTGAATATCTGTACATGTTCTTATATGGTGTGAATTGTTACTTCTATAGTAGGCCATCAATAGTTCTTTAAAGATATATTATTAATTCCTTCAATTTTTGTGGCTTCAGGCACCATGTTTCGTCGATGGAGTAACTTTCACCACAGTGAGGAAGATGACTCGCTGCAGTTTGAGTCCAAGGTAATTAAGATTTCAAAATTACAGCGCTTGTAAGGACTGGACATTTCGCAGATTGTATCTCCTTGATCGATTGCTCATATTTATCTGATTTCCATGGCTGACCATGTGGTTGACCTAAGTCAGTAGTTTTTCTGGCCATGAGAAACCGTGAAGTGGCCCTTTTTCCAGATAATACTTTATCGTCAATACACCCCCTTATCTGTACCCCTTTTTGCAGATCATGGGCATCGGAAGCAAAGTCGGTGGGAATCACATCGGGAGTGATTCGACTTCGTCGACTTTCGTCGGGACACTTCATCCCGGAATGCCTGGTCCTAGAGGCCAGTACATGGTTCCAAGCAGTTACAGTTTCTCCCAAGGTCGATGAGTACTCCCTCAAGGAAGATTGACGGGAGTTCTGCCATGTCTGGCGGTTCCAGAAGCGGTGGTTTCCCAAAGTTCAGGACTATGGTGGGCCCTGATGCTCATTCAGGATCTTCGGTTCTCATCTGCCACAAGTGTGGGGAGCAATTCAAGAAGTTGGATGCTGTTGAAGCTCATCATCTCTCCAAACATGCTGGTAAAATAACATCTTACCTTGAACCACATGATCATATCCGTTTTCGCATTGCCTTAGAGTTTCTCATTCTGGTCTAGATAAATATAAAATCGTTTGTTTAATTTTGGAGTAGCTTTGAACGAGGCGGGGATTGAACTTCTGGTTTTTAGCTTATCCGAGGATGGAAATTCTTAGACCGAACTGTCAATTTGATTAATGTCATTGCAACTTTTTCTTTTTCCAAGAATCGAACTAAGTGATGGAGATTCATCCAAAAGGATAGTGGAAATAATCTGCCAAACGAGCTGGTTGAAGTCTGAGCACAGCAGTTGTGGACAGATTGAGAGGGTCTTGAAAGTCCACAACATGCAAAGGACCCTTGCCCGGTTTGAAGAATATCAAGAGATGGTCAAGATCAGAGCCAGCAAGTTATCCTAGAAGCACCCCCGCTGTTTGTTTGATGGGAACGAGCTCCTAAGATTCTATGGCACGGCCGTGGCTTGCTCGCTTGGCGCCAATTCTCTTGTGCCAAGTGTCAAACAACCGTGTTGATATGAATTCAATATTCTATCAAACACTCTTGAGGCAGTCATTAGTTGGTCCAATTCCTGGTAGAGATACACTAGCAGACACTACTTTCTTGATGCACCACCAAGAGGCCATATTCAACTTATCTCGTAGTCCAGCAGCCAACAAAGAATAGAACAACATAGATTAGTCCCATTTTAAAGTTTGCCTGCTCTCTCATGCCATGCCCGTCTCTTTTTGCATTGCTCTTGGCTCTTGTTTCATCTTTGGCTTGGTACATCATCCATCTGTGCATGAGATGCTGTTACAGTTGTAGAAATGCTTTAAATCCATCATTTTGAAGGCTAATATCCCGAGACCCCTCATTTTCTCACTTCGTTGTGCTGTTAATATGAGAGGATGTATTTCCTCCTCTTTTTAAATCCAAGTTGCGAGAATTCTCCTGATCCAAGACTGACGCTTCACATTTTTTGGCGCAGGTTGTGAAGTACTTCTTGGATGCTAAGACTTTTCAAAAGGTTAAGTTTGTGTACCTGAAGAACAACGACAGTGTCGAGCTCATGAGATCATTCTTTGATGAGGAGAACCTTCCTACTGAGTTCGGAGGAAGAGCAAAACTGAAGTACGACCATGAAGAATTCTCTAGGCTAATGGCTCAGGATGATATTAAGGCGGCCGGTCTGTGGGGATTTGATCGGCAACCCGAGAAGGCCTTTCATGACGGGAACAAGCATTCGGAGCCGAGGTGGCTCGAGCCTGTTGCGGTTGCACCGCCAGCAAGCTGAGCATCTATACTGCATTCGGTAGGTAGATAAGCAGGTTAATGTGCGCACCCGAATGAACAAACGTGATGGTCGTGAACCTGGCTAGTTAGGATGGGTGGCTGCTAACTGTCTCCGGCTATACGTGATATTATATATTAATACAGAGTACCTACAACTGATGATATAACTAGCATTCTGCTGGTATAACTTCCCCCTATCGCGGGGACCTGTCTCGATTTCCATATTGGAAAAAATTTGCACCATTTGGTCCATAAACTTATATTGTTAAACTTCATTTGATATCTAAATTCGACCCTATATTTTCATTGCATTCTTTTTCTCTCAAATTCTCTTCATTCGATATCTAAAACTTCTTTCCCGTGCTCAGTATGGGCTTATGTCTATCATTCACAGGCTTTGCCAAGTTGGACTTGTCTGGATGCCGTCAGCCAAACCTTAGCAACGGCTGTTTGCCATCTCTAGCCGATCACATTGAAAAGAAATGAGACAACAACGTTGACATGTTCTAATCGAATTGAATGTTGCTCCAAATTTTAAGGATCACTAATTTCATTATTCCTTTCATCTTTCTTTCTGGAAACAGTTTCCGTATGCCCAGGACCGTTTGAGGTATGTATAGTTGCTTTGTTGTAGAAAGATTTCTTGGTCCGCGCGCTCCTCTGTAGTTGGCTGAGGATCCTTAAACCCTTAACGCTTTTACCTCCTTCAGGTTCTTGCTTTTCATGTGTTTTGTGAGTCTATATAGCCGAAGTATCATGCCCGACAGAAGAGTCTGCTCCTCCACCAATGTAAGGAGCAATCTATACTCTTGGCAATGCACAAAACAGTGATTTTTTATCGCTGAACATTTCCAAGTTCCAGGAAAGAAACCTTTTTACACGTTAACGAACCACTCAGGTACATATATGCCCCTATGAGATCAACTCAACTTGACTGCCCTCAAGATTCATTGAATCTACACATCGTTTGCCTTCCTCTAAACAGAGAAGATACCACAAATAAAGCACACGAAAATTTGCTCACTCGACCATGGAAATGAAACACTTTTGAGCCAAAACCTTCAATAAGAGAAAGCACATTGGACTAGAATGCCAGGAGGGCAGAATCTATGAGGTATCCGCAGATCGCAGATTGTAGTGTAGAACTTAGAGAGGCGATGTCCTACATGAGCCGCCTTCTAAAGTTCCCAGTAGTTGCTTGGTAAGTACGCACCAGCAGCCCTACTCCTATGCCTACCCCAATGCATATGCCAAGCCCAATTCCAACTCCAACTCTCACTCCGGCGTTGAACCATGAGAGTTTGCCATCTTCGTATTCCATGAGTTCCGACCTCCGCTAGTACATGTTGTAGTCCTCATCAAACAGTACATGCGTATTCTGCAAGATTTATTGCCAAGTTAATAGGTAAGAGCAAATAAAAGCTACAGAAATTAGCAACAACATGATGGATAAATACCTGCATTCCAGGTCTCAATATAAGAACACTCCTTCCATAACAATCATGATAACTTGCTCTTTTCCAGTTTCACCTTCAATAGCAACTTCTTCCTGTTTTAGTAAGCATTACATTGTCAAATGGAAGCATTATTCAGCGTCCCAATAAGTACTATCGCATGTCTAACACAACCTGCTCATTAGCCATATTGTCAACTAAAACGGTCTAAATGATGATTTTGGAAACTTGACATGAGTGAAAAAATATCTTGGGACACTTATTGTCCCTTGAACAATAAACTCTCCAACACCTAATGCTTCATATCACTGCATCATGGCAGTCTCATAGAAGACACAAAAAATGAGAGCCACTCAATTATTGTTGACTAACACTAATCCTGCATTCGCATTCATTCACAAAATCAGTTCTTCTCCATACCAGGAACTTAGTCTACGAAATAAAATTAATTATCAGGTCAACACAATAGTTAGGGTAACAAGGATCAGATGTCTACTGAAGTTTAACAGGCAACAGCCATCGGCATAAATTATCTATCACAATACTTGCATAGGTATTCATTCACCAGGACACTTAGCCATCTTACCCAGCTGATTTCCTCAGGCTTAAGAGCTGATCTCCATTGCAGCGTCTCATCTAACATTTTCTTTGCTTTATCTATGTTCCAGTTTCAAGCTTCCAAGTATCTCCTCAAGCATGCATCATCACAATACTTCAAACTTCGCCCAGAGAGTGGTCCCATAGCTTTCTTAAGCTCATTCACCTGCATGCAAATGGACTTAAAATGTAACTGTATTTCTCCTATATTCTGGGAAGGAACATTGATTATTATTCTACAACTCTAGAAAATCAATGCATCATGAGACATTAAACACATATATGAAAGGGGTACATATAACAGGGTGTATTGACGGTAAAGTAATATATGCAAAAAGGGCCACTTCACGGTTTCTCATGGCCAAAAAAACTACTGACTTAGGTCAACCACATGGTCAGCCATGGAAATCAGATAAATATGAGCAATCGATCAAGGAGATACAATCTGCGAAATGTCCAGTCCTTACAAGCGCTGTAATTTTGAAATCTTAATTACCTTGGACTCAAAGCGCAGCGAGTCATCTTCCTCACTGTGGTGAGAGTTACTCCATCGACGAAACATGGTGCCTGAAGCCACAAAAATTGAAGGAATTAATAATATATCTTTAAAGAACTATTGATGGCCTACTATAGAAGTAACAATTCACACCATATAAGAACATGTACAGATATTCAAAAGACTAGGAATGAGAGCATATTTCCTATAGGTAAAACAGGACGGGAAAATAAATTACGAGGCAAATGGAGCCTTCGCTCTCTAGTCCCTAACAGAACAAAAAAGGAAGGGCAAGTGAACTAAGCCCTTAATTTTAAGGAAAGAACAACCTAATAATTGAGCAATGTAGATGTATTGCAATTCAACCACATTGATGCTATAGGGCAAAAAGTAAAGCCCGTATATAGGATAGGCGACACCGCAACATCAACCATCAATAGTGTTCTTGTGCTTAAAGCTGTAAAACAATTGCAGCTCCCCGAAGAAAACATGCTCTCAAATTCTTAATTTGCGAGATATTCATGAACTAGAATCAATGTGCACATTGCATACGCGTATCCAGACAGATTAAAAAAAAAGAAAGAAATTTCCCAAGAAAGCACTAGAAATGCTACAAGAAAAATACCAAATTTGTCTCCATCGCCATACTGTCGGAAGCTTCTGTCCTATCAACATTATGGTTCTCCACATCAATCACGACTCCATCGGAATCATCGTCCTCAGAATCATCAGCCACAATTTCCCAATCAGTGCTACGCACGCTCTCCGCCAAAGTAGCGTCCTCTTCGCCCTCTCCATTAATCACAATCGACGGCGGCTTATCCGGCGAAGCCTTCTTGACCTGTGGCCTCCTGCTCCCAGAACTAGTAGTCATCCACACATGAAACAAAAACAAAAACAAAAACAAAAAAAATGAGAATCCTGAACACGCGCCATGGAAACCAAGGAAATCAGCCAGCTAGTGGAGCACTTGAGGCCGCGTTGCCGCATCTTGCAAGAGGCGGGGAGAAGCCGACGGCGAAGGGCCGGGGAAGCGAAGGTCCGCGGGAAGCTCGAGTCCCTCCGGCACGGCCCGCTCAGCCCCTGGCTCAGCAAGCACATGGACATCGTCGTCCTTCATCAGGATGTTCTCGATCTCGTCGAACCACAAGAGCCCCGAGTCGAGAGCCCCGAGTCTGGAGACGTCGCCGGTCTCAGGGAGGTCGCCGAAGAAGCCGTCGAGGTTGATGTGTGACATCACGTGCCGGTCCCGTCGAGGAGGTCGCGGTCCTCTCGCCGTCCCGTGCGGTGGTTCGTCGATTACTCGCGTCCTCTTGCCCGTGCGGTGGTTCGTCGGTCGGAAAGAGGGAATGCAGAGAGAGAGGGAGGTCGCGGTCCTCTCGCCGGTCCCGTGCGGTGGTTTGCCGGTCGGAAAGAGGGAGGGTAGAGGGAGGGAGCTAGATCTCGCGGTCCTCTCGCCGGTCCCGTGCGGTGGTTCGTCGGTTGCTGGCGGTGGTTCGCGGAGAGAGGGCACGAGAGAGAATGGGAGGTCGCGTCCTGTTCGTCGGAGAGAGAGAGAGGGAGGGCAGAGTGAGTGAGAGGCGCGAAGAAAGAGAAGAAGAAGAAACCTCGCTCAGTCCGAAATTTTTTTAAAATGGCGCCTGATTTTCTCCTCAGTCTGACCAAATTGTGGGTCCCACGCCGAGCCGAGCCGAGCCGAGATGGGCGAGTCTTTTCATTTTCCAGCGGGTCCCCCAGGACAGGTGTCGAAAGCTGAGTGGTACGTGCGCGCCACATCAGCGGATGACGTGGCGCGCACGAACCACTGAATATTTTCTCGGCTCAAAGAGACCATGGCCACTTTCACCTGCGTTCGACGAGGCTTTGGTGAGGTTGCCTCGCTATTGCCTTGCTCAGTCGTCCGTGGCCACGTGTCAAGAGCTGCTCTGGAGACGGAGAGAGATCCAAGTGAGGAGCGAAAACATGAAGAGGAGAAAGGGGAAGGCATGGGACTTCTTAAACAGGCGAGGGACTTGGGTGAGAAGGCGCTGCTCTAGGCCTATGCAACGAGGGATGCTTGCGCACTTTCCAGGCTGATGGCTGGGCCAGCTGTCACGGAGTACGACGGCTCTTCCGATTCGCCATCGAAAGCCCCTAGACTGTTTAATCTCGCGGTGACGTGGACATGCTTTGTTTTTGGTTAGCATGATTTAGAGCACGTTTTAATAACGTTTCTATTTTTAAAAATAATTTTTTTGAAACACTTTTTTTTTATTTCTGTTCAATAAAATAATTTCTGAGCATTTTAAGGCATTTTGTAACTATATAAAATTTATATTCCCGGAACAGAAATACGTTTAGTACGACGCCAAATTTTTTTATGACTTAAAATTTCTTTTAATTTATGAATAATATAATTGCATTTTTTTTCTTTTTTCTTTTTCTTCTCCTTCCTCTTGACCGGCTGCCAACCTTGGCCACTGCCGACCAACAACCGGCTAGACGACGGCCGACGAGGTCGCTGGCCTCGGGAGAACCTCACTATGGCTGGGCCAGGCCAAGCCTTGCTCGGCCACCACGAGGTTGGCTTCACCCACCTAGGCGACGCCAACCACCTTGCTCAGCCACTGCGAGGTCAGCCTCACTAGTGGTCGGCGAGGCTCCAGTGAGGTTGCCGAACCTCGTCTGATCGGCGATCGACTGAGGAAAGAAAAGTGGAAGAGAAAAAAAAGAAAAAACTCGTTTCTTATTTTTCAAGTTATTTTCGGGAGCAGGAAACAATTATGTTTTTATTTCTTGTTTCTATTATAAACCTATTATCGGAAACAATTTGTTCTCAGGAGCAAAAAAAAAAAATTATGAAATATGTTTATGTTCTATTTCTGTTTCGATGAGCAAAAGAATAGAAACCCGTGTTCTAGAAAGCATTACCAAACACTTCCTTAGTAACTGGCGTGAGGCTGCAAGTAGAGGAAGAAGAAGAAGAAGTGACTTTTTTCGAAGGAGGAGAAGCTCTTTACATCTCCAATTGCCCAACTCATACGCGTGGTCGGTTGTGCCTGGCTCAAATCTAGGTGAGTCCATGGAGAATTGCCGGAGCTCTTGGAAAAAACAAAAAAGAAAGAAAAAACTAATGAAAATTCAAAAATTCAAAAATAAATTAATTAAAAAAATATTCACATCAACTCCAACCTATCATGTGATGTTCATACCTGATTTTGTCAACCATATCATGGAGTGTTCATACCTGATTTCGTCAACTAGTAAGTTGTCGAAAAAAGAAATAGCAAGAGTAAATAGTTAAGTAGACTAGCAAATAGTTATAGAATTTATTTAAAAGAATAAAAAAATACATATTATTAAAAAGAGAGAGAAACGAAACCGAGTCAGGCCCAGGAAGACTCGGTGACTTGGCTCAAGTTTGAAGCTCTTTCGCCGGAGCCGTCTTCACCGCCAGTGCACCGAGGCCGAGAGCCGTGGAGCTTTCGCCGGCCGATGTTTATCAACAATCCGTGAAACTGAAGGAAATTATTTTTTCACGATTAAGAAGCGTGAAGACGATCTCGATTCTCATTCAAAGTGATTCCATCAAATCTGATCCTAACCAAGGACGAATAGTAAAAGCTTCCCTCGTCGACTCAATCGGTACTCGGGATTTCAATCCGCTTCGCTGACCAGGTAATGTTCCTCCCCTGTCTTGCGCTGCCTTGAACGAACTACAATGCTGAGTTGCTTAACACTGCTCGCGCGTAAGAAACCGGGAGCCAAGGTCTTTCTGGATGATTTGTAGTGATATTGTCATTCTAGTGTCGAACTCTGGACCGAAAAAAATATTTTCGATTCCGGAGCTAGGTTCAACACTCGTGGTGCTCACTGCCTGTTCGACAGAGTGACTGAGTCAAGTCCGTATATATCAGTCTCCGATTTTTACTCGCTTCGGATGTGTTGTGATAGGAGTCACTAATAGTAATCTTTCGTTAACCTCAATCATACGATTTTTCTTTCTTCTTTCTTCTTTCTTTTTTCTTTTAATGTCCCCGTGGCTGCATACGTTGTTCTCCTTTTTTGTGTTTTCTTCAGTGCCCTTGTGATGTTTTGTCATGGCTACTATGGGCGAGGGAACGGACCGAAGACTCTTTGATAATGCTGAATTCTTGTGATGCTTGACCGGATTTTTGTTGGTATGTTCCATTCGACATGTTACGCATCATTGTGGGGTCATAGGTAAGAATTGATGGTGATCGGAGGCGATGGTCCGGCGTGGCTGAGGATAGAGCTCGTCGGGGACAGCCGGCGGCCGTCCATGATGGACGATGCCATGGAGGTCCGGTTCGAGAGACTTGGGTTGGTTCGGCTTGAATAGAATCTGGGCCTAAGCTTTATTTTTTTTTTTTTTTGAAGGGGCCCTAAGCTTTAGTTCAATACTAAAGATTAAGAACCGATTGGGCTTGGGAAGGTTGAGCGTGATCATGACCGTAGCCCGCCCCGGGGAGAAGCCCGGTCCAGCCTTCGTGCGGACTGGGCGCAAGGGCCCGACCGGGGTCCGGTTTTCTTTTCTTTTTCCTTTTTTAAATAATAAAATATTTTTTTCAAAAATAAAAAATGCAGAATATTTTAAAAATTAGCAAAAGTTTTAGAAAGGAGGTTTTGATTAGTTTTATTGTATTTTTAGTGTTTATATTAGTTTAGAATTAGTGTTAGATTTTCCTAGATTAGAATGCACACAGTTTAGGAATTTTGATAAACATTTTTCGAATTAATAAAAAAGGTGAAATATTTGGATAAAAATTAGACTTCCAAATTGAACGAGCTCATGAAGTTTTACTATAGGGCGTTATTTGTTCTTAGAGATAGATGCTAGGTTGTTTTGTATATATTATTTTGGTTATGTTTTTTAGTGTCGCTTTCAATACATTGATTGTTATTTTCTTTTTAGCATGATTAGCATGAACCATAAGATCATGATAAAACCCAAAAACATTGCATGAACACTTGGTGAATGAGAACTTTATGACTTATAATTGGTAAGTAAACTACTTAGACACCTTAGTTGTTAAATGATCAAACTAGATACCAAAATGGCATTGGTTATGTAACTAGTGTAACCAAGTTTCCAATCCTATATCTCTAGTTGTGTGAAAAAATGAGATGTACTTTCATAACTCTCGAAAAGTTAAGTGATGAATGACCTAACATTGCAAGAGGGTAAGATTTTGGGAGAATTCATGATGATTGAGGATTGTTGGTCCATCATTGGCATTATCTCTAACTTTATCACTAAGGGCGGCCCCTTAAGGGTAAGTCATTACACATAAAACGGCCAATGTCAATGTTAGTAATTCTATGCTCAAATTAGCTAAATGGATTTAATTAGTACTAATATAAAAATGCTTAAAACTAAATTTGTCTAATTAAAATATTTATAACTGAATTGGTATTTATGTAATATGTTAAGAACTTTATTGGTACTTTTTTCCAAATAATATATGGCAATTTTGTAGTAGCAATAGAAATCAAATATCCATTTATCATCATTTGCAAACCCCATGAACTTTAATTTATAACGCTTGTAATTCAGTAAATAGCGTCATCAAATGCAAATCATTATTATGTAACATTTGTCATGTGATTATAATGTAAATGATATTACCCCGATCCGTTGTCATTTCTCATTTTTACAGTGGCAACCAAACATCAATCTATTACCACTGTCAACTTGTCAACTCTTATTCATAAAGTAATTCAGCCAAGAGTCCGCAACTTCTTCACATCACATGAAGTTATGATTACTCTGTCAAGTTGCCAGTAAACAACTATGACTACCTAGCTTTAATATCTATAAATTATGGAGAGTCACCACGCAATAGAAGTGACGCTGTAATGGGTACTGCTTGTAAGCAAACATTATAATATTTAGTCAACGCGTGGTAAACCAATAATGGATAGGCACCGGTGCAATAAAATACGCTCTTGTTAGTTTTCGTTGTCTACGCTCCAATGGCATATTTGTTATTCCAGCAGGAATCGAGGCAATTTTGCGAAAACTCCGTGCATTGTCCAGGCCCCAGAACTAGAAATTTAAACTAGAATGGGCTAAAACGAGAGAAAGAGAGAGAGAAGGATGAGCGGTGGCCGCTCGATGGCGGCGCGAAGCGAGATCGACGGTCGTGCCGCGGTGTCCTGGTGGGACGGTGAGTCGGCGACCGAGAACGCTAGACGGAAGGAGGGGCGGCCCACGAGAAGAAGTCGGGGCCGGTCGGGCCTTCTCGGGCCCGTCGAAAGGCCCGAAACGTCGGGTCGGGTCTGTGCTTCCGGGCATTTTCTTTTTTTCTCCTCGGCACATCCCTAAGCTGGAGCTCAGAAGCTGTCGCCGGTGCAGGAGAACGTGCCCGACGCGACGATCCGAAGGCCACTGCACGTATCGCCATGTGTGAGATGACGACGACACCCTAGCGCGCTCTCTCTCTCTCTCTCTCTCTCTACACTTGTACGGTTGTTCCTAGACGCGCCATTTGGATGTCGGCGACGCAGAGGATACTCAGCTCTCTCTCAACCCGGAGAAAATATTCAGTGGTTAGCAACTGCCACGTCATCAGCTGACCTGGCGTATATGCTCCATTGAAAAAGCGACATCTGTCCGGTGACTTGAAATATTAGGAATTGAAAAATTAAAAGCGAAGGGGCTCGGACGCTCTTTTCTCTCTCCTCTGGCGAGCCACTGACACAAGAATAATAAATGCACTGTCTCCGCTCAAAACCTTCTCTCTCATCTTTTCAATTTACGCGGGCGCTTTATCTCCCCCCATTCCTCTTTCTCTCTCTCATCTTTCCAAATTTTCAAGCTATGGCTTCGTCACCAGCTCTCTCTCTCCTCTTTTCAGTGCTGGTTTCTCCCAGATCAACAAGAAGACGACATTTTTCTTCGTCCATCTTCTCCAGAAAGGCAAACCTTGTGGCGATTTCCATTAACGCAGATCAAGCACTTGAGCTGTCAAAGCCGGCATTCCTGGGATCGCGGACGCAGCACACGGAGAAGAAGCAGGCCTCTTCGGGCTTCCCTCAACGTCGGAGAGCGTCGCCCGCCGAGCGAGACCCTCAGACATGGAAGGCTCGGAGGCGAGTTTCCTGGAGAACTGGTGCTGTACGCGGCCAGCGCGGCGCTTAGCTGCGTCGTCATATTCGCTAGGCTCCGTCACCTCGACCCAAACCAGGGGCCTCCAAGATGGCCCTCGAGCACAAGAAAGAAATCGCCAAGTGGTTCGGTCGCGGAATTCGTGTCTTAGACTGCGGAGGCGACCACCCGCGCGGGGCGTTCGAGGCGGCGCGAGAAGGCGATGGAGGGATCATCGTGGGGTACAATGCCCTTCACGAGGGCACGTCGTGGAGTGGATTGAGAGCTCACTTTTTGCCGATAGGGGAAGGGTCTTATGGTGATTAGGATTGCAAAAGGTGCTAAAGCCGGCGGTGGCGGTGGCGGCAGGTGCTGCACAGTAGACGACTGCATCACGAAGAGTGTTTTTAAGATCATCTCGCCGCTGAGGAGACAGATTGAAGCTTGAGGACGGGATGCGTTTGCTTTTTTGGATTTGCCAGAGAAACAGAGGACCAAGAATTTTGCTGGATCTCGATTTGGCCATCCAAACGAACTCCTAAAAAATTTTGCAAATGTAAACAGAGATTCACTAAATTGTGTAATGTAAATCTACATTTTTTGTTATTTCTTTTCTATACACAAGCTGTGTTTTCTGCATAGTTTTGCCTCTCTTTGGCCCTCAAAGCGTGAGAAGGGAAAGAAATTATTGAGAAACATGACATTTCTACACATTCGAGATCAGGGACTTAAACATTCAATTTCGCTAAAGCAAATAGCGGTTCACCAAACACATTGTCGAAAGAAGTTTCGGATTCATAGTATTAAGTCAGAAACAGTCGATTCATCCATCGCTGAACAGCATAATCATTTACAACACGGTCTCCTTAAATTAAACAAAAGAAAGCAAGCTGGGTCGCCTTGGTCTCGGAGAAGTTCCCCTCAAGGTCCTCATCGACGAATTCCTCGAAATAACATGCTTCCACTCTGTGTCGGATTGCTGGAGTGATCACACGCTTCCTCGATAGGATCTGGAGCACCAGAACACCAGAGGCATACACGTCACTCTTCTCGGTGCTTGTGTTCTCCGGGGCGAGGTAGCCCATGGCAGTGCTAGCCTTGAGCATGGTGAGGACCACATCGTCTACGAGGAGGTTGTGCAGACCCGAGTCCGAAAGCTGTGGGTTGTTCTACTGATCGATGAGAACTTTCTCCGCCGATATTGACTGGTGGACTAGCCTGGGTTTGTCTTCTTTATATTCATGTATGTAGCTAATACCTGTTAAGAAAAGGCGCTTGGCGATTTCCTTCTTGTGCTCGAGGGCCATCTTGGAGGCCCCTGGTTCGGGTCGAGGTGACGGAGCCCGGCGAATATGACGACGCAACTGAGCGCCGCGCTGGCCGCATACAGCACCAGTTCTCCAGGAAACTCGCCTCCGAGCCTTCCATGTCCAAGGGTCTCGCTCGGCGGGCGACGCTCTCCGACGTTGAGGGGAGCCCGAAGAGGCCTGCTTCTTCTCCGCGTGCTGCGTCCGTGATCCCAAGAATGCCGGCTTTGACAGCTCAAGTGCTTGATCTGCATTAATGGAAATCGCCACAAGGTTCGCCTTTCTGGAGAAGATGGACGAAGAAAAATGTCGTCTTCTTGTTGATCTGGGAGAAACCAGCACTGAAAATAGGAGAGAGAGAGCTGGTGACGAAGCCATAGCTTGAAAAATTGGAAAGATGAGAGAGAGAAAGAGGAATGGGGGGAGATAAAGCGCCCGCATAAATTGAAAAGATGAGAGAGAGGGTTTTGAGCGGAGACAATGCATTTATTATTCTTGTGTCAGTGGCTCACCAGAGGAGAGAGAAAAGAGCGTCCGAGCCCCTTCGCTTTTAATTTTTCAATTCCTAATATTCCAAGTCACCGGACAGATGTCGCTTTTTTAATGGAGCATATACGCCAGGTCAGCCGATGACGTGGCAGTTGCTAACCACTGAATATTTTCTCCTCAACCCGACGCTCCTCTGCCGCTCTCCTCTGCCGGCGGCGCTGCTGTCCAGAACCTTCCCCTCGCATCGCTCCCTCTCCTTCGTCCCTTCCTCCTCCTCCTCCTCCTCCTCCGCCCGTCATCGCCGCTCCGTCATGCCTCGCCATCAGGTTCGTGTCCTGCCTGCCGCCGCCGGTGTCGTTGCGCGCGATACTCGTCCGTCGACGTTGGATTCGCGATTATCAGCTTCCTTTGCTCTTTCTCTTTTGCGAGTTAAAATGAAAAATGGAGTGATTCGCTTGTTGCCGGCATTACGGATTCAGAGAAATGTTTTTGTCTGGATGTGGTCGTGCAGAGAAAGGGTGGGCATGGAGAGCAGAAGTGGAAAGAGAAGAGCCCTTCCATGACAGCTGCTCCAGAAAGGAATATCGCATCGACTGTCGAGGCTGTTGCCAGCAGGCTCGGAGAGTTAGATGTTGCTGCGGAGTCGGGTGGCGATGTCCATCCTTCCCAATCGGGCGGCGTCCTTCAATCGGCGAGCCATCGTGCTCCTTTCCAGGGCGAGAAAGCAATCTGGAAGCCCAGAGCCTATGGAACGGCTACTGGACCCTTGGAGATCGACGCCGAAAGTAAGACTGCGGATAAAGGAGCGGCGGAGGCGCAAGGGAATAGCTCCGGCTCGAGTGTGGCGCAAGAAATCTCCCCGGGTTTGAGTAAGTTATTCAGGACAAATTATTTGGAAGGCTTCTCCGTGGATAACTCTACGTATACAAGCGCCCAAATTAGAGCTACCTTCTATCCCAAGTTCGAAAATGAGAAGTCCGATCAGGAGGTATTCTTTTCTCACATCAGTCCCTTGTTCTTTTGCTTTATCGGGATGTATGCTCCGTTCAGTTGTTAAGGGTGCTACTTACTTGTGATTAGTTATCTAGCACACAAGAACGTCTATAACAGTTTCCTGCTCCTTTAGGTGCATAACTTTTATTAATGGAAACCGAGTTTTGACTTGTTTTTATCTATTCACGTGTTTTTATTTTTTCAGATTAGGACAAGGATGATTGAGATGGTGTCAAAAGGCCTGGCAACAGTAGAGGTACACTGCCTTCCTAGCTCCATGCTTTCTCCTAGTAGGAATACATGTTTGCATTCGGCAAAGAGTGTTAACTTATATGTCCCAGATATTTGATGAAGCTCATAGCTTGTCGATGTTTCCCTATTGCATAAGCTGAAATAAGTAATTTTTTTTAGATAACCGCCGAGTGAGGCAGGTGATGTTGTTTTTTGACCCAGGTAAGTTACACCCATGCAGGTTTCCCTCAAGCATTCAGGTTCTCTCTTCATGTATGCCGGTCATGAGGGTGGAGCATATGCCAAGAACAGCTTTGGAAATATGTAAGCTGAAAAGCTTTCGGTATCTGTGGCACATTGAATTGAGTACTTAATAGATTTTACTGTTGTAGATACACTGCTGTGGGAGTTTTTGTTCTTGGCCGCATGTTTCGGGAGTCTTGGGGTGTGGAAGCAGGGAAAAAACAAGCTGAGTTCAATGCCTTTCTGGAGGTGCGTGGGTATTTCACTCTAACATTAGATGCCAATATCATTTCATTTCTCCTCGATGTTCAACCAATATTTAGAACAATATGTGGAATTCCAAATTTTAAGTCTCTTCCCATGTAATATCCATGGAAACATGAAAATTAGTTTACATCTTTATTACCATGTTTTTGGGATATAATTCATTGATTGATTTGAAGTCTTTTTCCCCTCACTGTTTCTTTTTGCGGGTATTTTCTATCCAATTGGGCTGCTTGGAACTTAATCTTCAGGTCAAGCTTTTGTAGTGGCTAGTCCCTAGACCTTAAACTTGCTTAAGTGAGAGAAAGGAGTGTTAGAGATTCAAGTGGGGGGGTCTTTTATCTTTAATTTGGTGCTTATACTTTAAAGTTTTTATAATTTGACTTTCCTTGATTTTATAATGAAAATTTCAAATCTTCAAGAACTTAATTCATTTTTGTGAATATTATATATTTTTGAAATTTACAATAATATTTTCATTTTGGTGGAACGTCATTAGTAGTTGAGAAGTTGAAACAAATGGACCCCAATATGGAAATTATTCAACTCTCTCTCTCTCTCTCTCTCAAGCGTGCGCACACTACTGCGTACACCACAAATGCAGTCATGTGCATATGGACATATGTAAAATGAAATACTTTGCTAGTGTAAACAAGCTACCACTCAAGTTCGCGAGTATCCTGTAATATGGAAATTAGGATTCCGACCATGCAGGAAATTTCCAGTTAGCAATGTTCATTGCCGTTCACATCATCCGCACATGATGTTTGTAGTTTAAACTTTTTTATAGTATGCTTTACCTTTTCCAACAGCTTTATCTTTGATAATTCCAGGAAAACAGGATGTGTATTTCCATGGAGCTGGTAACAGCTGTTTTGGGTGACCACGGGCAGCGACCCCGAGAAGATTACGGTATCATTTTTACTTCTTTTCTACTTTGAGGTTCTTTGTTTGGAAGTATGCGTTCTGTATTTGAATCTTTTAAAATATGTTACTGAATACATGGTTGATTGATTGTATGTGTGTTTTCTTATTTCTACTATGAGCGTCCTTCTGTTCTTGGAGTCATACAATGAGTTGGGCTGGAAAACTTTTACATTTTTCTTGTGGTTATGGTTGATGTTTAGAGATTGACTGCCCATGGGCCATACTTTCCATCATCCGCTGTTGCTATGGTCTCAAATCTTATCGAAAAGTTCAATTTCATGTTTTTCCATTACATCATGCCTCCATAAATATATTGATCATTGTATGAAAGTAGCGTTCGCAAGGATAGCTCTTTTAGATAGAATATTAAGTATACACATCCATTTCTATTGATAGAATTCTCCCAAAGAAATGGTTAAGCAAGAGTTTTCTTACCGTTTAATTGTTAAGAACTTGACTTCGCATCAGCTAGTTTGCTTGATCTGTACCTTATATCACTTGCTAATAAGGCCCCTTCCTGAAAATGTTAAGTCTCTCATTACTGTTTCTTACACAGATGAAGAAGTTCGTTTTGGTCATTATGTCTATTCTCAACATTTATCGATGTAGAAAAGTATGAAAAGTTGATTATTCTGTCAAACCATTCTTGTTACTTCAACAGTTGTAGTTACTGCGGTCACTGAATTGGGAAGTGGCAAGCCTAAATTCTACTCCACTCCTGAAATTATTGCTTTTTGTCGAAAATGGCGTCTCCCTACCAACCATATATGGTTGTTCTCAACAAGGTATGTTCACGTAACTAATTTGCACAAGCCATCCCTTTTGATTAATTATTAGACAGTATGGATTTATCGATTGAACAAATTATCCTACCTTCTACAAGTACTATCTTCTTGCCTGTTTGATTTTAGTAATAATTTGTGCTCACTAAAAGTTTTTTAGGAAAAACTACATCATCTTGTATGGAGTGAAATGACTGTTTTGCGCCATAGTTTAAACTATTTGAAAATGGGATAACAATGAATGTTGGCATATTCTTTAACACTCCCCTTTGCTTGTAAGATGGACCCTACGCAAGAGAGATAGGACATGCCACTAGATAGCTATAGACTAGAACACATGGACTAACAGTAGGAGGGAGTGCGAGATTCGAACTCTTGATGTGAGCTTCATATCATGTGAAATGTCCTTTTCTTCCTAAAAGTTTAACCTGTATGGAGATAAGTTCGTCATTTTATGCATGTTAAAAGATTTGCACATGCTAACAGTTGTTACACAATTTTGTTGTTGTTATAAATAAATAGACATTATATCATTGTAGCAGTGGTGTTTGACTTGGACAAAGACAACTATCTAATTAATATGCAAGCCATACTAAAGTGGTTATGCTTAATGGATTTTCTTTGGCTATACTCAATATACAGTACAAAAAGGCTATTGGGGATGAATTTGGAGTTTTTTATGTGGTACTTAAACTGAATATCAGTTTGTGTACTGATGAGGTAAAAGTTATATGGATAACTGTGGGCGAGTATTCTGACGGCAGACTCTTCAAAGAAGAGTGTTCACCTTGTAGATAGATGCAGTGTAAGTGGACACCTGAGGTAGTCGACCATATGTGAAGTCATTGTCCTGGACTGAGACAAGCTCAGGGTTTTAGGTATTCATTGGTCTGAAGCTTCTCCTGTTAGGGAAGAGCTCTGCTCTTATAGGAGTTTGTTTTGTAAAGAACAAAGAGAGAAAATCTATTCTTTTTCTCTAACAATTTTTTGGCTTATTTGAAGGGGGAAGTCCTTGAAGGCTTTTTGAAAGTGTGATTCTTTCGATGTGAAAAGTAATTACTGGCTGTCATTTTGGGTTCTTATGGCTACTGAACAAACCACTGGATAATTTTTGGGACTTTCAACATTCACGTTCTCCCTAATTTTTTTTTTTTTTTTAAAGCAGTGGTACCCCTTGGATCTTATAAACTTTTCCTATTTAGTTTTTGAAAAAGAAACATTGTGGATAATTTGAAACATGTTAAGACTGAAGTTAAGGCCTACTCCCTAGGATAAGTGTACTACTTTTGAACTAAAGTGTCTTGATAGTATTAGGGGGAATTGCTTCTTATAGTGGAGAATTTGTAATGCTGGACCATTTGTTGTCTAACATGCATCTTACGGCTTATAGAATTCATTTGATTAAACTTTACTTCAGGCAGAATGAATTATTGACTGACTTTGCATACAATTAGGTGCAAGTAGATCTTTAGTTCAAGGGAAAAAAAATGATTAGTGAATTTATTATTCAATTGGATTAGTGAACTGGTGATATAAGGAAAAGAAAATGATGCAGAAGAAATTAATTAGAAGTTAAGAAATACAGTTAGATTGGAACTACACAAAAAATACATACATAGAGAAAACAAATAATCTTCAATTGGATTTACTGTTAAAATATTATTGAGCTAATATAATAAGAAAAAATTTAGACCCCCCCAAAAAAATGATGTGTAAAAATGGACATGGGAAAGATTCGGAGATTGTATAATTGAATTAGTAAAAAAAAAAAAAAAGCACACGCTCAGAAAAGGAATCTCGAAATCTTTAATCAAACTTATCATTCAATGGAATTAGTGGACTAATAAAATAGGAAAATAGTTTTTGTCTTTATGAGAGATTAAAATAATAAATAAGAAAAAAATGATTTGTGAACTTACTATTTGATTGGATTAGTGAACTTATGAAACAAGGAAAAGAAAATGATGCTGAAGAAATCAGCTAGAAAAATCAAAAATACATTTAAGTTTTTTTTTTTTTTTTTTTTTTTTTGGACAAGAAAAATACATTTAAGTTGAAATTAGACAAAAAGTACATAGTTAAAGAAATCGAGTTCCAAATTTTTCAATCAACGACTTTTGTAGGTAGAGTAGACTAATTTGTGATTCTTCAGCTTCTTCTCTCTTCTGCTTTTGATTGCTTGTCCAAAGCTATAAATTCAAGCATTCCTTCTCATAAGTGCTTGTATGCTAATTTGGGTTGCCAACAAATTTTATTTCTATTTTAGGAAAGCAGTGACATCCTTTTTCGCTGCCTATGATGCGTTATGTGAAGAAGGAACAGCAACACCTGTATGTAAGGCTCTTGATGAAGTTGCAGATATTTCTGTACCAGGTAAATTGCTGAAGAGCAGGTTGATGTTGCTATTGTAAATGATTTAAGCTTCACCACTCTTGGTACAGCAAAGCTTTTATCACCTACATTTTTTTTTTTTTGGGGTGATTGCAGAAGAAATTATGTATCTTAGACTTCTAATGTTATAATTGCCCTTTTATCATAGAACATTCATTGGCATCCTAAAATTCAGTCACTCCAGTTGATGTCTTTCTCGTTGGGGAACTATTGGTGACTTGGAATATCTTTGCAGGATCAAAAGATCATATCAATGTGCAAGGTGAAATCTTAGAGGGTCTCGTGGCTCGAATTGTAAGCCCCGATAGTTCAAAACATCTGGAACAAGTCTTGAAGGACTTCCCTCCTCCACCTAATGAAGGAGGTACTCAATCTTGTTCTCTTGACATATTTTTGTAAGTTGCAGTCACATTAGTTCGAATTATATCCAAATACAGTCCTTTTCAGTTGTTGAAGTCAACAGAATACAGCCTAATTTCAATAACATTCTCAGTTTATTTTTATTTTGTTTCTTATGTCAGATCATCTTGATCTGGGACCCAGCCTTAGAGAAATTTGTGCGGCAAATAGGACAGATGAGAAACAGGTGAGATTGAATTTGTTCAAGTAGTAGTATACTCTAAGCCTAATGTTCCTGAGATACCGTTGCTTAGGCGACATTGATGATATGAACGGCTTGATGATTTTTTTATTTTATTTTACTGTCCAAATTTAATTGCAGCAAATGAAAGCACTCCTTAAGGGTGTGGGTACCTCCTTTTGTCCTGACCATTCAGACTGGCTTGGGAATGAAACAGGCGATAACCATTCAAGAAATGCAGACCGATCCGTTGTGGCAAAATTTTTGCAATCACAGCCTGCTGACTACTCTACCACCAAGCTGCAGGTGAAATTCTGCGGTCGGATGAGATGTCTCTGCAGCAAAATTCTGCTTGCAATGTAGGATTTTGCTTTCTTGTTTGATGACACTTAATTCTTCTGTCAAACCAGGAAATGATTCGTTTAATGAAAGAAAGACGCTATCCAACTGCATTTAAATGCTATCACAATTTCCACAAGATCAACTCTATATCAAGTGAAAATCTTTTCTACAAGATGGTTATTCATGTTCACAGCGATTCAGCTTTCCGCAGATACCAAAAAGAGATGAGGTCAAGTTCAAGCCTACCTTGCTTCTCTTGGTTAATGGATTTTATATGTAATTTGTATGTGTAATAGTGTGAATAAATGATCTTCAGGTCCAAGCCTGGATTGTGGCCACTATATAGAGGTAAGAACATGCTATTTCAATGCACGCATTACCTTTCTTGTTTTACCATACGTCCTAACTCATGAATATTATACCCTAGAAAGATCTGTTGACAAGAGGTTAATCTTGAATTCTGCAATATCTTGCAGGGTTTTTTGTCGACATCAATTTATTCAAAGCAAATAAAGAACGAGCTGCTGAAATTGCAAATAGCAATCTGGATATCGTAGAAAATACTAATGGTACTGCTGCGTCCCCAAAGGACAGTTTGGCGGATGATGATGCAAACTTAATGATAAAACTGAAATTTCTAACCTATAAGGTACGCATTGTCCTTGCACAAGTCTATTGAAAATTGTCTTTACCTTTAGTTGTAGCCGGTTGCAAATCAAAATGGTTAGTTATGTTAAGGTAGCTTTCAAGAGCTGTCGAGGAAAGTGTGTTGGCTTTGATTTTTCCCCTAGTTTGTATTTCTTTCCATATTGGAAACATATAAAAAAATGGTAATGTGCAAGTCCCCTATGTGCAAGGTTAGGGGAGCATATAAACTTATGATATGCCAGCAGATAGCCTATAATCCTAGTCGAAGTTTTCTACTAGATGTCCCCTAGCTTCAGTGGAACAATGATCTTTATTCTGACTCACCAATATGCCTCCAAGTTTCATCTCTATACCGTAGTGGTACCCTATCAATTTTACTTCTACAACTTAGTCTGTTGCTGAAGCAATCGATGTTTAGTTGCATTCTGTACCTTCACATTTAGAAAGCTGCTATGAGTTGCGAGGGTGGCAAGATTGAGCTGTATCAGGTGAATTTGGTCTACTTTAGCACTTTTCAAACTCGGAATTGGCTCCATGGTCAGGACTTGTTACTCAGTTGAGTTATATGGGGCTTGACTCAACAAGTTTCTGTACATGCTCAAGCTCAACTAAACTCAGATGCATTATCCAAAAGTAAATTATACTCTATCCCCAAGTTAACCAGAAACAGTGAACTTGAACTTGGATATCAATGTATGCAGAATAAAAAGTAAAGATTATGCCTATATGCTTGGTTATTATGAAACACTAATATTTTTTAAACTCAACTAGGAGTGAAATGATGCTTGAATTCGATTAAGTTCAACGCTCTACTGACTCCAACTTGATGTTTAGACCAACTTCTATGTTGCAATAGAGGATATAGTTGACATTGCTGAATTCGCCAATTTTATGAGATTGTGAAGTCCAATGCTCTCATAATTTTTCTCTGGTTCCGAGTTGAGTTTCTGCTTTGATAAAAACAAAAACATTTTATACACCATTATGTGGACAAGCTATAAATTTTCAGAGTCAATTGTGTATTGAATTCAAAATTCTTAGGTGGTTTGGAACTTCTACTGGGGCCATAATTTCAATATTGCATTCCTGTCAAAATTAGTTTTGGCTCATTTATGGAAACAAAGATTGATGATTATCTGTTGCCTATGCACAGTGATGGAGATGCAATCTGATATGCAAATAGCTGAAATACAATCTCACACATCATTCCGAATTTTTTCTGCAGATCCGGACGTTTTTGATTCGCAATGGTTTGTCCATACTTTTTAAGCAGGGTCCAGCTGCATATAAGACCTACTACCAAAGGTAAGTGCAGCATTCTTGAATAATGGTGTGTTGAAGCTTGGGACATGGCTAGATAGCTAATGCACATTTGACAAATTGCATTCATTTGATTACAATATTATTGTGGATGTTGATATATCAAGTGATTATTTATCAGTATGATAAGCACCGTGTAATAGGGTGCAATTCTATTAAAGTGTCGTCCCAGTGAGCTAGAGTATTGCTGGTATCAAGCACATAGTTCTGTTATGATCAAATCATTGAGTAAGAGACTTAAATAATTGATTTTTCGTTCAAGCATGTTTACCAAAAAATGTCCTATTTTGACACTACAGACAGATGACGATATGGGGTACTTCACCTGGAAAACAGAGACAACTCAGCAAGATGTTAGATGAATGGTAACTTTCTCAGCAACTCTTTTTAGGATCTCTTTGATTTGGATTTCTCACATCTAGTGATCTTCAGGGCCGTTTATATCCGAAGGAAGTGTGGAAATAAACAGTTATCATCATCGACATACCTCAGTGAGGCTGAACTGTTTCTAGAACAGTATGCAAAGCGCAGTCCGGAGAATCAAGCTTTAATAGGATCTGCTGGAAATTTAGTGAGGGCCGAAGATTTTCTTGCCATTATTGAAGGAGGCAGGGATGAAGAAGGTGATCTGGAAACTGATCGAGAAGTAGCACCACCAAGTTCCAGTCCCTCTGCCAGAGACTCCATTTTGAAGGATCATGGTCTAATTGTATTTTTTCCAGGTGTGTTTGTCTTTGCTGCTTTTGTGTGTGTGTGGGTGTGGGTTGGTTTTTTTTTCTTTTTTGGAGGGGGGTTGGAAGAGATAGAGGTCCTCACAATATTGTTTAAATTCTTAAATAATCTGCCAATAAAGGTTCAATGGCTTCTTTCAACTGAAGATAACTCTGCTCTCTACAATTGTCATGGTCTTTGGGCTGCATGAAGTGCCTTTTGAGCTAGAACTGTCATTTCTTGTTGATGTGTGTGTAGTCACTTGAGCAGCATTTTGCTCCCGTTGGTAATCGTATCCTCTATTTTGAAAGATTCTCGCAGAGTCTTTTGAAGAATCCTCCACAACAAGAATTTTAGGTACTTTGGTCACACAACAGCTGAATTGAGTCTGCAGCCAGTTATACATCTATTGTTCTGTGTTCATTTGAGAATGGGTTTGCAGAACTATTTTGTGTTTATCTTAATAACAATACCTCATTCTTCTTTGTTAAGGCATAGTATCATGGCAAAAGCACGCTGCTTTAGGACCAAATTTTTTAAATGTTAGCTTCTTTAACAATCAGATTCTATCTCAGACTGTGAGTTCTCACAAGTTTCTTATATGTCCAGTTTTTGCAAGATCTTTTTTGATCTTAGTTGCAGCACTGACTTTTTTATTTCTTTCCTTTTGAATAACTAATTGATATCAGTTAGTTATTGGTTGTAGCAATAATAAATTGGTCTCCAAAAATTCTCTTCTTATGCTTCTTGTGGATAATTTGTGACTTCAGATGTGGTCATTATGTTTTGATTCTCATATATCAGGAATACCTGGTTGTGCTAAGTCGGCCCTGTGCAAGGAACTATTGAGTGCCCCAGGTGGTCTTGGGGATGATCGGCCAGTCCATAGTCTGATGGGTGACCTTGTTAAAGGTATCGAACATTGTTGAGATGTCATCAAACTTATGCTTCTGAAGCAATTAGGCTTTTGGCCAAAAAAAAAACACAATTAGGCCGTACCTCATTTGGATTTCAATACTTTTCATTGGTTTAATTTTGGCTGTTTACTATTTGCAATGTGTTTATTGCCTTGAGGTAAAATAAAGAATGGCCTCTCCATATCTGTGCCTGTCTGCCCCTGTAAAAATTACGAATGACTAGAATGACTAGGCCTGTTCACTGAAGCCTGGCAAATTAGGACAACCTCTCTTTTCTGTAAGTCTTGAGTGACAAAGAAAGCATGATCATCGGCATAGTATGATTAAAGCTGGAAGACATTTGGATCTTTAGCTGTTGGCACCAGATGATGAAGCACTAGAAATTTACTGATAAAAAAGAGTAATAAGTGAGGCATCACAAGAGAGGATTTTTCAAGTGGAAAGGAGTACATGTCCCATCACATTAAGTCAGCTGAAAGAAGATTGTCTGCCCAGGTTTTAGTAGTTGGCTTGGTCCTCCATTTCACTCCACTATTTATGGTGTCACTTTGGTTGGAAGTTTTTTTTATTTGACAGAAAATCTATTGCCATGTATAGGCTTACTGTATTTAATTCAAATGATCATCAATTTTTGATCCTCCTTGTACACTGTACTTCCCCTTAAAATGTTCATGTGTCTTGTCAGAACAATTAATGACGAAAGAATCTTACTACAAGCCAGTATTATGGATGCAAACTATTTTTTTTTTTTTTCCTGCTTATACATTTTTTGAGAGTTTGTTTCTCTGTATTGGCATATGCGCAGGGAAGTATTGGCAGAAAGTTGCTGATGAACGCAGGAGAAAACCCCATTCTATAATGCTAGCAGACAAGAATGCTCCAAATGAAGAAGTTTGGAGACAGGTGATTTTCTTTCTGTTTTCCCTTTAGATTATGATTATTTAGTCTAAAGTTTGAATTTTTTTTTTCATTTTCTACTGAGTCAGCATATAGAAGATTGCTAGCTCCTACAGATGCTAAACAATAGACTTCCTTGCCATTGACAATGGCAAGCTCTGCAATTACGGGTACCATACGAATATATGCTACAAAACGGAGTCAGTACGTCCTGCTTCAATGATTACTCCAGATTGACTCATTTGATTTCAGTTGAACTCAAGCACGCCAAAAACTCAGTTAAACAAGCTTGCTAACTGTCACAGAGTTGATTAGAGAACCCGCAGCAAGTAGAAAGAGAGAAAGAAGGAAGAGAGAAGGAATAGAGAGGAGGAGGAGAAGGAGAACGTAAAAGAAACAAAGAGAGGGCTGTAGTTTTCTGTGTAATAGAAACCTTACATCCATTGTGTTTACATTAAATATAAATTGTATATGACCATAATACCCTTATGTAAGTAAAAAAGAAATAAGACTCTGAAAATTAAAAATAACTCAATTAAAGTAACTTAACACTCCCCTCAAGCTAGAGCATATAGGTCACCCATGCCTAGCTTGGAACAACCAGCAACAAAAGGACGAAATAATGCTTCGGTGAACATATCAGCAAACTGATCTCTAGAGGCAACGTAAGGAGTAGCAACCAACTTCTGCTTCATAGCATCACGAACAAAGCGACAGTCAACTTTTATATGCTTAGTTCACTCTTGAAAAACAGGATTCCTAGCAATCTAAAGCTGCTTGATTATCACATATCATATCAATAGGTTGATTAATAGAAAATCTAAGCTCCTGTAGAAGAGATTTCAACCACAACAATTCGGCCACGGTATATGCCATAGCACGATATTCAGCCTCTGCACTAGACTTGGCAATGGTAGTTTGTTTCTTGCTTCTCCAACTCTTGCTTCTCCAAGTAGCCAAATTACCACCAATAAAGGTGCAATACCCAGTCATAGACCGTCAATCATACCTTGACCCAGCCCAATCAGCATCAGAATAGCCAACAAGAGTGGAAGAACCGTTAGGTTTATAAATTAGTCCCTTACTAGGAGAGCTTTTAGGATATCGAAGAATGTGATAGACAGCATCCTAATGAGCCTTCTTAGGTGACTCCATAAACTAACTCACCACACCAATAGCAAAAGAAATATCGAGACGTATAACAGTAAGATAAATTAGTTTCCCAACTAGATGTCGATATTGTTGCTTGTCTTCAATTTCATTTCCATCAACTCCAAACTTTTGATTTGGATCCATAGTAGTATTAACTGGCTTGGAAGTTAGTGTATCAGTCTCAGACAAAAGATCAAGAACATACTTTCGTTGAGACAAATTAATACATTTTTTACTTCGTAAAATTTTAATACCCAGAAAATACCTAAGGATTCCCAAGTCTTTAATCTGAAATTGTTGCTAAAGAAAGGACTTAACCTTAGAAATGCCGGTCACATCACTACCAAAGACAATTATATCATCCGCATGTACCACAAGAATAACCACCCTCGATTCCTTGCGAACAAAAACAAAATGATCTGAATAACATTGGTGAAAACCACATTTGGAAATTACTGAACTGAATTTTTCAAATCATGCTCTTGGAGACTGTTTTTGGAGACTGTTTCAATCCATAAATGGCCTTATGTAGCCTACATACTTTACTACAATTCTCCCCCTGAGCAATATACCCAAGAGGTTGCTCCATATATACTTCTTCAGACAAATTGTCATAAAGAAAAGTATTCTTGACATCCAATTGATATAATGACCAATCAAAATTCACAGCAAGAGAAATAATAACACGAACAGAATTGAGACATGCCACAGGGGAAAAAGTCTCAAAGTAATCTACTCCATAAGTTTGAGTAAAACCTTTAGCAACGAGTTGAGCTTTAAGATACTCAATTGAGCCATCCAGATTGTACTTAATAGCGTACACTCAACGAAACTTCAACACATCTTTCCCAAGAGGAAAATCAACCAATGACCACATTTGGCGAGACACCAAAGCTTCTATTTCCACATCCATAGCTTTCTTCCACTCAAGGCGAGACAAAGCCTCAGTGGTAGAAGTAGGAATTGTGTAAGTTTGTAATGATAGAGCAAAGTCATGTAATGGAGAAGGAAGATGTGAGAGAGGCACATAATGTTCAATAGGGTAAGTCAAAGAGGATTTTTGTATGCATGATCGAGTACCTTTGCGAAGGGCGAGTACCTTTGCAAAGGGCAATTGGAAGATTGTCCGGACCAGGAGACAAGGAGGAAGATTGAATGGAGGGCATGGAAGAGCTGGAGACTGGTGGTGCCATAGACTGCTTTCGCCGTTGATACACCTGCAGGGAAGGAGGTACTGGAGAAGAACTAACAGAATCTAAGGGGATAAGTTGTGGGATAGGAGGATTAGCTATAATGTCAGTTGAAAACTCTTTACCCTCAGTAGAATAGTATGGTGTGCCATCAAAAAAAGTAACATTAGCACTAACTTATTGGGTACAAGTTATTGGATCATAACACCAATATCCCTTTTGTGTATGTGAATACTCGAGAAAAATACATTTAGTGGCGCGAGGAGATAGTTTATCAGAACCGGAACGTAGATTATGAACAAAACAAACACACCCAAAGACACATAGGGTAAGAGGAAATAACGGCTTGTCAGGAAATATAACACTGATTGGTGACTGATGATTAAGGACAGTGGATGGCATACGATTTATGAGATAACATGCAATAAGAACAGCATCACTCCAAAATGTTTTTGGCACATGCATATGAAATAAGAGTGAACGAGCAACTTCTAGAAGATGACAGTACTTTCTCTCGGCCACACCATTCTTCAGAGAGGTATAAGTAAAACTTGATTGATGTATAATGTCAAGATTAGAACAAAACAAAGAAATTGATTTCTGTGTATATTCTAGATCATTATCTATTTGCAAAATTTTAAGGGATGTATTAAACTGATTAGTAACCTCATGGTAAAATAATTGGAAAACATGTAAAAATTCAGAACGGTCATGAAGCATATAAAGCCATGTTAAACAAGAATAATCATCCGCAAAAGTAACAAAGTACTTAAAACCATTTCTACTAGCAATACAAGAAGGTCCCCAGATGTCCGAATGAACAAGTTCAAGTAAATTAGATGCACGAGAATCATTACGACTAGGATAAAAACTACGATAATGTTTCCCATGTTCACAAGCCTCACACTCAAGATTAGAAATTGTTTTATACTCGGGAATAATTATTTGTTGTAACTTAAATAAAGATAAATGCCCTAAACGAGAATGCCATAATAGGGGGTTAAGACACCATTTAGATAGTAGAGTCCATCACGTTCATGCCCTCCACCAATCATCTTCTTTGTCTGAAGGTCCTAAAAAACGCAATTAGATGAGTAAAATGTAACTGAACAACTAAGAGCTTTAGTTAACTAACAGATAACATTTTAAAGGAAATTGGGGAACATGTAAAATAGAGGACAAAGATAAGGAAGGTGTAAGTGAAACAGTCCCTGATCCAACCACTTGAGTTGAGGAACCATTAGCTAAAATAACTTTTGATGAAGAACTAGAGTTATGATGGGAAGAAAATAGTTCTTGCTTACCCATCATATGTCTAGAAGCTCCCGAGTCAATGACCCAAGAGGTGCTAGGAGACAAAATAGAGAAAAAAGGCCATGTTACCTATACGTGCAAGAGTGGCAATGGATGAGAAATTGGAAGCCTCTAGTTGTTGGACACGCTTGATGAGTTGTGCAATCATATCATCTCGAGTCGTAGACTCAGAAGAACTACCCTCAGGTTTGATAGATGGGTTCATGTCGCTATAAGACACGTTTCCAGCACTCCCTTTAGACACAGCAGCATTTGCAGTAATTAATCGTTGAGCCCACTTAGGCTTGCCATGCTTGGCCCAACAAGTGTCAACAATATGACATGATTTGTTGCAGTATATACATTAACGGCTATCTCGATTAGAACTTTGTCCACTACGTCAACCACCACGACTACTACTTCCCTCAAAACCACGACCTCTATTGGAATAACCGCCACAACCATGACCACCAGCCACAAATGCTGAATTGTCTTTAGATGATGTAGAAGACGGAGGGACAAAGCGTTGAATTTGACAAAATGCTTCACTCATAGAAGGAACTCTCTCTTCAGCAAGAAGCTGACTCTTCACTGGCTGTAAGTCGGCATTCAAGCCAGATAAAAACTTGGCCACTTGAAATTCAGCTTGCTGTCTCTTAAGTCTCTCAAGATTAGTAGTAATGGGCTGATAAAGATTAAATTCTTCCCACATACCTTTCAAAGCACTATAATACTCTTCAAGAGACTTGTCTCCCTGTTTAAAATTAAAGATCTCATATAGTTCATAAACTCTAGACATACTTCTGTCTTGTGAGTAACTCTCCATAAGATCATCCCACACTCCCTTAGCAGTTGTGTGGAACATGACATTAGCAGCGATGGATGGTTCCATGCTATTCCATAACCACGCCAAAAGTGTATCATTCTCTCTCATCCAATCACTATAGTCTTTAGAATTTTCAACGGGAGGGTCTGTAGTAAGATAATGGAGTTTCCTTTGGCATTAATATAGACCTTCACAGCTTGGCCCATAACAAGTAATTGGAAGATCCATTTAATTTAATATTGGTAATTTGAACATTGACACTATCTGTAGAAGCCTTAGTATCACTCATGATGATAGTCTCTATATAAATATATCTACCACTTAATCAAGAAGGCTGAAACTTTAATGCAAGAAACAAAACAACAACACTAATGTATAATCAGCTGTAATTGACTCCATCAGTTAACCAAAAGAATGCTGAAATCTCATAAATATAGACTGTTATATAAAAGAAAATATCTGACTAGAAATCTTAATTCAAATAATTATATGTTTGGTGGAAACCAGCAAGATCAGTCAACCATAATCAATGAAGTACTCTGATTCTTGAATCCGCTAATTGGTAAGTGTTGTAATCCATGTTCACAAACCGAACATGATGAATCCGATATCTTCTGATCTTATATATATCGAGACTCAAAGAGAAAATTGATAAAAATTGCAGCTTTAAGTGGCTACGCACCAGAGAAGAAGTAGGGTTACTAGGGGACTCTCAAACCAGCAATAGGAGCAAGTAATTAGGTAGTTAGATCTGTTCTGATACCATGTCACAAAGCTGATTAGAGAACCCGCAGCAAGTAGAAAGAGAGAAAGAAGGAAGAGAGAAGGAATAGAGAGGAGGAGAAGGAGAACATAAAAGAAACAAAGAGAGGGTTGTAGTTTTCTGTGTAATAGAAACCCTATACCCATTGTGTTTATATTAAATATATATTGTATATGACTATAATACCCTTATGTAAGTAAAAAAGAAATAAAACTCTGAAAATTAAAAATAACTCAATTAAGGTAACTTAACACTAACCTAGTTAAGCTTTTATTATTTTAGACTCCTAAATCCTTCAAATAATAGTATATCCACTCATATGTTTAAGGTAAAATACTTGTGTGCTCGATCTCTTTTATAATTTTGTTATAATAAAATTGAATTTGAATATCTCAATTTTTTATTTAGAGATGAGCTTTAGCTGGAAATTTAATACTCGATTTAGCTCGAGTCGAGTTTTGAGCATCAAAATTTGAGGCAAGTCCAATATTACCTAGATCGTGAATTGCTATGGTATGTAGTGCTGATTCGGGCATGCAGGGTGCTAGTTTCTTAGGTTTGTGGTTGGGGGGGGTAGGCTTAGTTGGTTCTTTAATAGGGATCGTGGTTCGTTTGTCTTAGGTGGTATGTCCAATAAACTACACGTACCTTGACACTTAATCATATTTACTCTTTTTCTGAAATTCTGTCAAATGCTTGAGCTAAAAAAGTTTGTGCAGCCTCAACTTGGTAAAAGATATAATTCAGGTGTCTTCTCTTTAATTTGAGCAACCCCATGTCTTATGCAATAATTGGGTCATATGGATTTGATCCTTTGGGCTTGGAATTTATTTATAGGAGCTTATCGTGAGTAAGGGGGTCAAAAAGTCAAAACCTCAGGAATTGTCAGATGCATAGCTTGAGGAGAGAAATTTTTTCTTCATCTTCTTCTTAATCAGAAAAGACCAAATGAGTAAGCCATAGCTAAGCTGAGAAGCATTCTAACTTCTAGCAGCTCTGTAGGATATCGGGATCTCCAAAACTGGCAACCCAAGGGGCATACGGACTGTGATCAGGGTCAAACAACCCAGATGACATATAGTGGGTGTTCCCACGAATATGGAACAATTTCTGAAGGAACTTATTTGTGCTAATTTAGGTTGCAGCAGCTAGCAAAAGTGAATTAAAATGGCTCAATTTCATCAAAAAATTGCTGTGGTTTCTTTTAAACAAAACTTCAGGGTAATACCTTGCTATATAGCGAATTCTGCATTTTATTTGGTGGGAATATGAGTCAGTCAACTGATTGAGCAATGAAACTCTTCGGCCAGATTATTGAATAAAGTTAAGGGTAGTTACAGTGATGGTCCCTGAACTTTTATCTCAATATTCGATGTTGTCGCAGAACTTATTCAATCTAGTTCATGAACTTTTGGAAATTGATTTTTAACAACTGAAGCAACTCCATCTTTAAGCAACTACTATCAAAAGATGATGCTGCACATCTGATGGCACATGCTTCAAATTTCTTTCCTCGTAAACCCCAATAACAATGGAAAAATACATGTCTCAATTTGGTCCTCTTGTTTTGCTGTTTCAGATTGAGGATATGTGCAGGAGCACCAAAGCATTGGCCGTTCCAGTTGTACCTGATTCTGAAGGTTGTGCTTTCTCACTAGATAAGCACTTCACTATCTATAGAGCTGTTTGAAATTTCTGGACATTACCTGACAGTATCCGCTTCTCTGAACTGTTGTGGTTGGTTCTTCAGATCGACAGTACAAATGTCCTAACAAGGAGTCAGCAATATACACTTTTTGTTATTACCAAATCCATAAATATAGTGTAGCTTCTAAAATACCTCCTCCTGGCTAAAGTAAAGCTCCTTGTGACTCCTTTTTGCTCCTCACAATTTCCCTACCACAAGTAGCCTGCTGAAAAGAAATTTTTGCCTTCTCCCCCTCATTTTAGCGCTTGAAGCACAGTGACTTTCTTGGGGTTGCCTGTATATGAAAGACCAGTTTTTTGGACTAGTCTGCTACTTATGCTCCGTTTGCTTTGCAGAAAATGAATGATTCGGAATACATTCACCTAAAAATGATCGCTTATATCACTTATATCACTTACAAAAATTAATTAATGAAAAATATTTTTATCATCCACGAAAATGTTTAGACATAAATTGTTGCGGATAATGAAAATATTTTTTGGCTAATTATTTCAAGCAATACAAACGATCATTTTTAGGAAATTTTTTTGCAAATCATTCATTTTTCACAAAACAAATGGGAGCCTTAATGGAAGATAATTTTGTTATTGATGAACTTTTTATTTTCCTAAAAAATGGCCTAGAAAATGCATGTTGTCATCATGGTTCTTCAGGAATCAGGAGTACTCTTCAAATCCATTTGCACAAGTAATGTGCCTGTATTTTTCTGGGTTGATTGTACCTCACAAGAGAATCTGAAGCTTTCTACTTGAGACATATGCTCTTTTGGTTACTTTGTAGTTTCCATTAAGTAATCGACAGTTATGTGGTTCTTCCCCATAGTTCCATGGTTATGTTACAAGGAAGAATTAGAGCATCATTGGAACATTTTCCCCACAGTCTTAAATGTCCTTTTTGCACTCCATTTCCTTCATTAGATTGACTGGTGAATTATGTGGGGCTTCAATAACTTCTACTGCTTTGTTCTTGTCATCTACTCATTTATTTCTTCATGTACACTCTAATTAGCTGTTATGATTGCTGGTGTAGATTATGCTACATGTAACTCTTGCAATCTTGCGTGTTAGGTTGTTGATGCCGTGCACAATGCAAATGACTTGTTTTCAAATTTGCCTTTAAGTTATTTTTTTCAAGTGTATTGGGCAATATGAATCATTTGACTGTTCCCAGAAGAATTAATCATGGTTTCTTGCAGGTACGGATTCCAATCCATTTTCTCTTGATGCATTAGCTGTGTTCATGTTCCGTGTGCTTCAGCGGGTTAATCATCCGGTAAGAATTTGTAAAGCGTTTCGAAGATTAGTTACTCATTATTATCTTTTACTGATGCATTATCTTTTCAATTTGGAAGGGTAATCTTGACAAGGCATCTCCAAATGCTGGTTATGTGCTTCTAATGTTTTATCACCTTTATGAGGGCAAGGTATGAACCTGCTTTTCTTCCAAGATAAACTTCATGGCATTTCTCTTAGTGCAATGTCAATGAGACTGTTTGAGGTATTAGCTGATCGGTGTTGATATGCTTCAGAGTCGTGGAGAGTTTGAGAGTGAACTAGTTGAACGATTCGGCTCAATTGTGAAGATGCCCTTGCTGAAATCTGATAGGTAAAGTGACTCCTTGGTTCATTTTAAGCTTGATGTCTGTAACTGTGATCATGCAGTAAGCCAAATGCAGGTAACAGTACACAAGGGATGAAATCTCCCTACAACTATGACACATATTTTTCTTGCCTTATTAGAAGATCATTTTTGTTGCTGACACTTAAAAATAAGTGCTGTTGAATGCACAAGTAAGGTTACACGACATTGACAAGAGTTGCATTTGTTATAAACCATCAGTTACATAAGATTCATGTGGGATAACATTATTATGCAAGAACATTTGAGGTCGATTACCACGGCATGGTTTTGTTGCATGTTCAGATTCTTTTTTCTTCAGTAGTGAGAGGGGGAGAGAGAGAGAGAGGTGGGGGAGTTGGTTGATGAAGAGGTGAAAGTAGGGGGTAGACAGTCTGGGAACTTATGTTGTTTGCACCTCAAAAATGTTTGCCGTGTCAAGTTAGCTAACATTCTCTAGCTCTTACCTGAAAGTTAAATCATGGCTGCATTTTGCTTTGCTTATGCAGGAGTCCTCTACCTGGTCCAGTCAAATCAGTTTTGGAGGAGGGACTTAATTTATACAAGCTTCATACAATGAGGCACGGGAGGTTAGACCTTTCTATGGCTCAGCTTAACCAATAGATGGCTATATTTGTTTCATATTGTGCTCCTCTGCAGTCACTTTGTGGTCATCAAGGTTGCAGTCCACTAGATCAAAATAGTGTAATTCTTCCTTTTAACAAGCAAGCTCACTTCTCTGATCTTCATTTCTGAGCACTGGTGGACTAAATTGTATAAAGAACTAGTGGAGCCTTGTTACTAGCATTTCTATAACTGCATGAACATTCTGAATGTTTGTTCCAAGAGATAAGTCGGTTCTTGTCTTTTGGTGTACTGACTGATTATGCATTCCTCTCTCTTTGATTTGGTGAATTACATGATCTGTATTTATAGATTGGAGTCCAACAAAGGATCCTATGCAAAGGAATGGTCTAACTGGGAAAAGCAATTGCGCGAGACATTACTCAGCAATGCTGATTATCTCAACTCTATTCAGGTCCGTATACTCTCTTTTGTCCTGTCACAGCCTCTCTCCATTCCACTTCTCGACAGTGAGAAACATGTTTTTCCTACGATGTCACTTCTCCAGACGCCGTTTGACTTTGCTGTTAAGCAAGTATTGGAACAACTGAAGAAAATTGCCCAAGGTGATTACACGGCGCCTAGTACTGAGAAGAGGAAGCTAGGAACGATTGTTTTCGCTGCTGTCAGCTTACCCGTGACACACATACAAAATCTTCTTAATGATGTAAGTGGGACAAAGCATTTGCCAAGTTCCCTTGGCAATGCCTCGTCTTTGTTAAACCTTATGCGAATCTTGTCTATTAAATTTGTACTTCTTTTGTTACTGACAATTTTGCTGTCGTCTCCATGATTACTCCAAGCAGTTGGCTGAGAAGTACCCAAACGTAGGAACCTTCCTGCGAGACAAACACTTGGACAGCAGCCTCCAAAAGGCCCATGTCACTCTTGCTCACAAGAGAAGTCATGGCGTTACTGCTGTAGCTAGCTACGGCCTCTACCTCGATCGAGATGTCCCTGTGGATCTTACAGCTTTGCTCTTCAACGACAAAATGGCTGCGTTCGAAACTCGCCTCGGTTCTGTCGATGGGGAAGTCATAACCTCCAAGAACGAGTGGCCGCATATTACCATATGGACAGCGGATGGTGTTCCGCCCAAGGAGGCTAACACCTTACCCTCCTTGCTTTCAGAGGGTAAGGCTACGCAAGTAGAAATTGATCCTCCGGTCACCATCTCTGGTCCGCTCCAATTCTTTTAGGCGAGCTAATTTCCCTCATTTTTGCCCGTGTTGGAGGGGAAATTCCCACAAAAATTTTATCGCCCCTGAGAGACTTTGTATAGGTCGGCTGTTACGTATATTTACTCGTTTCGTATGATTTGACCAAATAGCTACGAATTTTGCAGATTCGTAGAATGTATCGTTGTATCTATTATCTTAATGCTCGAGTCTCCTTTCTGAAATTTAATGAAATAAAATTGCTTCTTTGATTCCGGGAGCAAGAACAGAATCGTATTTGGTAAAATTTTTATTCCCCGGAACAGATTTAAAGCAAAATCAAGAATAAAAAAAAAAAAAATTGATTATTGTTCCGGGAACAAATCTAAGAATCACCCTACCAAAAAAAAAAACAAATCTAAGAATTAAGTCTTATTTCATTTTCTCTTCTTCTTCTTCTCTTTTCTTCTTCTTCATCTACCACCATCCTGTGGTTGCCGTGCCGTCCGCCGCCCTCTACCGGTCATCGGCAAAAGGTTCGGCAAGCTCGTCGGAGGCTCATTAGGCCAGGGCAAGGTCTAGCGAGCTTGCCAGTGGTCAGGCGGGCCTCGCCCAACCCTAGCGAGGCTCGCCTAGCCCCGACGAGGGCCGACAACACTCCGGTGAGATCGCCAGCCCTCATTTGGCCGGTCGCAGGACTGGCAACCGGCTAAGAAGAATAGGAGAAAAAGGAAAAAAGTAAAAAAAGTATTTAAAAATTAAAAGAAATTGATTTGGAACATAATCAATTAAGACGCAAGCACCAAACGCAATTCTATTAGAATCGAAATTTTGAACGATTCTACCAAATAGCTTAAAATGCTTAGAAATTGTTTCCGGAATTGAATCGTTACCAAACACATCCATAATAGCCTGAATTCAATTCTGGCTACAGTTACAAGCGTACGCATATCTTGATCTCTATGAGAAGTTCTTTTTCGTAAATGGAGAGTTATGCATTTCTCATACTAAATATATCAGGCATCATAGGATGGACAATGTAAATGCGTGGGCCACTCCCTAGCAGGGCCGATTCCCATACAAGCAAACTACAAATGTCTCTCTGACCAAAAAAAAAAAAAAACTACAAATGTCTCGACTGGAAAGTGAACATGCAAAAAGATAAAAAAACGGGGGAGTCCACTCGATCTTTCTAAGTGCGAGCCTGACTTGTTCGACATTGCAAGATCAACCACCAGGCACATAATATTAACGGACGACACCAAGAGAAAAGCCTCCACAGGTCATCACGGTGCATAAAGGAGTTGCATCATCGGACTGATTGCTCATGTCCCCGGTCAATACTATTCAGCTAGCGTCTCATAGCAGCCAGAATGAAGAGGTTTTAATCCAAGGTAAGTGAAGGCAAAATCGCTATGGCCTCCCCATCGATGACTAGAAGCTCACCACTTTTGAAACATTTTGTCAAGAACTTTACCCTGCATGACATAATCTTTTTTGAATTACCCCCGGCCTCACAAGATTAGAGCAATTTAATAAAGTAACTTGACGTACATATATTTTTTCTTGCTCTCTCTGATGTTAACCGCCTGTACTTCACCCCTGACCTCATCTCCAACGTAAACAGGGCACTTGAATTGCAAGATTTGGGACACATAGATGGCTCCAGGCTATTGATCAGCAATACATGAAAGGAAAAATAGGTCCCTCAGATAAAAGCACGTAAACCTTAACTCAAAATCAGATGTCCTTGTGCTCAATGCAAAAGTGTTGAAGCGAATCTTTTGGGCTATATTACTTTGAAAGAGTCATCTTGCAAAGCAACTATAAAATGCTTTGAAGTGCCGCATTCAACCATTGGCTTTTCTAAAAACAAGGCACATCCAACGACTGAGATGCACCTGAAGCATTACTTGAGGAGAATCTAGTAAAAATGTCAACTCCAAAGCCACAATGACCACCTGTCACCAGATTTTCTCCATCAACATATGAGCATAGATGGGTCCGCCTCGGTTTTTTAGTGTTAAAAAAGTAAGTTACTACTCTGGCACTATCTATGCTTACCATACCATGAATAAATATTCCTCTAGTATCCAACAACAAGTATCACAAATAATCAAAAGAAGAAAGTAGAGGTAAAAAAGGTATTGAAATAGACTTACAAAGTGAGAGGCAATAATTCGTGGGAACAATGCAGCAACAAGCATTCCATGGACAAGTCGATCTTCAAAGCCTGAATTCTGAGCTACTCCAGCATCAAAATGAAGAGGATTTGAATCATGGCTCACTTTTGAATAATCAATAATGTCTTCATCAGAGAATATTCTACTTTGCCTTAAGATATCTCCGGTCCTCAGTATTTGGGGTCCAGATGATGAGAAGCACCTCAAAGAACCAAGAAGATTCACATGCCTAAGAATTGACATGTTGGTCGTAGAGGCACGCTTTGCTCTTACCCTGGATAATGGAAGTGAATTGCAGCTTGATCTTCTAACAAATAAGCAGAGAAGGAAGAGTGGGATATATGATTTAACTCCTGTAGACATCAATACATACACAGATAAGCACATACAGAAGGAAAGTGATACTATGATTTAAAGATAATTGCCCGACCAATTGCTGTCACCATGTGCTACATAAAGGAGCTCACAAAAACCATAAGTAGTGTTCTCATTTTTTTTCTTCATCGTATCTGTGCTTTACAAGACAAAATAATTGAATCAATGGAAAAGTGCAAACGGATTTATCAGTCTTTGAAGGGTTAACCAGGTCTAATACTTTAAAGGCAAATTCTGCACTTAATCAGGTTAGCATCTCAATCTAGTTATCCTTGTGCTATCTTTGGTTATTTAACCAAAAATGGAAGGATCAGGTGCAAAAGTAAATGTGCAGCCGTGCAGTATATGCTATTCATTTGAATGGTCCAGAAACAGTACACAAAATGGTAATAAAGACCAAAAGAAATTGAGATCTTCTCATCTTAGGACTACAGAGTGGTTTAAGGAACTAAACAGCCATCAACCTTCAAAAGAAAGACAAGGTATTGGTAATATGACAGAGGTGCCAAAAATATCATGAAATGAAATAGATGGATGGAAGAGCTAAAGAGATCCCTACCTGAATATATTTCTATGATCTGAATGTCCAAGATCATCTTCAAACACACATTGAAGCTTCCTATAAGTATCTACACCAAGAACGTCCTTCTCTTGCAGGTCCTTCAGCAATATTATAGCCTCTTCTACCCTTCTTCGTCGGCATATCTCATCAAGGATTGTCCTATAGGTGATAAAATCGACTGATATCTGCTTTTCAATCATCTCCCACAGATAACTCACTGCATCCTCGATTTCACCACCCAAAGCTAAAGCATTCACTAGTGCATTATATGACTTACTGCTAGGGGTATACCCTTTTTCCTTCATTTCATTACACATTTCGATCGCATTTATTGTCCTGCCTTGGGCACATAACCCATGAATTAAATAATTGTATGAAAAGGAGTTCGGCTGACACTTGTAAACCACACCCATCTGATGGAATATTCTTAAAGCATCATTCACGTGGAGGGAAAGCACGTAACCTTTTATCATGCAATTCAAAGTAAAGATGTCTGGTTCAATCCCATCACTGACTATTTGTTTAAAGAGGCCTCTTATGGTCTCCATATACACATGATTAACATAAGAATTCCTTCCCCTGCTCAAAAATGCTGCAAATAGAAGATTGTAAGTTCTAATTGAAGGCCTGCAATCCAACTTCATGCAGTTCTTCATATGCTTAAATATATTGACTGCTCTAGTCAGCTTCCTGGCCTCAGTGAAAAAGTATATGATAGAATTGTAAAGAGGCTCAGTCATTATATGAGGAACAGCTAATACTTGATTAACAACATCATCCATTTCCTGGTACATTTGTGCCACACCAAGCTTCTTTATCGTGATATGATAAGTGGAAGCGTCATGTCTGAACCTAGGCTGTTGAGAAGCCCAGTTGAAGAGCTCCAAGCAAATTAGAGGATCCTCCTGGAGAGTGATGAAATTGCAAAGTTCTTCAGATGAAAATCTGGGTGGGAGTTGGGAAAGAACCCGTCTAAATTGGGCTTCATCAAGCGTTGGTGTGCTCTTGGCTTTTAATCTTTTACTAGCTCTCCTTCTGAAGGACCTTGACGGGGGTTTAGATGAATAGAAGGAGTACAAGGAAAATTGGGCATAGGTGTGATGTGAACCATTTAGACAATTTCTCCAACAAAGTTTGACATGGGTTTGCATCAAATTGGACATACACTTTGATGAATTATAGAGAGTGGATAGATGGTGGGAAGCATTATAATGTTGGGTAGCTGATGACAAAACAGGATGCATGTAGTAAGTCAAGGTTTTAGGGAAATTCAACCGAGAGAGCTTTTCAACAGCAGTCATATTGAAGTGTTGAGAGAATTAAGGAAAATTTTGCAGATGCCAAAGAAAGGAGGGCTCAGATATCTAACCTCAGTGTCTCACACAGTAATGCCTATGAATTAAAAAAGGGAAAGGGCGAAACCGAGTGTAAATTTCAGGAACCAGCAAGCATAAGCAATGGGATTCAGCTTCCTTCTCAACTGAACGATCTTTGTTATATATGGATGACCCTACCCTTCACCAATGCCGAAGGGCCGTTCACACCAAAACAATCTGCGAAGGGTGCGAACGACCAACCAGACCGCACACCAAGAAAAGAGAATACCAAAGAGCGCCTTCCCTCCACTTCCGATACCCAAGGAAGCCTCGGCTGCTCGTTCACACACCAGACACGAATTCAATCACAGATTGGATTTCCGTAAGAAGCACAATCTAAAAGTTACACACAGAACGCTCGCATCCGAACATCAGTTCACGCACAACGCGCGCATAACTGCATAAGCCACCGAGCACTCTTGCACGCGGAATCCGAGGACGAGTTCAGCACAAGCTAAGGAACATCGCGGTGCATTTCTACGGCTTAAAGTCGAAGCAGCCGGAATGGAGAAAGAGCGAAGCTAATCGACTTTGATTGAACAGGACTCGCGGCAAAAAAATGCAGATGCGAAGCCGAAGAATCAGAGACCGAGACTCCCGATCGGGGCAACTGAAGCGAGAACCGGATCTCACCCTGATAAATGGAGGAGCTTCGCCGGAACCCTAGCCGGCGTGCGCGGAGACGGCGGAGCGAGGAGGATTCGAGGATCGGCGATTCCGACCGTTGCGATTGTTGATAACGGAGAGGAGCAGCGTCGCCGTACTGGGCATTGCGATAGTGATGGACGGGCTCCTTCGCCGGTTCTCAAGTGAACTTTATAAATATTATTGTGACAATTATCGCTATTGTTATTATTTTTTTTTTTTAAGGGGGGTGTGCATATCAACCGACCGAACTTCGTAAAATCGAATCGACGATTGTTATTATTTAAGGGTGTGCATTTGGGAACCGAATCGAATCAACTTGATGATCCAAATTTTTGGATCCGGTTTCTAATTACAAGTGCAGAACCAAATTGTTGGGACCGACCGAATTGATATATTTTTTTCAATTTTTCCTTTTTCTTTAAAAATTAAATAAAAGGGGATTGCCAAAATTCTAAACTGGCAATCCTCCAAATTAGTCTAGTCCAATTTTAGTTCTAAGATGGAATCGGCCCAACTCGAGAATTAATAATCATATTTCATCATTATTTTCATTATTATTAATAGTTAGTAATTTTTAAAAATGTTAATTGGATGTCGATATAGATTTACTTCTTTATTGGAAAAGTTACTGACCTTTTTGAAATTATTACTAATGCATTGATAGTTAGCAATGTTCAAATCCTCCTCCTCTGCAGATAGTGGCCCAAAAATGAGCCCAAGGAGCTTAACAAGTCAGGACTCTCGAATTACTCATAATCAGAGGAGTTCTGGAAGCACAAACATTACCAAGAAAAAGAAAAGATTTTGAAAATTTTGAAATAACCCAACGATCGAAAAAATGTTGTCCTCTCTTGTTTCGGGGGATTTAACATTTGTAATAGAATCGAATGAATGCTTCCATCATAGTCATATCAGCATTCGTATGTATATTTACCCGTCCTTTTAGAATATAAAAAAATATTTAGTTGAAAGCAAATTGGTTTTTGTCGAGAAAATTTAGGTTATCAATAGGCTGTGTTTAAATACATTTACAAAATCTTGGTTATTGACTATGGAAACATGACTTTTACTAAATCAGACTAAATCATTTGCTATTGCTATGCCACTTCCCGCTATTTCTTTATCCTACTATTTCTTTATCCTAGAAGTCTGGTTTCACGCAATAGCAAATGATTTAATCTTATTTTGCTTAAGGAGGAAAACTAAAATCAATTGCTAGAAAAGAAATTCATCCAAGAGATGAGATTTGAATCATGATAACAAATCACTTGAAAGGTGCGTTTGTTTTGTTTTCGTCTGAAAAAAATTTTCGAAAGAGACGCGATATAAGGAGCTGAAAATTATTGCTTTAAAAATTGCTTTCGGGCTAGATATAGGCGAGCCCGAGCTCGCCCGACCAAGGCGAGGCCGAGCGTCGCCAGGCCTTCGACAAGAGGCCAAAGAAAAAAGAAGAAAAAAAGATTAAGAGAGAAAATTTGTTCTTGAAGTGTTTGAAACAAAAAAATAACTTTTTTAACTTTTTTGTTTCTTATTTCCATTCCAATTTTGTTTTAAAAAAATAAATTTTTGTTCATAAAAAAAAAAAGAACATAAACATGCATGCCCTTAAATTTTCTAGCATTTGTTGAAATTCGAAATTTTCTATCTTTCGACGACAATGAAAAAAAAAAAAAAACTAACAAAAAGGGGAAATTTCGTCCATGCCCATTTTCGATATCCAAGCCCCGAAGCATGCGACTAGAGCTCCCCAACCCTGCATTACTAAAATAATTACTAAGGCCTATTTGTTTTAAATTGTTTATGTTCGTCAGAATAAAAATTTTCGTTCTTTTGTTCGAAAAAAAAAAAAGAATAGAAACGTATTTAATAAAATTTTTATTATCGAAAAGATTAAAACAAAAGTAAGATTGTTCCGAGAACAATTCCAAAAATAATTATTCTCTCACCTCTTTTTTTCCTTCTCCTTCTTCTTCCTTTTGGCCGGCCTTAGCCATGGCTGGCGCCGGCGACCGGCCAAACGAGGGCCGGTGACCTCGATGGAGTGTCGCCAGCCCCCGGAGACGCCCAGCCACTGACGTGGCGAGTTCTGGGCCGCGAATCCCCGGATGCCGTGATCCCCTTCGCCTCCCGTCGCTACGGCAGGAGAGAGGGGGAGAGGGGTCTTTCCCCGTGCGTGCCGCGATGGAGGGACGGGGGCGAGAGGCGAGAGGCCAGAACCCTGCACGTGGACGCAGCGAAACTAAACCCGGACTTGTTCCCCGGTCGATAAGCTGGATTTCATAAGCCGCCGATACGTCCGAGGCATTTTTTGTGGAACTTAGGGGCGAGAGGAGGAGGAGGAGCAGCAGGAAGGAAGGGCATCACCAAAGCCGCAAGCCCAAGCGCAAGCGCACGACAGGGAGGAGGAGGAGGAGGAGGAGGAGGAGGGCGGAGGATTCGCCGCTTGCTAGCGAAGCCCTAATTCGCCTCTCCCCGCGCGCCATCGACCTCGATCCATCGCGCGTAAGTCTCGCTTCCTCCTCCGGCGATGCTTTCCCGGTGCTTTGATTTGGGAGACCGTCTCGGTCGTCGCCATTTTATTTTATTATTTTTGGGGTTCGGTAATTTAGGTTCTTTGGCGGTGTTTGGTGAGCTCCTCGTTGATATGTTTTCGCAGTTTTTGATCGGATCACCTGGAATTCGCGGTAGCGTAGTCCGGACAGTACGTGTGCTTCCCCTGCTTCTGCTGACGGAGGTGGAAATGGATTTGGTCTCTAGTTGCGAGGTACTGTCATTTAGTTGCTGGTGAATTTTCTGCTGCCGATGGCGGCGGGGCGGTGTCGGTGGTGTTTGCAGTCCTTGAGAGTCTCGCGTCGTGATAGCCGAGACTGATTAGGCATCGGACTTGTTCATCTCGGTCTTTGCATGCTGATTAATGCTCTTGCATCGATGGATGTCCTTATCAGTCAGGTGCCCTTGTGGAAGTTCTTCGGAAACAGAGTCAGTGATCAAGGTATGGATTGTACGAAGTGTTTGCATTTGGATACATCCTCATTTTGTCCTAGTTGTTGGCAAAAAGAAAAAAAGTGCTGTTAGTTTTTACTTGGTTTTCACGCATCCTAAAGTGAACCAATTTTGGTTTGTCACAGTTGTTGAAATTGTTACTTTTACCATACAGTTAAATTGGTTTTTGAGAAACCTTGAAGCCAGCACTTGTGCCTTCCCATGTTCACCCTTAATCCACCCTTTTTGTGTTTTGATTTTCCTTTAAGAGTTTCTTCTGTTACGTTGAAATTTGTTACTCATGGTTGTTTTAGTGTCCAATCTCCCTTGTTATGTGGTACGATATTTGGGTGAAAAATTACCTGTGCTTTGAATGTGGCTAGAAAGTGATGTGAGTTGTCACTCATCATTAGTAGTCCATGGACTTGGTAGAACCCGCAAGTGTACCTTTTGAAATTAATGGATTTCATTCTTGACAAATAAAGGAACTGTGAGTAGTTTCACGTCATACCATCATTTGTGCTTTCGTTGACATATTTTTTATTTTACGTGCTTACCTATTTTCTTTATTCTTTTTTAAAATTATGTTTTGTTCTTTTATCTTTTGGTTGGCAGTGTCAGGACCCAGCTGCCATGTCTGGCAACACACGAGTTGTGTCGGCTTTCCTGAAAAACCTGGGGAGGAAGATCCTGAAAATTTTTATTGTGAGCTGTGCCGTCTCAGTCGTGCTGATCCGTACGTATCTCATAGTAGCAAACCTTCGCATTTCATCAATATATCAACTGGGAAATGTGACATTCGGTCTTCATAGACATGGCTTTTTGTAAGGAATGATGATATTGACATCCCTCTTGAGAAATTTTATTTATTATTCCACGTGAAACAATGATCTAACTTCTCAGTTGTTTTAGTTAGTTTCATCTGATCTTTAAATTGATCACTGGAAGTGCTATAGAGAAGGTGTTCTTATAAATTGGATCAATACTGGATAATTAGAAGAAAAATTTCATTAGGTCAAATGACAAGTGTTACCTGCTTTGATATGATTCTGCTTGTTACTGACATAATTGGCTTCGCCTTCATATTTTGAAAAGGAAGAAGCTGAACTTAGCGCCCTTGTTTTTGTCCTTGGGACACAATGTCTCATGGCAGAAGCACATCTATTGGCCTCCCAAAATGGAGGTTTAAGAAGTAGATCCTATGGATGTAGAAAAAGCTTCTGGTTTGGATGAATTGGAAACATCTCTTTTCCATTTCTATTTACCGAACCTCAAAAGTACGTCTTCATGTTAAATATGGATGGAGGCAGTTAAGTGTTAGGCCCATATACATACATGCACGTTTGTAGTGAATGTTGAAGGAAAATTTCATTAGGTCAAATGATAAGCGTTACCTGCTTTGATATTATTCTGCTTGTGACTGACATAATTGGGTTCGCCTTCATATTTTGAAAAGGAAGAACCTGAACTTAGCGCCGTTGTTTTTGTCCTTGGGACACAATGTTTTATGGCAGAAGCACATCTTTTGGCCTCCTAAAATGGAGGTTTAAGAACCTGAAAAGTTTGTCTTCATGTTAAATATGGATGGAGACAGTTTAGTGTTAGGCCCATATACATACATGCACGTGTGAGGTGCAGTCGATGCAGGAGCACATGGATTCTTTAATGGCACACAATTAAGAAAGAAGTCCTAGTTTTTAGATATTTCAACTTTAATAAAGCAAGGATGGCACTTAAAGAGAATAAAGCATCCGCGTTGTCCATTCTTGAATCTTTTAATATCTTTGAGAGAGAAGGCGCTATTTCTTTTTTATACCATGATCCATAGAGCAGGTTGGGTGTCTTATACTTTGTTTACATCCCTTGTGTTTATTCTATGCGAAAATTTCTCCCTCCTCTTTTGTATGCTAAGTTGTATGCTTGTGCCCTTACCTTGTGTTAGGAACAGTAACCATGCATGAAGAGAAGTGGGGAAAAAATTCTACTTACAAAAAGTTGGTTATTCATATAAAGTAGATGTTTTGTCCAGCTAATACCGTATTGTTTGTCCTTCAATTGGATTGAGATTTGCTTCCCCCCTTTTTGTTTAAAGAAAATGATGCAGCTAAGCAGAAATGCACTTTTAACTGCTGGCGTCAGCCCTGTGCTTCTTAGCTTTTTTGTATGAGTTTGCTTTCAACGTGAGCACTGCAGCTCTAATGGTTATGGGGGGCGATTATCTTGTTTAATTTATTATTAACTTGCCATTGGTTTCTTTTGGTTTCCTTATTTGAAATTTTGAATTGGATTCAATTCTTTGTATACTTTTCAGAAACGAAAAAGTAAAAGCTCTTTTCTTCACTAAGTTCTGATCCTATCTTTTTTCATAGGTCTTGGGTTTCAGTGAGACATCCTCTGCAGCCTGTGAAGATGGTTACTACAAATATTCCAGATGATGGGTGAGTTATTTTGGCTTTGCATAATTTTACTTGATGGTTATTCTTTTTCTATGTTGCATTGTTATTAGCTCTTCTGGGTTTACTTGGAATGGTTTATTTTCCCAGGTGCATTAGTGATGTTTTTTTTTCCAGTTAAAAGACTTGCTATGTAAGATGATTTTTTTACTTGCCATTCTTATCACGTCCTAATGAATGTGTGCATGCACAGTACTAATCCCGTACAGAGTGTTGAGAGAACTTTTCAACTGACAAGGGCAGACAGAGACCTTTTATTGAAGCAAGAGTTTGATCTTCAGGTTAGTTTAACTACTTTCAACCTTATGTGCAAGAAGTAGGATTTTGGTTTAATTTGATTACTCAAGCTTGATGATTTGTGTGGGATAATATCTTCGTGAAGGCCTGGTGTATGCTTCTCGGTGACAAGGTTTCATATAGGATGCATTGGCCTCAATATGCAGACCTACAGGTCAATGGTAAGTTTTGAAGGTATTTCTACTTTAATACTGGTAGGGAGACACTTTGTGGGCCACATTTTTTATGAAATAATGGCAAGCACTTAGCCTGAAGCAGAGATAATTTTTTCCTCTTAAGGCCCCCGTCCAAATTTTGCTTTTTTGGGAACTGAAGCACTTAATGTTCTTTGCTTCTTGTTTGCATTGATCATCGAAATGCTGTTTCCCAGTTAGGGTTTTGAAATTGTTATTTTTTAGGGTCAGTTATGCTCATGTCATGCCCAGGCTATGGACCTATGGTTTTGGAAACGGTCTTTTATTAATTTCTTTTTTGTTGTTCCACAGCTGTGCCTGTTCGTGCTATTAATAGGCCTGGCTCACAGCTGCTGGGGGCTAATGATGGTGATGATGGTCCCATTGTGAGTTAAACCTTCAAAAATTTTCAGTTGTAAATGCATTTTCTGTGCTTAGCAGTACTTACATATTCATTGCTTGTCTGTATGACTCTTTAAGCGCCAGATGCGTATATCACTTAAAATGTTTTCCTTTTGTGAGCTTGGGTGTCTGGTATATTTTCTTAGGTTTTTGGTTTTCCGTGGCAGATAACACTTTTCGTGAAAGATGGCATCAATAAGATCAGCTTAACGGGGTGTGATGCTCGCATTTTCTGTTTGGGAGTCAGAATCGTGAAAAAGGCAGAGTGTTCAACAGGTAGCTAAGAAAATTATTGGTAGCTGTTATTAGAGTTTCCAAAAAAATTTTAGTGCTGTCCCGAAGTTTATTTATTCATCCTGTTTCTTATTTTCCTAATGAAAGCTGGAGGACATGCTTGTGTTAAAATGTACTTCTATTTGATGTCTATGTGACTGCCCAGCTCGTCTTATCATCGTTGTCCAGGATTTCATGAGATACTTGGAACAGTTTTAACTGTTGCTCAATTTGCTTTTAGCTGCGACAGAGTTACCGCTGTATGTTTTATAGTTGTGAAACCTGAGCCTTTTTCTTTTTTGTATGTACTAAGAGAATGAGGACTTCGCTGCTTTGCTATGACTTTTGTAGTCAAAAGCAAAAAATAATATTCAACTTTCTATACTTTATTTTAGATATATATCTCAAATTTAGATAAATTTTACTTTTCTTGTAACTTGGAGGTAGCATTATTTATGTAGTTAAAAGCAAAAAGTATAGTATCATGTGTAAGTTATACTTTAAATAAGTAATAACGTATCAAAATTGAAATATTATATATCTCATCATAAGTCTGCCCAGATTTAAGTTAAGTGTCATGTGGTGAATAGAAAAGTAAACATTTTCTCAATTTCGATTCTAACCATACACATTGGACCGATAAAGGGCAATAAATAACCTCAGTATCTTGAAAAAAACTACTAATCAATAAACGAATTTAAAAAAAAATGAACAACAACAATTAACTGATCATTACACGATAAATACAAGTAATTGCTAAATAAACAAAGCCCGGAAGGCAACTTCATGACTGAATCCAGCAAGCAGGCATGGAACAAAGAAGCTCGAAAAAGGCAGCTTCTCTGTAGGGGACATGGCACGACAGAACTATATTCCTCTTCAACTGTATGTACTGCCCTGATGGAAATCTGCAGATCCAGAACTCGCTGCATCGATGGCCCTCGCGGGACACACCGAAGCAAATTCACAGAAGCTGCATTTCCACCGCTCCTGCTTGGGAGTGTATGTTGCTTCCCGTTCACCACGCAAGAACTTGAGACGAGTCCTGATTTCATCCAAAGACCAGTCTGGATCAAATGTGAACCAATCTTCGCCAAGCACTGAATGATCTTTTGTAATTCATACCTGCTTCGTATAAGTCACATAAGAGTCTTTGCCATGTGTGGGAAAAAAATGATAATGCCGATTAAGGGAACTCCAGTTGCATCGAGAGCTGACTTAATAACTAAGTCAGCAAAGCATTTCTCGGGGAGAAGTATTATAGAGGCTTCAGCATGAGGTGAAGTTATCCATCCAAAACTCGGAGGCCTCTATAAGGCGGAAAAAAAAATCTGAATGGGCATGCGTGGGCACGAGCGTGTGAAAACTCATATAAAAAAAGAATATTCAGAGGTGAAAACTCAATTAGATTCTGCCAGTATATATCCAATGTAATGACAGCACTAACTTCAGAGAAACACTCGAATCAGATTAAACAAAGCATATGGTTGGCCAAATTTTCTATCAGTACTGACAGCTATCTTTTATGCACTTCAAACAATGCAGTTTAACCTAAAGCATTAACTTCAAAACGCATGCATCATCAAGCATGTGAGGACAATAATGCCAAGTCACGAACCGACGTACCTAAGTATCAGCTGATCATTAGCCTTGGGTAGCATTGAACATGTGTTCATGTAGTATCTCAGTATCTCATTAAGGTTCTGCAGAAAACCAAACAGAAAAACAAATATGATCCATGAAGGGAAAAGTGAGCGAACCAAAGTTCCTAACACGTTGTGCAGAAAGTGTTCCTTATATGAATGAGTCCTTTCTGTTTTCATCCTACTGATTATTGTCTCAGTAATACAAATCAATAGACAAACCCCAAAGGATGCTGCATGCACGTCTTTTCAGATAAAGGCGCATCATTGCAAGGCCAAGAATCCCCTAACAACCTAAGGAGCCTCTTACCATCTTAACATGCATTTAATCTTAACATATTAAACAAAGCATTAACAAATGCACATCATGCGTCAGTCAGAAGGATCAAGACAACTTTCTGCAAATTGGAAGTAACTAATCGAGGTAAAAGGACTCTTTACCTCTGCAGGAAGACCTGCATTAGCAGCAATATCCCTGATATCTTCAGATAAAGTGCGATGAGGATTCAAATTATAATAATCAAAAAATTGTTTAGTGGGGAAGTTTTCGCCCACTGATTTATCCCACATATGCTTGTAGCACATCAGCTGAAACCTGCAAATATCAGTAGAAAGAAATGTGTTTGATGACTTCAACTTAAGACATCAAGGCAAGGGAGTTTTCCACACTTGCATAGAGATTCAAATGGATTCACTCATAATTCCTCAAGTTACACCTTCCATTTCTTCTTTGCGGTTCAGATGGAAGTGAATTTCGCACACGAGTTTTGACGTCCACCAGTATTGGGTTTCTCTCAGTTCCATTGACAGGCATTCGAACCTCATCAATCGCTCCCTTTACCCAAGCATCTTCTAAAAAGCATGTTCTGAAAATGTAAGCAAAAACTATCCATTAGTGAGGAGTACACATACATACACAAACTCATAATTTAAAGACCCGTCACAGAATATTTAGTTAATTCTAGCATATAAAATGGAATTAAAGCCATTTAGTTCTCCCTAACACAATAACACTGTTTTTTGACACAAAAAGATGTACTATACAGCTGCAGATTAGTTCGAGCATGAATATTGGACGTCCTAGCAGTTAAGGATGCAATAACATAGTCATCGCTACCATTACAGCATCAGTGAATTGCGATCTGGGTAAACCCAATTTGGGTACTCTAACATTCGGTATTGTCAAAGTTGTTGATCAGAGCGATGCACTGCCTACTTGCTCAACTAAAGTCAACAAAATGTATCCGATATTCATAGTTTACTCTATTACAGATATTGCACATTCTTTGACCTCATTTAGGCTTTTCTATTTACAAAACCTGAGTAGAATAAGCAAATAAACTGATTGCGCTTACCTCTTCCAATGAACCCTTTTCTTGACATATTTTACAAAAGAGGCCAATGTTCTTCAGTGTAACTAAGTTAGTTAGAGATGCAGCAGCAATATGCTTGCCAAAACTACCAAGAAAGAGGACCCCAAGAGGGAAATGGAAATGCAGGCACATGGACTCACATTGGCAATTCACGAGTAAACCTCTCGAACAACAACTGATGAGCACCTGTTATAAAGTTCAGGAATCTTGTAGCGCAACCATCTTCCTTTGATTTTATGCGTACCTTAACTTTTTGAACAAACTGAAATAGACGATAAGTTTAATATCAGATATGTTTATCAAATAAAAGTTGGACAACTTGACGTGATGTTGCGTCTGTTTGCAACTCAGTTCCAAAAGTCCACAAAAATGTCCAAGCATGCTTTTCCAAATGCATAAAGAGGAAGCAACCTGAGAAGCACACCTCTTGTTCAAGCTTCTCATGGCGAGCACTGCCTGCTTTCATAGCTTTCGTCGTTTTCCTCTTCCCCGAAAGGAGAACAAACTCCATCTGCTTTTCACACCACTCCTGCCATTTATGTAATTGAAATCAATGAGATTCACTCCAATATACGAAATGTCAATGAAAGTAACTCAGCCATTTTAAGGCAAAAATGCAGGGCAGGGTATTCAGATAACTAATTAGCAGACGATTGCAACTGCCATTTTCGGTTAAGAGTGGATAACCCAATATCCAAATCCATCTCCCCACCACCTAAAAACTGACTCATCGCGGCATTAACTATGCGCCGACATTTGAATTTGCAGGTAGTCATAACCTTAAATACATCAAAACGATAGCAGCGACAAAGACTACACAAACATGTCGAAACAGTGGCTCATGCTATACACAGTAAAAAACAGAGGCATTTTGACCATTGCGCAAAATTAGCCACAAGAACGCCAACATGACAGGACAAGTCGGATTTGGCTTTGAAATTTTCGTATTGCATGCTTCAGTGAGGTGTCACCTCTGAATCGGGAAAAGTGGTGAGGTTTCGAAGAGTACCGCGCCGGTAATATCCGTGACGGACAATCCCTTCTTCCTCCTGAACCGCTCCAAGAACGCCGGCGCCGCTGCGTTCCCATCCTTCGCCGCCGGACCTCCGTCGCGGTTCCCAAAGTCCTCGAGGTCGGGTTCGGAGCCACCCGGCGGCCTCCTCTTGGAGAGGGCCGAGGCGGACCCGACGGACCTGGCGCTTCTCTGAAACACGGGAGGGAGCAGGGCTTTTCCGGCAAGGGAAACGCGGGCGGCGGCGGCGGTCAAGGCCGTTTCGAGGAGCGCCATCTCGTCGTCGCTCACGATCTCGATCTCGATCGGGATCTCGCGGCCTTTATAGGGCGCGGGCTCGGATGGCGAATCGGTCATTTTCCGAGCGAGCGGGCGAGCTCGGGCGTCGTGGAGGAGTGACCGTTGGAATCGCCGGGGAGTTGGGCGGTTCGTGGGGGGAACCGGTTGCGTTCGTGGCTTCTCCTCCGGAGGAGGAGAAGTGGATTTGAAGTCTGATGGCGAAATCCCCGTTGTACCCCGCGGCACCCGCTTGTTTGGGGCCACCTTATGGGGGCCCTTTCGACTTTTCGTACAGAGCTGACCGCTCAAACACGCTTCAGTGGCTCATTTCCTTCTCTCACACGACACGACAACCGTTTTACGAAAAATTAAAATATAAAAAAGAAAAAAAATTGGGTATGAATTTTTCGAGGTTCATCCATCGTTCATTCGCCGGTTAGTAGCCCGCTAAAAAATGAAGTGAGGTAAAATTATAATTTGTTATTCGACCGTGCGACCAAAAATTATCCATTGTTCATTCGCCGGTTAGTAGCCCGCTAAATAAGCTATGAAGTGAGATAAAATTATAATTTGTTATTCAATTGCTAACTAATCAGAATTAAGTTGATACAAAATTAATTTGCGAAAATGAGTACACCCTAATCAACAACTATTTGTTTATGTCAAATTTGAGAAATAAAGAACTATTTTTGAAAAAAATTCTTCCCAGTACCAAGAAGTGTTACCATACGCACCCACCAGTCAGAATTTAGTTGATACAAAATTAATTTGCGAAAAATGAGTACACCCTAATCCACAACTATCTATTTATGTCAAATTTGGGTAAAGTGAGATGCACCAACATAATGGTGTCACTTGCCTCAAGCACCATGAAAAGCATTTGCCTTGTTCCTAGAGAGACTATTGAGCATTGATGTACTTCACATTATTTAATGATCTAGAGGAGAGGTATCAAACATTGCATTAGTATATGTTATCTCTTTGTGAATAAAAAAAAAAGGAAGATGCGATAATTTCAAATACATAAAGATTTCTAAACATCCTTTTTAGTTTGTTTTTTTTTTTCTTTTTGGTTTAAGGGTGTGTGCTCTTCATGACACTGCACTCAACTTATAAGACTTCGGTGCAATTAGAAAATTACAACGATAGAAGCTAAATCCCGTATTTCTTCTAGAGAATGTCCTCACCTAATTTTTCTGGAGCATACGTGCGTACGGTGGGTGGAATTGACGATGGCCTAGTGCTTTGACAGGGCAGCTCAGGCCCATCTTCACGCATCAAAAGCTCAATAAATTATTCTGAATTATAAATCGGATTCGTAGGCCCAATTCTCGAGGCCCGCCGTCCACTGATAAGCCGAGCGGCGAAGAAGAGAGAAGGGAGCAGCGGCACGAAGTATGGAGGAGGAAACTGACGCCGCGCATGCATGGAGAGCGAAGACTTCGTCCATGTCAGAAACCGATCGTCGCATATTTCTCGCCAGACGACCGACGTGTCTCCCCCGGAAGCCGGCCAGCAAATCAACAAACTCCCACGTCGCCGAACCCTCGATCCTCTCGCTCTCCCCTCCCCCATCATATATACGCGCTCCCAGCTCGCTACACAGCAAGAAAACCGCAGAGCGAACTGGTGCGGGAGCGAGCGATCTAGACTGACCAGAGTGTGTGCACAGAGCGACTCGGCAATGGGAACTAAAGCGACCCTTTTGCTCCTGCTCGCCGTGCTGTGCTACGGCCTGGCGAGCACGGCTGCTCACCACCACCACCATGGCGAGGAGGAGGAAGGAGGAGGAGGAGACTGGAGGGGAGAGGGGGAAGAGATGGAAGATAGGCACCACAGAGGAGAGAAGGCGTTCCTGCTGCGGGACTGGAAGCGGGTGGTGCACACGGACGCCGGCGAGATGAGGGTCCTGAGGAGCTTCCGAAGCCAGAGGAGCGCCGAGAGGTCGACGCGCATCGGCTTCATCAACATGGAACCCAGCACTCTCTTCATCCCTCAGTATACTGATTCCGGCTTAGTCCTCTTCGTCCGAAAAGGTAAGTCTCGAGTGCATTATCGGCTCTTGCTTTGGACTGCAACGGGCATGATTCGAAAACTTGGTTTGATTGCTTGCAGGAGAAGCAAGGCTCGGGACAATATACAGAAACGAACCCGTCGAGAGAAGCCTGCGAAAGGGGGACTTGTACAGGATTCCCGCCGGTTCCGCCTTCTACCTGGTGAATACTGGGGAGAGCCGGAAGCTCCGCGTCATTTGCAGCATTGAGATCGACACGTCCGAGGAGGACTTGCCGACGAGGAATTTCCAGGTAATCTGTCCAAAAGTCGTTCCCAGAGATCGAAACAATGTGGTTTGGCTAGCGTTTTCTAACATGTTGTCGCGACTCGACAGTCTTTCTTCCTCGGCGGAGGGCCGAACCCTGCATCAATACTCACTGGATTCGATCCGGAGACGCTGGCCACCGCGTTTAATGTGAGCAGACAATTACGCAAATCCTGTTAAAGAAAATGCTCGAACTTTTCTGACGTTTTTCTGTGATACGATGCAACGTCTATTGCGAATGTGGTGGCCATTTCAGGTTTCTAGGGGAGAAGTGCAGGAGATTTTGTCCCGGGAAATAGAAGGTCCGATCGTGCACATGAGCGATTCGCGCCGACCGAGCGCATGGTCCAAGTTCATGGAGTTGGATGAGCAAGACAGGCTGAGGCATCTCCGGAAAGCGGTCCGGGAGTACGGGGACGAGGACGAGGACGAGGACGAGCAGATAGTGTGGTCGTGGAGGAAGTTGCTGGAGTCGGTGTTGGGACGCAGGAGGAGGCCAGAGAGCGGGGACAAATTGGGACATCGCCACGCGCCGGACTCGTGCAATCTCTACGACCGGAGCCCCGATTTCAGGAACGATTACGGATGGAGCGTTGCGCTCGACGAGTACGATTACAAGCCTCTCCGGCACTCCGGAATCGGCATCTATCTCGTTAATTTATCCCCGGTAAGTACGTGAACATGAGAGAAGGTCTAAAGGAAGTTTGATATTGAATGAATTGTATCCAGATTCGTCCAAGTTCTTCATTAATCTTCGTAGCTTACAGTCTGTTTATCTTGGTCACGGAATCGAATTTCCGCAGGGCTCCATGATGGCGCCGCACGTGAATCCGACCGCGACCGAGTACGGCATCGTCCTGAGCGGCTCCGGCACGATCCAGATCGGGTACCCGAACGGGTCGTCGGCGATGAACGCGCGGGTGAGAGAAGGCGACGTGTTCTGGATCCCGAGGTACTTCCCCTTCTGCCAAATCTCCTCCGAGAGCGGGCCCCTCGAGTTCTTCGGGTTCACGACCTCGGCCCGCAGGAACAGGCCGCAGTTCCTGGCTGGCCGGAACTCGGTGCTCCGGGCCATGGGCGGGCCCGAGCTCGCCAGGTCGTTCGGCGTGAGCGACAAGAGGTTGGAGGAGCTGCTCCGCGCGCAGAGGGAGTCCGTGATACTGCCCTCGCCGGAGGCGGCGGGCGGTCCCGATCAGGGCTTCGACGGCGGCGATCTGGTTGCGGACTTCTGAATTTTTGCTTGAGGTTTTATCTCCGGTGAATAAGAAGGGATTGACGTGAGACCAAATCGGGGGCGGGGGAGGGGATTGTCCGGTGAAGTTTTCCTTCAATTCAATTTTTGTTTTGTTGATGTTGCAGAGCTTTTTGAATGAATTCGAGCAGTTTCCTTTGATGTTCCTTTTTCCATTTTGGTCAAATTGACTTTTTTTTTTTCCAAGTATTTATATCTATATATTCCGTCTTTTATACTATCGAGCTAAAAGTATGATTTATCATGATACTAATTACTGATTTATCATGATACTAATTACCTTTTCATTAAGTAACCACGTACTTTCTTTATATGCATGATTCTCCGAATAATCCTCGTCTCATTTCCCTCTTCCAAAATTTGATTGGATTTTGCTTTTAGTTTTCGAAAGAATAGCAAAACATCCGTTCATGGGTTGTTTTCTACATAAGAAATTTTGTAAATGGTATAAAAACAAAAGCATATAGTTTTAAAATATTTTATTTCTCCATCGAGTTAAAGTTACTAGTTTTATGATTAATTAATTATGATGTTGCACGAAAAATGAAAAATAATTGAGCATGCGCATGGAAACTGATGCTGAATACGGACCAACTATGGGTAATTTAGTTGCATGCCTGTTATTTTGGCAAAGAAAACTATGTAAATACTCAACTTCTTCAGCAAAACGTGGTTTAAAAAGAATTTACAGTGATCAGTCTTAAGCACACTTTTTTTTTTGTCAATTATAATTTATTCTCACTCTTGAACTTTTACCCCACTTTATTGCAAAACGTAAAAGTCGTATTTTACGTCTGAAATTAAATCGTCTCCATCTCAACCCTAAGAAGGTGAAAATTCGAATCTCTACCTCTCATTTCTCATGTAAGAAGGGTTTGTGATTACCTCAAACACACTTGAACCGGTAATAAATTGTACAATAATAAAAGTGTCAAGTGATAGATTTTGGCTTGGAATATGAGGGACTGTCGTTGATCACATTAAATAATATTAACACTTTACGAGGATAGGTCGTGTGCCTTTATAAACGATGTATCGTTTTCCAAAAGAATGTACAGAAATTTTGACTTTTAGTACTATGTAAAGTTATGCCATTACAAAATCCCCATTACTTGGATTGCGCCATTTTGTTAACTAAACCGATTTTAAGCAAACTAAAATCTTCTGTGGGATCTCTAACAATTTTTTCATTTCCACATGGCTCTTTTAAGTATTTAAAAAAAAAAAGTCAAAAAAAATCCCAAACTCCACCTATCATGATATAATTATTTTAAATTTTTTCTGTGATACCAAAAAAAAGTTTAAGGTTTTCGATGTCGTGAAAAAATGTTTGAGATAAATGTCTTATAACGGGTGTAATTTGAGATTTTTGGTAACTTTTACTATTTTTTTAAAATTATCGGACAAGAAATCACGTTGTTTTATGACGTGATGTCAAGGAATTTTTAAAAAAACTAATAATAAACAAATTAAAGAGATGGAGAATTTAAAAAAAAAAATCGAAAATTCAAAGAGGGAAAGATCGAAGACAAGGGGGTCCACGGGGTCAGGGTCCGCACCCCTCCTCCGCTGGGCTCACAGAGAGGGCGATCGGGGTCCGTCGGTTCCGCCGCTTTCGAGCAAAGGCCCGCATTTGCGAGGCGTGCATCCCCGCTTCTCTATAAAACACGAGGAAGCTCCCCGGCGGTGGGGCAGAAACCCTAAACCCTTCCTCCCCGCAGCGTCGTCATCTCTTCGCCCTCTCCCGTCTCCCGTCGCGGCCTCGGCGAATCCCGAGGGCCCTGTCGTTCTTTGAGGCGAGTCCCGAGTCTCGTCCTTGATCAGCTCTTTTGCTCTGTTTTCATTGCCGCGCGGCTTCGTAGTTGATCATTTTATACTTTGCAGTTCCATTTTCGTTCGATTCTTTTTAGTGCGTGATTGTCTGGCGTGTCTTGTTTGTGATGGCTTTGGAGTGTAATTGCTGACGAGTAGAGTGAATGGATGTGTAGACTCCAATGGGGGTAATCATATTTCATAGTTGAGCGCCGGAATTCTGGGTCAGCTTGTCTGCTGAATCGGCTGGGGTTGGTGCATAGTCATTTTCAAGTTCGTACGCTTGATCTAGTGTTCCCCAATTTGCTTTCGCTCGGTGATGGGGAGAACTATTGTTTTGCCGATGCTTGTCCGGCTAGTGTTGATCGAAGAGCAGCTATATTGCTTTGTGAATGAATGGGCATGCTTGTTGGTGTCCGCTTGCCATGAATTTTATCTGTTGCAAGCTTGATTTTGTTAATTTTTATCCGGCATAAGACTGCGCCCCATTCTTTCTCTTCGAACCTGGAGTAGATATTCATGTCCATTTTGTTGGCTTGGCCTGGCATATCTTGACCTTGGTTTTGATCTTGTTCCTTCCTCCCTTTTTGAGGAAATGAATAGTTGACTTGTGTAGCTGTGGAAAAATAGTTTGGCCTTGTCAGAATTTGTCAGGCTTCGTTTCAATGGATTTATTCTTGGTAATGGAATGTTTTGGTCATTTTGGTATGGTAAGTTCCAATGCCGATGCTTCTCATGACACTAAGATCGTGTTTTGAGACTGTCCATCTATTTTCCATCCCGTCGCACACTTAATCAATCATGATCTCTGTTTTCCTTTTACCACGTTAAATGATTTTTGATGGTTGATGGCTGGTGTGTGTTATTCCTTCTCGTTAACAAGCGACTCTCTCCTTTTCCCAGCTGTTAGTTCGTTAAAGTTTCACTATGGGTAAGGAGAAGGTTCACATCAACATTGTGGTCATTGGCCATGTTGACTCTGGGAAGTCGACCACCACCGGACACTTGATCTATAAGCTTGGAGGAATTGACAAGCGTGTTATTGAGAGGTTCGAGAAGGAAGCTGCAGAGATGAACAAGAGGTCTTTCAAGTATGCTTGGGTGTTGGACAAGCTCAAGGCAGAACGTGAACGTGGTATTACTATTGACATTGCCTTGTGGAAGTTTGAAACCACCAAGTACTACTGCACTGTCATTGACGCTCCCGGTCACCGTGACTTCATCAAGAATATGATCACTGGTACCTCACAGGCTGACTGTGCTGTTCTGATCATTGACTCTACAACCGGTGGTTTTGAAGCTGGTATCTCTAAGGATGGGCAGACTAGGGAGCATGCTTTGCTCGCTTTCACTCTTGGTGTCAAGCAGATGATCTGTTGCTGCAACAAGGTAAATCTCCGGCAATCTACGGCTAGTTAAACATGAAAGTTTTTGCTGTTCAATGACAGTAACCTCTGTTTCTTCTTTAATTATTGTCTAGATGGATGCCACTACCCCTAAGTATTCCAAGGCAAGGTACGATGAAATCGTTAAGGAAGTTTCTTCCTACCTGAAGAAGGTGGGTTATAACCCTGATAAGATTCCATTTGTCCCCATTTCGGGCTTTGAGGGTGACAACATGATTGAGAGGTCCACAAACCTTGACTGGTATAAGGGCCCTACACTCCTCGAGGCCCTTGACCTGATCCTAGAGCCCAAGAGGCCCACAGACAAGCCACTCCGCCTTCCCTTACAAGACGTCTACAAGATCGGTGGTATTGGAACTGTCCCCGTGGGACGTGTTGAGACTGGGATCCTCAAGCCTGGTATGGTTGTCACATTTGGCCCTTCTGGATTGACAACTGAAGTTAAGTCTGTAGAGATGCACCATGAAGCCCTCCAGGAGGCTTTGCCTGGTGACAATGTTGGTTTCAATGTCAAGAATGTTGCTGTGAAGGATCTGAAGCGTGGTTATGTCGCTTCTAACTCGAAGGATGATCCTGCCAAGGAGGCTGCTACTTTCACCTCTCAGGTCATCGTCATGAATCATCCAGGTCAAATTGGTAATGGATATGCCCCCGTCCTCGACTGCCACACTTCTCACATTGCCGTCAAATTTTCTGAGATCTTGACTAAGATAGACAGGCGTTCTGGTAAGGAGCTTGAGAAGGAACCCAAGTTCTTGAAGAACGGTGATGCAGGTTTTGTGAAGATGATTCCCACTAAGCCTATGGTTGTGGAGACTTTCTCTGAGTACCCTCCACTGGGCCGTTTTGCTGTTAGGGACATGCGTCAGACTGTGGCTGTTGGAGTCATCAAGAGTGTTGAGAAGAAGGACCCAAGTGGAGCCAAGGTGACCAAGTCTGCTGCCAAGAAGGGTGGAAAATGAACTGTGCAGGCTCATATTGGTTCTATAGCAGATGGAACTTTCATTCCTAAAGGCAGTCTTTTTAAAAAATTTGCGTTCTTGTTGGGTCATTGCTTGCTTTATACCGTGTCTTATAGTGTTCTCTACAAACATTCAAGCCACAGAAGTTCGCAGCACTGGGTGCTCGACAGGCGGTGGTGGAGACTGTTGATAATCCGAGTAATTAGCATGTAAATCGATTGGCCGGTCAAGGTGCTTTGGATTTCCAAGGCGGCTTAAAAGTTTTGAGGCCTTGTCCTTGTATTGAACTCCCTTCGTTGGACGTCACTTTGTTGTTAATGTCGCATACTTTATACGTGTCCATTATCTACAACTTTACCCATCGGTTGAATTGCTTAGGTGATTTGATAGCTTTTAGTAGCTGGAACATGCTGTGAGCCAAGCAAGTGAAAAGTGATACCTAATAGAAGCTGTATTTCACCAAGAGACGTTCTTTTCAGATGGTCTCTGAGCGAGAGTTAAAGCCGTGAGATCATTGGAGCAGGCATCTCTAGAAAGTGGTCAAACCAGCTGAATCTCCACCCATCATCAGTCCTGTGCCGATGGTTGCGTGGCTTATTTTATTTGGGTTTGGTCACCCGAGAAGATCACAGAAGGTCTTATACATCCATTGTTCAGCCTTGTACATTGCCATCTATTGTTCATACTTCAATATTCACAGCACGGTTGCAAGCTTTGGAAACTGGTCCAGATCAACACCAAAAGAAACCAAAAGAAACGAAGGACGACAATTGCAATCTATACCTACTTAATTCCGAATTAGTGTGAGCAAATGGTGCTGCATCATATTCTTGTATCATGGGCCGACAGTTCTCTTGGCCGCGGAACGACCCGTGCGACACCAAGCGAGCAGAATTCGCCAGGCTAGCCTTCCTTCTATAGCTGTTCCAGCGAACAATATGGTGAATAACTTCTTTGTACGAGCTCGTACCACTTTGTACGAAATCATACTACATCCAGTTTCGCTTAGGCATCTAGTCAATCGAGTGAGATAGCACATCTCTTTAGTCTCAACAACCGGCCTCATCAGGAGAGTGGCATTAGCTCCCGACCAATTTGTGCACGGGAGGTCAACCCCGCCTTCAGAGCTCCTAAGTGATATGATCCTTCTATCCTAGAAATCCTAACATTAACCGTCTCGACGCTACTCCCACGGACCAATTGTGTTCGTCCTCTTTGCCTCCTCACCCTTCACTCGATAACCCCAAGCACCGCTGACAAGTGTCACTAGTACGGGAGAATTCATCGACCGTGACATTCTCTCCTACTCAAGCACTGCTGACAAGTGTCACGAGTACGGGAGAATTCACCGACCATGACATTCTCCCTCACTCAATTATGCAACGCCCTCGTTTGCCTCCTCACTCTTCACTCGATAACCCCAAGCACCGCTTACAAGTGTCACGAGTATGGAAGAATTCACGGACCGTGACATTCTCCTCCGCTCAATTACGCAATGCCCTCGTTGCGATTTATTTTGTCCGCTTCCTCGCGTACCTTAATTATTAATATGCCACTTTTAGGATTTCACATCGAATGGTCAGGCTCGCCCAATAAAACAGATTTTGCTCCATTTGTAGCCTCTTTTGATCTCAGCTATTCAGGCCCTTCTCAATCACCTGCATTTTCTTTGGCAAGTGTGGCATTTTTCGCCAACCGCATCTTTTGACAACACCATTTTTGCCTACTAAGAATCTTGACTCCAACCAACCAAACAGAGGTTCTTTCCTTGTTAAAAACGTGGCAGTAGACCTCTTATTCGAATTCACTGATCGATCCAGGAATATTATCCCTATTCAGCGAGAATTCGGTTCTTCTCTAACTCTTTATTCGCTCGGCGAGGAACCGACTCTTCCTAGTACCCCATTGTCATCCTAGGAGCTTTAGAGAGCCGTGCTTTGTCCGAACATCTTTTACACTGGCGATTCATTATCCGCTCTCATAGGATTGGGTATACCACTAGTACTTCTCAATTCAACCCACACTAGAGCGCGGAGTCCAATTCTCCGACTCATTCACTTACTGGAGGGATTCTTGCTCTGATACCATATGTCACAGGCCGACAGTTCCCTTGGCCATGGAACAACCCGTGTGGTGTCTGAGAAGCAGAATTCGTCAGGCCAGCTTTCCTTCTATAACTGTTTTAGCGAACAATGCGATGAATAGCTTCTTTGTACAAAATCGTACCACGCCCAGCTTCGCTCGGACGCCACTCCCACGGACTAGTTGTGTTCGTTCTCTCTGCCTCCTCACTCTTCATTCGATAATTCCAATTATCGCTCACAAGCGTCACGAGTACAGGAGATTCACGGACCGTGACACTTGCGTGCTGGTAGTAACATCTAGTTTATGATTATTGTACCCATAACTGTATGCCACTCTTCATTCCCATTGGGCATATAACCTAATTAGAAACTTAACCGAAGAGTCTGCATCCATGGGGTAGACGTCTCGGGTCCCCTGCCGACGATGCTCATATGCACAGGTGCCAGGTGACGTAGACATGCACGGAAAAAGTGAAAACGTCGATACTCAAACTCGTTGATATTGAAATTTCTCCCTCGGGAGTCTTTTCTGACAGCCATCTTTGTAATTTCCCATCCTTCCGGGTTGTGCCTTAGCAGGCATGTGCTCAATCATGCACTTTTGTGAGGTACAGGTAAGAAAAGCCGAGCTGCGCTCCCTCCGGTCACTTTGTCACGACATGGTTTTTGGAACCCTAGCAACATCTAAATCAATGGCCGACTGCACTGACGCATTCAAGGTAGGGATGAGCTGGGAGCATAGCATCAGGTCCCGCGATAAGGACCCGACAAATGGCCTCATCTGTTAAAGGGAAGTCCCCAGGTTCAATGCTTCGATGCTATCGGGCGCACAGCTGTTCTATGTGCTTTCGCTGTCGGGAAGGTCATTCTTAAACGTTTGCATTAGAATGCGCAAGAAACGCCGGCAACTTATTCGTGTGCTCCTTTCATTTGAATTTTCCCAGTCTTTGCAACACATACTGCGTACGGGGTGCTGCTTCCTCTGATTCGAAAAATTGATAGGGAGAGAAGGGTCTAATCGGATTCTGATGTGAATTAAATGTTTTCTTTGAAATGTCGTCGATTCTATGCATATGAAAAGTCAACGCACTGAAGCGTTCCAACATGTCGAGCTTTCTTTAATCATTCACGCCAGGAGAGGCAGTATACGTGGTGGGGCATGCGTTTCCGACATTAAATAATCGGTCGAGCATCGCTATTCCACGAAGCTGTATGACCAAGACAAGGAAAGCATCACTTACGTGCGGATTATGCCGCGAACGTGCCCCCCTGCCCCTGATCATTCCCCAGATTTTTCCTCGTTTAAGGTTTTCTGGAAAGGGGTTCCACCGAGGAGCGGTGGTGCGCCTTGTCGTCTTTCGCTTTAATCGCTGAAAAATCCTACGATATACGACTTTTGACTGTTCTGGGTACAAACAACACAGTAGACTTGTAGTCTACAGGAGACCAATTTGAAGACCCTCCATCAATTTTTCGAAGCATCGATCATGTCAAGGGCATATGCTATCCTTTCAAGCTAAAACGCCTCGTTTCTCTCGTTCGAAATCGGCCCGCCACTTGTGTGGGTCCAGCTTACAGTAGAGCAAGAAGGAAAAAAATAAAACAAAAGAAGAAAAGTCAAAAAAGCATTATGAAATGAAAGGAGGAGGGGGCGGCTTGGTGCGTGCCCAATGCCCATAGACCGACAGAGCAGAGAGAGAGAGTGCGCCGAGAGAGGGCACCGAGAGTGAGCGAAGGAGAAGAAGGAATCGGGAAATCTTTGCGATATCCATTTTGGAAAGCTAAATATCGACGGGATTGGCCCATATTTATATATGTTATTAATCGATTTCGTTTATTGAGAATCTTTTCTAAATTCTCTAATCATAATTAAAGTTTTCTTACTTCGTATATGTTAATCCATCTTTATGATGTGAAAATACGGCTGTATTGTTAATGCTTCTGGTGTGTGATTACAGAAAACGCTACATTGTGTATTTTACTTATTCTTAGTAATTAGTGAAAAATTTTGGACAGCCTTTGATTTTTCCCTCATTAGGTATTTGTGTTAAATCTTGTGTTGTTGGTATTTTTTTTTCTCATTATTTTGGCATTATATATTGATGGTTGTTACTAGGGTTGAGTTGATTTTCGGTTGGTTTAATTTTGGGAGAGATATTGATCCTAGATTAGTTTAGTTCTTGGTGAATTGTTATCCCGGTTCTCCTCAACAGAAAGTACCCTCGTTTGAGTTTGATTTTAGTCGGTGCTTTTAGATTGGGACTCATATTTATTAAAATCCTTAGTACTTGTGAAAAACAATTCAACATAACTTTTTGCTTTTTGCTTTAATCATCTCTTTTGTTCATAAATGTCTAGTGCCAAGCGCTAAAGACAGCTATTAGATCATGCAAGATTAACCAAAAGCACTTGAACACTAGAGCCGATCAAAATTGTCAAACCTGCCAAAGATGAATCGGGTTCAATCAAGTACTTAACTCGAGCAATGAAGTAATCAAGTCAAATCCAAAGTGCCGTACCAAACTGTTGCCATACTCATGGGACGGCTTAACTTAACGGTAGATAAGTTCTCGCAACCTAAAGTAGCATATATTACATTATTTTCTTTCTAGGAAAATGATACCATCCTACGTGTAGGGCGGACTACATAAGATATGTGGACATGCCGGCCGCGTGCATGTGGATAACATTGCTGATGAAGATGCCCATCAAGCTCCATAGCATAAACATCCACATCAAAGCTCCTTGTCTATTTCATTAAGCTAAAGTCGGCTGACGCAAGGACCGTGACATCAGTGACGGGAAGCAGATTAAGGTATGAGGAAATCCCAGCCACATGTAAATCCTTCCAGCAAGAAATCAAAACCAGCATAAATCAATCCGGGGACATGGGTTCCTTCTATATAAGCGAACGATCCCAGAGTTGCAGGAGAGTCAGGCCCAAAGCTCCACCCTCTCTCTCTCTCTCTCTCTCTCTCTCCTGCGTCAAGCTGCCTTCTACCTCGAAGAAGCATGGCCGAGGTTCGCTACGCAGGAGTGATGACGCCGTCGGCCTTGGTCGTCCTCTGCATTTTGGTGAGTGGGTATTACATGGAGTTCCTTCCGGTGTACGTTTCAGAACAAACCGTGGGGAGTTGTCGGTTTTACAAACTGTAGATACCCTTGGCAGATCTCCTAGGGTTTGACTATAGCAAATCCTGCGTTCGAAAATGCCATAGGTTCTCTCCCTTGCAGTTGCCCTATGAGTCAGGTCTGTCAACCCACCCGGTTAAATGTAACCTTAACTATACGATGTACGTGTGCGTCCGGATCGGACAGATGTGTCGTGTTTACAAAGGAAAGTTTCCATATCAGAACGGGTTTCTCTCGAAAACTCAACGTGGGTTTGTTCTGTCGACGGAGTTGCTCCATGTAGTACTCTCGCGCCAACGAGATCAGGCCGCCGGCACCATTTCTCCCGTGTGGCAAACCTTCGTTTTGCATGTCTTGTCCGGAATACGAGGCGACGAGCTCGGTTTCAAGGCAAATGGCAACGCAGAGACACGACAGCTAGTCGAAGGTCAGTGGTGTCGATTAATCTTTCGTTTCTCGGTTTCAGGTGAACAGTGATCGGCTTTCAAAAGCTGGCCTTCTGCCTCGAGTTGTGAGGAAATGCTGCCCAGATTCGTGATGATTTTCTCTTTCTGTCGAGAGCTCTTTTGGGCATTCCATGCAACGGCGGATCCGCCAGGAGGGCCGACGAGGAGATGATTTCTGCAATTTTTGGGCATAACGGCATCCCGAAGGAAGCCGTGAAAGGCCAAGGCGCGCCGGCGAAGCATGTAGGATGTCCATCTGGAGTCGTTCTCGGATGGATCGGGTCATCTGAGCCCAACACATTCCTTTCCTTAGTTCGTGCGACTCCCACCGGGACCGATCGACACGAAAGATCCAGATGCTCCGAGCTTACATGCGACCGGATCGGTTAAGAATTTTTTTCTTCGTTTGTCGGATATAATCCGATTAAATTCCTCACGCCGGCTAACGTGTGCGACCCGCTCTCCATCTGTTTCATGTGGTCTTTAAAAAATTCGGTTATTAGTTGTGCTCGAGGTCGACAGGTTCATCAACTTGCGAGAACTGGCTCCAGCCATTGGTAGTGTACTGTGTCTCTCCTTTGTTAATTTGTATGGATTCTCTCTTTTTGTTTGTCTTAGTCGTTGGATGGCTTCGGGTTGGCTTTCGCATGCCTCAATTGGTCCGCTTTTTCGAGTGATTTTAAGCATGACTCCTCAATATTGACCTAATGCATTCAGATTTGCAAGTTTGAATTTAAGATCTTGAGAATAGAGAATTCCGAGCGCCCATTGATTAAAAAAAAAGGAAGGAAGAAAAGTATTTAGTCAATAATTCGATGACATCTAGTTCATGACATCGATATGGATAATGACTTGCGACCTAGAAAAGCCAGGGAAAAAAGAAAGGGAAAAGAGACGAGATATGACTTGGTCGTCTTTGAGCACTTCCACAAGCAACAACTTTCCGCATGGTTAACATCTTCGCCTTTGCTTGACCATAGATTGAGAATGTTTCTATACAGCAAGTTGCATTTTCATCCACGTAGTAATAACACTCTTGTTTGTAATAAATCACGAAAGAATTGGAGCAATAATTGTTCGATCGAAGTACGAACCTTAATCCATAATGTAATATTCATAAATTGAGAACCGAGAATTGAATTGAATCTCAACATATGTTACAATAAATAGAACTAGTTTTTTTTTTTTTTTACATAGAAACATCTAAAGCATCTAAAGCAAATGCAATGAATGTAAAATTGCAAGTTTTAGCAAAATTAATATCGATTACAATGATACCTTAGTGTCGAGCACATGTCAAGCATAACATAAGATATTTCGACACATCATTTTCCTAAATACTATCACATTATTCATGATGGGTATGTAATTTTCAAATTTTGTTAAATGTTTAATTAATATAGTATGGAGGTGGAAATAGGTTGAAACGTACTTGATGCGATATGTAAAATACAACGGCAGGTGCGTGATGTTAGAGTCTCGCATGTTTGCCTACTGTTCACCCACTTCAGAGTCTTCGCTTTTGGACAACGACTGGCGTCCGTCCCTCAAGTTGCCCAACTACAACGAGAGTTTCGCCTTTTGAAGCGTTGATTGCATAGGGCAACCGAGCCAAGCCGAGTCTAAAAGGCTTTGATGGTTCAAGGTTCATCTTAGGAGAAGGAACATTGGAATTCTTTACTCATGAGATCGTCCGAAACTACTCATAACATTTCACTGGAAAGCTGAAGCCTAGACAGTGGACAACTGCAGGGAACATCACGGCTAGCAGCTCCATTCTATTCACTGATAAAAAAATTCACCCTAAAGAGCAAGGCCTAGTCTCTCAATCCTCCATATGCCAGTACGAACTAATAATGGTGATAAATACATATTAAATTGGTAGATTCGGTGGTAACAAATAGATTCGCATACAATACAACGTGTTATAAATTCGCCCAATAGATGCGCTTACAATGCAATATTTGTATTCCACGAATTAAAATAAAATCGAAAGTGGAAAACTAACAGGAAAAAAAAAAAAAAAATTAACCCATCGAGCTTTTGCATTTTGGGGTTGGGGGAGGACGAGACGCATTGAACTTGCCTTGCCGGGCTTATAATATCAAAGTCCAGCCCACCTCTGTTTAAATCCTCCTCCTCTGCAAATCAGTGGCCCAAAAATGAGCCCAAGGAGCTTTACAAGTCGGGACCCTTGAATTACTCATAATCACAGGAAGTTCTGGAAGCACAGACATTACCAAAAAAAAAAAAGAAAGAGGGATTTTGAAAATTTTGAAATAACCCAACAATGGAAAAAAAGGTTGACCACTCTTGTTTCGGGGGATTTAGTGTCTGTTTGGTAACCATCCCAATAGTGCAAGATTCTAATTTTTTGTTCCCGCGAGTAGTTTGAGAACAGAATCGTGTTTGGTAAAAATTTTGTTCCGGAAAATAAATTTCTATTTTTTTGTTCCCAGAATTAGATTTAGAACATAATCAATAACAAAAGAAAAGTTGATTCTTGTTCCGGGAACAAACCTAAGAATCAAAACCAACTCTTCTTATTCTTCTTCTCTTTTTTTCTTCTTCATCGATCACTATCTTGCGGTTGGCGCCGCCCACCATCGTCTGCTGCCACCTGCCATCGCTTGCCATTGCTTGCCGCCGCTCACCGCCGGCAACCGATCCGATGAGCTCACCGGAGGCTCGCCGTTGGCAGGTGGGCCTCGCCTAGCCTCGCCAAGGCTTGCCTGGCCACCGGTGAGGCTCGACCTCACTAGATCTGGCAAGGCTGAGCCTTCAAGGGGTTGGGCAAGCCTCGCCGGTGGCTAGGTGGGTGTCGCCCCGTCTCGCCGGTGGCCAGGCAGGCCTCGTCCAACCCCGGTGAGGCTAGCTTGGCCATCGACGACGCTTCGGTGAGGCGCTGACCCTCGTTTGGCTGGTTGTCGATCTGGCGACCGGCCATAGGAAGAAGAAGAATAATAATAAGAAAAAGGAAAAAAGGAAAAAAAGAAAAAAAAATGAAAAAGTAAAAAGATTATTTAAAAATTAAAATAAATTTATTTGTAATAGAATCAATGAGCATGGTACCAAACGCAATTTTATTCCGGATAAAAAATTTTAGAGCGATTCCAAACAAATTTAAAACACTTAGAAATTGTTCCTGGGAATAAAATAAAAAAGAATCATTTTAGATTAGAATCTGTTTCCCGGAATAAAATTATTATCAAACGTGCCTTTAATATACAGAACCGAATGATGCTTCCATCATAGTCATATCAACATCCCTATGTATATTTATCTGTCTTTTTGGAATATAAAAAGAATGTTTAGTTAAAAGCAAATTGATTTTTGTCGAGGGGTGATTTACACAGGTGAATGTAAGGCGTACATGTATTGCATCTTGACACTAGGCCATGTTCTATAAATACATTCATTATATGTTTGCTTGTCCTATTGCCAATATAATTATTGGTTATGGAAACATGACTCAATACGAAACCAGACTTTTAGAATAAGGAAATAACAAGAAGTGGTATAGCAATGGTAGATAATTTAATCTGATTTTGCCTAAGGAGGAAAACTAAAATCAATTTAGTCGATAGTCTACTTTGTGCTAGAAAATAAACGAATCACTTGATCTTCTAAATTTTCTAGCATGTGTCGAAGTTCGAAATTTTCTATCTTTCGACGATAATGAAAAAGGGAAGAAGAAAAACTGACAAAAAAGGGAGAAATTTCGTCCGTTCCCATTTTCGATTTCCAAGCCCCGAAGCATATGCGACCGGGGGTCCCCGGCCCCGCGCAGTACTAAAATAATCGCTAAAAACTTCCACGCGAACGAGAAAAAAACAAAGGAGCGGTGCCAGCCGCCCCCACCACCAGCGTTTTGACCCTTATTTGATCTCATCAGTGACGTGGCGAGATCTGGGCCGCGAATCCACCTGATGCCGTGATCACCTTCGCCTCCTGTCGCTACGGCAGGAGAGAGAGGGAGAGAGGGGTCTTTCCCCGTGCGTGCCGCGATGGAGGGACGGGGGCGAGTGGCGAGAGACCAAAAACCCTGCACGTGGATGCAGCGAAACTAAACCCGGATTTGTTCCACGGTCGATAAGCTGGATTTGATAAACCGCCGATACGTCCGAGGCATTTTGTGGAGAACTTTTAGGGAAGGGAAGGGATTCCGAGTTTTTTGGTTTTTGGTTTTTGGTTTCTTTGGTCAAAAGGAGGAGGATCCGCAGGGCGGAAGGAGGGCATCAGCATCGCCATAGCCGCACCAAGCCCAAGCGCAAGCGCGCGACCTGAAGGAGGAGGAGGAGGCCGGAGGATTCGCCTCTCCCCGCGCGCCATCGACCTCGATCCATCGCGCGTAAGTCTCGCTTCTTCCTCCGCCGGCGGCGGCGGCGGCTCGCTCCATCGATGCTTTGATTTGGGAGACCGTCTCGGTCGTCGCCATTTTTTTTTTTTTTTTTTTTTTTGGTTTTGTTTTTTTTTGGAGTCCGGTAATATAGGTTCATTGGCGGTGTTTGGTGAGCTCGTCGTTGATGTGACTTGCAGTTTTTGATCGGATCACCTGGAATTCGCGGTCGCCTAGTCCGGACACTGCGGGTGCTCTCCCTTGCTTCTGCTGACGGAGTTGGAAATGGATTTGGTCTCTAGTTGCAAGGTACTGTCATTTAAGTGCCGGTGAATTTTCAGCTGCTGATGGCGGCGGCGGTGGTGTCGGTGGTGTTTGCAGTCCTTGAGAGTTTCGCGTTGCGATAGCCGAGACTGATTAGGCATCGGACTTGTTCATCTCGGTCTTTGTATGCTGATTAATGCTCTTGCATCGATGGATGTCTGTTGTCGTGTCGCGAGTGGCATCGAGGAGCGATGGTCGGTCGGTGTTTCTGGAGGACGTGCTATTCTTAATAACACGAGAGACCTGACCTTTCGTTGCCGTTCAATTGCATCGTGAATTCGTGTTTGCATTCATTGCATGTATTCTGTTTTAATAGCTTTGACTCGTGTGGCATTGGGCGAATTTGGTAATGCTATTTGTCTATCAGAAAGGGATGTGGCTTGTGATCAAGCTTCAGCCAATTTCTGTTTACTGAGACCTCATTTGTATGTACTCGCGGTTGATGTCAGTGGAAATAAAATATTTGAAAGTAGTTTTAACTTTTGTTTAAGCACGATCTCACCAGTCCTCTCATTCTTGCTGCTTCTGCGATTGAGCGATCCTTTGGATTTTTGCATTTCAGTTCGAGATGGGCCGGCTATTGTGCTGTATGTGCACCTGCATCGTCATACATTTCTAATGACTAATTGGGAAATTAGGAATGACAGGTTATACTGTTTGACTTAATTGTGCTTGTAGTAAGTGACCATCTTCTTGATTGGGTATCATTCGATTTCGAGACTTGATTTCATGAATCCTTTTGGCGTATCACTTGAAGGTCATGGGGGAAGGATGAGCAGATTAGTTCACGAAATGACCTGAAGTTGTCGTAGTCCTTCTCCATTGCTTCTCCCCAATTCTATTTGCATTTAGCATCGTGCTTTGCTATGAAAAATGATTTGGTCTTTCACATTGCTTAAACAATCTGTGTCTTTCATTGGTACAAGAAAGAGTGCGTAGAATATTTGAATCCGTAAGTTCCATCCATGCTAGTTGCTGCACAGATAGTCTTGCATATCGACGCTTTTCTTGCACAATTGATATTCTGGTGGTTCTTTCTCCTTGTCGGCTGCTTGCACCAATATATTATTTAAAAAAAAAAGAAAAAAGAAGAAGAGGGTAGTATGCTTGATCATACCTTATCTGTGAAATTCCTGGACTCCCTTATGCAAGGAACAGAAAGTTGTATGTGGAGGCCTGTCTTAACTTTTGCAATTGTTGTATCAACCAATGTTCCATTTTAGGTTAATCCCGGCTGTCCCGTTGCTGTAACTGATAGATCCTTTCATGTACAGGACAAATTAGCGTATTTTCGAATAAAGGAACTGAAGGATGTCTTGACGCAGTTAGGACTTTCAAAGCAAGGGAGGAAGCAGGTTAGATCTTAAGTTGATACTAATGTTGCTGTTTGCATGCATCTCATTTATGAGCTTTTAGAGCTGTTGCAGTTCGTGATGCACTCATACTGTGCGGATTGGGTTACAACTGTTTTTCTTCACATGGAACTTTGTCTTGTACTCGTAAGTTGTTCTGCAAATAGTTTTTTGAATCACTTGGTCCTGCGGATGATGGCTGTTTCCTTTTCTGTCACACATTGGGATCCATGTCGTTCGACTATTTTCATTGCTGTTCTCGGCTTGGCTATTTCACTAGCTTGACATTTTCTTTAAGTAAATTCTAATGGGGAAACTGTTGGATTTCATTTTTTTTTCTTGGTTCATGTAGGATCTTGTAGAACGGATATTATCAGCTCTTTCCGATGAACAAGGTATGTGATGAATTTCTTTGCCAGTTGTACATTGTTTCTAGTTCTTTCAATTGACAAATATGATTGTTTGGGCTTTATTCACCCCTCTTGAGTTTTGACGCAATCTTGTGTGTTGTGATATATGAATTCATGGGAATTTACATTAAAGTGTTATTTTATTTGTTTTTACTGATTTTCTTTGACAGTGCATTCTTTTACCTGTTTTTAAAGAAATGTCCACTGAAGTCAAATTAGCGTATAGCTTAGACTTTGTGCCTCTTATCAAAGATATTTTTTTATGTTGATATATGCCGCTCCTGACAGAGGTATGAAGTTGTCGGAATCTTTGTTTGCCTCGGTGCTTCTCTTACCATAAGCTGATTTTCGAGTTCTTCTCTCCTCCCTGTCAGTTGTCTTTCAAAGAGAGTGGACGATATTAGTGGATAACATGATTACTGAAGGCTCATCTCTCATAGTTGGGCTTATTGTGCTTTAATTGGTCAGAATGGGTCACATCTATTAATGCGTGATTTTCATGCAGCGTGGACTAAAATGTTAATTCTTGGTTTTTTTATAGTGTCCAAGATGTGGGCAAAGAAGAACGTGGGGAAGGAAGATGTTGCAAAACTAGTTGATGACATTTACAGGTCTCTTCTTGTTTATTGCTCTGTATCTGTATCATTTGTCATGATTTGCACTCTGCCTTCCATCTGACATATTTTTCTGGGTTGAGCTTACAGAAAAATGCAGGTTTCTGGGGCCACTGATTTAGCTTCAAATGGTCAGGGAGCCTCAGATTGCAGTAATGTCAAAGTTAAAGCAGAGTCGATTGACCCATATCGGTCAGATGCAAATGTCAGATGTCCTTGTGGAAGTTCTTTGGAAACAGAGACAATGATCATGGTATGGATTGTACGAACTGTTTACATTTGGAAACATCCTCATTTTGTCCTAGTTGTTGGCAAAAAGAAAAAAGTGCTTTTAGTTTTTACTTGGTTTTCATGCATCCTAAAGTGAACCAATCTTGGTTTGTCACAGTTGTTGAAATTGTTACTTTTACCATATAGTTAAATTGGTTTTTGAGAAACCTTGAAGCCAGCACTTGCACCTTGGCATGTCCACCCTCTTGTGTTTGATTTTCCTTTAAGAGTTTCTTCTGTTATGTTGAAGTTGTTACTCATGTTTGTTTTAGTGTCCAATCTCCCTTCTTTTGTGGTACGATATTGGGGTGAAAAATTACCTATGCTTTGAATGTGGCTAGAAAGTGATGTGAATTGTCACTCATCATTAGTAGTCCACGGACTTGGTAGAACCTGCAAGTGTACCTTTTGAAATTAATGGATTTCATTCTTGAAAAATAAAGGAACTGTGAGTGGTTTCATGTCATACCATCATTTCTGCTTTCATTGACATATTTTTTATTTTATGCGCTTACCTATTTTCTTTATTCTTTTTTTAAATTATGTTTTGTTCTTTTATCTTTTGGTTGGCAGTGTGAGGACCCAAGATGCCATGTCTGGCAACACATGAGTTGTGTCGTCTTTCCTGAAAAACCTGGGGAGGCTCCTGAAAATTTTTATTGTGAGCTGTGCCGTCTTAGTCGTGCTGATCCGTACGTATCTCATAGTAGCAAACCTTCGCATTTCATCAATATATCAACTGGGAAATGTGACGTTTGGTCTTCATAGACATGGCTTTTTGTATGGAATGATGATATCGACATCCCTCTTGAGAAATTTTATTTATTATTCCATGCGAAATGATGACCTAACTTCTCAGTTGTTTTAGTTAGTTTCATCTGATCTTTAAATTGATCACTGGAAGTGGTATAGAGAAGGTGTTCTTATAAATTGGATCGATACTGGATAATTAGAAGCGAAATTTCATTAGGTCAAATGACAAGCGTTACCTGCTTTGATATTATTCTGCTTGTTACTGACATAATTGGCTTCGCCTTCATATTTTGAAAAGGAAGAAGCTGAACTTAGTGCCGTTGTTTTTGTCCTTGGGACACAATGTCTTATGGCAGAAGCACATGTCTTGGCCTCCCAAAATGGAGGTTTAAGAAGTAGATCCTATGGATGTAGAAAAAGCTTCTGATTTGGATGAATTGGAAACATCTCTTTTCCATTTCTATTTACCGAACCTCAAAAGTACGTCTTCATGTTAAATATGGCTGGAGGCAGTTTAGTGTTAGGCCCATATACATACATGCACGTGTGTAGTGAATGTTGAAGGAAAATTTCATTAGGTCAAATGATAAGCGTTACCTGCTTTGATATTATTCTGCTTGTGACTGACATAATTGGGTTCGCCTTCATATTTTGAAAAGGAAGAACCTGAACTTTAGCGCCGTTGTTTTTGTCCTTGGGACACAATGTCTTTTGGCAGAAGCACATCTTTTGGCCTCCTAAAATGGAGGTTTAAGAACCTGAAAAGTTCGTCTTCATGTTAAATATGGATGGAGGCAGTTTAGTGTTAGGCCCATATACATACATGCACGTGTGAGGTGCATGTCGATGCAGGAGCACATGGATTCTTTAATGGCACACAATTAAGAAAGAAGTCCTAGTTTTTAGATATTTCAACTTTAATAAAGCAAGGATGGCACTTAAAGAGAATAGAGCATCCGCATTGTCCATTCTTGAATCTTTTAATATCTTTGAGAGAGAAGGCGCTATTTATTTTTTATACCATGATCCATAGAGCAGGTTGGGTGTCTTATACTTTGTTTACATTCCTTGTGTTTATTCTATGCGAGATTTTCTCCCTCCTTTTTTGTATGCTAAGCTGTAGCTTGTGCCCTTACCTTGTGTTAGGAACAGTAACCATGCATGAAGAGCTGTGGGGAAAAAATTCTACTTATGAAAAGTTGGTTATTCATATAAAGTAGACGTTTTGTCCAGCTAATACCGTATTGTTAGTCCTTCAATTGGATTGGGATTTGCTTCCCCCCTTTTTATTTAAAGAAAATGATGCAGCTAAGCAGAAATGCACTTTTAACTGCTGGCGTCAGCCCTGTGCTTCTTAGCTTTTTTGTATGAGTTTGCTTTCAATGTGAGCACTGCAGCTCTAATGGTTATGGGGGGCAATTATCTTGTTTAATTTATTATTAACTTGCCATTGGTTTCTTTTGGTTTCCTTATTTGAATTTTTGAATTGGATTCAATTCTTTGTATACTTTTCAGAAAGGAAAAAGTAAAAGCTCTTTTCTTCACTAAGTTCTGATTCTATCTTTTTTCATAGGTTTTGGGTTTCAGTGGGACATCCTCTGCAGCCTGTGAAGATGGTTACTACGAATATTCCAGCTGATGGGTGAGTTCTTTTGGCTTTGCATAAGTTTACTTGATGGTTATTCTTTTTCTATGTTGCATTGTTATTAGCTCTTCTGGGTTTACTTGGAATGGTTTATTTTCCCCGGTGCATTAGTGATGTTTATTTTTCCGGTTAAAAGACTTGTTATCTAACTGCTTTTATCTCTGTGAAATATGCAAGTATCTCGTTTGTACAATTTCATTTCTATGCTAACAAGCGATGATGCTTTCCTGTTTGTGGTGATGGTGGTTCCAACCCCCTCCCCCCCTTCCCCCCCCTTTCTTTTTCCCCTTGTATAAGGTGATTTGGACTTATTCCGGGCATTGATGAATTTCCAATATTTTATAATCTATTGGCATTTGTCATATGCTTTGCAATGAGCAAAGAAATTTTTGAGGATGATTTTCTTACTTGCCATTCTTATCACGTCCTAATGAATGTGTGCATGCACAGTACTAATCCCGTACAGAGTGTTGAGAGAACTTTTCAACTGACAAGGGCAGACAGAGACCTTTTAACGAAGCAAGAGTTTGATCTTCAGGTTAGTTTAACTACTTTCAGGCTTATGTGCAAGAAGTAGGATTTGGGTTTAATTTGATTACTCAAGCTTGATGATTTGTGTGGGATAACATCTTCGTGAAGGCGTGGTGCATGCTTCTCAGTGACAAGGTTTCATATAGGATGCATTGGCCTCAATATGCAGACCTACAGGTCAATGGTAAGTTGTGAAGGTATTTCTACTTTAATACTGGGTAGGGAGACACTTTGTGGGCCACATTTTTTATGAAATAATGGCAAGCACTTAGCCTGAAGCAGAGATAATTTTTTCCTCTTAAGGCCCCTGTCCAAATTTTGCTTTTTTGGGAACTGAAGCACTTAAAGTTCTTTGTTTCTTGTTTGCATTGATCATCGAAATGCTGTTTCCCAGTTAGGGTTTTGAAATTGTTATTTTTTAGGGTCAGTTATGCTCATGTCATGCCCAGGCTATGGACCTATGGTTTTGGAAACGGTCTTTTGTTAATTTCTTTCTTGTTGTTCCACAGCTGTGCCTGTTCGTGCTATTAATAGGCCTGGCTCACAGCTGCTGGGGGCTAATGGTCGTGATGATGGTCCCATTGTGAGTTAAACCTTCAAAAATTTTCAATTGTCTCCTTTATGATGAATGCATTTTCTGTGCTTAGCAGTACTTACATATTCATTGCTTGTCTGTATGACTCTTTAAGCACCTGATGCGTATATCACTTAAAGTTTTTTCCTTTTGTGAGCTTGGGTGTCTGGTATATTTTCTTAGGTTTTTGGTTTTCTGTGGCAGATAACACTTTGCGCGAAAGATGGCATCAATAAGATCAGCTTAACGGGGTGTGATGCTCGCATTTTCTGTTTGGGAGTCAGAATCGTGAAAAGGCGCAGTGTTCAACAGGTAGCTAAGAAAATTATTGGTAGCTGTTATTAGAATTTCTTTAGCAACTCTAGTGCTGTCCCGAAGTTTAATTATTCATCCTGTTTCTTATTTTCCTAATGAAAGCTGGAGGACATGCTTGTGTTAAAATATACTTCTATTTGATGTCTATGTGACTGCCCAGCTTGTCTTATCATCGTTGTCCAGGATTTCATGAGATACTTGGAACAGTTTTAACTGTTGCTCAATTTGCTTTTAGCTGCAACAGAGTTACCACTATATTTTTTATAGTTGTGAAACCTGAGCCTTTTTCTTTTTTGTGTGTACTAAGAGAATGTGGACTTCGCTGCTTTGCTATGACTTTTGTAGTTAAAATTTACAGGGGTAACACCCTCTGAAATGGAGGAAAAGATGCATAGCAGAAATCAGAGTTTTGTCGTACTAATGCTCCTTTACTCTGTTGTATAGATTCTCAATCTGATTCCAAAAGAATCTGATGGTGAACGTTTTGAAGATGCTCTTGCTCGTGTTTGTCGCTGCGTCGGGGGTGGAGCAACCGAAGCTGATAGCGACAGTGATCTGGAAGTGGTAGCAGATTCCTTTGCTGTTAATCTACGATGCCCTGTAAGTTGCATCATGGAATTTCTGAAATCCAAGCCGTCTTGTATCTCCTCTTTGTCTTTTGAACCAAATTCTGTGTAAGCGTGAGGAAAAGTCTGGTAAAGATATTTTCTATGATGACTTTCTCTTTGATTAGTTAATAATTCTGTGAAGTGGTTACCATTAGCCAACTGGTTGCGTCCACTTTGATCCTTTAACTAACCAGTATTCCACTTCCTTCTTCTTACTTATTTTGAAAGTAAGTTATTTAACTTGTCCAATCTGGGGAATGGAATCCTTCTGCCACTGACTGCAACTCTCTGTTAAATTGCTGACGTGAAATATGTCATGATGATTGACACATTCTACGAGGCATGTCAACAATTTAATGGAGTCAGTAATGGGAGGTGACTAAAGGCCTTAGATTGCACAAATTGAGCAAATGAAAGGACTTGATTTTTCAAAAAAAAGAAGTGACTGGTTATAAGTTAGAGGGTCTAATCTCAAGTTAACCCTATCAGTGATTAAACTGATAAATACTACTATTACCTCATTAGGTCTTCCATGGAGGAGCCATTTTTCTTTTCCTTTTTATCATAGGCTGGTTTAAGCAAAAGGCTTTGGATGGCAGAAAATTATTTCCTTGTTTGTAATTGAAACCGCAGGTTTAATTTGTTTTCACCTTTTGAATTATGGACTGCAGATGAGTGGTTCGAGAATGAAGGTTGCTGGTAGATTTAAACCTTGTCTTCACATGGGATGTTTTGATCTGGAGGTATATGTGGAAATGAATCAGAGATCCAGGAAGGTAATGAACTGTGGAGGAAATTTCCCTTGTGGCTTTAAGTATTTTCTGTCAGTAAACTTGAGCTATTGTCATTGCAGTGGCAGTGTCCTGTATGTATGAAAAATTACTCGCTGGAGAATATCATTATTGACCCTTACTTTAATCGCGTGACATCTCTGGTATTTCCTCTGCCTTGTAAATTGTATTGTTCATTAGTTGTCAGATTTTTTTTCTGTATATTTAACATATTTTGTTATTTGATTCAGATGAGGAATTGTGGAGAAGATGTGACAGAAATTGAGGTCAAACCTGATGGTTCTTGGCGTGTTAAGACCAAAACCGAAAGTGAACGGAGAGATCTGGGCAATCTTTCTCAATGGCACCTTCCTGATAGTACACTTTGTCTCTCGACAGAAGAGAATACTCCACCTAATGCAGAGTATTTGAAGCAGATTAAGCAAGAAGGTGTTTCGGACAGCCATACTGGTTTGAAACTTGGAATTAGGAAAAACCGCAATGGAATTTGGGAAGTCAGCAAACCTGATGAGTTGAATAACTCTTCCAGTAACAGATTGCTCGAGAAATTCGGAGACCATGAAATGAAAGCCATTCCAATGAGCAGCAGTGCCACTGGAAGTGGTAGGGATGGGGAAGATCCTAGTGTTAATCAGGAAGGTGGGGGGAATTTCGATTTCTCTACCCACAATGGAATTGAACTTGATTCAATTACTTTGAATGTAGACCCCTCTTTTGGATACACTGATCAAATTCCTTCTGCTCCAATGGGTGATGCAGAAATTATTGTTCTTAGTGACTCGGATGAAGAGAATGACATTTTAGTATCTCCTAGAAGTATCTACAAGAATGATCAGTCTGAGCCTAGTGGGATTAACTTTTCCATGCCTCATGCTGGGATTGCCGATTCATTTGAAGATCCTGCTCTTGGTACTGGGGCAAATTCGTGTTTGGGGCTTTTTAATAGCAACACTGATGATTTTGAAAATATGCACCTCTGGTCATTACCACCAGGAACTCAAGGTGGTCCTGCCTTTCAGTTATTTGGTTCAGATGGTGATGTTTCTGATGCTCTGGCTGATTTGCAGCATGGTTCAATGAATTGTACCTCTTCGACAAATGGCTACACTTTGGCACCAGTGACTATGACGGAAGCCCCTGCTCTAGTTCCAGATCCTTCAGTTGGTCATGCTGATGATAGTTTAAATGATAATTTAGTTGATAATCCCTTGGCACTCGGCCGGGTTGACCCTTCCCTTCAGCTATTCCCCTCTGCTGCGTCATTGCAGCCTAACATAAGAGATCAATCTGACATGTCAAATGCCCCACGTACAGAGGATTGGATATCTCTGAGACTTGGGGATGGTGCCACTGGTGGTCATTGTGAACCTCCTACTGCCAATGGATTCACCCCAGGACAGCAAATTCCTTCTGGAGAAGGGTCGATGGAGACTTTGGCCGACACAGGTTTGTACTCCTATTCTTGTGTAAATTAATGTTTGGCTTTTAGTCCAAATGAAAACTTAGATCACATTATTGCTAGTTAGATAGATTGTAATGTATCAGTCATTGTCTTCAAAGAGGACAATTTTCTGTTTCTTGTAAAAATAGTGGGAAGGTTTTCCTTTCCTTGAGGATACTCAATTAATCCTTCTATTGAGTTTGATTTCCGGTCGTTTTTCTCTGGCCTTGCAAATTAGTTTGTTCCAGATCATATTTTTTCTTTGTTACAACTAGTGATGAATCTTTCCTTGGTCTAACTTTCAAGATGTTCTTCCATCTCATGTAGCTTCTTTGCTTCTGGGAATGAATGATGGTAGATCCGAGAAGGCAAGTAGGCAGAGATCAGGTAGCCCCTTATCATTTCCTCGACAAAAACGTTCTGTGAGACCAAGACCAAGATTGTACCTTTCTATTGAATCAGATTCCGAATAGAAGGATTCTCGCTCCTCTTGGACGGTTTCGGCCATACAAAATTTGCTGAAGAATTGTGTTGAAGGATCTCTAGTGATCCAATTTAGTCCTCAATAACTTGAATAGTGCTAGCACTTTCATATTTGTATTTTGCTGGTTTGGGCTGAGGCATACGGCAGAGCTAGGCAATGCTGAAGCTGTTCTGACTAAATTTTTGCTCGCAACTGACAAGTACCTTTAAATTGGTGAGTTGTGGGACCTTTCTGTTATTCTTGAAGTCCTTATTCTAGCCTTTAGTGATAAAATTTGTTTGTGGCACAGGTTTCCTGCATATACCAACGAGATCTGCAGTTCATATTCGGGTAAACTGTACAGTGGACACTCATTTGAATCCGATACTTTCTGGAACCATCCATTGAGATTATAGGATGTAGCCCGCAACATAAATGTTTTGCCTTTTATTTAGTGATGAAAGCTGGTTAGCTTTGTAAATGTTTCTCCAGTCGGTTAGTAATAGAAAAAGATGAAGAATGACTTATCCTGCCTGTACTGCCCGTTCGTTTTTGGCCATGTGTTGTCCTTTATGAATTGGATGCGATTGCTAAGTTTTTGTTTTGCTCTAGAAAAGTGGTGTCGGTGCACAAGAGGAGTGTTGTTGCTCAATGGCTCCTTGGCTAGTTGATCATAGTAAGTCATATAGCAAGCCAGACCAAGAGTTCAGCAATGAAGGTCTTGATGAAAGTTGATGGCAATGAGAGGAATCTTTTTTTGTCCTCTCTCTCTCTCTCTCTCTCTCTCTCTCTCACATATGCAAGTACATTTGTGTGTATAGGGAGCGTTGGTTCACATTTTATGAGAACATTAGTAAGGATGTATGTAAATCAGCACATTGTTTATCGCATTGGGTGTTCAATGCCAGAGTTACGGGTGACCCCACTCTTTCTTTGCTGCGTCGATGGCTTCTCACACCAGGTTATGAACAGTTGCGGTAGCAGAAACTGAGTTCATCGAAGCAATTCTTGTCAGAAGAGCATTTAACTTCCTTGAAATGGATCCTGCTCGTACCTTGCTTGCCAAAGTCAAAATCGCCAGGGCACGGTTGTTTCGTAATATTTTATACCTTCGCTTCTAACCAACGATTCCGTTGCATGTCCCCATGCTTAAGAAGAGAAAATTCTTTCAATATTCGTGCGCTCCTGCATTGAACCGTTAGCGCTTTGACTGCGGGAAATGAAGCTGGAGAATTGCATCAGTGATCTTGCTTGCTGGATTAAAAGTGTCATTTGAATAAATGTCCAGTACACCGAAAGAGACAAAAAAGAAGTAGAACAAGAAGCTATTTTCCACCTTCGGAGTGAGAATGATGGAATGAAAAGATGAGGATGTTCGGATTTGTAAGGGTGACTAAGGTCCGAAAAGGTCTACCCTCATGGCGCTCAAAAAGTCAAGATCGCCCACCGTGGGGCTCGAACCCACGACCACAAGGTTAAGAGCCTTGCGCTCTACCGACTGAGCTAGACGGGCTCGTTGAGTTGGCATCTCGACATGATAAATGTAGTCGTTTGCCCAAGAAACAAAATGCTTTCAATTTTGCTTACATTCTGTTTTCTTCCTCTTGTTCAGTCGAAAATGGAGTCTTAAATATTGAAAATCAGTTCCATAATGTTCACACATTTAGCTGCGTAGAGACTGTAATGGATCCTCTTAAATATTCATCAATAACTTGATCTAAAGTAGTCATGTCACACGTATGCAACAAGCAAAGCTTCCTTGCTACTTTCTCTTGCATATAAGTATGTATTTTGTGTTTATGTATGGGGGAATGAGAGACTTCAAAGTTAATAATGCGATACCTATATAGTTTTTTTTTTTTTTTTTTTATTATTATATGCAAAAGGTTTGAATAGGTAGATCCCTCCCCTTAGCAAATTAGGTTGGCATTTATTGTGTTCGTAAGTATAATGTTTAGTTTAAGACATCAACAAAGTGCCAATTACTTAGTGGACGAGTCTATCATCGTAATTTCATTTAGCATGAATGTCGAAACTCAAAATCGATAGTATATTTATGTTTGTACCCTTCTTTTATAGGTACATAAAAGTTTTTTGAGATGGAGACTATTTTGTGAAAACAAAATTGCGAGACTCGGATTGCAAATCGAGTCTTCAGCCATTGGACTAAATGATTGATGGGTGAAAAGACACGTTGCTTCTTTCCCAGAGAGACGTGTGGAATAATTGTAACTCGCGCGGATCATAGAGGACATGATCACCCACGTGGGAACCCTATCACGAGCTCTTCAAACTGGGTGAGGATGCTGACTACTCAAGTCATTTTGACTTATCCTTGCCCAAGTTCCCGAACTGAAGACTCAAAACATTGGATTTTCCCCACCTTCAAATCACGATTGATTTTCTTCGAATGGTCACGCTTGATGAATTTTTCAAATGTTAATTGCCACTCTCGCGGGAACTACGTTCTATAAAGTTTCTTCTTGATTATTAATACTAGACATGCTAACTATTTTTATATTCATCAAAATCTACTTAGGGTCGACATCTATTTTTCTTCAAATAAGTTAGAGCGTCGATTTACATTACACGAAAGGTTTGAACGAAAATGTCCTAATCATTAATTAAACATGAGATTCATGCCATATGAAATTTTTGAAGTACGAATAATTTCTCATTATCTTTTTTATTTTGTTATAATTTGCGTAAAGATCTGTTAAGTCATTATACCTATTGAGAGAGAATCTCGCAATGATGTTTGGAGATAATGGTGAAAAATGCTATAAAATGACTAAAATTTTCTATTGGCCATTCAAGCCATTAATTAAACGCTTAGAAACGTGGACTCTTGTTGTCATCTTTCTATGAGCAACTTCCACGTGAAGTTGTATAAACGAAAGCTTAGCTCACACCAAATAGTCTTGAATAAAATATACAATATTATTCATGAATTTTTAATTTATTTAATTTAGCCTAATTATGATAAACTTTGGTATATATTCAATATAGTCTTTAGACTTAAAAGAAAATATTCAATATTATTCTTTTAATAATTCAATTTAAGGGATTATATTACACATTCTTATATAGTTTAATGATTATATTGAATATTTACCAGAAACTCATGAAATTATATTAAAAAAATTCAAAATTCAAAAATCGCGTTGCAAAATTCAATTACTATGCATATAATTACCCCAATTGTCTTTTATCCATAGCAGCTCCGGATAAAGAACAAGCAATTACTAGCTCCCCGGCATTTATAGGGAGGAACGGAACTCCGGCTCGGCGGCATGCACTTGAATCGCAGCTTCATTCCCTCCCCGTTCCCCTCTTCTTCTTCTTCTTCTCCTTCTCCTTCTCCTTTTCCTTCTTCTTCCGCGCTAAAGCATGCAAAGGCTGTTCGCAGCGACGTCCCTCTCTTCTTCCTCTCCGTTCAGAGGACAGAGCCGGCGAGCTCGCTTCTTCTCATCCCTCCTCTTCGACGACACCCAGCTCCAGGTTTCCCGCTCCCCTCCCTTTTCCTTATTTTCCTCGACGAATCCACGGCTCGCTGCCTCTCTTGTGCGGATGGTGTTGGATTGTCTGTCGGCTGTCCGGTGCGGCGTCCTGTGGCGACGATCTTCTCGTCGCGTTGACCTCGCTTGCTTTGAAGTGTTGGACGGAGCTCGATTGCGAGGGATGGGGAAACGAGTGGAAATCGAGATGAAATTTTGCTCCTTTAGCCCCCCGTTCGCCGATTTGGATTGCTCTCTCTTTTTTTTCTTTGGGCGATTCAGTACTTGAATGATTAGTACCGTTTTGTGCTTCGCTGACGACGGCTCCGTGCTTCGAATGTTCGACAGTTCAAAGAGAGTGTATCGCAGTTCGCGAGCGAACATATCGCCCCTCATGCTGCAAAGATTGACCACTCAAATTCTTTCCCGAAGGTGGTGATCAATCACTGCTCTCTCTCTCTCTCTCTCTCTCTCCTCGGTAATATCGTGTTGGTGCAGCGGTGATGATTGCTTTTCGCTTTCTCGTTGCAGGAGGTGAACTTGTGGAAGCTCATGGGAGACTTTAACCTCCATGGGATTACAGCGCCAGGTAAATTTCAAATGTAGATTTTGTTTTCTCCCCCTTTTGAACAGAACGGATATTTGTATGGATTGAAAGGCTGAATTTATTGGATCCTTTTCGTGAAGCTTTTTGCACTTAAACTCTTCGTGTTCTATAGTACAGTCTCTTTATTGTTGGAGTGATACGTTTCTAGTCCCTCGCTCTCTTTCAAATTCGCTGTAGATTCTTGTTCATTACCGAAGTTAATCTCACGCTGTCCCAAACATTGGCTCTGGATTGTTTCTAGAGGAGTACGGGGGACTTGGTCTCGGGTATTTGTATCACTGTATAGCCATGGAAGAAATTAGCCGTGCTTCGGGGTCAGTTGGCCTCTCCTATGGAGCTCATTCTAACTTGTGCATTAATCAATTGGTAAGAATAGAACCAAGCAATTGTCATAACACATCATAATCTGCTCTCTGTTTACCCATCAGTTATGGTTTTGTAGGCGAGGAATGGTAGTCCTGCTCAGAAACAGAAGTACCTGCCGAAGGTCCAAGCTTCTTTTACCTGTCACTGTGAAATGGAAAATGATCATTTTCATAAGGATTGTGGTGAAAAAGTGCCCCCCAGGCCACTTGTTAAGAAGCCTTTTTATGGAATTGTGGAATTTTTTACTGCATTATTTTTCTCGTATTTTGTGAAACCAATGCTCTGTGAATCGAAACATTCCCCATTACGTGTAAAATGCTCTGGGTTATTCATTAACAAGACCCTTCTTATAATTGTTTTTTGTTAATTAGAAAACAATCCTTTCCTCTGGCTTCTGTATTCTTCTGTTGGGTTTGGCTTATAGCTATCTCAAAATGATGCTTCCTTGAGTTCCATTTAGAGGTCAGAGGGTTTTTTTTTGGTGGTAATCTCTGCTGATTAAGTTTTTCTTTTTGTGAAGCTTATCAGCGGTGAACATGTTGGAGCTCTTGCAATGAGTGAACCCAATGGTATCTTCTCATATGTCTCTCCTGACATGTACATTAGTATTTAAGCTCGTCAAGGATGATGTTTCTTGAGATTAGTCGTGATCTTGTCAGTATGATTTTGCAGCTGGCTCAGATGTTGTCAGTATGAAATGCAAAGCTGATCGTGTGGATGGAGGCTATATTATCAATGGAAATAAGATGTGGTGCACAAATGGTCCTGTTGCTCAGACGCTGGTATACCTGTACATTGTTGATTCTCTTCTTTTTTTTCCCTTTTCTTTTCCTTCCGTTTTGAACCATTTTGCTGTTGTGTCTCTGTTGAATGCCACTTTTGGGCTGGTTATTCCCGACCGTGCTTGTATGATCTTGTGTGAATTAGGTTTCTTTCATATCTTATTAACTGATATGTCAACCTTTGGTCAGGTTGTCTATGCCAAAACAGACATTGCAGCTGGATCAAAGGGCATTACTGCTTTTATCATTGAGAAGGGGATGCCCGGGTACTTTTGTTGAAGCATATCGGTTGAATCATATTTTATTAAGTGCCAAAGGCACAAAATTATAATGTGGAAGTTCTTAGGGAATCTGGAAATGAAAAGAGAAAAATGTCATCATTCAACATAATATGGTTTTTCATGTGGAACTTTGCTAATTGATCAATTTATTGTCTGAGAATCCCAGCTTGCACAACATTTCTTGCAGATGCCGTTAGGAGTAATGACAAAACAATATGCATTAGTACTTCACCTTTGGATGCATGCATCATAGAACATTAAGTGCATGGTCCAATTGCATGATGGTTTGGTTTGGCTGCTTGCGTGTAATAGGAAGGCTGTTTAATGCGACTAAGCCAGTGAAAAATCATTCAGTTTGTTATATAGCATTCTTTTAAACAGAAAAAGGTACCTAAATTAGCTGTTCACTTTGAGGAATGGGTTTGAGGAATGGGAGGTGCTGGAGAAATAGGTTCAGAAGACCTGTGATCATCATTCTTTAAGAAGCTTTTATCTAATGCTGCAGGTTTAGCACAGCCCAGAAATTGGACAAGCTTGGGATGCGTGGAAGTGACACGTAAGCATGCATTCTTAAAGTGGAATTTCTCTTTAATTGTACCTTTTTCTCCTATTCTGTGCTTCTTCTGATGACACAGATGCTTTGAACAGGTGTGAACTTGTATTTGAGAATTGCTTTGTTCCAGAAGAAAACATTCTTGGGCAGGAAGGAAAAGGTGTTGCTAAACTTGGTTATAAACAATTGTTCTTTATTAGGAAATGGCAGGATTTAGTTTGTGGATTTCTAGTTGGATTGAACACAGATGCTTCGTGTGAGAGATCTTTAGTTATTGATGGCAAAATTAAGCAATCTGAATCTGAAGAACAAATAGTTGAAATCATCATCTGAAGCTGATCAAATTGTCAATGAGTTGCACGAGGTGATTTTGCTTAAAGAAGTAGAATGGTATAAATTTAGGCTGTGTGTCATGAGAATGGCTTCTAAAGACCTTGAAACATCAGATGAACTTGTAGTTTCACCTTGACATATTCTTTTTTCCTTTACCTTCATCAGAACCTTGTGCTTCTAGATAGACTAAAAATTCTTGAACTTGTAATTTTAGATTGATTTATAAGTCTATTGCTATAACGACAGCTAAACTATCCAGCTTAAGTATTGAGATGATCAAGAATAGCAGTAGGTTCTCCTTTTTGGTCTATTCTGGACATCAGTTTCAAATTGCTATATAATGTTTGGATCTTGGTTCATATGTTCAGAAGAAATAATTTCTTCATCTTGCACGTCCCTGATGTTGCATTATTTTGGCAATTTCCTCGATACTTTCAGGTGTATATGTTATGATGTCCGGTCTAGATCTGGAGAGGCTTGTTTTGGCAGCAGGACCTCTAGGCATAATGCAGGCATGTCTTGATGTTGTTCTTCCTTATGTCAGACAGCGAGAGCAGTTTGGCCGTCCAATCGGGGAATTTCAGTTTATACAGGTCTGGTTTTGTTTCATTCCTTTTCTGAATGATTTGCAGAATTTGATTCTCCTATGCTGAATTGCATATGGAATTACAGGGAAAAATGGCTGATATGTATACTTCTTTGCAATCTTCAAGGTAATTATTCTGGTTCATTTGTCCACCTTGGTAAATTTCAGTGGCAAAGCGCTATGAATTTCATGTTCTCCTGGCCCAATTTTTTTAAAATTTTTTTCTCAGGTCTTATGTATATTCTGTGGCGACAAGCTGTGACAGTGGAAAAATTGATCCCAAGGTGCATCATTTCCTTTATGTTTGTCATACTTTGTGACCTTTAACATGCTCAATCACTGGTATTCTTTGAATAATAACTCTTTCAGCTGTGCTGGGGATCGATTGGTCTTTCTTTGCCAAATCCCGTTAAATGCAAGATTTTCAAGCTAGTATCATGTAATGCTCTCACTTTATAAGAATTGTAAAGTATGTTGAAAAAAACTTTCAGGATTGTGCTGGAGTTATACTTTGCGCTGCCGAAAGAGCCACACAAGTTGCTTTGCAGGTGAAGTGATCCCGCTGAATAATTTGTCATTCACGTCAATCCCTTTTTGGTTGAATAGATGGGGGAACAAAGAAGCCTATGATAGAGATTGCTGTCTTTTGCAGGCTATACAATGTCTAGGTGGTAATGGGTATGTAAATGAGTACACGACGGGCCGTCTACTTCGAGATGCCAAATTGTATGAGATTGGCGCAGGGACTAGCGAGATTAGAAGAATGATCATTGGCCGCGAACTCTTCAAGGAACAATGAGGAAAATGTTATGTTCCGATTTTTTTTCCCTGGGTTGGTGGAGGCTGGGGGAACGTTCTCCCCTCCCATTTGAAGTTACACCTCTCTCTCAAAGGAAAAGCTTGCCTTGATGTTTATCATCGTTGTGGACGGGCTTATCGATTGTTAATAAATGGTATTTTTCAAGAATAACAGTTGATTCACCAATGCCAATGCTTACATTTTACTAGAAGTCCTGATACAGCAGGCTGAGAAATCTTTGCCCGGGGGTTTTGTACTATATGAGATCACAAACAAACAAACAAATCTCGGTCATTAATATAAGATTTTTAAGTTTTTAAGTTCATAAAGAAATTAGTGCAAAATGCAGCACATCAATCAAAAAAGTTTAAGGCAAGGCTCTCAGGGTCGGGACCGACTTGTTCATTAAAAATCATGTCCAAGAATGTCTCGGCAGAAATTGACGTTCTTCGAGCTAAATCAGTGTGCATTACTTGTCGCGCATTGTGCATGTTGGCTGATTTGATAGGGCAATAGTCGATAAGAACTGCTTTTACAAAAGATACACACACACAAACAGCGAGCCTAAATGGCTCCCAAGTACCTCAACATATTCAGGAGGCTGAGTCGAGTTTTTGGTCCAGAACTCGACATGTTGTATTGTGCAGATGCCGCCAAAGGGTCAGCATCTCAAGCTTATTCTAGTTAAGGGATAGGTAGGAAGACAGCAAACCTTGGACATTAAAGCCTAACGACAGTAGGTGAACCATCTGGCTGGCCCACGGAAGATGACTTGGATGCTTCCATCATCAGCGGCGCCTGATCCAGACAGCTCTGAGTATCGTCGCTGATCATCCCTGTGGTCATCTTTTCCACCTCTTCCTGGGTGTAGATGTGTATTTTCGTCACCACATCGCAAAACTCACTGCACAGAAACAAACGCTATTTACAAGACTGACAGATTTAGAGGACAGGAGGCTGTTATCATTTCATATTTGTTGATTTCCTCAGCACGTCATTATTATTGTCTATCACCTTCTTTTGTAAGTGATTCTTTGGAATCAAATCCACATCCCCTCGTCATACATGCGCAGTGGATTTGTCTTGAAGCATCCTAAGAGTTCTAGAAACTTTTGACAACAATCAGGGCAGGAAAATTCTCAGGTGTGAAATTTCTAATGCTGAATCAGGCAGGTAGTGGGGGCAAATAATGCATCTCAATAACATTACGACACAGAGTGACATTTAACAGGAGTGAGTGTCCTTACTGCCATGGGATATCCCCGAGAACCATCACATCATTCTCGCTGTCGGTGTACAAGATTCGCCAACCTTTGTCAGGATCTCTCAGGAGCCCCTCCATGCTGAACAGTCGCTCCAGGTCGTTCAGCAGGTCTTGGTAACTATTCAGCCTCGAGAGATCAATGGCTCGTCCCACCAAATTTCCTTGCTTGTGAACCTTTAAAAATAAATTCATGTAATTAGCAAGAGAATTCAATTGAAAGCCACATTACAAAATCAATGTTGAAAAACATCTTACCTTGGTACAACTCCTCTTACCAGAATTTTGCAGAGTAGAAGTAGGTACTTCTGCAGTCAAGGGATAACCGAATAACTTGCAACCACTTAAGAGGCTGTCAATACTCCCATTTGCCTGAGCTCTTTGACTGTCCCCGAAATTGGGAGAAGTGCATATGCTCTCCAGATTCCTGACGTCAACTTTGGTTCTTTCAATCGCTTCATTCTGAACCCTCAATGACCTAACGGAGGCAACCTCTCGGAGGAAGTTGGTTGAATCAGAACACCTTGTGCGATCTTGGCTGGATTTAAGAACGTCATTATATGGAAAGTACACTTTCTGAAGGCTTTCGGACGATTTCACTTGGTCGAAATGGTACTTGGGTGCCTGATGCACACCGAAAGAACTGCACGAAAGACTGGATTTCCCCCAGGTCCCTAGGTTGTACTCAGGTTTAGTCGTCAAAGACTTCAGTGTGCATATTTCTTGACCTTGCAAGACCCTTGGGAATCTATCGGATTCCACAAAGCCTGCATAACTAGGGGCATTAGCCCTCATGTACTCATTGATATTGTTGGCCTTTTCTACTCCAACAGATGCTAGACCCTGATGTGCAGGGGATTGTTCGAAATCGACCTGACAGTTTAGGGTGTCACGTCCATAGACAGGTGACACCAAATGCAACTTTTCTTGACCTTGCAAGACCTTAGAGGATTGTAAAGATTCCTCAAAGTCCAAAAGCCTGACCCCTCCACCTAGAGGCACAAAGATTATGAAGAGAGGTAAGGAAAAAACATATATAGATCATTTTTGCTATCTCAAATTTTTTTTTTTTTTTTTTTTTTTTTTTTTTACCAGGGACAGGCGGCATTGTTGGCAGACTAGTCCGCGGCCTTTTAAGCCTTGGGGAGGACTGAATGCTCAAAGGTGAGTGAGAAACAGATGGATCAATTTCCCAGGGTGAGACCCGATCTTGATGACCATTCATGATATCGTCATCCCATCGAACCTGTTGAATCATTAAACATTATCATCTCATGAGACTACAAGTTCAGCAGATTTTTCATATCCTAGTGTGGGCACATAATGTTTGGACCTGGTTTCCAGTAAAGTCAACTTCTTGGATACAAGAACACACACCGAATGCTCTAGCAATTCAAATTCCACGTAGAGCAGAAGCTTGCCACATTATCAAACAAGAGAAACTGAAGTTTGTTAAGAAAAAAAATTGGCTTCAAAGCTACTGATGAAAAGGTTAGAGCGGATCGACTCTAATGTTCGAGGAGAATTACTTTTCACAGTGATTGTAGGCAAGTTTATGAGTTGTGACATATTAGGTGTGCCACCGGCGTGCAGCCAGTAGAAAACCCTTTTAGCCCAAAGGCCTTTGCATTTTCCCAAAGACATTTCCCAAAATCGAACCATACACACCCTATTTAGAGATATTTTAGCAGATATCATCCGTGTTCTTCAACTAATAAAGCAGCAGAAGTAGCTATATAACAGAAGGAAAAATGAAAGAGTGGGACTTGAAGAGGAGCCAGCAGTAAAAAAGTTGAGGTGACTTAAAAATGGCAATATCACATCACCAAAAAGAACAACTGACATGGCAATCCATACAAAGGAAGCAAACTTTGATGTTTCAGCTGACCATATCTCTGGCAGCAAATGCTTACCATTAGGCATCTCCATTTTGAGTTGGGCCACCTATAAGGATCCAAGTCGCCTATCCTAGTCACTACACCAGTACACCTAAAAAACAACCAAACAGGATATGCATTCAGATAGACAAGGTGGCATGAAAAGGAAGAACAGAGATTATTTCCGCCATGTGATATAGCCATAAAGAAACCTCTTTTCTGGTGCATCATCTACGTCAACTCTCATTTTGAACCTTGTCCCAATGCATATCACGTTGTTGATGCTTTTGAGATACTTCTGATAGGGAATGACAAACTCTGCATGGCTTGCCCTGCATTTTGCCATTTTATCAGAAAGCAAATATAGCTGCCTGGAAAGGAAGTATACCATTCAAGTTTTGCGCCTATTTACAAGTCAAGTGTTCTCTAAGGTCAATGCATTTAGTCGAGTGTAAATGAAGAGAGAATTGATTTCGAGGACAGGTTCCCGTATGACAATTCTGGAACATGAAACCCTTGTACAGTCAGCATGTCACTAGAATGATAAGACATGGAAATCATGTCAAGCAATAATGCTTATAATTTATTGATTCAACTACACTGAGAAAGATCAACCACAGTCTCCGATCCATGTCCATGAGACCACAGAGGAACTTATGTGACGAACTATTCCAGGCACAGACTTCAGGCATTGACCACATGCCGTGAGATCTCACCCTCAGGATTCTCAGTTGAAAGTGGAACACACAGCCATGGTTGATGCTGTAAATTCCTCGACTGCTACTATTTCTCTCAAAAAAATTATAATCAGCCACTGCCATATTGGCAACACTATGAAGTTCTTGCAATGGTCAAAAGTTAATATAACACATAAAATCTTAGCAGTTTCATTTAACTGCTGAGTGACTCTCAACCTGAAACACACTGTACTGCTGTGACAAGTACGATCCCTATAATCTTGAATAGTACATAACTCCATAATCTTCCTTTACTTTTTATTGCTTGATCTTTTTCTTTGGCTGAGGTTGGAGTAGACTCATGGGATCAAACCCTAACCCATTGTTCAACCATCATTTCAGAAAGAGCAACATCCCATAATATGATTCTCACACAGTCGACAATGAAACCCTTTTGATATTTTTCCTATTGTACTCACTTTTAGCATCACAACAACATTTTAGACTGCATATGCATGTGATTAATTTCGTTCTCTATTTCTTGATAAGAAGCTGGTCTTATGTGAGTTAAATCTTGTACAGTTTCGATTGAAGAGCTGATACAAACAGGTCCAGGGTCATGACTACAAAATTAACAAATCCATCATTTCTAAATTACAATTACCTTGGACTGTAGAATACATGAAAAACGCTTTTGGTGGATACAGCACTAGCGACAGCTGAAAGAACGGCAGGGCACATATTCTGGTTACCGACGGTTGAACCAGGAAGAACATTTCTTGGTCGAAGCGCTCTTCTTATCCCTAATCTCAGTTCACCATCTTCTCCCCTAAAATGATTCAGTGGACATATAGTCAAAAGACAGGACCTCGATTATTTTTATAAGCTAACTATTCGGAAAGTTTTTACTGGACATTTCATTTATTCTACAAGTGATGGTAACATGACTATTGCTCAGTATTCTGTCCAAACAATTCAGTAATACAAGAGAATTAGCATATGCACCTCAAGAAAAGAACTGCATCCCCAGAAACAAGATTCTTTTGGCTCACAAAAACACTCCATCCTGTGGTAAGCAGATGCCTTCTTGGCTGACCTGAGGAATAGCAAACACCCATCTTTAACAACTTGGATATCAAATCGATTTTACACCTTGCGATTTGAGACATTACCTCTATAAATATGGCGAAACCTCCATTCGACTCCATGCAAATCCTTGGCGACAAGTTCCTGAGAAGGCCTTTGCTGCTTATAGTCCTGCAACCTAAAGACTTTAGCTTCTGTACAAGGAGCTCCTACTAAAAGACAGAGGAACCTAGTAACAAAGAAGGTAAGGCAGAACATCGTGTAATACCAGAGGGGGAAAGCAATCTTCAGCTGCTCGACGCGGGACAGAAAACCCTCCGTGGGTGCTAGTATCAGAAGCTGTGAGTGTCTTACAGAACATGTGAGGAGTTGATCTTGGAGGAGATCCTCCGATATCATTCTCATCTACCCCCAGCTCCTCAAGAGCTCTGCCTTCAGAATCCAACCCTACCAGCTACAAAGTAAATGAAAGTGTCATCATCTACATTAGAAACAAAATTTGTGCCGTATCCAAGAGAGCAATACATTTGTTCTTAATCCCTGAAACAAAAATTCTTCCCTGAAAGCCAACTATAGAGCCAACTATAGTGTACCCATACATCGTATACCCTACCTTCAAGTATATGAAAAGTAAATGACACACGATAACCTAATGGGTCGCTTAAGAAACACATACCTCTAGTTGAGGAAGCAGTGTGACTTTTGTGTATACCTCATCATTGTCCTTATTAGCCTGTGTAACATAAAGTGCAATTGGCAAGAGGCACATGAAGAAGCAAAGTTTAGCAGCTGCCAGAGAACTTCAGAAACAGGAGCACTCACCAGTAGCTGAACATTCACAACTCTGCAAAAGATTTGTGGCTGAAGATCAAAGGTGGGCATCTCCATGGGCGAATAAGGAGAAGCTGAGGCAACTTGTTCCAAGTGGCCCTGTGGGAAGTACAGGACCACATTTCCTTTCTTGGGCAGTGAGGTAAGTCGTCCAGCACAAGCATGCCACAGCTCAGAGTAGATTGAGCAAGGCACAGCGGATGAGGAGGATGATGATGAAGAGTTGGAAGAAGTGGAAGACAAACAGTGGAAACAACCATTGCCCTTCTCACAATGCCCATCACAACATGCATTGCCGGCGTTCTCTACATCACTCACTGCATGATTTAGATCAATTTCCATGAACACCCACTTTCCTGCCAATTGATGTTCCACACAAGCTCAACTAAAAATCCAGCTTTTTTGACGAGAGGAGAGTGGAACATCAAGAAATATGAAACCTTTGAGCAATCAGGAGGGCGTGAAACTGGGAAATGAGTTCAAATCATGATTAAGAGGGATGAAGTGTTTGGACAAAAATGAGTAAGTGGAAGATGAGGAGGGAAAAAAGGAGGCGAAGCAAATAATAACGAGGAACTCATATAGTGATTCCTCCTCCATTTGCAGGTACTGTTATGAGGGAGCAGAAGTAGCAGCAGACAGACATATCTATGGGAAGCACCAAACAAAAGCCAAAAGAATTTCTTTAATTTTATAAATAAAAAGCCCAATTTGTGTGTGTGTGAGAGAGAGAGAGAGAGAGAGACTGTGTTCAGTGGGGGGACAAGCCAAGACAGTACAGAACCCACACTACTTTGCTTTGTTGCCTTAGCTTTAACTTTTTCTTTTTCATGCTCAATAACAACTTTTTTCTTTTGTTTTTTTTCCCACCCTTTTGATTGTTTCCTGTGACTATACTCATTGAGCTTTCCACAAAGACAAAACAAAAGGTTGGTTTTCGTTCAATGCAACAAAAGTGAGTTTTTTTTTCTTTCCATAAGTTATTCCCAGCATGAAGAAAGTCACAAATAACCAATTCTACTGGGGGAATTTATGGAACTGAAAGTATACTCTCATTTAAATAACGGCCGCATCTGCATTAGAACCAACCAAACACAGTTAAAACTCCATTCTTTAGAGCCCAAAAGAAGGCATCATAGAAGTATCCACTTAAACGGCCACAAAAAGAAACTGGTCCAAGAAATGGACCATTTTGAATAAAGTCAATTGTGTGTTTTTTTCTTCTGGCCACTGGCCAGGCTTCAAGATATCAGAACAGAGAGAGAGAGAGAGAGAGAGAGAGAGAGAGTTAAATGTTAATACTGAGTACAAAAGAAAAGGTGGGGTCAAGAGGGGTTTTGGCAGCAACTAAGGTGGGGCGAGTGGGGTGGTGTTGTTAGTTGTTGGGACTCAGTGACTGAGAGCGCAAGCAGTCCATTCTCTTGCATCTCTTGTCTCATCACTCTTTGTTCCTTCTGTATATCCACAGATACCCATCTCACTCTCCCCTCCCGGCGCGTTGCTGTAAACTCTCTCTCTCTCTCTCTCCTTCCATTTTCATTATTCTCTTTTCATTCTTAATTGGTAGTCACTAATCCAGTGTGTTTCCATAATTATCAAGGATTCGAGGCCAGAGACCTGATGCAGCTGAAGCCCTGAGAGCTTCTAAGTTAGGACAGGACCGAGAATGGGAAGATAATGGAAGGAATGAGATGCCTCTGTTTTTCCATGTCCCATGACACTTTTGAAGCAATTAACAATTGGAAATAGCTGTAAACTATCATGGTTAGATGACCAAATGGAAATAATCTAATGGACGAAGATGCATCAGCAATATTTTATACGTGGAAATATGATTAGCTGCATTAACTGGGGCGAGAGAGCTGTCGGACATTAAGAAGAGCCAATAGATGAAGTCGGAAGTTGGATGATATAGTAGTGGAAAAGACAATTCCCGTAATTATTTACTTGGAATCTAAAAAGAAAATACTTTATTTTTCAAATAAAGCTAACAAGATGCGTTAAGGGTAGGTTTGGTTCGATTTTAGGGATGTCTCTCGAAAAATGCAAAGGTCATTAAATTAAATTAATTTTTGAAATGCAAATAATGTATGGTAAAATATATTTTAAAAACATATTGCAAAGCAACTTTGAAAAAATGCAAAATAATTTAACCTAAAGACTTTTGAGGAAATGCAAGGATTATTTGGTAAATTTTGCTTTAAAAAGCAACTTTAGTAGAGTAGCTGTTTAGTAGAAGCGAGTCCATTTAGGTGATTGATTGAAGCTTTTTAATGTTTAGTTTGTTTATAATTGAAAAAAATCATGTCTGTAGCTTTTTTTTTTTTTTTTTAAATTTAAATATTGATGAGAATGTTAAAGATGAGTTGTAACAAAGTTATATAAAAAATTTTGCACAAAAAAATTCAAATGAAAAAATTCACATCAAAGTGAACTTTTTTTCATTAAAAAAAAATAGTGCTTTTATTACAATGAACGTGGTAATATATGTCCTAAAGTAAGAAATTCATTATCTTTAAAAATTACAAATATTCTTAAACATTTCCTAAACTTCTAATTGTAGTGAAGATGAGTATAGTTAAATTCCTTTTTATAAGTGCAAGACCTTGTTAAAATTTAGGCAAATGATATCTAATGACCACAAACAACCTATGAGTGAGATTTAGATATCCAACATCTACTAAGTAGTATTTATCCACACAGAAATAATGTAAATTTAATCAACATATAACACAATAGAAACCTAATTACCGGTTAAAGGAGTCCTATGAATCTTTTTTTTTCTCATATTCTTCTTTCTTGAAACCTTGAAGGATTATTTGCAACAAGAACAACGCCCATGAAAATCTTTGTTTGATTTAGGTTAATGAGCACATCTAAATTTGAACATCCTCCAAATGGATCGAGTTTCGTATAAGACTTAAATTCATAATTTAACATAATGGTCTAATTGCAAATACGTACATGGAGTGATTATGCTAATGGAGAAAACGAATGGTGACGAGGCTTTGACAAGCTTTTCACGCAAAAGCCTTGTAAAGTTCCTTACTTTTTAGCATTTTTTGGTCGTTTTATAGTCTTCTATTCAAAATCTCTCTCACTCGTGCATGTAAATGTTTTCCGTAAGAATATATTTTTATGATCGTGGTTTATTAGAACTAAATCACTTTGATGCATTAGTAGTGGGTGCATTTGTTTCACATAAAATACAAGATTTGTTCAAAAAATGATTTTTTTATATCTCTAAGAAAAATTAGTTAGCGATAAATATTTTTATTGTCATTGTAAGTAATATAAGAGATCATTTTTTTTTGAATTTTTTTTTTTTAAATCTGGAGGTTTTATGAAAGAACATATTGGCTTTTTCAAAAGGAAAAAAAAGATCTAATTGTGGCATGCCGCTAGTATAAGAGATTTTTTTTGCCCAAACTTTTTTTAAAGGTATATATTGAGACTAAAAACTGTACACACGTCGATTTGTGCAATGACTTTTTACATTGTTAGCCTATCAATGAAAGCCAAAAAAAGAGAGAGAGAGAGAGAGAGAATAAAGAAGTAACAAGGGGAATTATTAATAAAGGGCAAATATCACAAAAATCTCCCAACTATGTCTACTAGACATAAATATCTAAACTTTTTTGTGTCACCAAAAACATGATGCAAATAACCTCAATTTTTCTTATGTTATTTAAAAATCCGAACTTATACATGTGTGACATATAAATTATTTATTTCAGTTTTCGTTTGGTGTATATTTGTCATAATGATATAAGTTTGAGGTTTTTTATAACAAAAAAATTGAGATATTTGTATCATAATAAGTAAATTTAGGATTTTGAGCAACACAAGAAAAATTGCACGATGACTATAGTTTTGAATTTTTTATGGTATCAATTCTAAGTAAAAAGAAGAGGAGGGGGTAAGAAAGAAACGAAGAAAGCGACGAATGAATGAAGTGCACGCGATGGAGAGGGGGGGAAGGGAGGAGGAGTGACGTGGGCGAGCGGTCGTATCAATTCGCCTGCGCCTTTGGCGCTGCATCTTAAGCCCCACCCCCTTCATTCCTCTCTCTCTCTCTCTCTCTCTCTCTTTCTGTCCTTTCCTTTTCTATTTTTTTTATGCTTCCGCCCTTACAATTTTTTAGTTTTTCCAATCGACCCCCCTCCTCCCTTCATTCATTTCATGCGCCCCCGTTCCCTTTCTCAAGCCTCCTCCGCTCCACCCCCATTAATCTACCCCTCCTAACTTTCCATCGATTCAGTATCTCGACCCCCGGAATAATCAAGCTCATGCCTCGCCTACTTAGGTCCAAAAGTTTCACATTCGTTCTTTATTCTAAACTCGAAGTTAAGTAGCCCATGAGAATAAAGTTGGGCGACAAAGACCGCCAACACGGGCATTGGGTAGTTATCTTAAGCAGCGAAGTTTGTGGCTGATAAGGAGGCACGTACAAATTTTATAAAAATTTCCTAGTGCGAGTTCACTTAAGATCGGTCCTGGTCATTAGTCGAAGAGGGACAATTGTGAAGTAAGGTCACGACGGTTGCTATGCGAGTTACGTGATATGATGATTGCAAAGAATTACATCATTCGAGAGACGAATGTGCCTTATTATAAGACATTAGGAGAACGAGAAGATAAACTCAAGATCTAGTTTGTCATTATCCAAGTATATATGGAAAAATCAGTTTGGTTTTCATAACACGAGGTCACGAGAGGGGGAGGAGGAAGGGGTTTCAAATTATCATGGAGCTTCGGCTTGGCGGCATGGCCGTGCCGATACTGAAACGTCACATTGACTGAAGCGTTCGCGTCACAGAAAGATAACAGCAGTTGCAGAGCACACAGCACCCCAGCGTGTGTGGAGTATCTTTGAAGCGCGCAGAGAGAAGGGGGAGAGAGAGAGAGAGAGAGTCAAAAAGGAGGTGATGTCAATGCGCGAAAACGAAACGAGAGAAAGGGGAAAAAAACAACAGGCAAAAGGATAAAAACGGAGCTCGTGGGCCGTCGCTATTGCTCCCCCAGCGTCCCTCGAGACTCATGCTGATGCTGCTGCTGCTGCTGCTCTCTCTTCTCCCTCTCGTGACAAGCACCACACGAGGCTCTCGGCACATGAACACATCCACTACGACTCCGACACGTTCAGGGCTTAAAAAAAAAAAAAAAACAAAACAAAAAAGAGAGCACCAAACATGCATTCATTCATCATTTCACTGACAATTGCACTGATAACATAAATCGAAATTCACATGTTTTGTTCTTCTTATTATTATTATTATTTTTTGCTTTTTCGTGTCGTAACGCACGGAAAATGCGAGGGCGTGGGTAAAAGTGAAAAGTGAAAGTTTCTTTCTTTCTTGTTTTTTTTTTTTTCCTCTTTTCCCTGAACCAAAAGGGCAAAACAGTAGCGGATTCGGATCGCCCGCGTTTGTCGTACCCTTTATTGAGCGACCGAAATATCCAAATCGAGCCCCAATCCCCGATGCGCTCTCGTGCAGTAGTGCAAGGACAGCGCTGGCCGATGCAACACTGTACGAGCCCATGCTGGGGCCTTCCGGCTTTGCCGTACGTCTTCCTTCGCATCCCCAGCGTCACGTTTCTACTCCCTCGTTCTTTGGTATTTGTATTTGGCGTGCTCTCGTCCTCGCTCCCCGCAAAACTAGCAGTGCAGTCTATGCCACAGTCGTTCAGCATGCGTTTATCAAGTCCAGCGCCTGTGTCTTGAGTCTGAGCTACAAGAGACTAGAGAGATCGTTTCGTGGCATAATCAAGATTAGAGGTCGAGTCCTAGCTAGCTCCATCTTCGGACTAGGGTGGATGGAACTTCAAGGGGTCATGATGGAATCTCTATGTGGGATAGAATGTTATAGGAAATCAATTGACTCCTCATTGATATTTCAAAGCACTTTCTTGTTTCTAAGTTAAAGTTGATTACGTTCATTAATCTTCACACTCACTAGGTCATACGCTAATGAATCGGAGTGAATTTTCTGTCCTTAAGTCCATCTTATTTAGTTTCTGAGCATGTGTTTTACTCTTCTGAAAAAATCAATTATCATATTTATAGCAAAGAGGAGCTTTGATGAAACATCAATATGAAATGTTTCACGAGACATATTACATGAGGGGCTAGCAAGTAATGCCCTAGAAAGATAAAGGTTGGTCTGCAATGGCTTAATTCCCAAGACCCCAACTTTAGGTCCAACCTCACTTTACCCCAGATTTTTTTCTCTAAAAAAGAAAAAAAATCATAGATTTTACTATAGTGCCAAATCTAACCTGAGTTAAAAAATTACTGCTAGTATCTTTAAAAATGTCAACTTTAAGGCCAATTAGAAGTTTATTATTAAAATTTGCGTTTTTGCTAATATCTTTATTTTTGCATGAAACAATAGTAACCTCCTGATGTTGAAAATCTTGGAGAAATCGGCAGTGATTTTTGAACGTGAGGGGCAGATCTGGAATTTGAGTGAAAGTCAGTGATTTTTGTTAGGCAAAAGAAAGTCCGGGGGCAGAATTGAAGTTGGACATAAAGTCGGGATTTTTCAAAGAAATTAGGCCAGCTTGAAATTGAAAACTCGGCAAACTTCCAGTGAGGGAAACAAAGAAAGAGAGAGAAAGGGAGGAACAAGGTGGGTCCGAGACGAGGAGACATATGGCATCAGCATGATTGCGAACTTACAATTTGGTTGTTCGCATCTCTGCTATTCGCCCCAACACTGCTTTATACAAAAGTCGCCCCTCTTCCCCTCATGGACAGTCTCCAAAAGCTGGGAGATGTCACATTCCTTTCCTTTTCTTTCGTCGTTTTCAGTAGGATTACGCCCACCTTCGTATGCACGTCTGCGCTTAGGTCCCGTTACTACGAATTCGGAAAAACCCCCCACGACACGATTAAGGGAAGGAGGAGAGGGGGGAGGTCTAATGATTTCGCGAGTCGGTTCTGCCTCCTCTTTGATCCTTGATTTTCTCGATTTCCTTCGCTTGAGGAAAGGCGTGCAAGCCAAGATTTGCAGACCACAAAGGTACCCTTTTTTCCAAATAAGAGGAGTTTTCAAAAGGTATAAAGTAGGCATAAAGCTTTTTCGATTCAAGGCAGTCGTCGTCCCCATCAAACTCGTCAAGGATGCAATTCGTCTTGCCTGGCCCATGAGACATCGTGAACGGCAGACCACCGGCGCAGCTTTCTGGGTTTTGCGATCCCGATACCGAGCAGGAACCCGAATTTCTTGTCATATCGATGTTTCGTCCTAAAAATTAGAAATGGGTCTCGTGTTTCGACTCTTTCTAAGCCGGATGAGTTCCGGTATCGAACCAAATCGCTAATGGAACCGAGGGCGAGGGGTCGGTGGATGGTCGCGATCGGTCTGAAGCTCTGGCAGCATTCGGTCTCTCATGTCGCGCGGGCAACAGATCGATCCGGAATTAACCTCAATTAATGTCGATGTTTCATGCGGGCGTCTTTCATGCGGGTGTCGCCCAACTCCCACATGAAACAATGCACGGTTTTGTGTTCTGTCCCCTCGCGACCAAAAGGAAGTGGGGGAAGAGAACAACAGGGCAGGGAAAATCTTGTCACCGGCAAAATGTGACGTGACCACTGTCTTGGGCCATGCGCAGGCGAGAGAACGATGAGACGTCGGCGGTGTTATTACGCTCGAATAATTGAGCAGCTAATTGGGCGGATCACGGTTGGAACATCTTAATCAAAGCGCTTAATGGGGTCGTGGGGAACGTCTCGCTGGATTCGACGACACGAATCGATTAGCCCCTAATCGAGGTCAAGTCCACCGTCGAAACGGGATCGCCCGGCTCGTGGGGCCGCCGCGATGGGCCGGGGGAGCCATGTCGTCCTCGTCGTGCTCTCGTCCAAGTTGGGTATTTGATGGATCCGAGAGAGAGCGAGCGAGAGGGGAGGAGGGCCGACATGTTTCGATAACTTCGAGAAGGCGACGTCCAATCGCGTACGGACGTTTTTGTCGGGCGTGTTCGTTTTTTTTGCGCGAACTGATTAATAGCTAGAAAAGAGAGAAAACAAAGCAAAAGGGGGGAATCACAAAATCAGAAAATGTTAACTGAGTTCACGAAACGACAGACGAGAGCAATTTAACTTTTGCAATGGGCCGGATCCTAAGATTTCTAGGCCTGTCGAGGTTCTGTTCCTACGGGTCCATTTGGTGTTGTTGGCTTTTATTATAGACTATGCTAATTAATTGCTATGTCCTAGCTTAACCACACAATAGTAATCACCAGGGGGTCATGTAGCAAAAAATCACGCAAAAATCATTATTTCTTTCGAATTAGTGGTAATTCAGTTTCTATCTAGAATTTGGATGTGCCTTCTGCTCTAGTTACGAGCTTTTTGGTTTGGTTTGGACTCAAGATGGTTCAAGTTAAATTGAAATGCACTTCTCCGGCGTTTTTGCACAGAAAATATTATTAAGTCTATCCCAATTTTCGATTACCGTACCTTTATCTTTTCTATGTAAGATCTTCCATTAGAATGCGCAATAGTAAAACTATAATTGATTGAAAATGGAAGGTTTGTTTCCACGGCGATGTACAAATTAACAAATCAATGGAGACCGTCCTTTTCCTTTTAAGAATTCGAAAAAAAAAAAAATATTGTTCATGCTTCATCAAAATTGGTGTATGTATACTTAATTCTATGCTCTATACCTGTGCATGGTCCTTGTTCACTTGTTGTGACAATTCTATTCGCACAAAATCAAATGGACCCTCAACCTGGCCAAGTTCACGATCGGAGCCACTTTCTTGAAATTCCTCGGTGATTTCGGCGGTGCCGGAAATCTCAGCAAACGTGGGCGTTCGATGATGGGAAGAAGACACGTCCGAGTTCGTCCTCTCACTATACCGAATGGTCGATGAATAGTCCTCTCGACTGTGATTACTTGCATCTTTCTTCTGTTTCTTTCTCTTCTCTCTAACTCCCGCGTGCCATTGCTTTATCACGCTCGCTGTTTGCTCCTCCAAAACTGCACTTTTGAATTGCGATCCCATCTGGAGATCAAGAATGAAGGCGCCGGGGATGTTAAGATTGCTTCATAAATTAGTTTACTAAATCATGGAAAACAAACTATAATGGGGTTTTCAAATAAGTGGATCTTATATTAGCTTTCAATACGAGCTTGTCATTTAACTTGGTAAACTAATTCTGCAGATCGCGAAAATATATACGTCTAAGAGATTGTTCGTTTCGTTTGTCCATTTAGGGTATTCTTATGTTGAGATTAGGCGAAATGGTACCTGGGTTACGAGAGCATAGAGGGGAAGCGTGATGTAACTGCAAAGGACTTGGACAGTAACCCTGGAACATATTGCACAGGCTAGTTAGTTTAGACAAAAAAATCAGTACTTCACATGTACGTAGTCATGGAAAATGGAGAGGAATTGTGGGCACTTACGCTAACACCACCCTAACAATGATTATCTCTATATGTTCATGGTAGCAAGATTTTATCCCAAATTGCAGCTGAAAGATGTAGAACTTCAGATTATCAGGCATCGGTTTTTTACGACAAACAAATGAAGAATAACTTTACAATGTGATTAGTAGAAAGAAGAGAGTCATGTACCGTGACCCAAATGAAGAAAGCAAGCTCAAATGCATTCTGAGAAAAAAAGAAATGAAAAATAGGGTTTCGGTCAGCGAAATGCTATTAGTATAGAATAGTCCTTCATTGAAGCCGAAATGATGGGAGTGTCTTTACCATGAACAATGTGTAGTGCAACAGTGTCAAGACATATTTTGGATGGCTGAACCAGAAGAGCTTGTCATTGGGTTGCACCAGCGGCGTTCCTTTGATAACAACGTTCTGGTTTTGGAGCTGAAGCGCCATCCTTGCTACAATCACCTCCAGTTTGGTCCCAAGTACCAGCACTATCTGCAACATTCAAGATTTTAGTGGTTACAGCAAAGTTTTTAGGACAAGGAATTATGAGAAGTTGAAATGTATTAGGAGAGAAATCATAGACTAATTACCATTAGAGGCATAAATGACACCCAAAGGTACACGTACCACCCTGTCGTTTTCATTGACAGTCATCAGCAACATATAAAGGTGTTGAATATTTCGAAAAAAAATGAACAAACAAAGATGTTTTCGGACATTGATCATACCATGCACGTCGATGAGCATAAAGATGACCACAATGAGCCACATGAAAGGGCTGTTCATGGATTTACATCAAAGGAGGGATAAAAACATGTTAGATTGGTTTCCATGGCAAATACAAGATCAGCAAAAATTTTCTATGTGACAAATATGGCAACCGCTCAACCTGATGCCAACGACTGCTCTGAAGTCATCCTCCAGGGATCGCTGTATATACTTTTGGAAATCGAATGATTTATTTGTAGACAGATGGGCCTATCAAAAGAACAGCGAGAGACAATATGATAGTATTCAGCAAACGGCAGCACTACGCTTTAAATTTCCAGCTTCACTTTGACCTCTCCATTCTGTGTAATTTTTAATGAAACAATAAGAGGCAGTCAAGACAAAAATGTGGGTGTGCGCACCGAAATGAATCCATGGCGCAAGGTGAGATAATCAACTTTGGCGACGGAGTGGAAGAACTGCCGGAAGAAGCATTTCTGTTCCAACAATTTCCCAAACAAGTCAATAGAAGAAAAATCAAACGGTGGTCGTTTTAGGAGGAGACCATAGGGCTCTGTATGCTCACCGTCCACAAGTGAAAGGATGTCTCTGTGAAAGCTCCCATGTGCCTACGGCCGAACGTGGTCTGCCTTGTAAATCTGAACCGATTCGGATCTACTCATAAAAACAGAAACGAACCATTGCAACTTCATCAATAAGAACCTAACATTAAAATGTCAAGGTCTGCAATTACTAAACAAATTAAATCTCGTTTTCATATCAAATAATGCTGTTTTTAACACTTTGTTTTTAGTCCCCCTTGTGAGATCATTCGTGGACAAGGTCAGTATGAGTGCAACTTGTGCGAACCAATCTAAGGACTCCCAACATTGTTGACCTCATGAAAAATCTAAAAGGGACATCGATGTATCTATAAATCTGCGTTGTCAATTTACTATTTCTGTCAATTAGCATGCGCTAGGAAAGTGACATTTCTTTGCATTACCACTTTGCCAGCGAGGCACCACAGCATTGATACTAGACATTAGCAAACAGAATAGAAGGAAAAAAGACTCTGGTCCACAGTGACGAGCTTAGGCAGCACCTTTCATTTTGAGATATAGAGGGATGGCAAAACTATGAATTCGAGCGAATATCAAGTCGAAATTTTACAGTTGTTTATCAGTATGTTGATATTCCATCGTTGTCACACATGACAAATGACATCAGAAAATTTGGTAACGTTGCTAGTTTAATATATAGATTAAGGACTTTAATGTCAAAATAGAAGGGTATAAAGAATCGGCTAGCAGAGACAAGATGTCATCCCATTCCTATAATAAACAATGTCCATGTGATCAGCAAGCAAAAAGCAGGAGAAGGTTGGTCCAAAAAGCAATGCGATTTTGACTTCTGAGCAGAGACAAATTTAGATTAAAAGAGAGTTCATCTGACATATCACCATTAGCTGCTTGATACTCCACCGTTTCAGTCTCTTTCTCCCAGCCTTTCCATCGCCTCATCTGCCAAGACAGTACGCAGAAACAGTTTCATTTGATCAGTGATAAAATCTGACTTTGCTTATCGAAAAAACAGAAGTTTCCTTGACGACAAAATCACGAGTGCAGCAGATGTGTGCGGTCAAGAGTGCCGCGATCAAGCGAAGCAAGTGGGTATGGCGATGGCCCTACGTTCCCCAACTGTATGGACTCTGACCGATTTAATTCTCTCGACCCTCTTCTGTTTTTGAAGCGGAAATTTCAGTAACTTGCACTTGAAAAATGACAAACGCGCACAACGAATCGGACAATGGATTGATGAGGGTGTTGTGGAGTGGGGACCAGGTCTGAATATGGTCGCAATTCTTGCCAAGAGGTCAACATATGTTTGCTTATTAAATACCAAAATTAAGTGCAAGCGAATAACGAAAGACCGCGCATGATTTGGTCTATGTATCTTGTTAATTGGAAGAAATTCCGGATAGGCAGGCTATCTTTTTCGTTGCATACCCTTGCTTTACTCCATCCACTTTTTGCACACTTTTTGACTCATGAAAAAAGAACGCTCTGCGGTCTTTGATAAAATAGATATAGATGCTTCTCAAAATCTTGACGTAAATAGTCAAAAAAACAAGGCAAAGGTATTATGGAATCGTGACTGTGATACCTTAGCTCTTCCTAAAGCCATGGTGAGAACACTGTAGACAATCTGCATGACAGCTAAAACGAAGATGAAGATGCTGAGCTGGTTGAGGCCTTCTTGTGATATAAGCGAGGTCATTCCCTGCAACATTCCAGCATAGCTAATTTGAGAAGGGTCTAGTATCCCTGAAGTGCTTACCCCTTTGCCGAAAAATTGTAATGGAAATGCGGTCATAATAATAGTAAATTTCCACGGTCAAACAAATTCAATCAAATAGGGCATGAAGTACGTGATCAGACGCGCATGTACCTTAGCACCACAATAATCAGAGCCCTCGCCGTTCTCGGCCAATCTCCGCTCCATTTGCCATGGAACATCATCGTTCAGGACACCTTTGGCTATCCAATCTAGGGACGAATCGGCCACCAGAGTCCGGCCAAACGCAAGCTTTAATTTGGTGGTTTTGGTGGGAGCACTTCTGCGGCATGGAAGCATCTTGTCGGCAACTCTAGTTGGGACGCAGATCTTGGAGATGTATCTTTGGGTTACGGCCAGGATGAGAGACATGAAGCCCAGAAGCATGAGCACTGTGGCAGATTAAAAACCCCAAGCCAGGAAATGGTCAAAAAGGCGATGAACTTATGGTCAGGGTTAACGTAGTAAAATGGAGTTGGTAGCATATATAGTCGAACATTATTCAATGCAGGGGTCCAAAAGTTTTGTAGGAAACTGGCCAAAGCACACAAGAAAATCTTCCAGGGGAAAAATAACTTATCTTTCTATTTGTCTGGGATTCTTGCCATGTACGCAGGTTGAAATTAAGAAATCACTCAAGCATTCACAGATTGGATTTAAACTACACTCGCCTTGCATGGACTCTCATTACTTCGTGAAAATGTTATTTGCACCGAACTCTTTCAAATTCAGACATACATAGCCAATTCGAGTAAATCAATATTTCCTTCTCGGTGTAGGTAACCTCGGATATACAGCTATTGCCTCGACACGAGTGACTGAACACGCCTTACCTGATTTGAGCTTTTCGACGGCCTCGAACAGCGCAGTCTTCCGGTGCCGTTTGAGCCACTAGAAGAACAACAGAACCAAAAAAAAGACAAAGTCAATCATCACGAAGCTTTTTAGGTCCTCTGCGAAACTAGCTAACTCCAAATGCTCTCTCCGTTCTCATCTTCCCTCTCTTCTTTCTTCCCTGGTGTCCAGGATATGTGGACTTACATGGCAGAGAAGGTGGATCAAGTGCTCGATGAAAATGGAGAAAGAGATGAAGAGGAAGCAGACGGCGGCCAAAGCCCATGTGGGTGTATCCTGCAGAGAGCGAGTGGCTGCTGCTGCTGCTCCTTCTGCTCCTCCAGCCATAACTATCCGATTCTGATGATGAAGCTCCTCTGTTATTTGGAGACTTTTGAGGTATCTCTTTATAGTGAAGGGGGTCCGCATCTATATTTTTGTGGAGGACTTGGTCTGAAGAAACAGTGATATATTCAAGTTAACTATTGACTTGTTCCCGTGATCGAGAAGCGTTCAATCTTGGGAGGAACCGAACAGCAACGAGACTCGGCCATGGCCAGAGAAGTCCACGCAAGTAGCACCTGCCACCAGATGCAGGTCTCTTCCGTTAATCTGTGCGCTTTGACACGTTTCTGTCTAGTCCGCATCTGGGTCCTTTCCCGCCTCCCGCATTAAAAGATAGATAGTTACGTTTATTAGAAGCCCTAAAAATTCAAACCCTATAGGTTGATTATCGATATATGACATAAGGCATGAACTCACCATGCGTGGCGTAAGTTCGATCTTCTGCACCGTCAGTACAGATGATTCCTTGTTAAGGCCACGGCTCGAGTTTTAACTCGCATCGTACAATGGACTATTTCGTTGGTCTAATGTTCATTTAGAAAAAAATGAAAAGCTTACTTGATGGAAAGGTAACTGACTACACACGTGGCTCAGAAAATAAAAACACAGGTCCAACTAGGCCTCAACGTGTGAAGGTAGGTTCTAGAATTTGTGGAATTTTGAAAAGCTTGTTATCTATGCATTTCTCTTCTTGACTCGAGCAGAGGGAAATATGCTAACTCTCGTATTGGTCGAATCAAGGTAAATGCTGATCGCAAAAGGAAAAAAGGTATGTTGGCGAAGATTCCCTTTGTCCCATAATGTTTCTATTAATTAAGCAAATCTATTCTTGCGACATCTTTAAGCATCATAGATTTAAACTTATCGAATGCTTTTGCGCACGACCCTTAATGATCGGAAAAGGATACGAGGAAAGATTAAAGTATGTGACAAGGAATTGTTGGCGGGGTCAAGGGTGGATAACTACTACGATTTCCGCAAGTATAAAGAATTGGAAAATCAAGACAATGGATTATTAGACACGTGTTGAGTTTGCTAGCAAACGTAAGGAGCTATTGAACCTAGAAATTCTGATCTAGAAAGGTCTAAAGGGTGAAACCGAAGACGTAGTAAAACGTTCAAAACCATGGTGCTCATCCAACATCGAAGCCTTGTACATGACGGCTGGATAGACTGGTGAGGCCGGCTGTGGACCCGTCATTATTATTACGTCCAACCATCTAGAAATTCTCGTTCGGTGCTTTTCACTTTTGGAGGTACGAGGAAAGATTATCATCAGGCATTCGCTCGGACAAAAAATACCTTGGAAAAATAAAGATAAATCATTTTCCCTCATTTATCTTTCCCTTAGACCCAGCATATTCTCCTCCTGTGCACTCCTTTTAATTTTCTTTCTTTTCTTTTTGCTTCTCCTTAAGTCAGCCATAGCAATGGGCCATGGCAAGTGACTGGCCATGAGTAGCTCAAGCCTCGCTAGATGCTTGTGGCGAAACTTGGCGAGGCTTGAGCTCACTGATCTAGCAAGGCCTTGAGCCTCGTTGACTTGTGACGAGGTTTGAGCTTATTTGTGACTATTGTTGACTGGTAAGGAAGAAAGAAAAAAAAGAAGAAAAGGTAAATAAAGAAAAAAAGAAATAAAATTTCAATTTTTTTGATAATTATCTCTAGGATCAGATATTACAAATCAAATGGCGAAAAATATTTTTATTTCATTTTCATATTACAGGTAAATATTATAAAATATTATCATTTTTTCTGGAAATTGATTTTCAAAAAATATTTTTAGAAATGATAAATTTTCGTAAAACAAAAAGGACCAATAACTTTTGAATTTTCATGAATGAGAAAAGGTGATGATTGTATAACTTTTTTTTTTTAATTCTCCTAATGATACGCATCTTGAACTGCAAATTTCTTATATAAGTAATCGCTGCTACTTATGGGAAGCAGCTGATCCAGCATTATTTGAAAAACATATCATTTTTGATTGAAAAGGGACGAATTCCAGCATCGTGACAAGCCGGAAAAGACGGGCGAGTTAGTGATTGGGCAGCTCTCCACGGGCCCCTGTCAAGTCTATCAATCAAGATCTCACTCTCGCTCTTCTTTTATTATATAACTTTCGAGGGAACGACTAGCCATCCTATTTTGAACATGTCAACTGGCGTTGGATTGGATGCAAAATTGCAGATGGCTTGTATTCGGTATGTCGCATCTGGGGTAAGCTTTAACTAAAGGAGAAAGTATTCTGACTATTTTTTAAACCGTTGAAATTCGAGTTTATTAAACTGATTATTCAAAAACCTTAGTTTAATTCCCTTCCAACCGTGTTGGCACTTTAACTAACCACAAAAGCTGGCACATGGGTTAATTTTATATGACTTGCCTGACCAGTTATTGCTTCCCCACAAGCAAAACTATATAGTTCGTTGACTAGCTCAATTCAACTAATTTGATGGTTTAGGAAACGTTGAAGAGTCATTGATTTTTGAGTTTTACCATCATAATATTCTTTGAGAGCTTGTTATAAATTATAAATTTTCAAAAAAGTGGATTCCATAGTAATTTATAATTATTTATTATTTGATTTTTTTGTGATCTGTTATTTTACAATGAATTAAAGAATGTCACCTAATTGTTTCTCTTGATTTTTCAACATTAAGGGCTGGAGGCTGAAGTATATAGAAAACATAAAGGGTGCATTGCGCCATCCTCATGTCTGTTCTCCAGCCTTTCCATGGCCTTGCAAATGTCATTTTCCAATAATAGAAAGTTCTAATGTGCGGGACTTGCATAAGAGAGAGAGAGAGAGAGAGAGAGAGGCTCTATTATATATACTTGAAAGAATTCAGATCAGAAACTGTAGAGATGCGGCATTGGCTATGTCAAAAGTCAACAGCTTATTGGCTTTGATGAAGAATGGCGTTCTGCAGAAATTTCTCCAAGTCAACTGTAACCCGTGAGCGAAGCATGCTGGTTTCCAACTGAACTCCAATGATGTTACTCAACACCATTTGTCTTCTCGATGAGATTAATCATTGGATAGCTAATTCGAGGCCGGACACGCTTATCTGATCAATGAAAATTCGCAGATGTTCTACTGGAAGAAGGGCATGATCGTATTACCGTATCTTATGACGTATATTGTGTCCGTTCAACTAAGATCCCGAATTGTATGCATATACTACATTCATGGGACATGTGCGGTCGTTTCCATGTCATAAACTAATCTCAGCTTCCTGCGCAACAGGATATTACTACATTAGAGTGCCACATATATAAAGATAGCCAGTCGATGATTATGCGATAGGTAGATACACCTTGATAAATTCGGGGTGATAGTCTATCACGTGATCTTGAAATCATTAAACACTAATACGGGCGTATCCAAAATGGAGATATTCTGAATGTTTCATCTAGATGCAAGAGAGAACAATACCGGTTCGACGAATCTTCAGTTTCCACAGCCGGCTATACTTTCCCTGGCCAAATTTCCATTGACTTTGCGTTTCAGTTCGAGCAGCATTTTCCTGACAAATCTGCTTCGTTCTGCAGTTCCAGTCATTTAGGGTCGTCGAACCGAACCCAAATGACAAGCTTTAGGCCGGCCCCAACAATACAATATTACAATCCAGGACTATTATGGAGTCTTCAGTCAAGTGATGAGCAAAGTCTTTACAAAGTGCTCTAAACTTAAAAGGCGCGCCATCTAGAAACAGGGTTGATTTCCAATTCCACTGCTTCTCTTTTGGGTTTGATTGAATGAAGAGAGAGACGCCCCTATTAGAAAATCTGCAGATGAATCAAGAGTTAAAAGAACCTGTGGGGGCGACTTCGAAAATCTTGCACCAAATGATATGTGGCGATTGTAATTTGCAATCCATGCGCTGTGCAAGTCGTTGCGATTTGAACCCATTTAACGTCTTCTTACACTGCCTATTATAGGCCATCGCTCTTATTTTCCCATCTTACCATCGACCGGTCGTGGATAAGACCAATGGCATTTTATCGGTCGATTCTTTCCGCCATATGAACTCAAGGATAGGAACAGAAAATGTCGCAAATTATGAGCGATCGGCAACTCTCTATTATCTCAGTCACTATCTTTTGCAATAATTACCAAAAGAAAAAGTCTCAAAAGTGTGCAGACGCTAATTTTGACTGGACGTTGGAAATATATCCGAAGATTCCGATATCGATTATGTTCAAAGATTCTAATATCAATTACGGATAAATTGATTTGGTTAATTTGTGATTAATCGAAGGGATTGGAAATTGTATTTCTTGTGTATTTTTTCCTTTTTTTCTCTTCTTTTCTTTTGCATAATAAAGGAGCGTTGTACACAATACAGAGTAATATAATGAATACAATTTTTCCCATTTCTCTCTCAATTTTTGTCATGGTATCAGAGTTCGCTTTCCTGACCTAGCTTCCGCATGTCTAGAATTGCCGTCGGTTCCATGTTTGAACGTTGTTGCATCTTGCAAAACAATTCAACAAACCGAATAGGAATTCAAAATTTTTTTGATACCATGGTAGGGAATTCATCAACGAAGGAAACGCCTATCTCATCTTTAGCGCAAATCAATCCATTTTCCTCGCAGGAACAAGAACAGGTTCTTGTTCTACCTTATGGTAATAACTTTCGACATTTTCCTCTGGCAGTACCTCGGGAGAAAGTGGGAGAGGAGGTTCTGGAAGCATCATGGCTGCGGCTACAAAGAAAGGGGGTCCTTACCCTAGATCTGATGGTTGGGAGTTACGTGGACAATTGGATGGAATTTGTGGATAGGCGCGGATGGCTAGGATTTGCGCGGGCAATCGGATGGATGAGACTCGTGCAGCTGATGGGATGGCTAGGATTCACGAACAGGGTCAGACGGCTACCAATCCCCCATATGTTTAACTAAATTGAACGCCCCATATCAAGCCACGTTTGCCTCAGCATACAAAGGTTTCTATGGCTCCAAAATTTCCGCATCATCAAGGAAGGTTAGTAGACCAATTCAAAACTCAAAAATAAATATTGGTGAATATTGTAATCATTCGCACCATACTATAAGCACATGTTGGAAACTACAAGAAAGCCTAATGAAAAGGCCAAAAGGGAGAAATAATCAAATATTTATTAGGTCTCAACACAAAAAATCAATGGGCCTCATCGGGCAATTACTTAGGACAAATATGATAATATTGTACAAATTTTAGACCCATTGAAGATACAGGATAACAATGCTGGATTCTCAGGTACCTCTCTATACCAAGAGAATTCAATTTCAATTGATACATGGATAATTGAAACAAGGGCTAGTGACCACATAATATATGATAAGGAACTCTTTTCTTATATTTACAAAGGAATGCAATCTTTTGTATCAGTTCGACTCCCAAATGGTAATATCACCTATGTTACCAAAAGTGGCACTATTCAACTTGGTCCAAATCTCATCCTTCTCTTTGTCTTTAGAGTTTGCAAGGACTGTCGTTACATATTTAATTTTGAAAATTGTCTATTTCAGGACCTTTCGACTGGTAAGCTGATGGGCTTGGATAGAGTTGCGCAAGGACTATACTTTTCGATTAATTCCCCGGAAGATTTAAATTTTTTGAATAAGAGCATTTATTGTAATGCAATCAACAAGAATAAAAATCTTCTTTTTCATTAGCGATTGGGCCACAATGCAAGCTATCTTCACCCAAAATGTCCGATATGCCCCTTGGCTAAATAGTCTCGAAAATCCTTTCCATCTAGTGCATCTTGAGTTAATAGAATTTATTCCTTGCTCCATATGGACATTTGGGGTCTTTATCATACCCCTCATCGTGATGGATCTCGTCTTTTTTCACTATTGTTGATGATTATTCGCGTGCTACTTGGGTATATCTTAGGCAGTCAAAAAGTCAAACTTTTAGTCACCTATCACGATTTCTTTCCTTGATTAGGAATCAATTCGATAAATCTGTGCAAAAAATTTGTATAGATAATGGTAATGGATTTTTCACTTCTGATCACAAAGAATTCCTATCTTTCTATGGAATAATCCACGAAAGTACTTGCACTTACACTCTACAATAAAATGGAGTTGTTGAGCGCAAGCACAGACATTTGTTGGAAGTAGCTTGCGCATTGAAATATCAAGCTTCTATTTTCAAGTCCTTTTGAGGAGATTCTGTCGTTACAACTACCTATTTAATTAATTGCATGCTAATTCGGATTCCCAATGGGAAGACTCCTTTTGAAATGTTGTACAATAGAAGACTAGCCAATGATCATCTTCGGGTTTTTGGATGTTTATGTTATGCAACCAATGTGGACCCTAGAAACAAAATGGACCCTTGAGCAACGTGTGTTCATGGGATACCTAACGTGTGTTCATGGGATACCCCTCCTTTCAAAAGGATATCAAGTTATGGATATTTCTACAAGTTAATTCTTTATTACAGGGATGTTACATTCCATGAAGACATGTTCCCTTTCAAGGAAATAATATCTTCACCAGACTCGACCTCACCATCTTCAGAAAGACAATGACCATTTTTATCTGAAGAAGATCTATCCATACCTTTGCCTTATTATCTTGTTGCACCAGAACCATCCACAACAGAAGCCGTGCCAGCATTAGAAAAACCTCAAAGTGTTATGGAGGAATTGCAAGAAGTGGATATTTCTCCTTTCTCATCAGGAACTTCGAAAACTTCTTCTTATTTCTCACCGGTACCTAAACAAATATCACCTTAGCAACTTCGGCATTCCTAGAGGCACATTTGTCCACCCACATGGACTAAAGATTATACATGTTCTATAATGAGTTCTCGAGGTACACATTATCACGTATCATCATATGTCTCTTTTACACGACTAACCCCAAGCACATGAATTGCATTAGCCGAATATCGGAAGAATGGGAACCATCTTTTTTCATTGAAGTGGCATGTGATCCTTGGTGGCAACGTGCAATGGAATTGGAACTTAATGCTCTCATGGAGAACCGCACATGGGATATTGTTCCATTGCCTCCCCATCGGAAACCAAGTCGTTGCAAATGTGTATAAAATCAAGTTCAAGGTAGATGACTTTGTTGAAAGATACAAGGCTTGTTTGGTTGCGGACGGATTTACCCAAAGAGAAGGTTTCAATTATCATGAAACTTTTTCACCCGTTGCAAAGGAAGTAACGGTCCGCTCCTTCTCATCTGTTGCCACCATTCAAAATTGGTTGCATCAAATGGATGTCCAAATGCATTTCTTCATGGTGATTTAGATGAATCTTCCTTCGGGTTTACGTAGACAAGGGGAGTCTTGAGTATGTAGCTTGCGTAAATCCCTATATAGGCTGAAGTAAGCGTCTAGATAATGGTATGCCAAGTTCACTGCTGCACTAACTAATGCAAGATTTCAGCATTCCAAGCATGATTATGCTTTGTTCACACGAATCACAAGGAATTCATCAATTTATTTATTGATTTGTGTTGATGATATACTCCTCATGAGAAATAATGAATATTGTGTTGCAAAATTCAAGGAATATTTGCATTCCACCTTTCATATCAAAGACTTGGGGCCTCCCAAGTACTTTCTCAGCATTGAGATTGCTCGGAATGACAAAGGAATCAGCCTCAGTCAAATAAAATTTATCTTGGAGATTGTTTCAAAAGTAGGATTATCAGGATGTAAGCCTGCAGTTATCCCGATCGAGCAAAATACCAAACTTACAACACACGAGTATGATTAGGAATCTTCTTCATCTACTAAGGATGCATTACTCAAGGATCCATCAGGATGTCAACGACTCATAATTAATATATCTCACCATGATGAGACCTAACATATGCTATGTGGTATAGATCCTCAACCAGTTTATGCATAATCCAAAGCAATCCCATATGAATGCAGCTTTGAAGGTTGTAAAATATTTAAAGGGGTGTCTCAGAATTGGCATATTCTTATCTCGTAATTGCAATATGAAGATGGCAGCTTTATGTGACACGGACTATGTTACTTGCTCAATAACCAAGAGGTCTATTATTGGTTTTTGCATCAAATTGGCAAATTTATTGATATCATGGAAAACGAAGAAGCAATTGACCGTATCATTATCATTAGCCAAATTAGAGTATCGAGCCATGGCGAAGACCACGTGTGAGATTATTTGGATACGATCATATCTTGTAATACGGATCAATAGACCTAGAGAATTATCTTGCGATAACAACACTACACTTAAATCGGCACCAAATTCAGTTTTTCCAAGGACAAAACACATAGAGGTTGATTGTTATTTCACTCGAGACAAAATCAAAGAAGGAGTCCTTGTGACAAAGGGCATTGGAACCGCGAAACAATCTACAGACATTTTAACTAAGCCCTTATGTCAAAGATGACGCACATACTTTTTAAGCAAGTTAGGTGTCATAATATATACAGGCCACTAGCTTAAGAGGAAGTGTTGGAAATATATTCGGAGATTCCAATATTGATTATGTTCAAAGATTTTGGTATCAATTACGGACAAATTGATTTGGTTAATCTGTGATTAGTCCAAAGAATTGGATATTGTATTCTTGCATATTTTTCCTTTTTTCCTCTTCTTTTCCTTTGCATAATAAAGGAATGATGTACACAATACAGAGTAATATTTTTTTTTTGGTCAGAATACAGAGTAATATTTTTTTATATATAATTTTTTTTTTTTTTTTTGTCGAATACGAGTAATATATTGAATACAAATTTTCCTATTTCTCTCTCAACTTCTATCATTGGAAATTGTTGACGTTGACAATTTTTGAAATATTTTTTCTCCTTTTCTAATCCTTTTTTTTTTTTTTTTTTTTGGTACTTCCCTCTACCGGTCACTGGCCATAGGCAAGGATCGCCCTCGCTAGCGATCACTTGTTGCTAATGACTAGTGGAAGGAAATAGGAAAAACAAAAAAGTACGAAGGAAAACAAGGTTTCAATTCTTCAATTCAATTAAATCATATTGCTCGACACAACTTTCCATTATCTTTCTTTCGCTGAGTGGCATTTTTAATTGGATTCGATTGTCTAAGAAGAACATCATCGACTGAACTCGATTAGAAAGTAAATCTAATTGAAGCTCGAGCTCAAATATTAAGACTACTATAAAATCGAGAAATCATATTATTTATCTGCTCCCAATGTCATGTTGGCATGTCGTGTCATGTCATGTTGCGAGTCATGTGTCAGTACTACTTCAACGATAGTGTTATCTATTTTTCTCCAATGCGTTTCATATTTCTAACAAGAAGTTTGTTGGAAGAGGTAGATCCCAACTGTGCAGGCAAGTTTGTGTAAGATGAACAAGGTTCAATGAAGGAGATCCTGTCACATGCTCTCCCTAATGCTTTGGCTGATGACCTTGACAACATTGTAGTTGTTCTCTTCGAGGATGCTGATAGCCCCCTTGATCTTGGCAAGCAGGAGTGTAGCCTCATCCTCGAAGTCGAATGTTGCCTAAGCGGCCCTTCATGATGAGCTATCAAGGGGATTTTGACATGGTGAGGACTCCAAAAGCGAGTAGGACTAAGGGATTTCTCCCACACAGAGTAGGACGTGTCAATCGAGGTCGAAGTGGAACATGGAAAAGACAAAATGGGAGATTTAGCCGAGGAGGGTGCCCACGTTGATGAACACCCAAACCACCAAAACACGCATAAAAAAGCAATCACCTTCCTTTAACTTTAATTTTCTAACCTTAATTTTTCTTGGACAAAAATTGATGATAAATTAAAAATAAAAATATGCTACAAAATTAGGCACAAAAAGGAAAAGACATGAGTACCTCAAGGAAGGAGGTGAGTAAACTGCGGTAGAAGGCAAGAGAGATCTCAGTAGTGTAGATGAGAGTGATAGTGACGAGATAGCCAATTCCAATATTGATGATGAGGCGGCCAAACCATGAGGAAGAAGTTGGGCATAATGTCCATAAAGAGGGTCTCAACAAAGAAGGTTACTGCCAACACAATCTTGTAGCGATTTCCAATCCGGTTGAAGGTCCACCATGCCGTGCTTACTTGAGAATGGAGGATGATTTAGAAATCCCCACCACTCATTAATAGTGGCTCATAGGTAGCACGCTAGCTGCACGCCAGTGGCACACTAGTCGCACGCTGATGGCACGCTAGTTGCTAGTTGATTTGTTTCTTGTAGGTGATCGCCTAGGGTGACCACCCCATATAAAATCACAAAATTCATAAATATTAATGTACTTGCCAACTGGCTGACATCGACATTGATTGCGCACCCTTGCGCATGCAACCTTAGAGGGAAAACTTTCGAGCCATATACTAATACGATTCGCCTCATCCCAATGGAGAAGAAGGCCACGTAGCATAGCAATGAGAGGTGCATATTGTCGTTGTGGTGGATGATGATGAGGCACATATCAAGGGAGGCAAGCGACAAAATCATCTCGTCGATATTAGTAAGAAACAATGGTTGTCGCCTAAGCCAATCAAGGAGGAAGGTGGTGTTGACACCTAATTTTGGCAAATCTAGGAAAATAAGGAAAATAAAAATTGCATTGGAACAAATAAAAGGAAAAAATGAAAAAAAATGGGAAAATTGATTTGATTGATTATGCATGGAAATTTGAAATTCGATGAGATTCGGATTTCGTTAAATGCGAAGCAATTTAAAAATCAAGTGAATAAAGAGCAATAATTTTGCAAAATGGAAGAAATGAGCGGGATCGAGTTGATTGCAAAATCACGCTTCTAATTTCTGATTTGATTTAATGTGGCAAGAGATGGAAATTTGGAAAATGCCATAAAAATACAGCCGTCTGGAACACTATAAAAGAGTGCTGCATTTTTCAAAAAAAAACAAAAAAAAGGGGGCACACATATTGAAGATACACGGCACTTTTTGAGCGAGAGAGAGAAGAAAGTGGTCTCCCTTCCGAAGCTCCCTCTTAGCCGAAACCATCTCGTCAGCGCCTCTCCCTGTTGGTCGACCGCGCTACGCCTTCTATGATGACGTGAAGCAGTTGTCTCCTATCGAGGTGTCCCGCCGACCAACGACAAAGCGGCTGCCACCGCCAACGCCCGCAACTTCCGCATGACCAAGATCGATCCCACGAAGCTTTGGCGTTTGTTATGTCTTGCAGGTTTCCAGGCGAGTTCCAGCAATAATTCTGCAGTTTTATGTGTCTCCGCTACAGCGACACATCAGCCTTCGACGACCTTCGCAGCCTTCAAGTGAGACCCAACAACAATTCCTACGATCTTTCAGTCCAGCGGTCATCTAGTGACGCCAGCAAGCCAAGTCCAACAAGCTCCACGAGGCACCTCGAGCGGGGCTTATTACTGCCGATCCCCACGGCGATGAGCTGCTGACCCATTGCCGCGCCTACCTCCCGACAACAAGGGCTACCAATTCCACGGCAATCGTCAAAGAGTCCAATTGTTCAATAATTGTTCCAGCAGATTCGTGGACTTTTGGTCAACATCTTGCAGTCAAAAGAAGAGAGGGTTAACAAAGCTTGTTATTGGTCAAAGTAAGGAGACCAAAGAAAATTTCCTTTGGGATCACAGGGCAGGCTTTGCTTCGAGGCGTTGTAGCTGCTCCTCGCGCCACCGCACCACATTGACGTCCAGCAAGCCTTGCCTTTTGTTGCCATGATTAATTTCCACTGCAGATTTCTATAGTTACCGCGGGTGTCTTGAAAGACCCGAGACCCGAGCCTCGCCGAGCATCACCATATCGCGTCGCGAGTTGCCGTTCGAAGTCTAAATTTGGAAGCCAATATTCATAATAGGTAAAAATTTCCGAAAATTCCGTTTCCTTATTTGATATATTCATTTATCCCCATGACCGAAATTCCCGATACCGCTTCAATTCGCAACCGCACGCGAATTTTTATTCCATTTATAAGGCTTTAGATGGAATAATTAATCACGCGGGAGTAAAATTGATATTTTGATCTTTAAGGCTTAAGATCAATTTATCAATTTTATTAGCGAAATATTATCCATTTGATCTGAACAATGTGTGATATTTTTCGATAATTTTGAATGGTCTTAATTGCTTTATTTATCTTGAAATATGTTTGAGTTAGAATATTGCATGCTTTAGGGTTATCTTGCATGTTTAGGGTAGGAACTTTATTATTTCGAACTTTTAAAAAAAATGGAAAATACCAAAAGCATACATATAGGATGTTAGATTTTTGTTTCATTGAATTAAATTGCATGTTTAATTATTTGCTAATTTTGATTTCGAATTTTTATAAAAAAAAAAAAAAAGAAAAATTAGAATTAGGGCATTGCATATTAGGATAGTTTAATTCTAGATAATAGTTTTAATCTATTATAAGTTTAGATAACTTTTTGGATAGATTGCATTTTTAGGAAAAAGAAAAAAATGTCATATGCACGTCATTAGGGTTAGATTCATTGAGATGCATGTTATTTAGTATTTTTGCTAGGCCCATTTAATTAGAAATTACATGTCATTAGAATTAGGTCATTTAGTTAATATTGCATTGCATATTGCATGATTTTCATTAATTAAGTGAAAACAAAAAAAGAAATCGCGTGTTAATTAGAAATCATATCTAGAATTGTTGATGTGGATTTTAATTTAACATTGCAGGTGCTTTCGTTGCTTTGAGGTAAGTTTTTGCAATTTATTTATTTATTGTTTATCTGGGTGTTAAATTGGTGATTTGCGCACCCGCATGATCACCTCACATGTTAGGGAAATAAATTTAAAATCAATCCAAATTGCTTGCTAAACATTTTTCAAAATAAAAAGAAAGGTACCGAAAGAGCATTAGAGGAATCTAGTGTAACCAAGTCCCCGTACCCATAGTATCTGGTTCGTAGGAATAAAGTAAATCTCATGTTACTTTATTTGGGTTTCTAATCGACCCACTAAAAATAGATTAGTGGCGACTCATAATTAAAAAATCAATTGCATGCTAAGAAATTGAACCTAAGTTGCGAATTGGTATGGGCTTGGGAGAGCCCGAGTTAAGTTTAGGCTTAACAATCCATTAACCAAATTTTAGGTGGTTCACACCCCGAAAAATGGGTCGTGACAGGTGGTGACGAGGGTGAATAATGTCTTTGCTAGATCGACTACCATGGCCATGAGGAGCTTGCTAAGGCAGGAGATAATGCCATCCTTCTAAAAAATGCGAGGATTGTAGAGGAGAATGGTGTCAATCTTAGAAGTGTAGTAATTATGGTGGGTTAATGGAACGGTCCGGGCTCGCGAAGCCTAGGTGAGACTTGTATTTGAAAATAAAAACATTACCAAAAAAAATCATTTCTGTATAATAAAAAAATAAGAAATAGGTCTTGATTAGGGTCTTAGATTATTAGCATCAATTTTAGTTTAGTTGGTATATATTGTTTAGACATTTTAGCATATGCCTGTGACATAGCTTAGTTTTCAACAGGTTGATCTTTTAGGCAAGAAATGAACTCAATTTGAACATAGTTCATGGGGGTTGCTTTCTTGAGACTTAATAACATGATCATGTATAGTTTCGTTTGATACTTCACTAAATTTACTTCCATATGCTTTATTTTTACCATATTAATTGTGATTGTTTATTTTTCGTTAATTGTGCACTCATGCATGAACATTGTCTACTGGTATAGGTTCATAAAATAGATAAGGACCGTATGAATGCAACAATTTAATCAAGTCAAGGTACCAAAAGAGCATTAATTAGAGAATTAGTCTAATCAAGTACGCATTTCTCAAATCTTGGTTGTGTAAAAGTGAGATACCTCACATACTTCACTTGGCTCCTAGTCAGTCTTAACAGGCTAGTGGCAAATCCTAATTAGGTTGGCTGTCATCAAAACACTTTTGGTAAATTTTCATTTAATCCAAGTCAATAAATCTATTGGATTCTTTGGGAAGTTCATTGGACCTAGATCTTAGTTCATTTCTTTACATATTTTGTAAAAGAACATGAGGCTACAACACGAATTTCCATTTAACTAGTAACATAATGTAGTCTTTCTCTAGAGGCACGCCAGCCACACGCTAGTTACATGCCATTTGCTCGCCGATTTGCTTCCAGAAGGCTTTTAGTGTTCATGGTTTGGGCTCGTGGAGCACAAGTAAGACCTGTATTCGAAAATAATAAACTTCCTATAATTGAAAAATAATTAAAAGAAGAAGAAGAAATGAGTACCTCAAGGAAGAAGGTGAGTAAGTCGCGGTAGAGGATAGGAGAGTTCTCGACGATGTAGATGAGAGCGATAGTGACGATAGAGTTGACACCAATATTGATGATGATGCGGCCAAACATGAGAAAGAAGGAGTTGGGCATAATGCCCATAAGGAGGATCTTGACAAAGAAGAAGGTCGTTGCCAACACAATCTTGTAGCGGTTGCCAATTCAATTAGAGATCCACCCTATTAGTGCAAACCTGAGAATGGAAAACAATTTAGAAATCCCTATTAGTCACCGACAATGGCTCGCCAATGGATGCCTACACACTAGCCACATGTCGACGGCATGCCAGTTACTTGCTAATTTGCTTATAGTAGGCTTTTAGGTTGCGTTTGGTTCAGTTTTGGAAATGGACCTTGAGGAAATGCAAATATCTTTGGCTTGAAGGGTTTTAGGGAAATACAAATTGCGTTTGGTAAAAAATTCTTTGCAAAGCTATTTTGGCATAAAGAGTATTCTGGCAAATCTTTTTTTTTTTTTTTATATAAAGGGCTTTTGGATTTCATTTTTCTTTTTTATTAAATAAATATTAAACTCTTTGTTGACTCTAATGAAGATAAGGGTAGTATTGGAATAATGAGAGGTAAAATTGAACACCTAAAAGATTTATGATAGTAGTTTTGCACAAAAAATAAAGGTAGTTTCAGCATTTGATTAGATGCTGAAAGTCCAAAGCTGGTCATTATTAGCATTGGGCTTTCGGCTTTCCCAAGGCCAACATTTGATTTAAATCCCTTTGGACAGGCTTGCCAAACACCCCAGCATTTCTCTAATGGGCTTTGGAGGCTAAAAACCTCTTAGGAAAACTAAACCAAATGCACCCTTAATGTTTACGGTTCAGGCTTGCAAAGCCCAATTGAGACCTTTATTTGAAAAGTAAAAAATTCCCACAAAAATCATTCTTATATAATCACAAAATTATTTTAAAAAGAAATAGGTCTTAATTAGGTGCTTCGATTATTAGCATTGGTTTTAGTTTAGTTTCATTTAATATATATTGTTTATATTTTAGCATATGCCTATGACATAGTTTAGTTTTTGGTGGGTTGATTTTTTTAGGCAAGAAATGTACTCAATTCAAACATAACTCATGGGGGTTGCTCTCTCCGGGTTTAATAACACGACCATGTATAGTTTCATTCAATATTTGATTGAATTTACTATCATATGCTTTATTTTTATCATATTGATTGTGGTCGTTTACTTTCCCTTGATTGCAAGCATGAACATTGTTTAGTGGCATAGGTTCATAAAATGAATAAGGACCGTGTGAATCACTTAGGTGACAATTCAATCAAGTTAGTGTACCGAAAGAGCACTAGTTAGAGAATTAGTCTAATCAAGCCCACATTTCTTAGATTTTCATTGTGTAAAAGTGAGATACCTCACCACCGCTTGCGGTGGCACAACTGGCTTCGGGCTCTCTCCCCCTCACGAAGGGGAGGAGTTCGAATCCCGAGACGTCGCATTCGTGCGACTCACCCGCGGCTGGGTCTGTGGTGGTGGCTCAGTCTGTCCCGGGTTTACATTGCTTGCTGCCAGTTGTACGGTGGTTCCCGGGTCACCAAAAAAAAAAAAAAAAAAGTGAGATACCTCGCATACTTCGCTCCTAGCCAACCTTAGTCGGTTAGTAGGGAATCCTATTAGGTTGGATGTCATAATACACTTTTGGTAAATTTTCCAATTAAAATGTGCGACCCAAATCAATAAATATCTCCATTGGATTCTTTGAGAAGTCCATTAGAGCTAGATCTTGGTCCATTTCTTTACATATTTTGTAAAAGAACATGAGGCTACGTGATGAATTTCTCATGCAGCCTTTTTCCAAAGGAACGCTAGTCGCATGCTGGTGGCACATCAATTGCTTGCTGATTTATAGCATCTTCATATTTTTTTATCATCAATTTTTGCAATAAGAAAAATTAATGTTACAAAGGGGATGGCTTTTTTATACGTGTTTTGGTGATTTGGGTGTTCATTAATGCGAGTCATGCTTTTTGTGGTAGCGATTCCCTTGGTCCTACTCACCTTTAGGATCGGAATTCACCTCGGTGGCTCATCATACGAGGTCGCTTGGTGATGCAAAGTGCTTCCTCGCCAGGATCTCTCACTCCGAGGAGGAGGCTAGGCTCCCGTGGAGATTAAGGGCCCGTTTGATTTTGGTTTTTGGGGAATGCATTTGTAGAAATGCAAATACTTTTGGGTGAAGGGGGTTTTGCAAAATACAAATATCGTTTGGTAAAATTTTCATTGAAAAATAACTTTGGCCAAAATACCATTTGGTAAAATTTACATTTGTAATTGACTTTTTTTAATTAAAAAAAGCAAAAATACACATATATTTTTTTGAAGTTCGGTCATTGGATCGCCGGATGGCCGGATCTGGCCCCCGGACGATCGCCAGGGTAGCGCGAACCCAGGCATTGCCTAAGGTCCGGCGACGGTCGCTGGGGTCGGGCGACCCTCAAGCGGCGGTCGCCGGCGCACACGACCCCCTTGGTCGGCGGTCGTCGGCCTTCGTGCGGTGGTTTTCCTCGCGGATGAACAGTAACTGCGAAGTGAATAGTAACCGAAACTTGCATTCCGGAAATGCAAGTTCCCAAAGGACCTCTGGACTTGCTTTGGACTAAGGGCCCTTAGAGTCTTTTGGAGATACAATTGCATTTCGCCAAAGTCGCCCAAAAAATCAAACCAAATGCGTTTGCATTTGGCCAAGGGACTTTAGAGTTCCAAACCCCATTTGCAAAGCTGAACCAAACAAGGCTAAAGGCTCGTTTGGTTCGGCTTTTGAGAATGCATTTGCAAAATACCTTTGGGTGAAAGGGATTTTCCGAAATGCAAATATCGTTTGGTAAAATTTGCATTTGTAAATGAATTTTACTAAATTAAAAAAACAAAAAAATATTTGTATTTTTTTTTAAGGCTGGTCATTGAATCGCCAGATCTAGCGGCTGGATGGCTAGATCTAGCCCCGGATAGTTGCCGGGGTTGCGCTGGGTCGCGCACCCTGGGGTCGCATGACCTCAGGCGACCATCAACTGGGGTCCTCAGGCGGCCGTCACCTGGGGTCACCCGACCCCAACGACCGTCGCCTGAGGTCGCCCGACCTCCGGCAACTACCTAGGTCACGCAATTCAGGCCATCAATCGCTTGGGTCGCGCGACCTAAGCGTCACCTGAGGTCCAACAATGATCGCCTGGGTTGGGCGACCCTCAGGCGGCGGTCACCGACGAGTCGTTGGCACGCGCGACCCCTTGGCTGGCGGTTGTTGGCCTCTGTACGGTGGTTTTCCTCAAAGATGAATAGTAATCGAAACTTGTATTCCGAAAATGCAAGTTCCCAAAGGACCTCCAGACCTGCTTTGGACTAAGGGCTTTTAAACTCATTTGGAGATGCAATTGTATCTTGCCAAAGTCACCCAAAAAATCAAACCAAACGCGTTTACATTTGGCCAAAGGACTTTAGAGTCCCAAAGCCCATTCCTAAAGTTGAACCAAACGGGGCCTAAGTAGGCTCTCAACATCCCTAAGGAGTGGTATGATGACGTTGTTGAGGTGTAGAGCACCAGGGAGGGGTGGCAAGAACTCCTCCACCCATCCATCTACCATATGCTTGTTTGCGTGGTTATGCTTCACTTCTTCCAACATGCTTTTGGCATTGACACGATTATCCTCTAGGGACTCGCATTTTTTAGAAGACCGGCAACGCCTCCTAAAACGTAAAGCTCCTCGTGACCATTGCAGTTGACTATGAGATGAAAAATTCTAATCCTCGTTGCCAGATTCGTCCTTGACTGGGTAGGGCAGCAACTTGCCTCCCTAGGAACGTGTCTCAAAATCGTCAACCATAGCCACACAAAGGTCAAGTGGGCGATGACTATGTGTGTCGTCTTGGGGCTGTCCTATGTGGGCTTCTTTACCATCGAGATGGAGCCGATCACACTAGTGTATCGCTCAGAGATCTTCCTGCTGCGGCTGCATGTGCAGGAGGTGCAATGGGCTCGCCATGAACTAGTTGGCGAGTGGATTATTATCAATGAAAATAGGAAGATCACCTTTCACAGGGCTGCCTTCTTGTTCATGGCGATTGTGAGCTTGGCATGGAAGATCTTCTATACAATAATGTCGGAGACCAAGGGACGCTTTCTAGAGGAGATGGGCCATTTGTTCGGCAAATTCATTATATGGAGATCTACGGCGAAAGAGGTGGAAATACAGGGGAGCAATGACGGGACGAATGTATAGAACCATACCTTGAGTGAAGTCGTAACCATGTATAGGAGCATACCTTGAGCTTATGTTTCTGATGCATCTACTGGGGAAAAATTCATTTTGATGATGCCTTTCACTGATGCTCTCAATCTTGTGCTGGTGATGCGGTGAATGTGTCTTTTAAGGCCACGATTCTGTCATATTTTACATTTTATGTGATAGGTCTGAGATTCACCACTCCACGAGTTAGTATGGTGATCCTAAGGGACTAGTTAATTTTTCAAAATTGCCTTGCACATACATGGTGGTGATCATACTTCAATGTGTAACGGAAGGGAGTACAGTGGTTTGTGTTTCAAACATTGTATAAAGGAACTTATAATTCCACATGGAGATGTTTGAAGGAGACATTTTTGGAATTGAATGCTTGAAGTGATTTCATGAGAATATGCTTCTTTCCTTGCCTTTATGAATAATATCTGTCTAGTCCACAAAGAAATCGTAAGAAGTTTGATATTGTCTTTCTATGCCCTAAGTTCATCTCTTTCCCATAATAAATCCGATGCTTGGATAGCATAAAATGAGTAAAGGGATGTGTAGATTATTCTGGTGAACACCTAATGCTGTGAAATGATATGACTTCCTGCTTTTTGGCAAAACATGATGTCAAACACTAAATACCTCAAGTGACGAAATCTAAAGTTTCATAAACATATTCAATTGTTGAATTTCCTAATTCTCAAGTGGAAATGACAACGCAACAAAAATCTAAACATTATACTCTTCAATTCTCGATTGAATTGGGTATCCGAATATAACATTATTGTCAATGAGAGGGATACCTGAATAATCGATGTCGGTTGTTGAAGGCCAATCACAAGAGCCTTCTTTTTATGTGACCTTGAATCAATCCCAGCTCTCTCTCCCGACGTGCAGTTCCGCCGAGCCATCTTTAGCCACCCGTTCTGCCACATGTCATCTCATCCTTTCCCAACCAAAAGTCTAAAATTTAAAAAGCAACTCTTGAAAGAGCGTACCCAAGAAAAGGGGGAAAAAACTCCACATGGGCCGCGTAAATAATTGTGTCAACGATTCTAATTTACGATAACTAAAGAACAATCATAAAATTTGGTTACTGAATGTTTTCTATACTCTAGTTAAAGTTGATTTCAGAAATATTTTACCGAGCCAGTTTTACTCTTCTAAAATCGCTTAAGTGAAAATTATGGCGTTTAACAAAAAAACATTTGGACCATAATAAGTTAAGAAAATTGATTTCCCTTGAATACTAAAAACTATTTTATTATCATCATATTATGAAAAGATATTCATAATTCAAAATTACCATTGTCATCTCTTTTAATTTGGAGTTACTTATTATAGAAAGAGACATGAATGTTTATTAACACCTAAATTTTGACGATCTGTTAATTCATCTTATTGCATACAAAATTATGGATTAATTTTTAACCCCTTAACAAAAACATTGAAATTAAATTGTATAGCATGTAGTTGTAGAAGCATTTATTATTTAGTTTATATTTTCAATTGATTGCATTAGCATTTGATTGGCGGTAAACGGTTTTGAGCTTCAAATTTGATAAATCAAGCCCGCGAAAGGAGAGGAAATTTAGCTTAGCCTACGGGAGGTAGTGGCCAAAAATTATAGGCTTGGAGGGCTTTAATCGGCCTACTTTAAACTTAATTCAGCTCACTGAGCGTTTAATTAGGGACAAGCCTTAGGTTATTAGAGCCCATCACATTGAAAAGGCTAAAGTTAAGTCCATGATATTAAAGTTAGCCTAAACAATTTGTGAGCCGAGCATACGTGGTCATGATCATCAACTCTATTTGTACTGATTTTTCTTTTCCGTCACCTGCAAGTGCACCCAATTTCAACAAACCACCAGAGTTTACTCCTTCAATTTGTGTATCGAAGAAACAATCTGAGCTAATCTAGCCTATCCGACCTTCTCTTACTCGAATAAATAATGAATCCAAATCCAATTGGACATCAAGGGCATTTGGTCTAGTGGTATGATTCTCGCTTAGGGTGCGAGAGGTCCCGAGTTCAATTCTCGGAATGCCCCTCTATCCCAATTTGCTTTTTAGCGGTACCTTTGTTGTCGCGTTGTCGGACCGGACCAACCATGGGCTTTTTCATTTTCCTGATAGTTTCATTCAGCCCGACTTTCTAGTGGACCGAAGGGCTTTTCTTTCTTTCGAGGTCAATTTCCAAGAAATTAGGCTAGGGATTGATTATTCAAACGCAAAATCACTACTTAGGTCACTTTGAACAATCGTAACCCAAAGAGCTTCTCGAAGCATAAGGACGGGAGTTTCCGAACATGAAGGAGCCCATTGCACACCGATCCTCTATTCCTACATTCGCAATGCGGTAATTAAGCTTATCTCCATCTTTCGATGTCCCTCTTTCTTAATCGTTATGTTTAAGAATGCGATTGAGTGTGAACTCTTTTAGTTAGGATAATCAAGTCATAAAATTTGAAGTAGGACTTAATTGTTGTCTCTCTCAAAAGTTGAAACTAAATGCATTGCTGTGGATATGATTTGATGGGAAATTCATGTACACATTAATATCTCAAAGCTCGAAATTAAAAAAGTTAAAAGTTCATCCACAGACCCAACCTTGAATGTTTAGAGTGCAAAGAGCGTAAATCTCAAAGTCAAGCTAGCTGACTAAATTGCTTATATCATCAGTTAGAGAGAAAATGGAAGAATATTTTGGTAACTTTTCCGTTGAATGAACCAAACATTTCTCATTTTATTTTCCGGATCAAAATGACCACAATGTCCTTGTTGACACGGACATCTTGTTGCTTCCGAAGCAAGAAAAGTTACACGCTTGACGAGAAAAATTACACGCTTGACGAAGTGCCAATGTGCCATCCCAATCAATGCACATCCGATTCCTGGACCACCAATGCGTACTCATAAAAGAGAGCGAGATACTGGCAAAGTCAAGAAGAAAGACCTACGCGGAGGATGGACCGTGCATCATCTCTTGTACCATATGGGCTATGGCACCATCATCGCGTTGTGTAGTAACTCCGGCGAAGCTATGTGAACATATCCTCGGACACGAGTTCTTGAAAGCTTTGACTTTTCGGGGATGTGGATCGAGTTACCGATCGATCTTCCTTTTCTCACGAGACGGTCCATATACGAAATCATTAAAATGGACTTCTTTGGAAATAAAACGGACATCGATCTGTCGTCAGAGATGAGCCCAGTTGGCGTCCTTTAGGTGGAAAAGTTACTCCCACTTCGCTTTCTCTCTAGCTATTTTCACTATAGTTTTCACACCCGCCGTCGTGGGAATGCTCTAGAACCTCGCGACCACCTTCTGTCAACATAAGGCGGGAAAAGTGTCAAAAAAGTCCTAAATCTTTTGTTATTGTGCCGATTTAGTCATAAACCTTTTTAAATTGTGCCGATTCGCCCTTTCCGCCAATTTGGATTTGTTTGGATTCTTTGGACGCCACGGCTTAACGTTGACAACTTTTAATAATATTTTAATATTTTTGAATATTTTTTATTTTTTTTATTTTTTTTATTTTTTTATTCTCGCTCTTCTTCCTCCAATAGGTCGCCAAGGTCCGGCGACCGCCGAGGCGACGCCCGACGAGGGCTCGACCTCGCCAGATCCGGCGAGGGCGAGCCTCACCCGCCCCGCGCAAGGTCGACCTCGCCGGCCACCTCGCCGGTGGCCGCGGGGCGGCCTCGCGCAGGCGGGTGAGGCTCGCCCGCCCCGCGCGAGGCTGCCCTTGAGGCCTGGGCGGCGAGGGCGAGCCACGCCAGCTCACCGGATATGGTGGCGGGTCGGCGAGCAGCGGTGGACGGCATCGGGCGGCGGATTGCGGCGGCGGTCTCACGTGGCGGGGTTTCCTTGGCTTGGCGGGAGAGGACTCTCTCTTTCTTTTCTCGATCTCTCTCTCTCTTAGGTCCCGCCCAGATCGAATGCCCTCAAATCTCGAACCGAATCCTTGAAGACTGTGAGCTCCGGCCTGGTCCGACCAACGCAAGGCACAAAAAAGGACCGAGGTCTACCGGAGCTTTGGCGCTTGAAACCAGGCGCGGCCGTAGGCCGATGGCCGCGGCTCAGGTGCGGCGGCGGCTAGGTCTAGCCTACCCCTTCGACTCTCTCCCCCGCTCGAATCCCCTCACTCGCCGGATTCGGCAAGGCGGCGGGGCTCGCCCTCGCCGGCCATGGGCGAGGCTCGACCCTCGCCGGATCCGACGAGGGCGAGCCTCGCCGCCCTGAGCCTCGAGGGCGGCCTCGCGAGGGCGGGCGAGGTCTGGCGACCGGCTGGAGGAATAAAAAAATAAAAAAAAATTCAAAAATATTAAAATATTATTTGGAAGTTGTCCAAGTTAGCCGGCCGGCGTCCAATCAGCAAAATCCGGCCAAATTGGCCGGAAAGGACTGAATCAGCACAACTTAAAAAGGTTTAGGACTAAATCGGCACCAAAAAAAGGTTTAGGACTAAATCGGCACAATGACAAAGGGTTTAGGACATTTTTGGCACTTTTCCCACATAAGGCGATCCTCTAGGGGGTCGATAGACGATCCGAGGACTCGGATTCAGCTTGCTCGTTCTTATTTGATCAGCTCATGGGAGAAGAGAGGCATGCCGTTACTAACTGATGGCTGGCCTCAGTTCGTCCTTTTTTTGCGCAATTTACGGAAGCTCTTTTTCATTTTGGGACATGTGTACGCCTGATTTATATGAACCAAATTTATACGAACCTTCATATCATGAGAGTCTTAAGTGGAGTCCGCCTTATCCCATCATTCATATGAGTTAGACTCTGAGTTAAATGTGTAACAGTAGATCAAAAGTCTTATCCACTCCTCATTGGCCTGGATCGAATTTTTCCGGTTGGATAGGCTTAGACCACGTCATATGATCGTCGATTATAGGAGATAGAGCAATAGGAGCAATTACTTGATCTGAAAACCAAAAATTCTTAAATTACAATGGGTTTGAGTGTAAAGGTGTCCTTATACATGGCTAGAGGGCATAAGACGATAATGTTACATCCATAACCTTTCGATAACGAAAATTCAGATCATTAGAAGATGAAGATGGTTATTGTGCATATTATATTTTAGCCTTAAACACAACCTCTCCAGTGGGAAAGGGAGGAGAGGAGAGAAACTCATTGGTGTAGACCTCATTTTCTTTTAAGATTCGTTTATTTTGTGGAAAAAGTAACATTTTTTAAAAAATTAAAGGATTTTTAAGGAAAGCAACAATATTTTTCTAGTATTTGGCGGAAACATGAAAACAATTTAGAAATTATTTCTCCTCTATTTAGTATGGAAAATTACCAAAATAATCATATATTTAATTATTATTTTTTATTTTTTATTTTTCCTTCTTCCTCGGTCAATCATCATTGAAGACAAGCTTGCACAAGGTCAGCAAGGCTTCACGACGCCAGATCTGGTAAGGTTGAACTTGCCCAATGCCATCGAGTTCAAGCCTTAGCTTGAGCCTCACCTAGCTTCCAGTGAGGCTCGAGCTCATCGGAGTCGAGCAAGTTCGACCTCGTTGGATGTGGCAAGGTGGACCCTCACTTGAGGTTAGCGAGACTCAAGCTCGCCTGTGGCGATGGTTAGCAATAGGCTATAGAAGAAGTAAAAAGAAAAAAAGAAAGAAAATAAAATAAAATAAAAGATTAAAAATTCAAATTTAAAAAAGAAAAGAAAGAATAAAAATAATTAAAAGGAGTGCTCATGAGGAGAACATGCTTTGTTTTGGTAAAACAAAGAGGAGGGAAAATGATTCTCTTTTGAGAAGAGGAAATCATTTTTCCCACTTTTGAAAGTTTTTTTCTATTAACAAAAAAATACTATCCTTAGCTAGTTTATTTTCTGAGAATCAAATGTTGGAAATTTTTTTTTCCTAAAATTTGTTTTCCATAAAACAAATGGAGCCTTAGGTTATGTTTATTTCGTGAAAATGAATAATTTCAAAAATATTTTCTTAAAAACAATCGTTTGTATTATTTATGAAAATGAATAAACGAAAAATATTTTCTTTGTCTATGAAAACGTTTAGACATGAATGAGTATTGATAATGAAAACATTTTTATTGACTAATTATTACAAGTGATATAAGCAATCGTTTTTAGGAAATTGAACTCCAAACCATTCATTTTCTGTAAAACAATGGAGCCCTAATATAATTTAGGGTGTGTTTGTTTTGAGGAAAACTTTATAATGAAGGAAAATACTTTTCTAAAAATCATTTTTGAGAAAAACGTTTTCTTCTTTTAGGTTATGGAGTTCGTTTTCTTAAGTATAAGCACACATGTCATATTTGACCATAAATGGTTTTCTAATCGACCAATTATTTTCAGCAAACTAATTGTGTGAAAGTTTTTGCGAAAATTTCTTTCACTCAAACAAACATACTTTTAAATATCAAACGCTATTAGTAGTGACAAAGACAGAGAAAAAACAAGGGAAATCCAGAAAATCATTTCTAAGTTTCTCTACGTGATTAAGATTGAAGAGGACCGCAATCATAGAAGTTGACAAATTTACCTCAAATTTTATGACTGATGATTTAAGCAATTGGAAAAAGCCACCAAAAATTCTAAATTTTGCCAAAGTAACAAATTTACCCCAATTTTTTTTTTTGTGACATAAAAAACTCCAAAATTTGCTAACCGTGACACATTTATCTCACCAATGGCATTTTCATTATTTTTTTCTGTTTTTTTTTTTTTTCCTTTTTTCTTCTTCTTTCTTCCCTTCGCCGACCATGGCGGAGGGAAGGCAAGGGTGGCCCTTGCCTGATGCCAACGAGGGCCGCCCCAGCCAGCCCAAGGGAGGGCAACCCTCACCTGCCGGCGAGGGCAGCCCTCGCCTGAGTCCGGCTTCCCTTGGAAGAGAGAAGAAGAAGAAAAAAGTAAAAAAAAAAAAATTAAAGAGTAAAAGATGAAAATGTCCTATAGTTTAAGGTAAATGTGTCACACGGATACAAGTTCAGGGTTTTTCATGTTACGAAAAAAAGTTTGGGATAAATGTGTCATGGTTAGCAAAGTTTGGGGTTTTTCATGTTACAAAAAAAAGTTTGGAGTAAATTTGTTATTTTGGGCAAAATTTGGGGTTTTTGTGTCTTTTTTTCAATTGCTTAAATCATCAGATAAAAAGAAAATGGAAGACCATTTTGGTAACTTTTCTGTCGAATGAACGAAACATCTCTCATTTTACTTTCCGGATCAAAATAACCGTGATGTCCTTGTTGACACGGACATCTTGTTGCTTCCGAAGCAAGAAAAGTTAAACGCTTGATGAGAAAAATTACACGCTTGACGAAGTGCCAATGTGCCATCCCAATCAATGCACATCCGATTCCTGGACCGCCAATGCTTACTCATAAAAGAGAGAGAGAGAGAGAGCTACTCGCAAAGTCAAGAAAGAAAAGACCTACGCGAAGGATGGACTGTGCATCATCTCTTGTACCATATGGGCTATGGCACCATCATCACGTCGCGTAGTAACTCCGGCAAAGCTATGTGAACATATCCTCGGACACGAGTTCTTGAAAGCTTTGACTTTTCGGGGATGTGGATCGAGTTACCGATCGATCTTCCTTTTCTCACGAGACGGTCCATTTACGAAATCATTAAAATGGACTTCTTTGGAAATAAAACGTACATCGATCTGTCGTCGGAGATAGCCCAGTTGGCGTCCTTTAGGTGGAAAAGTTACTCCCACTTCGCTTTCTCTCCAGTTATTTTCAGTATAGTTTTCACACCCGCCATCGTGGGAATGCTCTAGAACCTCGCGACCACCTCTTGTCAACATAAGGCGATCCTCTAGGGGGTCGACAGACGATCCGAGGATTCGGATCCAGCTTGCTCGTTCTTATTTGATCAGCCCATGGAAGAAGAGAGGCATGCCGTTACTGACCGATGGCAGGCCTCAGTTTGTCCTTTTTTTGCGCAATTTACGGAAGCTCGTTTACATTTTTGGACATGTGTACGCCTGATTTGTATGAACCAAATTTATACGAACCTTCATATCATGAGAGTCTTAAGTGGAGTCCGCCTTATCCCATCATTCATATGAGTTAGACTCTGAGTTAAATGTGTAACAGTAGATCAAAAGTCTTATCCACTCCTCATCGGCCTGGATCGAATTTTTCCGGTTGGATAGGCTTAGACTACGTCATATGATCATCGATTATAGGAGATAGAGCAATAGGAGCAATTACTTGGTCTGAAAACCAAAAATTCTTAAATTACAATGGGTTTGAGTGTAAAGGTCTGCTTATACATGGCTAGAGGGCATAAAACAATAATGTTACATCCATAACTTTTCGATAGCGAAAACTCAGATCATCAAAGGATGAAGATGGTTATTGTGCATATTATATTTTAGCTTCAAACACAACCTCTCCAGTGGGAAAGGGAGGAGAGGAGAGAAATTTAATCGATGTAGACCTCATTTTCTCATGTCCACAAGTAGAATTTTTCTTTTAAGTTTCGTTTATTTCACGTAAAAGTAATATTTACTTATAAATGTTACTTTTAAAGGATTTTTAAGGAAAATGACAATATTTTTATAGTATTTGACTGAAACCTAAAAACGAATTAGAAAATATTTTCATCTATTTAGTATGGAAAATTACCAAAATAATCAAATATTTAATTTTTTTTTCCTTCTTCCTAGGTCGACCATCAAAGAGGACAAGCTTGCACAAGGTCAGCGAGGCTTCACAACACCAGATTTGATGAGGTTGAGCTTGTCCAACGCCATCAAGTTCAAGCCTTAGCATGAGCCTCGCCTAGCTCCTAGTGAGGCTCGAGCTCACCGGAGTCAAGCAAGTTTGACCTTGTTGGATGTGGCAAGGTGGAGCCTCACCTGAGGTTAGCGAGGCTCAAGCTCGCCTGTGGCGATGATCGACAATAGGCTATAGAAGAAGTAAAAAGATAAATAAAGAAAATAAAAGAAAAAATTCAAAATTCAAATTTAAAAAGAAAAGAAAAAATTAAAAATAATTAAAAGGAGTGCTCATGAGGAGAACATGCTTTGTTTTGGTAAAACAAAGAGGAGGGAAAATGATTATTTTTTGAGAAGAGGAAATCATTTTTCCCACTTTTGCAAGTTTTTTTCTATTAACAGAAATAACTTTCCTTAACTAGTTTATTTTCTGAGAATCAAATGTTGGAAATTTTTTTTCCTGAAATTTGTTTTCTATAAAACAAATGGAGCCTTAGGATATGTTTATTTCATGAAAATGAATAATTTCAAAAATATTTTCATAAAAACAATTGTTTGTATTATTTGCAAAAATGAATAAACGAAAAATATTTTCATTATTCATGAAAACGTTTAGACATGAATGAGTATTGATAATGAAAACATTTTTATTGACTAATTATTACAAGTGATATAAGCAATTGTTTTTAGAAAATTGTACTCCAAACCATTCATTTTCTGTAAAACAATGGAGCCCTAATATAATTTAGGGTGCGTTTATTTTGAGGAAAACTTTATAATGAAGGAAAATACATTTCTGAAAATCATTTGTGAGAAAAAATGTTTTCTTCTTTTAGGTTATGGAGTTCATTTTCTTAAGTATAAGCTCATATTTGACCATAAATGGTTTTCTAACCGACTAATTTTTTTCAGCAAATTAATTGTGTGAAAGTCCGGAAAATTTATTTGCGAAAATTTCTTTCACTCGAACAAACATACTTTTAAATACCGAACGCTATTAGTAGAGACAAAGACAGAGAAAAAACAAGGGAAAAATCTCAGCAAATTTGCAACCAAAAAATCATTTCTAAGTTTCTCTACGTGATGAAGATTGAAGAGGACCGCAATCATAGAAGTTGTCCATCCGTCGTAGATCTCGCGTCATCTTTGGCTGCGATTTTGGCACGTGCTTTAAATTTGACTTGACCTGAAACTTAGTTTAGATCGTGAATGTGTGTGCACACTAGACCTAAAACTTATTTTCATTGTGCATATCTCCTGAATCTTTGGATGTCATCCGCAACACCACGTTCTTGAGAATTTTCATTGCTGATTTTAAGCTTGACCATCCTTTCGGTTTGGAATCGTTAGTGGTGCAAATGCCTTTTACACATATGGTGAAGGTGATGAAATCTCCATATGACATACAATTTTCTTTGGCATTTCTTCGAAGGAATAGAAATGGGCAGTGATGATTTCTGCCAGTTCTTAAGCGGTGGCAGTGAAACTTTTCTTCGTTGTTGCCTCTGAAGATTCCATAGGAACTTTCCAATAAATTCACATCAAAACTAAGATGAAAGTATGGAGTGAGTGAGTGAGTATGAGATCGAGTGAAGGCAAGAAAGGGCTGAGGTGAGGTTGGGCTCAAATAAGTTGTTAAACTATTTAAAACTCATTTATGAACAATTTATAACCCATAGAGTTGACTCTAAACTCATTTATAACTTATTTACAAAATATAATTAACTCATATAACAACATAACTCATTAAATATGAATTAAGAAATGGGTTAATCCTATTTTGACAGCCTAGTGCACACATGGCATGACTAGCATGTCTTTTTAAACTTGGTAAGACTTTGGATATTTTCATCTTGCATCTTAACGCCTGCCGATGAACTTATTCGCCATAACTGCTTTGTTAATTTCGCGAAAAAAAAAATGATTTGAAAAATATTTTTCAAAATATAACTGCTCATATTACTTGCAACAATGAATAATAATTTCATCTTAATGAAAAATTTATCATCAATTGATAATTTTTAGTGATATAAGTGATTATTTTATGAAATTATTCATTTTTATAAAATAAGCGTGCCCCACATTCAATCTGTAAAACAATATCACACAAATTAATGGGTTACGTTTCAACACGACATAGCAAAGGAAGACGTACGAGAACACTCAGCATATCTCGTGCCATATAATTTCCACCCGTTTACCTTTTCAAACTTTTTGAACCATTCCCAAACGTGGCAAATTCCAGCACGTGCATTTTTCTAAATGACACTGACGGCTTCCATACGAACAGAAGTTGAAACGGATTCGGCGTCTTTGGTCCAAAATAGTAAGCCGTATGTCCCCAAGTTTTAGACTCTCGCACGTAGGAAATTCCAAAATCTTGTTTGTTCCTCAAAATTCGGGAAAATTAATTGTTTAGTTGTGGAAGATCTAGAGAATTATTAAAAAAAAAAAATTGTGTACACAAATCGCTGGGTCGATGTTTCTAGACTTTGAAAGTCCAATAAACAACATTTTAAACATCAAAGAAATTTTAATTGACTTCTTGCTTAAAAATGTCAGAAATCGACAGACCAAGTCTAAAACATCACAACAGTTTGTGAAAACTCGAGAGAGGGAGTTGATGTTTTCTAAATTTTTGATCTTTTGAAATCGCGGCTCGTGATTGCATCTCAACAACCATTCGTTTTCTAGCGTGATATGCTATAACATTGAAGGCATGAACTGAGTCAAGTACTCGAGCATAAAATAAAGATAAGCAGCGAATGTCGCTAACGCGTAAATAATCAGTTTTGTCGTCCCACATTCAAAGCTAACCTCGTTTGTCTTCGGTTGCTGAAGTAGTCGTTCCACGACATCGAGAAGCTTTCGGCAATGAACCCCTCTCGTCGAGCTTTTTGATTTTATTTTTCGTTTGGTCCGGCCCGACTTTTGGTTTCTCTTTTTCACCCCTCGTGAAGTCCTCTGCTCACAGTCTTGGATGTCGGAAAAGACATGTTATGCTATCAATACCTCATCGCAATCGTCAAGGTCCTGCGGAAACTGATATTTGCCGAGCCAATTTGAACATCAAGCGATGGATCATTGACCCGGAACTGGGCCCAAACTTAAAAAAAGAAAAGAAAAAGTCAACGATCCAAATCAAATAACGACGATGCACCAAACCAATGAAAACCCATTCGATAGAATGCCTAACAAGCTCTCTAATTATGGATGTCATTATAATACACGATTGACCAAGTGTCCATCAGTTAAATATTTGAAGAGCTAGTTCTCATGAATTTCCAATGGATAGATTTTTAAGTAGAGTTCATGGCATGTGGCAACAATCGAATAATTCGAAACAAGGAAGGAAGTTTGAATCCGAGTCAAGAAGATCCATTGACCTATGGAACTGTAGCTAAAGGATCAGCAGGAGCAGTTACAAATCATCTTTACAGAAACATGCAATTTAAGAGGCAAATTGAGATTTTTGTGGAGTAAGATCTAATATACACAGAAGGAGTGACCCATTAAAGATATAGAAGCAATCAAAGTAAAAGGGAACGCAATACTTGACACATAAGGGACGTCGAATGCAATACTTGGCACATTGAACACAGACAATACACCACAGCATCAATCAAAGCATCAGAAATCGCGAGGGGTTCACCAAATTTTGAAGAAGATCAACTGGATTAAATTTTCCTTGAGTTTCAATTTCAAATTCGAATTAGATTAGCTTTCCTAATTCTAGCACTTGTCTTTGACTATAAAAGCCTTCCATTTGTGTCTTGTAAGTTTTTACTTTTTCTACACGCTTAATCAATTTCCTTTAAGAAGTTCACATCCAAATTTAGCTATCCAGTAAGCATGGTTTTCAAGAACATAAACCATTCGTTCCGATTCAATAAATTTTCTCGCAACTTGAAATCCATTCTTTTAATCTGAAGTCAAATTTGATACTTTGATCGGCCATCGCTAACCCTTGATTCGGATTTAGTAATTGAAACTACTGAATTTTTTGGGCGATCTTGATCGGTGGTTTGTCCTCACTTGACCAGCTTGTTTGAGTTAAATTCCTGGGGTAAAGTTGTTGAAAGATATGATGTTGATTCGGGATAATATCTCAAGAGATACCGAAGATTTATTTTAGTTAATTTAGGATTAGATCCGATACTCATGAATTAGAAAGATATAATCATTCTTTTTTTATTACTAGTCATTTGTATTATATAATGACTCCTTTTGTACATTACAATACAATGAATGAATACACAGAAAATTTCCCACGTCTTTCCTCTTCCTCTTCAGTTTTTGTCATGGTATCAGAGCAGATGCTCTTAACCTGTCTTCCGCAACTTTCATGCTTGATTGCCCACCAGATAGAATTGCCCCTTTGTTGCTGTAGGAACTCTAACCTACAAAACAAGGTTAGCACTCCAATATAGGAATCGGTGAATCTCTTTGAAAAAACCAAACATTTTTTTCCTTACCCTTTACACTTACCGACACCATGCCTAAAGATCCTTCGTTGACGTCAGAGGAAGGAACACCAGAGGAATCCATAATACGGCAAGATGCTGATATCTCGGATCTATCTATTGGTATTATACCTCAAGAACAGAGGGCTTAGGCCCAGCCCAACTAGGGACAACCCATTGCGGGCCAGTCCATCCAGTGGCTGCCTATCCAGATGGCACTGGCCCATGGTTTTATGGGCCCACACAAATGAGTCAAGGCCACGGAGAGCAGGTCCAACCCGATGGAGGCTCACCAACCGTTCCCGGGGTAGGCTCATCCACCGGGCTAGGTATGTTTTATGCGGGTCGTATGGCCAAATCGGGTAATCTGGGTTCGAGGTCAAATCCCTACCCGGTTCCCCAACCCGGATTTCTTCCGTATCCGTTTGTCGCCGCGGACGCCCGGAACCCAGTGACCCGCTCTACACCGTGATGGCCAACGGACCGAAGTTGCGACTCATTACCCAGCAACTGTCCGGCGCCGACAACTACTCAAGCTGGGCACGGGAGTTCCGGCGAGTGTTGGTGACCAAGGACAAAGAAGGATTTATCAACGGGACCGTCCCAATTCCATCTAACGAGTGGCAGACACGACTATGGAGGAAATGCAACCAGCTTGTCCGAACGTGGATCGAAAATTGCATCACCTCCAAAGTCATGGTTGGATTACCCCCCGACGGAGGATTCGAAATAGATGTGGGAAAATATAAAGGAAATGTACGGAAAATTAGATTGAGTGAGAATTTTTTCACTAACCCAGCAACTTTTAGATCTGAAACAAGGGAACCTAAGCGTAGCCGTGATTTACAACAAACTTTCGGCCTTATGGAACAAATTAGAAGCGGTGGAGGAGAAACTGGAGGGACTCGACTCAACTTTGCGACAATACCAAGCGATTTGAGAAAGAGAGAAGATTACCATATTTCTCTTGATTTTAAACGAGTCGTACCTCTCGTTTCGGTCACAAATACTTACCATGGAGCCCATGCCAATAGTTGGTTAGATTTATCAGCTTGTGGTGCAAGAAGAGAACCAACGCCTTACTTTTTCGACCATGTCAAAACCGGTGGTGGAATCGCACTGGCCATTCACAAGAACCCATATCAGAAAGGAGTCGTGAGAAAGGGGCAAGGAGAACGGAGGAACGAACAACTAGGGTTTTCGGAAGAAGACCCCAGAAACTTCAAGAGGGGGACGGACGGTCCAGATCTATTCAAACGATTTGACGGCCCATGAGGATCGTATCCACCGTCGCATCCGACGACTTGCACAACCCATTCTCGGTAGGATCTGACGGCTCACATGCATTCTTGCCCTTAACAGGATTGGATGGCCCACGAAATGTTCTTTTATCCGACGGTTCACATGGAGTGATGATGGCCCCTATTCTTAAATCGTCAATTGGAGCCACGACATCAAAGGGAAATTTCAAGGGTAAAGGTAAATTATATTGTGATTATTGCAAGCGCCCACATCATACAATTGATAACCGTTGGAAATTGCATGGAAAGCCCGAAGAAAAAGAAAAAAAGGGATTTTTCAACAGCTTTTCAGGTTACAGGTCAACATGCTGATAGTTTTGGTTAGCCAATTAGCTATGAACGGTATCAAGAGCTTATGAGGGCCTTTAGAAAATTGGATACGTCTGACAAGGCTGGGAGTTTCACAGGTACTTCATACTACTTAATGAATTCAATTCTCAAGGATAGATGGATAATTGATTCAGGAGCTAGTGATCACATTGCTGTGATAAAAGTTTTTTCTCAAAAACTCAAAAATTACAAATACCAGCTTCAGTACAACTTCCAAATGGAAATACCACACTTGTCATTATGATTGGCACAGTGAATCTTAGCCTACTTATTACACTCAAGAACGTACTCTACGTTCCAAATTTCCATTTCAATCTCATATTTGTCTCTCAAGTTTATGAAGAAAATTCATGCCGAGTCCTATTCAATTCTGACAGTTGCTTATTTCAGGCCTTTTCAACTGGCAAACCGATGGGCTTGGGTAGCATTTCACAAGGGCTATACTTTTGGATGAATTTTCCCAACAATTCCAATTTTTCATGTATTGAATTAAATAATAAATCATCGTGTAACTTTGCTGCCAATGATAAAAATTTCCTTGATCATCAAAGACTGGGTCATAGTGCATTCTTTCCTTGTCCTCAATGTCCCATTTGCCCCTTGGCAAAACAAACTCGTGCACCTTTTTCAAACAATTCTTCTCGTGCAAAAATCATTTTCCCTAATTCATGCTGATATTTGGGACCTTTACCACACACAACATTGTGATGGATCTCGTTTTTTCCTCACAATTGTGGATGATTTTTCAAGAGCCACATGGGTATTTCTCATGCAATCGAAAAGCCAAGCCTTCCATTATCTGAAAACATTCTTTTCTTTATCCAAGAATCAATTTGGGAAATCTATTCAGCGGATCCATATTGATAATGGAAGGGAATTCTTTAGTGATGAATGCACAAGTTTTATTTTTTCAAATGGAATATTGCATGAAAGCTCGTGTGTGTACACTCCACAACAAAATGGCATTGTTGAGCGTAAGCACCACCATCTATTAGAAGTATCATGTGCTCTTAAATTTCAAGCTTCCATTCCTGAAGAATTTTGGGGAGATTGTGTTGTCACGGCTGCTTATTTGATTAATCGTATGCCGAGCTGTGTTCTTAATGGAAAAACTCCATTTGAAATGCTTTATGGAAGAAAACAGATATTTGTCACCTAAGGGTTTTCGGTTGTTTATGTTATGTAACAACGGTGGGCCCTCGAGACAAGATGAGTCCTCGAGCTCGTAGGTGCATATTCATGGGGTATCCAAGTCTACAAAAGGGATATAGAGTCCTTTGATCCATCCACTGGAAATTTCTTTATAAGCAGGGACATCATTTTTCATGAGAAGATATTCCCTATTCAAGATGAACCACCATCCTCTGAGAATTCTGACAGGGCTGCAGATTCTCATCATTCTTTATCAAATGAAGACTTACCTTCTGGTCAATCGTATATAGTTGGATTTCTAGAACGTCAACCATAGGTTACAGCACCATCCCCAATTTCTGAGGGGATTTCTATGAACGATACAAATGTGCATTCTTCTATGGGAAATACGGAAGAACCTAATTCTTCTACAAATGCGACATCTCCGGCACCTGTTGATCCTAAAGAAATGCCCAGAAATGAGGAAATATCTTCCACTTCACAGTCCCAGATACCAAGACGATCTGGCCGTATTACTCGTCCACCTACATGGACAAAAGATTACATTTGCATGGCCTCAAATTCATCAGGTACACATTATCCAATTTCCTCATGTCTCTTTCCATAGATTGTCGCTCGACCATATATGATATATTAGTCGAGTATCTGAGGAATGAGAACCATCTCATTACGCTGAAGCTATAAAAGAGCCACGTTGGCAAGAGGCTGTGGAGAAGGAATTATATGCCTTGATGGAAAATCGTACATGGGATGTTGTACCATTACCACCTCATCGCAAGCCGATTGGCTGCAAATGGGTGTACAAGATCAAATATAGGGTAGACAACTCTATTGAAAGATATAAGGCTCGATTAGTGGCCAAAGGCTTCACCCAGAGAAAGGGTTTGACTATCACGAAACCTTTTCTCCAATAGCAAAGAATGTCACAGTTCGCACTTTCTTATCCATTGTTGCATTTCATGATTGGTCATTACACCAAATGGATGTCCATAATGCATTCCTCCATGGAGATTTAGATGAAGAGATTTATATGGATCTTTCACCGGGTTTCCAGGGTATGTCATCTTCGTAAATCCCTTTATGGCTTCAAACAGGTTTCGCGACAATGGTATGCCAAGTTCACTAGCGCCCTCACAGCTGTAGGATTCAAACAGTCCAAGCATGATTATACCATTTTCTCTTGGACAAAAGGTACGTCATCCGTCTACTTGATGATATATGTTGATGACATACTTATAATGAGAAATGATGAACTCGCTGTGAAGAATCTTAAAGAAAATCTTCACTCCGCTTTTTCATATCAAAGATTTGGGGTCACCGAAGTATTTTCTTGGTATTGAGATAGCCCGTTTAGAACAAGGTATCTCTCTTAGCCAACAAAAATATGTACTGGAGATTATATCAGAAGCAGGATTATCAAGGTGCAAATTGGCAGTCATCCCTATTGAGCAAAATGTCAAGCTAACAACTACAGACTATGATGTGGGTCTTTAGTCTACAAAAGATGATCTATTGCTGAAGGATCCATCAAGCTATCAGAGACTAGTTGGGGAACTCATCTATCTCACTATGACAAGGCTTGACATTTGTTATGTTGTTCAGACACTCAGTCAATTCATGCATAGTCAAAATAGTCCCATATGAATGCTGCTTTGAAAGTGGTGAAGTATTTGAAGAAATGTTCGAGACTAGGAATTCTTCTTTCACGCAAGTGCAATATGGAAATGACAGCTTACTATGATGTGGATTATGCGACTTGCCCTATGAGTCGAAGATCTATCATTGTTTTTGCATCAAACTTGGAGAATCATTACTTTCATGAAAAACAAAAAAACAAACCACTATATCCTTGTCATCGGCAGAAGTTGAGTATCGGTTCATGGCTAAGGCAGTTTGTGAGATTGTCTGGTTACGAGGCTTGCTTCTGAATCTTGGACTAAAGGTTAAAGGACCGACTTTATTATTTTGTGACAATGATTATGCACTTAAACTTGCTACAAATCCTGTATTGCATGAGAGAACGAAGCACATAGAAGTCGACTGCCACTTTACTCGAGAGAAGATTCAAAAAGGAATAATTGAAGCAAGGGGAATCAGAACCACAGAACAACCAACGGATATGTTTACCAAGCCAGGCAACATTCATATCTTCTAAACAAGCTTGGCGTCTTGGACATATACAAGTCACTAGCTTGAGGGAGAGTGTTGAAAGATATGATGTTGATTCGGGATAATATCTCAAGAGATATCAAAGATTTATTTTAGTCAATTTAGGATTATATCCTATACTCATGGATTAGAAAGATATAATCATTCTTTTTTTATTACTTTTTTATTACTAGTCATTTGTATTATATAATGACTCCTTTTGTACATTACAATACAATGAATGAAAACACAGAAAATTCCCCACGTCTTTCCTCTTCCTCTTCAGTTTTTGTCAAAAGTGATTCCACGCGTAACGTCCGATGTCCGAGGTTCCAGCTGCTCGGAGGTGAAAATTCTCCGTTCGTCGGTATGAAACCGGGTGGGTCCCGACAACGACCTCCTCCAATTCCGGACAGGGACGAGTGTCATGGAAAGCACCCCCCGATTCCAATCATGAGTCAGTCTCTCAGCCCCGCGCTTGACCAAATTGGATTTCGTGATTCAGCGATTACGTAATGACCCGCGGTACAGTGCGTGCATCGTTCATCCTATCGCGTGGAAGTCGGAAACGCATTCTATCTTTGCCAAAGGAGCACCGTTTTTGGTCCTCCAACTCGTGCATGTTTGACTTTCTTTCGACCTGAAAGAGAGATGAAGAAAGGCGGAAGAAACGTAACTCGACCGGATCTCCATCTTCTAATTTAAGAGGGGTCGAGTTCAAAATAGTAGGTTTCACTTTTGAAATGTGAAATCTACTTCATTAGAACCGCTTCTTAATTTTCGAAATCCGAAACCTTTCCTATTTGCTCTTGAACCGACCTTGAAATCTACTATATTTCTATGATCTGATTCGTAAGTCTACCCGAGAATCTATATTTTTATTCTTTTTTTTTTATTTCATTTTTTATGACAAAGTAATATGAGTGACAAAACTGTTCAAAGTAAATAATGAATGTGGGTGAGTGAGCAAATGTGAGTCAAGAACAAGCTAGGGTTGCGAGGCTTGAACAAGCAAGGGCAAGCTACGAGCGAGCAAGGGGGAGGGTGAGTTGAGAGAGAGAGAGAGAGAGAGAGAGATGCTAAGAAAAAAACTAGGATTTTTAGGCTTTATGAAACCAACTCCAAATTCAATGTTGATTCCCAGGTTGTTCTTCAGTTTGAATTGAGAATCGGATCGGTTCCAAAGAGAACTTAGAATCAAATTTGTTTCTTGGACGGCTAGTCTAGTTTTCGAATAGAACCAATTCGATAGCACAACCCTAATCTCACTTGCCCTAGACTTCACATAGTCTATTATCATTGTAACATGCCTTGATATTTCATATCCATAAGTACTTGCCATGGCAGGCTCGACTAATTACTAATTATCCAACTCTTTTGAAGGCTTCTTGATTAAGCGAGTTGCTTAATAACTAATAAATTAGATAACTGATCTAACGTGGAAGAATAAAATTTTAGGGTTTTGCTCGTTCCACTTTCACCTCTTCTGATCTCACTCGGTGCCAAGAGACGCGTAACCTTAGCATGAGAACTCGTATACTTAAGCGAAGCTCCTTGAGAGAAAAAAGAAGAAGAAGATGCTTTTGAAAAAAATTTTATACTAATTTTGGATCGTGGACTCCATATATTTAAATTTCTTTCTGAATTTTCAATAATATCCATCCATCAATCTTGGTCATATATTGAGAGATAGATTACCCTTTAATCAACCTGAATAAGTTGACTCTGCATCGTTTCTACATTTTCTATATGGATCAGCCAATCGATTTCGACCAAGCAAATTTATAAAAAAGGAACCCATGAACGTGGACATTATATATTTGAGCCACGAATATATAAATACCAGCTGGAAATTTCTGAGCCGCTGGGAGAATGATGCGTCCACAGGTTGTCAGATATTATACTTCTAGTGTCCACTCAATTAAAAGATTGGGGGAAAATAGTTGTTGGAAGGGACCGCAAAATACGGCGCGTCAAAGTAAAAGTGCATACATATGCACTTGTGCAGTTAAATGATGCATGGAGACAAAAATATAAGCATTAGCGAAGGCATGATTTAATATATATTTATACTAATATTAGCCATTAATTAAATAGCACGTACAATTTGGACGCACTTAACGTCAAGCTCATACTCACGAAGGACAGACAGAAATTTAGAACATAAAATTTACATAGGATTTTTTTTTTTAACCTTCCTTAGGCAAGTTAATTTTCTTTTTCAATCGCTGGCCTAAAATTAAAATTTATTTATAAGCAGTCACTGCACACGCCATTGATCCTTGAGGCAACCATCAGCTACTTTGTTTTCTCGAACATTGTCTAATTCAAAAAGAATAGTCTACTAACTATTAAAAAAGAAATCTTACCAAAAAAAAAACTATTAAAAAAGAAAATTATTTCTTTATAATTAGTTGCTATCGCTCGAGTAATCAAATTTGAACCGGGTGCCTTACTTAAATAGGAAATGTGCTCTTCCGTCGCTATATCAAAGTCTATGAGAACTTGCCGTGCTTGGATTTGCAATGAAAAAGAGTTCGAGCTATTTCCTCGGATTAGGCTCCAAATTCACAGGGCTACGCATGTTGCTGATATTTTTTAACATCGTGCATGGAAGTTATTGCCATCGCTGCTCCTATCGTCATTGTCATCATCCATCAGTAGCTCGCCATTATCATCGGACGAAATGAAGTTTCGGAGCAAGCTACAGACGTCACTGAGCTTGGGGCGTCGTCGCAAACGTGGAGGGAAAGGTAAGAGTTGACTCGGGAAAGGAACAGCGCCGCAGCTGTTGAGCTTAATGGCTATTTTAAGAGTCTGAATAGGACTCTCTCTCTCTCTCTCTCTCTCTCTCTCTCCACGGTTGCTGTGTTTTCGGTTTGCACGACTTTCTGTCGCAGCTTCGTTTTACACGGTCGCATTCCTCGCATCCGTCTCACGCGTCTAAAAAGTCAAAAAGTCAGACCTCTCGTGTCCTCCCGTTCATCGATTCACCTTTTCTCCCCATGTTCATATAAAGGCGCTCGGCCCCTACATCACTTTGCGCCTCGCTTTGTCCCATGCACTGCTTCGCACCACTTTCCGTCGCGATCCCTCTTTAGACCCGCGTAAAAATCTGGTCCTGTATTCAGGTCGAGTCTCGAGAAAAGAGGGCTCTCTTAAAAATCACTTCTTTCTCGAGAGGGAGCTGAGTGATAGACAAATTAGAGTTGAGTTCGTTATTGGTCGCCTGAAAACCCAGATAGAATTAGTTCAGAGTTTGCTCGCGGAGCCACCGTCGAGAGACTGATTCCATGGCGGGTGCCGCGGGAGGGAGATCGCTGGAGCAGACGCCGACGTGGGCCGTCGCCGTCGTGTGCTTCGTTCTGGTTCTGGTCTCCATCATCATCGAGTACATCATCCATCTCATCGGACAGGTTCGCCGGCAACGGTCTTGTTTAGCGCTTTTCAGCACGAACTCGCATCACTATGTATAGCTCGAGCAACAACGCGATCTCATATTTGCTTCTTTCTCTAATCTCTACAGTGGCTGAAGAAGAAACACAAGCGTGCACTTTACGAAGCGCTCGAGAAGATCAAATCCGGTAGGCAATCTGTTGAGTTAAAAGATTACGACTTTAGCAGTTCCAAAAAATTATTGGCCCATTATTTCTGCGATCCAAGTCTTTGCGAAGAAACGGTTGATTAACTTGATATTCAAGTTCGTCAGGAGTTCGTTTCCGTTCTAAATTATGCAGTCGATGCTATGAAACTCGCTCGAGCGAAAACGGCTCGTTTGCCTGCCTGATCAACTCGTTTCGCTTCGTTTTTTTATTTATTTATTTATTTATTTTATATATATTTTAATGGGTGGTGCAGAGCTTATGCTTTTGGGATTCATATCATTGCTCCTCACGGTGGGACAAGGCCCGATCACCAAAATCTGCATACCGCAGAGGGTGGGGGCCACATGGCACCCGTGCAACAAGAAGGAAGAGGAGGATCTGGTGGAGGAAGAATCCGACGACGCCGGCCGGCGGAGGCTGCTCGGCATGATGGGCCCCGGGGGAAGCTTCCGCCGTGCTCTGGCCACCGCCACCACCACCAACCAGTGCGCGGAGGTGTGTACAAACGTTTTCACATTCATTCCACACTTTTGTCGTGTTTGTCCTGGGAGTGTGCCGACTGCACAGAGAGACATGCACGTCAATGATTGACTTAGGCGATAACCAAGTAGGGACCTAGCAAAACATGATGAATTAGAGGGGCTATTGACATGGAACCGATGGATCGAACGAAAGAAATTAAATTGCCATGTTCCTTCTCATACGAGTAAATTTGAAGGACTAAATTGATTTGGATTTTGGTGGTTTTGTGATTTGGTGGTGGGCATGGATTATATTTTTGCAGGGTAAAGTTCCGTTTATTTCTGCAGATGGCATCCACCAGCTCCACATATTCATCTTCGTCCTCGCTGTTTTTCATGTCCTGTACTGTATCCTCACCATGGCTTTGGGCCAAGCCAAGGTCTTTCTCTCTCTCTCTCTCTCTCTCTCTCTTCACAGCAACGATTAATATCTAAGAAATGATGTGATTGCGCAGATGAGAAGCTGGAAAGCATGGGAGACGGAAACAAGAACAGCTGAGTACCAGTTCTCCCATGGTTAGTGACCAAATCTTCCCTCAATATATCCGTTTTATCAGTTCAGTTCACTCCATTATCTGGGTTTGATCTTGCATATGCGTGTATGGGAAATAATAGTAGCTGTTTTATCATTGTGCGTGACAGATCCACATAGGTTCAGATTCACCAGAGAAACATCGTTCGGAAAGAGACACTTGAACTTCTGGACCAAGACACCCGTCCTCATCTGGATCGTAAGTCTTCAATTTCTTACCTTCTGTTTTTCTTCCCCACCTTTATTCATTGATTTCTTGATTGTTCCATTCTGCATTTTCCCTTCCAATCTTTTTTTTTTTTTTTCGGTCATTAATTAGGCGACTGAAATCGCCCTAGTACTTCATGAGTACCCCTTTTGACTCTGTCGGGCTGTAGAAGACGTGGAGGTTTTGGTTTCCACATGCTATGACAGATTTGCTTGCGAGAAGCATGTGCTTTTCTCAATTCAGGCAAATTTCAATCATAGAATCGGGACCTAGAAAAGATTGAACAAATCCCTTTAGGGCATTAGCGCAATCTTTTCTTTTCGCCCCCTTCATCGCTCGACCTCTCGATGAGGTCGGCACATCGCCAATAACTGGATCATTACCGAAAAGCAATTGAGATGACATAGCCAATTGTCGAAGCGACCATATGAAGTTTTATAGGAATAAAGTCATAGAGATGCAATAAGTACGTGCACTAATGGTCGCTCACCTCCTAAGCCAAACCTCCCCAACCCCACCTAGATTTGCAAAGCTTAAACATGGAAGTCATTAAGGCAAATTATGCTCTGCAACTTAGCAGTAAAATGAAACGATTGACTTAGGCACTTTGCTTTTCAGTCGATCGCTCGCAAATGGGTTTGTCCAGATTAGTGGCGTTTTTCTAATTTTGGAGTTTAGAGATCTTAATCAATTGCAATTAAGTCAAGGTTGGGGTGACGGTCTTGGCATGGCTCTGGATCATCTAGATAACGATGGTTGCTGTCCAATGCATCTCTCTTGTTTGACCATTTATTAGCACGGCGTATTTGACTTCTTCAAACCTGGCGGAAGAAAAAGGTCAAAAGGAAAGAGAGACGCCGTAAAGGGCAATGTACAGAGAAGGTCTTGGTTGACTTCTCGCCAATCTTGCACTAGCAAATTCGGTTCCAGAAGGGACTTCGTCGCACGATCGACTGGTTCTCCACGTTCTTCAGTTTCGCTGTTTTTTACGACCTTTGAACCGAAAGATTGAACGGATCAAGTCCGAAGAGGGCTTTTTGTTTCCAGTTCATGAAAGTTTCTACTCATGTTGATAAAATCAGAATTGCACTGAGATAATTATCATTGCGGATAAATGGCGTCATTTATCGCATGGTGTTTAAACGGAACTTCAAGACAAAAGGAATATATATTAAAGTAATTTACATAACGTACACCCCAGGTGTAACGTAAAATAATTTGTATATGAGCGATTGACCCTTTCCCTTGTTGGATTTCAAGGTCTGCTTTTTCAGGCAATTCGTGAGGTCGGTCCCTAAAGTTGATTACTTGACCTTGAGGCATGGGTTTATCATGGTAAGTTTCCATTGTTTATTAACCATTTCCTTCTTTTACGTTTGACTCTTTTCATTTTTGTTTTATGTTTTGAAGATCATTTGGAGTGAATAATCTGTCCTTTTTCCTGACGAGAGTTTTGCCTTTCACTCTTGCGTTTGACTCCTTTGTTCAGGCACACTTGGCACCTCAGAGCCAGACCAAATTCGATTTCCAGAAGTACATCAACAGATCCCTTGAAGAAGATTTCAAGGTTGTGGTAGGGATCAGTCCACCCATCTGGTTTTTAGCTGTGTTGTTCTTGCTCTTCAACACTCACGGTAGGTAGTCAACAAATTTCGCTTTCTGAATGGTCGCACTTGCAATATAGAATTTTTGGCCGAAATTTGATTGAATTCCGATTCTTGATGTGTGCAGGGTGGTACAGTTATCTGTGGTTACCGTTCGTCCCACTGATTGTAAGCACAGTCTTGACATCTCATCGCTTGGAAACAATGTTCCTGCTCTGGTTTTTGTACTTTGTTAGGATCTGATGCAGTTAAATTCAATGGCTTGCAGATCATCCTTTTGGTGGGAACAAAGCTGCAGGTGATCATCACGAAAATGGGTCTCAGGATTCACGAGAGGGGTGAAGTCGTTAAGGGCGTGCCTCTTGTTCATCCGGGGGATGACCTCTTCTGGTTCAACCGTCCTCACCTCATCCTCTACCTCATCAACTTTGTTCTGTTTCAGGTACTGCAGTCTACATTACTGTCGCATTTGCTTCTTGTGGCCTAGAAATCAAACCACATGCTTACCTTTTTGTGATATGTTGCTCTCCTGCAGAACGCCTTTCAGCTCGCTTTCTTTGCGTGGACTGTGGTGAGTTGATTCGCTCTCGAACTTCAATTGAAGGGCATCATTCGATTCCTAGATATCGGTATATTCATGTGAACGAGACATGAACTCTTGTTTTTTCATTTTTCAGTATGAGTTCGGGTTCAAATCTTGTTTCCATGCGCATACAGAGGATGTGGTGATCAGAATCACCATGGGGTGAGTTGTCCCGATTCGATATTTCTCTTTTACTTTTGTTGAAGAGCATGTTAGGTATAAGCAAGTAAAGATTTTATACAAAAGCATTTCTGTCTATTGGAAAGAGGAACGTCTTTGCTCATCGGAATTGATCTCGACAGGGTCCTGATTCAGATCCTATGCAGCTATGTCACTCTCCCTCTTTATGCCCTCGTCACTCAGGTAAAATCTCTCTCTCTTTCTCTCTCTCTCTCTCTCTCCAGAACCAGCATAGTTACCTGAGGATCCAACTATCCCGAAACTGATTATTTTGCCGCGCTAGATGGGGTCGACCATGAAACCAACTATATTCAACGAGAGAGTCGCGACGGCGCTGCGCAACTGGCACCAATCTGCTAAGAAGCACATCAAGCAGAACAAAAGCTCCTCCGTGACCCCCATGTCGAGCAGGCCGATGACCCCTTCACACCACATGTCGCCTGTGCATCTCCTGCGCCACTACAGGAGCGACAGGGATAGCTTCCACACATCGCCCCGAAGATCGAACGTCGACGCCGAGCACTGGGAATCCGAGACTCCATCCCCCTCCCATCACCATCACCACCAAGGCGATGGCTCGTCGTCTCACCGTCACCACGGGACGGAACACGGTCACGTCGGACCCGAGCTGGGTTCGTCGCAAGCGGTGCCGGCTCCTCAGCCAGCCCAGACTCAACATGAGATCAATATCGGGCCGCAGGATTTTTCATTCGACAAGAGAACGAGTGCCGCGTGAGCATCGCGATCCCGCCCGGCATCGTCGCTCGCTTGACCATGGCGCGATTCATCAGGAAAAAAGGAGAGATGAGCCACTGGCTTTGCATCCCCTCGTATATATAGAGAGAGAGAGTCACTTCTAACTTGTGATGGGAGATTACCAGCTTTTATATTCTTTCCATTTCTTCCCATTTATTGTACTTGTTACTTCAGGAATTTGTGTAATTTGCAGTTGTATATCGCTGGGTCCCCAGAACATGAATGTGATAGTTTTGATCCCCATATTCAATTCCAGTCTTTTTCCTTTTATTTACTCTCAATTGACATTTTTTTTTCTTCGATAGAGAACACTAATGTTTGAAACTTTTATTGGATAAGGTCATATTCTTATTGTTATAAGTATATTTTTGAAAGGTCATAATCTTATTATTATAAGTATATTTTGGCTTCTTTTTATCGAATGTCTTGAGTTCTGACTTTTTATAACAAAGCTCTCTTTTTTTTTTTTTTTTGGCTAAATTTACTGAATTAATAAAATCATTGAGTTATGTGTATCTGATTGCTGCTGTGAAAATCGAAGTAGGAAAAATTTGAACTTTCAATGCAATATCTCTTTTTCTTACTTTTCGTTACTTGTAATTGATAGTTGCTTTTGAAATTGAAATATTTTCTATTTGGAGGTTTCTCTTTAACTAAGGATCATCAAATAAATACAATGATGATTTTGTGAATTAGTGTGCTGGAAAAAAAGATATTATAATTATAATATATTTATTTGAGAATGGATTTATTTTCATTAACAAGTTAAGGCCTAATTGTTAAAAAGTGTTTCTATTCTTGGAACAAAAATTTCTGAAAATAAAAACACTTACAAAAATTTCTGAAAATAAAAACACTTATTTGGTAAAACGTATTTGGTAAAAATTTTATTTTCGGAAATAAAAAAACCTATTTTTCATTCCCTCAAACAGATTTGAAACCGATACAAAAAAATAGAAAAAAGTAATTAATGTTTCCGGAACTAACTTCTAAGAAACAAAATGACAAAAACTCAAAACCCTTCTTTTGTTTATTTCTGCTTCAGCCCGTGCCCTTTTGTCTCCGCCAATCCACCTGCGCCCTCTCTGTCTCAAGTCCCTCCTTTCTCCGGCGTCTCTCAGCTTCTCCACCGTCATCCTCTCCGGCGCCTCCCAACTCGTCATTCTCTCCGGCGCCGACAGCTGCTGCTCCTTCACCGGCTGAAGCTTCTGATTCGAGGTAAGTTTCATCCATCTTGCTGACCTGCAACCATGGGATGGACGCCTTCGGCGAGGGCTTGGCTGAGCCGATTGACGAGGGCTTCGGCGAGAGCGACCCCTCGCAGATCTGGGCGACGGCTGCTCGGGGCTCGAGCGCGATGGCTCGCTCGAGCCAGCGCTCGCCCAGATCTGCGAGACGCTCGCTCGAGCGAGCCCTCGCGCTCGAGCCAGCGTGGCGAGGTGACGGCTCGAGCGAGCCCTTGCGCTCAAGGCCCGAGCCAACGCTGCTTGCTGGAGCCAGCGCGGCTCCAGCGAGCAGTGCTGTAATTCAGACCTCCCGTTGGGGATTAGAGATTGTCTTCGATGATTGCAACATGTTTGGCTTGCCTGAAATGCAGAAGTCACCGTTCTATTTCCTTGCTGGTTTGAATCGAAGGTAATAGGAAGGGAGGTCTGATCTTCACTTTGGCCTTTGAACTCTGAAGCATTTGTTTAGCATCCTAAACGAGCTGTGGGAACGGATTGGATTTTTAATCTTATGTGCTTTGGGAGAAAACTGAAAGGACTGCTTGAAGAACTGCTTTAGGGGCTGTTCTTTTCGTCATCGATTTTGTTTGGTGTAATGTTGACATTTAGCTTCCAACTAGGCTTTTTCTACGATTCAGTTGGCTTGAAAACAGAATCGTGTCTATTGCGGATCGTTTGATATTGAACCTTATCACGTTTACAATGTTGGAAGTTATTTCTCATGGAAATTGTTGAAACTCAGAAATTAGTTTCTTTCTTTGAAAGGTTTTTGTAATCTATGACGCGTGATGTGGCTGTCATGGATGCAATTTTTTCCTATTTGTGTACTTGAGCTTGGTTTGGTTTTTGGTTATTTCTTGTCACGTTTTTCATTCTCACTCGACCGGTTTCTACTTGCTCGCTTGACATATTCTTTTTGCTACTTGCGCAGTTCCATTGACATCGGTGTTTCCAAAATCTTGCATATCTCCAAAATTTGGTAGGTTTCTCACAATGCTCTTTATTTCATTTTGAGCATTCTATTTCATTGATCATTGATAGTCATAGTTCTATGTAGTGCTTGTAGCTCAAAATGCAACTTATGCAACTTATGTTCTGTTCTATACAAGCTAGTTCAAGAATTGTCAATGTTGTCATTATAGTCTTCTCCGCTTGCATCTCTTGAGAATGATTTTGTGTATGGCATGTAGTTCCTATAGTATTATATTATTGATTTAACTCATAACTCATATGATGCTCAACCGGTCAAGGTTAAATGGCATCTGAGAAACAGACATTCAGTGCAAAGTGGAGTGCAAAGTGGACCGAGTCTGTAACCAACATATTAGTAAATTTGTTGGTGGATGAGGTCAAAAAGGGAAATCGCACCTCTTCTACTTATAACAAAGCGGGGTGGAAGAATATACAGACTGAATTCATCAAACAGACAGGATTCCAATATAGCATGGTACAGCTGAAGAACAAGGTAAACAAACTAAGAAAACAGTATGGCAGTTTTAAGAAACTTATTTCTCAATCCGGATTTGGTTGGGATAATGTGAATAAAACAGTTACTGTCGACGATCCAAGTATGTGGGAAGCACACATCAAGGTATCTTTTTAACTTTTTGATCATTTTGATATCATTATAGATGTAAATTTTAAAATGTATGATTATGTTGCTGAAATGTCATTATTGTGAAAATTGTAGGATAATGTCGATTGGGCAAAATTTAAGAAGCATGGATTTCCTCAGTATCCCAAGCTATGTATTGTATTTGATGGTACATATGCTAGTGGGGATTGCACCAATGTTGAAGATTTGACGGTGTCAGAGGAAAATGACAATGATGGTGGTAATGCAGATGGTGACAATGGTGGGGGCAATACAGATGACTTCAGTGAATATCACATTGATGAGAGAGTCTTTACATCTGACAGTGCTCCAACTAAGAGGAGAAGGAGTAACCAATCCGAGAGGATTAGTAACCAATCCGCTATTGCTGACACTTGCAAAGCCATACAAGATTTTTTAAAAGTTAGGACAAGTCAATTGGTTAGTGGCTCTGCGACCTCAGTGATTACACCACCACCTGACCCTTTCTCCATATCTGCCATGATGGATGTCCTAGTTAGTATGGATGGGCTAGAACAAGATCTTTACAATAAAGCAGTGGAACGAGCATGTGATAGTGCCTCATGGAGGGAGGCTTTCATTAAATCCCCACCTGAAAGGAGAATTGGACTTCTTCAATGAAAGGGTCCATGTAGAGATCTATAAGATACTCTTCTTTTTGCTAGCTCTTTGTATGAAGTTTACTTACAAAATTTTCTTTCAAGTATGTACATATGACCATGTTCATAATGTTTTTCTTCACTCACCATGGACAACATTAAATTGGTGAGTATTCTATGAGGATTATATCATCCCACCTGCCTCCCATTTCGTGGATCATTACTGATGGCCATGATAATATCAATTTCATGTTCTTTCCTAATCACACTATTTTATTTATCTAAACAAGCACCTAGATTTTTTTTCCCCTCAAAAATAGGAACTTTCGATTATAGATAAGGACCTTATGGTTATAGACAGAATACTAGGAGATCTATCTGTCTTGCATCTGTCAGAAGTTGTGCATCTTTTCGGTGAGATTGCAAGATGGCACTAAACGTGTCCCAGTTTAAAAGGTTATGCACCTTTGTTATTGTCTTAAATTGTGTTGTTACATCAATAAATAAATAGAAAGTTTGTACCGATTAGGGAAATCGATACAACTAATCCGTGAAACTTTTACTCGATGTGTAATGTATTTTCTGAATTTTAAATTTGTTCAATGTGGATTATGAATTTTTGCCCTATATGCAATGTTGTCTTTAAATGTTTATTTTGTTTAAGGTGATATATGAAAATATTCAATGTAATTACTGAAGTTGAATTAATAAAAAGATAACATTATATGTTTTTATACAAGTAATGAAGCAGTCGAATATTCATAAAAAAATTAGAAATAATATTGAATAAATTAAAAGTTCGGACGACATTTTATATAAAGCAAAAATTCAGTTATCATATTGAATAAATTAGATTGACTATATTACATATTGAATCAAAATTTTAAGAGCTCATGTAAATATCCCTATTAATCAATTTGGCCCCAAAGATAATAGGCCTGGTTTCAGAGACCGCCAAAGGCATTTGCATGGCCGGGTTAATCTCCCAAATGCACTCGTGTACCGAAGCGAACGAGCTCTCATCCCTTTCAGGATCGACGCCGTTCGCAGAGAGCCATCGATTTCAGCATCCATGGAGACGGTGCTTTCGAGCTTCGGCTGCCGTATGAACTCAGGTCGATTTCAGGTCCTCGAACTAAAAATCACGCTCCTCGGATGCTCCACTGCCGATAACCAGCTTCGAAAGCATCGCCTCCAGGACTAACGTCTGCAAAGTTCACTCAGGTTTTTTTCTTTTTTTTTGAAAAATTCCGGCTCGGACTCCCGTTAGCTTTATGCTCTGTCGAGTTTTACGTCACCGCTTAATGCTTCTGCACGTTTCGACGTTAGTCCTGGAGGCGATGCTTTTGAAGCTGGTTGTTTAGGTGATAGCAAGCTTTGTTTCGACGTCCGACGGGGCCTGGGAAACGAAAGTGTCCTAGGACAACGCGTCACTATCAATTCTATCCATTTGTCTTTGTACGTTAGATTATGTTCATCGAAGCCGTGAGCAAGAGACATAGTTCTGATGTTTTGTTTCTCATGTGCTACGTTGTTGAGCTTGCTGTCATATTCCCCATGTTTCAGATGTCAAGATGTATCTTAGAGGAACTTCATTGTTGAGTCTGTTGATGAATACTATCAGGTTAAATTCTGTGAGATTTTGTGGGATCATTGCCAACTGTTTTGAAAAGTTAAGCTGTTGGATGAAGGTATAGTTTAATTTTTAGATAAATATATGATTGGGGAGGCACATTAGCGTGGTTTAATATTTATATTGTATCAACTTCTACACTCTTCACTGTTCAGAGATAGGCTATATATACGTAGTTTTAATTTTCTGGTTTTTCCAAGAACTCTTCACTTCAGAATTGATTTTTATAGAAGTTTGCTCGTCATTTTGTCTACATGATTTGGAAAGAATGGATGGCCTTCACGAGGATGAGATTGCAAGAACGCTGCCTTAGATGAGACAAAATTTGCCTGGATAAGAAGGGGATTGAGAAGAATCTAGAAGAAAACTAGTTGAACAGCCACATAACTAGTTAAATCACAAGAGCACGAGGAATCTTAGGATCAAACGGCCGGAAGAAGGCAAGTCTATTTCCCCCCGTCATACTTTTTTTTTTGGAAGGGACAACTAATAAGTCCATATCTGTTAAGGTCTTTAGATTTCTTATCATTGTTATAATCAATGTCCTATGCAAGTTATCTGTTAGCAGAACTTAGCTGAACTACTTCATTGATAAAAAGTTCTTAGTCTCTCTTTTTTCAATTGACTCCACTTTGTTGCTTCATTGAGGAGATCTTGCGATTTGTAGACACCACCCAGCTGCTCTGCTTCACCGTGATGTATTCTATCCAATCAAGGTCGGCTGCTGCTCACGATTCACTGTTGCTTCTCTTGGTCAGTCATTGCTTGACATTGTCTGAAATGTAACTTCTAATGTTCTCTCATCATGATCGACCCTAATTCATTTTCCAGCATGATAAGTTACAAATATCAAGAAATTCAAAACCACCTGAGAAGGAAATCCTCTCTTTCTTCACACTAACTTTGAACTCTTCAGTTCATTACTGGGGAACTTTCTGTTGACCATTCTTTGAGCTGTAATAAGGGGTAAATGAGCTTCACCTGTAAGATAAAGGATTGAAGAAGGAAGAAGGTAAGGATGCAAACTACGTCCTCTACCTACACTTGGCCAAAAGAAGGTTTATGGAAATGTGGAGTCATAATTGATCCTAGGCAGCCCTGCCTTGTGAAAGGTAGCTACACTGCATGCAGAAGTCTTCAGTCTTGAAGAATATAAGATCGAGTGCAGATTAGTCACGTTTATGGCCAATCCTATAATGAACTTGGCTTTCATTCCAAGTTCAATACTCCGTCATCATAATTCCTGTGAAGAAGTTCCTCAGTTTATGAGATCCATGTTCACTGATCTTATATAGTGTTTTACTGGTAACACCCACACTCTGATTTTCCTGTGCTGTTTGCATATTGATAAATTTATGCAATAGAATGGGCTAAGAGCATCATCAGTTCAAATATTGAAAGGAGATAGGAACACTGGACTGAACCATGAATAACTTTTCTAATTAGGAAATAAACAGATTAATGCAATCACTGAAGAATGAGAGACACTTTTTCTATGATTGTCATCCTATTAGTATGTTCATGTGTGTTAAGGGACCAAACTTGTGGCTTGGTTAACATTGCCAGAAGTTCAGTGCTAGACTTCAGTCCTCATTTCTGAGTTCTTGGTAATTCCGACTTCCTTTTAAGATAAAATTGTTTCTGAACCTATAACCCCACCCACTACGCGGAAAGCTTATCTGATGAGAAGTAGCTGATCAGTACCTGGCACAACATGATGCAGAGCAGAAGAGTTTGGCACAATTGTCACCTCGCAGAAATATCTTAACTTCTTGGACAATGCAACAAACATTGCTCATTCTTAGATGCAGTTGGTGATAGCATTTGTCGCCTTTTCAAATATGGACATCAGTGAGATGTCAACGAATGTCTTTCTTTTTCAAGTACTGAAATCAAATCAATCAAGCATCAATCTGAAGTATGGAAGATGAATCAGGGCACGTAAGCATCTTGACTTTTTCTTGTTATTTGTTTTGTCTGTCTTTCTCTTCGGCAATGACTGGTTAGTTCAATCGTAGGTATTTTCCTATAATGGTGCACTAGTGATTTATTTTGTGAAATGAACCCACAGGATCAAGGTCTTAATGCCATATTGGGAGGATTGGATGCATAGTTAAATGTGGCTTGTCCATAAATTTAACCATTGTTTCAATTAATCATATATTTTGTTTGGAAAAATATGATTAATTGAAATAATGGTTAAACTCATTGACAAGCCACATTTAATCATATTTCACTGCTAAACAATTTGCTCCTTGCAATTTGTTTCAAAGTTGGATTGTCAACTTCATTAACTGTATGCAAATTTGCCAATTTCAAACTATCAAGATGGAACGGGTGACCTTATGACTTGTGTACTCTTGTGCAGAAAAGCTATAACTGACTTTGAAACAGAAGATGAGCTAGTTACTTCTGCATTCATGTGTAGAAAAGCTATATCTGATTTTCAAAAGAATATTATCAGGCTCATAAACCTAGGCCTTTTACCCTAATCTTTAGAATAATGTTGTATTGATCATTATTTTGGAACTTTGGGTTCCCAGATGGGATTAGCAGAATTCTTCATCTTGAAATGATTAATCTGTTGCCTTTCTTAGTACCATTTCCTATACTTACTCATAAAGTTCAGCTGAAAATGATATTCTTGCCATAAAATTTAGTCCCCAGAGAATAAGAAGGTCAGGCTCTTAGTCGTTTGCGACTCTCTCTTGTTCTAATTTCACTCTTCTCAAATTGAAGAAACTACTGGATTTCTCAACAATTAAAACTCGGTTCATTCTGCTTTGTCCAAGTTTCTATGAACTCATGGCAGGGACACAGAGATTGAATTTTTCCCTTACATATGGTATTTTACTCCCGTCATTTGAGACCTTAACTAGATTTGCTGGTGTTTATAATGAAATAATCTAATAATTTGAGTCACTGATCCCTCAGTTACTTTGTGTCTTGCTGTTTTCGTGCTTGTAAGTAGGCATAGGTCTGAGAGAAATTAGAATTATGATTCTTAATTTACTCATTTCTCATTAAAGACGACTGCTTTATGGACCAGTGACTTGGTCCACATTGTGTGATCCAAGACCTTGCTGTCATTAAGATATTGACCAAAAGTTTTGCATGCATAACACATGCAACTGTGCTTTCTTCCTTTCCCTTACTATCCGGTAAATCTCATCTTGGACAGCTCACATCAATTTATGATTTCTCTGATCAGTTCACAGTATTCAAAATGACCGTCTAAAAGTGGAATTGATCTTAGGAGCAAAATTCATTAAGGGAAGTGTGAACTACAATTTCACTACTTATTTACAGCCAGTATATGTTTGACATAATTATTTGAGGACTGCTTTAAATATATCATATCTAGAGAGTATAAGTTGAAAAGGGTGATAATTATTGTTCTTATGTTTCTACAAAAAGGGTGAGGTTAAAAGCAACTCGCCCTTCTCTGCTCTGAAGATACAGAATGGCATGTGTTTCTTGACTGTTGAAACCAGAGGAAGAAAGAAAGAAAAAAGTACCAGTAAAATGATATGAATATAATGATCTACTTAAAGTGATTACAGAATCCCTGAAATAATTGCACCTGAGGAAAAAAGAAGTGAAGTAATTTTTTGCACAAGTCTACTAGTTCCTTGTCCTCAAGTTCATCCCCGCAAGTACTTCATTATCTTATTGTAGAAAATTTACAATTGGTTGAAACTATAGAATTATAATGTAGCCAGAAGCTTAATGATTTTCAAGAAATGAAGTAGACTTAGAATCTTCTCATAAATCACTTGCTCTACACAAAAGGCTGTCCTGGAAATTTTCTGATTCTCGATCCTGTTTTCTCTAACAGACAGACATCGGTTTCTCCTAAGTCCTTAGAATAATTGATGTGGGCAATGATATATTCCCTAGATAGCCAGATACCAAATTTGGATTCTGACTATAATGTAAGAGATCTTCTGCATCTACCAACAAATTGCCGGCATCCTTTTTGCTAATCTATTTCATTTCCCTCCTCAAACATGCTAGCAGGAGCTGTTTACTTGCAATCATCACATTACCATTTTATTGGGTAACATACATAGTGAGCTTACATGGCACATATATCCACTTCCACTTTCACAATACAATTTTAATAATCACAGAAATATATATCACGTGCAAATGTAGAACTGCTAATATTGTTTCTGCATGCTTTGTCTACAACTTATGCTGTACACCCTGAATTTGCCCCTAAATGACCACCTTCAGGAAAGTCATGCCCTCCTGCCCATTATGTGCTTCATTCTTGCAAGTGTCTAATATATGCCAAATCATTAAGTTCCTGGAAGTCAATCATGGAATTGGGTGGAATCATGTTGAAGATGTTCTCCTGATACTGGATGTGGCTGTACCCATTTGCATCATCACCAGCTCCAGTGTTGCCAATCAAATCCTTGCTGCTTCCATTTTTGTTTTGCTTCCTGCTGTCCTTAGTGCAAATGTTATGCTCATTCTCCTCAAAAGCTTTCCTTTTTAATGTGTTGACACAATTGCTTGTTGGATACACAGTACTTGGAGAATCTATATTATCAGAACTTTCATAATAAACTGAGTTTATACTGTTACCATTCCTACTGCCTTCAACACTTATATTAGAGATGGCTTCCATGGCGGGTGGAGCTTTCCCAGCCAGCAGGTATGCTATAAGTTGGCAATCTTTGAACAGATGATCCATGCTCATATGAGGATTGAAGTATGTGCATGTAGGTTGTGCTGCCTCAGTCTTTAGTGAGTACCTTGGTGCTTCAGGTGATTGTCTATCTTGGTTTTGAACGTTCTTTTTAGGTACCTTTGTTTTTTGTCGCACTCTGCATAGCACCCAATCATCCAGCTGCACCAACAAAAGGCAATATTAGTTGGACATTAACTTCTTTGTTGGCCGAGCCATAGAGTAGCATGATATCTTGTAGAAATATAGTTTGTAAACATATATATCTATATATATATATATATATATATATATATATATAGAGAGAGAGAGAGAGAGAGAGAGAGAGAGAGATTGTGTTGTCATAGGTGCGATATACCCACTTACTCTCATGGACCCTTCTAACCTTGATGGCCTGATTACTGTGTCGAGCAACCTGTATTCATTCATGATCCATTCTGTCTTGGCTGACTTGGTCGGGTGACCAGTATAGAAGACAAGAGCTTTCTTGACTCCTATGCTCCTTGATTCCCCAGAAGCAAGTATAGGCTTGTCGGTTCCTGTTGCTTTCCAATAACCGGAAGCTGCTGCCCTGTTTGGTCTTCCACCATTTGGATATTTTCTATCTCTTGGACTGAAGAAATACCACTCATCTTCCCCAAATAAAGCCTTCTCTGCTGGGACGAAAAGAAAACCAAAAGCCATGAAACAAGGAAAACAGGATCTGCAGTCTTAAGTTTCAAGGAGTAAAATGAAACAAGTACACAAGAAAATGGTGTAGAACAGACTGGGTAGCTCCCATGGATTATACTTGTACAGGTCTATATCGGCAATCACTGGTGCTGGAAGCGGAAGTGAAGTGACCTTGTTCTGCAGGTAATGAATTATGAGTTCTTCATCTGATGGGTGGAACCTAAAACCTGGAGGAAATTGAAAGGTTGAACTGGATTCTTTCTCCATTTGCAGAAGGTATTTTCTTCTGTCTTAGAAGAGTATGGAGAGAATAATGGAATCAGGGAACTCTGATAATATCAACCAATTTAGGAGTACCTTATGAGAGCACAGTGCCAGTGTTATATGGCAGAAATTCATGCAGATGTGGACGTGATTTAAGATAATAGACAGGAAAGAGCCAAATCAATTAGAGAGTGACCCATTTTGTTTTACTTGTTGGAGCTGACCTTAGTCTGCAAACCTCTTGGAAGTGTCAATAACTGCATCATGCATGAGGAAACCATTTGTTAATGCATATTTATGAGATCAACTTCAGGTTTATCCCTATTTTCCTATTTTTACTTGGTCAGGGCTCAGAGTTTTGTCGTTCTGGTAGCTTAGCCATAATATGGAGGGGGCTCTGAGCCTTCACCTTGTCATCATCCCAATTCTCACCATAGATTGGAAGACAAAAAGATGCAATTGAGGGAATTGCTTTATCAATATATTGAAGATAAAGTATGCAATTACTTGTTCACGTACCTCCATTTCATGGTTTATGGCTTGTTATTCTGACAATTAGGTTCAATCGTCTCAGCTGGTCATCATAGTTGAGAAGGGCATAGTGATACAGTTTTCTCCAAATGCAAAATCACATTTGCTTTTTAACAGGTAAGGCCTGAGAGTAACCCAAGCAATGGAAGTAAGCACTTGTTATGTTAAGCTATTGTACATACCAAGTAACTAAGAATTTTAGTGTACAGGTTCAGAAACAAAACTCCAATAATTCGATGGTTGTAAGTTGAAAGAAACTACTACATAAACAACTTCGAGCTTGAAGTTGTTAGCTATTAGTATCAAATTACCAAGATGAAGAACCTATCCCAGATGTTTGACATATATTGATTATTGATCAACGTATTTGAAAGCTCTCCATGCATCACATGCCTTATTTCCATTGAGAAAAGCAGAAAACAATGAGAACTATACGCGTTGCTGGTGTGAACAGGTGAAGACATTGGCGCATTTCCTAATTACATTGAATTGTTTGTCCTAATAAATGCATGAGAGATTCTCCTAAAATGTTATCAATTATTTTAAACCTGGATAGACGTCTAGATTATGACATGAAAAGTAAAAGATTCAAGCCATCCCTTTTGGTTTGGATATGATCAATGTATTTTGCAAGTAGGAGCTTCGTGCCGAAACTCTGTAGATATGCTTTTTTTGGCTATATTCATCCTAGGACATTGTTCTCACCGAGGCAAGATATGGGGAGAATGCCACGCCGCTGGTTCATGAACATAGTAACAACGAACAAACTTGACAGCAGATCCTTGGCTGCATAGGTTACTTTCCTTATCTGGAGTCAGGAGTCTTGTAAGAATGACTTATGTGTCTTTTCCTCTGGCTTTTGTTCTGGACATATCTAAATGTGCATGGAGTTCATTGGTGTATGTTAACATGTCATTACAGTACCTCCGTATCCGCAGTCTCTGGAAAGAATGAGAAATGTGAGCTGCGTTGGCGATTTCTCAGGTCATTGACCATCTCATCTTACTTCTTTCTTTTGTTTACAGGCTAGGTTTCTTCCGACCAACCTTATTGGTTAGCAATGGGAAACTGAAGCTCAATGAGAAGTGAGAACATTTGCAGGTTCGGCCTTGATAAATCAGTAGAATCAAACAAATCAATCCTTGAAGTAAGATGGAAATATGGGTGTAAGGAAGAGGAACAAACTATTACCACTCGGTCCATCACGCATAGAATCCCTCACACAAAAAAAGTTGTGATAACACGACCAATGGACCGGGAAATGTTTGTAACCTGGATAAACTACGTAATGTGATTTTATTGAGATGAGAAACCGTATCACGAGTCGGACCGATGACATGGTATAATGATCATAGGATCTAGAATACGCTATTCTTTTCTCAGGGTGCAGAAAGCGACTTTGGCATATTTTAGACAGAAACTAGAGATCTTTAGCTTGGAGGCGTTTGGAAGAAAGTTCCTCGTGCAAGTTCCTCTAAATAAAAACAAAAAGTGGACGATGGTACCCAGGTCCTATGTCTTCCTTATTGGAGATAACAGGATACGATCCAAAAAAAAAAAAAAATTCAAAAATTGACCCATTCTCGTTTTGAACCTTGTTAAAATCGAGGGAACCTTGTTTTCTTCCTGAAGAAATTGATGTTAGAATCCTCGAAGTTGGTGCTCCTGTCTTTTATGCATTGACTAACATGTGGGGGACCATTTTATCTCCTGTCTCTTATGCATTGACGAACCTGTGGTAGATGTTAGCTGAGCTCATATGAATCGAGTTCATGTTATAATCTTCCCACAAATGAATGAAAAGGTCTGGTCAGAAAATAGGGGGAGGATGGTAAGAGATCACGGCGGCTCAATAGTCAATCCCTAGCGATTCATGCTTCGTTTTTATGATTTAGGCCGTGTTCGGCCCAAGTAGGCCCAATCTCTGGCCAAGATACACACGGGCATTGGGTGTTCTAAAAGAGAAACAATATGCAATGCAAGGGAAGGGAAGGGAAGGGAACTAGTTGCCTGTCGCGGATCAGCGCTCGAACTCAGCTGATCCAAAGTTAGCTCACATAGGATGTGCCTATCAGTTCATGCTGAGATTATTCATCAAGACATGTCATATCGAGCCATCAAACTGGGTAAAATGAGGTGCAGGTCGTTTCATCCATATTTTTCTCATAATGAAATATCTTTTACTAGAAAGTCGTTCTTCGGTTTCATTAAAGAGGACCAAAGTTTTGCGCTAACTCTGGATAGAGGATATCTCATGCAAGAAGGAATCAAACCTCTTTAATTCAAACTATACTACACAATCCCAAATCGAGTCGAAATTTAATCAATGACGAGACTCAAAAGTTACAAAATCAATATCGAACTACGCCAAAATCCAATCAACAACACAACTTGAAGATTTTAAGATACAATATTGGAATTTAATTAAGGGCAAGGTATCGAAATAAAGACATATGCCGCAATCTAATCGACAATGCGAATATGAGAACTATAGCCAATGAAATTTAAAGTAAGGTGGAGGAAAAGTAAAGATAATTAAAAGATAATATTTTGCTTGATTTGTGTGGGCTCTTATGTTTGATGATTGGTGGTATTTTATAATGAAGGTGTCAAAACCACTCTTCGACTATGCTAAGGGTGTGCACTCTTCGATTATGCTACGGGTGCGCATGGTAACACTTCTTGACCGGGAAACAGTTTCTTTTCAGAAATAGTTCTTTTCTATTTCTATTCCGGAGAACAATTTCTAAGTAAAATAAGGTGTTTTGTAACTACACAAAATTTATATTCTTGAAATAGAAAAAAAAATAGAAATGTGTTTGGTACGATTTTTTTTTTGTATTTATTTATTTTTTATTCTTGCTCACGGACCACCACCTTTCGCCGCTCGTTGCCCGTCGCCGTTGCTTGCTACTCATCTCCGCTGACCGCCAACGCAGGACCGCCGGTTGCCGACCGTGCCGCCGTCGCCAGCGGCCGCCGCACGATTGCGCCCACTGACCCCACCGGGGTCGGAGGCGGACGAGCAACCACGAGGAGGCGAGGGCCAGTGGGCTGTGGGCAACAATCGTGCAGCAACAATCGACAGCCGGCAGTCCTGCGGCGACAGCAACGGCGGTCAATGGCGATTATTGACAGTCGAGGGTGGTCGGTGGGCTGTGGGCGGTAGCAATGGCGATTAAACGATGACGGCGACGATGGTTGCCACCGGTCGAGCAGGAATCAGTGACAGCCGGCATTCAGCCGACGGTGGTCGCGGCCGACCGGAGGTGGCCGGCAGTTGGTAGGCAGCCACCCAAGGCCACAACAATCAAGAAAAACAAAAGAAAATAAAGAAAATAAAAAATTGATTTATTTCTAGAAATTGTTCCCAGGAACAATAAGCTACTTTTTTTTGTTTTTTGTTTCTATTCCAAATCTATTCCCCAGCTACTTTTCTATCCCGGAGAATAGGTGTTACCAAATGGTTTCTGTTCTTTTTTTGTTCCGGGGAACAAAATAATAAAAATTGAGAGAAACAGAAATGTTACTATGCAAGCTCTAAGTAGCTATGTTCCTTCATGTAACTTCCATTGGTCTCACCTATACTCCTTTATTCCCACAAGCTTCACTTGCCCACATTCTTGAATAATTGTCTCATTGTGTGCTGATGGTTTTATAGTTATCAATGATTGTTCTATGGCTGGATCTTTGAATGGCAATTGCTCCCTCTACAATGTGCACTCTTGATGCCAAATCGTCTTGATTTGAAATCCTTTCAATGAAAACTTGCCGCTAGTGCCCATAGAGGTGGCCACCAACCGTCCACTATCACATTTCAACAACTGGACAGGTAGTAGTAAAGAACATTGCCATTGATCACCATGCTTCAAATGTCAACAGCTCAATATGTACAAGATAATTGTCATGTGTCATGCACGTGACTTCTTCTTATCACTACTCATATGCCACATGTTTCTCACTCCCATGCAAAGCATGTGCGTATCAATAACCAAATCAATTTTTGGTGGCAACACGGGTTTTAAGAGAAGAGGAAAAATATGGAGTTTGACACCTATGGATCACACCCAGGTCTCATTTGGTATCATGAGTTGAGCAAACAACGAAAAATTTGGATGGATGGACAACCCCTCTGGATTGACAACTAGACTCGTCAAAGAGATTGAAAGCATGAGGCAATGGTAAGATATTGTCCGGGAAAGCACCGTTGAAATTCGACACCTTTATAATGAGGAAATTTGAGAGAAGGTCCATAATTTGAACCCGTTGACATTTCTAGTTAGATCCATATTCATTCAAAAACTCAAGTCACTGAGTAATGGATCAACCTATACATTGTCCGTCGGTTCTTTTAGCATTAGACTTCCCATTTGAGGCTTTTTTTTTTTTTTTCTTTTGCACCTTGCAATGGATGTTACGGTAGAAATTCCACACGCTTTTTGCACTTTTATGATGTTTTACATCCATGTCCTGCTTTTCAAAACCTCCTTCCGACCCACCAATCAAATGTCGTGCGGCTATCAACCCTTTCACATTAATAGATCTTTTTCTTCGCATTAACTAGTGTTAAGGTCTGGGGCATCTTTAATTCCCGAAAAAGGTGTTGACCCTGTCAGAGGACTGAACCTTTTCTCTTGTGTAATGGGACTAAAACCATAGTGCTTAACACCCATTTCCCTGATGTAGAAGTAGCCCATTCAATACGATTTGTTCATTACTCATCGTGCTTCCGGCTCTCGTCCATCGGAATGGAAGAAAAGTCAAAAGGACTGGGCCCATCCAAGAAACTCCCAAGTAGGAACCTTCCCACCTAGGACTCTCTCCCTCCCTCTCTCTCTCTCTCCCCCTGCGTCCATGGGACGTTACAATCCTTTGATTGGCCAGATTTCGGATGGACCCACCAATCCCATCCTGTCTTCGCGAATCTGGTGAATCTAGTGGGGTTGTATGATGGTACTTGACAAGTATCGAGCCCTCCTGCTGTGTGGTTCACCAAATGCGACTCGCCTTATGAGCATCGATGAGCTCATGTCAAAAACCTCGGAACCGGGCTTTGCGCTTGTCATCAAGTCCGTCAAGCACGCTTTAAGACTCATGCCCATCATCCTAAACTCGCACATTCCCTCGGAAAAACTCAGCAAGGGACAAGCGGGACGACATCGGCCGTTTCTAGAATTCTAGACCGCGCGAAATGCATGAGACCGAAAGACAGCGGGACAGAATTCGACGAACGGGTGCGATATTTCTCCAGTGGAGGGCCTCCCTCATGGTCTGTTCCATAAGCGTGTTCATTGACTGGTGGCGACTGCAGGCGGGCGGGACCCTCGGCGTCCCCACGCTGTCGGACCTAATCTCCCAGTTTAGCGAGCCAGGTCTCACGGACGGCACTCGAGTCACGGTGGGAATCTGTGGATCCTTGATGATGTGCAATTATTTGACACGGACTCCTGATCGAATATTGCCCCTTTTCTTTTAGAAATTTCCCATTTAACCATGATGAGTGACTGTAAAGGATGACAGCTTTTGTTCATCGCCCTTGTCACCATCTATCCTCCCACTCTCGCTCGGCCTTTTAGGAATCCCACGTCCCGAACCCCTGATTCGACCCTTTTCAGACCTTTTTTCAGATTTCGCGGGGAACTTTCCCCTGCCTTTGATGCGTGTCGTTATTGCCCCCTAGCAAAATCCCGTTTCCAGGAAAAAAAAAAAAAAATTTCCCCCTTGCGACGTACGATGATGATGATGATGATCTTGATGAAAAAGAGAGCGAAAGTTCGTAGACGGACGTATCGCGGAGGTGAGACCGGCTTGGGCATCTCTGCTTTTGCCACGATGGACTGATGTTGCTAGACGTGGCAGTGGAACTTGCCTTTCGGGGCAAGTTCTCTTCATGTGAAGAGCTGTAGGGGTAAAAGATAGGTGGTGAATTGTGCAGTCTACATGTCTGATCTTTATCACCCAAAAACAACGTATCAATCAGACCATGTTTTGCACGTCCCTTTCATCGTTTCTTCTTACTTCTCACATGGGAAAGAAAGAGAGGGAGAGAGAAAGAGAGGGGTCCAGCTAAGTCTACGGCTGACCGACTTTGACAAGAGCCGTGCAAGATAAGGAGAGCATGAGAGAGAGAGGGAGAGGGAGAGAGAACCAAACTCCATGGTTGCTAGCTTTTTCACACTTCTCTTATAATAAGAGTGATGACTCAGATGTGAAATCTGCAGAAAGAGCCTGATTGAACTGGTAGAGTAGGAACCTAACGGGTTCATTGATTTCAGGGACCAGAAATTGGTCTGTCTTCCTCACTTCACTCTTTTCAAGTTCTCTTAGATTAGCATTTTTGTAGATTTTGAGGTTCGTTTTTCCCTTCTACAAAAGACCACCCAGTTACGAATATCAGTGCAGAAGATGTCTGGAAATGGGCTTTTTTCAGTCAGAGATCCTGTTCAAGAACCCAAGTCTAATCCAATCAATAGAAGGAGAAACTTGCCAGGAACACCAGGCAAGTTTGAACTTTCTTCGCAGACAGCTTTTCGAGTTTCGAATGAAGCTCCCTTTTTTATCTTACCCTGGACTTATCTTTCTAACGTTTGAGCAGATCCAGATGCTGAAGTGGTTGCTCTATCCCCAAAGTCTCTGATGGCCACCCACCGCTTCGTGTGCGACATATGCAAGAAAGGTTTTCAGAGGGACCAGAACCTGCAGCTTCACAGGAGAGGACACAACCTTCCGTGGAAGCTGAAGCGAAGGACCAAAGACAGAGAGCAGCCAAGAAAGAGAGTTTACATATGCCCGGAGACAACCTGCGTCCACCATGACCCATCAAGAGCTCTTGGGGACCTCACGGGGGTGAAGAAGCACTACAGCAGAAAGCACGGGGAGAAGAAGTGGAAGTGCGAGAGGTGCACCAAGAAATATGCAGTCAAGTCAGATTGGAAGGCTCACAGCAAGATTTGTGGGACTAGGGAGTATAAATGCGATTGTGGCACCGTCTTCTCCAGGTAAATTTTTCGCTTTGTCTTATTCCATTCACTTGTTTTGGACTCGCACACGTATAATTCAGCTTTCTATATAGCACTGAAGTGATTAGGTTGGTTGGGGGAAATAAATGAACACACTAGGCGCTTTCATTGTTTTCATTTGATTGCAACAGGGGCTCTGTTATTCCTATTGATACTGAATATAATTGAGACGATTTTGATTGTTAAGATCATGCATCATCATGATACAGGAAAGACAGCTTCATCACCCACAGAGCCTTCTGTGATGCTCTAGCTGAAGAGAGCACAAAATTCAATCCCTCAAACTTCAGGAATGAGCCAACACTGGCTCCTCCTCCATCAGCTGCGACAATCCCTGATAATTTCAGAATACTCGGCCCAGAATTTGCTAATCCCCATCTTAACAGCTGCGGATTTTCCAGTTCATCTTCCAGTGCATTCTTAGCTTCAGTTTTCGGCAGCGACCGACCAGAATTTGTTCCTACCGTACCGATGAGTATTTTCGGGTCGCCAAGCGCGTCCTTCCTTGGGTCTGGTGCATCCGTCTTGGAGTTGCCTCAGTGTGTGAAGGAGGAAGAAGAGAGCAAGAGTTCGATATCTGATGCAGTGAGTTCTTTGTATGGTTCAAGCGATCAGAATCATCCGCAACAACAAAGCCAAGGTCTCATGTCAGCCACTGCACTCTTGCAGAAAGCAGGCATGTTGGGAGCTACCATGGCCAATCCACCACTCCTCAATGACATGGGTCTCGGACTAATGAGCTCATCGTCATCTTTTTTCCCAACACTACAAATTTCTGCTCCCTTTCTCAGAACTTGAATGAGTCACTACTGAGTTCATTGTCCTCTACAGTCACTTGCTCTCCTGGAGGAGATCAGGTACTGGTGTTTGGCGATTCGGACTCGAGCTCACCGACAGCCGACACTGAGAACACGCTGAGTAACATGGTGATGCAAGCCAACGGGAATGTGAGCCGACCGAGAGTCGTTCAAGGGAAGCTGAATCATGCATTGGTCGAAGGCAATTTGACAAGGGATTTTCTTGGTGTTGGAGGCAAACCAAGAGCACACGTCAACCAGCAGGGGGTAGCAGATTTTGCTTCACTGGGTTCGTTGTCCGCGGATTTGAGCCCAGTACAGTTCACTTAGCTATTGCTAATATAAATTATATCTTGTTCTAGAAATCTTTCATGTACTAATAGAATACATGAAAGAAGCTATTTCATGCTTAAACATATCATGGGAAGGTAGAATGGTGAAAGCTTAAAGCTTCAACCAAGCCTGTCTTTAGCTAGTTCGCGCAAGTGGCAGCCCGAGTATATTGAAACGACTCGTCACTGAGCATTAGGTTTAACGATCAAGAGGACGAAGGCGCAAATGGGAGATGCTTCGATTTCTCTCTGTAATCAAAGCTAAAGCAAGTTTATATTTGATTCACCCACTTGAATTTTGACTCGCGTCTTATCAATGCATGAGGTTAACGAGATATTTGGTGAGTACATTTATCTATTTAAACGAGCTATTGCGTTGTCAAGATAGGAGTAAAAAAATATGTAAAACTTTCCATCCAGAGAATTAGAACGAAAACGTGAAGGGACTTTAGCGACCGGAGTCATCTCTCTATGCATGAACAAGTGTGAAATGTTTTACTTTTTCGCATTGAACGTCGACATCTTTTCGTACATTAACATCACTCCACTAGCAAAATTGTCAAGTGGTGCCGTGACTAATTGGAATGGGATCTTCACATGCTTCCGACACGCTTCTTCCCCAATTCTCACTTACTAGATTGTCCCTCGATCACACGTAATTTCCAGAAAGACCGCAGCCTTAATTGACAAAAGTCTCCCCATAGAGTAAACTCTTGATTAGATGGATGGATGGATGGATGGATACGGCGGACCTTGCAAGCTATTCTGTACCAATCATTGGGGCAAGCCACACCACGGTTTCTAGGAACTCGATGTAGTCATATTGTATCATTGATGTCTTTGATTCCTTAAATAGACCGGCAGGCAATCTGTCACGCTAACAAATCTGAGGCCGTAGTGGATGGAGTAGGATAAGGGTGCGTTTGGTAACGACTCCGTTCCTGAGAACAATTTCTAAGTATTTAAAACCGTTTGATAACTGTCCAAAATTTCATTGATTCTATTCTAAATTAATTTTTTTTACTTTTTACTTTTTTTTTTTTTCCTTTCTCTCCTATTCTTCTTCTTCTTCAAGTGGATGAGGGCCAGCGACCGGCCCTTGTCAACCAAATCTCACCGACAGCTGGGCGAGGCCCGCTTGGCCACTGGTGGGGCTGGGCAAGGCCTGCCTGGCCACCGGCGAGCTCACCGGACCTTACCCTGGCCTGGCGAGCATCCGGTGAGCTTACCGAACCGATTGCCAACAACCGGTGACGGTGGGTGGCGGATGGCAACGGCGGCGGTAAATGAAAAAGAAGAAAAAGGAATAAGAAGAAGAAGGGAGAGAACATATGAGCAGAGGAGGAGTTTCACTTTTTTTATTTTTTTTTTTTTTTTTGGGAACAAGAATCAAGTTTTTTTTTTTTTTTAATTCTTGATTCTACTCCAAATCCATTCCCGGAAACAAAAAATCAGAATCAGTTACTATTCGGATGGTTACCAAACAGGGCCTAAGTATGCCGTTTGGATGGAGATGGCGCTATGTACCTCGTTTTCGAAATACTATTGTACACAACACGAGCTATCCCATTGGTCAACCATCAAATTGACAAACTATTCCTACTTCTCATAAGCTTTTGCACTCTTATGAGTGTAGTTTGGACTTCGTAAGGAAGAGGCCTAATTCAAACTCTCCATTTTTTAAGGATGGTATAGATAAGATAATTAGAGAGAAATGAACATGGGATTGGTGTCATGATGGGCTTGCAGAGTCTCAAGGCTTATGATGTCGAAACAGAGAGTTCCAAACGGAGCTTTATAAGCTCTTCTCGTGTGTACGTGGATCACTGATTTTCGTCATAATTTGGAGGAGAATGCATGGCCGAAGTTAAAGGCCCAGGCAAGGTAGAGGCCCAAACAAATTCACAAGCTCAGTGCACCCGGACTTCTTCTTTACTGATGGCTTGATCGTTACGCACTCGTCCTCGTTGGAATGATATTGTGATCTCTATGACCCCTTCTTTGTAGCCAGTCATCAGACAATTTAAGCATCTCATCGATGGATGTTATGTGTTTTTTTCACTTCCTGACAGATAGAACTTCTAAAAATCCATCCTTTAGCAGATATATAATACTGTATGAAAGAGCTTTTGCTAAGTATTTTCTCATGAAAATGCTTGCGCTGAATTTGTATGGTCCTAAATAGATGCAGAAGAGGGGTTGATGTTGTCTGTTCTCCCCTGAATTTTGAGTTACCCATGAAGATCTAATGTTTCTTGAAGAGACTTGAATCCTTACGGTTTTTGAGAGAAAGTTGTGTTCGTTCTTGTCCGAATGGTTCCTATGCTGCTGCTGCTGGTTAGCCGCCTATTTTGATGCTTACCAAAGCGAATGCGTTGTTTTCTCAGTCATGTGCCAGGGCAACGGATGGCATTATGCAGTAACGAGTCATTGCTCCTTGCAGTTAACATAATGGCCGTTAGGTGCATTAATGCTTTCATATCATGGTGATGGAGGAAGCAAACTGAAGAAGAAGAAGATCAATTTCACAATCCAGGAACATACAGCACTTCCTCAGCAATAATACAACAGATAAGTACATGAAAACTGAAAGCAGTGAACACGGGGAAGGGAAGGAAAAGGAAAGGAAAATGAACAGACTCTTGACTCTCTTTTTTCTCTTTTTCTCGCATCACTGGCGTGTTCTACCATCGGGACTCGAATTTATTTCAAATCACTGACCACATCTCTCACTGCCCTCTAACCAAATTCACCAAATAATAGCTCATAGGAGAACCCAAAAGTGACCCCCACCTCGGTGTTTCAAGCTGATCATTCTCGTGATGTCCCAAATGTTCCTCGTCACGAGTAGAATGTCCCAACAACACTCAATCCAATGAACACCATCATTCCAGGGACCATCAATTTCCCTTCACCAGATGTGTCCACCGGGACGTTGTCGGCTACCGGGCTCGATGCCGAGGCCGGCTTCTTCTTTGGCTTTGCTGGGGCAGGCGCCGGCGCAGGTGGCTTTGGGCCGAATATGCTCATCGGAAGCAGAACCTTGTCGACACTATACACAGCCAACTGGCCGTCGTTATATACTGTTTGGGTCACTGTTGCATTGTTGACACCAGTCGATATGTTCACGTTGCTACCGGATGTAGTCAAAGTCAGTGGGAACTCGAACGTCCCGCTCCCGCCTGCTTGTGTCCTCAGCGGATTGCTGACTGTTTGGAATTGGGGCACAGCCAAGTATGTCGGGACTACATGGAACTGCACGAGCTCAACCTGCTGCTCAGACGAGAGCTGGTTCAAAGTCCCAGACTTGAGGCTCGAGAAGGCATTGTCGGTTGGGGCGAAGATGGTTAGGCCATTGTTCGAGTTGTTAAGTTGCGCATTGATCTGTTTGTCGACTGAGGTGGCCCTCATGAGCTTGAGCAGCACCGTATATTGGCTCGCCTTCGCGAGGACCTTCGTGATGTCGGTTGGGCCTGCAGGAGCTGGGCCTAAGACAGGAGGAGCCGGGCCTAAGGCAGGCGTAGCAGGTGCAGCCGGGGCTATCACAGGCGGAGCTGGGGCGGCCGCAGGCTGAGCCAAGGTGGTAGAGCATTGGAAGAGCAGGACCAGTAGGAGCAGAAACGACAGTCTCTTCATCATGTTTTTTGCTTTGCTCTTGGTAAGAGGGGGATTGTGAAGAGAGGACAGTGAAGAAGTGGTACTTGAAGAAGGCTTTTGGTTGTGTGAGGGAAGAGGAGGGAGAGAGTGGCAATTTATTTGAAATCTGGGAAAGAGAGTGGTGATCATCAAAGTGGGAGGAAATGAAATTAGGTGAGAGGTTCCAATTTTTAGTTAGGGGAATTCAGTAGTTAGCACCTCAATGATAAGTGTTGTGCGAAAAGCAAAAACATGGAAAAAAATAAATGGGGAGAGAGAGAGAGAGAGAGAGCTGGGGGATCATTCACTGTTACAGCAACTAGTTTGCTTGAGAAAGCAGGAAAAATAGTAGAGGGAGATCAAATGGACATGGCACAAATCAGGCCATGCGTGATTGCTTGGGTTTCACTTTGTATTTATTTCTGGTACAAAATCAATTTGCTTGCCAACAAACTTAGGAGGGAAGCTTTTGCAGCTTCCTTCTCTTTTGCGAGGGAGATGAATCGAGATTCATGTTTGCTGCAGAAAATAGGGCCCAACACTCTCATCAACTTGATTAGGATTGAGTTGACTTCTGCATAGCAACTTTGGTTGTGCGAATTTCCCTTTCCTTTTTTCCCGAGTACCTTGTTATTCATTATTGAAAGGTGAAACATAAAGTGGGGTAATGCATACTTGCAAGCACCAAACATCCAATGGTTTTAGATATTTGCATTTGTCAGCTGTGATTGAAAAGAAAGAAAAGGCGTCTGTTACCAATCAAACATTCGAGCTAAGGATTAAGACTTGCCAGTGCCATCCATCCGCTCTGTAAGGCATCGCTGGATCCATATTAAAGAGGAAACAGACATTTCACCTCACCCCCATCAATCCTTGTTAGGTTCTCTAGATGTCTAGTTACAAACAAGGTGATTGCCTCTGCGGAACATACATGAGAAATATCATCCGCTTGAAAAACTGACATCTTCACCACTTTAGTTCGAATGGACTAACTAAATCTCAACCATATAGGATTTGTTATAATCTTCTCCTCAATGATTGAACTGTAAGTTCTTCTTTCCATGTTTGCAGCAGAAAGCAGACTCTTTTATGCTATTGAAAATGATCTTTCTCGCACGATCTGTTCGCTACACTCAGCCCCCTTCATGTCGTGCTGTACATTAAAAGAATGCATTAGAAGACTTGTTACAGCAGTTCTCTACAGTTCTGTGTCACTGCCGATGGCTTGTATAAGACACCTTTCGCCACGGTGGCCCAACAGCTAATCTTCGACACCTGTTGTCTGGTTAATTTGATATTACTCGTTACACACACCCATGCACACAGAGTGCGATAACATAAATGACAGTCATCAGTAAGATTCATAATCAATCATCCCAGCATGATCTGTCTATCACTATAACGACATTCGCCTTTCTATTTTTGATGGCTGGCAAACACGCGATGGTTTAATCATGTTTGATCATAACCTGCTTCCTAAGCTTAAAAAAAAACCAGAGCTTACAGCAGTGACTGCGTGAATCCAGTTTGTAGGGATCTGGATATCCATTCTTAAAAACTATATTGCCAATATGCAACTCTCCTCATTAGACTCTCCAGGTTTTCGTGAATAGATTGACATAGATTGATCTGAATATCTTTAGTATAACGCAAAACAGATATAACATAGGCCGAGAATCAGATTAACTACAAAGTACTTGCCCATGACAGATTAATTACAAAACACCGAACTCCCCAGAAGAAGCTACCCCACCATCCATGTTAGCGGGGCATGAGACAATTTGCTGAAAAAATTACCAGAAGTAGAAGCATTTCTCTTCTCCAATGTAACATGCGAAAAAATTCGCCCATACAGACATCATCTGCAGCTAAATGTAAGTGCCCATTTTGCTGGCTCTATTCTGCTATAGCAGGAAAAGAACCAAATCACAGTATAAGATGCTCATACAAATTGAAGCCCCTCAATCGACGAAAGTTACAGCTTCTTGACCTAAGATTAGTATCATATTCATTTCTCTTCTGGTTTCCTCTCTGCCAATGCATCTTCTGCTTTCATTTTCTCTGGAACGAAATCTAGCACACAACCAAATGTCATTGAATAGGTCATACTGTCATTGGACATACAAACGATCAATACAAAAATTTCATGATTTAACCAGATGTATTGATATGGGTATGAAAACAAGTACCTGAAAGAAAGTCATATCTCTTCCACTTGCAAACAAGTGATGCTGAAGGGGGGGAAAAAAGGCGCACAAGAAATAATCAGCATAACTAAGAAAGGTTAATGCCTAATCTCCATATGTCAAACAACCAAATTCAGCCTACAGCGACTTTCATCATTTAAGTGTCATAAGTACAGTAGTGCTCAAATATGTTAAATCACAACAAAGATGATCAAAATAAAACTTCAGCAAGGCATCAAGTTCATCCAAGCAAGTGCACCAAATGATAACTTCACATAGTTATTCCACACTGGAATGTATTTTAAAGTTTTCCATGTTCAGGTTGGAAATCCCCATTCAATCTCTCCGTAAGCAAGGAAAATCTACACAAATAAATATCGCCATTCTAAGTTGGAAGAATTCCACAAGGACTAAGGGTAAACAAAATGTGGATGAGGCAATTCAGAGCTGTGGACTATTAAGCTAGGACATTTTCCAGTTTCAACTAGAAAATCAGATGACACAGCTCCTTTTCCAGGGAAGAAATAGGTTTCATGAGCCAAATAATGAGTGAATAATTTACTCATAACACTTTATCAAACCAAAGCCGAGAGCCTCCCCACCCTCAATCCTCTCAAGTTTTTGCAAAGAAACTTCCTAGTGTAATTATTTCAGAAATCACTTCTAAAACAACAGAAAACCATTATTGAAATCAAAAAGCCAGAGACTCCACAACATTTTACAGCTTCACTAAGTAAATGAAGGTGGAATGGAAGATAACTCAATGTCGAACCTTACAATGTGAAACTTGGTATACAACAATATCAAGCATTCAATTTTTTTTTGCAGGAGCTGCAGTTCGAATGAAACCGAGAGAGAAACTTACACAGGTGGTTATACTTGAAAGATTTCCTACTATCGCGAGCAGAAGCTAAGGCATACGCGTCTTCACAAAGCTGCTCAATAAACTTTTCCTGCAACAGTCCCAAGGGCTGGATGAGAATCAGAAGCAGGACACATGATTCGTCACTCACAAAACAAGTATGTATACATCAAACCATCGATGTACTAAAGCTAGGATTGGAGTGATTAGTGATTCCCAGGGTTTAGCAAGACTATGGAAAATGCTGCAACAACAGGAATGGGATTCCCAACAAAGCCAGAGCTAAAGCAAGCATACCGTGGCTTTGTTGATGACGAAATAAGCCTCGTGATTGATGCGCAAGTCGGATTCTTCGCTCTTCGCGATCGTCCTGATCCTGTTCATCGGAAAGATGCAGAGCTTCGAATCGTCCCTGCTCTCGTCCCCGTCTTCTCGCTCCTGGCGCTTCCGCTTCTTCTGAACCGCCGCCGAGCCCGCGGCGACTTCTTCGAGCACCTTCGCGCTCCGATCTCCCTTCGGCTCCCGCTCCCCTCCTCCTCCTCCTCCTCCTCCTCCTTGCGACTCGGCGCTCGAGGACGGGACGACCAGCGCCTCGGGTTCCCGCGCCACGGCGGCGCCATTGCTCTTGCTCGATCCACGCCCCTCCCCGCTCGCCCCGCCTTCCTCCCGCTTCCGACGCCTCCGCTTCTTCGCGCCCGCCGGATCACCACCGCGCTCGCGCGCCTTCGGGCTCCGGCTTCGCTTCGATTCGGGCTCCCGCGCTTGCGATTCGGTGCTGGAGGACGGGACGACTAGGACCTCGGTTCCGGGAGGAGGCGGCGCGACGCCGTTGCTCTTGCCGGATTTAGGCGGCGGCGGCGGCGGCGGCTGCTTGTTCTTGACGGCGGCGGCGGCGTCGGCGCCGCTCTTCTTGCTCGGCGTCTTGGAGCTTCCCGCTCTCTCCCGCGATTTGGCCTCTGTCATCGTCCGACGTTGCATGAATTTGGCGCCGATTCTTTTTTTTCGCAGAGCGATCGGTTGACTTGGGGGAGATTAGGGCACAACTATAATTTGGGGATTCATTTGATTGTGGGCCGTTTCGGCCCGCCTCATCGAGACTACTTTGGTTATGGGCCGTTTCGGCCCGCCTGGCTTAGGTGAGGCTTTTGAGACTACTTCACAAGTGTACCTCAATCTAATTTTTTAACCATAAAAAGTTCCCGAACTGATATATCTGTAATAAATTTACCTTTCATTAGTTTTTTAAAAAGTTTACTACTAAATTATTTAATAAGATGACACGTGGCAATTAAAAAATATATCAGATTGAGATTTACGTTCAATTTGTCAACTTGTGATTTTCTTGGCATTAATTCAATTTAACAGAAAATAATGAAGGGTAAATTTGTCAGTCATGAATCAGTTTAAAGTTTTTTGTGGTCAAAAAATTAATTTTGGATAAATTTGTCACATGTATCCTAATGAAATGATTTTTTTGTATTAATCTCTGCTCACGTTTGAGTAAGAAATGCTGCAAGGCTGTTTTCATAGTAGGCAGAACTTCTACAACTTCGTTCAAGGCGCAAAGAACGTCCGCCTCTTTTTCTCTTTTACAGTAGCAAGACTATCTCAACGAAACAGTTGTTATGGATGCAGATCAGGCGATCCTCGGTTGGCTACTTGCTGTCGGCATCCCTGCTCTCGCGAAGGAAATTTCTTGGCGGTACTGAGAGACGCTGCAATGTTGAGGTATCTAGAGCATCTTTGAACATCGTGCAACAAGGATGCATAGGTTCGCTATTGTGCATCTTTCTGTTTCATTTGTCATGTGTATTGTCGATTCAAGCAAATGCATCTCTTGCTTGCTTGCCGTTTGTGGGCATGAAACCGAACTCGCAAAAGGTAGTTCTCTTCCTCTGTAACAGTATCATCACGAGGTTGCATATTTAGTTATATGTCCTAAACATAGCTTTGATAAACACCATGTTCAGTTTGATTAAGTTTTATCGACCTTTGCGACTATTAAGCAAAATTAAGAGGAAAAAACAATCCATGAAGGGCTCTATTCAACTTGCAGAACACACCAATTGATGATGCTTCGTCTACTGTACGGACACATAAAGGCTCAGGTACTTTCTTCCTGAGAAATTGCTGATACCAAATGAAAATAAGATTTAGCGGAACACGACATCCTGGGCCAATTTGTCCCTTATTTTGTACACACGTGAATCATTCAAGTACAAAGCAGAAGACTTCCCCCAAAACAAGATGCAAACACAGATGTCTTCTGTGATTAAAATGAGAAAAAAGGAACGAACTTTCTTTTTGTTATCAGCATAATTAGTACTGAGCAACACCCTCAACACTAGCATGCCCAGTTGGCCCCTTGAACCTGCAAACTTTGCAGACAGGTGACAATAGAGATGATGTTTGGTACTTGTCTTCGCCGCCCATCATCGGCATGGGAACGCCGACCTTCACAGGGCTCACGTAGTTTGGCCTGTAAGTCTTGCCCAGAACTCCTTCAACCAGGTCCGACAGACTAGAGAACCGGAACTGTGTCTCCAAGTGAGCGAACGCATCGTCCTTCGGTAGTTGATAGTTATGAACCCGGTTCTCTTCTTCGCCGATCGGCCTAACCCTTACGTCCATTTCGAGCAATCCACTCACCGTCACCCTCACAGAGTTAGTATCATCGGTCCTTTCGACTATCACAGTCCTGTCCTCGCCTTCATGCCTCCACTCGGCCTCTCCGTCGGTGGGGACTTGGACCGCCTGGTTGTCCCAAATGACGTTGAGAGCATCTACATTGTCGTCCCAGTGCGAGACTCTCTTAGCTTGGATGACAAGGGTGTGCTTGTCGAAAATGACCGCGAGGGCTTGGACCCACGTGAAGTCACGCGCCCGTCCCTCAGGGCGAGTCCCGATGAAGTGGGCATTGATGTGGAGGTTGTCATCAGAGACGAGCGCAAAGTTCCCTCCAGTTGCCCCGTGGAAGTAGAACATTACGCCGTCGCCGCCGACGAACCGAGGGTCGTAACAGAGAGAGCCATATCCCTGGCAGTTGGCTCTTCTATCTGCAAGAGCAAGAAGAAGAAGTGAATATCAATACGTGAGCCTGTTCCCCGATGGTTCGAACTTTTAGAGAAGAACGGCTGTGTCAAAATCGATGTCCAGGATTCATTGATCATGTCTGCATAAATCTCGCCAAGACGAGAAAGACAACTATCGTGCTTGTGTTTTTCGAAGTAGCAATCAGAAAACAGCTTAAGACGTAGGACTGTTGTATCGGGAGAGTGTGAGAGAAGCTTGCTTACATTTGCAAGTGGCTTCGCACTTGCTGCTGCTGCAGTCGATGTAGCAACCCTTTTGCTTCTTGTTCTTCTTGGGCTTCCTCTCCTGGCACTCGGAAGGGCAAGTGAGCTTCTTGAGGTGACACTTGCCGGGCGCCAGACAAAAGGCTCGTTCATGGCCAGAAGACGTTTTATTTAGCATCACGTACTTGGTCGAATCGGGGTCAGGTTTTGTGGCTGCCCCTCGGACCATGGATGCCCCCAGCAAGACCAGAACCACAAGGCTAGCCATCAAGATCAATGGCTTTCCTCCCTCCATTGTCTTCGAGATGCAATCGCAGCCCGAAGATGCTTCTCTCAACCTGTTTTCCTCTGTTGATTATCAGATGCTTACAGCAGAAAATGATGGATATTCTTGGACGGATTAGAATGTTGAGAGAGGCCTCTTTATATGGAAACGTGAAAATGCCTAACTTAAACAAGGCCTTGGAGTTCGGCTTAATCCTTGTCTTTCTTGCTTCCTAAACAAAATGTAGGTTTTGACTAAGAATCGTTGGCCATTCTTAACATATTTAATGAGTCTTATTATACATTTTGAAAGGGCTTAAAGCTTCTATTTGCTTGAATATGTAAGAGTTGACTATGTGCCAGTTGTAAAACTATTTGCAATACTTGAGCCTGCAGCAAGCTTATCGACCTCGCCAACATATGCTCCACTTAATTGGTGTAATTACGGTAATTATCATAAGGTTTACGGTGAGCTCATTATCCACGTTCTCCGAAGCAAAACCCATAAATTTTTAATCAAGGAGTTATTGCAAGCTGACAAGTTATAACTCAGCTTAGGACTCTAGTATTCAAGAAAATCCAAGTATTGAGTTCAATTTAACATTGTTCTCATGGCAATAATTCACTGAGAGGGCTTTTGCAAATCCTCTAATCCTAGCAAGGGTTACCGTAATTTACATTGATTCTTCTTGCTTAGGCTCATTCATAGTGAACTCCTCCATAAATGAAATAACCCTTGAGGAACTCTCGTGACTAGCTATGATAGTTAGGACAAAGCATCAAGCTCGAGTTTTCAGACAAGTTTTCATCCTCGAGACCATGTATCAAAAACCCGCCCGGACTTACAGAATGTGACATGTCATGATGCTGAGGGTCGGGTCCATGTGGCTATTGAATTCGTGAAAGAGTAGCTCAACCTGATGTAGGAACCTAAACACTACTCAAAGTAAAGAGTTTTCCCTTTTCAGCTTGAAAGATGGCTTTCCCTGAGGAGATATGAACAAGATCCAGCTTATCATATCCGAATAAAATAAGCGAAGAAGAAGAAAAGATAAGGGAGTTTGTGCTCTTCGGGAAACTTAAACTCCACTTATATATTACTCAGCAGACCCTCCGTTTCGTTTCTGCTACGCACAGGCCATGTGGCTTGAACTTCGAGCCCCCTTAAATTTGCCTTGGATCCTCTGGTCTCACAAACTGATGATTCACGTAATTATGAGCTGCTAAATCTGATGTTAATGGAAATCTCAAGTCGTTACTAAGGCACTTGCTTCGTTTTTCATACTTCACTTACGATGGATTCAACGGAAGGAATGCCTCGTGTGAACCAAGGTAAAGTCGAACGCATGCTTGCTGTGATCACACTTTGATTGCAATTGTTACCGTCATCGTACAAAATGGGACACTATGCCCATTTCAAAAGCTTCCGAGTTCAACTTCTATTCTTTGATAGCCGGAAAATAGTAAATGGTTTTTTTATTTCTGCGGGAGGCAACTCCCGCCTAGCATTGACCAAGCAATCTTGGAAGAACCGACGGACCTTAATTGCTGGAGCAGAAAGCCATGTACATTAACGGGAAAAGGTCAAGTCCTGCTATTACAGAATTTAATAATGGTCATCAGGCTTAAATGAACTTCTGCATACGGCAACGAACAACGAAAGCCATAGCTATAATGTAAAATGTACGTGGAACAAACGCGTTTTAGGGGTTGTTTACATTGGCCGCAAAGGTGGCTCAGTCCACAGGCCAAAAAATGCCCCAACATTTTACCCAAGGGACAGACCTTAAGGTAGCGCAGGCAAACGTTTCTGTTTCTCATGGTTTTCTGTTCTTTTGTTAACGAAAAAAAAAAACAAACCCGTTTCGCTAACGCCACATTGCATTGTTTTTCCGGGAATAAAAAAAGCCCGGAATGGTTTGGGAACGTAAAACAAGAAGCGAAAAAGTTCTTCTTGTTCTAACAATTTTAGAAATAAGCTGATTTTCTTTTTAATATTCTTTCATTTCCTTTTCTTGCCGCGACCACCGTCAACCGCCCCGAGCCACCGCCCGCCCGGTCGCCGCCGTCGGTCGCCGGCCGCCGCCGTCGGTCGTCGGTCGCCGGCCGCCGCCGCGTCGGTCGCCGTCGCCGCCGCCGCCGCGTCGCCGCCGCCGCCCTGGGCCGCCGCTGCGTCGCGCCGCCCAGCCGCCACCGCCGTCGCCGCCCGCCACCGCGCCGCCCGCCGCCCACCGTCGTCTCGGCCGCCGTCGCCGCCGTCATCTCCGGCCGCCTCCCACCGCCGGCCGCGCGCCGCACGACCGTGACCGCCGACCGTCACCGCCGGCTCTGCGGAAGCCCATCGGCCGCCGACGACCACCGGCGGCCGATGGGCTTCCCGAGAGCCGGCGGTGACGGTCGGCGGTCGCGGTCGGCGGCGGCGGCGGCGGGCGGGCCGGCGGCGGCGACCGCGGTCGCAATCCGTCGGCAAGATTAAAAAATGAATAAATACAAAAAGAAATTGTTGCGTTATCAAACGCATTTTATTCTTTTTCTATTCCAAGAGTAGAATTTTTGTGTCGTTATCAAACGGGTTCTTTTACTCGAAATTGTTAGGAGCAGAAATAAAAAAGAACCATTTCTGAAAAAAAAAAAAACTCTTCCCCGGAACAGAAGCGTTTGCATGCGCAGCCTAACTAGCCAAGTTGATCAACAGAACTACAATGGACGCCACTCCAATAAAGCTTAAGTGCTTTAAAAATGGATACCCACACGGTTAACCCGCAGAATTAGTAAAGCTTCATCAACTTATTCTTTTACAACCGGGACATCAACGTAACCAAATTTTGAAGCAACATTATATACACGTTCAGCACGCAGGAGGAAACATTAAAGCTGGACCGAAAAACTAAGACCTGAGGAGAGGTCGAGCATCATAAAGTCACCTATAAGTGAAACCAATTTGACTGTGAAAAGAATGTTCCCGGGTCAACGAGATGAAAGTGAAATACTATTGGAATATGGGAAGATCGTTCTTTGGCTGTTGGTCAAAAGTCAAGTCACCTCCTTCAACCGCCACAATGCTGTTTGAGGCTCCTCCTTCGATTTCGCTTGCCATTTTAAGGAAGTACGTATGCCTGCACAAGCACATTTAATCAAAGAGATGCAAGGAGAAAAGACGATCATGTAGATAAATAAGTTACCATCGTGAGTCCGCTGTCAACTCTGGATGGAAGGCAGTCCCAAGCAAGTTCCCTTGCCTGAGAGCTACAATTACTTTCTTTTCAGATCCTTTGTTCTCCTAAATGTCACAGCAACAAAGAAAGGTTCAGAAGTAGATAAATTACAGGAATGATATATGGAACCCATTCTAGCGATATCCACTTTCCTGGGGGAGAGAGAGAGAGAGAGACATTGGCATCTCGATACCCCCAGTAACGGGAAAAATAAATTCTAAGGAATCAAAAGAATTGAAAACTTGGACCTATGTCCAATGGATCACCTACTAAGGAAAAGTATTTCATTGAACAATGCAAAAATCTGGTGTATCAACCAATTGAAGAGCAAGATTCAGGCAATTAGTATTCAGACTAACTTGCATAAATGTATACTCCAAACAGGAAAACAAGAACAAAAGAGCTCGAATAATTCATCTCCAAAAAAAAAACAATGATGGTGCAACAATAACTTCCACATCAAGAGGAACAAACAACATTAAATAAAGATCATAGAAGAAAACTTCCACAATAATAACTAAATTGCTTGCAGGAAATGTATGATGAGCAATCCACAGCAGTTGGCATCTCCACTTACCTTGGGAAAGAATATGTATTAAACATAATAAAAGCATATTCGATTCAATGCAACTTTTTAAAGGCCCCTTCGCCGTCACTTTTCTGAGCCTCAACGATGTTGAACCAGGATACAGCAAGCTCATAGTACAAGTTTATTAGCACTCTGACGATCTTGTAATCTTTACTTGACGAGCTGCTTATCCTAGAAGCCAACAAGATGAAGCTGCCTTGTGCCTCCCTTATGCCCTTATGACAGGGCCTGGAGGGAGACAAGGATGCATGGCCAAAACTGAGTATGGCAACTCTGTAATTTGATCTAATGGCTACCAGATCATATCAAAGCAACTTTCTCTTGCATCAAGGTCACTCCCTCAAAACCTCAAGATGACAATGAGCAAAAGAAAAGTACATGCTTGAGGTCGATATAATGCATAGTATCACAATGTTACTTCTAATCCAACTGAAATAAAGTGGGGGCAGTCACATAGATCAGCAAGCCCAAAGGCCGAACTCAATTCACTAGAAACAGTAGCTAAGGGTACATTTGATAACGTTTCTGTTCAAAAATTGTTCCAAGAAACAGAAATAGAAAAAACTATTTCTGTTCCGGAGAACAATTTTTGAACAGAAGAACGCGTTTGGTAAACTTATATAATTTTTGTTCCTAGAATAGAAAAAGAACAGAAACACGTTTTGTAAACTTGTATAATTTTTTTGTTTATTTTAATTTTTTAATATTTTTATTTTATTTTTCATTTTTTCTTTTTTCTTCCTTTTGGCCGGTCGCCGGCCTTAGCCATGGCCGACAAGGGCCGGCGGCCTCGCCCAGCCACGGTCAGGCTCGGCCTCGCCGGTGGTTAGGCGAGCTCGGCCTTGCCGGATCTAGGCGAGCTTGAGCTCGCCTAGCCAAGGCAAGCTCGAGCCTCGCCGACCCTTGACGGCCGGTCGCCGACGTCGCCGGCCATGGCCGAGGCCGGCGACCGGCCAAAAAAAAAAAGAAGAAGAAAAGAAAGAGAAGGAAAAAATAAGAGAGAAAAATTGTTTCTCGAAAGTGTTCCCGATTCTTGTTTCTTATTTCTGTTCCCAATAACAAAAAATCTATTTTTTTGTTCTCGGAAACAAAAGTATAAACAAATGCGTTTCTGTTCTTTTTTTGTTCCCTGGAACAAAAGAACAGAAATTGTGTTCTGGGAAACAAAAAAAGAACACAAACAAACAGGCCCTAAGCATCCACAAGGAAAAACTAAAGACTAAACAGAATATGCAATTTGATTGTTGTCCTCAGAGACGATAGTTAATATCTAATGCTTCATTTTAATTCAATGCCACAAAGTTATTATTGCTTTTTAACATTTGTGCCTTACTCGATCAATTTAATTGTTCTAGAGCATTAGAAATGTAAAAGTCAACCAAATTATTGATACAAAAAGTGAAAAAACTACCTTAACATAAAACTGAACCTATACTTATTGTAACTCCTTATATAGGAGACCTTTTGACAGTGACTGCCATTGACAACTTTTAGGTAAAACTATTCCATATCATACCCACTTTCCTGAGTATGGCCTAAAAAGTGGTGAACTTAGTACTAATCTAGAAAGTCAAATAAAAAATCAAAATCAGTATTACTCTTGCTCCTCAATGTGAAACTGAATTCACACTTAATGGGGTTCTCACTGCAAATTATCCAATCCACTCACCGGAAAATTCACATGGCAACAAATTTCAGCCATTCGAACGAATAGAGCTGGTATGAGTAATGCAAGAGGACTGACAGGGAAATGACAACTCCAGTTGAATTAAACCCACATTTCTGTCATGGCAGCTACAAATTAAAATATGCAACTATAACGCCACATCATTGCACTCAAAAGATGCAATATGGAGCAAACATACTCTTTATAGAAAAACCTAACAGATACTAATCATGTTTACGATTCAAAACCTTCAAAGAATTTGGAACCACTATCAAGTCAGAAGCATACCCATGCAAACCTAACCATGAGGGTTTGACATATTCGAAAAACTAAATCTCGCTATAAAACTTGTTATATAAGAGCAAGACATAGCAAATTATACCCAATGAACTTTCTTGAATAAAACAAATATTGTATGCCATACCTCTTGAGCTTCATCCATCAGTTTGTCAGACGGAACTGGATAGTCAGCAAGCACTTCAACTTCTGGCCCTACTTCAAGTACAGCAGGAGCTCGGATAAAAACTCCACGGAATGTATCAGGACCTCCTTCCTTTGATGCGAGCTCCGGAACTGAAAGATCTGCTTCAAAGCTCTGAACCTAAATATCAGGGGGGAAAAAAGAAGCAAGTCAATTCATACTTCATTGTGTATAAGCAACAACATGCTCACTCTTATGCAGGTTCAGATTTTGTGATATCATAAAAATCACTGTGGCATAAAAGTTACATATACTGGACACGAAGATAAAGTTGAGGTTCACGCTCGCAATCTCGCGTGTGATAGCAGATAGTGCAACAATTATTTTCACCGAAACAGCTACAATGTGTCAGAAATAAAGTAGAGCAATTTATTCAGAATCATGAGGATATTCAGACCTGACTGCCAAAAAAGTTCCTGTGGACAGTGCAATGTAGGCCTCCAATAAGATCTTGTCCTCCCGCCTTTTGTCCTGTGAAAAACAAGTATCTTTTGTCATGCATCTGAACTTCATCACCAGCATTCCTCACATAGCATACAGATAAAACAATGAATTTTGTAGCAGTGCAATCTTCAGGCCTACTATGAAGCTACAAGAGAAGACCCACCAGTTACTTTGTCAGCCAGGAATATCAGACCAGCGCATGTTCCCCAGACAGGATTTCCCATCTTAACAAACTCTCGAAGAGCCGGGAACTGCAGAATTGAAGGACTTAGTTACAAATGACTGAACTAACGGTACCTTGCCGATAGCATAACTGTGGAAGAGTAAATTAACTCAGCAAAAGTCCATGAAATTGTACAGGGCACGCTGAAATGCCACCGAACATGCATGCAGCAAAGAAATCAGAGACAAGAATCATGGACTCTTCTTTCCTTGAAAAACCAAATGAACCGATACTCTTGTCAATTCTCAGAAAACATTTCAGGAAAAGAGAAGAATCACTGCATCCTAATCCACACAAAAAGTTGCTTCAACAGAACTGGTCGTGAATTCGCGAAGGTGGAGCACTTAGACTTGCCCCACCACCACTAAATTCCACGCAGCAACGACAGCTTACGACAAATGAACACGTCTACATGGGGCGAGTCCTTCCAGGTTGTGGAATTCTCAGAAAGCACTGTCCAAAACAGACCGACCTCATCTCATCCTACTCCACAAAAAAAAAAAAAAAAAAAAAAAAAAACCGACACTACACTCACACCGCCGCCCATCCTAAACCGACAACAGCACGGGGGCGCCTCTCATTTCCCAATCCCAATTCGACAACCACCGCGACGAAGGGTTCATCGGAAAGGCGAGCGAGAGCACAAACCAGGTTATGGAAGTCGGCGAGCTTGGCCATGGTGGTGCTCTCCCCGCCGGGGATGATCAGCGAGCTGACGCCCTGCAGTTGCTCCGGCTTCCTTATCTCCACTCCCTTCACCCCGAGCCTCCGAAGCGCTGGCGAACAGAAACAACAGACGGACGGGACGGACGGATTCCGTCCGGTTACGAGCTTATTTATGCAAAAAAAAAAAAAAAAAAAACAGGCGACGGCCGGCAGGAGGGAATGAGGCGGGGGGGAGAAAAAACGTGCCTGCGATGTGTTCGTTGAAAGATCCCTGGAGAGCGAGGACGCCGACCGCCATCTTCCGCTTCGAGGGGGCGAGGGTGGGAGGACGAGCGGCCCCGTGAATTGTGCGCCAATGAAAGAGGAGGTGCGAGCGAGCGAGCGAGAGAGAGAGACGTGGAGCGATTGAAATGTGGAGGCCTTTCGAAAAGCCGCCCTTTTCTTTTTTGTGCGCTTTGCTCTCTCTGTGGGTATTGGCCTCAATTGGCAAAATCTATGTGGACTAAAATATTTAGATTATAGGCAAGTCTATACTAGCCATGTTTATGTGCCTACATTTTGCATTTTCTTGTGTGTCTATACATGCGTGTTATCAGGTAATTGAATCGCGTGGACATTTTGCTGTTTACGCGTGCTACCGTGACATAGTATTGAAGCATGAGATTTTGTTTTCGAATTGGACAATACTACAAAAGACCCCCTAAACTTTGATCATATATGCAATACCATCATTCCTGAACTTTAATTTATGCAATGCGGTCCCTGAACTTTGATCTACTGTATGACGTCGTCCCTAGACCTAGATTAGGTCACGTCATAAATGGTCCGATTCAAATTGATCAATTAATTTGTTTATGACCCATTTATTTCTTGATCCAATCCATACCCGAAGGGACTCATTTAAGCAAATCTAGAAAAGCTTGTTTCTTATGATTTTTTTCAAAAATGATACTTGTTAAAATGCTCTCATGCAATACATATCTAGTGAATAATTTTGATAATATTTTTTAAAAATTGAGGTTTCATTTGTATTTTCTAGAAAAATAACAATATTTGCTAGTGTTTACCTGAAATCTGAAAATAAATTAAAAAATATTTCCAGTCATCCTTTTAATATTCTTTATTTTTCTCTTTTTAAAATTGAATTTTAATTATTTTTAATTTTCTTTTTTTCTTTTTTCTTGCGGTGACAACCGATAACTAGCCATAGGTTAGCTCGAGCTTGGCCACAGGTTGGCAAGGCTCAAGCTTGCTTGATTTTAGCTCAAGCTGAGCCAAGCCAACTTCAGGTCAGGCTTCACCTCGCCTGTCGGTCGCTAGTCGTTGCCATGGTCGACCACCAACTAAGGAAGCTAGGAGAAGGAAGAAGAAAGAAAAGAAAAAAAATTATGATTTTGATTTTGAAAGTTGTAGAGGGAGAGAGAATGTGTGAGAGTTTAGTGGGTTGGCAATGGGATTTAAACTCAACACATTTAAGCCTTATTATTTCTAGCCTTTAAATTTAAGATCATTTAAGGTAGGCTCTTCTTGAAGTAATCCATATATGACCAATTTATGAATTTAAGACCCATTTTGACAAAGTCTATAAGTCTCTGAACTTTTCATTTGTTTAATATGATCACGGAATTATTTTTTGAGAAAATCTCCTATAATGTTTTGAAGGTGACGACTAATCAAAAGCTACAAATGTATTTATTGGTTGAGTAAACTAGGTGAAAGACTCACAAGCTATTATGCATATGGTGTCCTAACATGATGGTATGAAGACAATGAGTGTACTACTCTATCAATGGTGAACAAGGCATTGAGCATAGAAAATGTCTATAAATTGGAGGTACCTACGTAGAAGGTAAACAAGCCCAAAATGGGGGTTCGGTAAAAGCTTGGATGCCAATATACTTGGCAGAACCAAAAGATAGAAGCTCGAGTAAAGTTGGTAACTTTGACAATGTCGGAGGTATTTGAATTATGAAGTAAAAAGACCGAGGAGAACCAGATGGACCTTTATGGAGGTGAACAACTCGTGAAAAATGGGACACTAGACAAGGTGGACAATTTATATTATTTTGGATCATCGAGATGCTAAGGAAGATCAATGAATGGAAGCTCATGAATTGAATAAAAGCGGGCTTCTTGGATATATTCATGGATTGTTGGCGGAAGTAGTTGCTTATATAATCTGCGAATAACATATTTATAGAGTGTTTGTGTGATCCAGATAAGAAGACCTCAATATTTCTTCGACTTAACTTGTAAGTTAAAAGATTTAATAGCTAGTCATCAAGGAAGAATCTAATCAATCATCAATCTTTTGGTGACAATGATAATTTCCTAATATAAACAATCCTATTCGTGGAAGCAACAATATTACTGACAACTTTGATTGTATAAGTGACCAAAACTCCGGTGATTTGATTGCTTATCTTCGACGGTAAATTGATCCTCTTGAAAATTATGTAATAACTAATTTAGAAATTGAATACTATATAAGAAGACCAAACTACACCGGAGAAATCATAACTACGAAATTGAGAAAGCTTTATACACTTATCCTCTCGTGGAGTTGTTGAGCAAGTTTGTATTTACGGAGAGCATTTATCATTGATTGTAATCTCTTTTAAAGTGTATGAGTGTTATAACGGTGCTTTAAATTAGGTAGTGTGATCTATCAACTTTAGGTATAAGCAACACAACTACGCTTGACCGACCAAAAAAAAAATACAGCTACACTTGGATCTACTTAGGTTACGTTTGGTCATCCGGATTTCTAATCGGGATAGAATTGGATAAAACAGGATATGAAATCCTGAGATTTTTTTATATCATGTCCATTGTTTGGTGAATCGTAGTATTAAAGTCGAATATATTCATATCATGTATACTTTTTATATATATATAAATGGCATGTCATTATAAATGAACCTAAATGTTTTTTTTGGTAAAGGTAAGAATGAATAAATAGCTTTAACCACAATACAAAAGAACGGTGCCAAAAACAACCACTCATAGTGACAACAAGTCATAATGAGTGGAAGGGAGCCAATGTAAAAGAAAGAAGCCCAAAGGAAAGGAGAGCAAACAAACTATCCAAAAAAGAGCCAAGTCAAGAGACAAGTAAGAAAGCATGAAGGCACTCTAAGCAGGAGGACCGAAAATAGAAGCATCAAAACCCCAACAACACTGAAGCCTCCTATTCCTTGGATTATCCACCACGTTGCTATAGGTAAGAGCCTTGTCCTTAACCACTTTGATAAGATGGTTCTTCAAAGCCGGCGGCTCCAAGGACTCCCCCCGAAAGATGATGTTGTTGCGCTTCTTCCAAATCAAGTGACACATGGCACTAAAAGAAAAACGGGCAGTACAATGAAGAAAGTCATTGCCGAGAAGGAATTTCACTGCCCAAAGAAGATTCTCCGACCAGGACCTGTTTCTTCATAGAAGATTACATCTCGCGGCCCAAAAAAAAACGAGACTAGCCAAGACGTGGCAATCAAAGAACAAGTGATCAATAGAATTCGGTCTAAGGTTGCAAAAAGCACAAACTCCACTACTAATTCTACCATATGAAAGAAGAAGAACCTAGGTGGGTAAGCGATTGCGAATAATAAGCCAAAGAATGAATTGGAATCTCGGAGCAATCGAATCATTCCAGATGAGTGGAGCCCAAGGAACACGATCCTTCTTCCTCCTAATAATATTCCAAGCTGAGGCAACCGTGAAGACACCCGCAGAGCTTCCACGCCAAGTAAACCTATCCGGTACTCGAGAGAGGGCCGGAAGTGAGAAATCCCCATATTCCAAGATAGTCCTAAGCGCACCACCATAGGGGAGAAATAGATCAGCAAGCGTCGCTTGTTTGGAGAAGCCTGAACTATCCATGAGGGAGTCCGATAAAAATAGGTTTAAAGGGCCTTTCGGGTGCCAATGGTCAAACCATGAAGACACAGAACGCCCATCGCCAACTTTCCAAAGGAATGATAACCGAAACTCCTGCCTTAGTTGCAAGATCTTCTTCCATGCTTAGGAACACACAGTCGGAGTACATGAACTTAAATGTTTATAAACGGAGATGGTAAAAATATCTCGTAACACTATTCTTTAATTTATTTTTATTTTATTTTTCCTCTTTTTTATATTATTTTCTTTATTATTTTTTTTCCCCTTTCATCATTCTTTAATAAAATTTTATCAAATAGTAAATTGTACTAACATACCTAAAATATATAATAATATAAATATTTAATTTATAGATTGAATGTTTATTATAAGATAGAATTAAAGTTGAATATATAAATTAAAATAAGATTAATTAAAAATAAAATTCTTTTTTAATTTCTTAATTTATTAAATTAGAATTCAAATATTATTTATATTGAAATATAATTGCAAAATAACTTTCTTATTAAAATCTATCTACCTTTATCTCACCTTCCCTATGGGATAATTTTATCCTACCTATATCCCCTTACATTTGACTTTATCATGTCCTGAGCGAGCACCAAATATAAGATAGAATAAATCATATCATATCCCAAATTTTATCCTAACTACCAAACGTAACCTTAAGGATTACTAGTGGATTCCAGCCTTATTGGTTGCTATTAGAATGGGAGAGTAGAGATAGACTTTGTTTAAACGGAATTATTATATAGATTTACGTGCATCTTATTCCATCTCTATATTAATTTCTATATCTGTTTGATAGATGCAACGCACTTGGTATAACCAATTTGCTTTTGCATATATTAGATTGTTCCCACGTATATCGACTTGATTATGTTTATTTCAAGAAAATATATCATGTAACCTATTCAACTACTTTAGGTGATATCATTAGTTATAACAAACTATTGGTAAATATTCAATGCAATCATTACGTTTGTGTCATTTTCATTAATCTAAGAACTAAATCAAATATTTACCAATAATTTAGATACTATATTAAATAAATTAAAAGTTTAAAAACAACATTACACTTTAAGCTAAATTTTAGAGATCACATCATACAAATTAAAAATTTAAGGATGACATTTGAATCATTTGTCCCATTTTTCCTATTTCAAATCTTTGCAAGCCTTATATTTCCACGGTCAAATATTTAGGCTAGCTTAGACTTCCAGTAATATTTAAATATTAAAATCACGCAGCCATACAACTTAAAGTTTATAAAATAGTCATAAGTGATTTCACAAGATCTTCGGGACCACCTACGATTTATCTCTCCTCTTTTTGGGGCAACCTACGATTAACTCTCGTCTATTTCGAGCGGGCGCTAAAAACAGTTACTGCATGTTCGAGAGGGCTGACGCTAAGCCCTCATTTGTCCCCCAAATGATTCCACCTCGAACCCTTAAAAAATTCGAGAGCGAAAAGCAACGCGAAAGCATAATTAGGTGGAATCTTCGGAGCCTTTTTGCAAAGCCAATGTCGATTCAATGGACTGGGTACCTCCAAAACCCCAATAATCAAATCCGTCAGGACGTCGTCTTCATGTGCCCGCACGGACAAGATGCTCCTACGTTAATAATTCTCTAACTTAATCCCACCAATCTTTGCATTATACGACGATTGGCCAGATCATTCGAATTGAATAGTCTATTGCGAACATGATTTTGTCGCAACCAGATGGGCCGGTGTTTTTCCAGGGAGACCGATCACCTAACGCAATGGATCGTTAGCATGCACGCGCCGCCGGTCCCTTGCATAATACCTAGCTATAAGTCAATTCACGCAAACTTTTGTAACTCTTTAAGGTCAAGGTAAAAAAGGGTGTTGAGATGCCGAAGTTGCACGCCACCGCTCGAAAGAGATTGGGGGCGCAAAGTCAAAATTAATAATATTTTCTGACCCAGAAAGAGAATTAATGATGATTTAACTTCATTGCCATGCGTAGAATTTGAAGGGGGAAAAGAAAGGAAAAGTAATAATCAGGGGGCGAAAAGGAAATTTGGATTTTGTGGGGGGTAACGATCGGAGGAAGCTTCTCGGTCGGACAACGCCAAGGGGGAGAGTACTCGCACGGCTTTGCCCCGTGAGATCGTATTCAAGCTGGTCGGGACGTGCAAAGGTGTCTCCATGTAACGGTTACTTCGTTGCTAAGCTTTTACCCCCTGGCGCGAGACGGAGACTTTTTCCGACCCGGGCCATGTGATGTCACCATCTAACTGTTGCGTGCTGGGTTAACTCATATTTTAGGTATCAGTCAACAAAACATCAACACCAGGAGATTGACAGATATTAATTTCGAGGAATTGCATTGGATGGGAATAAATCTTAAAGTTTCATGTAATTTATATTTAATTATTTTCATGAATGATGAATTTTTTTTTAATTCTTTTAATTGATATAAATGATTAATACTTAAATTATTAATTTTTTGCAAATCAAATGGATTTTTAAAACTCATTGGTAAGCAACTGTGATAGTTCAGGGTTTGCTCCTCATCACCGAGATCGCAAGTTTCGAATTCCAGGTCTTGGCGTTTTAAGTGGAGGTCATGCTGGTGGGGTCATGTGCTAATCTCTCCCGAGATATAGGGACCTAATCCTTTGATGCTGTCCGGGCATGAGGGTCCATGGTGGAGGCCGAGGTATAGGGTCTCGCTGATTAGACGTGGCAAAAGCACGTATGGTCCGCCCAATTGGAGCCCACTCGGGTAACATATACCCCCTACAAAATGGCAATTAGGGCGTTTTTTTTTTTTTCAACGACGTGGCGCGGGCGGATCGAAATCAACGTCCGATCATAACGAAGAAAACCTCTGCCCATCGCTATTTATACATTCGTCCCTTCCCCCCACCCTTTCTTCTCCCCACTTCCCTCCTTCCCCGGACGCGCTTTCGGTTATCTTCCAATTTTGGCCCCCGGGATTCCCTAATTTCTCATCCCGCCCCCCTCGCAAAAACCTTCCTATTTCAGCCCAATCGCGCAGGCAGGACCTCCTTCGGAGGACTCCCCCGGTCTCGCGGCGAATCTCCCTTCCCGATTCCCGTCGCTCCCTCCCGCCCCGGCCCGTATTTATTCATCGCGGCTTCGTGCCCGATTAGGGTTTCTGGATCTCCAGCCGATTCGCCTTCCGGAGGTTCCGCCGATTTCGCATCCCTTTCCGGAGGCCTCGCGCCTTCGTGCGTCGAATCGCCCGGTGCCGCCGTCGGGCTGTTCGTCTCGCCGAGCGCGTCGTAATGCTCGCCTCCGGATAAGTTCCGGCGCCGGCGCATCGTCTCCTTCGGCAGATTATACGCAAAGGTGAGGTTTTTATTTTGGATTTCCGAAGCGTGGCTATGGGGCCGCGTGTCGGACGTGCTTCGGTTCGATTGCCCCGGAGGGGTATTGTCTGGGAGTTCTATGCGAGCGTGTCGCTTTCGTATTTCCTGTTTATGAATTTCGTCAACTGGGCAGGTTTTTCCTGCGTTATCTTGTGTTATTTTTAATTGCATTATTATTGTTTTTCTTTTCTTGTCGGGAAGGGGTCAAGAAATTCCATTGCTTTTGCGAGGTGGTGGATTCAGCTCTCTCTCTTTGTCTCTCTCGACAAGGACTTATAAACTGGAGCTGTCGCTATGTTGGTTCTCGGTAGAAACAGCTGCTGCAGCAACGTAATCAGCTGTTTCGTTCATTTGTCTGAATGGCATCCGTTGGAATAGCAGAGCTGCTTGGGGCTTGAAAGCCCTGTCCTCTCCTGTGTACACCAGGTGTGTGTGTGAAAGTTAATTTTTTGTTCGCTTGTGGAACCTCGACTGAGATCGTGGACGCACCTCGGGCAATTGATTTTGTGAATATTTCGCGAGGAAGCTTCAGAACTACAGTGTTAATTTTGTTCTGGAGTGAGGATTTCGCTACCGAGTGCACTTCGTGGCGACAATCAAGCCAAGAGTTTTGTTTTTGTGCACGTCATTATCGTTAGGCATCCCTTTCTTTTGGCTTAGGAGAGGATATCAAGGGTGTGCATTTTTTGCAGGTTTTTGGACTTTTTGTTTCTCTTGAAGCTCAAAGTTGCAGTGTATAACTATAGTTTCCAAATTTCTCATGTTCAACAAAGGGTATCCCATTGCAAGATTCATGGGCTGCTGTAGTTGCTTTGGATTCTCCCGGAAGCCCAAAAGAACCTCGAGGCCCGTTTCTGGATTGAATAATCATCCTTCTCAGGAGTGTCTGTTGGATGAAGACATGGAAGATGATCATGAGGATGATCGTTCATACAATGGTGAGGTCACGGATAGTGCTCACGAAGATGATGACAGAGAATTGCGGAGACGTGCCCAACGTTCGGAAGATATACTGAGGTTTAGAGAAGAAAATGGCATGATTTGCAGGCAATATCCTGTAAAAGAAACCCACAAAGTGTTCCGTACAGAGGTAAATATTGAGGAATTGTGAAACTCTTCCTTGGCCACATTCATGGGAGTATGCTGCAGTTGTTTCTTGAGAGATCATAAATGGATATCTTGCTGTCAGGGAAATTATTGTTGCATGTGCTCTCAATTTGCGTGATCTTTTACCCGAAGTAGTTTTTCTATCCAAACGTTGTCTTAAGAGTTGAGCATCTATCCGGCTCGCTTGTTATGATGCCTTCATATAAGCTGCTGATTATACGTATACGACACACTAGCCTGCACAGCTTCCTTGAGTGAATCGCTTTTAGTCTTACCTCAGTAGGGGTACCTGTGATATTGAGCAAAGCTATGTGAGTCTATCTGAATCACTTGTTGTGAGTGTTTGTAAGTGATCTTGGTTGTGTAATTTATCATCTTTTTTCTACTTTAAGCTTACAGGTGGTCTTTTTCTGATGAGGCACATGCGTCTCTCTCTGATCATGCATTTATGATCGATTTTCTTATCAGGATGAAAATGGGAATAAGATGGTCAATGAATATGTTCGTGAGTATAAGATTGGCGCTGGTAGCTATGGCAAAGTGGTATGTGGTTGTATCATAATCTATCTTGTTACTTTCTTAAGGAAAATGAATTACTTATTCTTTCATGTGTGACAGGTTCTCTACCGAAGTCAAGTCGATGGAAAGCATTATGCAATTAAGGTAAGTTATAAACTTTCTGGCTGCTAATAAGTTTGCTAAAAACTCTAACTAAGAGATAAAAATTCTCTCTCTCCTCTCACCCACCCCCCCAAAAAAAAAAAAAACACGCACACTCCCAGTCTCTCATCCTTACTTTTGTTGCAATATCTTGCATGCATGATATATATTTTTTGCGAGCATGATATACTGATGAGACAGCCGCTTAGAATTTTGGAGTAGTTAACTTAATGAATCCTTTATCTTTGTCTGATCCTCATTTCTTGAAAAAATGATAGATACTTCAAAGATGGTGCACTAGGTGGCTGTACATCTATTGGTGTGTCAGACCTTTGTTTAGATGAATCTCATCTGATGAATCCCATCTCATACTATTTCTCTGGATTAATTATATCTCATTGTCCTTTAGAAGCATGTATTTTGTCTGTATTTGCATAATGTAGGGGCTTGTTTTCAATAACTAGAAAAGTATAATCTGTATGAATTTTAATCATTCGATTGCAGGCCTTTCATAAGTCACATTTGCTAAGGCTGCGTGTGGCACCTTCAGAAACTGCCATGACCGATGTTCTTCGAGAAGTATGTTTTTAGTCTGAATCACCTTTGTACGCTTATCTCAATTTGCTAGGAATTTGAATTCTCTGAGCAAATTGTGTTGAAGATGACAGAGAAAAACATGCATCATAAAACTTAACTCTTAACTTCTTATGTCGCCCGATCCATGAATTCTATTTATGTGGTGCAGCCATTTAATGTCATTCATATGCTATTTCTTGCTCAACTATGACATAATAAACACCTTGAGCAACATTTGTTCCTTGACATAACCTATTAGAGGATTAGAGCAACAACATTTTGCATGGAGTTGCACTTTCAGTTCATTTATGTTCCTCCATTCTCTGTAGGTTTTGATCATGAAAATGTTGGAGCACCCTAATATAGTGAACCTCATAGAGGTGATTGATGACCCAGAAACAGATCACTTCTACATGGGTATGCTCATCAGATTACTTCCCATTGGTTTTTTCTGATGAATTTTCTGTGTGCTTGATCATGCATTAATTTTGTGTTGAAATTGTCTCAAGTATCATAACATTGACAAATGGTTTGTTTTTTGTGTTAGTCCTTGAATATGTGGATGGCAAATGGACTTATGAAGGATCTGATCCCAAAGGGATTGGAGAAAAGACTGCCAGAAAGTATCTGCGTGATGTTGTTTCTGGGCTGATGTATCTCCACACTCATGTATGCTACTACTATCTGAGTTGAAATATATGTGTGCAGTACTTTATATTTTTTCCTTCATGCTGTGATGATGATAATCTGTCAACACTAGAATAAGTGCATGTTCTTTTCTTTAATGCGAGGGAACCAGAATATAGTGCATGGAGATATCAAGCCTGATAATTTGTTGGTGACCAGTTCTGGCATTGTGAAGATAGGAGATTTCAGTGTTAGCCAGGTCTTTGAGGTAATGATTGCTGCTCCCAAGGCTTTTGTAAATCGTCAATGACAGAGAAATTACCAAAAATGCTTTTGCTTGATAACTGAAGTTGTAAATTTGAACTTCATATTACAGTTTGTATTTTCTGGAGGAAAAGTCAAATCTTTAACTAGCATAAAAGATATACTTACTCTTTGACCCCCCGCAGGGAGAGGCGTTTAATGTTGATATTCTCCTATATCAGGCAATCTGTATAAGTATGCGATAGAAAAGTTTATGCTAGCTCATGTTTGTGGATCTAAACAGGATATTCTGATGCTACGTTTGGAACACTTGGAGGTTAGAAGAATAGATGGAAAAATAAAATTTTCCCTCCTTTCTTCCTCACGGAGATTTTAAAGTTTATTACATTTTCTACACCCACATGTCCTTTTCTTTTTTTTTCCTGTTCCCCTCCTTTCCAATCAAACCAGAAATGTACCAAGTGTTTGGATTTAAATACAATAAATCCTGTGGTCACTTTTTTTGTTAAATGATGGGATTTTGAATGTTTGTCACTGATATCTGCAGGATGATAATGATGAACTTCGGCGATCCCCTGGGACTCCTGTTTTCACAGCACCTGAGTGCTGTCTAGGTCCAGTCCCTTATCCTTTTTGGGCAATGATAGAACAAAATCTTGACATGAAATGATTTTTAACTTCTCCTCTGTAATATGATTTTCTTCCTGGTAAATAGGTCTCACTTATCACGGGAAGGCTGCTGATACTTGGGCTTTGGGAGTCACTCTTTACTGTATGGTCTCGGGACATTATCCTTTCCTTGGAGAAACACTGCAAGACACGTATGACAAGGTGCATATGCCTCAGTCAGAACTTTACCCCTTCTTTCTCACCATTTCATCCCATTAGTTGAGTTGAGTTTATGCTTTTTGAAATTTGTTGTGGCAGATAGTTAATAACCCTTTGATACTCCCGGATGGTCTCAATCCACAACTTGAGAACTTGCTGGAGGGGCTTCTTTGCAAAGGTTAGTATTAGTAGTGTTGATGGGCTCCATCACATACCTTATCCCAACTGCAAGCTGTGCACAATGACTGTTTTTCCCCCTTCTTCTTTTAGTTGGATTGCTAAAATGCCAATCTATCGTATGCAGACCCAGAACACAGGTTGACATTGGATGCTGTTGCAGCTCATGCCTGGGTTGTTGGAGAAAACGGACCGATCCCTCAGTATTTATGCTGGTGCAAGCGCAAAAGCTTGGAGGTGCAAGAACGTGATGGGAGCAAAAATGATACTGACATGAGTTTGACTAACTGAGTTTCGTTGACTTTTGAAATTACCTATCTGTATAGTAAAGCCCAAGAACTTCTCCTTTCCTTTTCCTTATTGGCTCATGAGCTGGCGAATCTGGAGACGGGAATCAGAGATGCTGCTGGGAGGAATTATCCGTTGAAACAGGGATGAAAGACCTGTGCTCTGAGTGGAAATAGAGATGGATAGATATGTCTGGATGGCTCTAGAATGCAGATATGAGTTTTAGTAGGTTAAGGCTTTTGGGATTTTGTTCATGATCTCTTGCCGGAAGATTAGCTTGTCTTGCCATTTACATTGGGCTCATAGGTTTTGAAACTGAGAGAGAGATTGTACTGACATTAGTCAATTCCTTAACGATTTGCTTGATGCTTGATTTTCTACCGTCTTTGGTTATAGCATGATTGAGTAAATAGTCTCACTGCACTTCACTGATATTCCTCACTAGTTGGATGGACGTGGTACCTTATACTGTATTGCGACGAGCAATCATAACTAATTTTCCGGCGTGAAATCTTCATTCGTGCCTACATCCTCTCTATGTGATGGGGCTGGAGATCTCATTGACAGGTGCAGAAAGCAACAAGTGGCAAGTGGTCCTCTAATGGTTCTCCGAGTCATGCTGTGTATAGAGATGGTTTTGAGTTACACATCGTTCTTCAGAAAAAAAAAACAAGAAGCACTCGCGTGCGCATAATCAAAAGTTCAGTATACACAGTAGAGAAGCCTCTCATTACCACGTCTTATTCGAAAGAGTCATGCTTGCAAACACGGATGTTCTTATCATCACTTGCTCTATAATTGTTTAATCGAGAGAAGAAGAGTAATGGGTTAGGTGGGTCTGTCAGAGATTATCTTCATCTTTATGTGTCATCATCTTCAATGGGGACAAAAGTAACATAAGCCGGATTTGGTCCACTTTGGCCTTTCCATGTAGTCTAGCAATCATGAATAGCGCATATTGTCGAAAAATACTCTGTAGGTGGGTTGGTTTCGAAGTGAAGTCAAGAACTAGCGAATCCCTCTTTATGCCGTAGATAGAATGGATTTGGGCCGTCGGATCGGATGGATTTCATACCGTCCATTACGGTTAGCTCGACGTAGGAAAGTTTTCCACCTCGAAGGCTGGGAGGGGTCGGCAAACTTGAAAAGTAAGTCGTGTTGTTGGTGATGAAGATTAGACAGATGGCTAGTTGCGATTTTAGCTTCTTTTGGTGGGATGAATATCGACCTTTCAGGCCAGACTTATAGAGCCGAAAGAGGGGGGAAGAGTCGATGAGCACCGCAAAGCATTGAACATTCAAAACCTACTTCAACTCACAATAATGAAGTTCTGCAGACGGGCAATGATCAAGACCGGAACCAACGAATGAGTTCAACTTCAAAGCACGTGTCGGTCGGCATGACCCCCTTTCGCTCGCCGAAGTCAAAGCTCTACATCAAATTTGCCACGCATCGCGGTTATAGGGAAGATTTAATGAGGGCATACCTTAAAAGATCATGTCGACAACACATTTTTACCTCCTCATATAGAAATATACTCCGTATCTTTCGTTTCAAATGGTATCATGAGCAATCTTTCTCGCATTAACACTCATATTATTATTTTTCATCGAAAACAATTTGATGTCAAAATTATGATTTGATAGTCGCTGCTCCTCATCCGCTCGTATTTCTTCTTCTTCGTTCGCTTTTGCGTTTTCATTTTTTCTCCATGGAAAAAAAGTAAGAAGGCCTCGTTCGGTTTCTTCAGAGTCGTGGAATGCTAAAATTCAAGGTAGGGAGCTGGGGAAGAAGAAACGTGCCTTGGACAATTCAAACTTTGATAAAGTGAAGCCTTTGACGACAGAAGATGCGGCTCAAACCCACCCGTGATTAGATCCCCAATATGCATGCGCTCTTGCAGACTTTATTCATCTTTCCATTTGTTTATTCTACCTTTTTTTTTTCTTTTAAGGTGGCTGCCAACTAAAAAATCGCTATAACCTCATCTCAATCTATATATGTATCTGATGCGTGCGAGCTCACTCCATTTCAACCATTAGATCATGTAAATCTTGCGTGGAACGTATATTATTTAATAACCAAGATGGAGTAGATTACATGCTTTTAGTACAATTAAATTTCTTTCTTTTTTTTTTTTTTTCAAATTTCCTTGCGGTCGTATCGTATGGACGGCAAGATAACTCGTTTGGACAAGTGCTCCCGAAGCTGGACGCCGGTTCCTTTCTCCTTTCTTGCTTTGGCGATAACCTGCGCGTTCGTTTGGGATTTCCTTCTTTATGGTCACTACATCTTTAGCATTGTCGAAAGCTAAATATAAGATTCTTGAACGCATAGGACATTACCAAGAAATCATAACGATTTAACGACCTCCAACTTCCATCGCCCCGGGGCTTTTGCACTGTTTCTTGACTCCGGCTAGTCACCCGTTCCTTATTTTCTCTTTAATTAAAGACGAAGTAGTATCCGACTCATCTTCACGCACTTTGTTCGATACATCTCTTAGATAATCCGAAAAGACGCGACTAATCATCGTTGAGCGCGATGTTAAGTAGTTGTTTTATTTTCGTGTCTCGACCTGACCAAAATATCTTTCGAATAACGACGGACTACCAACTTAAGTATATACATTGACGCTGTTATTACTTGCAATTGTTCGCATGATTCATCACAATTCAAAAGAAGATTGTACTCGTGTTCTTTCCCTAAAGTTTCGCGTTAATTCTACAAAAAGCTCTCAAACTTTAGATCAAATCCCAATTTTGTCCCGATCTTTTTTTTTTTTTTTGTCTAAAGAAGTCCACAACTTTCACCCTAATCCAAATTTGCCCATGTGTCCATAAATTAGCGCTAGTTTCTTCAAAATTATCAATATCATGAGGTTGTTGTTCTTCCATACAAAGACGAGAGTGGTGGTGAATACACAAGTACTTATAATGAACATCTAACTAACCCTAATGTTGATAATTTTAAAGAAGTAGCGTGATTTTTTGACGTGTGAAAATTGAGAACTTTTTAAAAAAAAAAATGTTTGGGTTAGAATTGAGATTGGACTTAAAATAGAGGGATTTTTTAAGAGAATTAGGCCGTGAACTTTTGACGAAGATAGTCAATTTTTTTGTTCCACAAAATTGACTTGGTGAATTCAAATGAATCTAATATGGTTTTTCGCCTACTTACATTGCATTGAAACGTGTCGCGAATGCCATGTCACAAGGCCAAAAGAACAAAAGCAATCATGTCACCAAATTGACCCAAAATGAAAAAGCTGGGGGCTAAAACAGAATTAAGAAGGAAGTGAGGGGGCGAAAATAGAAGCACCGCGAACATCTTTTGTTATTTAACGCGATTCTCTCTCTCTTTCTGCCCTCCCTCTCTCTCTCTCAAGCTGTGCCAGCTCAGTTCTTATGTGCTAAAGTAGCTCCCATCTTATTCTCTCTCTCTCCGGCGCCGGAATACGGCGACATGGCCGGCGGCGACGACCGCACCGCGAATGCCGAGCGCTGAGATCGAGGGCCGCGATTCCGAATTCCCCGGTACGCACGCGCTCGCCCGCCTTCTGCCCGGCCGTTCGGGAGGCTCGCTCTGATCTCCATGGCGCCCCCCCCACGCTAGCGGTAAATCGCATGCGGATCCGAGCCCGGTTGTCGCAAATTGATTCACTCCGAATCCGGATTGATTCGCGCAACATTTCATTCGATGTTCAATTTTTTTTTCTCTTTTGATTCCCGTTCGTTCGTAGTAGCGGGAACGGAAGCCGGATGATGTTGTGGCGCGGGTGCTCATGTCGAGTTTTTGCTGATTTTTTTTCAGATTCGTAAACCCGGTTCGATTGCTTGTATGGAGGAGACGCGCGCGATGCTATCGGTGACGGGGAGGCTCTGCTCGATCGTTCGTGGGAATTATGAGCTTTTGCCCAAATTAGAAGCTTTGGTTCGTTAGAAGCGTTTTAAATTCCGGGCATGATCTGAAGAAGGCGGTTTCGGGTTCGTCGTTCCCAGCGGGATAAATTGATCTGAAGAATGAAAAGGAGATGGAAGTTGATTGCGTGCAAAGGCCAAGACTTATTTCCTGGATATGGCGTCATAGAACTTTACTTTAGCGTTTTCTAGAAATCTTTCTGCGTGGGAAATTTCGGGCATTTTGCGTGGAGGGTTGGTATAGTATAGACAGATACGGTGAAAAAGGATTGTTCAGACATGGAGGAGGTACAGGAAGAAGTGGATACTGTTGTTAGCTTAAGTTTGATGGGAGAAGTGGATGATGGTCATTCACCATCTAGGCTGAGACCAAGTGATTCACTCCTTCCGGGTCTTATAGATGATGTTGCTTTAAACTGTCTTGCTTGGGTTTGTCGATCTGATTATGCTTCGTTATCGTGTACCAACACGAGGTTTAGAAAATTAATCAGGAGTGGGCTTTTGTATGAGCTGAGGAGGCAGATGGGTATCATTGAACATTGGGTGTATTTTGTTTGTGATCCGAGGGGATGGGAGGCGTTTGACCCTGTTAGAAAGAAATGGATGTCCTTGCCTAAGATGCCTTGTGATGAATGCTTCAACCATGCAGATAAGGAATCGTTGGCTGTCGGCACTGAATTGTTGGTTTTTGGCCGTGAGCTGTTGGATTTTGCCATTTGGAAGTATAACTTGGTTCATTTAAGTTGGGTAAAGTGCGAGGGGATGGAATACAGACGCTGCTTGTTTGCCTCTGGTTGCCTTGGCTCTATTGCTATCGTGGCAGGTGGAAGTGATAAGAAGGGGAATATACTGAAATCGGCTGAGTTGTATGATTCTTCCACCGGTAAATGGGAGTTGTTACCTAGTATGCACACACCACGTAGATTGTGTTCTGGTTTTTTTATGGACGGCAAATTCTACGTGATTGGTGGGATGTCGAGCCCTACTGATTCATTAACATGTGGAGAAGAGTATGACCTAGAGACAAAGAAGTGGAGGAAAATAGAGGGAATGTACCCAAATGTCAATAAGGCTGCTCAGGCACCTCCACTTGTGGCTGTTGTGGATAATGAGCTCTACTCTGTAGAGCCCTTGACCAACATGGTGAAGAATTACAACAAAGTGAAGAACACCTGGGATGTGCTGGGGAGGCTTCCGGTCAAGGCTGATTCTTCGAATGGTTGGGGCCTTGCTTTCAAGGCTTGTGGCAAAGAACTTTTGGTTGTCGGAGGGCAGAGAGGTCCAGAAGGTGAAGCTATTGTGCTGAACTCTTGGAATCCAAAATCGGGGGTCAAGAATGGCACTTTGGATTGGAAGGTGCTTGGCGTCAAGGAGAATGTTGGGGTGTTTGTATACAATTGCGCTGTGATGGGTTGCTGACTGGTAAATCAGAATTGACTTGAAGAAGGTACAGTACCTGCTATCTGACCTGGCCGTTTAGGATGCTATCTTGCACATTTGTTTCAGCAACCAGACTAAGTCTTTACAATAGGATTTGAACCTTGAACTTGGTTTTCTTTCTCAATGCTTGTATTTGGTTATGTTTATCCCTCCCCTTATTTGATGTTTATTGCATAAGAGGAATAGAGAAATCATTTCAGCCTTGTCTCATCTCTCTGTCTGATGCACAGGGAGGTCATCTCTGCAAATGAAGTGAAAAGTTTTAGTGTGTACAATAATGACATTCATCTTTTGATTCTTAATTTGGCTTCTTTTCTGTTATCTTTTCCATTGAAACCGTTTTCAAGGAAAATTTGGATTTTGTTCCTTGGATTTGAAGTTCCGTGTTCCAATTTAAACATCATTCTAGTTGTGGTCTCGTGTAAAGAAAATGCTTAGCAATTTGCTTCAGAAATCTTTGCTCAAAGCATGGTGTTGAAAAGATGGCATGGTTGAATCAGACATGTCATCATTGTCATGCAAAAGCACTCTGATTTCCACAGAAATCAATACGGATTATAGACCATGACATAATGAAGTTGGCATCATTTCAAAACAAGATGCCAGATGCACTGTTGTGAGCATTTGGAAATGTCAGTGCGCTTGGGCAGTGAGGATACGGATTATTAACCTGTTCTGCACTTTTACAATGAAAATTTTTTGCATGGTGGGAGAAAATTGACATACTTGCTTTGCACGTCATAGCTTTTAGTCTCTTTAGTACATTTCAAATGCACGGTTAACTGTCTTCCTCCGCTGCTCATCTCACATAGTTTTCTCTGATTTATTAGGCTTTTTTGCCAGATCTTCTGTTGCTCCTTGGGTCAAGCATTTGCACTATATAAGATTTGTCAACTTAAATTTCGTTTCATCACAGTCTGTCTGGATTGTTGCAGCAGTTCAGTTTCATCTGATTAGTTTTTTTTGGCAATCTTAGATGAGTTTCTTCCAGCTCGTCTAGGGTCTTGAAAAATTTGCCGAGTGAGAGCGACTATAAGTCACAAAGGGTTCGATTTATTGTGATGGTCAGTAGCCTTGTCAAACTCTTTACAATGCCTGCCAGAATGAATGTTTCGCATGGTTATTAAAAGTAAAAAGAAGGCGTCCCCCCTCCACACAGCAGGGGCCGGGGAGGGAATATTCGGCATTGTCATGATAAATAATCATCCGACTTGTTTCTTCCCTGTCTGTATATTCAACATGAATGACACTAGGGAAGAAAAACCAGGCTTGGTTCATAACATTCGACGCCATTTTGACAGGTCTGGTTTCCAGTCTGCGCTTCCATATTAGGAATTATTTCGCCCTTTTACCACATCCTTAGCAACTCTATGGTTCTGCTTGTTTCTTTTCTGGTACTATTGATGACCAAAGTACACTGGTCTGTGTTGTTGGGTACGGAGTAAAAGGAGGAGGAAGTACTTTTGCCATTCGTGCAAGCAGCAACGGGACTAGCCAGCGGGCCAAGACCCTAGGCCCTTTCATTATTGTACTTCGGATCTCTGCCTCATTGCAGGCAGGCCCATATGAACAGAACTTGGTTCATAGCATTTCTTGTTCCCCAACGTTTGAGGCGATGGAGGACGCGGTATGGGGTTGGGTTAGGGTGGGGCAGGCAAACTGGTCCTTAATCTCTTGTCTCGATTTTTCTCTCCCAATTCTCCGTAGTTGTCACAAAATCCTTCGTAAGAAGGGATCATCGACAGCAGGGGAGTAAGCCTGGACTGGGCAACCACAGCAATACCTGAATCCGAACCAGGAAAAAAAAAGATTATGGAATTATTCGAGGCATGGTTAGACATATTAAGGGTGCACTTATTTGAGTAATTGTTTTCCCAAAATTAGTTTTCTCGACTTTCATCAAAAATATCTAGTCGACCAAAAATATTTTTCGTTCAATGAGAAATTCATGTATAAAATTAGAAAAGTGGATTCCAAAATTTAAAGACTCTGAGAAATTGTTCATCTTTATTTTTAATATTTTATGTTTTTTTTTTTTTCATTTTCTTTCCTTTTTTTTTTTTTTTTTCTTTTTCCTTCTCCATGCCAATTGTTAGGTCTTGGTGACAATTAGTGACTGCCAAAGGCATAGGCCGACGAGGATCAAGCCAGAGCCCAGCTTGTGGCTTCATACCACTGTCGTCAAGGCCCGCAAGCCAACAAAGGAAGAAAGAAAAAGAAAAAGAAACAAAAGAGAAAAAAAAATTATTTAAGAATTTTTTTTCCTTAGATAAAGTTAGGAGATTGAAATTATTTTCCAAATGAGTTACAAATACTCGAAAACGTTTTTGGTCACATATCACTAAAAAAAAAAAAATATACATTTTTATCCTAAAAGACTGACTTGATGTGACATTCACATGCTCAAGCTTAGTTCTAACCTAACCCAACCAAAACATGGATCTTTAGTGGAGTTGAAGCTGGACTACACGGGTTACCAGAACTACAACAGTCGACGTCGAGGCGGGTCTTAGTTGATTGGGTTAGGTATTGTTTATGATATTCAAATTTTGACTACTCCTCCAGCCATAGAATCGAATCGAACTCAATGACTAGACGGCACGATTGACTAGCTGTTGCGAGCTTGACCACGGGTCGACCGCTTGTGATCTTCTTTTGATTGACTAGCAAAAGCGGTGGACGATGGAGTCAGAATAGGATGATGATCTTTTAAATTTTTTTCTTTGATGAGTTTGTGCCTACCTTTGCTTTTTGGATCGGCCTGAAGAACAAAGAGAAGCCTCAAAGTTCATTTTCCCCTTCCTTTCTCTTCTTTTCTTCTGGGTTTTTTCAGCTTTTTTTTTCCTCCTCGTCCAACACAAATCCTTTTCATCCACCGGCTTTCTCTTCTTTTCAATTCGCAGCCCGACCCTTGCAGGCGATGGACCCTTCTGGACCTAATGGCGAAGTCATGGTCCATTTTGCCATGTCCCAAGAATAATACTTAGATTCTCTTTTCTTTTTCACCCAAAATTTTCAAAAGAAGGGAAAAAGAAAAGATACTTTGTATGGAGATAGAGCTTTCTATGAGCACTTTCTTGGGCTTATATAGCTTTGCCCTTTTCGTTTTGTCCCAAAAAAGGTTCGTTGTCATCGTTGAGCTTAAGACCTATCAAACGAGTGAGTTAAGTTGACTTGAAATAATATGACCCAAGTTAACCAATTTAGTCCGTTTTGATAAATTTATATGCAATACAACTCTAGTGACTCATATCAAACTTAATATGCACCCGACTCTATTTATATTGTTAAAACACTGTTATATTTAACTCAATTTAAAAAACTCGAACATAAACTAAAGTAAAAGAATGGAGTGAGTGAGCATGAAATCGAGTGAGAGCAAGCGAGAGGAAAAGAGAGATGTAGAGATGAGTTGCATTTAAATAAATCATAAACCTATTTAACATCTATATTAAACCCATTTATGACCCATTTACCGAATATAACTTACTAATATAACAATCCTATGAGTTAATAAATGGGTTTATGATCGCTTTTAATAGGTCTAGTTGAACTATTGCCCAAGTTAAATTCCACTGATTATGTATTCATCTTATCGAGCAAACCAATTTCCTCCCAAGTTCTTTCTAATGGAGACGTAATCGACAAAATCATTCGGTACTCTTTCAGTTTGCATATCTCCGATATGTATTTTGGTTGTGTGTTAAAGTGTCAAAAACATTTGCACTAACTACCAGAAGCAGCCTCTTTTCTTTAGGTAGGCATTGGCAAGCAAAGGGACCTAACTTTGTCATTTTGTTTGGAAATTTGTATGAAAACAGATGGCTTCCCTGTTTCAAATGAACCTAAACCCTAACTTTGTGCCTAAAAGTAGGTCGTACTTACATTATCCATCGGAAGTCGAGGCCCCAGGAGACTTTGCAAAATTTGATGAACTTAGCTTACCCTAGATCCTTATTTTCGTAAAATCAAAAAGAAGTTTGATTTCAAAGTTTGGTTCCATAAGTCCTTCTATACAGTTGGCGTGCCATTTTTTATACAGGACAAGTAGAATCATCCAGGGATTACAATAATCTGGATTTGATCCCTAATCTTTTCTTCTTCTTCTTTTTCCAATGATTGGACAATCCAAAAGGAGAATTATATTCCCACCATTCAGTTAAATAACTCCAAAAATATATGGACCGTCAAATTCTTTTGTTCACGAATCCATCCTGCTCTTTTCCAACCGCATAATAAAACAATAATAACAATAAAATACAGAAAGAATGTTCGTTCACTAATAATTGATTTGTTCCGGTAAAATGTTTCCTGTGGGCTCGAATAATTTTGAGATTGAGTAAAAATATTTTGCACCTTGAAGGCATATTTAGAAGAAGCTTTTCAAGATACTTGCTGACTTTTGGCTAAATCGCAGAAAATAATGTTAGAATATGAAGGAACTCGAATAGTTCATATAGAAATCGTACAATCCATATCTGTATAGGTGCTTTTTGAAAGCTGTCGGGCGTTCAGCGTTTGATAAAACTGAAATTCCCAAAGATTAAAAGAAATAAATTTAAACGGACTCTAAAGTTATGCAATGTAAATCAACTAACTAAACAGATGAAAGCGGGGGGATAAAAAGAACTTCAAGATCCGGATTGTTCCTCTTCTGCCCTGCTCTCGCACGTTGTACCTCGTCAATTGGGTGATGATGGTGCACGATGAAACCGGTTCTTTTTTTTTTTTTTATTTCAGTGCATGATGTGATATCGGTCCATCGGTGAATCATCATCCATCCATTGCCTGCTGCATGCTGGTGCACAGCAGCTTTGCCAAGTTGCCAAACCTCGGCCTTTTCCTTGACCGAATGATAACGTGGGCGAGCGAGCAAGGTTCGCTACGGTCGAGAGATGGCAACGCACGCATGCGGTTTAACGTCCAAAATCAAAATCTAAGATGCATCGTCCGCTGTTCTCTGTTCAGGGGAACAGTGTTTTGGTCACCCTCAGAGCACACATTTAAAGCAGAGCATTAAACAACAAGTGATGCTCTGTTGTTCATTTATCGACGACATCATGAACCAATTATCACACGCAAAAGGTGGCGAGAAGTCCTCGCGCACTGGACGGAATTTAAGTGGGGGATGCTTGTGTGTCGTGCGTGCCTGCGCTTACGTTTTGGGAGGGCCCACCATGATAATGAAAATCTTCGCACCACCATTAAATGAAGTTAACGCTCACGCTTCATCTCCCCCAGGATCCCATTTATCTCCAACACTCATTTCCTCTTTCCATTTTAAACTTCCTTACACACACCCTTCTTCTTCTTCTTCTTCTTCTTCTTCTTCTTCTCTCTCTCTCTTTCTCTCCCCCTCTTTTCTTCCTTTTCCAAGTTGTAAGCGTTATGGTGTGACTTTTTGTATGGTCTCGTGCTGATTTCTGTGTTCTGTTCCGAAGGTTGCTCTGTTTGTTGAATCCTCTGTATACCCTTTCGGGGATTTTTAATAAAAATGGAAACTGAAGACAAGGTCTCAGAGAAGGTGCAGGGAGACGTTATTACTGGTGAAGCAACTGTAGTCATTCCCATTCATAAGGTAGTTAGTTCTGTGGCATCTATGTTTCTTTCTTTCTTTCTTTCTTTCCTTTTTTGTTGAGTTCTTTTAATGGACTGTGATTTAGTTTTGGTGAGAGATGTTTTCTGGAGCTCAAGGACTTTGAATTGAGTGAAATAAAAACTCCAATGGCAGTGCATGTTTTCAGGGACTATTAATCTGCACCCCGAAGTTGCAGCAGTTTAACTTGTACTGCTCTTTGCTTTATTTTTGTAGTTAGTACTTACTCTAGCAGTTCTTTGTCTGGTTGACTATTTCTTTATATTTTCTTCGAGATCGTTGATCCGATATGTTTCTTGAGTACTGACGTTCAGCTTGCCTGCATTTCTGGCACCTGGCTAGTGCACTCGGCATCTGAATGAGGTTCATCATCTCGATCCGTTGCTTTCTGGTTAGGCCAATGATTTGTAGTAAATTCTACCATAATAACTTGGATTTTGTTGTTTATCTTGTATCATAAAAAGGGATTGAGTAGCTCCACTGCATGAATAAGGCTTGGCAGATTAAATTTGAAAGCGTATGTGAAGTATGGTTTCTGATCAGCGGTCGATCCTTGTTTCTTATTTCTAGGTCGAAGATTTGATGGGAACAGCGCAAGAAGCTCCACAGGCTCATCATTGGAAAAAACAGAATCTTTTCCTAGACATACCTTCGAGGAAGATGGGAACGTGGACTCAAGACAATGTCATCATCAAAATGCCGCCGACACCGGGTGCCACCCCTAAGAGAGTAAATTTTCTCTTGACGCCTAGCTCAAACGAAGCGAGAAATAATACTGCGTCTCCAGGTCCCTCTTCCTCCAGGGGCAAATCATCCATAAAAAACTTACTACCTAAGATGAGCTTCATAAACCGAAATTCAGCAGCAGACACTGAGAAAGCCACCAATCCAGATCCAGATGCTTCGATCACAGGACTAAGAGAAAAGCCTTCCATAGCTAGGTCGCTGTCATTTACGAAGCTATTCACTCCTAGATCAAGGAGAGCATCTTCGCTACCGGCAACTCCAATTGGGAACTCCAGTAAAGAATCCTCGCACAGCGAAAGAGTGTGTAGTACTCCACAGCCCACTGTAAGACATTTACAATACCGTCTTGTGAGCATCTAGTACCACCAATTTTAATGGACTTATCTTGAATTTATTTCTTTAACGAACTTATGACACCTAACTAGACAGTCAGTGTTGTGGGAATGGAATATGAAATCACTTTTTGAGGGTTCTCGATTTGCAGTTCTTGGTTGATAACTTTTCTGTGGATTTTGCAGTCAACAGGACTTCGAAGAACAATTCCGCGGTCACGTTCAGTTCCTGTCAATGACAAAGAGGATAGCATTGGGAGAATGGACTCCTTCTTCCGGGTAATACCTTCCACACCCTGTCGAAAGGAAGGAGATGTGATGCCTAACATATCTCAGACAGCTGATCACGGTATATTCTCACTGATTAGCTAACGGATGAATTCTATAGCTTCCTTCTTTGAACTCTCTTACTAAATTTCTGGTGCCCGCCATTTTTCGAAGAAATTTCTGCTTTGAGATATTTTCAAATCGCTGCTAGATGTGTAGCTGCAATCATGTTACTAGTTTAGCCCTTAGAGGAGTTCCCTGAGTATTTTAATCCATGAACTATTCGCCTTTTTTCAATGTCTTCGACTTGTCCAATATCTCACAGCTCTTTCTCTGTCTCTCTCCATCAGAGGGACAATAGCTTTGTGGTATTCACAGGCGCACTTCTTTGCCTGCTCTTGTAGCTCAAGTTTGTCTAAACATACATGCTTGCTGTTCTGGTAATATACCATACTTAACCTTTCAATTGAAAAGCAGATGATGCTGATGGTGAAGACATACCCGAAGAAGAGGCGGTCTGTAGAATTTGTCTGGTTGCTTTGTCTGAGGGCGGGGAAACTCTCAAGATGGAATGCAGCTGCAAAGGCGAATTGGCTCTGGCCCATAAAGAATGCGCTGTGAAGTGGTTTAGCGTCAAAGGTAACAGGACTTGCGATGTGTGCAAACAAGAGGTTCAGAATCTGCCTGTGACTCTTTTGAGAATACAAAGCATCCACAATGGAACCGTGGGAGGCACTCGATTTGAGATGGAAGATCTTGGTCGATACAGGTAAGTGAATGGCCACTTTTATTTACACGTCCGTTTTGTATCTTTTAAATTTGCGTCTCCTCTCGATTCATCGTCAGATGTTCAACATTTTTCTGGGTTCTGATAAAGGGTTTACCAGCACTAAAAGTTGACATGTGATGAACATGCCATCTACTCTGCAATATCAAAGTACTTTCGATCAAAGTTGACAGAAAAGAGTGCTATTCATAGATGATTGATGAGGGGCAATTTCCTGAACTTAATACTTCGAATCTTTACAGGCTGTGGCAGGAAGTGCCAGTCCTCGTCGTTGTGAGCACGCTGGCCTACTTTTGTTTTCTTGAGCAGCTTTTGGTGAGACATAAGCGACATCTAAATCTTTGGAAATAGAAGTGACTCAAATATGTTGTTATGTCATCCTCTCTGTTTCTGAGCGACATGTCTCCGACGTGCAGGTTGGGAAGATGGGTACAGGCGCAATCGCCATATCTCTTCCATTTTCTTGTGTTCTAGGTCTCCTAGCGTCCATTACTTCATCGACCATGGGTAGGTCGCGAAAGATGCTCGACAAACATAACTAGGATGTACATATGGCAAAAGAAAAACATGGATTTATCGAAATGGGGTGTATTTTTTGTCGATCGGAACAATGTTTTCTAACTTGACCTCTTTGATGTGGCCGTGCAGTGAAGAGCAGATATGTCTGGGTTTATGCATCCTTCCAGTTTGGCTTGGTGGTTCTCTTCGCTCATCTATTTTACTCTTTGGTAAGAATTCAGGGCCCGTGTCAAAATCACAATCAGTTTTTTCAAACAGCTTCTTTTCCGTTTTCGATGGGCGAGTCTGCTCAAAACTTGGTGATGCATGTCATAGGTTCATCTGCAAGCCATCCTATCGGTTCTCTTCGCATCTTTTGCCGGATTCGGCGTCGCAATGAGCGGGAGTTCGATCCTCGTCGAGTTCTTCAGATGGAAGAGAAGACGGCGTGCCCATTTGGTACAATCTCGCCGTGCTCAGGTGGCCATACGTCCCAGCCAGGCTCCTCGGGGATCTCTGGAGTCACCGTGGGAAGGATCCTCTCTGACTTATCCAACCCATGTGAACAACCCGGAAACTTTTAGCGGGAGTTGAACCGGTCTGTACTCTGTAGCAGATCCCGCAAAATTCGATGCGGCCGACTATAAACGGTTTCAGGCCAAATTTTCTGTAGTTTGTGTGGAAAGATGCTGCAATGTATGTGCTAGATAGGCGGTTTCCTTTCGGAACTATTACTAATCATCATGGTACTGCGACTTGTGGCTGGTTTACGAGCTGCAGATAGTCGATTTTGTTCCGGTCCTAATGTCTTAGACATTCGGTTTTCAGATTACGCTAAAAGCATGCATGACAAAATTTCTAGAACAAAATCAATTTATAGTCATAAATTGATTTTTCTCAATTTTTATTCTCTAGACGAGTTTCTAAGTAAAGAAACGCATTTGATAATGACTCAAAATTTCTATTTTTGGAATAGAAATTCGTTTGATGTCAAAATAAAATTTCTATTTATAAGGCGACAACTGCCAACGTCCAACAATTGCGGGGAGGGGAGGGGAGGGGGCCGTCGGCGGTGGGTGGTCGGCGATTGAAGTCTGACAACTTGCAGTGACTGATGCCCTATAGGCGGTAGGTGGGAAGATTTTTGTTCCAAAAATAAAAATGCTAAAAATTTTAATCTCTGATTTTTGCTCCAAATCTATTTCTTGAATAGAAATCTGTTCCCGAAATAGAAAAATAAAATTGTGTTACTAAACATATTTCCATTCTAAATTTGTTTTGGAGAATAGAAAAATAAAAAAATAGAAAAACAGAAATTTTGTCATATACGTCCGTCAAGAATCGATACCAAATGAGGTCACTCTATTACGGTTTCACATCGAACAAATGAAACAAGACCTGTCATTGCACAAACCAACTATTGGCATCTAGCTTCATCATCGAAAATCAATCTTCATATAAATCGATTACCATCCCCTCCCTCTCTGAATTTGTAGGGGCTTCAAGTTCGTTTCCAAAGGGGAGATTGAGTAATGTAGCTCTTCAGTCCAATTAACACTCGCTATCAGACTCAATTCGAAAAGAATAAGGAAAAAGTAAAAGAGAATAAGGATGCGTGTTTAGAACCATTTTTGTTAGGGAATAATTTTTTTATGAAAAATGATTTTTTCTGATTTTGTTTTCGGGAACAATTTCTGAGCAAAAGAACGTGTTTGGTAACTTCCCTAAATTTTTATTCGCGGGATAGAAATACTTTTTGTAGGATTCTTAGATTTTTTTATTTTTTTATTTCTTTTAGTTATTTTATTATATTTTCTTCTTTTTTTCCTTTTTCTTTTGGTGGCCGAAGCAACCGGGCGGGGCGAGGTTCGTGAACTTACCGGAGACCGGCTGGCCATGGCGAGGGCTAGCCTCGCATCGGTGGAGAGGCCGAGCCTCGCCGTGCCTTGCCCAGCCACAGCAAGGCTCTAGTCGACGAGCCTCACTGTGGCTTGGCATCTCCGGGGGCCGACGACACTCTGGCAAGGTCGCCAACCATCGTACGGCTAGTTGCCGTGTACATTATGGCTAAGGCCAACAACCCACCAAAAGAAGAAGAAGAAGAAGAAGAAGAAGAAGAAGAAGAAGAAGAAGAAGAAAAGAGAAGAAAAAAAGAAGAGAGAAAAATTGATTCTAGAAATTATTCTCAAGAATAAAAAATTATTTTTTTATTTTTTATTTTTATTCTAAATCTATTTTCGTGAAGAAAAGTTTTACGAAATACATTTCTCTTCTTTTTCGTTTTCTAAAAAAAAGAAATTTTTATTAGGAGAACATAATTTTTTTTTTGGGAAAATCTCAAATAGGAACCCAAAGTGATCCCATTTTCTCAAAAGAGGACCTGAAATGGAATCTATCTCAAATAAGGCCCTAAAGTAGTCATTTAGTCTCAAAAAAGGACTGACTTGCCGTTTGGCGAACCGATGCATTTTCAATGCGTATTCCGTGACTGATCGGGGTACTTTTGTCCAAAAAATATTATCTTTTTGTTTTCCTTCTCCTGTTCATCTTCTGGATCTACCCATGGTTGTCCCTGTTCATCGTCTTCTTCGTCAAAGATAGGCATTGCCCAAATCAATGACATTGGAAGCGGGGAAGGGCCAGCGAAGGTCATGGGACCGGCGTGGGTCGGCTTCACCTGAGGCCAGCGAGGGCTCAACGCCCATCGCCGGCAGTAGGCGTTGGCAGCGGGCGAGGGCTTGCAGGCCCTCGCTTGCCCTTAACAGTGGTCAGTGAGCCCTTGCTAGCCTTGCCGAACTCATTGAGGACGAAACCGCCCTGCAATGGAGTCTTCTCTTCCTCCTCTTCATCTCGGCTTCCCTTGCACGGAGCGACTTGGACGTGCTCTTGAAGCTCAAAACCGCCATGGTCGGGCCTCCCTCTGCCGCCATCGGTGACTGGGTTGACTCCTCCTCCTCCTTCTCGCCGCCGCCCTTTCCGCATTGCTCCTTCAACGGAGTCACGTGCGACGCCGGCTCGTGGGTCGTCTCTCTCAACATCACATCCGTCGGCCTCTTGAGCTACATCCCACCGAAATCGGCCTTCTCCGCGACCTCGTCAACCTCACGCTCACCACCGACAACCTCAGGGACCCTCCCGCCGAGCTCGCGGCCCCACCTCCCTCCGATTCCTCAACCTCTTCGGGATCTTCCCCAGCAAAGTCCCGTGGGCGATAACCCAGCTCGAAGAACTCCACTTGGGCAATGACAAGTTCACGGGGCCATTGCCGCTAGAGGTGGCGAGGCTCAAGAAGCTGAAGTGGCTCGATCTTGCCGGCAATTACTTCACCGGCGAGAAACTGGAGGTGTGCTCGCAGATGGAGAATATGAACAAGGGAAAAGGAAAATGAAAATGAAAAGAGAATTATTTTGGACGAAAATACCCTGATTAGGTCGCCGGAATACGCATCAGAAATGCATCAGTTCATCGGCCGGCGAGTCAGGTCCTCTTTTGAGACTAAATAACTACTTGGTCCCTTATTTGAGCATAAATTTTACTTGATCCTTTTTTTGAAAAAAAAAAGAAATTTTTATTCCTTAGAACAAAATTTTTTTTTAACAAACGGGCCCCAAATTTACATAAAGGGAAAAAGAAGGGAGTAAAGAACGCGTCGAGCTCCAAGAATCTAGGGCAATCCGTTGACAAACGGTTATGACACGAGTTGACCCCAGAAACGAAGCGCCCCCAAGATCTTCGGCAGCCTCACCTCTCCGACTAAATGAATGTTCCCACCAAAATAGCTCATACCCTCCCGCCTCTCCTCCTCCACGCTCGCTTCCCTCTCTCAGGTCCATCCCTCCGAGCGTGAGCGTGCTCGTTCGTTCATGGGTTTGCGGTTTTCCGGCGAAAGTTTCGGTCTTGGGTGCGTTCGGCGTCTGACGTGCCGCTTCGGTTGGCGTTTCAGGTGTGCCCAGAAACGGGTTCGTGCGAATTCCGGAGCGGAGCGGGCGAGTCGGGAGTAAAATGGCGCGGAGCCTGGACAAATGCGAGGGCAAGTTGGATGTGGTTCGCGAGGCGACCGAGGCTCACGCCCCGGAGGCAGTCGAAGCTCTCAAGTCGGGGAAGGTGATTGCTGTGCCGACCGATACGCTCTACGGCTTCGCTTGCGATGCTTGGTAAATGTCTCTCCTCTATTAGACCTTGCCGTTGCCTTTCTTAATCAGTAGGCGTGGTGTTCGGAAGAATGCCCACTTATAAAAGTGGTCAAATGTTGAATCTTGTGAGGTGCAGTGTTATATCTGTTAGTAGATGGAATTCGAGCCAAATGGGGTTCACTCAATTTGTTCAGCTGATCTTGATAGTTGCTGGAGGTCTGTCTGTCAATTCGAATTATGATTTTCGAATTCAAAGTGCTTGTAGTAGCATGCAAGACAGAACGAAGAAATACGTCAAAGTAATTGAACTGTCCAGTAATTGATCATTTAGTGTGTAGGTCACTAGAGTACTATGCGGGTGTTGTGCCCCTGGTTAAAGATTATAGATTAAAACCATTGTTTGCTGATCTGCAGCTCTGCAGAAGCTGTTAACCGGATATACGAGATCAAAGGACGAAAGCATACAAGTCCTCTTGCCATTTGTGTTGGGGATGTTTCTGACATAGAACGTTTTGCGGTGACCAACCATTTGCCCCATGGTTTGCTCGATTCTCTCCTTCCGGGACCAGTAACTGTCATATTGAGGCGAGGTACTTAATTTATCTTAACCATCTTGAAGCATGAGTGAGAAATGAGAATCAGTGAACCGAGGAAATTGTTATGCCAATAAAGCAACTCCTGAGTCTCAACCACCTGTGCAAAGGTTTCCACCCTACCTCTAGGAAGAGCATTATGCCAATACGTTTCTCTCTCTTCGTGGAATAATACCATTTCATGTTTCACATTCTATTTTGTTTAATCATCATGCAGAAGAGTTATAAGGGCGGTAATTTAAATGCTTTTCAGGGGAATCAAGTATTCTGGATAAGTCTCTTAATCCTGGATTAGATAGTATAGGAGTCCGAGTGCCAGACTGCAACTTCATCAGGGTAATTGCCCGTGGAGCTGGGAGTGCTCTTGCCTTAACAAGCGCTAACTTGAGTGGCCAGCCAAGTAGTGTCTGCGTCAAGGATTTCGAGAACCTCTGGGAACACTGTGCATATGTTTATGATGGTGGTGTGCTTCCTTCAGGTCGTGCTGGGTCAACAATTGTGGACCTTACAAAGCTTGGCTCTTACAAGATTCTCAGACCTGGAAGGTACCTCCGCTTTGCTATTGCCTCTAACTATCCTGTGCCTATGCGATATAGCCTGTATTACAATTTGTACAAACATCATATTCCTTTAAATTACTTGCACACAACAAATTCTGTGACCAAGATAGAAGAGAGCCTATATTTCTCTAGTTTGAGTTAGTAATTTTGAAAAGCAATGGGTTTTGGTTCTGCCCATAAGGATATAGCCAGCGATTCCTTAGTCATTATTGTCACAATTACCATATGGGATTCTACTATTAGAAGATGCATTGATCTCTGTATGTGTGTGTGTGAGGATGTGTGCCCTTGTTATGTCATTTCTTTCCTGATTAGGCTAGGAAATGGCTCAAGCTGGAGACAATTGGTGTTTAAACTGACATGGTTAGGCAAAGGCTTGCATCATATATCGCTGAAATTTGCCACATGGTTTATTGGTATTAACTCGTCTAAAACTCATCTGAACTAATTGCCAGTGCTGAGGAAGAGACTGTTGCGATCCTCCAAAGGCACTCTCTTATCGCAGAGAAGTCTGAAGCATAGAGGAGCTCTCGCAAAGCTATTAATTCCCCAGTGAAGAGGCATACTGAGATATGGGTCTAATTCTAAATATAGACAGGTCCAGGTTTTTGTCCAGAAGATGGAGGAACTGATAGTGTCTCTGTGATTGTACTTGTATCACTCGGAGCTTATGATTATTTTTCTATATGAGGAGGGTCCCTCAGAGTCTTCAGTATATGAAGAAAACATCTGGACATTTTGGTGATTGTACACAATATGTGTTGCCATTGACTCCAACCATCCCTTGCCTACACGATTGCCTCTATTACAATTTGTACAGACATCATATTCCATCAAATTACTCGCGCACAACTATTTCTTTGACCAAGACAGAAGTAAGGGAGCTACTTCTTTGACCAAGACAGAAGTAAGGGAGCCCATATTTCTCTAGCTTGAGTTAGTAATTATGAAAAGCGATAGGTTTTGTTTATGCTCATAAGGATACAGCCAGCGATTCCTTAGTCGTTATTGTCACCATAGGGGATTCTACTATTAGAAGAGGCAGATATATATATATGTATTTATACATGTGAATAATGAGGATGTGTGCCCTTGTTCTGTCATTTCTTTCCTGATAAAGCTAGGAAATGCCTCAAATCAAGAGTCAATATTGGTGTTTAAACTAACGTGGTTAGGCAAAGGCATGCATCAATATCGGTATTAACTCTTCTAAAACTCGTCTGAACTAAATGCCAGTGCTGAGGAAGAGACTGTTGCGGTCCTTGAAAGGCACTCTCTAATCAAAGAGAAGTCCGAAGCATAGCAGAGCTCTCGCAAGCTATTCATACCCCAGTGAAGAGGCATACTGATGCGGATCTGATTCTAAATATAGATAAGTGCTCGTTTTTGTCCAGAGAGGACTGGCCTGGAATGGGCTTTTGAGCTCTAAAGGGATTTGTCCAAATGTAAACGTGTTTGGTTCAATTTTTTTGACAACTTTAACAAGTTGCAATTGCATTTCCAAATGGCTCTAAGAGCCTTTACCCCAAAACAGCTCCGAAGGTACTTTGTGAAGTTGCATCTTTGGAATGCAAGTCACGATTCTTCTACTCCGGAGAAAGAACAGAGGCCGACAACCGCCGGCCAAGGAGTTGCCCGTGTTAGCGACCGCCGCCTAAGGGGTCACCCAACCTTGGCAACCACCGCCCGAGGGTCGCGGCCACCCACCGACCACCATTTGAGTCGCGTGACCCAAGCATCATCTGAGATTCAAGCAGCAGTCACCTAGGTTCCCATGACCTCAAGCATTGGTCGCCTGGGTTCGTGCAACCCAACTTCAGGCGTTGCCTGAGATTCAATGACCTTAGGCGGCCGTCGCCTAGGTTCGTGCGACCCAAACAACCGCTTGGGTTGCAAGGCCGTCCAACAGCCAGATTTGGCCACCGGTGGCTAAATTTTAAAAAAAAAAATTAAGACTTTTTCTTATAAAAAATTTAGCAAAAACCCTTTGCAAAATGTAATTTTTACCAAATGGCATTTAAGTCAAAATTGTTTCCCAATGTAGTTTAAAATTATAATTTACCAAACACTATTTACATTTCCAAAAACCCTTTTAATCCAAAGATATTTGCATTTTCTCAAGGGCATTTACTCACAGCCGAACCAAATGGAGCTGATTGTATCACTTGAGCTCGATTTTTATTTTCCTGTCAGTTGAGTAGTCCTCAAGACATGAATAAAACATGTGGGCATTGGGGTGAATATACAATATCTGTTGCTCTACTTAGTCACGTGTAATGGGTTGACACAGGATATTCTACTTATCCTTAAATCAGATCTCTTGATTGCTCCAGACAAATTGCGGTGACGCCTCTTCGCTCTCGAGTGAAGGTGCAAAACGTGTTTGGTGCTGGCGTTGAATCGATGTGCTGTTCACCTCAATATCTCTACAGAACCTGAGACCATGTGAATCATGGATCCATGTGAATCTTGTGAATCTCGTGGTCCGTCATGCATGATTGCTTGAGAACTTGGTGTACGAGGTGGCATCCAATCCAGACTTTGCCCAAGTCAGTACTCATTCACGACGTGAAAAACATGCTGTACGGCTTTGTTTTGGTGACGTTGCGCGATGGCTACAGGTGAAAGCGATTACGGTCTGAAAAGTCAGTTCGATTTTGAATAAGATGAGTTTCAGACACTCTTCTCATCCCTTGAACAAAGGAAGGGAAAAAGGGGCGAATTGGACACGGGCGTAATGAAGCGAAAATGCATCCTTTGCATTGGATATGTATCTCGATCGAATGTCTAATTTGAATACGAAAACTTCCATTTTTTCTTCTCTCGTCCAATTTTTCCACAAGCTATTATACCACGATACAACTCCCACAAAATCACCGAGGACCATTATGACCGTTTGATTACAAAAGAACAAATCTCGATTGTTTGGCGAAAACTTTTTAAGCATTCGCGAGGCATGGCAAGATTCATGTAACACTTGATTTTAAGGGCGGCGAATTGATCGCACGATAACAGAAACCTTAAATCACCCACCAAACCTCGATCGTCTTGTCCTTTTCTATGTAACGGCGCTAGAGAATCAGTCTAGGAGCTAATTGGCATGCTAAGACGACGGTTTAGACGTGAAGTTAGACGCCAAACGGGGTTCGATTAAAGATTCTTCCTAGTAAAAGTCGATACCTCTCCCCAACTCTTGTGGCCGCTAGCTTGTTTGGCTGGGGAAGCCCCTGCAAAATCCCATAATCGCACTTCTTCCCACGTCCGTGACAAAATTGGGCCAACCTCAATTGTTCCAAAAACAAAATAGTAAATTCCGCTCGGAGCTTTTAATTTACTCCGGAACGCTCCATCCCAATCAAACGAACAGACACTTGCCCATGAAGAACTGAGTTCTCGACTCGAATGTTCGATTCAGCGAAGGTTGCATTTCCGAGACTCATTAAGTCCAAATTTAGCTAGAAAAGGGAAAAAAACTCACATTCGTTAGGCCAAGCTTTAAGTATCGTCCAAGTTCTCGGCTTTGCTTATTCCTTCTAAAATGGTGTCTTTGCGGAAGAGAGCATTGCAAGGCAAAATTGTTTAAATACATGTCCTACCGAAACAGAATTTGTAACTTGTTATCTTACCTTGGCAAGTCACATATTGCACACTTACTTTACCACTTATTTTTTCATTTTAGAAATCTTATTTATGCTATACTTAGGCTTTATTGACTCATTTCATGTCATGGTTGAAGAGTTTAAATAAAATGGTGTTAACGCCGGTGGGAAGCAGAAATGAAGCCCCAACAAGAATCGAGGGGCCTACCAGAAATAAGCGAAAAGGAAGGGACCGTCCCATAAAATAAATTAAATTTCCCCCACTCCGATCGCGGCTAGTGTTCGTATGGCCACCACCAACCACAACCATCAGGAAGGACAAGCCGACGAGCCAACGAGAAAAATGTTATTGTCGGGTTGCTTAACGTGTTCTCGTCTCTGGCTCGTTTTCGGCATATGCCCACCCCTACTCCGGCTCCTGGTTAAATACCCACCTCCTAATTTCCGTGAAAACGATGGGGCAAGATTAAAAAAGAAAATTCCTGCAACACGAGCCTCAAATAATCCTCCCTCCCTCCTCTCTGGATCCTTCGTCTTCACTTTCAATCGCTCTCACTTATGCACTGCGAGTCCCGTCCTTGGATTTGAGGAGCTAGCGGGTGTCTTACGTTCTCCAGGTAGAACCGCGAGGCCTCAGCTCTTTTCCTGGTCAGCTTGTGTTGCCAGCACTTCTTCTTTGTTGGGTCCTCGCTTTTGATTTCCTTAGTCTGAGAAAATTGACGGGTTCTCTGCTTTGACTGTCAAGTATTGAGCTTTCGCTTGAGTTGTGAGGTGGGCACTCTCTGATTTCTCGTGGGATTACTCCTTCTTTGCTGAGGAAATTGATGGTGGTCACCTGTTGTCTTAAAGAGCTCACTGAACTTTGTGCTGCACTTACCGTATCAATCAGTAGATAAAAAGATGTATATTTGAGACGTGTTGTGCTGAGGATTGAAGCGTTATTGTGTTTTGACTGATCAGTGTGATCTCTTTGTTGTGTTTTTGGCTGAAGGTGACGGTACTACTTCATGGCAATGGCGAGCGGAGCAGTGCCAGCTTCCTTCTCGGGGCTGAAGAGCCGGGATAGCGGGTTGGGATTCGTAAAGAGTATGGATTTTGTCAGGATTTCTGATCAGCAAAGAGTCAGGTCTCACCGAAAGAAGATCACCGTGATCAGGAATTGCAAACCTGCTTCCGAGATACAGCTTGAGCCTGCATCGAAGGGGAGCCCGTTATTAGGTAAGATACCTTTTGAATTGGGTTGCTAGTTCTTGGAGGCACGATGACACAAATTCACGGCTTTCTAATTCTTTTCCAAAGTTCCAAAATCATTAAAAAAGGAGAAAAGGTTACATGACTTTGGACATACTTCTCTTTGGTTGGCTCAAGTTAAAATGGAAAAGGTAGAGAATCCTAATTCTGGAAATGAACGTTGTAATTATATTTGCTTGACACATAGATGGTCCTACCACATGGTTTTTCTCCTGGAGCAAGGAGAAGTTACTGGTCACCATCTTTATATTGCTTGTTTATGCCTCAGTATATGCAACTAAACATGCTTAAAGGAAAGACAGATATGTACTTTATCCTTTGAAGTGGGAAATATTGAACAATATTATACACTTTTTATCTGATGACCATGAATATAACCAGTTCCCAGGCAGAAGTACTGTGAGTCTTTGCACAAAACAGTCAGGAGGAAGACGCGGACAGTGATGGTGGGAAACGTGGCTCTTGGGAGTGAGCATCCCATAAGAATACAGACGATGACTACAAGTGATACTAAGGACGTTGCTGGAACAGTTGAACAGGTTCTTTACTTAAACCTGCATGTTTAAGTTAGTTCCATTACAAAGTGCTATTTCATTCTGTTGATTCAATGATATGCATTTATGGCATATCCTATCCTTTAATTTGGTAACTCTGCTAGCCAATCATTCATTTGTTTGATCTACTGAGCCACCATTATGATACCCTATCCTTCCGTTAGTAATATCATCAAAGCATCTGCATGTTGAAGAGGACCAAGAGCAACTGAGGTGAATGCAGATACTTCTGGTGATAGTTAGAAGGCTAGAAAGAAATGGAGTAACTGAAACATTTTCATGGCATAAAAATATTGCTTTTATGGAAATGTGATGTGGTGGACTAGTTAAATCATGCGGCCAGCATTAGTATTATCACACATTTGTGAAGAATCTTCCTTTATTAATTGTCTGTTCTGGTTGTAGGTGATGAGAATTGCTGACAAGGGAGCTGATATTGTCCGGATAACAGTTCAAGGAAAGAGAGAAGCAGATGCATGCTTTGAGATAAAGAACTCTCTTGTGCAGAAAAAGTAGGTCTTTATCTACTGCTATTGAAAGTTATGGAACGATTCGTGTAGAGTGATATATATCTGTTGATTTTGGCAGTTACAATATCCCGCTGGTAGCAGATATTCATTTTGCACCTTCAGTTGCACTGCGGGTGGCTGAATGCTTTGACAAGATTCGTGTTAATCCAGGAAATTTTGGTATGTAGAAGTCCTTCTTGGTTGTTAATTGTGTATGATGTACACTTCCTCAACAAGGTTGTATATTGTAGCTGATAGAAGGGCTCAGTTCGAGCAGATAGAATACACAGAGGAGGAGTACCAGAAAGAACTTGAGCATATTGAGCAGGTTATATTACTGATCCATCAATTGCTCAACCTCTTGTGGCCTGTTTGACTTGAACCCCTTCCTTGTAGCTGTAGAAGTGGGTGCGTGACTTGCATATATTCTATCTATAGTGATGAGATTTTACAGAAAAATAAATTTACAAGATAGAGGGTAAATGCCATAACAATTTATCTTTAGGCATGAATTGTATGATTTTAGATTCCCAGCCTGCATCACAAGAAAGAAGTGTCAATGTGGCAGCAGTCTTTCTTTTATCAGTCAGTAAAATGAAAGAAGGGTCATTCGACAATGACTCGCTCTTTTTATGTGTGTGGGCTTGAATTTGGTGAAAAGAGGGCTTTGGACTAAATTGTGGAGTTGTCTCAGTAGAAGCAATCTGAATTCGCAAGTACCTAGTTTCTTATTTTTGATACAGTTGTTCTGCTCTACTAGGTATTCACTCCGTTGGTTGAGAAGTGCAAAAAGTATGGAAGGGCGATGCGTATTGGCACAAATCATGGTAGCCTTTCAGATCGTATCATGAGCTACCATGGGGATTCTCCTAGGGGAATGGTGAACAATTATTCTCTCTAAATCTATTAAAAGTTCTTTTACCTTTTCTTTTTTTTCTTTTTTTTTCATTTTTGGCTTTTCATTTTTTTTATGATCTGAACTCTGAAACTGAAAGGTATTCATTCAAACAGGTCGAATCTGCATTTGAGTTTGCAAGAATATGCCGGAAGTTAGATTTCCACAATTTTGTCTTCTCAATGAAAGCAAGCAATCCTGTTGTCATGGTTCAGGCATACCGTCTTCTTGTAGCTGAAATGAATGTTCAGGGATGGGATTACCCATTACACTTGGGAGTGACTGAAGCTGGAGAAGGTGAAGATGGACGCATGAAGTCTGCAATTGGCATTGGAACCCTTCTTCAGGTCTCCTTTACACCTACTGGCTCAGTGCAACTGTTCTGAACATGATTAGAACCCCTGTTGATCTAGATGTATCACACTGCAATTCAGTGATTGGGTGGTTTAAAATGCTTTGCAAAATTCTGTTTTCATTTATATTTTTGAATGATTGGAGTCATTTTGTTTTTGGTGGACTGCGCATAACGGGCCATTGCTGGTGATATTTGAAATGCTCCTTATACCCTAATTAGACCTTGAAGTTCATGGAACATTTTAATGCAGGATGGTTTAGGTGATACAATCAGAGTCTCTCTTACTGAACCACCTGAAGAAGAGATAGATCCCTGTAGAAGGCTGGCAAATCTCGGTATGAGAGCAGCAGAGCTTCAGAAGGGGGTGGTAGGTTTTTAATTTAGTTTATTGTATCATTCTGCATTAGTCGACCATTTTGGGATTCTTATTCGCCCCGTCTTTATTTCTAATTACCATCAGGCACCATTTGAGGAAAAGCACAGACATTATTTTGACTTCCAGCGACGATCGGGTCAATTGCCAATGCAAAAGGAGGTTGGTCATCAACTTGAAAGTGACATTGGCCATAAAATTTTAGATAGTTCCATTTTCTAATAACCATACTTAACATGGGAGTAGGGCGAGGAGGTGGATTACAGAGGTGTCCTCCACCGTGATGGTTCCGTTCTCATGTCTGTCTCCTTGAATCAGTTGAAGGTATCATTTCAACTTTCACAAAACAGAAAATATTTGAGAACCTTTTCACTTGGGTGTACTTTTCTTCTCTCTCTCTCTCTTTTTGGGTTGGGGGAGGGTGCAAGTATGTTGTAAGTTTTGGTGAAGTGGTCTTCATCAAGAATTTGTTAGTGCAGGCCCCAGAAAATTTCTACCGTTCTCTTGCTACAAAGCTTGTCCTTGGAATGCCATTTAAGGTCTATCCCTTTCTCAGATTTATCCAGTCATTTACTCTTTTGCTAAAAGAAGTATATAATGGTATATGGATTTTGATCATAAATTCAGTGCATTTCTCTCTTAATTTTAGGATCTAGCAACAGTAGACTCAATTTTACTGAGAGAGCTTCCACCAGTTGATAATTCTGATGCTGTAAGAACCAGATTTCTCTTGCTTATTTTTCTATCACGACATTTATCCCACCGCACATTCCCTGGATGCACTCACATACCTGCAAAATATTCTGACAGCCACTAATCAGTTTGAGTAATGTGATTAAGATGATTTTCAATCTTTTCTTGAGCAGCGACTAGCCCTCAAAAGATTGATAGATGTAAGCATGGGCGTCATAACTCCTTTATCAGAACAGCTGACAAAACCATTGCCCAATGCCATGGTTTTGGTCAATCTCAAGGAATTGTCATCTGGCGCTCACATGCTCTTGCCAGAAGGTAGAACTGCTGATGTCCATGCGTATTTAATTGGGAGTTGCTATATTGAGCTTAATGTCAGTTGCTTTTGGGGCAATTTTTCTGATGGCCTATTAATGTACTGGTTGTCAGGCACACGCTTGGTTGTGTCCTTGCGTGGAGATGAGCCATACAAAGACCTGGAAATACTTAAGAGCGTGGATGCCACAATGCTTCTTCATAATCTCCCACTTAATGAAGAAAAAACCAGCAGGGTGCATGCAGCAAGGAGGTAAACTTTTGGCAGGTTATTGTTGTCTGGTTGAACGGCTAATGGAAGGCAAATTCCTTAATAGTGATTAAAGTACTCGGGAACACAAATTCAAGGCAGTAGACACATTTTACCTGATGAAACCTCATGAATTTGTTTAGCTCCTTGAGGAACAGCCCTATTAAACCTATAATTCCAATTCAATGCTTGGCATGCATTATATAATCTCAAAGCTAAGCACAACACTATTGTTCACCTTGATCATTGGCACATCAGGGGAGCATATGCGGTATGCCTCAATACTGCTCAACTCCCACAATCCTCTCTCCAGCCCGTTACAAATCTTCTCCACCTCAGAAAATAATGCTATATGTCTTTTTGCAGGCTCTTTGAGTATCTACAAGAAAATGCTCTTAATTTCCCTGTTATTCACCATCTTCAATTTCCAGATGGGACTCACCGGTAATTACAATGTCCTTGAATGTGGTGAATGGACTTTTATACATTGACAAATAAGCTGACGATGGTTATTCTGATGATAGGGATGACCTGGTAATTGGTGCCGGAACAAATGCAGGAGCCCTTCTGGTAGATGGACTTGGTGATGGAGTCCTCATAGAAGCGCTGGACCAAGATTTGGAGTTTCTGAGGAATACTTCTTTCAATCTACTGCAAGGCTGCAGAATGCGAAACACAAAGACGGTGGGAAAGTTGATTGGAAAATAATGAGACTGACAAATAGTTTTGAAAATTTTCATTCAAGTGATCCTCTGAGCACGTAAAATCTTCTTTCAGGAATACGTGTCGTGCCCTTCCTGTGGCAGGACGTTGTTTGACCTTCAAGAAATAAGTGCAGAAATACGAGAGAAGACATCTCATTTACCCGGCGTTTCGGTAATCAGATACTCCCAGTTGTGTATGATAAAGTTCCTACTACACTCTACTAGGCCAGAATTTCACAGCATCTTTGTTTTCCATCGTCTCAGATTGCAATTATGGGTTGCATCGTAAATGGACCAGGAGAGATGGCTGATGCAGATTTTGGTTATGTTGGCGGTGCTCCTGGAAAAATAGATCTTTACGTTGGGAAGGTGATACATATATTCCTATCTTTTCGTGCACATTATTCATTGAGCAGCCCATCTAATTTGCTTTTGTGGTTAAGATCTGCCCCCTATGGCGTTGAGATAAGAATGTGATGACACCGTGCTTGGTTCACCAGTGTGACAAATTACCATGACAAATGATTAGTACACTGATTCGGTCTTTAAGTCCTTAAATTCGTTATGTGGATAGAATTCAAACTTCACCATTATTTCTCTGTTTCAGACCGTGGTCAAGAGAGCAATTGCGATGGAGCACGCGACTGATGCCTTGATTCAGCTGATAAAGGATCACGGTCGGTGGGTCGACCCTCCTGCTGAGGAATAAGATTTAGCACAATCCCCATTTCAAGAAAGCATGTGGCAGCATTTTGACGGTAAGCCACTTATGTCTATTCGACAGACCCCATAAGTTGTCACACCAGTTACACTATTGTACAACATAGGAAGAGAATAATGAGAATAATCACCTAATGGTTGAGCTGCAGTGTATGTACCACTTGTACTATTGTTCTGGGGGGAAATGGCATCGCGATGATATTAGTGCTGAAAATTGATGTCCGAGCTATTCGTGCTCTTCTGTTCCTTTCTTTCTCGCAATGTGTACTTTTTTCCTTCTGGCCGAGATAGCTAAAAAGGACGTTGATATGTAACAGAGCTTGCTCCTGTGAACTTAATCTGCATTTTTTAAGGCCTTACATTTAAGCGCAGCGTAAGAACTGAATTGCTTAATTGATGAGGTATCCTTGACTTTGGGGCTAATAAATGAGCATACGGCGTCTACTATCTGCCGAGAGATGGATCTTCGATTAATAAGGGTCGCCTTTATATTCTTTTTGTAACTATAATACAAAATATTGAGGAAAATTATCAAAAAGTACTAAACTTATGATAATTGTACCAATTCAGTTCCAAACCTTTTTTTTCCCAATTCAGTTGAAAATATTTTGCATTTGTGCCAATTCATCTATCCGGTCATTTTTGGCCAATAGACGCTAATATGGACAATTTTAATTTTTTTTTATCTTTCTGTTTTTTATCCCTGCTTCCTTCTTCCTCTGGCAAGCCGCTAGCTAGAGGCCAGGGCTAGTGACGTCAACCTCACTAGCCAATGGTGAGGTTCACCCCGTGGCGAGGCTGACCTCATCGTCACTAAGCGAGGTGTTGGGCGAGGCGTTGGGCAAGGCGCCACCACATTTGATGAGGCTCGGCCTCGCCAATGGCTAGGCAAGGCCACCATTGGTCAGAGGAAAGGGGGGGAAAAAAGAAAGAAAGAAAAACTAAAAGAAAAGATTAAAAAAAAAAAAGTCAATAGAAAATTGCGAAAAAATTATTAAAAAATTATTCACATGAGAAGCTAGCCAATCAAAATTGGCCAAATGAACACAAAAACAAAATGAACTAAATTGATATAAAAAAAAAAAAAAAAAAAGTTTAGAAAGAGTGAGATTGACTATTTTGCTTGATCTCACAGATGACATAATGAGATTGGGATCCATTCTCCAAGAATTTTAAAAACACACTTATAAGCGAAACACCGGTGAAGGTCAAATGAAAAAGAAAGTAAATTATCAGACACTCGGAAATAGTACTTGTATGGCAACTCATCTCCCTCTTACTTAGCTTGTTAGTCGATGTCACTCGGTGACATTTTTTAGCAGATCTTGATTGGTTTATCCGCACTATAAGCATTACTTAGAAGAAATTGAATTATCGTCACGAACTATAAACGGACATTCAATTTAGTAAGTATTTATGCCTAAAGAAATTTCGCACATCTACTAAATCATTGGATTTCCCTAGTATTATTAGTCAAATTTAAGAGAACAAATTCTGTTTCGAAGTCCGGGTCACCGGAAAAATTACATATTACATACAAAAGAAAATAACAACATGATGGTACCTCCAAAATGATTTATACATGTCAACAGAAGCTGAAGACGACGATCGACAATCAACAACGGCGAATCGCTGACTAAATATGGACTCTGCATTATTCAGTATATATATAAATAGAGCGAAAATCAATCAAAATGGCAGAACCTCTTTCTCTTTCTCTATCTTCCCTTCACTTCTCCATGCACTGGTCAGCGACAGCGTCACGACAAAAACTGATCTCCCAACATCGGACAGCTCGGTACATTACAAAGGAACCGTTCGAGCCTTCTCTACAGAATCTCTCTCCTCGCCGCGTAACGGTACTGCGAGCGCCGTATGTTCTCCTGCCTCCTCTTGTACACCATTCCTCCGAGCACGGCGAGCGCGACCGCGGCGACCACGCCGATGGCGATCCCCGCCTTCTTGCCCCCGCTCATCCCGCCGGGAGATCCTCCTCCGTCGTTGAACTCCTCGTCGGAAGGGATGGGCCCGGTCGCGGAGCGGCTCTCGTCCGCGGCATTGCTCGGGGCGGGAGCGGGGGCGGGCGTCTCGCCAGGCGGTGGATAAGGCGACGTCTGCGGGGGCGGGGCGGGGGCGGGGGCGGGAGCGAGATCCGCCGGGGGCGGCGCGGGCGGGGAGGTGGGGAGTGGAGGGGAAGAAGGAGCCGGGGAAAGGAGGCCGGAGGAGGGCTGAGGAGCGGGAGCCGGGGAGAGGAGAGGGGGGTCGGAGGAGAGCGCGAGCGGGAGGAGGAGGGAAAGAGAGAGAGCGAAAGCGAGAATGGGGAGCCTGGCCATGAAGACGAAGGGTGTAAAGCTTTCTAGTCAGCGAGACTCTCTCTGGTTCTTATGTGGTATCGGGGGAAGTATAAAGGCAGTTCTCGTTTTTTTCGAAGGGAAAAGAGGAGGAGACCTCGTGGGACGAGATTGAATGGGGAGCGGACAGTTTCCGACTGCTGAGGAAAACTTGACAAATATAAGAATGGGGAAACGACGCGTCGTTTCTTGTGGATGAAGGATTTTGCTTTACGATCAGCGAGGGGATCGATGACGAGAGGAAGGCCTGCGATACAAGCAAAGCGATGGACGCGTGAAGTACGGGAAGCCGTCGGCTGTTCTTCTTCTTCATCTTCTTCTTCTCCCCCGGGGGAGGTGGTCAGCATTCCATCTCTGACATTTTGCTGTGGAGAGACTTGAGTTTGAAGCATGAAGAAGAGGAGGGAGGACGTGGGTGCATGCACGTTGCGATCGTGGAACCCGGTCTTTCCGGCCCTGCTTCTCAAAGGCTCTGCTGTCGTTTAGTGTTGCGAAAGCTACTTAGAGAACACCGCACCGGTACCAGTTGGCAGTTGCCCAAAAAGCTTAGTCAAACCCGTGATGATTCCGGATGATTTTTCCTACAATTTTGATCGACTCTTTTCTGGATCTGGCGCGCGTCAGGAGGGGATCTTGGGATTCTTGCCCAGATTGAACCGTGTCCTGATCCCATGATCTCAAGTAATGTCATTGCACGGATCGGGCCCGCACGGTTTTAGTCCGTTCCATCTTTCTGTTAACTGGAGAAAAATGGTATAAAGATGCATGCATATAATCCGTCGTCATAATCGAAGAACAGATGGAGCCTTGGACCGTGTTATGATAGCCACCTGAGATCAAATCCCTCTAAGATCATGTTTAGTAACCGACCTAAAGATTTCTTGCCTTGCTGTCTACTGATATATTTCACAGCGCCCGCCGTGCATTCATTCTGAGGGAGTAATACGGACAGAGCAGAAACCTACCGATGTAAGTGTTCATTCGCAATCTTTGCTTTGGAGCTAATGAGAAATGACTAAGCCTCACAGGCGTTGGCTGGAGGCATCGAACCATAGATCAACCAGATCTTGAAAGGAAAAATGCACTTTATTACTGATGATACAGAGTCAAAACTAGAAGGCCAATATAACTTTTAAGAGAAACGACCCCCACAGTCCTCACCCAAGTAAAAACAAAAGCTTTAAATTACTGTGGATGTTTTTCCTTCTCTCTCTGATCACTCTACACTCGTCTAGCTTCTATTTGCTTCTGTTCTTCTCTTTCTTTCCTATTACCCAATGAAAGAGAAAGATACCCATTGCCCTCATAATTCATCCTTCAGATCAGTAGTGACGGTTTCTTCGCCCTCTTTGGTGTCAGTAGTAGCAGGTTTAGGAGTAGAGGCTGCTGGTTTTTGAAGCTTGAAAGGGATTGATGCGTTTTTCTTCAGGAATTTGTACAGAGCCACCACAGTCCGGTCAGAGTCTACAGTGATCTGTCCCAAGTAAGATGATTTCGTTAGGCAGTTGCTGACTAGAGAGAGAGGAAAATTTTCTATCCCAGCATTTCTAATACGAGAGAAGGGAATTGATCAACACGTATGAATCAATGCTCTTTCATTTCCAAGCAACATTCGGTTATCGGTTTTACCAAAACTGGAAATCACTAAAGCCTTAGAGGACAGTAAACTTATTTCAGGTTTTCAAAAATTCATGAAGACCGGGCATACATAGTTCGATTTTATACAAGACTAAAACAGGCAACTAGTTCGATTTCATACAAGACTAAAACAGGCAAAAGCTGAAGTATATGAGCATACAACCACAATGATAATAAACTTCAAAAGCCACTTACAGGATCAAAGCTTTTATTTCCAGCTGGGAAGAAAAGCAGTGTGGGAAATCCATCAGCCTGCATGAAGTAGAAAAATTTTAGCCACGCCATTCCTACAACAATCCATCAAAGACATTTCATAGCAAAACCTCTCAAACACAGATAGATCAGAAAAGGTGAATCCCTAAGGATTTTGACAAAATAATAGAGAATGTGGACAACTTAATCAAGAAAAGATCCCTAAGGTTGCAATTAATGACCCAGAAGAAGAAAAACATGTATTTGAAGAACAAAGCTGAAATGCTGACAACCACTCTTACAAAATCTCTTTTCTTTTCTATTGCTGTATCATAAGCCAACTTACCTTTGCCCTGGGATGTTCGTTGGTCGTTCCATCCATCTTGGCAATAACAATACTGTCAATGTCACGCAAATGTTTGGCAAGTTTGTCGTATGTAGGCTCCAGTGCTTGACAATGCCCGCACCAAGGTGCATGTATCTGGTGACAGACCTTGCATTAGATTTGTTCCATACAGACAGAAAAGAGATGAATCACACTCTCATCTAAAAAGGAAATGGTACCTCGAGCAGGACGTCCTTTGACTCATCCAACACAATTTCATCAAAGTTGTTCCCAACAACAACTTTCACATCACCATCATTCTACAAGAGTCACAGGTACCAAATTATCAAAAGTACAACCAAATGACAATCAAAGTTCCACAGAATTGAAACCAATCACTCACGGTTTCAGGAATTGGGTCTGATTTATAGAAAGGTTTTAGCTTCTCCTCCAAGAAGTCCAAAGAGAAAGCCTGCGAGTGATAAACGCAAAATGTTATGTCTAGCTCACTAAATGCAGTACAAAGTGTTCTAACTTTACAGAATGCTTTATGACCTTAATATTATCCAAAGTCACTTCTCCATCAAGGAAAAACTTCCTACTGTCATCATTTCCAGTGTATCCAAGGACCTGTTGAAGACGAGTACCAAGAAGTTATTCAAGAAATGAAAGCCGATCAATCCACATTCGTCCTCATAAAACAAAAATTACCTTGGGACCACTCCCGGAGACACCAAAATAATCTGACACAGGCTTTCCAACATCTTCATTATCCATTTCCACATATACGAAGATCAACTGGAGTTGAAAGAAAAAGAAAGTCATAAATGCATCAACCATCCTATTACTTTTGTGAAATGCATTTGACTGCTACAACTTAGTTTAGTTTCAGGCAAAATAGACCATGAGATATCACCAGCAGCCACTGGCCAGCTAAACTTGTCATTTGGGGAAGACAAACCCAACACTTGCATGCTTATAAGAAGATAATAGTCTATCAACTTAGTACAATGCATCATTAAAGTTAATGTATCATTAAAGTTATGAAGTTGTGGAAATGAACTCCACCACTACAACTCGAACTAGTTCATACACTAATTATTCCAGGCTCTGTAAGCAGCAGCATCTTCCATTGCTCATCAAGTTTCATGTAGCCAGTAATTCATGAAATACTGACTAAGACTACTGAGGAAGTTCCTCAATTGAAAAACCACTACTTAGGAGGATGTAACACCAATGGAAAGCTTTCATCCTTATGGTCTCAACTTACCTTTCCCTTGAAAAGCTTTGCAGCTTCCTCAAATACCGGGAAAAATTTCTCCGAATCTTTTGATGTGGCAAACAGCAACACCTGAAAAGAATTCGCAAAACTCAATCATCATCAACAAGGAATTCTGACACTTGCTCATGTACCAAGGAATTACACTTACCTGCTTCTTAATTGGGCTTTCAAAAATTAAAGGTGCGCTTTCCCTGGTAAAAGTGGTAACCAGAGGAAGCTTGTTCGCAAAAACGAACTCAGCTATTGCAGACTTCTCAAATTTACCATCTGCAGAAAAAGGAAAACATCATAAGACACAGGTGCCTTGGCATATATGCAGCTTTGGTTTCATTCACCATAAAGAGCAAATTAAAATTACCGAAAAGGCTTAATTTTTCTGCCTCCTTCTTAAGGATGACCAAAGCAGGACGCTTGACTTCAGGGTCTATGTGGAAAAGCTTTGCAACGTCAGGATTAACAGTTTGGTAGAAGTTGACATCATCTTCAATTCTTGAAGCAGCAGCAAGCTCCTCACTCTCGGGGCCCTACCATCAATTACAAAATGCAAAATCAACTTACCTGGAATACCTTTCTTCCTTCTCCATTTATCTTTTGGTATTGGAAAGTGTGCACAAACCAAATGAATGGCTAGGAAACGGGCATTTTTTTTTAATCTTTAAACTGGGGGTATAAGAACAGAGAACAGTCGCTCCATACTTAAAAGGAGACAAGTCAAAGCAATTCTCATTCATTCCTACTGAGAACAATTATCTCGGACTCGAGCACCACATAAATGGCATGCAGTGTGAAATAATGCATATAATTCCAACATACTTCAGTTAATGGCAGAAGCCCATCAATTTTGATTGCATTTTGCTCCAAAAGTAGTCGCTTCATCCCATTACAATTAGATACCAGAAAAAATGTAGGAAAATTTCATGCAAATGTTAATTCTTCGGTACCACGTACCTTCAAATGGTTAAGATAGCCCAAAACAACTTTGTTTTCGGAAGTCAACACCCGTTCGGCTTCGTCCGCTGTGGTTAAGTTATTCACGCCAGGCCCCGTTTTCTTCTTGATCCAAGTCACAATAGCATCCCTGGAGTGAAATCAGATATACCGCTAAGCCCAACTCACATGCACATAGCATTCAATCAGAACGGTCTCAAGGATGAACTGAACCAAAGACCGCAAAATCGCATCTTGACGTTCAGTTCTGGAAAAATAAATAAAAAATAAAACGGATCTTGGGAATGGACGAAAGCAGAAAAAAAAACAATCGGGACGTTACTTGGTCCTTTGGCCGGAATACGGCTTGTGAACGCCATCGACGAAGAAATAAACAGTGGGGAACCCTTGCACCTCATACTTCTGAGCCAACTCCTCCTCCTCCGTCGCGTCCACCTTCGCCAGGACCACCTCCTCTCCCTTCAGCTCCGTCGCCGCCGCGGCGTACTCGGGCGCCAGGGCCTGGCAGTGCCCGCACCACGGCGCGTAGAACTCCACCATCACGAACCGGTTCTTCTCGACGAAATCGGAGAAGTTCCCCTCCTTCAGGACCACGACGTCCTTGTCGTCCACCTCGGGCTCCTTGTACGCGTCCGCATCGGCCTCCGACTCGTCGAGATCGGAGTAATTCTCGAAGTCCTCGTCGTCCTCGAAGTGGTCGGAGTCGGGGAACTCGGAGTGAGCCCCCTCCGCGGCGCCCCCGCCGGGGCCGCCGTGGCCCTCCTCGGGCTCCTCGAGGAAGCTGAGATCCCCTCGTCGTCGTCGTCGGCGGCGGCGGCGGCGGAGAGGGAGCGAGGGAAGGAGGCGACGAGCAGGAGCGCCGCGAGGGAGAGGAGGAGGAGGAGGACGCGAGTCGACATTGCGATCGGAAGAGAGAAAGGAGTGAGATCTGGCCGTGCGCTGCGCTCTGCTCTGCGCGCTGCGCTTTTATAGTGCCGACGACTGCGAAGGAGGAGCAGAAAGACCGTTGACTGGGGATCGTGCGACGTCGTTTTTGTGCTGACCGGCATTAAATTAATGACGTGACATAAATCTAAGCGGTTGGGTTCATTTAGGCGAGTGATAATTATAGTTTTTATTTTATTTCCGTTTTTTTGTTCATTTGCTTTGATCTCCTTATTTAATAACGAATTAAGTCGAAGAAAATACGTGGTTTTTTTTTTTTTTTTTTTTTTTGGCCGGTGACTGGTCACGCAAAACTTGGATCTGCTCGATCTCGATTAGAAAAAAAGGGCAAATTGTCATGATTGTTGCGAGGTCGAGAGGTTGGTCTCGGTTTTTTGCTAACGTCTGTCACGTTTAAGGAGTGAACAGTTGATTGTTTGAAAGTCAATTTCACGATTTTAGAGAGAAAAAGAATATAGCATCGAAAATCTTGCTAAGTTAATCCACCAAAATTCCAAAATTAATACATCTATAATAAATTTATCTACAATTAAATTTTTTTACCACTAAAAAACCAAAATCAATATATTTTATAATAAATTTATCTCAAATTAATTTTTGACCATAAAAACTAACCCGATACATTCATAACAAATTTACCATTTATTAATTGTCAATTTAACCACGAAATCTGTGACAAAAGAAAGGTAAAACCCAAAATGATGTACTTATCAACTATCTGTGTCTTCCAATTTGGCAATTTAATAGAACTAGTGAAAGATAAATTTGTCAAATATACCAATTTAATTAATTTATAGTAAATTTGTCAAAGTGATAGTGATATCAATATCCATATTTTTTTTTCCTTTTTGGATCGGTTTGTGTGACATTAGTTCCACAGGAATTGGTCCAATTCCTCTCTAGGAATTGTGAACCAAACCAAACCAAATTGGACTATATTGTTTTTTCTTTTTTTATTCGACAAGGGTAAAAGTACAAATTATCTGTGGAAGTAACTTTCTTGTAATTAATAATTTCATCCTACATTAAAATAACTTTCAATGTATTTAGGAATTTTTTAGAGAAATAAAATAAAATACTTAAAAAATAACATTGTTGTTCCAACTCGAGTGTATTGCCTAAATGGCTGCAAAATTGTTCTTCTCTGAGAACACTAGAGATCGAAGATTGTCCTGAATTGTCCTCTTTACCGATGGCATTCGCCTCAAGCCAACATTGACAAAGCTACAGATATTTGATTGTGGGGAATTGAGCAATTGTGGAAAAAAGATGATTAAAATTGAAATTGAGCAATTGTAGAGAAGAAGATAATTAAAATTGATTGATCGATGTAAGCAAACTCCCTAGGAATTTCTCTCTCGCGCTTACTTTTTTACACAAAGTGGAAAATAGAATGAGGAAGAATTTTATATTGTATATCTAATTATATATTTTCAATCTATAGTCCTCAATATATAGTACAAAAATGTAAGTAATAAAGGAAAATGATGTTTCTAGCAAAATCAAGAAGAATCAATTATAATCCTAGATTGACAAATCAATCAATTGCAATCTCATTTTGACTAAAGGAATCAAGCATGTCTTCCAACACTCCTCCTCAAGCTGGTGGCTTATATATGTCTAAGACGCCTAACTAGCTTAATAGATATGCATGTTGTCTGTGACATATGGCTTAGTAAAGATATTCACAAGTTACTCCGTGGTTCCGATTTCTCTGTTTCAATTATTCTTTCTTAAATATTATCATGAGTGAAGTGATAATTAACCTCCACTTGTTTCATTTCTCATGTACTATGAGATTCGCCACAAGTTTAAGAGCCGCATCATTGTCACAAAATAGCAAGGTTGGTCCTTTAGCTTATACCTAAGGTCCAAAAGTGGCCCTCTTATCCACGTTATTTCCCAGGTAGTTTTAACCATAACTCAATACTTAGCTTTGGACAATGACAAAGACATAGTGAATTGTTTCTTTGTTTTCCACGAAAGTAGCGATTCTCCAAGTTTAATGTAGGAGTTAGTGATGAACCTTCAACTCGTAAAACAAGTCATATAATCTGTGTCACAACAAGCTGTTATTTCTATGTCACAACATTGAGAAAAAAGTATCTCAAGTCTTGGGCATTTCTTTAAGTACTTCACATCCTTAAGAGTGGCATTCATATGGGACTCTTTCGGGCTATGCATGAATTGACAGAGACCGATTCACAATTGTTCATAACGTATTCTTCTTCAAAACTCTCTATTATTTTCTTTTCATAAATGCAACTTTAACACATTCAAAGTGAAATTTCAATAGAATAATTGAGTAATTGCTGAACTCATTTATCTATAGTTTTGATGTATATCTTGGAGGTACATTTGTTTTAAGCCCTACGGAAACAATAGTGGAGGTAAATAATGCCTTAAAGAATATTGATCATCATTACGCATCAAAGTATTAAGGATCTATTACTACTTCTTTATCTTCTTCACCAAACAAATTTCCCCAACAATATTTGTTATAAAAATGCACAAATGAAAATTATTTTCATCATTTATAAAAATGTTTAAATATAAATTTTGTCCATAATAAAAATTTATTTCATTGATACTTTAAGCTATGCAAGCGATTATTTTTGAAAAAACATTTCCCAAATCATTTATGTTTCACAAAACAAACGTAACCTAAGTAGAAAACTAATATTAACTCTCATTAACTTTCCTAGAGTATATTGAGATTTATTTATTTATTTTATTTACTCGCTGCACGGTTATTTGAGTATTCAAACGTACAAGTGCATCCATTTTTAGAAAAAAAAAAAAAAAAAAAAAGAGTGATATGAGAAACATTTTTTGATAAATAATCACTTGAAATGCTTATAAATATATTAAAAGAAATTTTTTTTTCATTGCCCATGAAATTAGTTAGGCATAATGATGAAAACATTTTCTGCTGAATAATTTTTCTAAGTGGTATGAGAAATTATTTTTCGATTTTTTTAAATCATTCATTTTTCCGTGAAAGAACGCACCAGTAGAGTCGTATGTGATTTTTTCATAATTTTTACAATCGAATGGTATTTTATTTGGAATTTATCGCGAGGAAAATCACAGCCCACGGGCCGCGGGGGCTCATACACGAACGGGCTTTACGACAAAAAGCCTTTGGGCCTCGTACGGCGGAAGAACATCGCAATTCAGGCCCGACCGCGAACCTCCCGATTCATCCCGGTCTCTCTCTCTCCCCCTCCCTGCCTCTTCCTCGTCCTCCGCTCTGCAATTCGGCAAATCCCGAACCGGAGCAAGGAAGCGAGCGAGCGAGCGAATCCAGCATGATTAGCATTCTAGCTCGGGTAATTTCACCGAACGATTCGCCGAACCACCGTCGAGATTACCTCTTTCTTTTTTTTTCTTTTTTGGGCAGTCGAATCCATCGATTGTTTCGAGCTTCTGTAGATGGTTGGTTGGTTGGTTGATTGATTGATTGATTGATTGATTTTGCGGTGATCCGATTTCGCAGGAGCGCCTGCTTGGGGCTGCTCTGGGCGGCGCGCTCGCCGGAGCGGTGGTGCTCGAGGAACGGAAGAGGATATACCGGTCCATTTCCGATGATCGGTCTCGCCTCGCCGCCCAAGCTCAGGTGAAAACTTTGGCGTTCGATTCTGCTTGCTCTTCTTGACTGGCATTTGGTTGTCCCGATTCTCAACCCTAGACCGCGCCCCTTCGTTTGGGCTTTTCCTCAGTAGAGCTGCGGATTCCCTTTTGGTTGTGTAGATCGGTGAATATGCTTTCGAGAAACGGAATAACTCTCAGTAATCGCAAATTGAACGAGCATACTTCTTCGAGGTGAGATGATTGAACGAGTGCGACGTAAATTACCAGGAAGAGCATATTGCGGTGTTGGTGCTCTATACGGTTTTGTTCCATTCGATTGCACTTAGAAGTTTGGACGTTTCGTCTCTTGACCACCGGAACTGGTCGGAGCCGGTGGAAGTCGTTTTTCCAAAAATGGAGTCTTGAGATGATGGAGATTGAGGTTTGGTCTGTTGCATCCATTATGGCTGTCCACTTGAACCGAAGGAGCATGGAGCCATTGCATAAACCTGCGGGATATGTTGATACCTTAGGTGGAGCACTTTGGTGGTACATGAAATAGACTTGCACAAACACATGCCAGAAACTGGTTTGAATTTTTTTTCTTTTTCCCAATTTGCAATAGTTAATAGAGTTGAGGCGAAATAGGATGTCGTCCTTATCACGATCCTGTGAGGCTCTCTTTCCAATTTTTCTTCTCACAGTGCTCGAGCAGTTAGTTTGAATATGATTAGGCACCTTGCCTCTTCTCCTCGTACTTAATTGAGACGGTTTACCATTAGGTTCTGTGGCACTGTCTTGAAAGAACTTCTAATCCCTGTCAGTCTTGGGTAAGAGTAAGAACCTAACTGTGCCAGATTCATCCAGGGTGTTGTTCTTGCCTGCATCTCAAGATGCAAGTGAAAACAGTGTCTCTAGCAGTTTATGAACACATGTGAAGGATGTGAGGTTTCACTTATTTTGATTCAGGCTATTCGATTTGTTAGTGACTTGGCTTCTGTCGTTATGCGAATTTGCCCATTGCTACTTTGGTTACTTAAGTTCAACTTGCTTTGATTTCTGATTTGTGGAGTTAATGGATGCAGTTATTTGATTTGTTAGTGACTTTGCTTCTGTCGTTATGCAAAATTGCCCATTGCCAAGCAACTGGTATTAAGTTCCGCTTGCTTTAATTTCTGATCTGTGGACTTAATGGATGCAGTTATTTGCATATCTTTTTGGCATTGCATGCTGCAGTATTTTAAATCTCAGTGCTTCAACATTCTGCAGAAAAGTGAGCCGATATTTGGAAAAGAATTTCGCTCAGAATTGGCACACCTGTGGAACAAGTCAGTGGATAGGACGTTGGGACCTGTAATAGAGTATCTTAGCTCTCGTGGGTGGTAGAAAAATCTGAGCTCCTCGCAATACATGGAACTTCATAATTTTTTTGAAATAACTTCTGTAATGTCCTTCCTATATTTGTATCTCTCCATTTCCTCTTTAATGGACCTGCTTCTTCAGTTAGGCCCATTGGATATGAACCCTGGTTTTAGTTTTCCCTGTGCCGATATCACTTCAATGCTGTTGTCCTTTCGTTTGACTCATTGTATCATTTACGAGATTGAAACTGAATCCTTTTGGACCTTCCATTTCGATTCACCGAATCGGCCTGTGAATCTATTTTGATGTTACTGTTGATTTAAATAGAGCAATCGAATGGCAAAGATTTATCAAAATCAAACAGGGACATCTAAGACTAGTCATTCTTACTGGACTTGTGGATATATGATCTAGAGCTTGGTTAAGAGCAGATCGAGCTTTCACTCACCTTTCTCTGGAGCAAGACTTAGAACTCCTAGAGAAGAGTGTGGAATGGAGGTGATAGATAAATTATCCTCAATGAGCATGGGGATGCTGACATAACTTTCCTTAAATGTATTTGGTGAGGCTTAGCTTTCCTGTATATCTTGGTGGAGGTCTAGTTGAATAAATTTTCATTCTTCAAGATGTTGTGAGGAGGGCACATACTGTGATTCATTTCATATCATGAAGAAAATTTTAAATAGTGTTAAAGGCACTTGTTAATGGTCTTGTTTCTATTTAAAGCATGCCATTTTTTTTAATATATTCTTTTCCCATTTTCAAAATGTACTGATATGCATTTTTTTACCAACTCTAGTAGTCTTAACTAGTGCCCTTGGGTCACCTTTAACAAGACTCCATTAGAAATGCATCAACATGAATTTTGTTTTTAGTGGACTAGAGTGTGAGGAATATGCTGATATACATGATTTTACCATCCGAAGGCGACTTGTCTGTTCTCATTGGTGTGATTGGTATGAATCCTTAACTTCAGGTGTCGCTAGAGTTGTCTTTTCCACCGAAGTTCGTTTTGTAAGCATGTGAAGAGACTTTATTTGTTTGAAAGTTGGATGTTCCTTTAGGTTGGTACGCGAATTCTTGTTGGACATTGATTGCATGTTGGCAAGTACTCGTAATAGTATGAATTAAAATGTTTATACAGCTAGTGAACTCTCCCAATCGTGTTCCTTGTTTTGTGAGTGCATTAGTGAAATTACATACCTCTGGACGTCCTAACACTATATTGTCAATCTGAGGTCTGCATGTCTGACAAATTTTCATCTGGATTTACATTTTCAGATATGCCATTGCGGTTATATCTCTCTGGATTATCCTATTATCTCGTATTATTCCTGGGAGACCTTTTTTACAGGATGTCCTTGTATCTGGCCATTTCTTAGTTCTCATGCAGTAAATTGAGCCAGGACAGTGCATCAAAGGGTAAAGTCATCGATGTTGGAGGCAACAGATGCACTAAATCTAAATATATTCGCTAGATTCAGCAATACATACATCAGCTAGAAAACTCCCTGACAATAAGTCCTATAGAAAAGGAACAATAGCAGTAGTAAGGACGGAGATAGGGGGATAGGGAGAGGCTTCTTGGCATGATGGAACACCCTATACTGACTGTGCACATCCGGTGTCTGGTTGATTGGCTTTGGCTTTGCTTGCATTAGCCCGGCGAGTGACCGCAACATAGTATACGCCCATTGCCAAGAGCACGGCAAATGCAAGAGCAAACACAATGCCAACAATGCCACCAGCTCCCATCTGGCTTTTACCATCACGGGTTGCAGAGAGTTTGCCTTCCTGTCCTTGAGCAGCCTCAACCACTTGAGCCGCCTCAGGCAATGGGGAGCAACTAGATTTGGCACATGGGTTCTTTCCAGTGGTCTGTTGCGTGTTTGGGTGGAAGAAATCGTATGCCGAAGGTGAGAAGGCCATGGGGTTTTCATTGGTTAGACCATGGGGGGCTCTGTCTTGTGCTCCAGCCAGGCACAGAAAAGTGGGAGTCAACAGGATGAGCAAGAAAGAAGACATGGGCGTCATGTTTCTTGGTCTCTCGGGAGTAAAGCTGAAAGTGAAAGTGGTCTAGTTCTTGGAGTTGAATGGGTTACGATGCTTTGGGCAGGTTTTTATAGGGGCCGTGAAGGGGCCCGTTAGTTGGAGTTGAATTTTTGACGAAGTATTAATTGGAGGGCGGTTGTGATTAGAGAGGGGGGAACAAAATGATGGATAGGTATTCAAGCATAAAGAATAAGAAAGCAAGTTCTCCCCAAAATGGCTTCTTCCAGCCCTAAGTCTGAGAAAGGAATTTGTCTCCTCTTCTTTATTTCCAAAGACTCCTCGGATAAGATCATTGCTTAATATTTCTCATGGATCTTAACTTGAGTGCTTAATTTTTGCGAGAACGGTACCCAAGTAAAGGGGGAATCTTGGACACCGAGGCTCCCTCCTCGTGATCTTATTCATTCTACATCTAGGCCTGCGGCATTCAAGTGGTTCCGTGACATGTCATCTCCGCTTTTGAGTGCCTTCTAATGCACATCTAAGTGCAGACGTGAGAACAACATTTGTGACCCTCGAACAAATGTGTTATTTCTCACTCCGAGTCAATCTTTTTCTTCTTGCTTCTTCTTTTTTTTTCTATTTTGTTGGTGGTAATGATGGGAAAGAGCAAGATTAGAATCATAAGGGGTCGACGTTGGCTCTGCTTTATAGCGTGGTGGAAACGGAGGAGTGATGGCACATCATGTGGATTTTCATTTCTTAGCTTGGGAGTTCAGCAAGGGTATATACATTTTGCATATATAGCAATGAACCCCCTTGGTGGGTGTAATTATAACGGTGGGGGTGTGGCTACTTCCACGTTACACCGGCCCGCGAATTATAATAGCGAAGGCGGCACCAGAAACGCATGCAAAGAGGGGGCAAGAAAAAAAGCTGAAATCAATGCTCATTCCCTCGACTAATATTATGAAAAAGCCACCTTGGCCACCTTCACGCTCTTTCCCCTCATCCTGTTCCTCCTTCGCAACTGCGAAAGCGACTCTCACTCATGTAGTCACATGACATGCTATGCGCACCGCGAAGGCGTGAGCTCAAAATTTGCACGGGACTCTCGTTTAGCAGGGTGAAGTGGGGTTCCCAATTGCTCGATGGGAGGTTCACCGGTCTTTGCATGGTCGTCCCCACATGAATCGGCTCTTCGAGTAACGGTTGCATTGAGGGCGATCGCGAGTGTACTGCCTTGACTCGATGGGAGTTCGATTTACAAGTCGCTGATTAAACGGTATAAGACAAGTCGAGTGTACTGAATTGATTTCTGCAAATAAATCGATTTGAGATTTCGATGAAGTTTTATGTGGACTTGACACGGTCCTAATGCATTTATTGCTACTCATGACTTGGTCATTGAAGAGAGTCAAGAGACTTAGCCATGGAAGATAGGAGTTGATCATGGCCCTTATCAGTATACAGGCTTTGGCCACTTGGAATTTGGATTAGGACGAGCATACCGTAGCTTATCTATTCACCTAGGATCATGAGTGACCGCTAGTGGTGATTATGATTCCAAAGTAGAATCGGAAATTGAGAATCGAGAATTAGACCGAAAATCAGAAATTGAGAATCGAAAACCAGACCGAAAACCTATGAAACTCCAAAATAGAAAATTGAGGCTTAGCAGCTTGAGCAGACAAAAGGGAATTTCTTCATATTTTGTGAAGTTAGACGCACGCGCATCATCCCCTTCTTTGCTCTTTTGCTTATTTTTCCTGACATTAGAGAGAAGACTATATATAATTTATTTAACTGTGGTCCTAGCTAACTAAATGTTGTTTTTTATTTTGTATTATTAAGGTGTCGTTATTTAAGTAACTTGAAATATAACATTGAACAACGAGGCACTCATGTCTTCCTCTTTTTCTGTCCCGTGACCTTATAATCTAAATAAAAGGTCTGTTATATCTATATATTCAATTAAATGAACTAGGACCTTTCTTCATGATCATTATCTTATTTACAAGAAACCCTACAATTTTATTTTTGGTCGTGAAAATGATGTTGCTTGAACAGGATATTATTAAGATACTCTTAATGAAAATTGATCAGTTCCCAAATGGACCCTTGAACTAGTGACATGATAGGTTTCAGATTCTAGGATATTCAAGATAGATTCAAGGTTCCAAAAAATGGAAAATCAGTTTTGATAAATAGGTTCCAGATTTCACATTAAACCTAAATAAAATTTGCGAAATCTAAAACCGTTCACTCCTGGTAGTAATTGTTGCCCCATGCTAGTATCTAAATCCAACTTCTACATATATCACAACACAAATCCCAAGAACTTCCATCACAATTCATTTGGTGATTAAAACCATGATGAAAATCATAGGGCAGATTCCAAATCAGCTATTGATCATTACATTATCAGATCTTAGTTACTTGGTGATAATTAATTTGCGGTATAATGGATGCGTTTTATAGCCTCTCTACCTTAGTTTCTGTGGAGTGAACTCTCGGAAAGTTCGGGATTCTCAAGTGATAGTTGATAATGCTTGTAAAATTTGAGTCTTTTTTCTCCTTTTCCCCCACTTCTCGTTGGCGCTCAGTCCTGTTTTCTTGGTCAAGCAAGTACATAGCTTATACATAGCACGATGCGAAGAGAGAAGATGCTAGAAAGTTGACATATGCGCATTGCTGCAATCCATTACGCCACTTACAAAGTTAAAGAGATTTGAAAACAGCAAAAATAACCACAACGACCAGCACTCGAGAACACAGCTTAAAGATCGGAGAGTTGGAAAATGGAAAATTCAACAGGCAAGACGCAAGACACAATCGCAAATTCTTTATCCACATTTTGCTTTGACCCTCCCTTGATCCAGCTCCGTCCCTTGAAACGGAGAATTGAAGAACTTATAGTGAGTTTCAAGCGTTGCTCCTGAAGGATCCCAAGGCCTTGACGGCTCCAGCTCTCAAGATATACTGGTGATAGAATGCAGCAATCGCAGCCCCAATGAATGGTCCAACCCAGAACATCCACTGCATACGTACACAAAATCAAAGAATCGTGTCAGCTTATGCCTTACATTACTCTCAATTATGCCCAAAAGTCAATGCACACCTACACATGTTAAAAAAGGGAAATTTGATGATATAATCTGAGGGACGATAGCTAGCAATGCAGTACCTGGTCGTCCCAAGCCTTGTCCTTGTTGTAGATCACGGCAGCTCCGAAGCTCCTTGCTGGGTTTATGCCTGTTCCCGTGATGGGGATCGTGGCCAGATGCACCATGAAGACTGCAAACCCTATGGGCAAGGGTGCCAACACAGGAACGTGGGAGTCCCTGGCGTTTCGCTTCGGATCGGTGGCCGAGAACACGGTGTACACCAGGACGAAGGTGCCGACGATCTCTGCCCCCAGCCCCACGCCCTTGCTGTACCCATCGGCCAGCTCGTTCGCGCCGCCGCCGTACTGGGTGTAGTACGCCCTCTGGAACGCCTTCACCAACCCACACCCGCAGATGGCGCCAAGGCACTGCGCTACCATGTACATCACGGCCCGGACGAGCGACACCTTGCGCGCCAAGAAGAGACCGAAGGTCACCGCGGGGTTTATGTGTCCACCTATTCATGTTGAAGAAACCGAGTTAAGGTATGTACATGAGAGATGATGTTACATTTTTCCGACAGTTTAAGCTTTTACAATGACGTTATAATGAATGTTGTGATGTAATCTCGTTACTAATGTAATATTAACAATTCACAATCTATATGAACAAATATATTTGGTCTAAAGAATTTAGAAGTGTTCGAGAAACAAGCTAAGATCGGTTAAAGAAAGAGAAACCTACCAGAGATACCGGCGGTGCAATAAACAAGGACAAAGATCATGCCCCCAAAGGCCCAAGCGATGCCGAGAATGCCGACGCCGCCACAATCACCGCCATTCAAGGCTGGGTCGGTCTGGCTCTTGTAACCGATCACGGTCAAGATCGTGATGTAGAGGAACAACATCGTGGCAATGAACTCGGCGATGAGGGCACGGTAGAAAGACCACTTGCCCAGCTCTTCCGGGTCGACCAGAGGGGCGGGCGGCGGGTCCTGGTAGTCCCTGGCGGCCAACGGTGGCTGTGCAGCTTCCATGTCCTTCCCCATTTGCTTTGGCTCTCCCTCTTCCGAGCTTCTAGTTCAATTGCAGGCCTTTAGAAGGCGGGCTGGTATGAATATGCTTTGGCTTATTAGTGTTTGTTGTGGGAATGTGCATGAATTGAGTGGTATTTAAATGAGAGAGGGAAGTAAATATTGTGTCAATAATTTGCATATGGCTTCAATTGATGACATAATTAGAGCATTTCTTTTTGGCCGCCCCATTAGGCTTGATTTCGATTTCTTGGCTTGCATGGTCCCACTTTGTCTTTCATCGACTCTCTCTTCTCTTTTTTCCTATAATTTTTAATCAGAAAAATTATCCAACTAGTGAATTTATCATACGGATAGTTTGTGTCAAATTTTTCAATTTTGTCAATTGGCTCATAAAATTTTGCTTGAAATTTTAATACAACCATTCCGACTAGTGATAAATAGACCGACATGTCAGCGATTTCTGATAAAAATTAACTAAATTGGAATTTCGAACAAAATTTTACAACTAAATTGACAATATTAAAAAATTTAGGGCTGAATTAGCATTCCTAAAATAAATTTAAGATCGATAGGATAATTTTTTTATTTTTTACTTATAAATATAATATAACGGATATAACCAACGGTTTTGTGATATTATTAACTAACTGTTGGGTTGTCCTTGGCATTATCTTCTAATCGTGTTTCCGCCCAAATCATGCTTCGGAACAATCTGACGGAGTGGCCAATAATGCAATGCCAGATGGATGTGATCTGGACGATTACCTTCAATTGTCGTCGAAGCAATTATAAGGCTCCTCCTGCTGCATATTATGTATATAATTGTGTCCTATTCCCTTCCTTTTCCTTCATTATAGTTCCTAACTTCTTTTCCTATCTATTCTAACTTAGCCAAAAAAAAAAATAAGAAAGAAAGGTGGTTGTTCCATACGTGGCAAATGGACAAGTATTGCTTAAAATTCAAAGACGATATTGCATATGAGTTAAAATTTATGGATTATATTAAACAAATAAAAAATTCAGAGACCGCATTGCATATTAAATCAAAATTCATAATCATTCATGTCGTCATCTCTTCATTATATCGAACTAAGCCAACGTTGATTTGAAGGATCGAGTTAATGCATTTTCCTCATTTTGTTGGATCAATTCGCATTAAGTATGCTCTTCTCTTTCTATTACCAACTCTTTAATGCTCTTCTAATTTCCATCGCACTCTATTCCCTATCCCTTTGCCCAAACAAAAGATCATATTTATATATTTCAAATTTCAAAAGTGCCCTAAGCTTAGTTCTTCAAATTGCAATTAATTATATAAAACGCGGTGATCGCATGCACATATCGGATTTGACTAATAATGAGGGGGAAAATAAATATTTGCAATAGCCGACGACACATAATAATTTTATGCACTCTAATCCACCACTGCCAACCCATTTTTGTTTAATCAAATCTTAAATTGCATACTTAAAGCATTTTCTTCGCTGAACTGAAAATGGAGGATATAGTTGTGGCGTTGAGGCAGCCACGTGTCCAACCGCCAAACACACAAACGCCCAAGTCTCCTCCCATTATCTCCCAATTGGCCGGTGGATGTTATGCTTACGACGATGGTCGTATTCTTTTATTTATATGCAACGACCTTTTTTCTATTAAAAAAAAAAGGAAAATTAAGCCTTCAAAGAGTGGTGGCAGTTGAGTGGGAAGATTGTCCAAATAGTTCTGAACGTATCATACGTGGATTATTTTAATTCTAAAATTTTTCAATCATGTCGATGTAGTTATAAAATTTTAATTATATCAATTTAATTTTAAAATTTTTGACAATTATCAATTTAGTCATTCTAAGTCAATTTTAATCAAAACACCTAATATAGACACCAACTATCTTATGCAACACAACCCATACTAACGTGAAATTTCTTCTTTTACATTTTTAAAATTTTATTGATTTTTTTATAAATTTTTTCTTTTCTCTCTTTCTTTTCTTCTTCTTGAGAAAAAGGAAAATTAAAAACTATATATAAAAATTTAGAAAAACTAAAAAAATGCAAAAAATTGTTCATATTAGCGATTTTCGACCAAAACTAGTTGGAATGACTAAATTTGTAAATCATCAAAATGTTTATGATTAAATTAGCATAATTTGAAAGTTTAGAACTGAATTGATAGCCATACAGTAGACTTATGATTTTTTAGATAATTGTCTCTGAGTTAAGTGTATGGGCATCAATGTTTTTTTTTTTTTTAATGGAAAAAACCTCATTTCATTTCAATTCAAGTCAGTAATGTAAAAGAACAACCCATACGAGTTTTACAGCGAAGGACATCCAACAACGATTTTGGTGGGGGGGGCGGGGCCGGGCTTGGGATCCAGTTCAAAGGGAGGGACTAATGACGGAGTTAGGCTCTAATGACACAGTTGGCAATCTTCTTTTGGTCTCTGTAATAATGGGTTAAAACTTAAATGAGGCAAAGAAGAAAGTGTGGCCCGACCTTTGTTGATAAGCACCATGTCTTCCCATTGCACGTGACATGATCCTAGAAGTGCATGAACTTAAAGAAAGGCAGTCCGACTTGACAGTTACAACTCTTTTGCCATTTTCCTTCTCACACACGGTGGCGAGCTCCATTCCTTCGATTAGTACTAGGGTTTCAGCATGCAGTGCAGATTGCACCTTCACCTCATGGGGCGAACCCACCGATTAACACTCCAACAGCGTCTCTGCACACTCCAGTGGATGTTCTAGCTATGAAGGCTCCATCGACGTTAATTTTAAAGGACTTCGAGGCAGGCCAAACCCATTTCAAAGTTGAGGTCCAATCTCTTGTTGAGTTACTCTCCAAATTGGAGCACCAGGTTTTAAAATTTTCATGTGAATCGCTTTATGTGCAGCCCAATGTTGGCCCGACCATTTCTTAAATTAGAGGTTCAAGCACTTGATACTTTGGGCCCATATGGGCCGATGATGTAAAAGCCCAGACCTTCCTACTTGCAATTTCAACCGTGGCCAATGGGCCAAATCATGGAGACCCAGTTTAGGTCATCGGCCATTCTATCCGCACACATGTGGATATTCTCATTTAAACTATTCGAGTATCTATTTCTTTCTTCTTCTTCTTTTTTAGGGGAAGCCCACATTTATATTTTTCCTTATCATAGATTAGGGTGATATTACCAAGTCAATTGAAACATGTGTCACGAAAGAAGAGATGAAGCGAGAAATGGTCATGGACACTTAAGCCCCGTTTGGTTTAGTATTTTGAGATGTCATTTGCCTAATGCTAGCATTTTCGGAATGCTAAAATATGGGTTCAATGATTTTTTTTTCTTCCAATATTGCCCTCACTGATAATTGCGTTTTCCTCTTTTACCCTAAAAAATTACTGTTCATCGTCTTCCTCCTTGGACTTGTAGCTCAACCGGTCAAATCTAATCACCGAGAAAGGTCGCCTGACCACGCAACATCGTCGCTTGGGTGGGTCACACGACGGCAACCCACGCACCGGCGTTGCTTGGGTGGGTCGCGGGACGACGACCCATGCACCACCGTCGCCTGGGTTGCGCGGCCTCAGGTGGTGGCGTTTAGGTCACGCGACCCGCCGCCTCCCCACCACCACTACCACCACCAGCCTCCCCCACCACAACTACCAACTCCAGCTGCCTCCCGACCGTTTCACCCTTTGCTTCAGCATCTCCTCCTCCTTTTTTCTTTCTTTCTTTCCTTTTTCTTTTCACCTTAAAGCTATTTTGTAAAATACACCAAAATAAGAGTATCCAAACACTATTGCCTTCTTCAAATGCCTATTCCTCTAAAGATACTTGAGGAAATGTAAAGCCATTTTCCCAAAATTGAATCAAACGGGCCCTTAGATTAGGGGGCGAGATAAAAAGAGCCGTGCAAGGGTTGAGATATAAAGACTTTGCATAAGACACCATAAACTTAAAGCATATGTTCACGAAAACTTCCGTTAAGAACATGGCTTATATATAGCACGATGCAAAGAGAGAAGTTACTGGAAAATTAACATATTTGCATTGCTGCAACCCATCACACCACTTGCAAAGTCGAAAAGAGAAGAAAACAGCAAATGACCACAAACAACCAGCACTCGGGAATACATCTAAAAGATCAGAGAGTTGGGAAAAAAAAAATCAAAAGACAAGAAGCAAGACACACTCCAAAAGGGCAAATTTTTTATCCACATTTTGCTGTGACCCTCCCCTCGATCCAGCTCTGACCCTTGAAACGGAGGAATTAAAAAACTTATCCTGAGTTTCAAGCGTTGCTCCTGGAGGAACCAAAGGCCTTGACGGCTCCAGCTCTCAAGATGTACTGGTAATAGAATGCAGCAATCGCAGCCCCAATGAATGGCCCAACCCAGAACATCCACTGTACACATTCACAAAATCAAATGACTTAGATTATCATGTCAGCTTATGCCTCACGTTATACATATTAAAACAGGAATTTATGATGAGATAATCTGTGGCATGATAGCTAAGCAATACAATACCTGGTCGTCCCAAGCCTTGTCCTTGTTGTACATCACAGCAGCCCCTAAGCTCCTCGCTGGATTTATACCAGTGCCCGTTACGGGGATTGTTGCCAGATGAACCATGAAGACTGCAAACCCTATGGGCAACGGTGCCAGCACAGGAACGTGGGAGTCCCTGGCGTTTCGCTTTGGATCAGTGGCCGAGAACACGGTGTACACCAGGACGAAGGTGCCGATGATCTCCGCCCCTAGCCCCACGCCCTTGCTGTACCCATCAGACAGCTCGTTCGCGCCGCCACCGTACCGGGTGTAGCGCGCCTTCTGGAACGCCTTCACCAGTCCACACCCGCAAATGGCGCCAAGGCACTGCGCTACCATGTACATCACAGCCCGGACGAGCGACACCTTGCGCGCCAGGAAGAGACCGAAGGTCACCGCCGGGTTTATGTGCCCGCCTATTCATGTCAGAAAAAACCGAGGTATGCACATGAGAGATGATGTCATATTTTTCTGACAATTTTAGCTTTTGCGATAAGGTTACAATGAAGGTTGCGATGTAATCTCGCTGCTGACGTAACATTAACAATTATGCACCTATATAATCAAATATATATTTAGCCTAGTGAATTTAGACGTGCTCAAGGAATAAGTTATAATCGAATAAAGAAAGATAAACCTACCAGAAATACCAGCGGTACAATAAACAAGGACAAAAATCATGCCTCCGAAGGCCCATGCGATGCCAAGAATACCGACACCGTCACACTCGGTGCCTTTCAAGGCCGGGTCGACCTGGCTCTTGTAACCTATCACGGTCAAGACGGTGATGTAGAGGAACAACATCGTGGCAATGAACTCGGCGATGAGGGCGCGGTAGAACGACCACTTGCCCAGCTCCTCCGGGTCGACCAAAGGGGCGGGGGGCGGGTCCTGGTAGTCCCTGGCGCCGAACGGCGGCTCCCCAGATTCCATGTCCTTCCCCATTTTGCTTGGCTTCTCTCTCTTCCGAGCTTCTACTTCGAGTGCTTTTAGCTTATTGGTTTTTGTGCGCGTGTTGTGGGATTGTGCGTGAGTCGAGTGGCTTTTATACGAGAGAGGGGAGTGGACATTTGGGTGCATAATTTGCATTTGGTGTCGATTGATGACATAATTAGAGCATTTCTTTTCGGCCGCCCCACTAGGCTTGATATCGATTTCTCGGCTTGCGTGGTCCCACTTTGTCCTTCAGCGACTCTCTTTTTTCCTCTTATGTCATACAATTTTCAATGAGGGAAATTATTTAGTCTAACTCTAAACTTATTGTACGAATGTTACTTCAATCCTAAATTTTCCAATTTTGCTTATTGACTCATAAATCTTTACTCGAAATTTCAATACAATAATTCCAACAAGTGATGAATGGATTGTCATATTAGCGATTTCTAACGAAAATCGATCAAAATGGTTATATTGGAATTTCGCATAAAAATTTAAGATGAAAATAACAAAAATGGAAATTTTATAACTAAATTGGCACCCGGAAAAAAAAAAAAAAAGATCAGTTGAGTAATCTTTTTCATTTTCTAATTATTAAATATAATAAAATGGATATAATCAACGGATGTGTGAAATTATTAACTAACTCTCGGGTTGTTCCTTTCATTATCTTCTAATCATGTTTTGGCCTAAGTCAAGCGTCAGGACAAATTGATGGACTAGCCAATTATGCATTGCCAGGTGGATGTGATCTGGACAATTACCTTCTTATCCCATTGTTTTCGAAGCAGTTATAAGGCTGCCCCGCTCGTCATGTATATATAATTATGTTTTATTCCCTTCCTTTGTCCTTGATTATAGTTTCTAACTTCTTTCCTATCTATTCTAACTTAGCTGAAAAAAAATTAAATAAATAAAAGAAGCAAGAAAGAAAGATGCTTGTTCCATACGTGACAACTGAGCAAGTATTGCCTAAAGTTCAGAAGTGACATTGTACATTAAATTAAAATTCAATAATCATATTGAATAACTTAAAAATTCAAAAATTGCATTGCATATTAATCAAAGTTCAAAAATTATTTATGTCATTATCCCTTTGTCAAATCGAACTAAGCCAATGCCGGACTTTTTAATATGGAGGTCTCTTCCCATCGGATTGGTCCGTTAGTAGTATTAGTACTCTTTCTCTTTTTATGCCCCCTTCAATTCTCTTCTAACTTCGTTCACGCTCTATTCCCTTTGCCCAAACAAAAAGATCATGTTCATCAATTTCACATACCAAAAGCCCCCCAAGCTCAGTTCCTCTAACTTAGAACTTCTAAGTTGCAATTAACTGTTTAAATTGCATTGGTCGCATTTACATGTCGTATTTGACTAATAATGAGGGGAAAAGAATATATATTTGCAAGAACCGACCACGCATAATATAAGTCGAAGCCAGCCACCTACGCCGCCCCATTTTTGTTTAATAAAATCTTAAATTGCGCAATTGACGCATTTTCTTTGCTGTACTGAAAGTGAAGGACATAGTTGCGGCCGCTAGGCAGCCACGTGTCCGACCGCCAAACCCACAAACGCCCTAGTCTGCGCCCATGATCTCCAAATTGGGCGGTGGATGTGATGGTGATGACGACGATGGTTATATTCTTTTATTTATATGCAATGACCCTTTTCCTCCAAAAGAATAGGAGAATTAAGCCTTCGATGAGTGATGACAGTTAAAGTGGGAAAATTATCCAAAAAATCTTCAATTTATTATATACCAACTAATTTAGCCTCAAAGTTTAGTCTCAAAATTTTTCAATTATGCTAATTTTATTTTAAACCTTTCGATAATTTGTTTATTTAGCCCTGAACTTTTCAATTGTATCAATTTAATTTTTAAATCTTTTGACGACTTGCCAATTAAGTAAAAAACATTTTGAAAATTGATAATTTAGTTATTTCATTTAATTTCAACTAGAAATCGCAACATGAATGTTTGTCATTCGAAGTGATATGATAACTACTGATGTGGATAATTTTTACTTTTTTAACTTTATTGACTTTTTTATTAATTTTTTTTATTTTCTTTCTTTTTTCCCCTTCTTTTGCCAATTGTCATGCAAGGAAGAAGGGATAAAAGAAAGAAAAAAAGTCAAAAAATATCATAAAAATTAGGAAAATATAAAAAATACAAAAATTATTGACATTAGCGCCAGTTATCTTTATATAAGACAGTAGGCGCTGACTAAATCATAGTGATTCGCCACCAAAAGTAATTGGAGGGACTAAATTAGCAGATTGTCAAAAAGTTTATAACTAAATTAATAAATTGTCAAAATGTTAATAACTACATTAGTAATATTGAAGGATTTATGACTAAATTGATAAATCATCAAAGAATTTAGAAATACATTGATATAATTGAAATATTTAAAACTGAATTGATCACTGTACAAAAATTTTAAGACATTTTAGATAATTTTTCGAATTAAGTGTGATGGGCATCAAGGTTGACTATCGACAATCCATTGTGAATCAATTACTGCACAAAGAATGTTGGCCCAAACATTTTATCTTAAATTGGAGGTTCGAGCACTTGATACTTTGGGCCTTTATGGGCCCACTAAGGTAAAGCATCTGAATGAATACATCTCTTTTTCCTTCTTGCTGTTCATAAACAGGTAAGTTGTATTCATGTTTCTTAGAATCACCACCTCACATAATCTAAGCAAACCTTGTTAGGATGACAAGTCTATCCGACACTGGCTTTCGATCTTCTGTAACTAAGATTTCCATCTCAACCGGCAACAAGAATTAAAACTGCTGCAGTTTCTAAACACGACTTTGTCTAGCGCATCCACAATCAAGTATCTTTCAGTGATGACATTAGATACAGAGGCTTATTGCATGAGGAGATTCATTGCTGGATCCATTATTGCTCGGGAATAATGTTGGAAATCCGAAAAGGCTTTAGCTAACTTCTTCTTTTAAACCTATGCAGGCTAAACTAACATGCATCTAGATGATCACACGATCGAAACAGAAGCACCCCCTACTAAAAAAAGTCTATAAAGCATTACTTATCAATAAAAGCAGTGTATTGTTGGGGTAAAAAAGAGATCCCCATTAAACAAAGTGTAGCAACCTCCCAGCATGATATATCACCTAAGAGTTCGACTAATGTATTATTAAGCTCAGACTTAAATTGGCTCTCCTAAGTCCATATCAATTTGCAACCTAGGGATTAAGTTGTATACAAGTAAATGACTTTCAATCACCACTAATTTATTATTGCTTTTTTTTATATATAAAAAACCTTAAACTATCCAATGGCACACTGGTTACTCCCCGATTGCTCGACTGCTCAACAGTAGTTAAGGCAAAGTTAAGGTTTTCAAAGACATTTTCAGAATTGTAAAGTTGAGCAAGGACAAAGTTTGAAGAAAGAAAAAATCCATTTGCATTCCGAAATGCCGCATTCCAAGATATCTCTAGGCATATCTTGTGCTAAAGGCATTCGGAGAGTTTTGGAGATGCCAATCACCACGGGTCATCAGACATTTCTTGTCTCATGACAGGTTACATAACACAATTGAATTTGATATTTCTTGTCATTTACGTCGGTCATTAGACATTCATTCTTCACCTTGTTCAATATATGTTCTACCAGACAACCACACACAAAGGAGGTACATGCCCAGAAAATGACGACTTACAAGAGCCAGGATACAAGATTCTACACCATGAAGAGTCTTGGCAAACCAAATAAACTATACACTGAGAAAATACATTGGAAATCAAGAGAAATATGTCTTTATACCTTTATAAATATCACTCTGAAACCAAGAATTCACAAGCCACTGTCAAATTGATCTATAAAGGCATTTATGCACACTTGCAACTGAACATCGTATGGTGATGAACTACTGCAGAGGATGAAATCTGATTTGAAGTCCATGTTGCGGGCGGTTAATAAGGAGATGAACTGGGCAGTAGATATATGCTAGGGAAAACTCGAAGGTGTAGTGCTTGAGGATCATCGAAATCGAAAGGCGACTTTCGCTTCGGTCGTCACAAAGCTCATCCCAACTCAAGATCGAGATTCGAAGCCGAAGGGGATGAACACAACCGCATTGTTGTTGGTAGCTTTACCTACTTTCTGAGAATCATTCTGGTTTGAATTGTTGCACATCTTCCCCCCATATATCAGGGTCACTGTGAAGCTTAAGAATCGGTACAAAGATGTGAATATCAGCAGGAAGAACAAGCCTCCCTAACCTCTGTTTCTTGCCAAGTTTTCGAGTCAAACAGACCATAGGGGGTACAACCGCATAGTTTCATTTATGTTCATTCTAATCTGCACATGAAAAGGGAACGATGATTAGTTAGGCACCATGTCTAAACTTAAAATTCAAGTGAACCGAAAAAGGTCGACCGAGACCATGACTCGAGTCGTTTTCTACACCTTCAGTAGTTTTCCAACCCCATCAAAAGTCAAGGTCTTCATTCCCAAATACATTAAGAGCCTCCATTCTTGCTTCCTCTGGCCACTCTGGATGAATCGCTAGGAGGAATAACGACCACGTCGTGGTTAAGTTGGTGGTCCCTTGTTTGGAAACGTAGAATGTCTTGCACTCATCCACCAGATTATAAACCGCGATTCTCTTGCTCTTGTCCACATCGCGCAAAGCCTTCCCAAGTTGTCCTATGATATCATCCCCAAAGCCATCTACTTCACAGGCCATCGCACTTTTCTGTCTTCTCTTGATCATATGTACGATAAAATCGCATTTCTCAAGCTTCTCCACTTCGACTTCATCCACCATCCTTCAAAAGGGTTTTCCAAAAGAATTTTGTTAACATAACAGTTTTTGAGTAACTGTGAAAATAACATTTTGTTGTGAGTAACAAATTCTGAAATGAGTGAGCCCACGATAATTTATAATTATGGGTCTCCTAAGCTAATGGCACCATTATTATGAAGGAATGACTGGGGATTTTCCACCGCTTGTTTTTCTACCTTGCAATAGGCCACTGGAACTGAGGGTGTACTCATTAGCAATTAAAATTCACCAATATTACTTCAACACTTTTGTGATTTAATGAAAGACAAAAAAACGTATATTTCCTCACTACGGATATAGATCCTCGGGGGAAAAGAAGCTAATCAAATATCGGTGCATATTTGAATTTGCATTTAAACAGGCGTTTGTTGAAATGGTATTATAGTCATAGCTTAAATGACATATTGACAGGAAAATTAGTACGATAAAAATAGTTTTTTTTTTTTTTTTCATTGGAATGGGACTAGCACAAGTACCTTCTAAGGAAGTCTCTGACATCAGTAATGTTTGATTGGAGTGGTAAATATCATTTATTAGAATTACAATGGTTCAAGGTTGACAAGGCTATAATCGCAACTTGAAGAATAGAAAAATAAATCCTAGTGAAATACTTATCGAAGTAGCATATTTTCAATTGAAAAATTATTAAGGTTATGGGTGTGAGGTAGGTCCTAACTCCGAAATTTGTAAACTTCAATAAAATTTCTAAAATTACAATAGGCAACAAACAATTAGGAGATAAAGGCCCATCAGCCTCCCTTGGATCCATTGTAGCTTATGCCATTAGCTTATTTGTTTTTTCTAAAGAACTTTTTAAGCATTTTATGCTTCATATATGATGAAGTGGCATGTCACATAATGCTCAAGCATATATAAATTACTCCACCTTTCACCCGCCCTTAAGACCTACCTTAATATTTTTCCTTTCATGTGGATTTCTATAGAATTATGATTCTTGAAATATAAAGAGAATGCTCAGCGAATTCCTATCATTTCCAGCAATTAAAAAACCATTTGTATTTCTGAAAAATTAAGTTACAACTTTAGCTGAAGAAATCCTTTCTTTCTTTTTTTCTTTTTTTCTTTTAGGAAGCTTCAGCCTCCTCTATAAAAAGACTCATGAAGTGGAAAAACTGGATCCGACCCCAGAAGGAAAAAGAAGTGGAAAAACTGGCTACTCAAGTTTGTGGGTTGCTCGATTTAAATTGTGCGGTGGAAGATAACCCATTCAGCATTCACAGATAACGGTGCCGTTATGCTCGCTTTTCTCTATGATTATTTGTTATTTGATTTTTTGTAGTCCCAAATAAACTATTATATTATCATAGTAGATTAAAGACTGTCGGCTAATCATTTTTCTTTCCGAAATGCAAGTAGTGTTTTGTAAAGTAAATTCTAAAAATATATTAAAAAGAAACTTGAATATAAATGCCGTTCAGTAAAAACTATATTTTGTAAAGGATATTTGCTAATTTTTTCATAAAAAATCTTAAACAATTTCCAGCAAAACTGAGTTGTCGTCGACGATCCAAATTGGCCAACCTCACTAGTTGTATGTCAAATGCACATTGGGTTGCACCCCAGCTGCTCGCCAATTTCCCGATAGTGGCCGAGGCAAAATTAGGGTTATCAAAGACATTTTCGAAATTGTGAAGGCGAGCAAGGGCAAAGTTGGAACAAAGAAAAAGTCTATTTGCATTCTAGAAATGTGGCATTCCAAAATATCTCCAAACTTGTCTTGTGCTAAAGGCCTTTAAAGAGTTTTAGAGATACCGATCGTCAATCATTTGACATTTCCAATTAAAATTAGACGAATTGAATAAATTAACAAATTGTCAAATTGTCAAAAAGTTAAGGACTAAATTGATAACATTGAATCACAAAAAAAAAAAATGGCAATATCAAAAGGTTTATGACTACATTGACAAATCATTGAAAGGTTTAGAACTAAATTAGTATGATTGAAATGTTTAAACCTGAATTGGTCATTGTACACTAGGTTTAGGACTTTTTTGACAATTTTCCCAAGTTAAATGTGATGGGCATCGAGGTTGACTGTCGACATTTTATCGTGAATTGTTTTTTGTGCGGTCCAGTGTTGGCCCAACCATTTAATCTTAAATTGGAGGTTCGAGCGCTTGATACTTTGGGCCTATATAGGCTCATTAAGTAAAAGCCCAGACTTGCCTACTTGCAATTTGAACCGTGCCCAGTGGGCCAAATCATGGAGACCCAGTTTAGGTCATTGGCCATTCTCTTCGTACACCCATGGATATTCTCATTTGAACTATTTGAGTATCTTTTTTTTTCTTTTTTAATATATTTTCCAAGAGAAGCCCATATTTATCATAGATTAGCGTGATATTACCAAGTTAATTGAAATATGAATCTAAAAAGAAGAGACAGAAGGGAGAAATGGACATGCACGCATAGATTAGGGGCGAGATAAATAGACTGGTGCAATATTCTAATTCAAAGGGAGTAAGATATAAAGACTTTGCCCAAGATAAGCATATGTTCACAAAAACTTCCATTAGCTTGCCCTCCATTGGACTCGTCATTGCTCAAGTTTGTACCGCCGGTCGCTCCATAAATCTCACACCAGTGGAATTACAATTATGTAAAAAGAAATTACCTAAAATGGATATTGATATTTTAGGTGGGGCCGGATTGAATTTGCTCCTTTTTTCCCCGAGCATCTTTTATTTTTATTTTTTCCCGATTAGTGCCATTTTAAAGTCTAAATTACCATAAAAACTAGGAAAGAGAGCGCTCATGGAGCGAATGTGGATCATGTTCTACGAGCAATCCACGACGGCACAGGACTCACCAGACCTCGATTGCAAAAAGGGACTGAAGCTTTAGTGGCAAACAGGCATTCGGGGGTCAAATCAGAAGCCCCCCAGTTCACTTTCGGATCATGCAACGACGCAACAATAATGCTCTCCCCTCTCTCTCTTTCTAGAGAGAACAGAGCCTCAAGTCCGCAAGTTACAACCACTTTCGTCTTTATCCTTTAGTCCATCCGTCCAGTCTCCACCCTTTTATGGTCACTGTCCATGGTAGCATCTGCTGAACATTTGTGGCATAATGCGCGTCGCTTTCGCCCCTCCCCCCGCTCACGTCCTTTTCCCCTCTTGCGCAAATGGCCAGGATTCCTCCAGGCAGGCGCACTGTCCATTCTCGGCCCGAGACCGAGAGCGAAATGAGACTACAAGGGAAGCTGTTCTCTGCCCCGCATTTTCTATGGTTCACATTCAATCGTTCCAAGATGCTTACCGGGCAAGTAACCTCATGGATGCGTTTGGTTCGACATTGACAAAACCCTTTAGGGCCTCAAAACTATTTAGGACGAGCCACTCTCACTCTAGCTAACCGCAGTTGAGTTCTACCAACAAATAGTTTGAGATTTTTCATAATTAAAGAAAAGAACATTAGCAAAAATTCTTCACATTATATAATCTTTATCGGTTGCTTTTCACCGATTTTCTAAAATACATTTTACCGAACACTACTTATATTTCGAAAAATCCATTTAACCTTTATATTTTTCCAAAGACATTCCCCAAAATCGAATCAAACACACCATAATTCAACTATGGGGTGCATATGTTGATTGGACTAGATTTGAGAATCCCTAAAGTGTCACTAATATCTTTCACTTTTTGATTATTCTCTATATGCTTGCGCGGCTCCTTTTGAAACTTTGCCAATCGTCGCAAAGTTCGTTTGAAAACGAGAAAACTTTAACGAGGAGAAGACAAAAAGGACTGGCCCGTGTTTAGTATGCTATGCACGCTACGCCGAGTAACAACTCCATGATTAAGATGGGTAAGTTTACAATTTGGATAATTACACATATGGGCGACAACCTTTTAGTGCTACTTTTACTTTCGCCTACTCTTGTTTTCTATTCCCACTTTCGAATTTTCACTTTATAAATAAGTACAACTGAAATCCTCAAATTTATCATGATAGTGCAATTAAATTCTAAAATTTTCAAAAAATACAATAGCATTCTTAAACTTGTCAAATTGATGCAATAATCTAGTCATTATATTAATTTTGCCAGACTTGGCTATCATAAAATGTCGACGTGGCTTTGATCATCATCATCATCATCATCATCTCTCTTCCAAGTAGCGTTAGGTTTAACTGAAGTACTAACATGCCATCATTTTAGTCCAAATTTTAATTAAATTATGTTTAAAAAAAAGTCCAAAAGTTTTTCAAAAAGAAAAAATACCAAATAAAAAACAACAAAGTAAACAGGTTAAAAAAATTAAAAAAACAAACACAGAAAAAGCAAAAGAAAGAAAACATTGGTGGAATGAGAGCTAGGCCCTCCACCTATGGCCACCGCCCCATTCCCAGTGGAGCATCAATTGTGGCTAATGAAGGTCACCGGGCTTGAGCAAGGGCAATGATCCTCGCCAAATCCGAGAAAAGGTCATAGCCCTCAGCCAAATCTTCTAGATCTTGCGAGGGTTGCCGGCCCTCCTCAAGGACACTTACATGCAGAGGGCCTAGCCCTCTCGCCTGCAGTTTATTTATTTAAAAGAAAATTTAACTTTTTTATTTTATTTTTTAAATGTAATTTAACTAAATTATAAGTTAAAAATTGAGTTTTGAATCATAACGTCATTTGAATGTTTTATTTAACATCAACGCCACGTAGGAGAGATAAAATAATAATAAAAAAGTCACATCAACTTTTATCAAAAAATCAAATTTGATAATGTTAATTAAATGACTTGATTATTACATTAATTTGACAAATTTTAATACTTGATTGCATTTCTTAAAAGTTCGAAAATTCAATCTACTTCAGCAAAAAAGTTTTAGTACTTCCAGTACATTTACTCTCTCTCTTTTCTTTTTTTTCCCCAACCTTCAAGTGTTTGCTTTGGCGAGGACTAGGAGCAAGGTGGCGGATGAAAAAGAAACATGCTCCCATGTTTTTAACGAGCCAAAGTTGGTGGAATCTCAAGTGACTTAAAGGGCGAGATTAGTTAGTTTATGCATTATACATACTTATCTTTTTTCGTGACGAAGCGACTTTAACATATTCTCTTTTTTTGATCTTTACTCATCTTTATCAACCCATAAACAAGGCTTAAACCTGGATCTCGATTTCCACGGCGAAGTCGGTTCCTGTCCTTTTGTAGTCGTAAAACGAGACACGAAACCCAGTGACCACTTGAATCGGAGGGACTTTTCTAATGCGAGATGGGCGCCTTTCTCTTTTGCAGGCTTAAAGCTATCTCTAACTCTAAGGCGCATCGGATGCTTCATTTGATTAGCTTAATTCTTTTGCGTTTTTTTTTTTATTCAGAAACCGAGTGCTCTCCACGGATTGGAAGAGGCTAATTGGTTTAATAGTAAAGAAATAATTTATTAATAAGTGCTATCGAGACATTGATTGCGTATACACTTGGCTAATAGCCTAATAAGCAGAACGGCGATTATTAACCGTGTCCTTTTCTTTCTTCTTTTTAATTCGGTATGTGGATTTATGCTCCGAGAGCACCCGTCGGTAATATCCTAAGGATAAAGTATTCTTCATCGTATCTAGTCCCAAATTTATTGTTTAACAAAGTATACCTCGCAAGCATCAGTAGGAGATGATAATGTTGATTAGCACAACTGGGGTTAGAGATCCAAAGGGACTTTTGTGTAATGAGGTCGTCATGGAGTGCCTTTTGGTTTAGGGTTCGAGACATTGGCGATCTCGATAGAGCTGTGCATTGATCTTGTTGAAAAATATACATATCCAACCGAAACTATTTTATGGATTACTAGCAAGAGGGCGCGCAATTCAGTGAAAATTGAGAAAGAAAAGGAATTGGCAAACGCCGTTGTACCAAGAAAAAGAAGAAGATGAATTTTGAATTATTTTAGGGAATTGATAAATGAAACAACAGCAATAGGATGGAGGATTCAATTCAGATTTATATAATATAGGGAAAAATAACACAGATGATCCTTAGACCATGACTCAACATGTAATGTGGTTTACGAACTTTCAATTTGTTTAGTGTGATTCGTATAGTTTAGCCCAACATGCAATGTTATCTCCAAGAATCTCTGGACATTTGTTATGTGTTCTAACTATTTATGAGCTATATAAAAACATCAATTGTTGTCTCTAAACTTCAACTAATGGAATGGCGACATTACTTGTTTTCATATAGTCTGGGAAATAGTTTTAACATCCATCAAAAGTTTAAGGATCATATTGAAAAAATTAAAAATTCAAGGGCGACATTACACATTTGACTAAAATACAGAGACTATTTTAAACAAATTAAAAATTTAATAATCGCGTTGCATATTAAGCTAAAATTTGTAAACCCTTTATATCGTTACCTCTATAATATACGGGATATTTATGAAAGGAAGAAAGAAGACGTATAAATAGTTTATTTGTTAGGTCGAATAGGTATAAATAGTTGGACAATGTCGACATCGATGCAAGGAATAAACCATTCGTAGTCCATTTACGCTGGCATTATCTTGGAATCCTAATCAACCACCTTTTTTTCAATTTTGCCCCTAATTTTTTTTGACAAACGGAACAGACCCGCTTTTCTCGAAAAGTACACAATCAGAGGTCCGGGGCCAAAAGGAAAACGCGGTTAAAGAGGGAATAGATATCGCTTTCACGTGAAAAGCATGGAAAACCATATCCTATTCCCCGCCCATTTCAACGTTCAACAACCCACCTCGATGAATCTGAGACTTTGCGTAATGCACCCGATATTTTCACGTATTCCCGAATTTGTACATTATCGCCAATTATATTAATGATCACGCAAGTAATATTCCACCGATTTCATTTACCTTTTCCCAAGAATTTTCAGAACACGCCTCCGAAAAGCAAGAAAAGGCCGCTTTGGCCGTCGGGTGGTCATCTCGTCCCATGTTGGGAAGATGTTATTGAGCAATGTTATCGATCTATGTTAGCAATGACCCCTGGACATTTTGCTGTATCGTCAAGAGAGACGATCTAAATTTTGGAGAGATAGCAGAACTGCGAGGACAAGCATGTCGGTCTCGGATTTTTGATAACTAGGTGAACCAAGTAGTTATGATTCATTTAGAGTAATTCAAAATGGGGGAACATCCTTATTAATGCCTAGAAGTAACTAGTCATCTTTGTCTATTCCCTTTAAAAAATGATACAATAAATTGCATTTATCATGAGTTGATATCTCAAAAGATTATCTCTCAAAATCAATGATTCAGTCACTTGTGATTGGGTTCAAAACACTTTAATCGAGAATTATCCATATAAATTAAAGATTTAAAATTAATCTATTCATGAGATATGCACGATTTTGATGGGAATTAAATTAGCCAATTATCATATGTCATCAAAAGATAAAGAGAATGATTACAATAAAGAGCGCCCGTGATATTTGTTGATTCACCGGTTTGGGATTTCCAAGGCGTTGTTTTCCTCGTGTCATTGCGTGTAGTTATAGCTCGTTGAAAGTTCGATGAAGTTTTCACGGCAACATTTAAATAACATTTTCCGGCGAACTCGCCGCCGTAAAAACGGCCTCGTCTCGTCGATATGCGACAGCGAGGCGACGCAGGGCGAGCCCGGTGGCCCCGGGCCCGGTCCAGCTGGAAGGGCGACGCGAGCCAGGCCAGGACCGCGGGAGGGTTGGGGCCCACTTCACGTGCCATCGAGGCCACCATAGGGAGACGCCGCGTGGGGGTGTCGTCCGTACGCGAGTGCCACGCACGTGTCGCGATCGTCGGACGTCTGGAACACGAGAGGGACCCACCCTCCGCTGCCCTTTGGTCCCGGTTTCCAGGATCGGGGAGGGAGCCAGGCAAAACGACTGTCGATGGGCAGTCCAGCGCGGGACGATGAGAGGGAGGAGCTCCCCCCAGCCTCCTCCTTCGTCGCCTCTTTTGGACTTTACCGCGACGCGTGGCGCGAGCAGACGGGCTGGGGGAAAGGGGTAAGCAGTGGGGGGGTGGAGTCTTCTTTTTGTTCTTTTCGTACTTTGCATGTGAAAAACGGGCCCGGTTCTCCTTTTAAGAAACCGACTGCTTTAGTGAATCGTGCTGTGTACGGTTAAAACCTTCAAAATCGAACTTCTTTTCATCGTGTGTATGTATATATATATATATATTACGTTTCAATACATGGAACAGATTTGTGTAAAGCAAGTGACTGGAAAAATTCAATCGTCAAATTATCGGGACTCCCCTTTCCTCTGGCTTGCGGCTACCGCTTGAACCATGCATCTTCCTCGCTGCTAATTAGATGAAGCCTGCACTCTCAGCCTCCAAGCCTCGAAGTTTCAGCACTACGACCTAATGGAAACCAACACTCCTTGCCTCGTAATCTCTTGCTTCACGCAAAGTCTAACAATAAATATCACCGTGAGGGAGATGACGAGTTGCTCCAGCCCTAAATTTTATTATAAGATAGTCGGGTTCATTGATTCAATTCTGTTAAGGAAACTAGGAATCACATTTGTTTTAAAATTTGAGAATCGGTGCTCACTTCTATTGACGAGCACTATTTGATAGTATTCACATTTCAAAGTGTATCTAGAGACATAAAATGCCGAGTTACTCATCGGTGCATACTCAACTTGATCGAGCCTAACTTATTAATTCCAGTCCATCCTAAACAAATTAGGAACTAAATTCTTGACCAAACCGCCACATGTCCAATCAGGTTGGGGCGACTTTTATAACTAAGTTGCTTTGCTCAAGCTTGTCCGGAAGTGTTCCCCAGATCCATGTGGGTTGGGAAAATTCATTAGCTGCTAGACTTATGATCCAATTTACTTGTGATGACCATTATTATATTTCCAATAAAGTACTCATGTTTACAAATATTCCGGAAATACCTAAAAGCATAATTTTCTTTTGTCCAAATAGTAGTGCAGTCTAAAAGAATTCTTCTGTACCTTTGAAACATCATTGTTACTATCAATGTTACAAACTAATTTTGTTTTGGTTGCTTTGGCGAGTGCCTTTATATATGAACACTCAAGTCTCATGCAAAAAACCGATTTGATGACAAAGGTCTATGACATGCAAACTCAAAACGTGTCGATGAAAGAATTTTTCGAACCCGTTGCACATGTAATCAAACTCAAAACTTCTGACTTTGATACTTGAAATTAAGTGCATAATTGCTTTAAAAGTTTAAACATATAAAGTATGATGTAAAATACATTTTATATTTTAACTAAGTTTATGATATCATGAATTTGTACGAAACATTAATCAAATGTGTGGTGAGGTGCGAGCCAAAACCCTTGTGAATGGTCAAAATTTGCAAATTTCTCGGTTGATGCAATTGGGGAATAAAACAATATCGTGCATACATAGTTTAAACTTTTATCTTAGTCTCTATCTTTTGGACTATACATAGAATATTTTTAAGAAATTCAAATGTTTTAAAAATTGGCGATTTAAAAGAGTTTTGGTTTTTGGGAGCATTTGGATAAAAGAACTTTCGACAGAGGATTCTATTCTATCTAATTGCTTTCAAATTATATGGAGATATTGGTTTGTATAATTTTTTCAGTAAGTAAACTTCTAGTTTCAGCAGATATTCTGGATAGGAGAGGCTGTTATTTCACTTTGAATATATTGGTTTTTAATTTTTTGAGAGGAGGGCAATTGGATTCAATAATTTGGCTGGCGTCTAATCCGCTTTTGAAATGTTTGTCAAGGGCCTGGATTTCTCTTTGTTCAAAAAAATATTCTTCTAGCCAATCAAATAAAAACATCTGAGTTCTATGTTCATAATGTGACAAATATTTTATTTTTTTTTTAAAATTTATCGGGCTTGATTCGAAAAAGTGATAAAAAAAAAAATATTGTCTGGTTTTTGTATTTTCTTCTGAATTAAATTATTGGTTTAAGAACGTTCTGTTTGGTCCAAACATTTTTTTTAGGATAAGAAGTTCAGAATTGGTATCTTGATTTTCAACCATGGATGAATAATTCGAAGAATCTAATATTTCTGAATTCCGATTGGTTTATCCTTGTTGATAAACAAGTCCAAAAATCTAGATCTCTTATCAAGACCACTAATACTAGCGATAATTTATGGGTTGTTAGGTGAAGTGGAATTTCTAGATTGGAGGAGCTACTACTGTTTGGAAGGGTGATTATAGGAGGAATGTGAGGATGGAGATCATCTGATGATTTGAGGTCAAATGATTTTCTAGGAAGCTGGTTGCATATTGGGTGATAATTGCGGGATCTTCATTTTGAAAATTTTGTTGGGGATCAACGGTTTTTAATTCCCATTGATATGGGAGAATCACTTAGCTCCAATTGATGGACCCAGAAATAACTGTGTTGGCTCTAGAAATATCTTTTCGAAGGAGAAGAGTTTATCCTTTTGGATTACGTCTAAAAGCTTTGCTGCCGAAAGTAAAGAGCCTAGCTTTGTAATGGATTTTGTGAACAATCGCTAAAGGAATGGATCCATGGGCTATTTTGTAATGATGTGTTTTAAGCTGAAGAGTTAATGCTCGGAGAATGGTTTTATTTTTAGGGAGACCGAAAAATTGGGATATTAATAAAATGGATCGATCCATTAGTTCCAATGATAGATTCCTCATAATTCAGTAGGCGTGAATCTCTTAAATTAAGAGGATTGAAAGAGGAACATCCCTTTTTTCTGTTTGGATTACGTAAACCGATTAAGAGAAGAATTTGCATTTTGATTGCCAGTAAATTTGGTTGAGTTGAGCTTTAGGAATTCTCCATTTTTCAAGTTGATTTTGTTGAAATCTTCAATAAATTTTATTTCTCCGCAACGAATAGCTCCTTGATCTAAAGACACTCATGATATAGAGTTAGAAGAAGATGTTGACTGTCTCAACCACTAAGCCAATCTCATAATGTCAATCAACTATGTTCAGACTGGGTTAGGTGCTAGACCGGCCTAACTTAGACTATGGTCATTTTTGTCTTTTGCCTCTTGTCAACCTTGTTTGTTTACACTTGAATGTTTTTTTAGTTCAAGAGAAAGCTAATAAGAGTTAGATCGCACATGGTTATGAACATAGTTAATTAAATGATTCAGAATTCGCCCCCCCTCCAAAAAAAAAAAAGTCCAGGGCATGACCTCAATGACTTTAAAAAAGGGCATCAAGCTCGAGCCGGAGTGATCGGGTAGATGAATGCGGTGCACCAGTCAAGCTCCCATGGAAACTACCTCGTTCTGATGAACCGCTCTTGAACAATTTAATTTAATCGGGTTCAGATTATTAAATAGCGCCTAACCCTGCTCTGGAAAACTGACTCGATGCTCATTAAACGAGTCCATGGAGCCTACTCGACGATTATCTCGTTCGCTGCCCTTCTCCCTTTCGATAAGAAAGAGCGCCGATTCATTCGCTTCGGCTCCAGTATCTTTTTTATTATCCAGCAGGTTTTAGTTTATTGACGAGCGAGCCATCTGTCCGGCTACGAGGATTCCACTAGCTTTCTCTCATTTCGTGACTATTTACGAAAACCGTGGATCGCAACGTGGTTTCCTTTTTTACTCGCGAGTACAAGTATTATGATATGCTTGTTGAAGTACGAATCTCTATGTCTAAATCGCTCTGTTCATAATATCGAATAAAAATATTCATCAATGGAGCAAATATACGTCATTTCAAGGTTATCCCAAATAAAAAAACATCGTGCTCCGTGGCTCTCAATCGTAACTGCGGCGACGATCCAAATTTAATCTTCGTCAGCAAGGAATACGCGTGCCACTATAATTTTTTCCTTTTTAATTCAAGCCGCGTTTATCATGTTCGATTTGTATAATGATTAATTGTTAAAAGTATGACTACCTAAATGGACCACGGCGGAGATAACTAGACTACAAGTTTGCAGAGCTTTACGTAGCAAAGTTTATTTATTTCTCTTATCGATCGAGTGCAATCAATAACGCCTACGTATTTTAACGCACTTCTCGCCTAATATTCGTAATCATCCGTATTATATAATCAATAATTAGCTCGGGACAAACGGGTCCCCCCCCTCCCCCAGGGGCCCCACTCCAGCGCACCGCGGGTCACCCCCTTCGTTTTCTCGGGTCTCGGGGCGGGGCCCGGCCCAACGAGACCGCGGGTCTCCGGGGATCCGACGTGGCGCGACCGCACGGGGCCCAGGCGGGGGGGTAATTCGGTAATTCGAGAGCGGGGAAGAGAGAGAGAGAGAGATAGAAAGGGGAACCTCCCTTATCCACACACAACACAAATGCAGACTCTCTCTAACTTCCACCCCCCCCGAACCCAACCCTTTATTAAAGCACGCCCAGCCCCCTTTTTCAAACCCAAAAAACCACGGGCTCGCCTCTTTCTCTCCTCCATCTCTCGCCCAAAAATCAAATCGTATCGAAGCGCAGAGAGAGAAGAAGGAAGAGAGTGGAAATTTTACAGAGCGAGCGAGAGATCTCCAGACCGGTCCGATGGCCGCGAGCAAGAGCTACTTCGCCAACCGGGCGAACTACCGCTTCTTCTCCAACGAGCCGGCCGCCTCCGCCGCCGCCGCCGCCCACGACACCGGCGCATTCGAGCTCGACGAGTCCGACGTCATCTACAGCTCCCCGCCGGAGGTCCGCAGGCCCGCCTGGGGCTCCTCCGACTCATCCTCCCGCGCCTCCGCCAAGAAGTCGTCCGCGTCCTCCGCGGCCGCCGCCAGGCGGGCGGACGGCGGCGACCGGCGCGGCTCGACGCCGTCGTCGCTGCCGGTCAACATCCCGGACTGGTCGAAGATCCTGAGGGGGGAGTACCGGGAGAACCGCCGGCGGGACAGCCTCGGGGACACCTGCTACTCCGACGACGAGGAGGACGCGTGCGGGGGAGGGGAGGACGGGGGCCGGGTGCCGCCGCACGAGTTCCTGGCGAGGCAGATGGCGAGGACGAGGATCGCGTCGTCGGTGCACGAGGGGGTCGGGAGGACGCTGAAGGGGAGGGATCTGAGCAGGGTCCGGAACGCAATTTGGGAAAAGACGGGGTTCGAGGACTGAGCAGAGGAGACGGAGGAGGAAGGCGCGAGCTCCAAGCTTTCGCTGTTTTCTGAGTAACTGCGGAGGAATTTATTACAGAATATTCGTTTTAGGAAAAATGAAGAAATTTGTGATCATCGGATGGCGCCACATTTTTGTTTTTTTTTTGGTCTTTCTTGATAACTTCTTTGAGGGGGTTTCCTACTTTTAACCCCAAATTTTGGTTTTTTTTTTTTTTTTTGCTTCTCTTTTTTCTGTGGTCTTGACTCTTGAGGTGGCTTTTCTTTTTGGTATTGGAATGATATTTCTATGTTATAAAATGTCCTTCTTTTTCCAAGCGATTCTTGACCGACTGCGAACTCCATTTCTAACTTTCTACGTGGGAACACGACAGAGGTGGATGCTAAAGAGTCATCGAGACACCCTCTGAAATCGATGGCTTTAGCGTGTGTTTAAAGTGCCGTGGGAACCCGCGGTGGCATCTCCGATTGACCTTCAATTTAACCCTTTTTCTCCTCTCCTTTTTGAACGAGCTTTTATGGAGGTTTCTACGAATCCGCCGACCGCTAACGTGGTTTCCGCTTCGGCTTTGTTTGTGGAAAAGCCAGCCTTCCTCGCCCTCGGATCTTAGCCCTCGAAATCATTATCCCGATTGACGTTTCTTACCCAAACGGCTTTGGCGAATCCTTTCAGTTTTAATCGGAGCTCCGCTGGACGAAATCGTGATTTTGTCGTACAGCATTCGACATGCGTTTTCAAAGACGTACGGAGATGGATATCAGATTCGGACGGGACAAATCGCTCGAAACGCTAATCTCGCTCCCGACGTACTCCTCGTCCAGCGCGGAGCTCTCCGCCATTGACTGACGAGGGCTTCGTTTCCCTTTCCGGGGTTCACGAGCTTCGTGCCGTGAGCGGGAGGGCAACATGGTCATTAACCGGAATCGCTTTTCGGGGAAAATGACCAGACGATGGCGGAGGAGGAAAGCAGGAAGCTACCCCCCTTGTGAGGGAAGACCACCGCGATTATGGAGAACGGAAAGCAGCTGCTGCCGCAGCGGGGACCGGGGGAGAAAGGAGGACCGTCGGATCTCGGCGGAGGGTGGGGCCGGAGACGGGTGCGGGTTAGCTGACCGCATTATATGCGATCTCGCTTTTCATTGGTCGGTGGACCTGGGTGGGGGGTTGGGGGGGTTCGTGTCGTTTTGCGGAGCGCTGGAGTGTCGTTTTGCGGCTTCTTGTCGCGCCCGGAGGATTTTATTGCGCTGCGCAGCGCACGCAGTACTATGTACTTGTCTGACGGGGCGTCGGGTGGGGGAAGGGAAGTTTGAGACCGCAAGTCGGGGTGTCGTCACGCGCAACCACGCGATCGCCCGAGAATTTTTTTTTCTACAGGCGGGGCAGATTTCGGTACCAATAGGAAATCTCGAAGGTACGCTCGTCCCGTCGTCGGGGGCCAGGTCTTCGACGTCCCATCATTGGTCGTTGCCAGTTGGTTGCATCGCTTGGTGCGGATGCTCCGTATGACGAGAAAATGTATAAAATAAAAGCTGGAGAGAATATATTCATCTTTGCTTCGGCCCGATTACGGAAGGCGTTGCGTGCATCTCGAAAGTCCGCCGTGGGATGAGGAATCGAAATCGGACACCGTATTTGGGTTTTTTGATTATGTTGCCAGTTTTGTCTATTGTGTGCGTGCGGGGGAAGCGTGTGATGTCAGGATCGAGCGATTTTCTGGGTCGATGGAATGCAGGTATCTGAGAATTGTTGGGGGGGCGAAAAGCCGGTCCGAGGACGGTGTATCTGGCCATCGCGAGTCGATCGATGGGCTCGCTTCTTTTATAACCCCCAAATCAGGACCGACGATGAAAAGAGGCCGAGACTTAGGGCGGAGTAGCGAGCAATGATGAACGGAGTACTACCTTTAGTTCCGACTAGGACAGGAGCGATCGATGTCGGACGAGTACTGTGCTCGTCGTGACTCCAATCATCAAAGCTGAAGGACATTTTCTGTACTGTGCGCATTGTCGACGGAAAATCTCCATCGACGAAGGTAAAAAGTGCTGGAATTCTTGAGGCCACGTTACGAGGGTGGACCAGGCGTGGGGTCTGATGTGACTAGGCTGGGCCTCACCGAGCGGGGCAGGTGTTATTATGGTGGTACTCTACTCACCGCTTGCCCGTGACGAATTCAATGATCTCCCTTAGCATTGTCACAAAAGATAATCTCTCGTTTAGCCCGTAAGAGAGATTGACATTATTGGCATATCCATCTCTTCGTTCCATGTCGTCATTAAAAGGGTCTTCAATTTGGCACTTACGACGCAACATTAGGGGCATACGTCAATCTGATCCCAACTGAGAAATCGGACCAAACTAAACTAGTCGATTCTAAGTGGTTTCTAGATTCACATAAGGAATCAGACCAACAAATTGGCACATTTTATTTATTACTATTTTTATTTTGAAGCAAATCCTAAATTAATAAATTACATCTCAATTTTGATTGAAATGGAATAATGACTTCCACATATATAGAAGGAAACCCTACGCATTTCTCTATAATTTTGTCCGTCCATTCGTATACATTATTTTATTATTTAAGACATCTCAATATGATGCCATGCGATAGAGTAAAGACCACAAAATTCAGTGAAAAGCTAGTTGATTGTCAATTAGCATCGCACCCCCAGTCATGTAAACATTTATTTAAAGAACGAACTGAAAATAACACTCTTATTTTTCTTTTAATGTTGGAAATTTCCACTTGCAAGGAATGGATGAAACCGGGAAAAAAAGGAATAGAAGAAATCACTGTTTCGCGGATCGACTTGGGAGCAGCCCAAACCGATCAGTCCAGTTTCACATAACCTACCGTACCTGAGCGGGTCCTAGGTTTCAAGTTGCTTCTCGTCCTCCATTGTATTCCCGGCAGGTCCTTGTCTCGCTCCCTTCACTTTTGTCGACAATCCCTTAAGCTTCGACCCTACTTCACGCCCGAGTCGCGGGTTTGCCATAGCACGCCCGCGGGCATGTGTTTAGCCCGATGACGCGACGCATGACGTTCCCGGTCGATCAACTTTTCTCGTAAAGGGCAGCTGCTTTTCTCTCCGGGCCCACCGCCCGATGACGATAGGACCCAATTAAGAAACCACGATTAGCACCTCCTCGCGTGACTCCAAAATAGGGGAAAAGCATCGGCCAACCGGTTGGGCCCAGAATCTCCCGGTCCGATCTATTTTGGACTTCTCCGTTTGGGCTCTTCCCCTCGTCCCGGAAAACCGGCCCGAACCCGGACCCGGTCATCGGATCCTCTCTCCCCACCGACTGGTCTTCGCTTCGGGGTTGCCAGGTTTCAGCTGCGGAGGAGAACGAGCCAAAAAACGGGAGGAGGAGAGGAGACTGGTAGGAGGGAGGGAGGGAGGGTGGAAGGAAGGAGGACCCCCCGCAAAAGGCCGCGAATCCTCGTCAGATGTCCTCGAAACCCTACGATCTCTCCCCCTCCGCGCGATCGACTGCATCAGGAAGCGAAATCGGAGGCCGGGATTCAGATATTCCTCGAAATATCTCCTGAAGCGAGGGGCAAAAGGGGCGAGCGCATCACTCCACTCCCCGCCCCCATGTCCTCCTCCGACGGCGGCGGCGGCGACGGTTCCGCGTCCTCCGGCGCGGGTTCGGGGCCGGCGGTCCTCGGTTCGAAGCCGATCGAGGACGGATTCTCGCGGCTCCGCGTGACCGACCTCGCCAATGGCGGCGCGGCGAACGACGGCGGCGGCGGAGACGGCGAGGCGGCGGCGGCCGAGGGTTCCGGCGGCAGGGAGGGGATTGCTGCGGAGGTCGGTGAAGTCGAGGACGGAGGTGCGGCGAGCGCGAGAGCGGGAGGGCGGACGGAGATTGAGGAGATCGGGGAGGCGCGGGTGATGTGGAGGAGCAATTCGGAGGGGGAAGGGGAGGTGCAGGGGAGCCCCAGCAGCAGCGGTTACGCGGGGGAGAGAGGGAGCAGCAGCGGCGGGAGCGGGAGCGGGATTGGGGAAGAGGAGGATGAGATTGAGGAAGTGAGGAGTGACGCGGTCTCGGATTCGCAGGCCGCTTGGATGCCTGGAAAACGGCACGTTGATGAGGTATTGTAAGTGTGGAAACCTTAGGCTTCATTTCTCATTCTCTTTCCATTTAGGTCCTGCATTGCTGAATTTGAGGAAATCACGAGATCAAAGATCCTGTTAGTAGCTCTTGAACATTATCCATTATGGCAGTAAATTTGCTCATTAGGATTTCGAGATATGGCATTGATCTAGAACCTGTAAACTACAGGTGTGATTGTAGTTCGATTGATGCTTTGGTTTGGGAGGTGTAGATAATTACGTTGATTGGCTTTCACTAGTCTCAGTTAAGAAAATAATTGTTTGTTATAAGGCATTGACAGAGTAAACGACATTACTAAATTGGACGATTTTGAGCGCTGCCAGTGGACATTCCTGTTCCATGTTCTCAGAACGGGCAACACTTTGATTATGCTTCTATACTGATGCACTTGCTCTTGCGTGCTTACTTAATAAGGCATTTTAATGGTAAAAATTTAAGATGAGCCAATGTTGTACATCGAGACCAAAGAAAAAGGAGGTGGATGAGAGAAAAGTTTAGTTTCTCTTTTGTTTAACATACCTACAGCCCATAAGTCAGCTTTAGAGGAAATGAGAATGCCCAAATGAGCAGTAATTCAGCCTCATGCTCTTTCCTAATATTAACCAGCATAAAATATGCTGATTGTCGAAAATGTTTAGACTGTTAAAAGATGAAATTTTGGCATAGACTTGTAGCATTCCTTACAAGATATGCACTATGAAGAGGTGCTGTGTGGGGGCTTTTACTTTTATCCCCACCGTTTGATAATTGATTTTACGAGATGAACAGTACAACAAAGGTTAACCTATATTGATGTTTACTGAAATTTAGTGGATTCTCCAATAAGATTGTTTTACAGATCACTCAAGGCATTAAGTTTTTATATCTCAGAGAGCCTTGAATAAGTCAATTTCTATTGATGGTTTTTGTTTGGTTTCCTACTTGGAAGACAGCAATTAAAATGGGAAGAGTTTTCTCTCTTATGTGCAATTTCATAAAAACAGAATTCAGGGCACCTTGACCACGATTTGGCCAGCTTTCTGACTAAAAATGCTACCATGGTGGACACCTGGGCAATTTTCTGAACACCACCATTGTCCCCACCTGGCCACCTGGGCATTGCTACATGGCTTAGACTTTAGCATTTCACCGGAAATGGCCTGATTTTGGTCAAAATGTATCAATTACGAGAAAAATGGAAGATTAGTGAATTGGGTAGTGAAATTAATTTTTTGAATTGAAAAATCTATTACAAAAAGTGACTACTGGTGGAATTTACTTGGCAATCATAAGTCAAATCAGAAAGAGTCAGTTCCCTAGTTTCTAAATAGTTGAGTTATTTCGAAATGATGACTGTTCACATTTATAAGTGTGAATATTGGACTACCAAAAGGAGGGTAAAGATCAAGGTAGGTTTTGTTTATGGCTAATAAATAAGGAAAAGAGCAATAAGGGGGGCATTAAAGGGATTGCCTATAGGCTGTGAGTCATGCTACTTGAATAAAGACTGCAAAATTGACATTTTCTGTCAAAAAGAAAAAAAATGACAGTAAAGTTGCCATTTTCTATTTGAATAGCTTGATTGCTCTATTAATTGTTAACTCGCCTGCTGTCAAAAACCCTGATTGATTCGTGAATGAAGTGCAGGATGATGCTTCAATTTCATGGAGAAAAAGGAAGAAGCACTTTTTCATTTTGAGTCACTCTGGCAAACCAATATATTCCAGGTTTCACTTTTGGCTCTCTTATGGTTGGTCATTCTTTTTTCACCAACAGAAGAAGAGTATAAACTTATCTCAACATTTTTTGCAGATATGGAGATGAACACAAGCTTGCTGGGTTTTCTGCAACATTACAAGCCATCATTTCTTTTGTTGAAAATGGGTCAGCTAACAACTGAACATGTTTATTAATTCAATATTGGCGTTTTTTTCCTTCGTTGTTGTTCGACACTATAGAGGATATTGAGTATATCTCTTCATGAACGTCTTTTCAGTGGGGACCGGGTCAAATTGGTCAGAGCAGGAAAACACCAGGTGATTTAACCAGTGCTTATTCATTAATAGTCATCTCTTTCTTGTCTGAAATTTCCCCAGCCATCAAATATTGGATACAGCTAGAACTTCTCTATCTCACCTTGGATGGTGTTGTCATACCTTTTGTCTTATAAGAATCATGGAAGAGCTTCTATGGAAATTTCATGATGTCTGCTTATATTTGCAGTTTACTGTCCATGTGAATGTGATTACTGAACTTTGTGCTGCTTGTGTTAACTGAAATGTGCTTTGTGCTGTATCTAATGTGGTGGAGGCAAATACACTCCCTTTTCTGCATCCACCCAAAAAGGGACAGAAGAAGAAGAAAAGGAAAATAAAACCCAAATAGGAGACTTTTTTTTAATGTACTCATAATATTTTAAGTCGAGTTTTCTTAATTTCGATGATGCTACAACCCAAGAAGGGACAAAGAAGAAGAAAAGGAAAATAGAACCCAAATAGAAGACTTTTTTTTAATTTACTAATAATATTTTAAGTCGAGTAATTTCGATGATCCTATAAAAGTAGTCGCCTCATAGAGTTCTCTAGTGGTCCTGTTTGTAGGGTCATGAACTTGTACATGACATGGGATTTTTGTATGAATGAAGTTATGGATACTTTGCTGGCAATATCTTAAAGGGTCACTCTCTGGTTAGTTAAAGGTAGCTTCCTTCATATTTCAGGTAGTTTTTCTTGTTAAAGGACCGATTTACTTGGTCTGCATCAGCTGCACTGAAGAACCTTATGAGTCATTAAGAGGACAGTTGGAACTTATCTATGGTCAGGTAGTAAAGCTGATTCCTCTCGGTTTTTAACATTTCTAGTATTCTGAACTTGTGTTTTCTCCATTCCTTAATAATCTCTCGGATTTGGTGTTAGAATTCAGTACTGATAGTCAGTTTCTTATGAAGGTTCTGTACTAATTGTTTAGATGATTGTAATTTGATACAGATGATACTGATATTAACCAAGTCAGTTAATAGATGCTTTGAGAAGAATCCAAAGTTTGATATGACACCTTTGCTGGGAGGAACAGATGTTGTCTTCTCTTCCCTCATCCATTCTTTCAGTTGGTTTGTTTTTCTTCACCCTTCTCGATTTTCTCTTATTCTTCACAAAGTTGCATGCTTTCCCTATTAGCTGTTCCTGGCGGTTTCTGATTTTGGTTTCATTATATTATCATGTTTACTAAATGGTAAGCAATCTAGTCTATTTAGACAGTTAATGTAAATCATCCAAAGAGAAGAGGAAAGAAATGGATTATGCACTTTAAAGAAAGAATGTTTAGCTCACAAAGGAAGAATTCTACAATGCCATATGGAGAAATGTCTTTTGTCAAGTTGAATCTTCTTTTAGACATGTTTAGCTTTAGTTTATTTTAGGCCACCTTCAATATCTATTAAGCGGTCAAATGTCATATGCTGGATATTGTTACAGAATTTGACAATTTTCAACATTTTCTCTAGGAACCCTGCTACATTTCTTCATGCATACACTTGCCTTCCACTTGCTTATGCAACTAGACAAGCTGCTGGGGCTGTACTGCAAGATGTTGCTGATTCAGGAGTCCTGTTTGCTATATTGATGTGTAAGCACAAGGTGGAGTCCTTTCCCTTTGGTGAATCTTCTGGTCATGCTTAACAGATTGGCTAGTTCACAGACAACTTGTTGGTCGATAATTAGATAGACAGATACACAAAGCTGATTGGAGGTCATTTGCAGGTTGTCAGTCTTGTTGGTGCACAAAAGGCGTCCCTTCATCCTGATGACATGTTGCTACTGGCAAATTTTGTTATGTCATCAGAATCATTCAGGCAAGTAGAGCTGGCTTTTTGCGAGGCCTGCAGTCCATGAAAACCAATCATCTGCATCCTTGGTCTTTTACTGCTCCCATTATATAAGGTTTTTGAGTAGGGTGTTATTGGTGTCTCCTTTGATTGTTGCTGGACTTCTAATGAAGAACTTTAAACCTGCTTTTTGAGGAAGATTTGCACAGCATATACATATCATGCATGCCTGTGCATGAGGGTGCATTTTTTACTCTCATAGTGAATCGAGCCTGTTAAGCTAGTGACTCCTTAATGGCCAGGGGAGTTGTGAGCAGTCTTTCAACTCAAAATAAACTCAAGCGATAGAGTTAAACTGTTTTTGACCTTACTGTGTCTGTCTTGTCCTTTTTCTTTTTCTTTTTTCTTTTTTTTGAAAACTTGCTCCCTATCTAGATATGATTGAGAGTTTCAGAATCCCTTATGTCATTCTTGATCTAATGATTTCAAGTAGCATCTTCATCCTGAGAGGTAGCACTACACGAGTATGGTCCAATCCTTCCGTCACAGGGAGGAGCTGATTTACAAGTGAAATTTTCATCAACTTCCTGCAGCCTTTGTCCCTTTTTTCTTGTTTTGATCTGTTCAGTGGATATTATGGAGGTTGTTCTCTGACCTTTAGTTCTATTCTGTTTGCAGGACATCCGAAAATTTCTCACCAATTTGCTTGCCAAGATATAATCCTATGGCATTCTTGTATGCTTATGTTCATTATCTTGATGTGAGTGGTGCTTGGTACTTGTCCTTGCCCCTTTAATCTGGGCACCAGTAAATCACACAAGTTGTGGCATGACTATAATATTTTTCTTGGGCAGGTTGAGACATACTTGATGTTGCTGACTACTAGTTCAGATGCCTTCTACCACCTGAAAGATTGCCGGTACTACATTCTTTCATAAATTTGAGCTTGAAGCATCATCCCATCATATTTAGTTAGATGGATCACGTGCTTGATGCTAGTGGCTTGTGCCGTAAAACAAGTAACACCATCACGTATGGGTTTTCGTTTCTGCTCAATACATAATCTGTACTTACCTTACCCAGGAGCAGCTTCCGCATGTGGTCCTTGTTAAAAATGCAATTGATTTTTGCAGGATGCGGATAGAGACGGTTCTGTTGAAATCAAATGTTCTTAGCGAAGTCCAGAGATCCATGCTAGATGGTGGGATGCGGGTTGAAGACCTGCCCATTGATCCATTACCGCGATCTGGATCTTTACTTCCCCGGTTAGGTCAAGGTAGGCCAGTGACAGATTCTCAAGAAAGTTTGAAGGAGGCTTATGCAGGCATTGGTGGTCCTGCTGGGCTTTGGCATTTCATATATCGCAGCATATACTTGGACCAATATGTAGCTTCAGAATTTTCTCCGCCATTCAACACTCTCCGACAACAGAAGAGGTAAAATAGGGAGTCATGAAACAACTTTTTAAGTACTTTTTTCCCTTTTGAATTTGTGCTCTTCATATTCTCATTATTGGAATTAAGGAGTATGCTTATTTTCAGGTTATATAGGGCTTACCAGAAAATGTATGCCTCAATGCATGATAAAGGAATTGGAGCCCACAAAACTCAGTTCAGAAGAGATGAACACTACGGTAAGGGACCTTGTAATGCTAGTTCTTCACCTATCTATATGTAGGGATAAGCAGATGCTTCCAGTAGATGGTAATGAAATTGTTAAAGGAGCTGACTTCAGTTATTCCAAGGACTATTTAGATGAACCCTTTAGATATTATGCTTGATATGACCTTCCATTAGAATGCTTTCGTGGTGAATATGTCTGCATCCTTTTTCTTTGCAGTATTACTCTGCTGGGTCACACAGGATTTTGAACTTTATGCAGCATTTGATCCACTTGCGGACAAGGTTTGGTTTCGCTGTCATATTATTTCTTTTTCCAGATGTTTAGGGATTCCTGCCTCTTATTCACCAAACTTTAGGGTCATTATTTTGATCAAATCAACAGTGATCTCCTTTTTGGAAATTATATGAGCTTTCTCGACAAGATAAGACTTTAGTATGTCATCTCGTAGACTCTGTTTAGTATATCATCTTGTAGACCGTATGTGCGCGCGCGCGACGTGTGCACATGCATGCGAGCATGCTTAGTCGCATATATTTGCTATTCTTCACATAGGTATGCTCTCATTGAATTTGATTTAATTTAAAATTGTTAGGCGTCGGCGATAAAGACTTGCAATCGTGTATGTCAATGGGTGAAAGATGTGGAGAACGAGATCTTTTTGCTGGGAGCAAGCCCTTTCTCTTGGTGATGTATTGCCTGCTATATAACACTGGCTGTAGAGGTTTATTTGTTTTCTTTTTTTCCATTTTTTTCTCTTAGTTTTTACGTAATTTTAACGAGATCCCACAATTTTTTCCCCTCGGGGGAGCAATACTTCTTTGTACCCTCTTTCCTTTCCTCTTCCTCTTTTGGACGTAGAGAATAATGTCTAGGGAAATAGGTCGATAGTGTCCAAAAGTTATCCCAATTTTTGTAAGGTTCGTTCTATAGCAGTGGACGTTTTGGTCCTACAGGGGTCAATACCGATAATGTTCTTGAAATTGCTACTTGTGAGTTTTCCACACCGAAGGGGTCACATATGGAGGGATGGGCGGTATCAACCTTCCCCTGCTTGCTCACCAAATGAAGTTTGGAAGTTACGCTTTCATGTTTTTTTATATTTTTTTGGTAGTCATTTGCTCTTGGTCTTGAGAACTAATTTTGCAGCGAATGCAGGAGTTGTTGAATATTGGGGAAATTACCAAAAAAGGTTTTAAATTTATCGCATTTCAGTTTTTTGAATCTTTTAGTTGGGTAAATTAAGTTATGAACATTTTCACATTTTGTCAATTGAGGTTATGTGGTTAATTTTAACCGGAAATCGTGGCATGGTTGGTAGTGATGTCGATAATTTTCATAAATTTTTTTAAAAAGTTATGATTTTTTTTTTTCGCTCTCTTTTCCTTTCTATTGTGCTAAATCCCGTGGCCTACCCTCGCTAGTCAAAGGCGAGGACCCTTGTCAATCACAGTTGAGGGCCTCGCATGGACCTGACAAGAGGAGTGAAAACTTTGCCCAGTGGCAAACGAGGGCCATTGACCTTTGCCTGTGGTCGACAAGGGTTAGTTGGCCTATTTTTTTTTGTGGTCGACAAGTGATTTGCTGAATCTAGTAGGAAGGGGAAAATTAAAAATGAAAAAATAGAATTTGTTCGATGCAGCATTGACCTTGTATTATCAGTGTTTATGTCAACGATTTCTAATTAAAATTGACCAGATTAACTCAATTGATAAAACATAAAAATATTTAGAATTTAATTAGCACAATTTAAAGGTTTATAATGTAAATAAAATTCTTATTCCAAAAAAAAAAATTACACGATTGAATTGTTTATGATTGAATCGACACAAATATAATACATTTAAGATTTTTCTTGATAATTTTTCAGCCGGATATCGAATGTTAAATCTCAAGCACGAAGTGGGGCTAATTTCGTTTCTATTTGATGGTCCGATTAATAATTTGAATGCTAGCTGTATGATGAGATAATAACATTGTTGATTACTGCGGTTTTTTTTTTTTTTTTTTTTTGAAATTCCGAAACCATTAATAACCAAAAGCTCGCATTTTCGTTTTGCTAAATGAATTTTTTTTCCCCATCTTCTAATGGCCAGACAAGCTCAATTACTCCACTGGCCGCGCCGAGTGGGCTCGCTTTCATGAGGGGTTCCAAATCATTTAATACGCATTGAATCGAACGAACCTCAATTTCTTTTGTGGCCCTTCTTCGTTTTATGTGCTTGAGAAAAAAAATATATGAATAATAGCATAAATAGTCTCTAAACTTTAATCTAGTACTCGATGTCATGTCTAAATTTTAACTCAATTTATAAGGTCGTTTCTAAATTTTTAAGTTGTTCAATACAGTGTATGAATTATCGATAAATGTTCAATTTAGTTTAAATAAATCTCATTGAACATTGGAATTCTTGTATATTAGATTAAAGTTCATGAATCATATTAAATCGATTAAAAAGTTTGGGGATAACATAGTATATTTGATCAAAATTCAGTGGTTATTTGTATTGTTTTTCTAACAAAATATCAGGGAGTACTTTTAGGGTTCCAATCAAAGATCCCTACTTTTTCTCTGTTATAATTTAAAAAATTCAAGGCTCTAGATCTTGCACAAGAATCTCCATTTCGATTGCTTCAGTTTTGGGAAAAAAGAAGAAGAGAGAGAGAGCAAAATTCAAAAAGGAGATTGGAAATGCGAGGCGTCCCAGACATGGAGATGACCTTTTGGAGTGGGGGAATTTCTATCAATTTTTTCAACCGGTCAAAGCTTTCACCAATTTCGGAGATTTCCAAAAGGAAAAAAGCTTTGTTTCCCACTTACCTTGTCCCCGGCATTAAAGTCCGGTGCAATTGACGATTGAGCCCTCGGCAAAATGACCGAGTTTTCCCCCAACCAAGGCTAATGACGAGGGGTGTTTACGTAATTTGGCGTCCCCGTGGTGGAGAATCCGCGGTGCTTTGAGTTGGGGTATTATCATTAGGTGGGTTGGAAAAAAGAGTGCGCGTGGAGGCCACCACATTTTGCATTACCGCCGAGTCCACATCTTAATATCAAATTAATTTGCATTCTAAATCGGCGTGTCCACATGTATACATACATATATAAATATGTAAAAGATATTATGTACATTTGATATTACATAATTTAGTGTGGATTTTTCTATTTATTTGATTTCTATCGATATCGCCGAAAAAAGTTAAAATATTTGGGTACAACTATGTTGAGATAAGGGAGGTTAGAAAAATCACCAGAGTACATTATAAATCCTCTCGGAGCATTCAACTCTTTCTATTGAGCCACGACGATTCTTTTGTCCCGTTGCAATTAATATCGACACAGGACATCTATGAGACTTAATCCTTGTATAACTACCTTGGCGGGAAATTCAAACTCGTGTTGACGTTTTTTGGTACGGAATCTTGGTTGGTTCGATTTTGGGTTAGGTCAGCTCATTTCACCTGTTTTGGAAACGCGTTTTTTGTGAACAATCCGGCTTATTTGTGATTTTTCCATATGATTTGTTAAACTCGTAATAATAGCAAATTAGATCTACCATTATAATGATGATATGTACTAAGTTCTTTAATCCTTGGCTTCATCTGGACGATGCAAACTTTTTTGTTTCCGTGGAACACTATAGCCCACTAGTTAGGTGATAAATTAATGAGAATGATGATGGAAGTCCTTATCGTTAGGTTGGCGCAGTGAATTTGACTTCTTTCGATTGTTGGACTAGCAATCACACTAGAGCTGGAGGACATAACTAAAATGTACGTAAAATATAACTCAAATATACATTAAAACGTGAAGGATAAACAGATAACTAGCGCGTTGACACTCTCGTTTGAAGACAATATTTGTTAATTTTTACTCAATTTTATATAGCAATCGGAAAATGGGATTAAAAGAAAAAATGAATTAAAATGGAATTGGTTAGGTCACGCAGACAAATCTAACTTTTTTTTTTTTTTTTTTTGGGACAAGCAGACAAATCTAACTTACTTACATCATTCTGCACTTTCGGACAAATCTAAAAATCATTTTGCATGAAAAAAAAAAGGGTATACTTAATTGTTCAAATTTTCTTGTTGAAATGTACTAATTTTTTTCTTTTTATCGGTGCTGGAGAATCTTGTAGTTAAATACCAACAACATATCATACATAAACAGGAGCCGGATTATCAAAAGATGGCCTTAAAACATCTCGCTCAAGAAGATGAAGAATTTCTGGAAAAGTCGGCATATCAAAAGCATGAAAAACGTTGGAAAAGTGTGCAAGAATATTATTTAGGACGAATTAATTGGTAAAGAAAATAATAAACGGCCACGAATGTACTCGAGCTGACTCTCTCTCCTTTTCCTACACTGACCCGTTGATTTTTATACTCGGACGTAGGAATATTTCACTTATTAACGTTGAAAATTTGAGCAAATTCGGGTCCGGTTCGATTTTTCTAAACTTTGAAGAACGCTAATTTTTTTTTAAATCGATTAGGTTGACCAAAGCTCCCTTACGATCCCAATCTTAACGTGAGGCCAACTAAGGAGCAATTAATAATTAATTAGACGTGACAATTTAAGAAGAAAATGACACAAATGATTCATGAATTATAGCTCAACATACAATATGATTTGTGAATTTTTAATTTATTTGACATTATTTTTTAACTGTAGCCCAATATGTGATTAATTTATGAACTATCTGAAAACGTTCAAGATTTTGTTTTCACTAATTCAAATTAAGGGACAAAATTAAACAATTTCATATAGTTTTAGAAATTAGATTGAATATGTAACAAAAGTTCATTAATTATATTAAACATATTAAAAACTTAGGTATCATATTTAATATGTATCAAAAAGTCTAGGGACGATATTGTGTATTGAAATGAAGTTAAAAAATGACACTAATAGAACTATAAGTACATAAACGACGTTACATGTCCGGCTAAAGCTTAAGAATTACATACTTGAAATCATCCCTAATTAAAAAAAAAAAAAAACTACGTCTCGCGACCCCAGTGGATACGGATATTCAACGCCAGCATTAAAGGAACGACAGGCTTTGCTCACAGAAAATTAAAAAAAAAAAAATTATAATAATAAAATCGGGAGAATTAAATGAAGGAAAAAGAAAAATAGGAAAAAGGGGTGGGGGTGGGGGTGGGGGTGGGGGAAATCTAGAGAAAGATCACGTCCATGCTAAAAAAAAAAAAAAAAAAAAAAAGAAAGAAAGAAAGAAAGAAAGGGAAGAAAGAAAGAAGGGCCTTAACGTTCAGTTGACTCCCCCACCCAAAAAGCAACACAATTTACTCCCTCCTTCTTTAATACCACCCCCACACCACCAAACCCCACTTTCTCCCCTCTCTCTCTACCCACCCAGCCCTAACCCCCGGCGACCACCCCCCACTCCCCCTCCGGCCACCCCCGCCGCCCTCCGCCCTCCACCGCCCCCGATCCCGCCCCCTCCCTCCGCCGTGGCCGCCGCCTCCCGCTCTTTAGCTACTAGCATGCAGCCGCCGAGGCCGTAGCCTCGCCCTCCGTCGGCGAGCCACAGAGAGAGAGAGAGAGAGTGGGGAGAGAAAGAGACGAGCCGGTGGTGGTGGTGTGGGGGGTGGTGAGAGAGAATCGGCGGCGGCGGCGGCTTCGGAAATGTATAAGAACCAGCTGCAGGAGCTGGCGCAGAGGAGCTGCTTCAACCTGCCTTCCTACACCTGCATCCGGGAAGGCCCCGACCACGCGCCGCGCTTCAAGGCGACCGTTAATTTCAACGGCGAGGTCTTCGAGAGCCCCAACTACTGCTCCACCCTCCGCCAGGCCGAGCACTCCGCCGCCGAGGTCGCCCTCAACTCCCTCTCCTCCCGCGGCCCTTCTCACTCCCTCGCCGCTCGTATCCTGGTGAGCTTCCCCCCCGACCACCGCTGCTTCCTTCTGTCTTTTTTTTGGCGAAAACGCCGGAGCTCGAGTTTCTATTTCTCGACTCCATCGCCTTGATCGGAGATTTTGAGGGATCGGGACTTGTGATCGGTGGTCAATGCTGCGCATTTCGGCGGCTCGCTGCCGTTGCGTTTCGCTATCGAGAGTAGCCGTCGATCAGCTTTATCTTTTGTTCCGTCCGATTGCTCTAGATTGCTGTTGCTGACGTTCATTTCCTGTCGATTGCCGCGATTTTAGCTGTGCTTTGTACGCTAGCTTCGATTTCCCTGCTGGTCGGTTCAGGCGTGCGTAGGTCGAAATAAGAGTTGAAATGCAGTGATGCGCGAGGGTTTTGGAGTTCGCGGTCGTTTTGGCTGATTTCGGAAAAAAATGTAGTAACTTGTTAGCGGCGGGCTTCTGAAAGTGAGAAGGGATGTCTAGCTGTAGGCCTTTTTGTTAATGCGCGACATACGTTGTAGTGTTAACCTCGACGGTGCCGAAGCTCGTGTCTTCTCTTCTAACTGAAATTAGTAGGTTCTTCAAGGGATGCGAAGAGGCGGTCACTTCCCATAATCAAACTAATTTTTCACGTGGTTCTTTGTGATATGATCATGCGAAGTAATGTTTCGCCATAGGCAGGGGAACTTTGCGGTACCCAAATAGCCTTAATGTTCTGGTTCATGCTTTTCAGCCACGGTGTCTTCAACTTGTGCAATTAAAGCTGCAACAGTCTCCCTTCTCAGAATTTCTAATTCAATAGTACTGATTGAAGGTTTACTTAAAAAAAAAAAAAAAAAAGATTGTTATAAGCTCGTGCTTGCTCTATGCGGCAATCCGCTTCAAGATCATGATACCATTTTTCACAAAGGCCTCATTTGTGCTATAGTGCTGGTGGACATTAGAAGATGACCTACCTTTATGATTAATGGAAGCCTTTTTATTGTGGCTTCAGTATCTATGATATTGTATTGGATCATTCTTTTTTTTTTTTTTTTTTTGCACGATTGCACATAGTATCGGCATCCATGGTTATTAATCATGAAAGTTCACTACGGGCTTCACTTTTATGATCTGCTGCGTTCATCTTGCCTCTCCTCGACAAGATTCTTGATCATGGTCTATGCTTGCTTCATGGTTTTGAAAGTGGCTATCATTTGAAATTTTATGCAAGACAATTTGCACAATAATCTATTCTGCTCTGCTGTAATTAATTGAGGAAATTATTAGTGCCTTTTTGATGCAATATGTTAATTTGTCTGTGAAGTTTCGCATCTAGCTTTTGACAACTATTAAATTCTGTTGCTCAATTTTATTTTATTTTTTTAATTATTAGTGGCAATGAACCATGAAGATTTTCTTTACACTGAAGCTGTGAAATCCTTTATTGGATGATTATGAACTTTGACCGGTATATGAATTAAAAGAAAATTTATGCCTTCATATTAACAGCAATTCTATGCCCTTTCTATGAGAATGAAGATGTTAATGGGTGCTCCTAGACACTTTTTAACTACAATTAACATGCTAGGAAAATGTAGATGTAGTTTTTGTGTATCCATTTCTCTTCTAATCTCTATATTATTGACTTTGCACATTTGAAATGTCATGAAGATATGATGTTTCTTCATGTAGTTGTGCTTGACCAGTGCGTGGACATACCGTTGACAAACGCCTTTTGGTGATCTTTCTTAGCTATCCAAGGGATGGAAGGACAGATTTTTTTGGAGTCCCTCCAGTCAAGAATTGGGGTGTCATAGTCGCTAGTCATTACGTGTCCACCATCATGCCCGGTAGGAGATGATGGTTTCCTAGGTGTAAAGGAACCACACAGATCCAAGCTTAGCTGGGTGGTTAAACTTTACTGGGTTGACAACACTATGAGGGAGGTCTTCTAGAAAAATCAGCTGGATGTGAGGATGATAGAAAGTTATAATAGTTTAATTGGAGTGGCCAGTTACTGTTGGTTACAGCAGAAGTGTCTTGTGTCCGGCAATGTTGATTGAACCTTCCCTTTTCTTACCATGGTCTTTCTCACTGGACAAGGTTTCTCATCTGCTGAATTTAGATTTGTTACTTAGTGTTCTTTGTTCTACTTATCATGTGACAACTTTTCTGGTGTCACTAACAATTTCACTGCAATAAAGTTTCAGGGTTGCCCGTTTGCTTTTGTTGTTAAAGTATTTTTCACTTTGCCAACCATGTCAATTGTTGTTTGTTATTGCTGGTTCTGATGACATTAACTGCATTGAGTTGTCTAGAAAGGTGGTGTATAGGCTTTATGTTAAAATTGGGGATTGCAGACCTGTTGTATAGCGCTTGTAGTTCCTTTTGATACCATAGGAAAGCTTGGTTCTTTGCATTTGAATGCTTTTGTTGTGTCTCTTCCAGCATCTCTGCTGTATTCTCAAGAATTATAACTTGATTTTGAAGGGAAAATTGAATCGTGCAATATTTGGTACTGAAACAAATAGTTAGCCCGCGTATTTTTTGGTGTCATGCCACAATGCCTCCTATGCATGCCTGAAAACATTTATTATTTGGTTTAGCTTTTCCTGTTCTTTTCTAATCTTGCTTCACTGACTTCAGGATGAGACAGGAATATACAAGAACCTCTTGCAGGAGATCTCACAGAGAGTTGGAGCCCCATTGCCTCAATATACAACTTTCAGATCAGGGCTTGGTCACCAACCTGTTTTCACAGGGACAGTAGAATTAGCTGGGATCATTTTCACTGGCGAGCCTGCCAAGAATAAGAAACAGGCGGAAAAGAATGCTGCTATGGCAGCATGGTCATCTCTAAAACAATGTGAGTTTGTGTCTATTTGATCAAAATCAACCCAAAATAAAATTTGAGGCGTGGCCTCTCCTCTAGGGGAAAAGGCTAGGACATTTATCTTCAGCGTCCCCTCCCTACTCCCCCTTCACCGATGTGAACTATATATGATAGATGATGAAAAGTCAAAGAAATTGAGGACATTTGGTCCAGACAAATGAGTCTGTGACGACTCATTGGATTCTGTTTAGCATAAGTTCATATTATTTCATATCAGCCAAAGATATGCAAATGGAGAACTGGTCAATGCATCTTTATATGATGTCATGGGGGACTAGAAATGTTTTTGTGTGGTGACACGTTCTTTTCTGACAGTGGCAAAGGAATCAGCAAGCTCGCCTGAAGCAGAGAGCAATGATGAGCTTGAACAGATAACTGTGGCACGAGCCTTACTAAATTACCGTTTGAAGGAGAAGATAGCATTGTGCAACTCTCCTGGTGGCTCAATATTATTTCCAAAGAAGTTCACTACTCAAAACGCTAGACCAACCAGCCCACAGCCGCAACCAGCAAGCACATCAAAGATCCTACCTTTAATATGCCCAAAGACGATGGTTCCTCGTAGCAGACCGTCATCACCGGGAAAGGACAATTTTGTGCCATCACGATATTCTCCATCTCTGGAATGCCATGGGAACCGACCTCAGAAGTTCCCTGCAGCAGGAGCATCTCCTTATGTACCGATCAGCCAATTTAGGGCATCTTGCAGGGGCATTGCACAGCCTGTGACAATAAGAAATGCCATTCCTGTGTACTCTGCTCCGCCTCGTCCACCACCTGCCAGGATCTGCCCTTCCATAATGCAGGCCCCGGCAGTGCGGATGGCCCCTTCCGTGTCTATTAGGCAAGCTGTGCCGGTGTTTGCTGCTCCACCAGCTAGGAAGGAAGATGTACGCCCGGTCCAAAAAGAGGAACCTCCAGCCTTTGTTCCTTCTACACCTCCAAGTCAGTCCGCCCCCGATGTAGGAGTCAAGAATGCCGAGAAGAGCACCCTGCAAGACGAATCGACGGTAGTACAGAGGATAGATAAACTTAAAATATAATGGCGGTTTTGGAAAAGTGCGAGTGTAGGAAATAGCGTTATGTCTTTGGACAGTCTTAGGTTTGGTTTGTCTTCTGTTCTCTTCTTGTTATAAGAGTCCCCTCCCTCCTCCCTCCTCTCTCTCTCTCTCTCTCTCTTTCTCTCTCTTTCTCTCTCGTATTTTTTCCTACCTAGTCCCCTGTTAAGAGCTACAGTCAGTGAAAGTTATTAGCTTCGGTTTGTAATTGACTTTGGTCGGCACATCATTGCTACTCGTGATGAGTTGATGAGATGTGCTATCCCGTCTTCCCCATGTTTCTCGAGCTAACAATGCATGGGCTATTGGCTGGCACACCGGGGAAGAGACGAACCTCCCTTGGTTAGCATGTTGTCACGCACCGGTACACGAGAATTGCAACTTTGGTTCAATGTTGATCTCTTTCGCACTGTGCCATGTTGTCCAGTCACGGTTGTGCTGTTTAATGCATGGAACTTGTCTAGACAATGTAGTCTTCGCGCCATCGTTGGTCCTCATACCTCTCAAGTCTTAAAGATGAAACGTTGCTTTAAAATGGTAGTCATAGATTTTGTGAAAGCAATGGATTGGAGAATGTGTTTTGATCGTGGTATCACCAAAAGCCTAATCCACGTATATTGTCTAGATGAGAATCCTATTGTCCTAAGCTCCCCTCCCAGAGATCCGACGCGGTTCATGGCAAATAGTCAAAGGTTAATCGAAGGAGACTTTCTCAGCGACATGCTTCAGTAACACTACACAGCTTACCTAGATTCTCTTTTTGGCCTGTTAATTAAAATCTACTCTACCGTTTAAGCAATTCTCACTCTCCGAATTGTACTCTTTTTCTTTCTCTTTCTTTGGGTGATGTTATCAGCTCCCCCTTTTCTTGTCCGATTGACCGTTCCTCCTGTTGGGGCCGCTCGTTTTCTTCAATCAAATCCTCAAGGCACCTAATGAATGTTACCACACACATTGAACATTATTAGACACTGTCGTTTCCAACTTCCCTACGGTTTAAAACGACAATTCGTCCTGCTTTCCAAGAATGTCCGGACCAAGAATTGAGAAGCTGCGACATCTACCAACTCGATGGACGAGAAATGTGCAAATTGTCCTTTCGGTCTATTTATTTCCCCAAGTAACCACATGCACATGCACATAATTTAATCCTTCATTTCTATCTTCATCTTTCTCCCTGAGCTGAATCGAAGCAACTCTTTGCGTCCTTACTTCTTTCTTCTTGGCCTGCTATATATATACACGCAGTAGTCCACATCCAGAAGTCTGGCTTGAACCCAACACACAGAAGTAATGAGTTACCAAATTGTAGTCCTGCTTTTTCCATGAATGTTGGAACCATCGAATCAAAACCATGGCATATTCCAGACTTGTTGAATGCTTAAAGTGTGAAAATGTTGTCCTTTCCGATGTATTAACTCTCTTCTTCCCTACATGATCATTCCCACTCACATGCACATGATTTTTCCCGATCAGCCCCAGACCCACTTTTTGCTGGCACCTCAATTAGGATTACCCTATCATTAAACTGATTAATGTCACCATTGCAATTTTCAAATTTGTGCGTTCGATCCCTCATTTTTCATGGGTCAATTCTCCTTTTCCCCCCATCTACTGAGGGAGTGGTGAGGCTGAGGAGGTTGTTGCACGGGACAAAAGAGGGTGGCGAAATTTTCGTGATCATGAGGTAAAAAAAAACAAAAAGGAGAGAGAGAGAGAGAGAGAACAGCAGAATGGCAAAAGTCAATGCGTTCCGTCATGCAGGTAGTATACAATCATTCTGCTTCATTTGTCCATGACACAATGATCGTCCCTGAACCAACGTCATGGCACGTCCTTTCATTTGTTTTTTTGTCCTTTTTTACCTTTCTCATTTTCACTTTCTCTTTCCTTTTTTTTCTTTGGGAGGCTTTTGCAATTATCCTTCTCCAACTTACGCTCGCCATCCATGCCAAAATGGGTCACCTTTCTGGTAGGTGTTACTTCTATTTTAACTGGGGATAGCATGACTTGGTTGGTAATCAATCCATTATGTCCTCTCAGTGCATAATCAGCTGTTCTCAATCACTGCATCGATCTATATCCACCAAGTTGTCACCCAAAGCCAATGTGTCTCGCGCCCATTGGACCGACTTTTCTTAAACCAATGGATGAAAAGGCTCATCATGCGTGCTCTGGATCTTCACCTTAACGCCAGTAGACATTTTGTTCCGTAGACATGTCGCATGACATTAACTTGTAGAATATCAAACCGATGAAAAATCAGTTGGCGCTGACCGCGGCAGAGAGACCGGCTGCTCTGTAGGCAACCTCAGCGGATCCGAGACGGTGACTAGCAAAGGATGATGGTGCTACTCTTGAAGATAATTGGTTGCGACTGCTCTCAAGGAATAGTGGTGGTCTTTGTATCACAAGCTTTTTAAAAAAATTGATGTCAAGAAGAAAGATAAAGTTAGGATCTTTAGGAGAGAGGGAGAGAGAAAATATATAAAAAAAAAAAGTTATATATCTTTGCTCAGTAAATATAACGTAATCTAATGACAATAAGGAAATTAACTATATTTATCTAACAAAAAAATAGAAATACTAGGAGATAACGAAATATCTAACAATATTCCTAATATCTAAAAACACTTCTAACGATATTTCTCTAATATCTGTAAATCCATGAATATACTTCAACCTGAAGAGTGATGTATGGACAATATAAATATTCTCACCATGAAGGCTAGTGTCACAGGTTGATGCTAGAGATCACGAATTGTGTGGCACTTAGGCGCCCTTTGGCTCTTTGCTTGGACACCTAAGCTCAAACTTCCTGAATGTATGGCTCACTCGCTCACTGGCTCACTCGGATTGTTGAGAGAGAATGTTTTTAGAGAGTAAATTCAGGAGAGAATGTATTTTTATTGCTCATGTGTTAGAAAATACAAATGAGAGAAAGAGTACCCCTATTTATACAATTGGCCTTTCAATTACTACCATTGATCATCCCTTGATAAAAAAGTAGAGATTTACTCTCCCCAACTATCATCTACTACATCTATCAAAATGGGTCATAAGCTCATTTCTTACCCCGTACTCGATTGGCTAAATTGTATATGTTAGTTATATTTAGTAAATGGGTCTAAGTGAAAAGGTTTAAACTCAACTCTATGATTCATAAATGGGTTTAATATGGGTGTTAAATAGATTCGCAATTTGTTTAGACCAAATCCACCTCTTTGACTCTCTTTCAATCTTACACTTGCTCATTTCGTACTTTCACTTTAGTTTAGATATGAATTTCCCCAAATTTGTCAAATATATAAATGCTTTAATAATATGGGTTGGGTTTGGTATGTATTGGGTCATTTATAAGTCAATAGATTTGTATTGCATAGAAATATGTTAATTTAGATCAGACTATTTTTGCTCGATCCAAACCCAATATGATTCACCCATTTAATAGATCTACCGTCTACCCTATTAAATGTAAAACTATCATATATTTCATTAAATACAAGAAATATCTCAAGAAACCTTGAGTTTTTAATAGGGATGAGTATTAGGAACCACCTGAACTAGGAACCATCCGAATCAGTTGAATTGGTCCAATTCCTAGAGGGTCCCGATACCTAAAAATGTAATTAGTATATGAGCGATCCGATTCTCATTCCAAAAGAGGAATTAGGCCGATTGCTTTTTATTTATATGTTTATTTCTTAAAATTCAACCTAACAATTCTAACTTAAGCCAAGCTAGTAGTAAGCCTCATTCCTTAAGATTTTCAGAGGGAAGTAGCTGTATTGTCCCAACTCCACCTTAGGTGCCTCCAAAAGTTATAGCTTCACTCTTGACTTAGCTACGAGCTCCTCAACTCTTGGCTTAGCATCCACATGTCATATTGTGGAAATGCTCTCGCTCTTTGTCAACCCAGACATTATGGACATCATCGATGGGCATTTTGGGTTGGTGATAACAATTGACTTGGTTCTCTTATCAATCATGGCATTCGTGCTATCGAAGAATTCCAAATCCAAAATAAGATCATATCCATCGAGTGGAATTACCTCGATTGAGAACTTGTCATTCCAATCACCAATGTGTAGTTCGATATGCTGAGCAATGTCAAAAGCCAATACATCATCTAAGTTGACCTACCTTGAATCGATGTCCAATTGGTTCCACTAGAAGTCCTAAAATCTTCACTGCTTCGCTCGACAATAACCTATTTGATGCATCGTGTTGACCAAGGCATTACGTTTTGTATTATTAACCTTGACTTTCACGAATGACAATCTTGTACTTAAAGGCTTCTTTGGCGGTACTTGAGTCTTCACGGAGTTGAGAATCTTTACTGTTCCAAGCCTTGCTTCTCTCTTCTCTTACTTTGGTTTCTATTCTTCCTATTCACATTGAATCGCCGAAAGTTTGCCCCTCTTTGGGCAATCTCGAGTAAGGTGAAAGCCTTCGCAAAAGAAGCACTCAATCGACTTTCCATACATTTTACCATGTGGCTTCATTCACTTACCACTTAGAGGCTTTCCTTGTTTTTCCCATCGACCATGGATAGCTTCTTCCTCTTCATCCTCATTATGGTCGTGATTTGCTCCCCTACCTTTTTCCTTGGACTTGGGATCTTCGAACCAATGGAGATCAACCAAGGACTCAGCTATGGCGAGAGCTTCCGCTAGCTCTCTCACTTCTCAGCATTCCAATTCCAACTTTGCCCAAGGCTTGCGCCCATCCGAGAATGTAAATAGTGCCTCAGACTCGGCCATATCCGGAATCTCCAACAATGGCTTGAATAACTTCCACACGTGCTTGTGAATATCTCCTTTGTGTAAGAGACGGCGTAGATTGCTCCAAGCTTCATTCTTGGCACACTCTAGGAAAAATTGTTTGTGGAAATCGACGACGAACTCAGACCATCGAATGATCAGTTTGGCTCCTCGCCTTTCATCATTACACTGACCCCTCGACTAATACAAAGTCGTAGTTTGTACCTTAGTCCCATTGTCCTTAATTCCCATGTTGTCAAAGTATTCCATGCACCATTTGAAGTTATCCACCTCTTTGGCAGGCCAATCTCCCTTAAAACTCCTTTGGCTTAAAAGCTTTACTCTTGGACTCGGCATCATGAGTGACCGGTCCTAGCATTGGTTGCTTTGCAATCCTTGAGTTCATCTTTGACTATCTCTAACTCACTTGTCATGACTGACCTATAAGCTTCGAATTCACTTTTGACTATCTCGAGCTCCTTTCGATGGTCAATCGTCAAGGTCTCCATGGCATCACCTCTCATATGCAGCGACCCGATAACTGCATTCAAGGCATCCGAGAATTCTCCACGAAGTGACTCTTTGATGGCGTCAAATTGCTCCTTCACCTCCTTGCATAAATCGTCCATCATCGATTTCATCTTGGCGAGTCTCTTTCGAAGGAGGATAGGAGATCCTTGGGGAAGCTCTCTTAGCCCTCCCAGGGGTGTCATTCTCTTGGACTACCTTCTATTGAGCCTTCTCACCAACCATAGCAACAATGTTAGCCTAATTTTGACATTCTCTTGAGCACATGGCATGCACCACAAACTTCTCTCAATCATGCTCTTTACAATGCGCTGATATCACTTGTCATGGGGCAATGCTTGAGATCACAAACCATGTGGCACTTAACTCCCTTTGCCTCTTGCTTAGACTCCTAAGCTCACCCTTCCCGATATACAACTCACTATCTCACTAGCTCACTTAGATCGTAGAGAGAGAATGTTTTGAGAGAGAAGCTTTACAAGAGAATGTACTTATGTTATTCAAGTGTTGGATGATGAGATATACATAAGGCCTTTCAATTACTATCGTTGGTCATCCCTTCCTCGACTATTGCTTATTATATTAAATACAAGACCAAGATCTATTCCATATTAAGGATACGTTCGTTTCATTGAAAATATGGTGTTTTGGAAAAAAAATGTTTTTAAGAAGCCATTCTTTAGGAAAATGTAATTATTTTCCGGTGTTTGACCAAAGCCTGAAAATGAAGTGGAAAATATTTTATGTTGTTTGATAAGGAAAATTTTTTCCTCCTTACACTCCTCTTCAATTTTTTTAAATTTTTTTAAATATTTTTATTTATCTTCTCCTTCTTCTACGATCAATCACTGGCCAAAGGCGAGCTCAAGCTCGCTTGAGGTTTGCTTGTGACCAATCCCAACCATCATGGCCAACAACTAGTCAAGATAGAAGTAAAAGGGAAAAAAAAAAAAAAAAGATTAACATAGGTGTGAGATAAAAAAAAAATTGAGTGAGGAAAATGTTTTCCTTGTATTGAAAAGCGAAATATATTTTCCCCTATTTTAGATTTTTTTTTTTCTATTGATGGAAAATGTTTTCCCCAATCAATTCATTTTCGTGAAGCGAATGTTGGAGAATTAAGGAAATATTTTCTTGGAAATTATTTTTGCGAAACGAATGGAGTCTAAATACAAGAAGTATCTTGAACGCAAATATACATTTTCAACAAATCTAGTTCAAGGCTTACTCCGTTTCCTTGGATCATTTCTCATGCATTGAGCCTTGAAAAATCTCAGGGCGGTGATAGAGACTGCTTCAATAAATGAAAAAGGAAAGAAAAGGAGAAATAGGAAACAAGACAGAAAGGGGTAATGTTTTTGCTTCGGCAACACCCCCTAACCACCAAAGGGAGAAAACGGTGGTGGCATCTTTTATCCATCTTCGTGAAAACAACAGACCCCGATTTCAAATCACGTGGAAACAGGGGGGGGATCTCCCCCCCAATTTACTAAGTGTGCCCTTCAAGCAAAGTTGAATCGGATAGAATTGGAGGCGCCCCAATCAAAAAAAAAAAAAAAAAAAACAAAAGAAAAATCGATGAAAAATTTTTAGGAAAGAAATTGAGAGAGAAGAAGAGGGGAGGGGGAGGGGGGCAGCAAACGACACGAAAATGTGTCGCTTCAAGATTTATTCTTTCCGCAAATGTTGTCCGACAGCGGGGCCCACCTCCACTTCAACCGCACCAACCCACAGAGCCATGCCACGTGGGCAGCCCATCGGTTTACGCAATGATTTTTCTTTTTCGTTTTTCTTTTCTTTTCTTTTCTTTTTGGCCTCTTTTCCCCCACCCCCACCACCCCCCACTGATTCTCGATCTGTGTGCATGGAGCCGGCCCAGACAGGGCGGGCCCACCGATCGGAGCTTTGATTGGACCGAGATGGGGCCCAAAAGGGCATTGCAACTGGCAAACATTCCTTCACTATGACAAAAGCCTTGTTGGCTGGCTCCCCCCAAAAAAAAAAAAAAAAACGAAGACAAAAAAGCATAAAGGAAAACCCCCACTTCCCCACCCAAGCCAAATTCATCCTGTAAATCCAATTCATGTACATCAATCTCATCTTAACCGTCGATTTCAATCGATTTTTCCGTCACAAGACTTTACAGCTAGAATTGAATGTGAACCGACAAACTTTCTCATTTATTTCGACAAACTTTCTCATTTATTTCGAATGACCATATATGGAATTGAACCCCGAGCTGCAGTGGTTATTTCGAATGACCATATATATTTTTTTTTTGTGAATACATGAGATGTCGTACAAAAGACGCGGAGCGAAACCCGAATGATCAAATTGGGGGAAGGAGGGACCGACGATGGACAAGTGGAAAAGGGAAGGGAGCAAAGAGAACAAAAGAGCGAACAGGAGAAGAGGGGGGGACAAAGTGGAAGGATGTTGATCCCCATCAAGGCCCCTAAAGTTTCGAAAAGAGAAAAAATGGGGAGTGTACCCATTTTGACTTTTGCCCATTTGCCTCATCATGTCCCATTGATTGTCCAGTTTTTTGGACCTTTCAAAGGCCATATTTCTTTTGCAATTAACCTCCTCCTCCTCATTCTCAATCACTGTCTTTTCTCCCCCCTTTTCTTTTTCTAATTTTCCTTTTTCCCCCCCACTTCCCCTTGTTTTATTTTTTCGAAAAAATAAGTTGACCCACTTGAGGGAAAAAAGTGAAAATTATGGTGAATCCTTTGAATCCATGCTGTGGCCTTATTTAATTATTCATTTTACCTTAGTTGTTGGGGGTAGTTAGTTGCAAAAATAATCATTTCACCACATGGCGGAAAGGTTAAGGAGAGACCCTTGTTCTACCCTTCCACCAATTAATGGACTTCGCGTTAATAATACGAAGAATTCATCCAGTTGACGCCCTAGAGAATCATGAAACTTTTAGATTTTTTTTTTTTGATGGCCAGGACCGCCGTAATAGCATTAGCCTAGAAACGTAAAACCCGGGGCCCCACTTTCCCGGACCGCAGTTTAGTCGCACAAGCGAACGCGGGGATTTGAACTCACTTCCTTTCGGTAGAGGGATTAAGCGCATAAGGCTAGTGGAGTTTAATAAAAATGAATTGATATACCATGTTATGTATTTAAAATGGTCAAATTCATATGGGGATGTTGACCGGTGCCACTTCTCTTTACCTTTAGCTTTTCCACAAAAAGTTGCTCATCGGCTAAACATGAAACCACACAATTAAATTAATCTTCTTTTCTTTTCTTTTCTTTTCCTTTTTTTTTGTGGATTAGTGGCGCCCGGTAATCCGGTGATGCGGAATCCATACAAGCACGGCCTTTTTCGATTTCGGGGTTTTTAATATTGTCACGGTGTCGCATAAAAAATGCACAATCATTGGACCCGAAAAGATTAATTTTAACTTGATCGGCGAAAATAACATTATCTTATACGCCCCCCCCTTCTTTGTTGCTTGCGATGCAATGCAGAATCTCAGTGGCTGCTTCCCTTTTCCTCTTCTTTATTTCATTCGTATTAATTTTTTTCTCATTTGTTTTTTCTGGGTTTGCTTCTGAAATGAATTAGCTTGGAGAATTCTTTAAATGGGGAAAAGAGAGAGAGAAAAAAGGATAAATGAGAATTAGAATTAAAGTAAAATTAAAATAAGGAGAAGGGGAGATGCTTTTTCTATGCAATTTGGGAGGCGAGTTTCGTGGGAGGCATGTGAGGCCTGCTTCGCTTTTAGCGCATGCCAAAAAGCGCAGGCGAAGATGGCGAGCCGCTGCATCGGTCGATTTTATTATTTCACGACATCTCATTTTCGATTTTGGTGAATTTTTTGGGTGGGAGATTTCGTCACTGTTTTTGGCAGCTGACCCGACAATCTTTGGCCGGCCGAATGTGGACATTCACGGTCGGAAATGGAATAGAACTAAACCGTGCTTTTGGAAGGGGGGGAAGGGCTGATGAAAATTACCTACTCAATTCTCATTTATGGGCTTAGATATTCTCGTTTTGTGAGGATCCTACCTGGCAAAATGATTTATCGTGGATTTTGCATTGTCTATATAATTGTCGATAAATGATTTGTGACCGTTTGAAGTATTCCCTTTTAGACTTGAATTGTGTGGAATAAACTCGAGCCATTGCCACTGCTTGGAAAGCATGAGAAGCGAGTGTTATGTGGGACGGTTAATGTACTAATCGAAATACTCGTTTTAAAAACCGTTACGAAAGAATAATCTGTCAAATTTAACAGAATTACTTGTAATTTTAGAACCCCGCGTGCCTTGTATGATCCTTGGCTCAAGATCCTAATACTCGCGAGAATATCGGTGATTTAAACAGGGCAATTTGCAACGCCATCATACTTCGATACACGAGACAAGATGTCTTACTTAGATCTATGGATATAAATGTAAAATTGAGTGGATAAGAGGGGGAGAAAGTGACGCCATGCACTAGCTAACAATATTTGATAAATGAATAGTTTGACTAATCATATCAATCACTATATCGCATGAAGAGAAGTTCAACAAATATCGTACACTCAAAATGTCGCCTTTCAATAATCTCATAAAAAAAAGAGGGCATTTCACCTATGAAAAAAGGAAAATTGATGAAATAACGAAGAAAAAAAAAGTATAAAGTAGTGTGCATGTAGTTGATGACCCCATAGAAAGTGTCTGACCAAGGCGGTCATGCGCCGATGGACGGACGGCGCCGGAAGAGACTAGGAGTATATGTATGCATGTACTTTCGATTCATGCACATTCCCCTTTTCCTTATTTCTTTCTTATTTTTTTATTTCAGGGTTACATGGGAGTGGTAATAAATGAGATAATTGGTCCGGAATTAAGAAACCGCCCCGTAGGAAAGCCAAGGTCCAAGGACAATTGGTCCCCTCCCTTGCCATAGGGTTTTTATAAGCTCGTGTCCTTTGCTTGCGTTTGGAGAATCTCGAGACTCCCCCATCCCTTTCTCATTCTCATGTCTTTTTCTAATTTCCCCCTCCCCCTCTTTTAAGAAGAATATTCTCCTCATTCCTCTTATTATTGATATGCTTCATTCCCTCTTCTTCTGACCCCCCTCTCAAAAAAAATTGTTTTCTTCTCTCTCTCTCTCTCTTTTTTTTTTTTTTTTGTTTTCCCTTTTGCCACAGCTATTTTCCCCCAAAAACAAATGCCTTGAGAAAAGAAGAGAAGCGAACTTTAGCTGTGCAATGTTTTTGACTAAGTTGGCCCATCTCACTTTGATTTAGTACCTTATGTTGGAGCTAATTGAGTTAAATCGCTATCCCTAAGTCTTTGGTCAAGCTGCAAAATGATCCTTTATCGCTATAATGCTTTAGACGAAAGAAGCGGGAGAATATATGTATGATCATATGATATTTTAAATTCGAGAATCATCGAGTGAACACATTTATGAGGAGAGATTATTAATTTACATTCAAAGATGAGTCTAAGTTTTTTTGTTATGTGGTGAATAATAAATGAGTTGAAAATTATTTTAAAAAAATTAATGAATGAAAATATTATGGTCAATAATAAAAATCCTAAATACTGCTAGGGGGGAGTGAGTGTAGGGAGTGAGGGTGTAGGCTTAGGGGGTAGGACGAAGTAGAGTGATAGGAGACTGTGGGTGGGGAGGCAGTGGGGGCCTGAGATGTCATTTCAGCAAAAGCTGATGGCTTCAATTGTAAATTGCATCTTCCTTCCTCTCCTTCCCAAGCAATAAAGAGAAACCTCAGTGCCCTGACTTGACTCTCTTGTCGTTTTGCAAGGAAATGATCTTCTTTTCCCTTTTTTTTTTTTTTTTTTTTAATCCCTTTCTCTTCTGTAATGACACAAACGCACACACACCCTCTCTCTCTCTCTCTCTCTCTCTCTCTCTATTCCAGACCCAACACTCACTGTTTCAGCTCAGTCTCACATTAACTTCTCTCTCTCTCTTCTCTTTCTCTCTCTAGCTGGTGTTCATCTGCTGGACATCTCATTCAAAATCCCTGAATTCTCGCACAAATCTCTCTCGTTCCCCCTCTCTGTCTTTCTTAACTCTCGAGTCATGATTAGGGTTCTCCGCTCTTCTGCTCCTCCTTCTCCTTCTCTTTCTTCCTTGCCTTGCATGACATTACCCACCTCTCCATAGCTGCTCCGGACACTGGGCTCTTTCTTCCCAACCAAAGAGCCTCGCTTTCTTCTTCTTTCTGTCGTTTGGGAATTCAAAGGAGAGATCTTTGTAGATATAACCTGGCTTAGTTTCTTTCTTGTTTCTTTTTTTCGTTTTCTGTCATCCCTTCCTTTCTTGTTTTAGATGTGAGGCAGCTGGGGCTCTGGGGGGCTTTTTAGCTGGTTATTTTCTTGGGTTCAGTAGGGAAGAGGAGGAGCTGGTTTCGTTTGCTTGTCTTGGAAAAAAGAGGGGAGTTTCGCGAGCGAGTTCAGGAAGAAAAGATAGAGAAGGGGGAAAAGAACCGAAAAGTTCACCTTCAAATCTTGGTAAAAAAGGGTCTTGGATCTTTTTGGCCATTTACAGCAAAAATTCTCTCGAGAGGGACGGTGTGTCTTCGTAGCTCTATCTGCCCGTAACGGCAGTCTAGAGAGAAACGAAGGAAAAAGAAAATACGGCACAAGCGTTTGTGCTGTCTGAACGCAGCCAAAAACTGTGTCCTTCTCAGACCCATCTCTTGGTTCTCCTTTTAGAACCCTTCTTCCACAAGCCTTTGCGTAAGACCCCAAAAAGAAAAGGAAAAATTCTGAAGAAGAAGAGTCCAACAAGCTTTCTTTCACAAAGGGAGGGGCTTTCGGGAGACAAGCTGCGACGGAGAAGAGTCCTTTAACTTAGCACCAATATAGAGAGGGTCTTCAAGCTCGGGTTCGGTCGAGGGAGAAAGAAATGGCGATGACGATGGTGCCTCACAGGGAGAGCAGCAGTGGAAGCATCAACAAGCACTTGACCGACTCGGGCAAGTACGTGAGGTACACAGCGGAGCAAGTGGAAGCTCTCGAGAGGGTCTATTCAGAATGCCCTAAGCCCAGCTCTCTGCGCAGACAACAGCTGATTCGGGAGTGCCCCATTTTGTCCAACATCGAGCCTAAGCAGATCAAAGTCTGGTTTCAGAATCGCAGGTAAAGCACGGGTTTATGCGTGATGAAGAGAGTTCATTCAAACCAGTCTATTGGGTCGTGCAAAAAAATCGTCTTGTAAGCCCCGTGGTTTATGTCGACAGGTTTTCCTTGGTAATTTTGCGATAAAGGTTGTTGTTTGGCCTACGCAGGTGTCGAGAGAAGCAGAGAAAAGAGGCCTCAAGACTCCAGACGGTGAACAGGAAACTGACGGCCATGAACAAGCTCTTGATGGAGGAGAATGATCGGCTGCAGAAGCAGGTTTCGCAATTGGTATGCGAAAATGGCTACATGCGTCAGCAACTCCATACTGTATGTTCTTACTTCGTGTTTGCTGTGTACTTGGTCTTCTTTGTAGTTAGATCTCTTTCTTTGATCAAAGATCACGGTGAAGGTTAGAGAAACAGATCTTGAAAACTGAATAGCTTGCACTAGAGATGATTCCTCTGTATTATATGACATCTCTGGAAAATAAGACGCTGGAATTGGAATCAAATCTCGAGAGTTTTGCGTTTAGTTTTGCCCAGCCCGTGCTAGTTATCAGATGATCGCTGAGTGTGTTTTTTCCCCCTTTGAATTATAAATGTAGCTAGAGAAAGATGCTTTGGTTTTTAAACACCCATTTCGGTTTGATTTGCTTCTTTCCTTGCTGAATAGACTATTTTATATTTTCCTTTACACAATTTGACACTGTTATTGCGAATGTGTTTGGAATTATTTGCAGACATCGGCTACTACTACCGATGCAAGCTGCGACTCTGTGGTTACTACTCCTCAGCACTCTCTCAGAGATGCAAATAACCCTGCTGGGTAATCCCAACGAATAGTGGACATGGCTTGCTATTTTACCTCAGAATCTGAGATTGTGGACCTAAAATTTAACATTTTCTCGACAGGCTCCTCTCCATTGCGGAGGAGACATTGGCGGAGTTCCTCTCCAAGGCTACAGGAACTGCTGTCGATTGGGTTCAAATGCCTGGGATGAAGGTTGCCATTGCCTATCAGAAAGCTTGATTTCCTTTCACTTCTACTCTCTCTTGTTTCGTGTAGGGATGAGATGTTGTTCCCATAACTCTAAGCATATCTAATAAGATTCGTCAATTGTTGTTTCAGCCTGGTCCGGATTCGGTTGGAATCTTCGCCATTTCACAAAGTTGCAGTGGAGTGGCGGCTCGAGCCTGTGGTCTTGTTAGTTTAGAACCAACCAAGGTAAGTCATACATTGCATCAGGTGAACTTTTGAGCAGTTCTTTTTTTTTAGGTATGTTAAGAAAGATCAGAGTGGCTAACTTTTCATTAACTCAATCTCAAATCTTATTAAATTTCGGCAGATTGTCGAGATCCTCAAAGATCGTACTTCATGGTTCCGGGACTGTCGGAGCCTTGAAGTCTTCACCATGTTTCCTGCCGGAAATGGTGGAACAATCGAACTTGTTTACACGCAGGTGAAAAATCTGGCTTATGCATTTAGTTGATTATGGTGGGCTTTTCTGATTTTTCCTGGCTGTAGTGACTATTTGTTGTATGTTAAACTGCATCAGATTTATGCTCCAACTACTCTGGCTCCTGCACGAGATTTATGGACTCTCAGATATACCACGACTCTAGAAAATGGCAGTCTTGTGGTAACATTGCCTGCTTGCTGCTTTGTTTTCTTTATTCTTGTTAGGTTTATTTCTTAATCTTCTTATTCCCTTGGTATTCTTGTTCCAAGATATGTGAGAGATCTCTGTCCGGATCTGGTGCCGGCCCCAACCCAGCTTCAGCAGATCAATTTGTGAGAGCTGAAATGCTTCCTAGTGGCTATTTGATTCGCCCATGCGAGGGTGGAGGATCAATCATTCACATTGTCGACCACCTCAATCTCGAGGTCCGTAGTTTCTCAATGAGGACTCTTGCCATTCTACTCAAGAAACGGAATTTTTTATTTAGCATCTAATTGCAGGCCTGGAGTGTTCCTGAGGTTCTTCGACCACTTTATGAATCATCCAAAGTTGTGGCCCAGAGAATTACTATTGCGGTAAGTTCTGTTTGTTGCCAGATGTCACCAACTTAATTATGAATGAAGGTTTATGTTTTTGGAATGATTTGGGAGAGGCATAGTGGAGAATTGTGGATTAAGAATGTTAGATGGCCATTGATACATTATTAATTTCTGTGAAGGCTCTTCGATACATCCGGCAAATTGCTCAGGAGACGAGTGGGGAGGTGGTTTATGGTTTGGGAAGGCAGCCGGCAGTTTTGAGAACTTTCAGCCAAAGATTGAGCAGGTAGCTATCTTGCGCAACTTAATTTCTTGGATCCTCTGGCTGGTAGCCTATATATTTTGTCTCATTATTCCTATCTTGAACACCCATCCACTACTAATAATATATATATATCTCTGTACTAATCATAATGCATGAGTCACTTTGCTAATATGACCTTTCAATGGTCTACTTGTTTTAGAGGCTTTAATGATGCACTAAATGGATTCAATGACGGTGGGTGGTCATTGATGAATGGTGACGGTGCCGAAGATGTCATGATTGCTGTCAATTTCTCTAAAAAATTGAATGCTACATCAAATCCTGCTAATCCCCTTTCGTTTGTGGGAGGAATCCTATGTGCCAAAGCTTCCATGTTACTACAAGTAAGTTCGATTCACTGACATCGAAGCATGTAGCATTCATATCTTGATCTGATCTATACTTTTTTTTGATGTGCGACATAGGTTTGGACTCCATTGATTAAAAATTTGTCACCAAACATTCAGTTCGTAAGATAGAAGGTTAAAACTTATGAATTAGATAGATTGACTAGGACGTTGTTTAGTTGTACTGATGGAGTTACTTCGTTTAGTTCAATTACTATCTTTGGTCTTCTTTTTCCCCTTGATGAGTTCACTAGGATGTCTGAACATTTTCTTCCCTTTCCTTTGGTCATTAGTTATGCACAAGAGTTGTCATTTTCAGTATAGGGCTTCTCTGTTCCCTTCGACTAGGCACAGCACTATATTGCCGGTGCATTTTATCTGTTGGAGTGTCATTAAGTATGATCCTCAGTTAGCTTTGCCCATCTCCCGATCTGGAGGATAATAGTATCGGGGAACTCTTGTACTTTCTATGAGTCCATTGTATGTTTTAAACTTTCAACTGATGAAATGTTTTTGCCTGCCAGAATGTCCCTCCTGCTGTGTTGGTCCGGTTTCTGAGGGAGCACCGCTCAGAATGGGCTGATTTTAATGTGGATGCTTATTCTGCTGCATCATTAAAAGCTAGTCCATTTAGCTATCCTGGTATGAGGCCCACAAGATTCACCGGGAGTCAAATCATCATGCCCCTTGGTCACACAATTGAGCATGAAGAGGTACTTTTTAGGATGGATAGGAGGTTCAAAATGCCAAACTATGAGACTGAAAAGTACTTGTACAAGCTTCTTGTAGTTGAAAACTTCGTCAAGCAACTGATATATACTTAAGTGTTACTCCTGAATGTATCAAGTTCAAATGAAGCAATTGAGATACATAATATTGTTTCAGTTTAGAAGAGCACATAACGTAAGAGGAGCATGGTGAATTACTCAGACAACCTGAAAGGAGCATGGCGAAAACTCAATTTCTTGCTAATTATGGATTGGGATACTTCTAACTATCATTTTCTGATGCAGATGCTTGAAGTTATCCGTCTTGAAGGCCATTCTCTTGCTCAAGAAGATGCTTTTGTATCAAGAGATATTCATCTTTTGCAGGTGCTCTTCTCAGTCCGATGTGGAGTATATATGGATAGAGATCATAGTTTTATCATTCCCATTTGTTTTAGCTTCTATATTTTTCATGATATGTTAGTTAAAAGATATCTATAGGCCACAGAAGGCCTTAAACCCCAAAGAGAAATACATCAGATGTTAGTGTTACTTATCGTAAGTTATTTAACAACGGCCTTATTGTCCTCTTATCTTTACCTATTTTGGGCAGATCTGCAGCGGGATAGATGAGAATGCAGTTGGAGTCTGTTCTGAACTTATTTTTGCACCAATTGATGAAATGTTTCCTGATGATGCTCCACTGCTACCCTCTGGTTTCCGTATCATACCACTGGATTCAAAATCAGTTGAGTTGACCTGAGTTCTACTGAAGTTTTTCAGTTTTGCTCGTCTCTAATGAAACCTCTAAACAGATGTTAATGCTAAATCAGCTATTAGTTATCCTAACAGGCACTAATGTTTACATTGCTGTGCAGTCTGATGTACAGGATTCTCTAACAACAAATCGGACCCTTGATCTGACATCGAGTCTTGAGGTGGGGCCTGCATCAACAAATTGTGTTGGAGATGTTGTGCCAAGCCATGGTGCACGATCTGTTCTGACTATCGCCTTCCAGTTCCCATTTGATGCCACCACACAGGATAATGTGGCAGTCATGGCCAGGCAGTATGTCCGTAGTGTTATTTCATCTGTGCAGCGGGTTGCAATGGTCATATCTCCATCAGGATTGGGGCCTTCCATTAACCCCAAGCTTTCACAGGGATCTCCAGAAGCTCTAACACTTGCTAACTGGATCTGCCAGAGCTACAGGCATGTTCTGATAATTTGATTGAATTGGTCTTCTTTTGGTGCATCTCACTCTGTGTTTGTTGTGATTTGCCACTCATCAAGCTGATGCTCCACTATCTCTCTCCCTCTTTCATGTGTGCACGTGCATTCAAGAGGAGGAAGAGAGATCAGTGGACCGCCTTACATAGCTGTAGAAACTATAGATGTGACACTCAATTCTTCTCTGTCTCTAACTGATAGGATTTTGTTCTCTGGCAGCTTCTATCTAGGAACAGAATTGCTGGGATCTGATTTGCTTGGTGCTGATTCTATGTTGAAGACTCTTTGGAGTCATCAGGATGCCATATTGTGTTGTTCATTGAAGGTATCAAATATCTGTTATTTGTGTTACTAGGAAATTGTTAAAAGTAAATCTCGCCATGTAATAGCAATGACTCATGAAAGTCTTCCTCTTGGTTTGGCAGTCTATTCCAGTTTTCATCTTTGCAAACCAGGCAGGACTTGACATGTTAGAGACCACTTTGGTGGCTTTACAAGATATCACTTTGGATAAGATATTTGACGAGTCAGTCCGCAAAGAATTGTCCCCCGAGTTTGCCAAGTTAATGCAAGAGGTATTTTTATCATTCTTTAAGCTACATGATGATAAGCGTTAGGGATGTGCGAAAATGTCTAATCTACTCTGAATTTCATCTCAGGGCTTTGCATACTTGCCCTCTGGAATTTGCATGTCGACGATGGGGCGACATGTCTCATATGAACAAGCGATCGCGTGGAAGGTCCTTTCTGCGGAGGAGAACACTGTCCACTGCCTCGCTTTCTCTTTCGTGAATTGGTCTTTCGTGTGAGCATAGCCTAATATATTCTTTTTTTGAACACCCTCTTGCTGCTGTTGAATAGATGTGAAAAAACTAAAGAGGGGTTAGGAGTTTTGTCATACTGAAAAAAAAAAAAAGAACACATCCAATTCCCCAATTTTTTATTTAATGAAAATTTCCATGTGATGTGCATAATCTCTCTTGCCTTTAAGAGGTCGGTCCTTTTGGCGTGGAGCTTCAGGGTGCTGTTTCTAAGGATCCTTGAGGAATGGATCCCCACTCCCATCTCAGAAAAAAAGAGCAAAATAGCTTTTGTTGGTCTTTGGTACCTTTTAAATATTTGTGCTACCATGTTTTGTATGATGGCGAAAGAATTCGAGGAGACCCGACCCGACCCGTCCTAGGATCGGTCCCTCGGGATCGTAGAACTGCGCACATCCATTCTTTGCCGTGTCCTTTTCTTGGTCACTGTAGCTAGCAGCACTCGCTCTCTTTTCAAATGATACTCTTAGTACAGTGTGAACTTGGTAAGTGATTAGAAAGAAGATAGCAATGAAGCTTTCTTTGTTTTTGTCTTCCGGTTCTGCGGCTTTATGTCCCTGTCGGTAGCCGGTGAGAGGCGTTGTATGTCAATGCGAGAATCTTTGTTCAGAAGCCTTTGTGATTCCGTTCTTTTGCAGATGTCAAGCAAAGCTGTCCACCATATTTTGCTGAATATGTCTCTCACATGCTTTGCTTTATGCAGTCTCTGTCTCTTTTTGGTCCTTTTGAAACCTTTTTGGCTGGAACGTGACAATGGTGGCCATGGCTGAGTAATTTACTTCATCTGCTCCTCCTCCAGATTTCAGGCTGAGGCGATCTCCCTGCAGACTTCACTCCTTAAACCCGAGCACAGTCTGCATTAAATACAAAGAAAATTATTTTCCTCTACCCTTGTCCCTCCGCCATTCATTGAACTCTTGTACCCTTTTTTCTCTTTCTCGATGCGAAGTTCATCGATTTTCTTGGAAAATTAGATTAGATGGGACTTCACAGAACGCCTGGTTTAAACCGGTCGGACTGACTATCCGTTCTTGGGTCTTATTGGTTTCTCATCACTAGCAGTTTGCTGGTTAGAAAAGCGAGCAGTTTGAATGGGTTCTCGACCTGGTTGAATCGGCCGCGCAATCTGGAACTTTTTCGAAAGCTGGTCCCAGAATCATCATTTCCACAACTGGACACCCGTACTATATATACCCCTAAACTACAAGCTAGTGGGCCGGCCGCTCATTGGCAATGGCTTGGTTTAAGGGATCCCCATCATTCCATATATTATGATATTACTAATCAAATTTTTCTGAGGCCAGGCGGTCACCTTTTATGTCATGTCCATATCCTCCGCACTCGGCCGGCAAATTTGCACTTTCTATCCAAGGGAGGAGGCTCAGCCCTACACAAAAAAATAAAATAACAAATGCTCACAAGACTCGAACGATCCATGGTGGCATCAATCCCCGCTTCTCCCATCTTTCTTATCCCTCATAGGGGGAACTTCCGGTAAACTCTACTAGTCCTAGGGGGCCGGTCGAACCTTATGGTATGAAGGATAACCGATATCTCAAGTCCAAGGTTGGATAGACAAAGAACTTTTTAATGATTACAGCTTCCCCTACTCGTTGAATTATAAATTGTTCTTCCCTGTTTGGTAAGATACCTCCAATTTGCGGACGCGAAGTTTTGGCATTTTTCGACACGAACTCATATAAGGAAGTCCTATTGTTTGATTCATTATCGAGTCGAATTCCATTCACACTAAGTGGCATTTTTCCATATAAATCAATCGGTGTTGGAAGATAAGTGTATGCAAACCTAACTTTTGACGTGACGTTCGTTTTGTGGCATGCAAGTTATGATAAAAAGTCAAAAAAAGCAACCTCGATCGACATCTCAACTACACTCTCGTTCCCACCATTTTCTGTGTCATAAATATGAGGGAAACAACCCTCTCACTAATTCGATGAAAGCGTGAGTTATGGCTTTTTCCAACCCTCATTAACTCTCAGATCAAGATATGTATATATCTCCATCCCCGCACCTGTCGAATTTTCAAATACTGAATCTACATTAAGATCTATTCGAATAATAATTTCTTTGCAATACATTGATTAATGGGCTTTTTCTATGGTGCACTAGCGATGCAAAGAGAATCATTTGGACAACCGAAGTTCGGGCGCCGGCAATGATATAACTTTTGGCTATGGCAACGGTATTCTTTTCAATAGTAAGTAAAAGTTCCTATTTCGTGACAGGTTGCATAAAATAGAGCGTGACTAAACTTGTCAAAATGGGTTCAAAATATCTTATCGGAATTAACAAAACTGGTCAATTTGTGTGGGACCTTTTTTTGTTTCTTTTTTTTGGTTAGCCCAACCCAACTTGCCCATTTGACACATCCTAGGCATGATCTGTGTAAATTCTTAGGAAAAATTTAAATAAGAGTCTGAAGTGCCTTCATTTTTTCAAATAAGGATCTTAAATGGATTTTGTTTCAAATAAGGGTATGGAGTGCCATAATTTTCTCAAATAATAGCTTGAAATAAATCTTATTTCAAATAAGAGCCTGAAGTGGTTATATCTGTTCCAAATAAAAGCCCGACTTTTTGGGAAATCAAGGGCATTTTAGTCATTTATCCTTTTTTTTTATGAATTTTTTGTTTTTTTCTTTCTTTTTTCCTTTTCCTAGTTTTGCTTCCTTCTTCACTAATGGCCGGCTGGGCACCACTGATGTCAGAAAGGGTTGGGTGAGGGCCACCCTTGCCAGCCCTTAATAGCCCTTGTCAACCATGAGCAAGGCCACCGTCATTAGATCTGGCAAGGGTTGACCTTCCTTGGGGACAACGAGGGGTTAGCGACCCTCACCCTAGGGGAGGGCCCCCTCGCAACCATTGGTAGGGTTGGCCCTCACCAAATCCAGGTGAGTGTTGCCTCGCTAGCAGTCGGTGAGCATTGCTAAGCTCTCGTCGGAGGGAAAAAAAATGAAAATGAAAAAAGGAAAGAAAATAAAAGAATAAAAAATAATTTGAAATCTAGGTGACCGTCACCTTGCCAGCGGCTGGCATGGGTTGCTGAGCCTTTGTCGACGGCTACTAGCCCTAAAAAAAAAAAAAAAAAAAAAAAGTGAAAAAAGGAAAGAAAGAGAAAATAATTTAAGATTAAAATTGTAATTGGACAAAAATACCTTTAATTGGTCAGAATATTTAGCTGACTGGCGATCAGCAAGGTCAGACCTTTATTAGAAACTACCATGACCACTTTAGATATTTATATGAAATAACGATATCTATTTCGGACCCTTATTTGAGAAAATGAGAATAATTCAAATCATTGTTTGGAATTTTCCCAAATCCTTATCTAACTAGGTAATCTCTTTTCTTGTCTTTTTTAAATCATAGAGATATCTACGTCATGGCCTCTCTCGTCACAATCACGTTGTCTATTGTAAGCCCTTCGTGTTTACGGCATCAAACGTGATGAGAGGGTTTATTCAGAGCAATCACGGTGTGGCTAAGAGGAGGTCGGGCCGTCTCCATCGTCACCATCATCTTCGATTACAAGCCTTTGAATTGACTTTTCTTTAATCGCCGAATGTAAGGATGGAAATCAATTCCAAAATAGGCGAAGACGATACCAAGAAAAAAAAAAGAAAAAAAAAAGAAAAAACCCTCATGGCAGCCTTCTTTGATTTGGCCCGTTTGTTCTCGACTTCTAGCAAGAGAGTTTTCGGATAGTTCGGTATTTAGTTCCTCGGACCAACCGTTTCGACCAACCAATGACTGCCCAGAAAAAAATAATCTGATTATGCTTTTGATTTTTATTAAGTCGATTAATCACGTGTCGAGAATCGAAATTAGGATCAACATCCATTTTTGGGACACGAAAAGAGATTGATCCGCGAGATGCTTTGGTCTTTTTATTAGATACCGAGGACGAGGAATCCGTGGCTTTTCCTATGGGCGAATCAAGGATTTGACGGTTATCTTTGCACGCGAAGGAAAGCAGAGAAAAGACCATTTATAGCTCCCTATCTTTATTCGTGCAATTTGACTTTTGTTGGACGAAAAGTTTGAATGCCTTGAAAATTCTATGGATGGAAGGCACAATTGCTCGTGGGATCGCGTGCGATTTTAAAGCTGGAAATATTGGATGAAAAAGCAAGATTTTCTTGTCTAGACGAAGAAAAAAATTTAAACAAATTCATTTGACTCGTGCGATTGTGCCAAACACAGATAATCTTTAGAAATTATACAATTTTTGTTTTTCTTTTGGATCCGACAGTAACTATCCAATTCAGGTGCGCATTTTTTTCAATTATTATTTCTTTTTTTGTTGTGACCGAGGATCCGCCGAAACATGCTCTTGTCGGCTTACGCCGATTTGGGGTCTCACGGGTCTCCGTGATGGAGGACCTGTAGCAACTATACATTGAGGGAAACTGGCCTAGCAACCCACCGATGGAGCCCTCGCTTTAATTGCTAGCAATGCAGGGTTTTGAACCCTTGAGAGATCTCAACCAACTGTGCTGTCCACGGGTGAGTATTTTTCAAATAAGAACTTTGGTTGGTTGGTAACTATTCTGATCATTAGAGATGGGCTATTTTAGTATAAAAAAAGTATTTTGTTTATTGTTTTAGTTTTTCTTTTCTTTCCTTTTCTTTTATATTATCTTTTTCTCTTTCCTCCCCTCCCCTGAGTTCAGCGACCTCTGCCATGGCGGATGAAGGGAACATTGAAAAATAAAAAAACAGAAAAAAAGGAAAAGATTTTAAAAGTCGAAAGATGAATATACCCTTTAGCTATTAAGATTATGCCCTTTTTTGAGACTGAATGGTCACTCTATGTTTTATTTGAAATAAATTTTACTTCAAGTTCATTATTCTAAATCCTTATTTGAAATAAATTTTGTTTTAGACTTTTATTTAAGAAAATGAGAGTATTTTAGGTTTTTATTCGGAATTCTTCCATGAGATTATGATTGATTGGGTAATTTTTTCTGAATAACATGTTTGTTTCGAAAAGAAAGCCAACTTTTGGAATCATGGAAAGAAAAGACAGAATTCTCGGACCATGTTGGATTTGTGTTTTAAACAAGTTTTGGTGGATTCCATCTACGCCTTCAGTCCATCCATAACACAAAAATGAATGGTACGGGAAGATCGTGGGGTTAATCAATCGTTAAACCCTATGATTTGACTTGCAGAGGAACATCAAACTGCACGACGCCTTGCCTCCATAGCTGCATAAATGCCAAGAATTCAACCCAAAGCAAGAGAATCCCTCTTTGGGTGTTTCGCTCTCCTTGATTTAACATACGTGCATCGTCTGTAATAAAAGAAACCCTAATCTTGCTAAGGATTTAATTGCGCCAAAATAATCCTAGACTTTAAGGAGATTTACCCATTAAATTTGGATTCAAGATCAATGAATTTTTGGCTACAAAAATGTGATGAGTCACCGGAATCATTGCTTTGTAATTACTAATTATCACGTTATTGAGTTCGAGACAGAAAATAAGACATAGAACTTGCAAGAGCCGTCACTAGCGTTATATACCAAACTGCTCCGGAGGACTTGGATCTTCATATCTTGGACGCTTCTTTTATTGCTGTCGAGCGCGCATTCGTTCGCGAGGGCGTCAAGGAGACGAGATCCTCGAGACCCACGATTGATTCGTTGTACCTCGAGCATAAGTACAACTTTGTGTGCATTCTGTCCCAACATTGCACTGTCTGAACCTGATTATTTAATGGAAATGACACGTCCGAGCGACAAGGGACAGGCAAAGATCCTATGGCTCACGCCTCGCGTGCTCTTAATGCGCTTAAATAGTGATAAATTCTTCGCTGCTTTTATAGTTTATACGGTTCAGCATCTCTGAGTGGCTTTGAGTCTCAAGGCATAATTTTAAGGGTCTTTAATGCACCGTTCTACTTTGTAAAGACTCAGAAAATCAAGACAATTCTCCTTTGCTGTGGCTTTGAGGCTTTTAAGGAAAGTAATTTTATGGGCTAAACAATTTTTTTTTTCCCAACTTGCCGTCGTCAAAATATCTAAATTACTACCGAGGCAAATCCTAGTGGTCACTATTCTCATATGGGAATAGTAGGGTAAGGAGTTCGATTCCTCATTTTCTTAGGAGATTGAGGTTTGGATGTTTAGTTTCAAGTGTGAGATTTGACTATCATATTATGCAAAGAAGTAGGATAAAAGTTTAAAAGTGAGTTAAGAGTTAAAGTAAAACGTATAAAACAAAAATGTATCTAAATGCCAATTTTTGCACTATCCAGAGTTGCACAACACTATTGTCGCCTCGCCTAGGGTCATGTGACCTACGCCGCTGATCGCCTAGGGCCACGTGATGTCAATAGCCTGTTGCTTGGAGTTAGGGGTGAGCATTAGTTTAGGGTTAATCTTGGACTGGCCGAACTTGGCTAGTCCTAGCTTAGTGCCCAATGGGGATTGAGCCGATCCTTGGTCCTTAGACCGGTGGACTCTGTATTATGCAGGTTGGTCCTAGGACTTATAATATATGATTAATATCATGAAAAACCTAAAACTAGTATATTTATGATAGTTTTACCATAAACTAATTTTTGACCATTAAAAAACCCAAACTAGTACCATTGTAACAAATTTACCTTAAATGACCATAAAAAACCCAAATTATGATGAACTTACCCAAAACTAATTTTGTTGACTGCTAAAAATCTTAAATTAGTGCATTTGTGATAGATTTATCTTTCATTGAATTAGATTAATACCACAAAAAATCATAAAATTGGTATAATCGTGACAAACGAAAAGTAAAATCACAAGCTGATATACTAATTAACTGTCATGTATCATTCGATTCGACAATTTGATAGTAAAAATTAATAGAAATTAACAAATGGCAAAGTATTACAAGTGTACCGATTTTGAGTAAATTTGTCAAAGATATACTTATTTGAGAATTTCGGTTCTCAAAAAATTAGTTTAAATAAATTTATTAAAAATGTACTAGTTTGGGATTTTTATGATATTAACTCTATAATGTATAAATATAAAATATTATATATTTTTGTCTCCTATTATCTCTATTTTTTTTTATGGTTCTACTTGTAAATTAGGAAGTAAAATCCTTGCCTAGATTTTACCATAAAAAGAAAAAGAAAAAGAGAAACCCTCTTTGCTTATCTCAGCCTCATTCGCCCCTGCTTATCGCTCATCTCTAGCCTCTCCCTACTTATCTCACAAGCGCAATTTAGCTACTGAAATCACCCTCTTCTCTTGGCCCACTTTGCAAATAGAGCTCAACAATCGCAAATGAAAATTTATATTGTTATCTTATTTTAAATTGGCGTGTTCCTCGGTTCCAAGTTTAACAAGATTGGTTTCTAGTTCGAAAAATTAAGGACCAGTACTATAATGTTGGTCATTGGGTTAAGCGTTGGATTAGCCTAATGCTCACCCCTACTTGGAGTCGCACAAGAGATGTTGGCATTGCCTGAGCTTTCACCACGGCATCGGCATCGGCATCGTGTCCCATGAGCTTTCTTCCGCTCTCCCTTTTTTTCTCCATCTTATTGTATAAATCGCTTTAGCACCAAGTATTTCACACACATGTGTACTAAATATCATGTGCTTTTCGTGGCATTCTTTTGAGCACGTCCCGTCCTTGCGTCCTTTGCTTAATCGCAAAGCTCGAAAACTCTGACCGCACATGTGAGTTGGGCGGACATTATTCACCTATAACCGGAAGATCGGCTCTTAAAATATTTGCTTTTGGGTTGCTTTTTGCCTGGCTTTTTGTGGGGGGGCCTTACGACACACACGTGTCTCCTAGGTCACACGTAATTAGCGAACTGAGCCACGCCCCCACATCGTACGTTAAAACCAATACGTACCACATCATTTTTCTTTCTTCTTTCTTTTGGCTTCAATTGATTTTCTTTTTCCTTTTTCTCCGACCTTTCTTTTTTTTTTTTCATTTTTCCGAAAATGCATGTGATAGTGGCGTGGCGTCCAATGGAATTTGTGAATTACGCAGCGCCCTCTTTTGTACCAGCATTTTCGGCCTTTGTGGGGTTCCCTTCCGGTCAATAATAACCCGAAAATTAAAGGAAAATACTTTTTACTTCTATCTTCTCATTAAAATTATAATTAATGTCACAAAAAAATTTAAATTTATACACTAATGAAAAATTTGCCCCAAACTAATATTTTGATCATCAAAAAATAAAAATTGATATAATCGTGACAAATTTATCTTTTCGTTAATTTTCGTTAAATTAAATTAATATTCTAAAAAAATTAATATATCTATGACAAACGGAAGGTAAAACATTAAATTCGTACACCCGTCAATGTTATGTGTCGTCTAACTCAATAATTTAACAGTAACATTTAATGAAAATTAACGAAAAAACAAATTTACCACATATATGCAAATCTAGAGTTTTTAGTGGTTAAATAATTAGTTTGTGATAAATTTATTATAAGTATATGGATTTGAGATTCTTGTAGTATTAATTGTAAAATTTAAAATATTATTCAGATCTCATAAAAATAAGGAGAAGAGTCATAAGCGAATCTATGTATCAATTAGGATTAAAAAAAGAAAAAAGAAATCAAAGTGCTGCAAGATGTGAGAAAGTTTCGAACTAAATAAAATCAAAAACAGAAAAGCTGAATCCAAACGGATCTTTACTAAAATAATCCGCCCACCCCGAATTTAAATATTCACGTTGAATATCCGGGGGAGAAGAATACAAATAATTAGGGCAACGCAACGCCATGTCACGAATTACATCCCCAAATCAACAAAGAAATCACAAATCGAAGGGGAAAAACAAAATAAAATTAAATAAAGAAAAACAAGAAAACTGGAGGAAAATATTTCCAGCCCCCTCTCTCTCTCTCTCTTTTGGCTTCGATTTTTCCTCTCGACGCCCCTCTCTCTTCGCCCCTTCTCGATCTTCACGGCTCGCTCTCCCTGCCTCCGTCTTTCTCCTCCTCCTCCTCCCCCCCATCTGAATCCCCCCCCCGCCCCGCCCCGCCCCGTCCCCCGCCGGAATAATTAGGGTTTTTCCGAGCTCCTCCCGAGCAACTCGGCAGCCTGCTATTCAGAGCCTCTCTCTCTTTGGAACTCGAATCTCGAGCTCGCTGCCCCGTCCCGGCAGCCGCGCCTCGATTCGCGCTCCTCCTTCCTTCCTTCCCGAGGGCGCTTCGGATGTGACCCGCCCTCCCGCCCTCCCGCGCCGCCCTTCCCTCGCCATTCGCCGCTCCTGCCGAAGATGTTCTGGAAGCTCCCCGTCTTGTCCGCCTCCTCTCCCGTGAGTCCCCCGATTCTTATCCCTAATTTTTTGCCCCCCTCCCCCTCCCCCCGCCCCCGCTCCGGCTGGCGTCCGGATGCCTTTTCCCGCTCGTCTCGGTCTCGCCATTTCGAGAATCCGGATGCTGTCAGCTCGCGGCGGATTCTTGTTTTCGTTTCTCTCGGCGCTGCTGCCTGATGTGGTTTTTCTTCCGCGGCAATTAGAGCCGCGTGGCTAGTTAGATGCGCCCTCCCGAGTTTTTTTTTTTTTTTTTTTTTTTTTTTTGTGCGTACCGGCAGTGGTGGCTTGGTAGTTTGTTTTTTCTTCGCGGTGCTGGATCGTGTTCGGTCTGGTGATTCCCGTCGAGAGAGCTGAAGTCGATGCGCGGTGTTCTCGTCTTTAGTTATCTAGATTTAGTCAATGTGCCGGAGTGCGCTGTAGTCGAGTGTGTTATGTGCTGGCACTCTACTCAGGCGTCTCGCCGGTGTTGCACGTATGCATTGCGAGAGTTCTCTTGCTGAATTGTTAGTTGAGATTTGAATTGCTTTCGAGGATTTTTTATTTTTTATTTTTTTGCATTGTTGGGCTTGTCTGAGATAGTCTTCTAGGTGGATACCGTCTTAGTTTGATCGAACAGTGTTTGTTCGCCTCGGAAAACGAAGCATCGGTTACAATTGAAAACTTCACTGAGTTTGGTTTCTCTTGCATCCTGCTTCAGTGCTGCAGTATGTGCTGTACCATCTGTTCTTTTTCTCGAGGAAAAGTTTGAGAATGCATCTGCGTTTGATCACAGCTTCAGTCCTGCCTCTGAACTTATCGTTGCTTTTACAGGTGGAGTCGCTACTCGACAAGGAAGATTACACATTGGAGGAGCTTTTGGATGAAGAAGAGATTATCCAAGAATGCAAAGCTTTAAACAGTCGTCTAATTCATTTGTAATTTCTTTTTGCTGTCACTGAGGACATTTCCTTGGATTTACTGTTATTTTGTTATCCTATTCATTTGAATGTTTTGACACAAAGTTTTCATACATTTGGATAATTACCCTCCGCTGGATGTTGATGCCTGTAAAACCACACTGATTGTGGCGTGAAGTAGAGTTCCATTCATGCGTTAGATGCTTATGAGATGTATATATTTTCAGCCTACGAGACAGAGCTCAAGTGGAGCAGTTGTTGCGGTACATCATTGAAGAACCTCCTGAAGATTCTGACGGCAAACGTGCTTTCAAGTATGATCCCTTGCCATGACAGAAGGGAAATAATGCTCGTTATGTACTGTATAGTTTTCTTCCTTGACAATTTGGAATCTGCCACATTTTCAGGTTCCCCTTTATTGCCTGTGAGATATTTACTTGCGAGATCGATGTTATTCTCAAGACTTTAGTGGAGGAAGAGGAGGTTTTGGTTTACGAGTTTTTGTGATAGTCCTTTTTCTTGTGTGTTAAGAGTGTATGCAACAATGGCACTCTTTTTCTAATTCAATTATTTTTTTTTAATTGTTGCTCCAGCTAATGGACTTGCTTTTCTCATTCTTGGATCCAAACCGTCCTCATAGTGCATTACTTGCTGGGTACTTTAGCAAGGTATACTTTTCAGCAATGCAAAAGTGGTGTTTGATAATTTGGTGAAGGGCATCCTGCTCATAGCCATTTGAGTTGTAAAATAGGGTTATTGATACTTCGGTGACATGAAGATTTTCAGTCCTCTGCTCTACCAGTACAAAATGTTCTGTGCTTATGAATTTCGCCCCTCGAAACTACCGGTTCTTGCTTCGAACATCCAGTTAAAATGGTTTATTTTGCATTGCAGGTGGTTGTATGTCTCATGTTGCGGAAAACTGTTCCACTGATGACTTATGTTCAAGTGAGTTCTTGATAAGCTCTTTTCTGTAGCATTTCTTTCATGATTAGAAGAAAGTTTTAATTCCTCTTTCAATTTGAGGTCAACTAACCATTTAATGTGTTGGTGATGTTGTTAAAGAGTCTAAATATCCCATTTATTACAAAATATTTGACCCACGAAATCCCACTTGCATCATGGGAAAGCTGGTTGGGGAACTAAAATGTGGTACCGTGATCCAGTATTTCATTTTTGTTTGCTTAATGAGTAATGTCATTCAGTCAAATCAGCCAAACAGACGAATGAGCCAATATTTCATAAAACCGGCTGTGGCATGATATCGAGTTTTAGAGGTTCTATTGTAATCATTTATAGTTAAGAAGTTATTCTGTTATGGCGATGTCAATCCTTAACTAGTGCGATTGTGGGTTGTCAGGATTGGATATGCTAGATGGTTATTGGTACCACATTCCTCCTTCCCTCCCTCCTCCCTCCCCCTCCCCTTCTCTCTCTATGATATTTTGGCTTGGAAAACAACTCATTCCGGGCTTATGAAAGTGATCTGATTCAGGAGGCTGGCTGGGGTGCATAAATAACCAAAGGGTGTTGTGTGCTCGTAGGTCACATCTTATACTTTATATGTACATGTGTCTTTCCCATGGCTGATGATAATGCCGTAAATCTGCATATTTTTGTTTGCACGACAAGCATCTTTGTTAGGACTCAGCATAACTGATTGAAAAATTAGAGGTTTCTCTTCCGCGTCTCTTGATTTCTACTCTTGATGAGTTTGTTTAAGAGAAATGGAGTGCCGTTGATTGATAAATGCATGCTTGATTTTCAAAATCATGGATCTCTTGTAGTGTTATCATTGAACTTACAATTTACGATTAATTGGTTGATTGATTTTTGCATCCAATGTTACTTTTTTGAGTATTGGTAACATTTTCTTCTTATAGGCTCATGAGGATGTTTTCCGCAAGCTTGTTGATTTGATCGGAATTACATCAATCATGGAGGTAACTGATATTTCTCCCTTGTTGCACTTAATCATAAACTCACTTGATTATGGTTGCTAATTATACTGTAACCATGTGAGGAGTTTGTTCATACTTTTTTACTGAAACAACCTTTCTACACAGGTACTGGTGCGACTTGTAGGTGCTGATGACCATGTCTATCAAAATTATTTGGATGTGATGCAATGGTTAGCTGAGAGCAATCTGCTGGAAATGATTGTTGATAAACTGAGTCCATCTGTAAGTGGCAATTGTTGCATTTTTATTTTTGGATGTATTCAGATGACTGTTGAGAAACTGAGTCCATACCCATTTTCAATCCCCATCGATCAATTTTTCTCCCTTCCCAGTTTTCAAACAGAGCCTAAGTAACATTCTAATGACTGTTTTGTCTTTCTGTTGATCAGTGCCCTCCTGAAGTTCAAGCTAATGCTGCTGAAACCCTGTGTGCCATTACTCGAAATTCACCATCAGCTTTAGCCACAAAACTTTCGTCTTCAAGGTTTGCCTCATTGCTATTGACTTGTTTCCTTTATTTTGTGGTTTGTAATTTCTAGTAAGGATCAGTCATTGTGAGTACTTTTGAAACGGCCTTTGATGTTTGTTATGATCCATGCAGCTTTGTTGAAAGAGTCTTTAGTCATGCATTGGAAGAGTCACCTTCAGTATCTGGCCTTGTCCACTCACTTTCAGTCTGCATCTCTTTGCTGGATCCAAAAAGATCGGCGGTTTCTTCCTCTTTGTTTCATTCTTTCCGTGGTCAACACATGTACGAGTGCCCGATAACTGTTAATGCAGAGACTATTAATGCGATGCTTCCAAGACTTGGTATGTCTGAATACTTTCTTCTTTGGTATCATTTGCAAAACATTTTGAAAGGCTGTTCTGTTCTCATCCCAAGCATGTTGTTTATGTGCTTCAGGTATGTGAGACAAGCTTATGCACGTTTTGTTCCCTTCAATAGATAGTTGTATATGCTTTACTATGATAAGGCAATTTCTCTTTTGATTTAGAAATTCTTAAAAGAGTCATTGGGAGGAATTTTTGCTGTGATTGCTTGCGTTTTGTATTAAATTGTCACGGTGCTTCAACATTGATGCCTGTGTAAAGTGAAGCCTTTGTCCGGTCATCTCTGTGTGTGGTGCAGATCATGTGATTTGACCTATTATAATAGAACTCTATGCGTTCTGTGGTAGTCTTCTCTCCTTGCTGTAAGCCTGTAAGGATTCTGTTGGTTGAGAGTGGTTTTTAGGGGATCAAGTGAAGGTCACTGTTCCACCTCTGATTTCCGTCGCATAAGCTGACATCACGTATTAAAAGCAACTCACCTCGTATAGTGATAATTGGTAATCTCTGAAATTGCTTAATTTGTGTTGAAGATGCTAGTCATATGAGTTTGACTCTAAGTGTGTGTAATTAGGAGTCTTCTGGGTGAAAGATTGTACATGTACTGTCAAGTCTTGAGCTTTTAGAGGTATCGAAATTCATTTGGAGTGTGTTCCTATGACCACCTGCTAGCAGAGTTTCTGTACATCAATTTACATTTGTTTCTACTTCAATAAATGATATAGTCAGGTCACTCCTCACATTGAGGCTCTGCGATATTTTCTTACGTTTCAATTAATTGATCTGCAGGCGACTTGCTTGTGCTTTTGAATGTGTCATCAGACCAGAGGGTACTACCCACTACATATGGGGAACTTAGGCCACCTCTTGGGAAGCATCGTCTAAAGGTTGGTGCAACTTCTTGCAGCATTTACTTTTTCTTTACCACCGAGTTCGACTTACCTTACTTTTGATATTAATGTTGATGAAAGCTGGAGTAATTTGTTGCAGACCTTAATGATCTTATTTTCTGTAAGACGGTAAGTGATGGTTTTTCTTTCCATTCTCTTTTTGTAGATTGTGGAATTCATTGCAGTGTTGATGAAAACTGGCAATGAAGCTGCCGAGAAGGAATTGATTAGCTCAGGAACAATTCTGCGTGTTTTGAATCTTTTCTTTGAGTAAGATTCTTCTTTGTTGCAATTAGAGCCCAGGAAACTGCATTACTTATGACTGAGCCCTTCAGTTTTTGTGATTTCGAGAGTTATCTTCTTAAAAACTCAATACATTTATTTTTGCTTGCAGGTACCCTTACAACAATGCGTTGCATCATCACGTAGAGAGTATCATATCGTCATGCTTTGAAAGCAAGAGCACAGAATTGGCTGATCATCTATTTCGAGATTGCGATTTAATAAAGAAAATGTTAGAAACAGATAAACAGCCTGTTCTCTCTGGTGGTGATGATAAGGTAGACACGTGCTTCAGATGCAAGATTATGCCATATCAATTATTTTATCAAGGCCTTAGAGTCCTTAATTATTTTACAAGTGATGCAACATCGTTGTAACACACTGGACTCACCTTAATTCTGAATTAAGTTTGATGAAAGGGGAAGGTTTATTGACACAGGCTCCAGGATTTTCCATAGAAAATCTATTATGTTTATAAGTCTGCATTTTGGTGCTTCTTTTGCAGCCAACTGTACCCACTGCTGGAAAACGAGCTCCTAAAGCTGGGAATCTTGGCCACATTACTCGGATCTCTAATAAGCTCATCCAACTGGGTAGCATCAATAGTCATATTCAGAACTATCTTCAGGTGGGAAGGTTTTTTATGCTTCTTTTGCATTGGTTTCTAAAAGGTACTCGTTATTGTAGATCTCATATAATTGTTACTTAATCTTAGCTCTTCCACTATCTATCGACCTTGATTAGGGTGAATTGAATTTTAAGTACTCCCACATGCGTTAATTAGATTTTTTCTAATTAGTTTTACCAACATATATTTATTTATGCATTTTATACTATTAATTTACTAGGGAACATTGTACACTATATTTGTACTCAAAATTGTTTTTTTTTTTTTTTTTTTTTTTTTTTTTAAGTTCTGCAAAATTGTTTTTAATTATGTGAAATATTTCAAGTTTTGCTTTTATGTTTTGATGTGGACATTATTATTTGGAGAGGCGCATGTGCCCTAGTGTCCTATATAAAGGCACCATTTGTTAAGTTACTAAGAAATTGTCTTACTCCTATGCAGTTGATCTACAATGGGAAAGTCAGGGTTCTCGTTAGGTGTTATTCCATTGTTACTTGCTATCCTCATAATCAAATTATCTAGGAGGTCATTAGTATCCTTTTTATTTGGCCACACAGTCGTATTTCTCTCATCTTAAGTTTTGTTTGGGTTGGGCAACTATTTCCTGATTCTTAATTATGAAGTGTGGCTTCTTATTTACCTAGCAAAATAGCTCCCATGTATGTGTGTGCAAAATATGAAAAAGATGTTAATAGTGGAAGAAAAGGTGTGATTTGGGTTATATTTTAAGTGAAGAGATTTTTGGGTCAACATGATGGCTACAATGGCATTTTATCTGCTGTTTAAAAATGTATTTTATTATTCAATAAATGCCTAGCCTGGGTGGGAGAATGTTTGGGGTTTAAGGTTGCCTTTGGGTTTACTTTACAGGAAAAAAGAGATGTTCAAGATATTAATCACTGAGGACTTCTTCAGATAGTCCTTTTACATAGTTTTCACGATCTCTGCTGACATATCTTTGCTTACAATTGTTTACTATAGGAAAATAGTGAATGGAGCGAGTGGCAAGTTATTGTTCTTCAGGAGCGTAATGCAGTCGAAAATGTCTTCCGCTGGGCATGTGGGTAAGTTCTCGCATAAATTTCGGTCTGCATTGTTAGAGAAATTGTCACCATATCAGTGGCTTGCCAATCACTTTGTTGGTTCTATTTTTTCTGAAAATTCATTTTTCCCTTTTAATATCGGGTCATGGCGTATTTACTACATTCATTTTTTCTATATCCATAAGACAAATTAATTCTGGAATTCAAACACTTCTACACAAGTATTAAGTTATGCATTACTGGGGTTACATGAGCTTGTTCCTGTCGCCTGTTCAGGTGCAGGGCCATATTATTCTTTTTGCCTAACATCCTCCCTTCTTTTAAATTCTTAATATACATCATGGACGAAAATTCCATCAGCATTGTCTTTTCTCATTGAATTTTCGTGCACGTTTTCGCAATTGTTCTCTTGCTTTGGTTGTTGCTAATAAGGACTTCTCCTTAACACCTGCAGCCGCCCAACTGCATTACATGATAGGACGAAGGATAGTGATGAAGATGACCTACATGACAGAGATTATGATGTAGCAGCCCTAGCAAATAACTTAAGTCAGGCTTTGAGATACAAAATATACGGAAATGAGGATGCAGAGGTAATCTTGCACTTTTAACGTTTTTCTTTCTTATCTGAACTTACATCATCTGCCCTATAACCTTTTAGCTGAACTTGCATCTTATTCTTTGCAGGATCATGGAGCTCTTGATCGAGATGATGAGGTAATGATAATTATTAAGAGCATTAATGTCAGACTGTTATAATTTGACTCAAGGTTAACCCTGAAAGTCTTGTTTAGCTATATTTGAATTGATGTTCATAATGCAGGATGTTTACTTTGATGATGAATCTGCTGAAGTTGTTATATCATCCCTCAGACTAGGTGATGATCATGGGAGGTAATTATTCATGTGATCGACAATAGTTGTGTTTCAGTGAGAATCTGAAAAGGAAGTCTGGACATAGGAATTAGTTCTCTAGGAAATTTGCAGTTAATATTACTCACTCCCTCTTACTTGCTCCAATACAGCTGTAAAAAAGGAAACATATCCAAAAGTAGACCATAACATTATTGAAAGGCAGCTTTTCATCTTCACTCATGCGGCTAAAGCAATTGTTGTCGTTGAATGTGTGAAAAGTTTCTCTTGATTTTCTATTTACTTGGTGCAGATCTCTCTTCTGGGCCTCCATTGCATTATGCTGCTTAATTAATGCAGCGATTTCCAATTGTTACCTGCTTTTGGTGAACTGCACATCTATAATGACAATGTTACATCCATTTGTTTATTTGGTGCAGTAGTTTGTTCACAAACTCCAATTGGTTCACATTCCAAGATGAAAGAATGGAAGATGCAAATGTTGGTGCTTCGTCTATGGAGGTGATGGATGAAATAAATCTGAATGGAGCTGCAAATGGCGGCAACAGCAGTAGCGACGACGAGGTGGTTGTAGGAGAGGATGAAGACTTAACTGGGGCTAAAGACTCCCCCAGTGTCACATCCACTTCAAATTCGAATTTACCAAATGGAAATGCTCCCTCAGCCCCAAATTTCTTCCGTTTTGAGATGCCTGAGAGTGAGGATATATTTGGCAACAGACCTTTAGCTGAGTGGGAGGGATGGGGTGAGTCAGCTGATTTGCAGATAGGTGGTTCAAGTGTGAATCCATTTGTTGATCATGATGACTCAGAAGACAAATTTTCCAGTCAAGTTGAGGTGTCGCCAGATGTCAGTCCCTCCTCAAGTGGAGAACCTGTACTATCTAATGGCTCAATGGCAAGTACTGGCTCCAGTGACGGTTCAGGGGGAAGTGACGCAGGTCAGAAATCTGCTGCTGTACCCTCATTGTTCGAAGAGGATGTGGAATTTGTGGGCGTGGAATTTGAAGGAACCGAGAAGGCGATGGAGCAGGCTTTGAAGGAGGGGATAGTTGGGGAGGCAGGCCCACTGAAAAGGAACATGACTCCCAAGACACCTGAAAAAGATAAGTCTGATGAGGACGAGGAGGGGATCAAGGAGTTTAATGACGCAAACTTTTGGCGGGTCGACCAGGAGGTTGCAGTCTTGGAGTAATGTGAGGTTCATCTTGATCCTCTGTGCGACGCTTGAGTTATGGAAGGTCACATCTGCCATCTTCAACCCGCCCACATTTGCCTGGGAAAGGCTTAAGAAGAACACAAGCTATGTACAGTGTAATTTTGCTTTCCGAATAGGGGATTGGATGGAGGGTTGTCAATTTGTCTGTTGCTGGTTAATCTCTTATGTTATTGATGATTCCTGGGCTTTTTCCTCGTCGCTGATTTAGGGTTCCGCCTATTTTGTTCTCTTGATCTTGTTGTGGCCTAGAAGTTACCCCAACCCTCAAGTTGTGAAATTACATTTTAGACTGGAAGGACCAAAATGATTTCCTTACCAAGAACAATGTAGACTAAGTCGTCCGTGCCCATTGTTATCTGTGTGACTAGACAGACATAGGTGATGCCCGTGAACTGCAGTTCTTTCTCGGAGACAATTCGGGTTTTGGACATATTTTCCACCTTTGTGCCAGAGTACTAAATTACCATGTGGTTTGAGTTACTCAACGATGGCGTATCGATGGTTGACTGGCGTGATGACGTCCTAGAAGATAAATCTGGATATTGAGGGTGGCTTGGTGGCAAATGGTTTGGCATCACCATGGCATGGTAAGATATGGATGGTCGGTGCCAAGCCACCGTCCATATGATTATTCAAAGGTCCGTGTGGAGATGGTGACCATTTTGTGGTGGTTATTGGGTGGCTCTCGCTCAGGTGCGGGTGACGACTTGTGTGGTGGTTGCCGCCCTTTAACAACCGCCACTAAGTGACCTTTGTATTCAGGTGGCCATTTTATGCGAATTTCTTATTCAATTCTATCACGATACATTCAATAACAAAAAGCATGCATTTACCTTTTGGCTTAGGGAATATGATATGCATGTTTTTTTATTGTAAATAATTTTTCGTCGACTAAATATCTTTGTTAAAAAAAAAACAAAAAAGTTTTAAACTTTTTATAATTGTGTCAATTTTGTTAGAAACCTTTTAATTTGGTGTTAATTCAGTTATTCTAATTAATTTTGTCCGGATTTTCCTGACTAGGCATCGGTCAGTTGACATGACATAGTTAGTGGTGATGTTGACAACTTTTAATAATATATTAATATATTAATATTTTTTGATTTTTTGAATTGATTTGATTTGATTTGATTTGATTTTTTATTTTTCCTTCTCATCCTCTACCTCATCGGCCACTAGCAAAGCTTGAGCCCTCACTAGAGGTTGTAAGGCTTGCCTAGGCTCGATGAGGCTAGATCCTTGAGGGTGAGCCTCACCAACCTAGTGAGTGAGGCTTGACCCTTGCTAGATTTGACGAGGGCAAGCCTTGTCACTTGACGTGAGCAGGTCTTGTGGCTTTTGGCGAGGGCTTGAGCTTTGCTAGTGGTCGGTGAGGTTGACCTCGTCGGCTGTCGCCTTTGGCCGGTCAGTGAACCTTGGCGACTGGTTGGAGGAAGGAAGAGGAAAAAGAAAAAGAAAAAGAAAATTTAAAAATTTAAAAAATTATTAAAAATTGTCTACATTAGTGCCAATCATGACACGTAAGTTGATTGGAGTTTAGTTAGCAAAATCTGGTCAAAATTAGTTAGAAAAACTGAATTAGTACCAAGTGAAAAGGTTTGCACAAAGTAAAAAAATTTAAAACTAAATCGACATCAATAAAATGTTTAAAACTAAATTGGCATAAATATAAAAGGTTTATGATTTTTTTTTGACACTTTCTCCAATTATCTTCAACAAACCAAATGCATGAAAATCCAAAAAACTTACTCACAGAAATTTTTTACGCTCAAATAAACACACCCTAAATGATATTATTAAACAAATAAGAATCATCACAGCAAGTAGCCTCCAGTTTTTGAGGTTTTTGTTTTCCCTTTTGGCCGAAAGGTTCAAAGTATTGATCATACATATTATCAAGTCAAAGCATGCCCAAAGATGCTAAATTACGTTCTTAGCTAATCTAAATTTGTACCGATGATTTTTGTCTTAGATGACACCAACAAAAGGTTACATTCCAGAAAATGAAAATTTGACTATAATTAAGAAAACTAAATATCGTGCAGAAAAATAGAACTTCAGTAATTGTACAATAAGTTTAGGAAATTAAATATCCTACAAAAAGAAATTCTGAATAGCAAAGGTAAAAATCCCTTACAAAGCGTTTGAATCACGAGATGGTGACATAGGGTAAAGATTGAAGAACTAACGAAACAAAGAATGCAGAAATTGAACTCTAATAAACAACTATTTCCCATCTTTCATTTGGGCGTAACTGCATGAACAACAATAAAAAAAAAAAAAAAAATTACCCGCCCTCAATTTTTTTTTAAACGAATACTAGATACAGAAAATAGAGTTTTTTAGTACTTTTTTTTTTGCACAAAAAATTTATATAATAAATTTTAAGTACTTCAGTTGCTGGAGTTTTGGCGTTAATCAACCGTTTCTTTTTCCACGAGTTCAGCCGCTGCCATCTCTTGTCGGCGAATCCACGGCAATGAAATGAGAAAATGGCAGACCTTCTCTCCCCCGCAGGCCACCGCCCTCCTCCAGCTCTGCCGCGACGCCGGGTCGCTGGCCCAGTGCAAGCAGGTCCACCAGCGGATCGTCCAGCACGGCCTGCAGGCCGACCAGTTCGTGGCCACCAAGCTGACCCAGGCGTACGCCGACCTGGACGACGCCGCCTCCGCCGACCGGCTCTTCCGCCGCCTGCTCCGGCCCAACGTGTTCGCCTGGACCGCCGTCCTCGCCCACCGCTCGAGGAGCGGCGCGTTCGGCGCCTGCGTCGGCGCCTACCGCGACATGAAGCGCGCGGGCGTCGCGCCCGACGGCTACGTGTTCCCGAGCGTCCTGAGGGCGTGCGCTCAGTCGGGGCGCGCGGAGGCGGGCGCGGTCGTGCACGGGGACGTGATCGCGCGCGCGTGCGACGCGAACGTGCAGGTCTGTAATGCCCTGATCGACATGTACGGGAAATGCGGGGACGTGGAGAGCGCGAGGCGGGTGTTCGACGAAATGGGTGACCGGGATTTGCTGTCGTGGAACTCCGTGATGTCGGGGTATATTTGGAACGGGTTGCATGGTTCGGCCGTGGAGTTGCTTCCGGCCATGAGGTCGGAGGGGCTCGACCCCGATATCGTGACTTGGAATATGGTGATGGATGCTTATTGCCAGATGGGGCTTTTCGATGAGGCTAGGAACGTGTTGGAACAAATCGAAGAGCCTAACATCATTTCGTGGACCACTTTGATTTCGGGTTATTGCAGGATTGGTAAGCATAAGACCTCCCTGGAGGTTTTTCGGGATATGGTAAACGTGGGCAAGGTTTGGCCCGACGTCAGGACTCTGTCGAGTGCTCTAACCTCGTGCCGTCATCTCGGGGCTCTTTTGATTGGTAAGGAAACTCACGCCCATGGGATCAAAACAGAATCGAGCAGTTCATTTTACAACTCAGCCGGCGCTGCCCTGTTGACAATGTATGCAAAATGCGGGAAAATCCAGGAGGCAACGAGTGCATTTGAACAGATGGACAAGTCCGATTTTGTCACTTGGAATGCAATGATACTCGGTTTTGTTGACCTGGGATATGGAAACTCAGCAATTGAGTGTTTCATCGAAATGCTAAACCTGGGAATCGCTTTCGATCAAATTACTATATCTACTCTTCTGCCGGTGTGTGACTTAACCTTGGGAAAGCAGATTCATGCCTACATCCAGAAAAACAGCTCTCTCTCTGGTGTAATCGCGTGGAATGCACTTATACACATGTACTCCAAACAGGGATGCATCCAATCTGCTCTTTCCATCTTTTCTAACATGGAGACGAAAGACATAATTTCTTGGAACTCAATTATTGGAGGTTTTGGTATGCACGGGCATGGTGAAGCTGCTCTCCAGCTGTTGCAAGAGATGAAAGTTTCTGGATTTCAGCCCAATTCTGTGACTCTTACTTCTGTGCTGTCTGCTTGCAGTCACTCGGGCCTTGTACACGAGGGGCTTCGACTTTTCAACAGCATGCCAAGCTTCAGCCTTACTCCAACAATGGAGCATCTTGCTTGTGTTGTTGATATGCTAGCGCGTGCTGGGCAGCTTGAGGAAGCTGTGGAGCTTATTAGGAAAATGCCTTCTCCTCTTGACAAACGAATTTGGGGGGCTTTACTTGCAGCTTGTCAAGCTTATGACAATGTTGATGTTGCTTGCCTGGCTGCAGAAGCATTGATCCACTTGGAACCTGACCATGCTGGACATTATGTTACATTGGCAAATATATATGCAAAAGCAGGCAGGTGGGATGATGCCGTAAGAGTGAGGAAGGTGATGGAAGGACAAAAATTGGTCAAGCCATTTGGATATAGTTGGGTTGAAGGTGAAGATCAACGTCATGATGGACGGAGTGACAGACGAAGTGACTTGTCTTATGCGTTATAATTTTCTTCCCCATTGAGGTGGATGGTGTATGTCTTCTGGGATCTAAATCAGCATGTACTCTGCCACTCTTTTGGAGAAGGTTGGACAACATAGACGTGGTTTTGCAACCTTACTGTGAGTCGGATACGTGTGGGAGTGACAATGGTTGACAAGATTTATTTTTGAAGAAGGGAAAGCCATAAATGGCTTGAAGGGATTTCATTGGATACAATGTTAAGGTAAGATGTGCAATAATTATTCTTTAAAAGTATATACCATTTGAGAATGGTGCTTGACATAGTTTGCACAGTAGATCTCAGAGTCTTAACTTAGCTTCGGACTATTTCATTTCACTCATCAAGAAACTAAAATTCTGAAAAGGAAAGCAGGTGAATGTCCCATAACCATCTGATAATCAGTAAAGAATATGAACAATGTACTGTATGATCAACTGTCGATGCAGTCATTGCACATGTATGGATTTAGGCATGCCTAAAGACAATATGTACCTGGAGGGAAGGAAAAAAACTATCTAGCAAGATTCATGACTCTATATTTCCTAACTGTAATGGCCTCTGAGTATTTGCTGCAACTTCTGTGTCCTCACCATTTGTGGCCTCCCTAATTCTAATTACCTTCTTGTGAAAATGGGAATGCAGAGAAGGGACATATGTTGGGCTTGCAATGGGACGGTACTCTGGAAAGAGGCGACCTGTCTTGTAACGGATACCACAAGCATTGCACAGAGTTTTGGGCCCCATGGGCCCCCCTCTCCACATTGGGGACTCGGTTGCTGCACAATGCACACATCGTCTCGGTTGATTCGGCTGCTGTGGAGACTGATCCTCCTCCTTTTTTCTCCTTTTGGCAGGGTCCTGGGGCTTCTCATGGAGAGAAGATTCTGAGCATGATTTGAGAGGGGAGTGTTAAGAGTCGAAAGCAGTAGAGGATTGAAGCTGGTGAAGGGATAGTGACTCTAAGATTACAAATAGACCCTATTGCTTACCGCGAGGGCGTTTCTCATGGTAAGAGAGGCTGGAGGTGTTGGGTGCCAAGATTTCAGAAGTGTCAAAGCTACTGTTGATCTCCAGGATTGAGACTGGACTTGGAGCCTCGATTAGCATGGCTTGTTGACCACCTGGAGTATTATCCTCAACTTGGCTTGGCAGAACTTGTCGTGTACTTCTTTGCTCGACCTGAACATGAAATCAGAGTTCAAGAAAAGAAGAAGGGCCGGAGCCTCCACCGGTGTATGATGATTAATTGAATGAGCATAGAGATCTCGTGATGAACACAGAATGATAAAGTGACAGTCACCCTTCCAGGCAGTCCTTCGGTCCAAGGAGTGCAGGACATCTTACCCTATGTGAAAAGCCACACAGCCAGTTCATCCATTTTCGAGTAATCCTCCTCCTCAACAACTACAATTTCTTTCCTAAAAGCAACTTCAGTCACAGACGGCTGAAGTGATCGTGAAAATCTTGCTTCCGTGGCAATTAAATCCTTGCAACGATGCACACCATTGCCTATTGAAACAAATACACATCATTGCCTATTGAAACAAATGCAGCTTGTTGAATGTATCGTTCTTTTCTTTATTGACTGTTGAATATCATGTTCACTTTTGCATTGCAGTGCTACTTTTTACTCCTATCTTTGCCCAATCCACAAATTCATCGATTTTTCTCTGTTGGACTCCAAAATTAAGTTCACGAGTCTATTCCGCCCTGCCCTCCAGAACTTGACGTTTCCCTGATTCCACGACCACAGTAATTTCCTCCACAGTAATCTTTTCCATGCAATACAAAGTGAAGGTACTCTAGGACCCAAAAGAAATGCTAAAAATTTCATATTTTTCATAGGAAAAATGCTCACCTGAAAGGGACTTAGTGACAGTTTGGAAGCGGGATCGCCCGAATTAGCCCCAAATTCATTTGTTCGAGTCCGACTCACCGATGAGAAATCTGACGACTGTATCGGAACTAATGCAGCATCCCTTTGTCCCGCTTTCCTTATATGGTCTTTAGTATCATCTTCATCAAGGAAGAAACGCAACCAGTCGAAGAATTCATCAGAGACATCAGTGAAGTTCGTCAAGAACCAAGAGCGAGACATACCCACGAAGTGACCCGTGGAAGAAAGCGCCATCCTTGACTAGAGGCACAACAAAATTACGTTAGACCGCCTTTGCTTACACGCATATATATACACATACGAAAAAAAGGAAGTTCTTTTTCGAATTGTAGATTATAAGGAAAAAAGATCCTACCTACTGACAGAAAAATTAATATTGAGATTGTGAATTATCGCCACGTTTACTTGCCTTATCCGATTAAAGATTAGACTCAATGCCGCTAGGACTCCCAGCAATGACCGAATCTTTGTTCCGGATAAATACTAGGATTATTCCTGGAACGTCCCTTAATTACGAACAGATTGAGGATTCTTTTAGGATTGGCAAAAAATCGATGTGCTGTTTAATTCATCGCATTCGTAATTATTTCTCCTAAAGAAGGGTTGATGAAATTTGAAGCTTTTGGTAACTGTAGAATAATGTTAAGTATATAAATTGGATTAACAAATTAGATTTCTGTTTGGATTAAAAGTACTGAGTATGAAGGTAGATTTCTATTAGGCATTGAATACTTATCCATTTGCTTGAATTGAAGGCACACTTATAATTCGACATTTGAATGGTTTATTGATCTTATAAACAGGATGTTTTGTATTACAAGGATCTTTATTTTCTTTTTTCTTTGACCGAATTTTGAGTTCCTGAAAAATCCGTAATTAATTGAATTTTTCCTCTACAATTTCCATGTGTGAATAAACTAATTTAAGATTTTTCATTCTTTTTTCAATCTTAAATTTCCATGCTTAAGTACAGATTGGATCTATCCGGGATATGTATGTCGAGCAAACACAACCAAAGTGTTTATACACTTTGATGAAATGTGTATAAACACCTGAACATTATAAGAATAAGGAAGATGGGGAATATATGCTTGGCCTCCATTGACGTCAAAACTTAGCCCGTATGGAGAAAAACCACCAGCTTTTGGTCCCATGATAAAGGCATTTCGACAGTATACCAAATTTAAGCAACGATTTCGATCTGAAAGTTGGTACGTGATTATCAGCGTCAATGAGAGCATGATACAGGATTTGAGGCTGCAATTTCTCGTTCCAGCATTCTTCCTGAACACTTAACCATGGACGATGTTATGATCTCATCAACGAAACATATGGAGCACAATGGCGACCCACAGGTAAAACTAAAAAGAATTGGAATGATTATAAGCCTCTTAACTTGAGATTCAGTAGCTATCGATTCAACCCGAAATGGGGTTATAATCACATTGAGGAACAGAGTGGAGGCTACATTGAGAAGCAAAGGTAAATAAATGACTACCTTCTCCTAGAATAGTAGAAAGAAGTATCATCTAAAGATTGATTTTTTTTCACAGACCTGAACCAGGACTAACCTATCCCACGTAGGGGCTTGAATCTAATCTCTTCCTACCACCTACAGAGACTTTAAGACATTGCAGTCCATGAGATTTTTACGAAATGCACGTACATTCATATCTCCACTTTTGATGTTCTTCTCCTTGCATTTACAGAAAGAATACAGGATATAAGGAACAATATAATGGGCAAGAATAGTGAAAGCGATTTTGCCGTGAAGTGCCATCTGCACTGCTTATCATGCTCGCGAATGTCTCCTGCAGATAAAGTAACAAGGTGTTACTCATACAATCGTGCTTACTTTCACACTAGGAGGACTGGTTAATGAATATAACAGATTTTTTTTCCCTTTTTATGGCTGTGTGGGTCTGAATACTTAGCTGTGAGAGGGGACTTCTCAGTTGTCCTTCCATGTTGCTGTGCGGAAATTTCCTTAGCATACTGATACAGCTCCAGTTCAAGGTTATTTAGTGATTTTATCTCCTGAAGAAGCGTTTCAGTGACCTGACGACATGACTGCAGATTTGAAGGGCCCTAAAATTTGGCAGAGAATATGCTGAAATGAATCCAACGCAACGTCAGAGGAACCTGGTTGGACTGAAGGAGCTCTTTGGCGCCAACTAACCAAGCATAGCAACAATGTCATATGCAGGGACAAGGCCAGCATTTAGCATTGTTCGAAAGTGAGCTAGAAGAGCTAGACCACTTACGGATATGTGTCCAACAGTTGAAATATTTTTCAGGTGCAGTTAGTTAAATTACAACAGATATCATGTATTCAGCACTGATAATAACAACCAGATCTAACACGAAAAGCTACAGCAAAAATGCTGAGTCAAACTAATCAAAAAGTCAATTCCAGACGACTATCAACTTAGTATGAGGTTGAGGGAAGCATGCAGATAAAATGTGAAGCTCCTGTCTCTCATTTCCTAGTGAATAGTAAAACCTCTTATATTATCTTGCTTTTGACAGAAGCAATATGGCAAACTTAAGATGTCTTTGTATTGGGGGTAAAAGTACGTAAGCGCAAATGAAAGAACAATTAGTATCGCTTATTTGCTGGCCCAAAAAAAATTAGCATTGCAATATAATTCTTATCCAAACTGGTCAGGAAAGGCAGGGGAACAGCTACTCGATTTCAAGTCAGCAAATGGATTTCCTTACTCAACGTCACGAATTCTGCAAAGCATTCCTATCATACTCACTTAAGAACAACTTCTAGCATCACAAGGAGAGAGAAACTGAAGAGGGTGAAAAATGAAGACCGGATTCAGAGAATGTGCTCACGCGTTCCCAATCCAAGAGGAATCAGCAAAATAGCAAAGCTTGTGCTCTGAGTCGGAGCCATCAGCCTCAGCCTTTTCCAACCCTTGCTTCAACAAAATTTTGACAAGACATCAACAAACAAGTTTTTACAAGTCCAACAAAAACAGTCGAAAAAATTGGACTTCATTCCTATGTTTCTGATCCCCGCGAGTATTAGATCAGTGCCAAAGTCCATTTCGAATTTAGAACCGTCTTTAATGACACCCATCAGGTAATCCACGCAAAATTTTCAAAACAAATGTTTCCCACACATTAGCCGATATGGGAAAAGCTCTGGACCCCAATTTCGTATATCTTGATGCTCCAACCAAAATGAAAGACAAGAGCTTTCATATATGAATTGAACGGGCAAGAAAATCCCAAGCTTCCTCCCCAAGTTTAGTTCTTGTCAGTTGTCACCATATCTGTCTTGTAGGACAGCAGTCACAATGAAACGATAAACCAAATTTACTATATGAGACCTAACTTATTTCCATTTTCAATTTCGTTCGGATTATTCTTCGTGCTTAGTAATGTTTCAAAAGAAAAGGAATTATGATGGTGTGAATCATCTTCCCTGAGGAGACAACCTGAGTAATAGGCCTTGTTAACCCAATGAGGAGCCTTGATTAGATTGAGCAATTGCGTTTGTGTAGTGTTGCAGTCAAAAACTAGTTTAAAAAGTATAATTTTCACAAGTAAAATGATACAATATCATCAGACCAAAACAAGTAAACAACTAAACAGTGACCAAACATGTTTTCAGCAGCAAAAGTTTATTTATAAACCAAGTAAATTCTGACAAACGCCCCATGCCTTCAAATCAACTCGGGGTTCATTTCGTTCGTGCAGAAAAATGTCAGAAGGCTTGAATTTTTCTGATATACGATCTAGCCTTCTAGCGTTGTGCTCAACTATGACTCATGAACTAATTTCAGCTCCTTTCTTGGAAAACCCAGAACCTTAACACTATAATTCAAAGAGAGGGATGGACAATGAACCAAGTGAAACAGCTCAAATCTGGGAGCAACGAGAAGGGTGGAGAAAGATTTGAAGATATGGCGAGAGGGGAAACGTAGCTATGATTTACATTTATGACGTTGATTAATTTTACTAATTAAAGTTGCAGTACAAATTCGATACCAATTGGGGAATCAATTCTCTCCTTAAAAATAATCTTTATACTATGTGACATAGAACAATGGGAAAATTCCAAATAAGAACCTGAAGTGTCCTCATTTTTTCAAATAAGGGTTTGAAGTGGACATTATTTTAAATAAGACTCTGAAGTGTCATTATTTTCTTAAATAAGGGCTTGGAGTTGATTTTGTTTCAAATAAGAGTTTGAAGTGCATATATCAATTTCAAAGAGGGATCTGAACTCATCAAATGTAAAAGGGCAATTTTGTCTTTTTAAATTTTTATTTTTTCTTTTCAAAAAAAAAAAAGGACAAGCAGGAGGCCTATGGTCACTGCCCCATTGCCGGTGGGGCAGCAGTGAAGATCAACAAGGTCACCAACGACCCTGGTCAACCAGAGGCGAGGGCTAGCGGGCCCACGCTAGAGGCAAGAAAGGGCGACAACCCTCTCCTAGATTTGAGGGAGGGTCACCTATTATGCTGGTGGCCCTCATGACGACTAGTGATCCTCGCTCGGACTGGGCAAGGCCATCCCTCGCCCAGATCTGAGAGAGGGTTGCTGCCCTCTCCCGCCGGCCCTCACTTTTGGTCGGCTAGGGTTGCTGGCCCTCCCTCAAGTGTTGACAACCTCATCAGTCTTTGTTGTCAGGACGGTGGCCACAAGTGGGAGGAGCTCCCTCTTGCCTATGTTTACCTTTTTTTTTTTAAATTTTTTTAATCAATAATCTAATTTAATTTAGCTTGTGTTTGGACAAAAATAGCCCTGATTGGCCAGAATTTTTTGTCGACCGACAAAGGTAAGCCTTTATTTGAAACGATCATAATCACTTCAAGCTCTTATTTGAAAAACTAATTTGAAAAATCAATTACACTTGAGGCCTTTATTTGAATTTTTTCCTAGAACAATGGTAGGAAATTACCCTTTGTCGTATTCTTCTGTTGAGAGCAGATGTTAAACTCATCTTTCTATTAATTCCATAAAACTGCAAATTATTAAGGGAGGAACCTTGAAAAATTACAAAACCAACGCCCCGATAAAGATGCAAACTGACTTGGAAGTCGGGACAATAACTGGAGTTTGACCAAATTGACTAGTGCACATGAATTAGGGCGCGTTTGGTAACGATTTTGTTCTCGGGAGCTGATTCTTACTAGAAATGATTATTTTTTATTCTGTTCCCGGGAACTGATTCTGAGTAAAAAAAACGCGTTTGGTAACTGTCCAAAATTTTTGATTACGGAATAGAATTACGTTTGATCTTGTGCTAATTGATTATGTTCCAAATTAATTTCTTTTGATTTTTAAATAATTTTTTTTACTTTTTCCTTTTTTTTTTTTTTTTTTTTTTTTTTTTTCCATTTTTTCCTATTCTTCTTCTTCTTCATGTGGCCGGTCATTTGGGCGGCCTCGGTGAGGTCGGCCCTCGTCGGCCGAGCCTCGCTAGCAACTAGGCGAGGCTTGCCCAGCCCCGCCAAGGCTCGGCCTCGCCCAGCCTCGGCGAGGCTAGCTTGGCCACCGACGGGGGGCGAGCCTCGCCGGCAATTGGGCGAGGCTCGACCTTGCTCGATCTGGCGAGGCCGAGCCTCACCCAGCTGCCGGCGAGGCTCGCCTGGCCACTGGCGGGGCTCGCCTGGCCACCGGCGGGGCTGGGGGAGCCTCGCCGGTGGCTGGGCTTGCCTCCGACGAGCTCGCCGAACAGGCGACTGACGGCGGTTGGCGGCGGCGGGCGGCAATCGCAGGATGACGGAAGGAAAAAATGAGAGTTTTACTCTTTTGATTCTTTTTCTGATTCTCGGACGGAGAATCAATTTTTTTTTTATTCTCAAATCTCGTCCAAAACTGTTCTTTTAGGGAACAAAAATTTTACTAAATGCGATTCTCGTCCCGGCGATTCAGGAACAAAAAATTAGAATCAGGCATTGTTTAGCACGTTGCCAAACAGGCCCTTAGAATTCTACTGAGATTGAATTACAAGGCCTTCAAACAGATCAATAAAAATACGATGTAGCAGCCCTAGGAGCCTCTTGAATTTGCTTTCAAATGGCTCAGGGAATGCTAATACATGCATTAGGTAGCTTCATATCATACTATAGTTCATGGGGCGTATTGGCAAGACAAAGGTAAAACTAAAATTTAAACCAAAGAAAAACACTGAATGGAGTTAAGCCTCTAACTTAAGATTCAGTGGCTATCAACTAAACCTTGCAGCGGGGTCAACAAACAAATTGAGAAACAGAGTGAAGGCTACATTTAGAAGCAAAGAGGAATAAAAGGACTCTTCTCTCAGAACAATAAAGCAAGTATCATCTGAAGAACCCTTTTTTTTTTTTCAAGACTGGGGACATGTGAACATTTAGTGCATCGTGGCCGTATCAAAATTAATCTCTTTCTACCAACTAGAGAGACTTTAGACCTTGCGATCTGTAATGATTTTCAAGAAGCAATTACATTCATATCTTCACTTTTGATGTTCTTCTCCTTGCATTTACAAAAAGAATAAAGAATACAAGGAGCAAAATGATGGGCAAGAATAAGAAAACGTGGTTCCACCATGAACTGCCATATGAACTGGTTATCGTGTTCGTGAATTTCTCCTGCAAAATGAAATGACGGAACACTACTCACTCAGTTTGCTTATCAGTGGTAGGATTGGTTAACGAAATCTAATAATATTTTCCCCTTCTTATGGCTGCATGAAGCTGACCTTAACTGTGACAGCGGACTTCTGGGTGGTTCGTCTGTGTTGCTGAGCAAAAATATCCTTAGCATACTCATAGAGCTCCAAATCAAGATTATTCAGTGATTTTATCTCCTGAAGAACCGCTTCACCAACCTGATGACGTGACTGCAGATTTAAACTGTCCTAAATTAGCAGGAAATATACGGAAGTGTTTCCAAAGGAATAACAGAGCGCAACTGGCTTGGACTGGAGGAACTCTTTCGAATGAAGTAACCAAGCATAGTTAAAATGTAATGCAGGACAAAGCGAGCATTTAGCTTTATTCAGAAAAAAGCGAGCTAGAAGAATTAGACTAATATATGCATGACACTTCAAATATCTTTTACGTACAGCGGTTCAAATTATGACAGATACACTGCATTCGACATTTATAATAACAACCAGATCTAACAGAAGAAGCTACACAGCAACAATCCTGAGTGAAAATTTTATCTACGTAATAGACAAGTCAATTTGAGACAACTTTGGTATGTGAGTGATGGAAGCATGCAGATAAAATGTGAACCTCCTGTCTCTTGTTTCCATGTGAATTTATATCTCTCATACAATCTTTCTTTTGACAGACGAATTTCATTTTCAGCAAACCCAAAATATATTGTATCTGGGGTAAAAAGTATGTAAATTTAAGTCGAAATATTAGCATTGCTATTTTCAAGAAGCAAAAGCAAAAAGTTGCCCGCACCTCTTTCGTAAAATTCGCAGGGGAGATTCTCTTCAAGGAAGAGATGCGGCGTAGAGACTGGGTCTTCCTCAAAGTAGATATGCAGTTTTCGTAAGATTCCATAAGTTTTCCCACTGTCATCTGAAATATACAAGATCTACCATGAACTTACCTATCCGAGATGTAATTTTCTTACACAGTAGAAGATACAACATGAAAAAATCCCTTACATTTTCTTTACTTGCTTCACTGATTTCCTTCATAGAAACCTCAAATTCCAAAGTGGCATTCTGCAAAAAGGCAGTAGAAAACAATGAGGATACAAGGAAACTCAGTTATTAGTATTGGTTGAGGAAAGTTTACATTTCGCAAAATGCACACACTCTGCTGCTATCTACCTGACTGTGTTCGTCATCAGGCTCGCTGTCTGACAAGGAGCTCTGTTCTGCAACAGATGAACACAACTTCAGGCAAGGAAATGATGATAAACCCTCGTATCTTGTCCTTATGGAACTCAAAGAGATTAGAAGACCATTGAAGCATGGCAAAGCAAACTGAAGGACAAGGAGTCCTCCTTTACCATAAACTTGTGGTTCAACGGAAAAACACAAGAATTCTGATAGAAAAGCTAGTTCTACGATACCTGTTCAAGTTAAAACTACAATATCGCATAAAATACAGCAACGAAGCATCTTAAGCATCTGTTGGGGTATGGTGGAATATTAGAGATCCCACTGGTGTGAATTAGCTAAGGAAGGAAAAAGGGTAGAAGAGAAGAACATAAATTGACCAGCAGATTTGATCCAAAAGCTCAACTTATTTATTCAACCATAATCAGCAAAACCAGTTCAAAAGAAGGGTAGAAGAGAACATAAATTGACCAGCAAATTTGATCCAAAAGCTCAACTTATTTATTCAACCATAATCAGCAAAACCTGTTCAAAAGAAGCAACAAACCGTATGCAGAGGCTAGAAAAAGTAATAATAGCACCACATGTACCTGATTCATTTGTTGCCGCAGTCTGCACACCAGAGCTAGATCCTCTCAGTTGAGAAATTACTTGTGCACCAACCACATCTGCAAACATTGTTGCAGATTCCCTATGGTCCTCGGTGAGACCAACGTACAGCATATTGTCCAATCTCCTCTGCAAGATTTACAATCATCTACCATGATCACAACCGCAAAAGGGCGACACAATATTAGGAAAACAACATAAGAGCATTATTCACTAAAACCTCATAACCAATTTTACCGACCTTTGCAACTTCAAGGACAATTTCACCAAGTTCTTTGTGCTGCATAATACAGTGACGTACTTCGTGTGACTCCGGAATATAGGAATTGTTAGTTAACCCTGCAATCTGTCAGCAAGAAAATTTAGCCTGAAATGGGTCTACATACTAGATTTAAGATAATATAGACTCTTGTTAGACAAGGCAGATTCACAACAGCAGAAACTTAGCACAATTTTCGTTTTAAAACTTTTGTGGGGCAGTCAGAAAAACGAGAATGACTTACCAGTTGTCATAAGCAGAATGCAGAACACTTTCTCTTTACTCAGTAATCATCAAAAGCAAATTCTATATACATCACTTACCAGGCGATCTGGTGGAGCTAATGATTCATCAGTGGCATACCAAAAAATCTAAACCACATGAATCTATAAACTAGAGAACTCCAAAGAATTGTGCAATAAACTCTTCCCTCATGATAGGGCATGCTTAACAACCCAATAACAAGCATCTTATCAACGCAAATACAAGGCCTCAAACACATCACACCAACACAAGAAAACTGAAATTCATTGACAGGTACCCCTGCAAGACTAACTGTGTGGATTAGCATGCGAATCCCACTTTCTCATCAAGCAAAGGAAATCCTCTGTTTGTAATGTCTTTCAAGAATCCGTTCCCCTTTCTTTGGAAAATTGATGCAAATTACTACACTGTATGTTAAGTGCATGTAAGGCATCGAACAAATTTTACTCAAGACTAGATTTTATCCTCAAGGATTTAACATAAGAACCATCATCAAATCAATGCTTGCTTCTCTATCCCATCTAAACTTCCTTCCAGAGAATCTTAGGTACATGAATAAAAAGTACATATCGCATCTCGGATTAAGGCCTTTAACCCATGTTATACCTTACAATTTAACCAGAATATTTGATTTTAAAGAAAACTCACAATATCAAGGAAGAAGGGTGAAACTCATGCTTCAACAGCCTGAGAATGAAAGACATGAAATTGACAAGTAACACAGATTTAGAAGATTGCAACTTACCTGAAACGTGGCACCATTATGTATTATTTCTTGAGCAACAGGGTCATTGATATACTTATGCAATGGCATTACAATGTCCTCCATATTGTATGGGTCGCTGCCGTAGATATTCCTGGATCCACTAAGCCTTCTCGCATCTCTCTGTAGAGAGAGAGGTTGATCGTAAACACATATGGAACAGAAGCATATAACACAAAACAGATAATTTAATTACTGAACACAAAAACAGCATACAACACAGGGTCGTGGAGCATTGATTCCTTGAACAACACCCCCTCCCCCAAAACACCCTTTTTCTTCCCCCTCTCTCTCACCCAGAAATTCCCAGCAGCTCTTTCCCAGGAGATCGATCTGTTTAAATTACTCATCCAATAGACAAACAAGTGAATTGTCAACTATATACTTTTCCTTTTCTCTATACATCAGATTGATTCTTTGCAGCATGCCTTAAAGTTAATAAAGGTCTCCAACAAAAATAGTAGGCTAGAAAAATTCGATGATCATCGCTAGAGACAAAAAAAAGAAAAAAATGGTGAATATATCTAGCATCATGCAATATAACAACCGTACCCTTGCAAATAGGTCTTCTCTCATCCAAGGAACTAGATACTTCCATGGCCATATATCCAGTGTACTAACTCCAAATCCTTTAGTCTTGGAGCGCAAGCGCCCAGCCATTTTCGTGGCAGAAGTTAAATTAGGGTGCACCAAAAATCTAGCTGCTACCTCCACAGAGAATTCATATGTACTGAAAACACGATGGACTGGGTCTCTTAATATGGTCACCACTGAAGTTCTATCCTTAGGAAGTTTTGACATCATGCTATAGTCATCATGAGTGACCAACAACCTGCACTTTTGCTTGCTACACAGTAGCAAAGAATCGGGTTAAACATAAAAAATTAAGTACAACACAAATGTCAAAAAGGGGGAAAAAGGTCATACCTGGGATCAAACCTCAATTTATCATAAGAGCGAGGGCATTCCAGATCATTAGGATACAACTTCTTCAGGAGACTGCAAGTAAAGATTTAGCAAGAAGGAATCACACTGGTGGCTCATCTGATGAATGCAACAATAACTACAACTATGTGCTCTGTACCAAGAGCGATTTGAATTACCAATGGAAGTATGTACGTCCTCCTGTTCTTGGAACATGGAGAAAGAAGAGCAAATCTCGCAGGGTGTGCTTGTCTTCTTTAACTTCTAGACTAAGTGCAGAAGAAGCCCACTTCTTCACTACATTCTCACAATGCCCAAAATCCCCCTTGTGAGGAGAAGCATTAGCTGATAGAGAAACCAGGGAATGTTAAAAGCCTCAATCAGCTAAAAGTCAAGCTTAGATGTTAAATGTTCATGACCAACCTAATTTTTTCCCAAACAAACTGGTCACTCATACAACTTCATCCTCATAGTACGATGTAATATATGACAAAACACTGGTAGAATTATAACTCAACTGAGCAGAAAAGGAGGGAGGTTACAACTCAGTTTCTAGTCAGCAAATGGAATTCCATACTTAATTTTCATGACTTCAAGTATTGCACAAAGCATCCCTCCTTATCACTCTCTCTAAGACAACAATAATACGACATTTACCATAACAAGGTGGGAAAGAAGCTAAGGACGGTGAAAAAAACTGAAGATGGGATTCAGAATCTGCCTCCCACTTACCCAATCCAAGAAGAATCAGCAAAATAGCAAGCCTCAGGCTTAAAGTAGGATCCATCAGCCTCACCCTACTCCAAACACCGGCTGGAGAGAAATCTGACAAAACATGGACAAACGAGTTCTCATAAGTCTCTCCAGCTAAACCATAACAGTTCAAAAAAATCGAACTGAAACGCCAGACATTATTCCTTTTCTCTTACTTCAAATATATCAGATCAATGTCACAGTTAATTACAAATTCGGGCACTGCCTAGCTAGTACCTAGTAGCAACTCAAGTAACACCATTCTTTCCCCATCCCAAAAGAAAAGAGAAACCCATCGGACAATCCATGCAACCTTATCAAACACCAAAAGAAGAAGCTCTACCCAATACGAAAGGCGCGAGCTTTCTCGAACGAATTAAACGGACCAAAAAAAACGAAAGAAAAAACCGCTAACTTCCTGTCGATTGAAGACCCGGAATCGACATACCGATAATGAGGGCCTTCTTTTCTAATTTGAAAGGAAACCCTGATCACAGAATTTCGAGACGAGCTTAAAAACCGAAGCTTGGCGATGACGTCGAAATGCGGAGCGGGCACGGTAGAAAAAAGTAAAAAAGAAAAAAAGAAGAAAACTTTAATAAGACTACACTCCAGAGAAGGAACAGAGGAACAAAGCGAAAGTGGACCACCTGCCCTACCCTGCACGTATTAGACGACGACTCTACCGAAGTCTCGTGCTCATAAATTCTCCTCGATCTCCGTCGCTGGCTCCGCCAGACAAGTCTCACGATAACCGGTGCCCCCACCCCCACCACCACCGCCACCACCACCACCACCACCTTTCGCGATTACCAGCGAATTTCTCGGCCCTCCGAACGAGGGATCGGCGCCGGAAAACCCACAGGGAGGTGACCGGAGCCGCCCCCTCGCGACGGCGAGCGACCCCGGAAGACCTCCGAGCGGAGAGAAGAAGGGAAGAACGAGAGAGAGAGAGAGAGAGAGAGAGAGGAGAGAGAAAGTCAGCGATTTCGGAGGAAGAGTGAAATGCTTTTGACGACGATCGCAACAGTGCGTGGTGCGTGGTGCGTGTCGCTGTCCCATTTTTTTAATAAATAAAATACTTCGAATGTCGGAAGGAGGAGAGGGACGGATTGGGAATTATAAATTTGCAGATTTTGATTAGGATTTTGTGATCAAGAAAATACTGAGTATATTTGCCAAGTGATTTAAGACACTCGTTGATGAGACCGTTTTAGATGCTTAACTTTTGTCGTCTCGCAATAATTGATATTTGAAAAGGTGAAATATTCCTTATTAGTTATATGATATGCGATTCGAAAGTAAATATTTTTGTGACTATTTTTTTTTTTTTTTTTATGTGCGTCTGAATAAAATTTTCGATTTGAAATTAGATCAGAATTTGTATTGTATGATGACGAATGTAATAAGGGCCTTGATTGCATATCCCAAAAAATTCAGTTTCCATGTGTCAAAAAAGAATTAAAAAAAATCTCAGAGATTTGGAAGATAATTTCGGAATATGAAACTTTTTGTTTTCATTATTTTTTCTTTTGAATCCTTAGAATCAGGAAGTAGGAAATCTGATCTTATTTTTTGCTATATTCTAGCTGTCCTAGGCTTATTTATATGTTATGTTCTTGGTAAGTATGATGTGTAATAAGAAAGCAGAAAAAAAAAATCATTTTTCTTCTTTGAAATCTGCACCGTGAAATAGCAATACCGTTGTATGTCTTTGTTTGTGAGGATACTGAATGAGGGCTTTCTACAGAGAAGAGGAGAGAAGCCATGATCCTCATGCTCGAACCTAATTGCTTATGCAAGATATTCTACATATTATTTTACATGTGAACAAAATATTCAATGTATTTCAAATTACTATGTTATTGACTAATTTTCAAACAATAAAGTAGTAAAGAAGAATTCATAAACTTATCTCTCATAATCTGATTTTTTTTTTTTGTAACGATATCTCAAATTTAAATCAAGTGGGTTTTGGAAAGAATTATTTTTATTTTCATTTTTTGCTAAAAAAAATTTGTTTCAAATGATGTGAGCTACATTTAAAATAAGGAATTAAAAATAAATGAAATGTAACGTGCATGTTTCAAATCGAATTGCAATTTTTATTCTTTTATTGTTATAGATATAGTAGATATTAATTGAAATTTATTCAAGCAATAAAATAAGCCATGCTTTGGATAAAGTTGATTCAATTTTAAAATGAACGATAGGTAAAGCATTTATAAATGTAATTGACAAGAGCTATATGTCAAATTATTACTATTATCCTTGTTAATAAGATATATTTCTCCTCTTGACTTAATTTCAAACCAAGTGGATGCATTATAGATTTAAAGATACTTTATCTTCATTTTCTCTTTTCGAATTTACTATTCAACAAAATAAGTCAGAAAGAAATGAATATTTGGGAAGGACAAAAGAAACTAATTTCAAGATATTTTATCTTTACCTTTGACTATTTTACAACTCAATATATTTGAACATGCTTTCTCTTTATCCATTTTCAAATTATACACTTTTACACGCTTTTTTTTTTTGGGTAAAGCAAGAATATATTGAGCTTTAACCAAAAATTATACAAGAGGTTCGGCACCAAAAATTTACACTCATAATGACAAACTAGTCAAAACGAGTGGAAGGGAGTCGACACTTTTACATGCTTTTCTTTATCCGTTCTCAAATTCAAAATATAATAAGTGATGGAAGTTTGAGAATAACAAGTTGCTAAATTAATGCTAATTGGTAAAGTTGATGGTATGTGGCACAATTATGCCATGTGGTAATCACAAAAATAAAGTTGAGTGCCGTGCGATAAGCTTAAAAATAAATATTCTCTCAATTTGGACTTTGACTAACATAATAAATAAAGGAAATATTGTTGAAAACGTCATAAACCTATTGTATTTTTGCAAATTCAATCCCAAACATTTCAATTTTGCCAATCGAGTTTTAAATCTTTAACATTTTGCCAATTGAATTTGTTGACATGGACATTGGCATTCTTACATGGCATAGCTAGTGCCTATGTGGACTATTTTTTATATATATATATATTTTTATTTTTCCTTTCTTCTTCCTTTTGACTTGTGGTTGGCCATAGCCGGGTTGGTTGGCTGACCCTTGTGTAGGTCAAGGCGACCTCACCAGATTTGGCTTGGGCGAGGCCGACCCTCATTGGGTCTTTGCTTAGGCGAGGGCGAGCCTTGGCGAGGGTTGATGGTCGTTGGGCCATGCCTTGCCTAACTTGTGGTGAGTGAGGGCGACCCTCGCCAAGTGAGGCCAACCAGCCCGTCCATGGCCGGTGACCTGCCAGTGGCAAAAGGAACAAGAAAAGAAAAGAAAAAGGAAAAAACAGAAAAAATAATAAAATACAAAAATACCTATCATTCTTAGTGTTTATGTTAGTGATTTTCAGCCAAAATTGGTAGGATGGACTCAATTGATAAAATTTAAAAATTGAGAATTGAATTGACGAAAGTACAATAAATTTTGAATTTTTTGAACAATTTTTCCTAATAGATAAAATATCCAAGGCAACCGTTGACAAATACTCTTTATATTGCCAATGAAAATTGGAGGTGCCCACTCATTTTAGTGGTATAATCTGTTCATATACAAATCCCGGGCACCACCACTCACAGCGCCAGCTCCACTCAGTTCTCTGTGGGTTTGAAATCTGGAATGGAAGGAAAAGCAATATCGAGGGCATCGGGAACGGAAGAAGCTCATAGGGGGCGACCCAAACGTCCGTGAACAAGACAGAAATCGAGGGGCAATGTCCTTTTCGATGCTTTGCCCACTACGGAATGTTGGGCTTTTTTGACCTTTGCTATTTTTTCTGGGGTTTTGTCAACATGGGATGGACCATGTTAGCCATAATCTATGTTTAGTGGCTTTGTGTGGTGGTTGTGGCCATTATCTTCGTATTTTGTATGATTAGAAAATGGAAAAAAAACGGGAAGAAACGCCATTCCCCTTTTCTTTTTTTTCCCACTCATTTAAGATGATAAGGACATGTGGCATCATCACCGTGAAAAGCGCTTCTTCGTTGGGAAAAAAGAATAAAAAAAAAAACACTATGAAGTGAAGAATCCCAACGTGCTTGTCGATTTTCTTTGTTGTTTTTCTGGGAGAATGCTAATTTGCACGTTCAATGTGATTGAATCAACGAATGTCCATCTGTACTAAAAATCACAAACTCCAACACTCCCTTCTTTCTTCTGCAGCTCTAAGAAGCAAAGGCTTGTTATGCTGGTTGATTATATACAGATAACGGGAGATACCATGTCACTGTTTGAGTAGAACTGATCTTGCTGCATCCAGATGGTTAAGCCGGCAAGTGCCCAGAAGATACTCAGGCAGCTCGTCTTCTGTGTTAGCCTGATGAGAACAGAATCCGTGCATTAGTGTGGTTCAGAAATAAAATAAGAGGGACTGAAACGAATATGAAGTAATAGTTGGCGGAACAATTGCATAGTGAACATTAAGATGGCCAAATGAAACTTCTGTAACAACTTAAACGACATGAACACTTTTACCTGCACCAAGAATGCCATTTCGATAACCAGGTTGTCAAGGCAACCGAGTACCAGACTAACCACTCCCCTGGCAACTGTTGATGACCCGATGTCGATCCCAAGCTGTAATGTGTATTTAGGGGTTAGCATGCTTTAGCATGAAAATTTTCAACATGATATCTCAAATTTTTGATTCATAATTTCAGTCTTTCAATGCAGTGAATGGGTTAACAACTGTCAAGCCCAATGACAAGCCTTGTGATAATGTTACATGATCAATAAGGCAAATTGCACAAATGGGATGAATACAAGAAGAAATGACAAATGGCTAAGCATACTGCTCTGTGTTCAGTGGCAAAACGGTCAAAAGAACATCTGAATGCCCAGATGAAAATTCTTTTAAGACTATCAATACCAATGCACCATTGTATTCCAATATATATCTCATACTGCCATGCCAAATTCAAGTAATAGAATCCCATGAAGCTGAAATGCATTAAAGTTACCTCCAAGTAGTTACTCCCATGAAAATAATTGACTTGCAGTGCTTGCCCAATAAGACAGGCTTTCTTTCCCACACTCTGCTTGACTATCCAGGAACCCTGAAAAGAATTAACAAGGTTTATGGAACATACAAAAGAAGGTGGTCAGGCCACTAAACAAAATGTATACATCTAATTGAGCTAATCTGCATAGCATAGCACCTAATTGGAGCCAGATATTTTTCTGTCTAGTCATGTTCTAGGATGAGGTGAGATTGACCCTCAAGAAAACAAATCATGAGGTAAACTTGAGTAGAATAAGTGAATTGTTTATGGCTACCTGTGCAGTACATGGGGTAGACAAACCATCTTGTCAGGTGATTCAGTGAAAATCAGGAAAGTATGCTGCTAGGTTCTTAAATATTAAAACAATCATGAAGGATACTGACCTTTGAAATATAAGGTATTAGCTTGAACCTTGAATTTCTATATGCATCATCCCCCTTGACAAAGCTCTCCAGTAAGGGTGCATCTTTCAGGGGAGTGCTCATCATGTAGTATAGTGCTAGGCTGTAGGTTGTTGATCCAGGTACCTGCTTCACAGGACATGAATCTTTATAACCGATAATGGCAATGACACCAAGGTTGTCGGTTAACATAGATAAGAGAAAATATTTGCCTGTATGTCCACAATAAAGAAGAACTCTGCTCCACCCTGGGCTGCATATTTCTACATAACAAAGTCAGTATGTTCAGAAAACTTATAAATGCCACCATATTGAGGCAAACGCATGTGAATTTAGCAAAGAGGTTATTTAAATTATTGGATTTAAGTTGAACCTGAACAATACTCCCTGGCCTTCCTCCTAGGTCATCTTCCCTTTTGTCAGATCTTAGCCAATCTGCGGCAACCATTTGCATCAAGGTTCCTTTTGCTTTAACCTGGAGGACAGTTCAGAAGCAATAACATGAGAGAGAAATATGATGTATTTCTACAAGAAATAACTCTACAAGAACATTTTGTCAGATGAAAAAAACTTCACCACTAGGTACTTTCACCAAAGAGTTAACTGTCAATTCATTCACGTTGTTTTATGTGGATCCATTGCATAAACAGAGTCCACAGAAGCCAACTAATCAATGGTTCTCTGAGATAACAATGAAAGTGGTCTTGTTGGCAAAAAAAAATAAAAAAATAAATAATAATAATAATGATGATGATGATGATAATAGTAATAATAATGATGATAATAATAATAATAATAATAATAATAATAATAATAACAAAAGGAAAAGAAAAAAGCCTCGGCCAACTATATGTACTACTATAGTTTCAAAATGAACAGCATACAATGATTTCGCTCTTTGAGAATATTTTATCGTGCAAAAACTACTCCTTTTGCATTTCTATAGCACATAAGTTACCCCTTGATATAGGCAATTTGTTAACAAAATCCCAAAAAAAATCATCTCTGCCAACGGGTAAAGGTGGAACCTTATTCAGTGGCTAGCAGAACTTCCTACAGAGGATCATCAGTTCAGAATGATAGAGAAGAAAATACAACAAAGCACAATCATTAATCAGGCATAGTTTTCAACTTAAATCCATAATTTAAAATTAGAGTCATCTGCCAGTAGACACCATTTTGTTTCTGTTAACACTTCTATGGGTCATATATATGAATATATCAGGCAATGTATAAGCAAGTGCCATCCCAAGCTAGCGCTCTGGCTAATCTGTGCACTGTACACACCTTTTGATGGTCCTTTAAATAATTCTTTCCACGGATTAAAAAAGTAGAAGGGTCTGCCTCAGTCCAGCTGGAAGTCAAGATGCAAGTCGGATCTTTAGGAAGAGTAGTTCCATAGCAACATGAGACAATGTCTTCTGTCACCATCTCTTGTAAGTCAACATAGCCCCTCTTCTGAACTACAACATACAAAAGTCTCAGTTGTCAGCACATCCAATAATATAGGTCCTGGTCCTCATGAGATGGCCTTTTAAGACAGAAAAGCGTGCAGCAAATGGATAGGACAATTAGATAAGCTTATAGGCGCTCCAATATAATTCTGTTCACCTGCAAGGTCATGTAATTTTCTCACAAAACCAGCAGCAGTTGATAATCTTGGATGACGTCCCTGCAATGTGATGGCGGGATAGGAATCACATGAGAAACTCCAAACATGGAGAGCAAGAGGCCATATGCCTTGATGTAAAACTAATGAGAACTCCATCAACTATTGATTTAGGATTAAATCACCTGGTCATAACCATTTGATGTAAGCTGGTACCTGAGGGGAAATTTCTGGCGCAAAATCATGAGACCAACTGCTTTCTGATTGGTCATCTGATGGCTCGAGTACATCAAAGAACTCATCAGCAGCATCATTTAGGCTGACAAGGCTAGCATGCTCTGAAGGCGCCTTAGCTGATCCATCACTCATCTCTTCCACTGCCCTACCATCCCTTAATGATTGCACGAGTCTATCGTCATGCAACATAACATTTCTTGACAGCTCTCCTGATGAAAAGTTTGAGGAAAAATTCCCCACTTTTGCTAGAAACAATTCTCTTAGTGCTGCAAAAACACAAAAGCTAGTCGCTTTCAGATAGCATTGGAAGAGTCCATAAGGGAGCAATCTTATTAGATATAATTAATTATGCACAGATCAGGTTCACCGGCAACTCTGCCAAGCATTTTGATTGTAATACTCCGGCCTGAAGAAGTTCGGACGTAAGATTTCCAATATTTCCAATCAATAGCAAGCATGTGTTTTACTACTGATTGTTCCCCTTTATTCACTGGAGTAATGACATATCCTCCACCTGCAGATAAAAAAATTCCACTGCCTCAGAAATTGTGTGCTTCGCAGGATTCAAAGTATGATCATGCAGGTTCACCACCCAAACAAGTAATTAAAGTCATGTTTGTGAGCAGAGATTCAGATGAACATGTTAATTTTCACCATTCTTTCCATGAGATTTTTTGTCTCAGGGATGAAATATCGGGGCTGATATAGCAATGGAACTCAATAAGTTGCATACGTTAAATGCGATTCGAGCATACATTACTTTTTAGGCATACGCGGACAAAGCCTTTCTGTGGGAGACACTTCTTGTGGAAGACTGAATGATAGAGAATGACTGCAAAATAGTAGGCCAAAGATGTCACCTCATAGTTTACTGGATTCAGTAAAAGATGTAAACTGTAAGTAATATTCAATAGAGTGCATACCATATGCTCCATCATCTTCTCTTCTCCAATATCGACGCAACAACAGATCTCTACATTTCATTCCCCTGAATGCATGACATATAAATGAGAGAGCCACAAATGAAGCAAATTTTAAGATGCCTTCTAGAAAAATTGTGATTGCTAAAATTTTCAACTGACCAAGGTAGCCAATCGCTATACAGCTGCTTGTGAATGATATCAGTGTGACCATTGAGATGCTCAACCACCCTTCCCTTATAGAAACAGAAGTCCCATCTGTTGGATTGGGAATTTCTTAGACAGGCAAAATTTAGAGCAATGTGTAAAATCGGAGGAAGACAGCATTCTTCTGAATCTCCATATAAGTTCTTTTCAAAGATCATATTAAAAATAACATCAAAGCCTATAGGTCACTTGCGGATGGAAAATATCTGACAAAGAGGACCTACTCTGATCTTGAGGGACCAAGAGACATGAGTGTTTGAAAAATGGCTTCTGATGTGCCATCAACCACACCAACAGCCATTACTGCAGGATGGTCATCCCACTGTGGAGGAGAAAAGGTTGCAAGTTGCTTGCTCAGCAATCAATTAGTTCATTGAAACCAGCAAATGAGAGAAAAGAACAGCTAACTAACCTTCCCACGAGAATCCCGGTCTTTTGCTTCTTTAAAAAGCCTCAAACCTACATAGATCTATGTCTTAGGAAATAGAGACAGATAAATCAAGAGTATGCTAGGAAGTACATATTACCATTCTGGCAACCGAAGATTGTCCATGGTGAAGGGGCAACAACATCTGATGCCACTAGATCTGTATGGTTGGATGTACCACGAGTCCAGTCTACTGGAATAGCATGACTTACTCTGTTGGAACCACTTAATCTACAGACCCGAACAGATTATTAGTAGCCAAAATAAGAATAGGGGCATAATCTCAACATAAAACATCAGCTATAATTTGTCTTATCAACAGCATTTAGACAACAAACATGTCAATAATAAACCTAGTGCTTCAGTGTATATATCGTATAACTCTTCATACCTTAATGACTGCCAGCTCGTTGTTGAGCAGTCCAGAGCACTAGCACCAGGATCTGGACTACCCTAGAGAGAAAACAACGCAATTAGCCTTTAGTCCAAATAAGGCATGTCTTGCCCACTAATGCTAAAAATTTGAACCTTAATAGCTGCTTCCTGGAAGGAATGAATCCATCTCGCTGCTTCTTCAGGACTATATGCTCCCAGCTATATGGTATAGTACCTCAAGTTAAAAGATGAGAAATTCGACAAAATCTTTAAATGGTAGTCACATTTACTCTTGTACCTTGAGTTGGTCATTGTGATTTGACGTATTATAAAGTGTAAATATGTAGAACACCTGTTAGCATAAAAAGCTTTTTTCAAGTACATCAAACTGCAGTTAATGGATGAAAACATTAGTTGATTGACTCCTGGTGGAAAGAACTAAATAAATGACCATACTTTTCGATGAATGCTTTCTCTTCCATTGTCCACAACTCGGATGCAGGAATCAATAATCGCACTTCTCACAGGACCCTGAGATAAAAATGAAGCACATGATTAAGTGTTCTCAGAACAAGTGAAATTTGCAGATACTTATCGTTACCATGTTCTAGGACCCAATTACAGAGGGATGAAATGCTTATTTTAAGACAGAATGTGAAGTTATAGTTAGAGCAGGTCCCACTAGAAAAAGAAAGTGTACAAGATTTTCTTTGACACATCCTAGTACTGGGATTGAATCAAGTGGCCCAGAAAGGCTCCTCATATTAACCAGGTTCCTTCCTCAATTAGAGGCATCGACAATTAATCTCCTGAAATGTTTCTATACCGGATAGCTTTGCATACAATGTGACTAAGCCTTCATGCCCCTTTCACATTAACATACATTGCAATTGAAAAAACACTACCAAGACTTTAAGAACTCGCGCTGTCTGACAGCAGCAATATTTAACCTTGTGAATCTGATTTCGAGCAAACCAAAGGCATCGCATCTTTATCAAACCAAACAGTCTCCAGGATAATGCGTTTATCCACTGCCAGCATCCAAAACTTAGATGTTCTTTTTAAAAATAAAAAAATAAAATAAAATTGGTAAACAGGATTTGAATATTCATCCAACATCAGAAGTAAGGTAACAACTAGAGACCAACTTCACATATTTCTCGGAGGATCTCCTGTGCAACACAGTAAAGCTAGTAGGGCAATTTATCCAAACGATAGGCAAACAACTGAATTACCAAGATTGTTATCAATCTACCTAAAATATCACATCAACTCTTATTTATGGAGTGGAAATAGTACAATACCAGCACATCACAATCAATTAAGGTAGTGAGAGCCAAGAATGTGGCCCAAAAGTCAGGCACATGCAGTGTGCGCTGCATTACCGAATCAACCATAAATGAATAAAGTACAAGCAGAGAGCGAGAACGACCAAATACAGCATCAAATCTCGAGAGACCAGTATAAATCGATGCAATTAAAGGATTCACTATTTGACCGACACTAGCAATTTGAAAACCCATCCGATGAAGAAAAAAAAAAAAAAATCCCACTCTAGCACCCCTATTGTGTGGTGGAATAAGATCTGGACAGAGCCATTAGACAACATTCTGCAACGTTAAACAGATCAAAACCATCTCCATTCGTCAACATCAGCACGCGGGGAGGTTGATCTCAGATAGTAAAACTACCGCCAAATGATCCCATCAAAAAGTGCACGACAAGCTCGCTCAAATTGTTGTCAACTCGTGACTCAAAAAAAGAATCAATAGAAACAGAGCAGTCCATTCAGCCCGCTTGGCACGCAAGTTCCTCGACCGTAACGCAGCACCTCCGTCTCAGCCAAACAAACCTTCGAAGAACTGAAGCACATGCAAACTAGACGGTACGAAGAAGAACAAGAAGAAGAAGAGGACGGGACCTCATCGGGAGAAGGAGGAGCGGATTTGAAGCACTTGAGACAGTGATCGTCGAGGACGAAGTAGCGCTTCCTGGAGAACTGAAGGCCGAGCCGGTTGGAGCGGATCAGATACAACCAGCCCTCCATCCGATCCGACCGACGGAAAACCCGCTCGCACTCCTCCGACAAATCCGCCACCCAGAACCGGTCTCGAAACTCCCCTCCCACTGCAACCGGTACGTGCGGAAACTCGGGAGGTCGGAGAACCGGAAACCGCGTGCTCTCCTCCGCCTGAGCCGGCGGCTGGCGACGGCGACGGCGACGGCGAACGCCACGTCCGAGAATCGGAAGCGAAGAAGATGACAAAATCCGAAGCAAAGTTCCTCGCTTTCTTTCTGTTAAAGTCAACTGATTTTGCGTGCGATACGTCAGACCAAGATTGGAGGCTGATTGAAATGATCATTTTTATATTATTTTAATTAAAGCGTTGCCTCGTCGTACCACAACATAAATCAAGCCTAACAGATAACTGTTAACGGCCCCCACCGCGGGCCCACACGAGGAACGGTGGAGATGGGCTTAGCGTACATGCCTCATCCATCGGCCCACATTTCTTAAAAAAATAAATAAAATAATAGGTTGAATCGGCACCATTCAATGACTTACCAATATAATTGAGATCTAAATAAAAATCATAGACTAAAAATATTAAAAAATAAGTGTATTGAAAGTCCTAAAACTTATTATAAAAGTGTCATGAAATTTTAAAACTTTTAAAAAATATAATCAAGTCCTAAAATTTGTTAAATTAATGCAATCAAATCTTAGAATTTGATTGCATATTTTGAAAATTTTAGGTTTCGATTGCATTTTTATGATAAATTTTGTGATTTAATTGCACTTTTTGAAAGTTTTAGGATTTAATTGTACTTTGAAGACTTCTAGTGCACTTGTCCCAAAAATTAAATTAGAATTAAAATTTTCTTGATGACATGAAATTTATCTATACATTGAAAAATATTAATTTACCAAAGCATGCCCCTATTTATTAACTATGGATATTTATCTAACTCCTTCGAGTTTCAGAAATACAACTTTCTAAGATTGAGAATTTATTATCTAAGTTAATTCGCAAGATCGCAATCATTCAGTATTAAGATATCATTGCATGAACCCTGAAATGTGGGGAAAGAATATTATTGCACTTGATAAAATTCATTTACACTCGAAATTGAGTCTTAAGGAAATGGAGAGAGAGAGAGAGAAAGGGAACCCCGTCAAAAGCGAAAGAGAAAAAGAAAATGCCAGCTTTCTTGCTGAATCTCAGACAAAGGAGTCTCTGCTCGATTTCTTGGCATCTTGATTTTCTTTATCTTGATAGCCCAGGCTCTTCCCATCAAGAAGCGGTTCAGTATCCTTCTCTTTAACCTGACAATGTACAAGAAAGGGACATGTGAACAAGCCTACTCGCTGCGTATTCTCAAGACTCCTGCATAAACATGTGGGGAGAGAGAGAGAGGGGGGGATGGAGGGACCTGAGAATTGGAGAGATCTGTCGACTGCTTCTTCTTGCTCTCTTGGGTGCAGAAGTAGGAGTACAAGCCCATCCCAAACATGGCGACGAGGATGCCGATGATGTTCCTCTCGGTGAAAGGGTCGTGCAGCAATGTGTAGCCGAAGCCCAGGACCAGGCACGTCTTGAGGTGGCCCAGCACTTGGTAAGTCACCGGAGATGTCTTCCCGATCACCAAGAACGTGCTGAAGTTCACCGACACTGCTATCAGGCAGGAAAGGATGATGAAACCCTGTGACGTGTCCATTCACGATGCGGTTACATGATGATTTTCGCTCGATTTGCGCCGGAATATAATGTAAGATATCGATTCAAGTGGGTCCAAGGCTCAGGATCGCGTGATCATGAACCGTGAAAAACCAAGAAGAATCGATGACGAGTGGAATAGATTTGTTGCTTACCAAGACTATGGGAGAGTACTTATAAGCAAAGACATTTTGCTTGGTGAGGGATTGATCCACTAGAGGGCCTGAGACAAAGAGAATGGCTGCTTGGAAAGGTGCTGACTGGTACAACAGCTGTGTGGAGGAGACATTGAGCTTCTTCTGTATGGTGTTTGTCAACTGAAGAGAGGAAAATTGTTAAGGGAAACACTTCATATCCATCTCCATAAGAGAAAAGGCCTTCCACAAAAATCAGAAGGTAGTATGTACGGATGTGGAAGCTCAAAGTTCGCACTTATGCATGCTCCTTTGGAGTTTTCTCCAGAAGTGCATCCAACAAATGAATCCACATTGATTTAGAATAAGACATCAGTGACTATACTTCCATGAATTCAGGTGCACCTTGTTAGAAAGATAAAAATTAGTAAAAGGAAGGATACAATTTGGCCGACGCAGGTTGTGACGATGGCCAGAGCAGAGAGTACTGTCCCCACAAAATTAAGTTGTAGATCGGTAATGGATGCGATGCCCACCCCCAAAATCAAGACAAATAGAGAGAATTTTATCTTCTGGCTGCAAGAACAGAAGAAGTTGTCTCAGAAAATGTATAGAGGAAAAAAAGAAACCGTCTTCAAGCAACTGGATCAATGGGTCTGTTACCTGAACTGCTTTTTGAGGAAAAGAGTTTCCAGTAGAACGGTGAATGGTATAATAGCCAGTTTTGTCATCTGCCAATATAAGAAATTGGAGGAACTGAATGAGAAAGCAATTTGAATACTAAACTAAAATTGTGCAAACGTTCTAAGTTGTAAATGCTTCTATCAGTAAACAGCCGGGTATAGAAACCTGGTAGAATCCGACGGAGTTGAAACCAAGGCTCAAGTTTAGAAAGCCAATCGAAATTCCATTCAAAATGCCAAACAGCATCACAGTCTTCAAGTCAATCGCCTTTGATTCGAAGAAGTTCAAACGTTGAGCCGCGTGTAGTGTGCAAAATGTAACCATCAGGTGCCAACTGGTGAGAGTTGTGGCTGCATTCATCCAAAGAAAAAGAGAGAATTTTACCTCATGTTCACGCTTGAAAACTAAGAAAAAAATTGACCATCAGAATCTACTTGAACGAGTTTCGTTTACCGAAAGGGAAGCCGAGATTGCTCATTAAAGCCTTGTTGCAGATGACAATGGACACGGATGATGCCACTGAGAGAAAGAGAGCACCAACCACACCCAACTGGAAGCCTGTCATCTCCCCCATGCTGCAATATTTTCTGACAGACAAACCAAGGTTATCACGAAAATTTCTTTCAAAATGAAACTTGTCTCAGAGGACAAATCACATGATGCATAGCTGGTGAGTCTTTTTTTATGTCTCCTGGGAGTTGGAATTAAGAAAAGACAATTTTGTGGTTTCTTGAAAGTAGGAAGTTTTCTATTGGCTGAAGACAAATAAAGATGAGAAGGTCAACTAGTCAAAATATCATTAAATAATGTTGCACTCGGGGTTCATTCATTGGGCTAAAACTCTGCTAACAACCATTGATTAGCATAGCAGGATAATTTTATTGTTTTCTAGGTGGCCATTGGATCTCACAGATTTTTACTAGGCTAAGGTTTGAACAACTCTCACGAATTTCTTGAATAGGTGGTTTGGCTGTAATGTCGAAAATGTCATGTCATTCCAACTAATCTTACCAGCCACAATGCATTGGTTCCTATGGATTTACCAATCGACAATGAACTCATAGCTGAAAAAAATCAAATTCCCAATAAACTGGAGCAATTTGATATTATTCCAGTAGCCGACACAAAAAGGACACGAAAGTCATATATTGCTCGTTTTATCAGAAAATTCATTGGACATGAAACAGCAAAAAGAAATGAACAGTACAGAAAAAATACATTGGAGAAACTAAAGTATTTCTGGAGGGCGTTGTGCGAAGCCTGAGAGAATCAGACTTAAGATATCGATAAGTAGGAAGGTGGATGACTGAATCTGTACTAGAACAACCAAACTCAGATGTCACAGAAATCGCTTGCTTAGTTCTTACCAAGGAAACCAAAACCGAGGGGGCAAAAAGCTAGGATGTTGAGGAGATAGCAGTAGCTCCAAGAACTTCGTCTTCGATCACCACTCAAGCACCAGATCAGGCCCTTCTTTGAAGCCAACCCTCAGAGAGAGAGAGAGAGAGAGAGAGAGAGAGAGAGATTGGCTTGTGAGAGGAGCATTGAAAGGCATGTATTTAAGTGGGATGTACAAAGAGAGGTTGGTGATGATAGGAGAATGGTGTTAACGGTTAGGCAATGGCTCATCACTTTCACAAGTAAGAGTTGACGGCCTCTTGAAGCAAGGACTACCCGTCATCCACGGTCGATGACTCTCTCTAGTAGGCTCTTCTGCGAATGAGGTTAAGAGTTCTTCTTCATACGACATTGCCACTCTTCTCCATCATCGTGGCTTTACTCGTTTTCCTTCCAATTTGTCGCGGTTGGATTTTAAACCATGGAGTCAAGTTCACCCTCTCTCGGTCCGGACTGGTCAAAGTGGCAGATTCCACTAAGGAATAACAGCTTTCATTGCAGAAAAAATGATTGACAAGTTAAAAGTTAAATTGATGGTGCCGAATGTGACTCATTGTACTTACATTCCGTTTAGTGATACGGGCTAAATCTCTCTTTTTCTTTGAGCTCCCACGCATGTACATACACACAAGTGTTCATTATGCTTTAATTTAAATTATGAGCTTGAGGGTAAAGGATCTTGGATCGATATCGACATGAATTAAGTCCTTGGCATTTCTAAAATTGAAAGAGAAAACGGAGACAAGCCCTGTTCTGGCGCAACGTTTACGCTCAAATATCATGTCAGACAAAGCGGACGTATTTCTTGCAACCAACAAGTCTTTGGAAAGTGTAGGTGCACTCTTTTCGAAGAAATCAAACTGACCATGTTTCCTTCATGCAACAAAATATTGCAACCGGGGCTGTCCGGATCAGAATTAGGTGCGTTTGCGGTATGTGTGTCGTTTTCCTGTGAAAGGGTATTCAAGATTAAGCTCGATTCAAATGGTTTTGGTTGACAAATGTCTTTTTTACAGGTGAGATGTCTTGAACTGGCCGTTGCTAAATATTGAACAAATCTTAGCAGACAAGACAGGAAGGTGAAATGCAGATGTCTCAATAAGTATCTGCAAAAGCAAGCAAAGGGGTCCCTCTCGCTCTCTCTCTCTCTCTCTCTCTCTCTCTCCAACCAGACAGAATTGGTGTTGGGTGAAGAACCTTCTATTTCACTTCAACAGAATCATAAATCTTTCATTTATTTTTTCATTAATTAGACCTCCAGAAGCCACAATTACCAAACACAACAGGGACACAAAAATTTCCAATGATCCCTTCATCTATTACGAATTGACAGAAGAAATGTCAATGTCCGGAACAACGTTCGATAGCTTGACGCTAGGAGTCTTCGCGTTCAAAATTAAAGTACTTCTTTCTCCATCTTACTGCTTCACAGGACCCATAGCGGAGGAATGAATTTAAAATTATAGACAGTGGGATCATGTGTAGACGCGCTCCATATGCTTTGACCTCTCCTGATAAAGACATCCTACGTATCATTTGTTGAGATGTGCATTCTTACACCTATTAACTCCTAACAGCCGCCTCGCCAAAAAGAAAATACAAGAAAAGCAGAAACGAGGAGTGTATTTTTTTTTATCAAGTTAAGAAATGGATACTTAATTTGAATTTCGAGAGTGAAGGGAACTGTTCACCGGAAATGGGCAAGTGCACCAAAGTCTGCAAGTAAAACGAGCTGTTGGCAAATTTCTGGCCATTTGGATTTGTTTGACTAGCCAAGACTCCACAAAAGCAACCTAATGAATACTCGATAAAAATGATGCGAAAAATAGAAATATGAAATTTCTGTATATTTTAATATACAACATTAAAGAGTGGACGAGCCTATTTATAGGCTTTACTGAATGATTATATAAAGTAATAGAATAATATAATATCAATCACAATCAATTGGGGCCAACTAAGGAAGATAATGCACGTTCCGAGAGATATACAAAATTAAGGGAACATCTCTAACATCGCTTGCAAACTCAAGGTGATATAGGAAAAGTCAACAGGAGTTTGGTAACATCCAAGTTTCGTTTGCGACGAAATGTTAGAATCCAATTCGTCTAAAGGTGCCAAGTCTAGTGGTAGTGTCCATTTTCTAAAATAAGCAGAAAAATCTCAAACAAAAACCAAAGCCAAGGACTTGATGGCGAAATATGAGCAACCTGATTGGTGTGGCTGGCATTGTACCGTGAAATGGAGTTTCTTCAAATAATAATGACTTTGATTTCAAGATAAGAACAATGTGAAAAATAGAAATGTGTAATTTTTGTTCGATATATCATTATAGAGTACATGAACATTTTATAAGGTTTACTGGATAACTATTTAAACTAGCATAACATTATAATATTAATCACAATCATCAATCAAGGAAGATAATATACTATAACGAGAGATATACAAATTCAAGAGAATATCTCTAACATATACAAAATTTGGAGACCGTCTCTATCGAGATGAGATTCGTGCCAAGGGACTCGGATGGTTACTAATGAGCTTACTAGTTCAATACGAATCAACTCTCGAATGGGGGGCCATGTTATAGTTAGATGATCTCGAGACAAAAGTGACTTGGTCAAAGGGCTTGCTATTGCCTTTGCCAATATTCTGTTCCATTGTTTAAGGAAATTTCAGCAATCTATGGCGATACTCTCCGAATGAGGATGATTCCGTTATCCACAAGATACCACCTACTAGCCACTGCAGGAAACCTGCTTTTGAACTGCTGTCAACTGTTGTCTATCTATGGTATCATTATCATTTGTGATTAATGATGGATCTTTCTATTTCTCGAGAAATTGTTACATCTCTTCTTCATTTCCAATCGGGAGAGTGAAGTACTTTAGATACAAAATATTGAAATGCTTCTATGAAATCCCCGCCCGGATCTACCCCTTTCCTTTCTGCAGGAGATTGGAACTCAGATCAGGAAAAATGCGGTTCATGGGTTCCTACCCATTTTGCCCTAGGCGACACGTGCTTCAATTATCGGGATAAAGGGTCAGTGCTCTAGTTGGCTCAGTGGGAGATAGCTCAGTTGGTAAAGCATTAATTGAGAACACTAGCTAGCCAGCCATTGATTAACCAGGCATACGACACGAGATATACAGAAAAAAAAACCAAGGCTCCTCTCATTGATAAATAAGAGATATGACAACCCAAAAAAAGGCCGGTGCCTCGCTAATTCAGTATTGCTCTTCCTCCCCCCTCGTTGGCAACAAGAGAGGCGAAGTTCTGCTCTACTTAAAAACTGTCTGTACAAAATCATAATGCAGCTCTCAAATGTGCGACCACCTTAGCTCCACGAAAAGCCACATGGCTTTATGAACCTCTTCAACAGATCTGATGTGTGGTCGTAAGGCATGTACACAATTCCCGTCCGGAAGGACAGACATAGAGGGAAAGCCAAAATTAGTTCTTCGCAGTCGGAGCTAAATATGCCTTGTCTGCCTCTGTGAGGCGATTCTGGAACATGGCCCACTCCTTTCTGCATCTTGCTCTGACCTGAAAGAAATGAAGAAACGGCAACAAATGAGCAACCAGACATCGAAATTTGTTTATTTTAGCGCTTCTTCAGGAGTCGATAAGCAATTAAGATATTTAAACTGCAGGACATGAGTGGATAAAACAGCAAAATTAAAAAATACATACTCCTTCCCATGGAGCTTTCCCTTTCTCCGACTCTCCCTGCAATTTGACAAAGTGATGCATCAGCCTATCATGGTTTTAGTGTTAAAGAAAAATGCGTGGACAAATTTAGAATAGATATTTTATAATATAGGGAATAGGAATAATGGATCGACGAGAGATGACAAGAAAAACAGTTAAAAGAAGAGCAAGCCCCAAGCCTCCCACCATATAGCTTCACACAAAATTCTTAGTAAAAGCAGCTACGAAGCAGATTGGTAGTCATTTAGAGGGCCATTACATGACCAACCTGACAATAAAATTTACCCAACACATCCTGTTGATTTCTGAGGTACCATTGCCCAAAAGGCCATAAGAAAGACTTAAAAGAATCAACAGTTCACCAAATCTGGAAGCCAAAATTGAAAATATACCACCTTTCGCATTATGTCCATCATGTATGGAAGGAGAACAATATCCACAGTACTAATATGTAAGAACAGCATTGGGAAGTTGATTACAAAGTAGCATTAAGCCAAAATCATGTTAGTCTAATATTGATCATCGTGGTTCTAGATGTCATTTCTTACATCAAGAATCTGTATTTCAAGCAAGAACTTGCATGTAGGTATTACTAGAGCCTCTTTCAAAAGATTGGCTGAAAACAGACATTATGTAATGGTCGACTGGACTTCAATCTTTTTTCGGGTATCATGCAGAGAGTGAAGTACATGAAACCACAGCGACACTACATTGATGGACCACTTACCTGACTGCCCAAGGAAGGGATTACTTGGTGAACAATCCATTGAGAATCAACAACACCAATCTTCTCATGAGCAGGCTGCAGAAACACAAAGGAAGTTTTTATGACTCACTATAAGCACGGGAGAGGACAAAAAAGATACGTATGAATGGGAAAAAGCAGGTTAGCTTTCCATGGACCACATTACTCTCAATGGCCACATAGGGATATAGAGCACATTGGAAGAGGTTTGTCAAAATTCGCTGTACTCTCTCACAACTAAGAACCCTAAAACTATTTCATAACTTGTTTCGAGCCCTTCTTTCATTACTTTCTGATGACAAAACTCTTCCCAAGGCACAGTACAATAATTGAAATTGTTTTCAGATAGTTTCTCCTAACCACCCCCCTTCCCTTCTCTTCTTCTCTTCCTTTCACCAACAAAAGCCATCAGCATTCAATAACAAGAGGCATAATCTATGAAAGCCAATGATTACAGACCTCAACGCATCGTCTGAGAGCAAAGTCCAATCCCCATCCATGCACCAGGTCATTCTAAAAGCATGTGTTAAGAATATTTGATCAGTATATGCTTAACCGTATATGATAAATGCATATCCAATTATCCATGACAGTAGCCCATCATCTTAGACAGAGCAGCAACCTGAATCATATGCCATACACAGCGCCAAGCTTCTCTCGAAAAGACTGGAGCCATAATTTCCACAAACCTATATCAGAAGTAATAAACATGAGGACTGAAAGTTTGAAAACTCGAACTGCTTCTATTCCCTCGTCACTATGAAGAACTCAAGAAATGAATGACTCCTGCAATTCTAAGAAAATGATAGGGAATTACGCTGCACATGGAGGCAAATGTGGGTCACTACACCAGCCTGGTTTCTCTTCTGTATCCCTATTCATCAAGACAAACGAAAAATAGAAAAAATGTGAATGCTCTTGGACTATTGAACAACCATGCAGATAGATACACAGACAAACATTGCCACACGGGGCATAAGAGGGAGAGAGAGTACTTGTGCACTTCTCTGTCACCTCTCCTCTTTGTCATCTGCCATGTCAGTCCATTATTGGGCTCGAGACCTGGCTGAGATATCTCCAAACCGTGTTTTTTGACCAACTGAATATACCTGGTAGATTGAATGTAACATGCATATAAAAACCTATCACTTTATTACCCATGATAATTTGAAATAGCTTGTAATAACTTTAAATTGCTTACTTTTCCCCATTAAAATGTTCAACTCCAAGATCTTCGTCCCAGATGAAAATATATTCATAAGCTGCGACAACATCTGGATGCAAGAACCTTTTCGCATACCACCTGAAGATATAGCTTAGGAATAAAAAAAAAAGTGATCGCAAGAAAGCTAACATATAGTTAGCTAGATTTAGCAAAAAAAAAAAAAAAAAACATGTAGTTAACTAGAACTTGCAGATAACTTATTTGTTAAAGTATGAGACCATCTACTTTCTAGAACTAACTTAAGAGGTGATGCTGCGGAGAAATGAGAGCTATAAAAGGTGTTCTCAACATACCATTTGGTCTGCTTCTTCACACTGATATGAATTGCATCCTTTGACCACTCGAACTGGTCCCATTCACTTACCCGACCATCATAATGAAAGAGTAAAATTTGGAACTCCTCTGAAAACTACCAAACAGATGGAAAATATGCTATCTCAGAACTCTTTAAGAATTAGATGACTGTGCATGGAAGATCTATTGTTTAAAGTGCAGTCTTAGAACCTTTCTAATTGATGCTTCAATGTTACGCCTCTGATCAAAACCCACTGTAAATGTAACCAAGTATCTTGGTTTCTTCTTCAGGTCCTGCACATTTCACTACAAGGTTACTGCTCCACAACAGTAAAAACCTTCTATAAATTCCTCATATGAAAATAAATAAAAAATAAAAAAAGAACATTTTAAGGGCATACCACACACAATGCAGATCCAAAATACGTCCTCAATAATTAGGAATGTATATTACAAGTTTATTAGGTTGACGAGCTACCATAAACAAAGACCCCATATTTTCCAAAGACTTATTACCCATTTGTAAATATACGCAGAAATAACAAGCAAAACTTGGATGACAAAATAAAAGTCATACCTCATTAGGTTCACCCCATAATCTGCGCAAATAGAAATCAGTTTCTGATACAATAATATTTGGGGGCAAAGACTCTGCGCCACGAGGATTTGTTGGAACATATATCTGGAAACAGAAAAAAATGATCAAAGTCCATGTCCATCATCATACATTCCAGCAAAAGATAAGCCGTTCATCATATGATTCAAATCAGGCATCCAGCTTTGCACTACATAGCACAAAGCATGGATGCAACATAACAGTTAAATACAATGCAACTGATCACTGACAACTTTAAGCTCTAATGCATATTTCAAACTTTTATTCACAAATAGTTGTTCATGGGCATTGATTAAGTTAAGTTAGGTTTCTCACATATTATTTTTGCCTCACATGCAAGACTAGAATCAATGGAAAACGAAGACCTAACTGAATTTACAAGTGTCATTAGCTAAATCCAGTATCTGTTCCCAAAATGTGTGTGCAAAGGCAGGGCTCACTTTGAAGCTATCAAGAGTCATTGGTTCTATAGTAGTCATGAATATACATTTGCAAAAGGAGTGAAAAAAGAAGCTACCTCAATACAGCTGAATAGAAGCACGTTGAATGTGAAACATGAGGGTGAGAAAAACAAAACTAGCCCATTACAACTACTTCAGAGAATATGCACCGAAAAAGACTAGAATTTTCTGGTTATGAACTGACAACTACACCGTCTTAGCATTAACAGATGAGCAAAGACCAAACAAACTAATGAACCTCTTAAAAAAATAAGATATATTTGCACATAGGTGAAACGTCACTAATGACTCCTCTTCCAAGTATGAGATACACAACAATCAGTGACAACTGGAGAAAGACAAAATCAGAAGCAAAAAGGCATCATACCTTGGGGATGCTGCCTAGATTATCAGAGGATTTGCTGATGGATCTACTTTCATCACTGATCAGATCAAGAGATGAGATAATACTTGAACGGAAGTTAATCTGCAAGTTCAAATAACCAATGGTAAGCAGCGAGCAATGTGAACCTACTTATTTTAAACAGCATTAAATGAGCATATACCTTTGTCAGAGAAACAGATGGAAAAGAAATGCCTATGAAGAACCCAAATAGAACTCCCAAGATAGTTGCGATGATAATTCTGGCCCTGTCGTTTGATTTCTTTAGAACTCCACTGCAGACCGAACAAGGGCATCTTAGGCAATTTCAAAGCTCGAGCATCATATCTAAATTGGAAAGGCTTAAAATATTCAATGTTGATATGTTAAGAACATCAGCTAAGACATAGCATGTGGAACAAACCTACGGTGCATTGTCCCCATCCTGATGTATGCTCGACTCTCACATTACCAGGTCAAGAATAACATGGAGACCTTAACTAGATCGATGAATTCTGAAAAGACTATCCACACAAAAATACAACAGTTCTTCCAAGGTGTCCGCCTCTTGTAGAAAAGGTGCTTCCAGCTTCAAAAACCGATGACAAAATATGCAGTCCCTTCATTGTGAAGAAATGATCATTAACAATGGAAAAATGGTGAAACTAGATTAAAGAAAATCCCCATCATAGCACAATATACCAAGACACAACAAAACCAGGAATACTTTGAGTTTAGATTATACATCATGGGAGCAGTGGAAAAAAGTATGCTTCAATTTCATTCCTCGATTGCAAGGAACTCTGGCAAACGGCCAAAACCAATTCATTTGACAACTATAAAATCCCTCATCGTCCCAAATTTATTCATGAGTTCCCAGGTCGGTCATTACTCCCTTCTCCCTTGTCGATTTTTTTTTTTAATATGATCGAATCCACTAAACGAGTGGTAATCTTAACTTAGAAACAAGGCAATTTATCCACAAAAAGTATAAATCGTTAGTCCACGTATGTTTTCAACGTGCGGAAATGAGTTGCTACTAAATCTTCCTGCTCTGGAACGGTCATAGAATGAAATTCTCAGGTACTAAATAGAGATCTTCCCAAATTCAAGCAGAAGGTTAGACTGAACTACTCCAAATTCAAGCTAATTCGTCTTCTTCAATGTTTAAACAAAAAAAGAAGAAGAAGACCATATCTATATCCTTTTACATTAAACGAGCCAAATGACAGCCCAGATCGCTCCATGCTCTCCGACTCAAACGTCCAACCAGAAAAGCTCGAGCTGAAGAGACACTACCCTACGCGCCATTCATTCCACTTCAGCGAGCTAACGCGATCGCAAACCGCCGATCCAAAACGCAAAATCAAGCGACCTCCAAAACGTTGGGAGAACACGAGAAACGCCGCGATCGGGAAGGGGATCGTCATCAATAAAAACGGACTTAAAATCGCGAAAAAGGCGCCTTTCCGTTCCAAAAGATCCTCCGCCATTCTCGAAAAAGAGGAAAAAGGCAAAGGCACCGCGAGGCGGCAACCGCGTTTCCGGCGAGGCGAGGCGATTCGCCGGCGACATCGATCAATCTCGACTCGCAGAAGCAGAGACGAACTCGGAAGAATCGACGCATACCTGGCACCTGCTGCTCCGAGATCTTCCGGCGAGAGAGAGAGAGAGAGGATGGATGTTGTTCGCTGCCGTCTAATTCCGGAAGTAGCAAAAAAAAAGGGGGAGGAAAATGGCCTCGTAACCTCGCGTGACCATTTTGCCCCGCTCGGTGTTTTTGAATTCCCAATCGGAGTCCCCATCGCGTGCTCCCCTAGAATTCGCCACCGTTGCGCACGGGCCAACGGGAAGGCGCCACGCGTACGGGATGATTGTCGCGGCCCTTTTCGCGTGCCGGCGTCGCCTTGTGACAACAAATTCAACCTGGAAAGCTGGGGTTACGCAGGTGGTCACGTTGGCGCTGCGCCCTTGGGTCAATGACCAATCGTGAGAAGCCACGGCGGACTAGAGTTCGGTGACCACCTTACGGGTACTTTTGGTTCGACTTTTGAACCAAACATACTGTATTTATGCGAAGGAATTTCATAAAAAGGCATGTCGTGTTTGGTAAAGACTTGTTCATGGTTTCCCTTTTGTAAAGCATAGTTGTGTTGGGAAAATTTTAAATAAGTACACATGATAAAGCTATTTTGTTAAATATTGTGAGTTATTCGCCTCGATCATGTTGATCTAGTCTTGCTCTAATCTTGTTGGTTACTACTCTTATTGTTGCCCCCAACTCCCTTGTCGTCGCTTCCCCATTGCCACAACTAGCTGCCATTTCAATCCTTGCTGGTGTCCATCCAAAGTGGTGAACATTTGTTCGAGAAAAATGTAACTTGCTCGGTGATTGAAGAATATTTGGCTAATACGCGAGCTAAGATCTTTATTTGAGATTGATTTGATTGCCTAAATGGCAATTTTCAATTTAATTTTAATAAGGTATCATCTTTCATTCGATTAAGTTATTAATTAGTTTGACATAAATGACCTTAATTTAATTTATTTATCATTGTCTGTTTAGTTGTTTGTAAATGAACTTCTTATTATGTCAATTGTTGCCTAGGAACATAAATTGGTCGGTGCTTCACTTACTAAAGAATCCGAATTCCTGATTTCATCAAAGGCAAATGAGTACAAAATCATCGAATAAATCATGGTCGACGGCTAGTAAGTCCAAATCTATTAATAATAAGCCATTTGGCCGAAAATACATCGAAGGCAAAAACCGAGTTTTTCCAAAGCAATCATATTCTCGAGGAGCACCATCTCAAGAATAGAACCGTGAGCTTTGATAGACTCGTGAAAGCTTCATTATTTTGCTCATTGAAAACGGGAGAAACACTAGTCCCCATCATCGAATGAAAGCTGTGCAAGATTGTCAAATGCGCATTCGAGAAGATCCGCGGTTAATGGTTTCGCCTATCCAGATTTAGATAGGTGACCAAACCGCGGTGGGGATGTTCTAACTGGCATTGCGTGATACGATTTCTGCCGGTTTCGGCTACTCAATGCGGAGCCGAAACTAGTCAATTCGCAATTTGGTATGGTTCAGATGGACGGACGCAGACAGATGACTGACATGCAGGAATCTCAATGGGCCCTTCTCGGAGGCCCGAGGCTTGGCCCGTTTTGCATCTCGAAGTCAACCCAACTGAGGGTCCAAAACAGCCCAAATTCATCGACCAAAACATAAAAAATAACGGGGGGGAGAGAGAGAGAGAGAGAGAGAGAGAGCTTGCATTGAATCAGCAGGTTGCATTTATCGATTTTTCACTGAAATTAACAGGAATGCTTAATCCCCCTAGCGTTAGAAGGGGAGTGACCAAGCATTGTATTAGTCCCCTGCACGGATCCAGTATCCCACAAGAACCAACTGACGAGCAAAAACTTTCTAAAGTCCAGCCACCAGCCCGGATGAGATGAAGGAAGTGTTTTTTTTGGCTTCAAGATTTTACAGGAAATAAATCCGTTGAAAGAATAACAAATTTGATTGGTCCGCCCCATCAGAACTTGGCGCACCGGGCCGGCAGGCCCGTCCCATGATCGACGGCCACGATCTCGGTCCTGTTGTCGCAGCGGAGCACGTCCTGCCCCAGCTTGGCCCCCGCCGCCTTCAGCCCTTTGAGCGAGAGCGGCTGGTTGAACAAGTTCAGCGGGGGGAGCCTCGACGCCGGCGGCAGCTTCCCGCCGGGCAAGAAGTTCCTGAAGTCCTCCTTCAGCAACGGCACCTCGAAGTCGCCCTTGTCGTGCCTCACGACGTTGTCCTTGGCGCTGATGTGGGCGCCGGGCTCCATGTGGTTGGTGGAGAAGCTGGCCTGGTTCGGGAAGTTGGGGTACAGGCTAACGTAGCCCCGGAGGTACATCATGTCGATCAGGAACTTCTTCCAGGAGGCCTGCCAGCCGTTGGTGCGGGACTTGGGGATCTGGACTGGGTTTTCCTTGGCGTTCTCGGTGAACCTCATGTTCATGTACACGTAGAACTCCCTCCAATGCTTGGGAAAGAAGACCGCGCCCCAGCTGCACGGTAGCTGGTGGAGGTACGGCGTGTTCGGGTGGATGTGCTTGAAGAACTCCGTCGCGTTCCATTTCGGCCGCTCCTTCACGACCTCGACCAGCTTCGGGGTGTAGAGAGAGATCGACGAGAGCTCGGGGAGCGCGACCTGCGGGTCATAGTGATAGGCCAGGAGAGCGTACTTGATCCACAAGTAGTAGTAAGGGGAGACCTCGATGTCGTCCTCGAGGAGGAGGCCGAAGTCGTCGTCGGACGCCGGGTACCAGCTCTCGCTGACGGCTCGGATCAGGCCTCCCTGGATGATCCTCCGGCGGAGGGTCTTGGGGCCGTGCGGCCAGTCGAAGGAGTTCACCAGCTTTATGGTAGCCTCGTCGACCTTGCTGTCCATGTTGAAGCTGATCGAGACCTCGTCGCTGAGGTAGAAGGCATTGCTGAGCGACGTGAGGAGCCTCCTCAGGGACGTCGCTCGGTTCTGCGTGATGATGTTGATGGAGATTCGCATACGGTTCCAATCTGCTCATCGCCAGAAGTTTGCGGGATTTCAGTCGAATGGTTAAAAACTAGAAACTAGCAGGTGAATAAGAGGTAGGAAGAAACCAAGCTGAGATCGATTCCGGAAGATAGCGTGTGAGAGGTCTTACTCGGCAGCGCCGTCGACCGGAGATCAGCCATCCAGAGCACCTTGGGCACGGAGGCACGGGGCAAGAGCACCACCGCCGTCGTCCCATTCCCGTTGCTCTCCGCGGCCATCCTCAGCGCCTTCTTAACGTTCGCGTCCAGGTCGGCAATCGCAACCACCACGCTCGGGTTGTGGATCCGGATCAGCCCCTTCACGCTCGAGTAGACCACCTGGAGCACCGGGACCTCCGAGTTCGACACCCCCGACGTCGCCCCGACGGCCAGGTCGAACACCTTGAACCGCCGCTCCCTGCACACCGCCGGCGGCCACCGGAGCGCGGAGGCGGCGGCCTCGCAGGGGCAGAAGTCGCCGCCGGAGACGGCGAGGTAGGCCTTCTTGCCGACGGTGGAGCGGAACTTCTCGAGGAGCGGGGCGAGGGCCTTGACCTCGGCGACGGAGTGGGCGTAGAAGAGGGCGTCGATCCGCTGCGGGTACATCTGGGCCCACTGGGTGACGTAGCCGGAGGCGAGGGCCCTCCACCACTGATCGTCGCGGACCTGGACGACGTCCTTGAAGATCACCGTCGTTTCCGACACGTAGGCCAGCCGGTGCTCGCTGTCGCCCCACGTGTCTTTGTCGCTGGGGTCCACCGGCAGCACGTAGGAGTAGGCGTTTCTGTACTTTTGGAGCTGGTAGCTGCCAAATACAACATCAAGAGCATATTCAAAATTCATGTTCAAGGAATACGAAACTAACATCAGTAAATAAAGGAATCGGATATTAACTTCCAAAACTAGTAAACATATATCATAATACTTTAATGTTAAATTATATGTGAGTCACTTTTGTGATAACAATCAAATCGCCAAAACAAGTGAATGTAAGAATACATCTAAAAGTATCTCTAATAAATTCAATTTGAGCATTTTTTTTTTTTTTTTTAAATGTATGAAGATAAATGTTCCGCAATTATTACCGAACGAAACAAGTTAGTGACACATTCATCATCATATGTGACCATGTGGGATGTTATGCAAAGCTTGTTTTCCACCAATGATGAACTTAAGTAAGCTTCCAAAGTATGCGCGAGAGCAATAATCCGATTAATTAATTGGCGAGCCGTCCAATTTTCTAAAGTCAACAAGAACGAAAAATGAGGATTGCCTAGGGGATGCTGCTACAAATAGAAGGAGCGGTAGCTAGACATTAATGAATAATTAAGAAATTTAATGAATTTTATAACTAGGAAACCCTAATCGTTGACCGCGCCATTAATGAATGCCTCTGCTAGGAAGATTCTCAGATAAAATAAAACCTCCATGCACGCTATTTAATAACCCCTTTGGGTAGAAAATGCTTACTTTCAGTTCAATCTCTCGAGTTAGAAATTTCCACTCGATCGGAATCAGTTGCTCGTGCTAACTTTTCTATTTTATTTTAGTCTTAGCTTCTAACTAATCTAGCTCGAATAATCAAACGAGTATGCAAATTATTGTGACTCACCGCTATTGACCGAGCACAATTGGATATGGATGGAGACCGTCACGCCAGAAATTAGTATAACTCAGTGTACATACTACGATGAACAGGTCACCTGCTCATTAAAATTCCTTTTTTTCTAGTATAGTTTAGCAATTTTTGATGATCTCAAGCCCTATTTTAATGAGAAGTTCCGTTCGCCACTATAATATATTACAGCCTAGAAACTCTTTGTTTTGGGTTACTCAAAGTCCGCATTTATTTGACTTTATCTAGTGCATCATATCTCACTAACCACTAGACGTTTCTCTGTTTATTATAAATTTCTAAGACCATTGAAAGAGATGATAAATCTCGTGATCCGATAGCAAGAGAGAAGATTCGTAATATTTTAGTACGTACCTAAGGTGGAGATCTTCACCGGTCATGAATGTGAAGGGCGTCTCGATGAAGAGCGTCTTCACGAGCTCGGCCGACAAGAACCACGAGCTGGATAGAAATCCACCTGAACGATCCGGTCCACCGTGATGTCGTAGGCCGGGTCGGGCAGATAGAGCCCCGCCTCCTTCGCCCGGAACTTCCGGTAGCTAGGGAACGTGAAGTCCTTCTGCCGGAACGGCAGGATCCGCCCGATGCTCCCGAGGACCGAGTTCTTGTACTTGTCGGTTCCGGCCACATGCGACAGGATCTGCAGCATCTTCTTCCCGGGGATCATGTCATCGTCAAGGACGTACACGAGGTCGGCCTCCGTCTGCAGCGCCATCTGGAACCTCCCGTAGTATTTAAAGTCGTAGCTCGAGCTGATGAAGCTGATTCTCGAGTCGTTGTAGCTCTCGACGATCCTCCTCAGCGCGAGCTCGTTGGGGCTGCCGAAGGAGAGGACCCAAACATGGTGAAACGGGAGGGTTTGGTGGAGCAACGAGTCTAGCTGTGCACAGAGCGTTTTTCTCTTGAAGTGGTTCAAGATCACGGTCACTTTAGGCCGGTTCGGGCCCTTCAAGTCCCACTTGGACTTCATTGCCATGAGCTGAGCCAGGGTCTCGGTGCCGAAGTTCTTGCTCTGGAATGACAAGACCTGGTCGTAGAGCTCTCTCTTCAGCTTGATCATCACCGCATCGTTGGACTTCTTCTGCTCGAACTCGATCTTCTCGTGCTCGCACACCTCCGTCGGGCTGACCAGCGGAGTTATTTCGGACCCCAGGACGAAGTTGGCTGACTCTTGGTAGTGGCTCAGTACATGGGGCGGGATTATGAACTGCTTCCATTGTTGCGCGATGCGCGTGGCCCACGTGAAGTCCGGCTTGGACCGTAGATCGATCGCGGGGCTCATGTAGTACAGCAGGAAGGTCGCGTAGACCGCAAAGGCGAACTGCAGGAAGGTAAGGCACGTGACGAGGCGGCCTGAGCAGCTCCGCTGGGGCTTCATCTTGTTGGCCTTTTTGCCATTAACGTAGTCGGTCAAGACGCCTTCCAAGTAATCCCCGCTTCTCATGGTTGCGTTTCGGACTAAACCCATTTCTTGGATTTAGCCCTGGTGCATACGCAAGACCCTGCGAAGAACTTAAAAAGAAAAAGAAAACAGAATCAAAAACCATCGATACAGTCTATACTACTTCAATGAGCGGAGGCATGAAATGTGCATAAAGATCAAATTTTGAGACCGACCCACAACTTCTATGATCCAAAGTAAGCGAATAACGGTTCGATATGTGCGGCTTTTGTGTGATTCCGGTGAAATGACCGATAGATATCTCAGTTCTGATTCAGAGAAGAGAAGGCGAAGGGTTAAGAGGTTTCTGAGGGATTTTGGAGAGTGGTAGACCACTGCATTTGAGGGTGCCATGGATCTTGTGCCTTTATAATAATTAAAAAGAGGGAGCCAAAAAAATGTAGAAATGAAGCAGCCCACCCCATGAGAAATGGCACCAAAGGTCACATGGGCTAAACTTGTTTGTGTTCGTTAAAGAGCTTTTAAAATTAATCATTGATTAAATGAAAGAAAGAAGAAGGTGGGGACGCGTTATCTTCACTTCTTCTCATACATTCCCACCCTCAAGACACCATTTTAAAGCCGGTTTTGATGCCGGAGAATAGGGCTTCCCTTGCGTTTTTGGCACTTCGTTTCTTCTCTCTACTGCATAGAAATTTAACTCTCTCTCTAAATTGGTTTTGAGTTTGACATCTGGAGACGTTGAATTAAATTCCGCAGAATTCTAGGCCAATAGAAAAACAACGTAAGAATTCTGGACCTGAAAAGGCACTACTGGAGACAATGCAAGGTGTATGCGTTTGAATCTAAGTAGAAAAATGCATAATAAATTGCTTATAGATTGTAGGTGTCATTTGCATTGATGGCAGTTGTCTGTATTACTAACACGGTTAGCAGTATTACGTAACACTGCTTTCATGTTCTAGTAATATATTATCTAATTTGCAGGTTCAGTAGATTTTCTTCTTCATTAAACAAACTTAACGAGATCGGTGGAACCCAAATCCCAATTAAATTCCCCAATTCTCGTCAAACCCACTTTCCAAGAACAAGATTCGATGGGTGTCTCAAGTTTCTAGCAGAAGTTCAGTACACGAAATGCAAGCGACAAACGGCCAAAATGTGAACTGAGGACAAGAGAAACTGGAGCAGATATGAAGCAAATTAAAGGGAAACAACAAACGATATTAAGAAGTCAAAACCGAGTACCTTGATGAGGAAGAAAAATTGAACCGATTAGCTGGGACACGCGAAAAATGGGCTTGCTTGAGCTTAATTTCTTCTTCAGCAAATCAAGCTAAAGCTGAGCTAGGGACCTCCACCTCCCGCCACCGTCTAAGCAAGATGCATGAGAAGAGAGAAATGAAAAAGAAAATTATTGGGCAAGGTCGATTGAGTAATGGGGGAGATACATAAAGTACAGATATATATGCGATCTTCGTAAGGCGTAAGGTTGACTTTGCATGAAGATTTGTAGATGAAATTAGCAGAAATGTGGACTTTGTTAATGCCATCTCGCCAAACTTTATGGGCAAGTTGAATGCAAGAAAACAGATGACTGGATCGTTTGTATTTAGCTTGCGGGAGAGAAGAGTACAAATGGGTTTGGCATGGATGGTTCAAGGAATTTGAACAAGAGTTCTGGAAAATTAGATAAAAAAAAAGAAGAAGGAGACCACATATATTTTTTCCTTGCTGGTCAAGTCTTTTTGTTTATTTCTCTTTGGTCGGTAAGTTGGCAATGAAGTTGCAGAACATGAGGGAGAGAGAGGAACGGCAGAAAAATAGGATAAGTATAACGGACTAATCATAATAAACTAACCAGGGTGAAGAAACCGCTTAGATGACAAAAAGCCCTAGAAAATCATTAGGCAAAGCTGAATATGATGTACTTCATTTGTTTCACCAAGCATTTTGGAAAACCTTTTTAACTCAAAGGGCTTTGCATTTTCTTAAAGACTTTTCCCAAAAGCTTTCCCAAACGCACCTCAAGTGTGTGAATCCCGCATAGATGATAAAGTTAAGTAATCAATAAGACTTCATATGTTTCGTGACAAATGAATAATTTGGAAAATATTTCCTTAAAAATAATCACTTATATTGCTTGAATTAGTCAATGCAAAATGTTTCCATTAACATTTTCACAAATGATAAAAATATATTTTGTTTATCATTTTTATAAGTAATATAAATTATTTTTAAGAAAATATTTTTCAAATCATTTATTTTACACGAAAGAAATGTACCTACATGACCTCTCTTAGGTGTAAAATTATGGAATATCATCAATATTCTCCCCAACACATAATTGATTAGAAGAGTTCTTAAATGATGGGTGAACCTAAAAACAGGCGGTACGTTCTCGAACCATGTGAACTCATGTGGAGATTCATATGAACTCGCACTCATCAGCACCTTCTTATTTCATTAAAACTGTATGAGCCAGAAAATTTATATACCAACTCGTGTCTTTAATTGTTTTTCTCCAAATACTACATGCTTCAATTCGACAGTCGATGTGTATGACTCTTAAATTGATTTCTTGCTTAATCACACTTCTCTTCAAAATTTAGCTTATTGAATTTATGGTCGATAGCCATGTGAGCATATCTAAAATTCTTTTTTGATGAGTTGGAGTCGATATAGAAGTAAAATGTCAATGTGCATGTATATCTATCTCCACAGAAATGGCTATGGCCTAGCCTACGGTCTTTCTTTCAACGCCTTAAAGATACACCTGTAATTCTATGTGCCCGCACATATGAAGAGAGATCTGCCTATAATGGCATGCACAATTGTCACGTTTTAGCGGGCATTAAATCTAAGCTTCGCAACTACTAAAGATATCATAGGTTTCATTCACTTTCACATATTCAATTCCTTGGATACTTTTTGTGCCTTATATAGTAACATCATCAAATAAAGTGATTCCTTGAGTTAATTTTCTGGGTCCATTTCGAATCAATGAGAAGAAGCAATCAACTAATTTTCTTTTTAATCCATGTTGAGCTCGTTTTATATTTTTGTGCTCTCTCTCTCTCTCTCTCTCTCTCTCTCTCTCTCTCTCTCTCTCAAATCAACTTGATTGGTAGTTGGAATGTGTTCGAGAAAGAAAAGACAATAAGCCCTCGCCTTTCGTTGACTTCGACCAAATGTTGGAAGTTTTACTAAGAAGCACTGTCGTTGAGAGAGGATAGTGCTTTGGCGTTGACTTATTTCATACGTTGCTTAATTAAAGGGTTTTGAACTTTTGTTGCGCATATGTTAGCATGTCGACTAAGACTTCACTCATTCTCCTAATGATCATTGGTTAATCACCGTTGTAATATGGCAAGATTTGCGCAAGTTTACAACGTATCAGGACAAATTATAATCCAAGATAAGTGTTAATTACTTCTTGGAAATTAAGAAAGTAAACAAGGCCCTTTACTTCGTTGGTGGCAAAAGGAGAAAAGGGGAAAGTTACAACAAAATAAAAAAGTTTCAAATCTATTGCATTTTATCAATTCAGCTTTAAACAATTTGATAATTTGTCAATTTAGTTTATCTAGATAATTTTGACTTGAAATCGCTAACGTGGGCTGGTTATTCTACACAACACAATTAGCACTGATGTAAATAAATTTTACCATTTCAATTTTTCATGAATTTTTTTATAATATTTTCTTTTATTTTCTTTTTCCTTCATTTGGTGGCTAGGCCTCCACAATAGTCGGCGACCAACCATAGATGAGTGTAAGTGAGGGCCAACCTCGCCCATCAAGTGAGGCTCGCCTTTGTAGGGGCGAGGTTGGTTGAGGCTAACAGAGTCACCTCGTTCGAGATTTGAAGGGGTGACCTCACTTGAAATTGGTGTAGGCGACCATCATCAATCTTTGGTGAGGTCACCCGAGGCGAGCGAGGGGCAACCACTTTCAAGCCTTGCTTGAAGCTAGCAAGGTCAGCATGGGCGAGCCTCTCTTGTGGTATTGCTAGCCATTGTAGAGGCCCAACGACTAGCAGAGGAAAAAGAAAATAAAGGAATGAAAAAAAAAAACTACAAAAGTAAATAAAAATTCCAAAAATTGTCCACGTTAACATTGGCCTAGCGTCTACTATATTATATAAAATGGTCAACATTCACGTCAATGATTTTTCAGCAAAAATTAGTTGGATGAGCTAAATTAGCAAATTGTCAAAATGTTTATGTTTAAATTTGTCAAATTGAAAGGCTAATGATTGAATTGATATAAATATAATAGATTTATAATATTTTTTGTAATTATCTTGGAAAAGACAACGAGGATAATAAACTATGCCCTATGTGTATAATATGGTGATGGGATGCATATGGCTTTGATAATGTTGCAATTGTCGAGTTCCTCACATCGATCAAATCAATTTTCCGCACTTAGAGAACTTAAATCGAGTAAGCATAAAAGAGGTCGACGTACACTTAGAATCCGATCAGTCATTAGGTATTCACAACAGTTGGGTGCGGATCATAAAGGCAAGGAGCTTTCCAAATGGTTTCCAGCCTCAAGGCCTTTGACATTCAACCGGCAATAAGAATTACCCTTTAGGAATTAAGAAGGGGGGGTGAAATTTCTTTCACATAAATCACTAGCTAGGACGGTGAGTTATCAACTATTCTCTTAAAAAATATTATTAAATTTCATGTTTTCTTGAGAATAAAAAACAAGAAGAAGAAGAAGAAGAAACTACCTGAGTTCTGACCAATGTTTAATTCCATTCTAAAATATCAGTCCGAATCTCATCAATTTTTAACTTCGACATTCTATAATATCGATCGCGAATCTCATCAATTTTTAACTTGTCGAGGTGCCATGACACTCGGCATTAAAACGCCTCGGGAAGATGTCACGTGCCATGCATTCCGCGCGCACGTGCCCGTGCCCGTCTCGTCTCAAGTGGGTCCCCCAGGCAGAATCGCCGAGATCTCCTCAATGTCGCCAGCGGCGGTTCCGGAGGAGCGCCTCTCTCCCAAGATGGGCTTTTCACTTTTTTTTTTTTTTTTTTTTCGCGACTTCATTTTCCATTTTTTTTTTTTTCATTTTTGTAACGAAATAGAATCATCCGTAGGTCAAAACTCTACGCCCCAGAAGCAAAAGTCAACCCGTTTTCGTCCCCAAAGAAGAACCAAATTTTCAATTTCTAAATTGCCCAAAGCGCACCGCGTTGGCCCTCATTGACTTGAGGCCAGATGGCAGAATTTGACTCGCTGCAGATCTCGTTGAACCCAGCAAGCCAGACCTAACAAGCAAAGAAGAAGTAGAAGAAGTAGAAGAAGAAGAATTGAATACAATGGATCGGTGTAGCACCACGGGCTTGATTAGCGCATTTCAAGAGCTGTAGTACAGGTCTTGATCAAAGAATACATCGCTTGGTGCAAAAATAAAGAAAATTTAGTCATGCGATGACCTAATTTTGAAATATGCAAATTGTATCTTGTGATCCACGTAGCTTTTGATTTAAAACTTATGGATTCGGATAGGCTTTTGAAAGAGTTATCCATATTATTTGGTGCTCTTTTCGGATACTACACATAACATGATTGAATTATAGTCTCTCCCTACTTAGAGTAACATTAAGGGCTATGTCTTCCATCCCGTGGCTCAAATCTTACTTGAGTACACTTGTACAAGACGGCTTGAATGTGGGCACTCCTGAAAAGCATCTAACTCAAAAAGTTTCGAATACCCCATTTTATAGAAAAAAAAAAAGAAAGAAATCAGGCCATCCTCTAGCTAGAACAATTTAACGGTGACGTGATTTCTAGTTCAAAAGTCTCGAGCCCGATTCCTTGAAGTTCTCCTTCTACATTTCTTTTTTGTAACAGTCTCCTTTCGCCAGTTTAAATATTTTTAAACTAGAAGTACTGTTTTCTTAGGTTGTTTCAACGAGCGCGCCAAACGCTGGATTCCACTATCATTTGTCCATCCATGTTCATGTTCAAAACTTACACCTAGTCGTAAAAGACTCGCTAGGTATAGTCTTGGATTATTAGTGAACGTGGAGTTTTAAGCAGAAAAAGCCGAACCACCGTGACTAAGTATCGCAAGCAATCCAAAAACTGTCCGTTTCGATGTGGACTCCTCTTTGACTTTTGAACGATGATACAACGAACACGAGCCCACGAAGAGAAAGGATGATTGCATGGGAATTTTCCTCATCGATGATGGCAGCAGGAGGTATCTTATCCGTGATGCAAAACGGGAGATTCAGTCCAAAAGCTTCTCTTGCGATATAGATGGTCGCCGCAATGGTCGCCGCCAATGTGATAGCCCAAGAGGCTGGATCCGTCGAGCTAAGAACCAGTGTCTTGCCAAACTTCTGTCGGAGACGGGATTGAATGCGAATTCGAGCCACAGCACAGTTTTAGTGAAACCATGAGATTTTCTGTAGGTGATCAAAGGGACCCTCTTGCCATCTACGATTGTCCCTCTGTAGGAACGAACTCATTTGGTAATTTCTGATTCGTTAGGCGCTGGACATCCTCTTTTTCCCTTTGCACCCAAAAGAACATCCAAAAGAATTTTCTAACATTAAGACTAGACAATGTCAATGCAGACAAAAGAAGTCTAAAGGGAGAAGATCAGCATGTGGCCCCATTTACTCCGCACAGGACAACCTCCTTATTTTGAAATGCATTTGTATCCGAATTCTGGAGTCTCTCTGGAAATGGGCTGGATCTCATGTCTAGAAAACCCACAAGTGGAGTGATGCCTAATTATGCTCTGTCGAGGCATTTTCACATGGTTTTTTCTATGACTTCGATTCTTATGTGCGTCGGAGTCTCTCGAGTTGATAACCTAGGATGTGCCGTACCGTGAACCGCTTGTTTCGAGACAATTATTTAAAAAAAGGGTCAAATATAATCAAAGCGTTTCTTTTTGTCCTTGGTTCTTAGGGTTTGCCAAGCCTATGGAATTAACGGATCCGTCTTAATTGAGAAAATAAATCAAAGTACGAAATTATTGTTTTTATATAGACGAGGACGGTGCATCTAAAGTTCAAACGAATCCTTCTAACTCCAGGTCAACCCGGTCGATAGTAACGTGAATTTTTTACGTGAGATCGGGAATGTCCGATGTCGGTTGGTAACAAGTAATTCTCTAAAGATGACACACAATTGAGTTTACGTTTTGTTCCGATTTATCTTGGGATGACAACTTTTTTTTCCAGCATCAGATTTTTTGGCCACGTGTGTGCCATTTGTCATGCAAATTCGGTGGGCCAGTTCGAGCTATAAATTGAAAATAGCGCAGCTACAACATCAAAGAAATCGTACACCAATTTGATGTTATGGAGATTCTAAGTTAACAAATAGCACTTTAAGTAAAGATGATGGCTTAAATTTGACTCGCGAAGGTTTACACGGGGAAGGTGCTGAGCCTATGTGAATAATTTTGCTATAAGTACCAGCACGGACATTATGTTTTTCTATCATTTCCTAATGCAGAATGTTAAGACATGTTGACAATTAAATTTTGCTGACCCCATATATTACATAAAAAATTAGGGATTGGCCTCAACCCCTACCCCCGAACAAGAATATTATTAATAACATTTGCATATTAGGAGCATTCTATTAGTAATAAAGCCCACAAAAATTGCATTTAAATTAGACTGGCGTTAGATGAGTTTGAGTAGGGGAGGCTATGTGCTTAATTAAACTAAGCCCACAGGATCATATAATTTGATCAAGCCCATAGAGTACCCCATATGACCAAAAATTGCATGTGCTTAGCACACGGGTATGCCGAAGTAGGAGAGATTGCATTATCTAATTCAATTTGGAGGAAATGAAGATATCATCTTTGGCGATTTTAATTATATGGAGATAATTAGAAGGTGACATCTTAATTTCCTAAGGTGAGGGAGTCAATATATCTCTTTTGTCTAAAGTAGGAAAATGATGCATTGATTTGTTCCTTGAGAAAACCCTAATCCTAAGTCTAGAAAAGCCTGAGGTTGGACATTAGAGGAGGTTGGCATACAATTGAGAAAGGTCCACGACATTAGAGACAGCATGTAAGAAGGAAAAGTTCAAAGTCGATGGCGCCTGATACTGACAACGTTGTTGTATATACATCGTGCCAGGCCTTCGCCATCGCCAACCCTAGCCGATCGCAGTTGTGATCCTCCATGCTGCCAATCGTAATTGAAGTCAAAGTTCCTATCAAAGTAGTTTCCAGAACTATAATCGATTGAATATTAATTTCCTAGTTTGAAATGATTTGATTCTAACTCGATTTGACATGATTTACTTAGATGTTATCGAATAAACAATTTCCTTGTTTGAATCATTATGTATAGGGTTAAACTACAAAAATTTCTAAACTGGTATACTCATAATAAATTTACCCTAAAGCAATTTTTTGACAACAAAAATCCCCGAACTGGTACACCTATAACACATTTACATTTCGTTAATTTCCGTTAAATTTTACTATCAAATTGATAAGTTTGATAACACGTGATGGTTAATGAGTGTATCAGTTTAGGATTTTACCTTTTGTTTGTCATAAGTGTATCAATTTGTGGTTTTTTATGATATTAATTCAATTTAACGAAAATTAATAGAGGGTAAATTTTTTACAAATATACCAGCTTGGGGTTAATTACTTTAGAGTAAATTCGTCATGAGTGTAATCATTATGAATATTTAATTTTGTAGTTAGAATTATTTGATTTTAATTCGATTTGACATGATTTACTTAGGTGTTATCAAATAAGCAGTTTCCTTATTTGAGTCATTATATATAGTGTTAATACTATGAAAAACTCCAAAACTAATACACCCGTAACAAAATTATCATCTGTTAGAATCTGTTAAATTTGATTAATATCATGAAAAACTACAAATTGATGGTCACATGTGTACTAGTCCATGATTCCTTGTGATATTAATCCAATTTAATGGAAAATAATAGAGAGTAAATTTATTGCAAATGTACCAATTTGGGATTTTTGATGGTAAAAAAATTAGTTTGGGATAAATTTGTCACATGCGTACTAGTTTGGAGTTTTCGTGATATTAATATATATAATTGGGGATACGGTCCTTTGGACTAAAGATTGAACCCTCAATTAAGTTTGTTTCTTTATTTAAAAATAATAATATTTAATATAATCTATTATGTGGGGTGTTAGATTTCATACATCATTAGATTGGGCATGTGCATATTATAAAATTAATATAAAAAAGATTGCATCGCATTTAGTTTAGATTACATTCTTGCACGTTTCCTAACTTAGAAATTCATATCTTAAGTGCATTAGGAGTCTTTTATTAATTTAGGAAAAACGTAAGCTTCATTTGTTCATAATTAGGATTTAATATACATTATTTCCTTATTGGTCAAAGTCAATTTAGGGTGTTTCCCATTTCAAATCATAAAAAGAAAATACCAAATATAATTAGATTGCATTGTTAGGTCATGTTAGTGTCCTAGAGTTTAGTCTCTTGTTTCTATAAAAAAAAAGGAAAATACAAAAATCTCCCACAGAGTTTAAATAATAGGGTTAATTTATGATTAATCCTAATTTATTATTATATTTAAGTTATTAATGGAGCTTGCATTTCATTTAAAATTATATACAGTCCATTAATGAATGGTAGATTAAACTCACATAGTCATAGTATTTAGAGAATATTCCATATAAAAGTATAAAGTGTTCTCATTTTCTCAAATAATGGCTTGAAGTAGAAATCTTTTTAAATAAGGGCTTGAAGTTTTCTCATATTTTCAAATAATGATCTGAAATACACCTTATTTCAAATAAGGATTTGAAGTGACTATCTTCATCTTAAAGAAAGGTCTAAACTCACTAGCTAGTGAAGAGTAATCACTTCTTTCATTTTTTTTCCTTTTTTTTTTTTTTTTTTCCATAAAAATAAACTTAAAGAAATAAAACATAAAAGAAGAAGAAACCCACAAAAGGGAGGTCTCCCTCCCGCTTGTGGTTGCCGGCATCCGAGCGGGGATCGACAACCCTTGCCGACCATTGCCGTAGCCCCATTGCCGAGAAGGCTCTCGTGTTATTTATTTATTTATTTATTTATAATTATCTCTTGTTAAATTTTTAATCTAATTTAATTAAAATTTGTTTGGACAAAAATACCTCTAATAGATCGGAATATTTTCCTAATCAACAAGATTAGGTCCTTATTTGAAATAGCTATAACAACTCCATGCCTTTATTTGATAAAATGATAATATTTTAAGCTCTTATTTGAAATAAGTTTCATTTCATGCTTATATTTGAGAAAGTGAGGGTACTCATGCCCTTATTTGGAATTTTCCCTTGTATTTAATTTTAAGGGATGCCCGTTTTTTAAACAAGAAAAACCCTAAAAAAGAATTAATAGGCATTGCATTTAGAAATCATGTTTAAGGCATGTATATATTGTTTGGTTTTTAGTTACTAATTTGTAGAACACTTGATGAATTTGACATAATGGAGTTTTGCTTAGCATAACGCATTGATGTTCTTACCATTTTTCTAACAATTTATTTGTTGCTTTAATTATTGAGTGTTAAATTAATGTCTACGGACACAAATGATCACTATCGTATGTTAGTAGATTAGGATTAAATTTGACTATGACTGCTTGTAAAATATTTTTGTAAAAAAGAGAAAAGATACAAAAATGCATTAAATATATCTAGCGTAACCAAATCTCGTATCCATGAAATATCTAGTTTACAAAAGTTCTCCCGCATTTTAATTGGGTTTCTAGTCAACTCATACTATATTAGTGGCGATTCCTAGATAAATTTAAAATTACATGTTTACTTTGTCATGCCCCGATCCTCCGGGCGGGTGCCTATCCCTCGGTGGTCGATTAAATTGCGACGTCTAATGACGTGTCGCCGACTCGTTTATTTTTAATGCACATGCGAAAGCGAATAAATAAATCTCCATACAATAAAAAGATGGGATAGAGAAGCAGGGCCACAAATTTTTCAAACCACGACACACTTATATACATATCAGACTAAGTCATATACAATACTAGCCAATATATATAAATAAGTCTACAAAAGGGGTAGAGGGTTACAAATCCTCTAAGCATTCGAGTCTTCAACTGAATACTCCGGGAACTCTGGATCCGAAAGATTCGGGTCTACCACTGAACCACCTAGAGGGTCAGCTGTACCCTCACCAAAAGTGATCTTCAGCACCAACCTAGGGATCTCAGACTCCGAAAGGGGGCCTTCTCTAGGTCCATTTGCCCGTAATGATACCACGATCTGAATTGATGGGGCACTTTCTGGGATAGACCCACATCAACCCAGATAGTGGATCTCACGAGTTTGTAGTCCCAAAATAGTGCTTTACCCTAGATGTTCAGTCAATTGCTACGCCTCAATGCTTCCAAAAGTACCCTTTCGAAGTTCTGGAGAGGAAGATGCCTATTGGGTTGACGTATAGTGCGACTTGTCAGATATATCGAGATATATGAAATTCCCCCGTTCTCGTTCGGCAATTATAATATCCCCCAACATCCCCTCCTTGTCTCCCAGGGAGGGGAATCTAAGAGTTGTTCGGTGACCTTCTTCGGTTGGCCAAAATGCTCAGGAGGTGACTTACCTTTGCCTCAGTTCACCCCCTAAATTTCGACTAGGAATGAAATATGCCTAAAGACTACCTATGCACACAAGAGATAGGTGACTTACCTTTGCCTCAGTTCCTTCTCGCAAGTTAGTATGATTCATATATTCGACGAATCACTTCAATTCAAATCAAATCATCAAATCCAATCGAATCATCGATCAATCGATCTAATCGATCCCATACCACCAATACCATCTCTCTTTCAACTCATTCACTACTATCTATAAAATTCGATCACATCAAGATCTGCTTATCCTAAGCTGAAGGTAAATAGTATAGCTCACCAAAAGCTAATAGAATGTACTTCTCACCCTAAGCTGATATATCAAGATCCGCAAGCTGATATAGTATACTAATAATGCTCACCAAAACTGTGCGGTACTTAATATACTTACCAAAGCTGTGCGGTACTTAATATACTTAATTTATATTATATCTGATAAAATAATCATGTGTGTGTACATGGTTGGCCTTAGCCAAAATACCATAATTTCCTTTTTAAAAATCTCACCATTTAAAATTATTTATAAGAATGTTTTTGGCGTTATAAATTGACACCTGGTAATTCCTAATTAAATACCGAAATTACCCAATTTTGGAATAAATTCTCAAAATTACAAACATCATTCAAATAGCACAAATTAGCATTCGGATGAATAAACTAAATATGCCATTGCAATTAGCACGAAATTCTGGTCTCTGGCTATCCCGGTATAATTTTCAAAAAATAATAAATAATTAAATTATTACCAAAATTAATTAAATAAACACAAATAAATGCCAAAAATACAAATTTAGACCGGAAAAGCCTAATTAAATACCAAAATGGGCCCGAAAAATTTCCGAACATATCTAGATAAATAATACAACCTATCTAGTTGCTAATTAAGCCGATCTAACCACCTAACATGCATAAACGAATAATTATATCACCAATCCGTTCTAACTAACCACATAATCCATAATTAGCCTAAACTAATCAACATTTAAGCATAATTAAGTCCCTAAATATAGTTTAGTGAGTAAATTTACCGGTTTTGAATCCGATGAGTCCATGAGGACGATGAGGCGGAGATGAGCAACAAACTCTGAAGCGGCGGCACCAAGTGAGGCCTAGAAACAGTCCAAAGCGGGCCTCGAAGCCTACGGTTTCTTGCTAGACTTCGGTTCTAGTCGGTGGGCCGAGAGAGGCTGGACAAAGGCTGGCTGAGTTGGAAACGGCACGGGACAGGCGAACGGACTGTAGCGGGTTGAGCGGAGGTGGACGACGACGTACGGCGGCTCAGGCGGTGGGAATGGCTTGCGACGGTGGCTAAATAGGCTCAAGGGACAAGCTAGACGCGAAACAGCGCATCGGGACTGGCGCAACTCGCGCAAGGGCTCGCAATGGCAGCGACAGGCGCTCGGCGGCTCCAAGTGGTGGTCGACGGTGAGGGGGGATGTGCTAATCGGTTTTCTTGCAACTTTCAGAGCTTTTATGGTCTGGAAATGGGGGAAACAACCGGTTGGAGAAGAAGAAAGGGACAGCTGCCATGGAGGGTCCCTCCAAGCTTCAATCTCACCCCTTTGTCCCCCTTGAAGAGGTCCCATCACCATGGCTATCTTCCTCAACAATTTTGCAGCCACAAAGCTTCCTTAGGAAGTCTTGGAAGTGGTCCAAAGGTTGCACACTATGAGAGTTATTAATTTGAGCAATCCTCCTTCAATTTTATCCAATTCCCCCTTTTAATTTCCCTCAAATGGACTCACTTTGACGGCCATAAATTCCACCAAGATGTCCACGATCAAATCAACATTTTTCCTCACCAATAGAACCAACTTGCATCCCAAAAACGCGATAAAAAACGATCCCCTTCGGACAAAAATGGCCCTATTTTGAATTTCTGTCAAAAATCTCGATTTGCAGAAAAATCTTCCGAGGATGAGTCAACGTTCCTAAAATGACTCGTGACATGATAGAACTTTCAATTTTTGAAATCGGATTCAAATACGCGGTTAATTTCAATCTAGCGCGATTTTATCGTAATCTAGCCTACTGGGTAACTTTTAGAAATTTTTGATGCAATTGACCCGTGGTTAATTATTTTCAAGCCACAACATACATTTTCAACACATTAGTGACTTTCGGTTGTTGTGAAAATCTTGAGATTTTAATTACGGACACAGGGTACCAAAACGACAAAAAAATTATTCTAAGTGCCGATCATACTCAATCACATATCTCGGTCGAATTGACCTATCTTCAATCTCTGATCGATTTTTAACTGTGTTGTAATGACCATTGCAGACTAGCACAGTCGAGTAGTCGATTCCTGGTGGAATTCTCAAGTTTATTGTGTTAAAATCCCTTAATGGCTTCCCTTGTTAGACTAGTTATCTTGTGAGTGATCAGCTTAGATAATAGCACTATAGGCGTGTCGATGAAAAGCCCGATTTATTTAATTGAAAACATGACTGAAATTTCAGGATGTCACATACTTAATTAAAACCCCAAAGTTATGATTGTTATGGGCGTAAGAGACGCACTACAAGTTTAATTAAAACCATTCGTTTGATGGTTTGCCTTGGGAAGATGACAACAAGAGAAGGTTTAATGAATAAAGGAAGTTTAATTTTGAATGTGGAGGAATTGGTAAACAAATCTTGCTCATCGCTAATCATCAATGATAATAATTTAAACTATTAAAATAATTGACAGTTGTCCGCAAAATGTTACATTCTTTCCCTATATCAACTTAGAGCAATTAGAAAAATTTACCGCTAAATAAATGCATGGTCTTGAGGCCTATTGTCTTGAGGCCAACTTTTAATTTACAAAGAGAAATAATGAGGTTACAGAATTCCACAATTCTCGAGTCATCCTATCGATTTCCTTACTTCACAAGGATTTTTTTGTTTTTTATAACAATTTTCTTCCTTTTTCTTTCTCATTCATCTGGAGATTTCGCACGCTGTAGAGTAGGCCAGTTGCTCCATCTCCCAACTTAGCTTCGGAGCCACCCTTTCATGGCGTGGATAATACTCCTGCAGAATTCATATCACAAATCTTTCGACGGATTACCATTCTCTTTCTCAATGATTTATTTTTCTTTTGCTGAATTAATATGAATCGAGCAAAATTTATTGGACGTGAACTAAAGATGAAATAGCAAATACTGCTAAAATCTAAGTGTTAATTTTAATGGGATTTCTTAATTACCTCCATCCTCTTGATTAAGTCCTTGGCGCTAGGGGCAGTAACAATGATGTGGCGTGCATTGGGCCTAATGAAACCTTCCTCCACTGCTTTGTCGATGAATTGCAGTAAGGGGTTGTAGTACCCATCTACATTCAACATTCCCACCTGCAAAATTTATTTTTAGTATTATAGGAACGCAAGGAGATAAAATTCTCAAATCAAGATCAGCTTAGAAATCCAAAAGGGAGAATAAAAATTTACTGAAGTGAAGAGACGAATTACCGGTTTGTCGTGGATGCCGAGTTGGGCCCAGGTTATCACCTCCAGAAGCTCTTCGAGTGTCCCATAACCCCCTTGTGAAAAGTCATATACAATTTTATCGACGTCGCAAAAAATTAATTTGTTTTAGATTACTAATTGATGGAGATTTATACGCCATAAATAAATCTCAAGAGTAATATATATATCCCTTTTGGCTAGGTAAGTTTAGGGGTAAGTAAGATGGATTGACCGAACTAAGAACCACTCGGACTTCAAACTAGCCAGTTGGTTCCAATTCTCGAAGAAGCCAAGATTCCTAGCTTAGGGAAGGAACTGGACCAAACCGGACCGCTTGGACTGATTATTCTTTTTTTTCATTCTTATTTTAAAAATGTCTCACATGCGCCTCCTCTCCTCTTTCGATCTTTCCCTTTTGCATCACGCTCACACCTACTTTTCTCTTTTAGTCTTTCCCTTTCTCTAGGTCTCCTTCACCTCTTATAGAGTTCGAGGCATTATCTCTTTTGAAGTCGACTAATTCTACTGAACCGACTTGGAACCGAACTGGACCAATCAATCCAGTTCCAAAGACATTCAATCTGCTCCCTAGTTTTGGAAATTGGGAACCGGTCCCTCTAGTTCGGGCTTCAATTCTGGAGTGGGACTGGATTGGACTGGAAATCGAAGTGAGTTGAGTGAATTACTATTATTTCCCTCCTATTTTCCAGGACGAGGCTCAAAATTGAAGTTGTGACCTGCGGGTCCGATTCAGACCAGACCACTTGGGTTCAACATGGGCCGAGTGCCGAAACTAAAGCCCGAATTGGTCAAGTCATTGGGACCGGATCTTGGTTCGAATGGAATGGAATTCATTACTGAACATGAACATCGTTCGAGGGGATCAAAGGGTGCACCAACCGGGTAAGGCGATGAAGGCGTCCGAACGTCGAGCCATCTCTGCCTTCCTCTCGTGCATGTCGGCGACCGCCTTCACTTCTCCCACCGTCTCTCCGGTTATCTGCCACACCACAAACAAGCAGCTTTTCCACTATGCAGATTAAAGCCCCTCGATGCGTCGTGCGGAGCAAGTTTAGCATTCGCCCCCGATGCATGTAAAAGCCGAGATGGATTCGGCTTTGGTGCGCCGGGGTACATGCAAGAATTTCGAGCCTCGAACTGAATACGAAACTCATGTGGGTGGGAGCCCAAGCCGTGACACTGACAAAAGCGATGAGGGGACATGCTCACACGGGTGAAGGGCCGGTGCGAAGAAGATACAAGGGTGTGAGAGTACTTTGCCCTACGGAATCTAACCAGGGCATGTGAAAACTAGCAGGGACAGACAAATGCCGTGGACCAGTACAAGCGTACAAATTACGGGATAAGTTTTCTGCCATTCAGACCAACCTAGCCCACTCTAGGCTCCAGCAAGAAGAGAGAGAGACACAGAGAGAGAGAGAGAGAGAGAGAGAGAGGCTGTTTTTCTTCTTCCAGGCCCCCGTTTGGCCCCTAACTTGTGATTGGACTCGGCTGCCGTGTTTACCGGTTACGAGTTTGTCGGGATTCATACAGTAATTGACTCTGTTATTACTCGAAAGTTGGCGACACTAAAGCGATGCATAAGGTACTTTCTCAAAGGTAAGCATACTAGAAATACGTACCTCTGGAGGCATGAGAGTTTTGGGAATGACGCTGCAAAACGAGCACGTAATTGATTACCGCTGAACTTAACCCTCTTATCTTCATCATTTCGCTCTCTTTTTTAGCACTATTTCATCCGATGACCATGATGGAATCACTCACCCGATGACATGGCGGCCCCCGTTGTAGACGACTTGCGAGACAAGACCCATCAATCCGATGCTCCCTCCTCCGTACACCAGATCAATATTCCTCGACACCTTCAATAGTGAAAAACAACTAGGCGTTACTCGTCGTTTTGATGGACCGAACTGCAATATCAATTTACTTTCTTGGGTAAAGGACTCGCCTGACCAAAACCAACGAAGAGAATTAGGGGTATATAGCTAAAGCGAAAAAGAAGAAGAAGAAGAAGAAGAAGAAGAAGAACAAAGCAGACCAGTTCTTTGCCGAGCTCGATAGCAGCATCCTTGTAGCTGCTCTTCTTCCCTTGGCTGCTCCCACAGAAGACACATATGCTTTTGAACTTTGATGACTGCTTCGTCTCCATCTCTCTCTCTCTCTCTCTCTCTCTCTCTCTCTTTCTGTGGTGTTTATGAAAATATACGAGGCCTTTCTTTTTCTTGGGCTGAGACTGACACGAGAGGAGCTGAGTTTGTATATAAACCGAAGGACGAAGGATTCCTCTATGGCTCTTCTCGTTTTATGGCAATGTAAATCAACACAACCCTAGCGCTGGCAGCTTCAATCATAGTCCCAAAGCCATGCATGTAGGGTCCACCTTTGTTTTATCTCTTGCGGGCTCCACTGCTCCAAGGAGAATTCCTTGACACAGATTTTAGGGCTGTCCTCTAATCAACTCTTGCCAGCCATGTCCGGACGTTGAAACAATGAAAACACAGACTCCATTTATTCGATTTGAAGTTAGGAGGAACAAATATCCGCGGGATAGAATATACATGTCTAGCATACCTATCGAAAATATTCGGTATATTCGTTCCATGCCACACCAATTATGATCGCGAGAACGACATTGATTTGATAACATAAAATAGATGTTGTATTCTTTTCTGTTTTCGGAATAAGATTTTATGATGTGGTCAATCGAGTTATTAAGAAGGCATCTAACATTTTCAAATATGTTAGTCGTACAAACGATGAATGAACGGTTCCCTATTATCTATATTCTTGCCCCCTCAAAGCCTCAACCACCCACGCCATGGCCGGCGGAATCTTTGCATGCACAGGAGACTCCCCTCCATACTTTATTTCTCACTCTCGGTTGGACCAAACCACACCGCCATCTCCTCATGTGCTCTCTGTTTCCTCACTTTCGTTTCAGGGTATAAAATACTCCTTATCGAAATTCTCTTGACTGAGCAATGAGGTACACATATCTTCTAGAAATGCGCAATTTAATACTATTTCTAAGACTAATTAGATCAAGAGCAAAGTACTCACACTTCAACCGTTTCGCAAATCAAAAGTAGGATTGAGCGACTAGTTTGAAATACCACCCAACCCCAACATTCGAGTCTTAAACGAGGTATAAAATACTCCTTATCGAAATTCTCTTGACTGAGCAATGAGGTACACATATCTTCTAGAAATGCGCAATTTAATACTATTTCTAAGACTAATTAGATCAAGAGCAAAGTACTCACACTTCAATCGTTTCGCAAATCAAAAGTAGGATTGAGCGACTAGTTTGAAATACCACCCAACCCCAACATTCGAGTCTTAAACGATTCCAGCACAACACCTCCAATCAAGAGCTATTGAAACCATTTCGGAAAGAGCTTCAAAGACACCTTTTGACAAAGGAGGATTTCCAGATACTCGTTTCGTTCTAAAGGCGAGACCGCTTTTCTTTGGATAAGGGGGAGGCAGGCACTGCAGACTTATAATGCGGTCGCCCATCTTTGCTTATCCCCCTTTTGACACCGGGATGACTCGATCCCCAATAGCCATGAAGTTGAGTTGGCGTAGAACGATGAGACTCTGCACTCCATAAATGTGGGCAGAGCATCTCTATTCACGCAAAGGTCTGCAGTGACCACCCGGAGATTTTTTTTCAATTCTTCTTTCTCCAACTTTTATGGCGATAGCACATTGGTCTGAAAGGTTGGCTTTATGGGAACGTTCTTTAGTGGGGCAACGAGAACAGCTCGCCACTGCATTTTTTCGCTGCTTTCTCGACGTCAGTCGAAAGCGATTTGTCGAAGGTTGTCAAGTGGGAATTTCCCCCCCAACAAGAATTCAGCTCTTTCCCTGCTGCGAGAAAAGTAGTGGAGGAATCTCTCTGTTGCTTTGTTTGACTCTGGATGAATCTCCTTCCAACCACGTTCCCACTTGCATCGCTTCCGCAACATGTTCATCATCCCAAGCCCCCCACTAGATTTTTCACTTTCCATCGTATGTCTCAGCACAAAATCAAATTCCGTCGCGATCAATATCGATCAAGATGATAAAGCATAGCCAAGAAAGCCATTCAATTTCAACCACGAGCACGAGATCGAGTGATGGCCGACTTTTGATCTGTCTATCGAGAATGTAGGCTTCTCTCCCGCTCAATCAAACCTCAATCGTCAGGGCACAAGAGTGCTTAATTTCAGGGGAAGCAAACGTGTAAACGCAAATTGATATATTTAGTAAATTAGCTCGACCCCATGCATGTGAATCCATGTCATATGGGTCTAGGAATTAATGGTCGGATTCGAATTTTGGCTAGAATGATGCACGTAATTGAGACATTGCATGGAGTTTTGGGGGACCACTTCTTCACCTCGAGAGTCGCTGTCTTGGGAATTAATTGGTTTGAACTTATGGACAGATCGTATCAAGCTGTTAATGGAGCAATTGAATGGTCAACGTAATCACCAAAATGCTCCAAAAGTTAGCCTCGACGAAGACTCTCGATTCAAGATTAGCATATAATAATGTACAATAGGGAAGGGAATTATGAACCGCGACGACCTTTTTGATATTCCGTTCAACAAAGTGGAGGGAGCTTTACTTTTGAATGCGAGATGATGATGATTAAACTACATGCTTTCTTCTCAATAATCACTTGAGGGACTAAGAAAAAACAGGCCATTAGTCAAAAAACACCAAGAAAGGGACCCGCCCCATCTTCAATAACTAACCAAGTTACGTCCCCCACCTCAAAAGGAAGGGCCTACTTTTAAATTCCTAATGCTTTGCTCATATCCCATGTGATTGGATTGAATGTACTTTTCTTTCAAAAGCAATTTACTTCCTTTTTTTATTTTTTTTTATTTTTTGTAAGGTTATCTCTTTCACACATTTGAAAAATAATTAAAGGTGTAGAAGATGCCGACAAGCGAAGCCAACGGGAGCGCGGGGAGGGGCGCGGTGACGAAAAGGAGAGGGCGAAGGAGAAGGAGAGAGGGGAGGAGGAGTTAGGGTTTATGTTCACAGGCAAAAAAAAGAAAAGAGAAAATAAGAAAAAAAAAAAGAAAAAGAAAAGAAAAGATATAATAATAACAAATTCAAAATTTTTAATTAGAAATTCTTTTTAATAATAAATTTTTTAGACCTTAAAATATTTTCATGTGCTACTTGCAAATTTATTATGATTTAGTTCAGCTGTTGATTAAGTCATGTTTTACTTGTAACTCGCCTTTACTACTTCAAGTTCATTTAGGCTTGAACTCTAGATCAAGAGATTGATTATTGACTCACGAGGAGCGAAAAGTTTCATCATCGTTGCACCGCTCATTCGTGTTTATAGTGGCTTGAAAATTTATCTTGATATGTGATTGATTTAAAATGATAAAACAATAGGAGTGAAAATAATTTTCTATGCGTGTTAGTGATTTTCCTACGCCCCTCCTATCTAAAACGGAGCACATTAGTCATGTGACAACTTCGATCTTCCCAGAATTAGCATTTACATTTCTTACCATCGTCAACCATAAATAATAACTGCTGCAAATTTGGCCTCGGAAGCTCCTGCTTGTACTTTTAAAATGAAGGACAAGCTGTCTTCAATGTCTTAGCTACAATATGCATAGGCTACAATATGTCTGTCTTAACATGTAACTATCTCTTCTCCTATATCTTCCTCCCAATCAATGAAAGAATCACCATATGTCATCCCTTTCTGTTAACTTCTTGTACATACATCATTGATCCGTTCTCTGCTCAATCGTCATCGACAGAGAAGTCCGGCTCCGCCGGCTTCTGCAGTGATGCAATGGCACTTGAGTCTGAGCCAGGATGGCTATGCCCACCGCCTATCCTCGTGCTTGCGGCCATCCTAGTCGCGTATGAAGCCAGTCCTGAGCTGGTCGGGACCTTTTCGGCAGCCTTAACGTCCTGTGCGAGGCTCTCTTGAGCCTTAAGCTCGGCGACTTCTTTCCGCTTCTTGAACCGGCGCCATGCAGCTTGTATGAAGCAAGCGGCCCATGTCCGCCAATGATGCGAGTAGAACCTGAACTTGTGCCGCAGCTGCTTACTGTGCAGCCTCCGGAACTGTGATGCCACGAACTTCAAGTCTTCTGCGCTGAGGGCAAATGCCTCGACTTCGGACACAGATTTGGCTGTCCGGGTTGATGACGGGAGAATCACACTCGGGCGCGGGTCCAGGGCCCACGTGAGCAGTTCCTCTCCGCAGAAGTCGCCAGGTCCGATGCGGCACGAGTTGAAGAAACCAGTGCGTCCGCCATTGGTGGTGTAAGAGTCGAGATGGCCTCGGATGATGAAGAGCATCTCATTGACGGGGTCACCTTCACGCACTAGGAATGTGCCTTCGGTGCACAAAGCGGGTTTCAGCCTCTCGCAGATCGCATCCAGCATTCTTTCGTCCATTTGATCAAACAACGGAACCTGTTTATTCAGCAAGAAACAAGCGAAATCATCAATTCAAACATGAGTATCAGCATTCCGCAGCCAAATCAATATCAGTTTCCCACAGATTAAGTTGACTAACATCAGAATAGCCATTTCTTGTTGTTGGGGCATCTCGAAGCTCGAGTGGTCATGTCAACTTAATTAGGAAACCATAGGACAACACATACAGATGACCAATGATGTTTCCTAGACGTGTAAGACGTGATAGTTTCAGACTTACACGTCGAACTAGATCGAGGCACAGATGACGCTTGATGTCTCTCCTGAGATCCACGGGAAGGCCTTTCAGAATAGTTTCCTCATCGACGCCTCTAGTGGCAATCCACCTGAACTGGTCATGTTTCCGAACGGATTCCTTCAACTCTGGAGGTAGTTGCCTGTGATGCATCCACTGTTCTGCATCTGTTCTCTTGATCCTCCACTCTTCCAGTCGGACCGTTGTAGATTGGAGATATGTCTGTGAGATGAGCACATTAGTTTCTAACATTACCTGTTTAGGTAAACCGAAGCACCACGCATCGCTTTCAATTCTTGTTTAGTCGCTAAATTTTTTTTTTGGACTGAAAAACACATATAGGAAATGAAAGAAGAAAAATAGTGAGTCATCCATTCTTACTTGCATATTTCCAATCAGCAATGCAAAGAGAACCAGCCCTAGAGTCGCAATGACTATGGCGAAAACAATTTCTCCGACATATGTGCTCGTTGAGAGATTTTGTCCCAAGGAACTGCAAGTGCGATCAAAAGATCATCATCTGAACTAGACAGTAGTCGAACGAGAATGATATTCAGCTCAATAAATGTGGAGATGGAAAGAGAAAGAGACGCATCTCCGCAAATCTATCTGTTGCTTCCAACCATAGTGTTTAAATTTCAGATATAATCAAGCATCTAGAGAAAAGTTTCAGGTGTATCCAGTAAGGCAAGAATGTTAGAGAGCATGTTCATTGATCATAGTCAAACACGAAACCTTGTACCTATATAAAGAAGAAAATCGATACGAACAACTAACTCCAGAAACAGAGTAATCTCCTTCTTATCTTACCTCAGATTCCTCAATCCCCACCAAAGGCAGTAAAAGTACTTGTTGAAGAATGGAGACAGAGTCACTTCTGATGTCACCGCATCGCCATAAATGCCAAACTCATAAAAACCACTCGAGGGATCGCATAATCCGGTGAGGTTGCTTGACTGGTACCAGGCAATCCTGTTGACATCATTTGCCCTGCGGCAATCGAAGAAACTGTACTTACAAGATGCCTTCTGATCGTCGCATGCTCGTCTCCAGCATGCCTCCTGTCGTTCTATTGCTAACAGGTACCAACAAGCTCCTAAAACCTGTTTATAAGAGGAAGGAGAACACTAACAGAGTTAATATTAATCTTGATTGAAATGGGATACGTAAATGATGTCAGCGAGAGATCATGAATGATCAAATAAATACAAAACCGTCCATTTAGCTATCGATGGAATCACCTCTAGATTATATGGAAACACTGCTTAGAGATTCTCTGTTTTTCTGTACTTACATGGCTTGCCAACATGTAAAGCATAAGATTATATGCTGCTCCGGCCCATGCTGTCTCCGTGACGACGCCAGCGGCCTTGACGATTTGTGATGAAAGTGGGAATATAAGAAAGAGTCTCGGGATATATTGAAAAATTATGATAAAACGGAGGACGTTTTTGGTGTTAGTCATTGTTGAACCATCGAGATTCGGGATAACAAGCCATATCAGCACCTGAAACATTGATAAAAGTGAAGGGAAAAAAAAAACCGTAAGCGATTGTGCGCAAGCAAGTTTTCAGCATGCCAGACGATGACTTGTACTAGAAATTCCGGATTTTTACCTGAGGAAGTGGTAGGGCAGCAATAAGATCGATCCAGAAGTCCTTGCGAAAGTACTTCAAGGCGATCTTTGATGAGTCAATAACAAGTTCACCTCTCCCGAAGACTCGGGAAGATGGTGCAACATAAGCCGTACGAAACCGAACGAAAATCTGAATGATGTAAAACACATCGGCCACGGACCTTACTATAGTAAGGGCAACTTCAAGCGGTATCCCTATATCTATGCATTGTTCCTTCCAAACTACAGGCAAATAAAAGAAGAGGGGATCCACAAACAGAGAAACCAAACATGCCACCAAGAAAATCTTGTTCCACCGGTGAATGGTTTGCCCTCGAGGATCCAATATTTTTCGCTTCACTCTCTCATAATCCTCGGAAAACACTCTAAGCAGCACTTTAGCTTTCATGGACTTCCCTGTTTTCTCAGGCGTGGCTTTCGGTTCATATAGCTTATTCTCATTTATCTTGTAGTTCAGTTTAACGATTCCATCGCCCTTTACCATAGGGAGCCTTGCTAGATGATGATCCTCTTGAAATCTGGTTGGTTTAGAGTGAATGTCAGATATTGAAGATTGAAACCTACTTGAGAAATGACCATGTACTAAAATGGCAAATCAATTGAATATGGTATTCAGAATCCAAGAATAAGCAAGAATTTGGTATAGATTCAGGAACTAGGAAGAGACAAACCTGACAGATCTTGAATTATCATGTCCCATAGTGCTTGAGTACAGGTTCTGTCCCTTGGTGAAAGCCGCAGTTGATCACGCAAATCTATCGCACAAGAAAGACTGATTTATCTACTGATCAACGAACCATCCTTTTCTTTTCTACAAGTATCTATCGGCTTGTGAAATCCGAAGAAAGTGACTCGGGATGCCCTTGAAGCCACAAGAGTCAAGAGCCCTTGTATGGCTTTCTCTAGCCATGAATCATGTGAAGAAATAAAATAAAGACGCAGCAACTTGAAGGCTGAACCTTTTGAGGCTCAGAACGCCTTTCTGTGACAGAGTGCGAGTCAAAACGTGCGTCCTATATACCCTTTTAGAGTGTGAACTCCAACAAGTTGATAACTTTTTGGTCTTTCTTGAACTTTGCAATGAGCAGAACCTTAAGCCTGAAATGAATCACGCGTTTACCATCACTCTAGCTGTCTCCCCACCCAAAAAAAAAGCAAAAGAAAAGGAAACAGAGCAAATTGCACATAGACTGAAAACTAACCCAGATGCTTGCACAGCAACAACTTGCATAAGAAACTTCAGAAACCAATTTGCAGTAAGAAAAAGTTCGACAAGAAAAACACTGGGGCTATAGAAGAGGCAAGGTCAATCAATTCAAGACCCAGATTGACATCAAACTTCAAAATCCTCAGTCTGGTAGTCAAGCATGAGAGAGAGAGAGAGAGCTCACGAGTGTATTGCTTTTCTCAGAAGCTGACAGCCTGACACCATGAAAGTCACGAACTTGCAGAGCCGAATTTCATTGAGAAGGCATAGATCAGCTCAGAAAGAATTCGGGACGACATTTTTCCATCTCAACTCCGAGATTGGAGGAGCGAAGGAAGATGCCAAAAGTGGAAACTTTGGCAAAATGGGAAGCGAGCATCAGCTTTTATTGTTCACAGAAGTACAAAGCCGACCCCTCCCTGTGATCCTCGCTTGTTGCACACGCTTAATGAACCTCGGGTTGTGCGGCCCCTTAGACATATCAGGACTTCAAGAAGATGACAATGCACCTGATTCATCCGCATTTAAAAGCTGGCGCCTGTTTTTCTTTATTGCGCAATCACTAGACAAATCAGAAAGAGGACAAAGAAACAGTGACAACAGGAAAAAGAAATCGATGGGTCGTGGATTTATTTCTTCTTTTGCAAAGATCAAAGTTGACTTAAGTTTGATACGGATACCTATGGAATCTTCACACGTTTTCTTCATCCTTGATTAGAGACAGAACTTGGTGCTTGCTTCGCTGGGTTATATCATCTCTCCCCTTGTTAATTACAGCACGTTTTAGCATTTAATTCGTAATTAAGACGGGCCACAAGAGGGAGGCTATGGAGACAAGGGGCGTTCAAATTTATCTTCAACTCCCATGATCAACCGCATTAGGCCTGCCTATGTTTCTTATAAGATAAGTTAATCGCCAAACAGTGTCTCCAACAACCTTTTCTTGACCATCTAGATATGATGCGGGAGAAGAATGCATTATAGTAATATCTAGTGAACAAACGTGTTGGAAAATATGCACAAGAAATCAAAGTCCTAAGCCGTTTGACATACGGTGTATTGAGTGGTGATGTCCAAAGGACAAATCTTTGCTGTTTCCGCGTCGAAATCCGCTCTGAGAAGAAGCGGGCCACCCCATTGGTCCTTGATGTCCATTGTCATTCTAATGATTCGCCATTGATGTCCCCACATAATACTCAGAGAGAGCGAGAGAGAGAGAAGGGACGGGGAGGGAATCCCAAGGCAAAAGAATTTTGACTTTTTTTTTTTTTCTGGATTTATCGTTCGTACTGGGTAGATGTCCTTCACCTTCGTCCGGACAAATCTTGAATGAAGATTTCTAATTATCTCATCCTCTTGAGCTGACTCAAATTCATTGTGCATCGTATTTACTGAATAATGAAGCAAAAAAAAAAAAAGGATATATTAATTACTATCATTAAATCTGAAACCGAATAGGGTAGGATAAGTTCCTAGTTTATGGGATCGAGAACAGATCCACCAAATCCTGGAATCAATGATTTCTTTTTCCTTGTAAGTGTAAGTTTCTCAATATTAAAAGAAAAAAAAAACTAATTTAAGTTTGTTTCAAAATAAAATAAAAAAAATTAAAAATATTGATCAATCTAATTTAGACGGTCCGACTTCTAACATGAAACTGAAAATTGGACCAGTCTCTCAAGAATCACCCAAAATAAGCCTATTCAAAACTAGCCAATTAGATTCGGTGCGATTTTGTTTTTGGATTGCACCGGGATGAAGACTGCTGATTAACATGGCACCCAGCTGGGAATGAGATCCGGGCACGGTGTGAAACTGTCGAAAGCATGGAATTCTTGCCTGAATTGAATGAAGTGGATGACAGATGCGACGCTGATCGGTGGGATTGGTTGTCCAACCTGGCCGCAAGTGGGTCCCCCTTCCAAATTCAATGTTCCTCGTCCTTGTCCGATTGGCGGTGCGAAAGTCTTGGCAAATTGCACGCAAAAAAAACTCTTCTTGGCCGGAGGCTCGACTCCTCTTCATCAGTCCCTCAATTTACAGATTAGTGAAATTGCCGCCCGTTTGCAATCGCAGAGCGCCTGAAATAATGCAATTTTTTGGGGGGACTGATACGTTATTTTGTATATTCACATCTTGGGAACGATGGGAAATTTCGATAAAAAGCAGACAAGCCGACCAGATCTCGGCCCGAACCAGCTCTTTCGTTGTACGGTCGAAGGCATCGAGCCCATGACATCCGAATGACCCCGCACATTCAATGATGTCCTCTCCTGCCTCACTCACCTCCCGCGTCTTCAATAATGCATTTCGTATTCATTTATAGTCCACCCAATTTTCTCCATTTTCTTCTGTTTAGTAGTGCTAAAAAAAAAAAATATGCAATCGTACATATGCGTCTCAAAATAATGGAGGAAGAAAATAATGGGAAAGTGGGAATTCGGAAATAAAGTCGAATTGTTTACACAACAGAAAAGATACAAATGAAATTGTTGATGTTGTGAGGGATGTATAGGTTAATGCGGAAAAATTGAATATCATTCGGATAGTAATTATGTCCAATTTATTGTGACGTACTAAGTATGGTTTATATTGAATTGAATTGTAGCCACAAACTCTCATGTAGTTTTTGGTAAAGTTTGAATTTTTTCTTAATTAAGATGTTAATAAATTTGCTTTACATTTTGGGGGAGTCAAATTGCAGAGGAGGCCATGCATTTTGTATATTTGCATTAAGGAAGGGCCTACACTCTCATTAAGCGGCCAAGCCTGTACTTTGAGACACCAATAATATCAGACATGTGATTTAGATTTAGATGTGGCTTTAGACTTTGAAATAATCAGAGGAAATTGCTGGAAGATTGTTCATGCTTGTAAGCATTTTGCAATGTGTAAATTCAATTCCTCCTTACTTTAGTTGTCCGAATATAGTGACTTAACATATATTCGGGGAAAAAAAACTTAACATGTAAATACCCAAAAAAAAAAATGTCTGACCAAAAAAAACTTAAAAAATGTAATTGGCGATGACCCTTTTACAAAAACAAAGGTGGGTGTGAGACCCAAATTTAACCAACCCGAAATTGTGATCATCCGTAATTTACGTGTTTAGCCGCAAATAATAATAAAATTTTGGAATTCGGATTACAGAAATAGTGGATCTCATATGAATTTTGAAAAGATCAAATCAAATTTGACATTCCAGGGCTTTCTTTTAATATGTGTACTAAGTACACAAAAGTACTTGCTCGACCTCTCGCCGGCGCCTACACGGAACCTAGTAATAGATCAAATAAACAAAAACAGAGACCGTCTTCTACTGGGGTTTGTGTCTCCCAAGGTCGAGTTATGTCCTATTTTAAAATCAAATTGACGTTGGACCATTCAAGAAACTTTAAGGGCGCTCTACCATTGATGTAATCCTAATCCAATTCTAGCCTCATCATAGAACTTTTAGAGTCAATCTCTGCTCACGTATCAAAGTCAATCAGCTTGCTCCTCATCACCAGTCTTGGATCAAAGAGGAGGGTGCAATTCATACAGCATGATTGATTTGGGTTCAAATACTGCATTCGAATTACTCAACCATCTGATGTTCTTCATGGTCTCGGCTGGACCAAGCTACAAAGTCGAGTAATTTCGGGCGGATCTTCACTTATATTACAAAGTATCCATTCAATCCCATTACAGCATATGGATTGTGACATCTCACAATTCCTGGCGCATTTGCAGACATATCCATATTTTTAGACGTTTCTTTCAATGTCTGGAAATTTCAACAATGGCGACCGTTGCGCTCTTGTCGGTTTGCTTGACGAGCCACTGTCGTATTAGTCGACTGGTATTAGCTCGTGTTTGAGGGCTAGATGAATCCAGAGTCGATCGATTTTCAAAGAATGCTTTAAACTCACGCAAGCTTTAGATTCTTGTATTTTTCAGCATTAATTGGCATACATAGGGGGAAAAAAGTACGGCCCAGATGGCAAGTTTATAGCTTAACCGAAAGATCCGTTCCGACGCTAACCAGAGAATGAAACTGCCGATTGACACCTGATCTCTGGCAGTTATTTATGGCAACGAACCAAGGAAAAAGCCTGTTTCTCTGCAAGATCACGAGTCTGCAAAATCCAGACCAGCCTCACATTTGAGATGTCTGATTTCATCAGTATTGCTAACAGAAAAGTACATCAATTGGACAGGAAGACGCGACAGAAGAAGAGGCTCAGCATCCGAGCTATTACACCAACACAACGGAATCAATTCTAAGCATTTTGCAAAGTGAAATCAGACCAACACACAATTCTGCACCCATTTCAACAGTACCAAAAAAAAAAAAAAAAAAATCGGGTTTTCGAAATACTCGTGGCTGGTTTTCTTCTGGAAATGCGGAAAGCCTCATGGCGGGGGAGGCCCGCGCTCGAAGAGCGGCGGGCAGCAGCTTCGGAACAGACCGCAGCAGCACAGAAACCACATGCTGCATAACAGGCCAACAAAAGAAGAAAATAATCAACTATAATGGGCAATTATATTTGCGCTTTCATATACTGTGTCACGGAATCGATCTTAATTTGCATGCATTAGAACTTTTTCTCCATTGACGATGGACCTTTAACATATACGTTTAGGTATTTGTTTTTTTGGATTAACATGTAGAATTACAAAGAGTGATGAAGAAAGAATCATCTTACAGGCAATCCAAGCATCCTCCTCCATCGGGCGGACCAGGTGGCGGGGCGGGCGCAAGAAGCGGTGCACTTGGCGGCGGAGGCTCCATGGCCGACCGGGAGGAGAGATTTGGACACTTTCCCAAAGTTAAGACAGGAAGCTGAGTGAATGAGACTCGTATCCTTTGAAAAGAGGTTAAGCTGGCTTTTATCGTAGAGCTCCTTGCCCCAGGTCAGAGGGCATTCATCTACCAGTCAAGCCATGGGACTAACTACCCAGATTTTGGACATGTTCATCAAACCAGTTACTTATGAAGTAAGACAAGTTTCAGATGCACGTGGACGACAACTACGGATACTCAGAAAAAGGGATAATTAAGGAGGAGTCGCGAGGCAATGTGGATTGTTAATGCCTCTTCACTCCTTGATTGAATCTGTGCGAGGAGATCAGTGTCAGTATCCCGGCATTCTTTTCCTGTCCCGGTTTTTTCAAGCAACGAGCATCGTTTTCCGTTGCATGTGCCCTGTAAGACTTTGTTGGCTGGATCTGTTTGCGTTGGAAAATGTTTTGAGGATTGACCGGACTAATAGCTGAGTCGTGTTGACTTGCTCCAGTTTCTTGCAGTTCAAACTATCTCTCTGTCATTGAGTATAGATCAAGTTTTCGTCGTCTTAAGATGTCATGACATCTAATTGCTAGCCGAAGCTATGCATGTGCTGTACATGTTTATGGGTGTTGCAGCAATGGATTCAGAAAAATGGTTCGAGCAAGAAAAAAGCTTCAGCAAAGAGAAAAACTTGTAAGAAAAAATCCGTTTCTTCTTTTTTAAAATCTAAATCATCCTACAACCCCTTGCACGATGTAGCCCATTTTAGTAAATTCACTATGTTCCAGTGACAGTGAACTCTGAGGCATCTTTCACATCATATCTACCAAAAAAAGTGGCATTATTTCAGATTCCTATCGAGGTTCAGATTTCTGTTAATAAAAAAAAAACTAAGATATCTATTTTTTAACTTCTGTACAAGCAATTTGATGAAGCATGAAACAAACAAAGAAATAAGTTGGTACCCACCAACCTAATTCATCCTATGCTTTACGAGGGAAAGGGGAAAAACATAAAGAAAGAAGCTTAATGTATCTCGAACCTATGTATACTCACAAACAAATTGGCCAAAAAGAAGCCGATACATTGCAATAGGAGTTACAGATATGTACTCACTGCTGCTCTCATCCCCATGAACTGACTCAATGTGTCTTCTCAAGGGGACTTGTAGTTGCCAAGCAGAAGGATTCGAACCGAGGTTCAACTAAGTCCACTGAATCATCCTCATGGGAACGCCAGCTCCTCGCTTTAGAGGAAAGCAGAATCAATCTCTCTATGTGATTGGAGGAAATATCGTTTTCATTGTTTGCAGCCCAAGGATCTTGGCCAACATCAACTGGTAGAGAACATGGGCTGGACAACCCATTTGGCGCAAAATTTTTCAACCCTTCTGTGTCTCTAGGACTATATACCAGTTCGCCAGGTATTTCTGTAATCGAATCAGATTTCATACTGGCGGAAGACCACTGCACATCAGAGAAGCACCAAAAATTCAATCAGAGTGACAGGCAAATGCAAGAATGCAATGATACAAAAAAATGGGGTTCAACAATCATCAAGCGCCAAAGTAATGAGACATGACTTTTTTGTGACAAATGGACCTTAAAACAGCCAAATGTATTATCAGGATTAACCAAAGAGAAAATCCTGACAGTTGTATGTATGTTTCTCATATGCAAGATCCATTCAATTTTGACAGGGGTCATTACCTGAGAAAGGCTGGCCTGTATGTTTCTCATTCTAGATTTATCGGGTGCGATTGTTGAAAGAATTTGAACCACCTCACTCATGGTTGGCCGAGAATCAGGATCCAATAACAGGCATTCCTTCGCAAGGTAAGCCATTATATACATCTCTTCTTCAAGGAAGTTTCCTTTCAGCCTGGGATCGGGCAACTCCGAAATCACTCGGCTACTGTCGTGTAAACGTGGCGTAGCCTGCAACATTATAGAGAGAAATCTAGTTAATCTGTTAATGTAATAATAGTCATCAGAATTGATTATGAAATTGACAACATGACTATGATTTCCCATTGAAGTTGTAAAAAAGCATTAGTCGGTTGTTGGAACCCAGCTATAAATGATAGAAGTAGAAACATTAAGGAACCATGTTATGATGACTTCAACTAATGAAATATGATGAAGATGGAATTTTGAGAAGTAAAACCAGCACAGTAGATCCTATTGCAAAAAAAAAAAAAAAAAAAAAAATCAACTTAGAACTCTGCTTTTCACTGCATAAGATGTAGGATAATAGTAAATCTACCCATATGACAAGGCTCTCTTCTCCTTTGCTGGTTGATTTATGGATTGGCTGCCGACCAGTGATGAGCTCAAGAAGAACCACCCCGAAACTGAAAACATCAGATTTTAGAGAGGCTCTCCCAACAATTGCGTACTCAGGAGCAAAATAGCCAAAAGTCCCCTGCATCCTTGCTGGAGAATTGGAACCGCTGGGTAGGTCATCAGCTTTCAAGCATTTCGCCATACCAAGATCGGTTATCTGCATAAAATTGAATTGTTATCATAATGTAAGAAGGGGCACAGAACTATATTAACTAGCAACCTCTCAGTTACAAGAAGAAGCTAAATAGCGATACCTCTAGAATCATCAGATGCAATTCTGAGGTTAATGCACACTATACTTGATAAAATAAACCCCCTCCCCAAAAAAAAGAAAAGAAAAGAAAGAAAAAGAAACCAGACAAACATCGGCATTACAATTATGCAAGAAGATATTCTCACCTTTGCCCTCCAATTATCATCTAAAAGAATGTTTGTGGATTTGACATCTCTATGCAATATTCTTGGAGCAGCGGCCTCATGGAGATACTCCAAACCCCTTGCAGCTCCAATTGCAATCCCAACACGGGTATCCCAGCTCATATTCTCTCCTATTGTGCCATCTAGACAGTCTCTTAGATTACTGTTGGCCATAAATTCAAACACCAGCAGCCTTTCAACATGTTTCCCGTGAAATTCTGAGCAGTACCCGAGCAAAGGCACCACGTGGCAGTGATGAAGTCTTGATAGGAGGTCCACCTGAGCAAAAAGATCCATTATGAATGCCGAAGGACATAATTTGAAATTAAAAGAAATTTTTGTGCATTGATGAGGTACCTCGGTTGAAAACTTTAAGTCTGCATCTGGACCTTCCTCATGATTAAGTCTCTTAATAGCGACAATTCTGCCATCTTTAAGCTGTCCACGATACACGTAGCTGCTTCCTCCAAGTCCAATGAGATTAGAACTGGAAAAGTAGTTGGTTGCATGTTCCAGTTCAGAGTATGCAAACTGAAGTAAGATACCATGTACAGTTCCAGATTTGTGTTTAACAAAGAATGCAGCCTTGTAGAAGCACCCTGAAAGTGGAGATACAAATACTGGATGAGACCAAGCAAAACCAGAGTATTTCATGTAATCAGCACAAATAAAGAAGCTCTAGTCGACAAAATTTAGCAGGCTCCTACTCTTTGAATCAAATTAAAGTCAATAGCAAACTCTTTTCTTCTATAAGGAAAAAGGTATCGCCAACCTACTTACCTATGAAAGAATTGACACGGGAAGATACATTAACTTTAGCTTCTCGAGTTGATGAGCTCTTATGTTTAATTAAATCAGAGGCACTATTGCAACTTGTTTCTATGTCTGATGCGAACACAGGAGACTGGATTGGGTGCTTCTCCTTTCGGTAAAGGTAGAATATGATCGAGGCAAAGAATGCGATAGTTGTGAAAAGGACACAGATTAGTAGGACAATTATGACAGCTCTGCTTGAATTGTGCTTATCTGATGCTTGCGCCTCGTTAAGAGAACCTGGTAAGAACAAAATGTCAGTCAGAATGTTTGCTCTATATTCAGTGCATAATCCAGAGAAGCAGTTTATTCAGGACACCAAAACCATCTCAATCCAGGGAAACATATCAAGGTATTGAAGAAAAAGTATAAGAGCAAGGGACCCAGTATGGAAATGATAAAATGGAAAATCTAAAGAAACCTTATAGGAGGTTTAAATGTCATCGAAGTCCTTGGACAAAAAAGGTTAGGTATCTACAGTCATAGATCTGGCAAAAAAAAAGCTAACCTCATTGTCTAGGGGGAAATATGAAGAGCAATTTCAGCAATAGCGCCCAATTAATATTTAGAAATTTGTATTGACTGTTGATATAAACAACTGGACAGAATTCTGCAACTAAGGGCCTGTTCAGAGAGGCCGTGGCTTTTTATCTTATGGCTGTAGCTGCAACTTTTATTGAAATTACATGCTTGGGAGACCTGACTTTAATTAAGCAATTGATTAATGTTATATAAGGGATTGCTGTCTAACTCAAATCCTACTATGCATTCTTTTTTTTGTACAAAAGCCATCAACAGAAACCAAGGTTTAGGGCTTTTTTAAGCTTTAGGGCTTCTTCTGTTGAACACACGGTTTGGCAAGAGAAGCTAATTTTACGTTATTCTTCCTTTTTTCTTTTTCTTCTTTTTCTTTGGGTTGGGGGGTGGGGAGCAATGCCCTCCTAAACAAACACTATTTCATTAATTCAGAAGGATTGTGCAAAAGGAAAAGGACAGTTGTGTTACCAGCAGTGCAGTTGCAGGCTGTGAAGCAATTGGCGTCATTGTTCCCAGATGCTATTTTGGGAAAAATGTCAATGCATCTGCACATCCACATATTTTTGCTCTTTTCTCCATCTGTTGCATCAGAAGTCAACAGAGCCAGCAATTAGATAAGAGACACCAGTCTAGTTTAGGTACTCTGGACTCATACTTGCAAGCTTCAGGTTGAAAAACAAAGAGGTACAATGAGAGACAGACAGAGAGAGCAGATACTGTATATCTGTCACCCTATGCATAGAGCAGTAGCACTGTTGCCAAAACATCAACATTAGAATTCTTATAGATCAGACAATTACTAGTATTTGATGAAGAAATCTTCCACAATGTAAACATGCTCCTGAAATAGAAGTAACTGTCAATGGGTAACGCTAACGTGTGATGTTGAAATTGTCTCATCAATGATTACTCATAGATGAATCTCATGAACCTCCCGTAGGATTGAAAGCATTGTGTAGATTAAGGTTACCAAAGAGTATAACATTTTATTCCATTTCATTTATACAGAATTGCATATCCAAAATAGATAAGAACGAATACCCCCCAGAGCTAACAGTAAGCTGCCAAAAGTTTCTACCAGAATAAAATTAAACAAAGAAGAAACCAGTTCTTTGATAAAAGTAATTGGGTGACACGAAAGGACTAGGTAAAACATTCTGAAGAATGCATTCAACGTCAAGATAAGTTTAAGCTTCTAGATCAATTTTTTTCCTGGAAAGATAGGAAACATACCTGAAGTGCAATTACAGGATGTGGAGCAGTTTGATGAGAGAAAAGAGTTTTGGTTCCCTTGGTCCAATAAGCATGAACATGTCCATTTGATTGACCCAAATGCATTAGAAGATTCATCTGCCACAGAAAAACAAATTCTAAAATGAGATTATGTAGCCAGTTTTTTTTTTTTTTTTTTTTTTTGCATGATTTAGTGGCATTTAATCAGCCACAGAAAAATCATAGACAGCACAAGCAATATGGAGAGAACAAGGAGTTGCCACAAACTGTTTGTTTTTACAATTAATCAGAGGCATACTAGTTCTTTTCTAAAATTTGGCTAGGAAATGAACATCATTCATTCATTAACTTTGCAGCAATCACTATGTACATCAATTCTAACACCATCAAAACCACAGCTAGAAGAATAATGTAAGCTTTTCTAACAACATGAGGTAAATTCTAAGCAAAGTCGCTAATGGAGGCAAATTAGTTGCCATGTACTTCAATTGGAAAAAAATATAAGTAGGCCTATCTTGTGCAAGGGTTGTTAAAGGAAAAGAGCATGCATAATGAAGGACCCAAGGATGTTGACATTTTAGATCAAGACTAGATTCAACAAACAATGATCGAACAGATTCATACTAACCACAAAAAATATGATGAATTGAGAGGAAGCTGGCGAGACAAATAACTGCAACTTCCACGTGAAGCCTCATTTATATCAACCTAAAGAGTGAAGTGAAAGATCAGAAAATCAATGAGGACTCCCCAGACATTATAGCTGAAACTTTGAGTTGTTCAAGAGGTAAATAAACAAAGAAGAGATTCTCCTTGAATATTTTGGTTAAGTCAGTTTCATTTAAAATCAAACTCGGTTTCTTAAAAACCATCGCCTCTCCACATATACAACCAGGTAAATGCTCTACACAGGTTCTCCTTATTAAGTACAAGGCTGAAGCAACAAACCTGATAGCAACAGTGTTTCACACCTTCTAATGAGTAGATATATCCTCCATCAGCCATAAGATGTTCCTTTTTCAGAGTTCATCACAGATTGTCAATCTGTCCAAAGAAGATAACAAGCAGGGCTAAGAATAACCTTCAAAAGCACTTCATCTGTGAGTAAGGACACAATTCTAAGTGATAATGAACTTCAAATTGAAAGTCTCCATCCCACTGTAACAAGCAAAAGAAACCAAGTGAAAGTCCATGAGATTTTCAAAGATAATATCCTCCTAAATGCCATGTAAATCTGAAGGGAGCTGGAAGCCAGCTCTAAATGATAGAGATAGGAGAAGTAATCCAACATCTTCTCTTGAGACAAGTTGTGTGGAAGGAAATCTAAGATTAGTAACTGTCCAGGGGTTTCCATAGTCAATGACTTGAAGTTGCAGAGAGCACAAGAATGCATATCCATGTTTGGCCAACCAACATTTTGGAATGCTCATTCATCTTCAATGTACAGTGGAAAACAGGTGATCAACATGCACTATATTCAACGTGGATACAACATAGTGGTGTGTTGCCGTTGAATGGTGGAGAAAACAGGCAGTGTGAATTATCTGGTGTAGCTGATGGCACCAGAAACATCCAACCGATGATGGTACGCCACTGCCTTAAATGCCTTAAATGCAGGTGCAGTCATGCCCACATATGCAATACTGTCACTAAAAGTATTGTGGAGCTACGGTACGTCATGGTCAGAAAAAAAAAAGTTCTCTTGAGGCTCGCCGAGACACATCTCTCCAAACTAAAAACAACGGCATTTATTAAGGGAAAGAACCCCACCTGCAGAATGAGCTCTACACTACGCCGGCTGTTTAGGTGACAAGTACAGGTGAGGTAAGAATGAGATGGTGGGAATAAAAGACATGTCTCAGAAGCAGAAAATTAAAGCGACGGTTCATTGTGCCACTATTTAAGCAAACAAATTGGCCGCACTCGATATTCGACTAAAGCATTTGGATTGAAGCCATGAAGACCAACTTACTCTCCGGCCTCGAAACTTCTGAGGATGTTCCATCAGTGAAAGTGGAGGTCACTGAGCCTATTCCAATAATAGGATAGATTGAGACAATCCAACCAAGGAGAGGAGACTCACAATAAGATTTAAAGACGAATACGTGCTCCAAACGAGGGCAATGATGAACAGTTATCTGACAGCAGATAAAAGAATTAGATGCGGACTGCTGGCGTTTTAGGAATATATTAACGGGAAACAAGCTAGAAAACAAGCCCATCACCCACCCCTTTGAAAGCAACCAATTTGTACTCGCGAAAGAGACGGGTCAACTAATTACAGGGGGCCTCTGGTACCCTCTTTCCCTCCGGGTCTTCCAAGGAACGCATGGGTTAGTTCCTTGTGAAAGTGGGAACCTTTCTTGTAATGAATTTCCCGACGAACACCACCCAAAGTCCCAACGGTTAGATAGACTTCGCTTCAAAGACATAGAACATACGTCCCAGAGGGGATGCACACATTGGAACCGTAACAGCGACATGTAAAGGAGCAAAGTGGAGTTTCAGCCTGCGGGGCCCAACAGGCTCTGTGTCGGCAGTCGAGACGCCGTTGCTGAACGCACGATACAAAAGCCGACATAAACAAGGGAAATTCGATGCAATGGAAAATAAGGGAAATCGATCAGGCGACGGGAACCGTCGATCCAATGAAAAGGTCATGGCATCGCACGTATCCAGCGCTGGACTGGTCCAGGGATGAGGTCGGGGACAAATCGATGACGTCGGCCATCGGTGGGTCAACTAGAAAACAAGATTAGGGAAAGTTCCCATTTTTATTTTCATTTTTTGCCGGGTCAGATGGAAGTTCCCATTTTCAATTACAGGGAGAAACTGCTAAAGATTTGAAAACACGGGCTGAATCCATGATCATTCTATCAGCATAACGCGACGTTATCACCGACAAGAGAAGAGATTTTCAGAGACTTTGACAAGGAAGATGCATGATCGATTATGAATCATTCACTCATGCAGCGCTAATCTAACGCATTGAATCCCAGAGAATGCCACTCCAGTTTCACCCGAGAGCGAGAAAAAGCCAAGAGGCATTGCAACGAATGAGCGGCGAAATTACCTTACGGCGGCCAGTTCCTGCTCCGGCGCTCTTGGTTCGGCTGAACGGGCAGGGAACTCGCTGCTCCTCCAAAGCGTCCTAAGTCCGACGTGACGGGTGCAGCCGGCGACTCCGATGCGCTTCGAAGAGCTCAATGATCTGCTGCAACCTCGAGAGAGAGAGAGAGAGAGAGAGAGAGGCTGCGAGCGAGCGAGCTCAAAATGGGGAGTGCGGGAACGAACCGGAGCTTTCAATTCGACGGAACGTGCATCACATCAAATCAAATCAAACGACAGAAAGTGCAAAGCGTAAAGCGCGAACGGAACTTGGCAGAGAGAGAGAGAGAGAAAGAGAGATCATGTCCAGAGCTCTGGCGCTCTGAAGTGATGAGATGAACAAGATTTCCCATGGCACTGATGCCGAGGTGGCGGCCCCCTCCTGCTTTTTTTTCTGGGCCGGTGGACCCCCACGGGAGCCAGCTTTTGTCCCTTACGTTTGCCCCCACTTTTTAAGGATTTCGTGTTCGTCGATTTATCTATCCTTCGGACCACGACGAGCCTGTGCCTGCCATCATCATCATCTATCTACAGGAGCACGTGATCCTGGCGCGGTCCTCCACGGTCCGTCGGTCCAACCTCGGGAACCATGGACGCTCCTCCGGCCCTGAACTCGCGCCCGCGCATCGTGACCGGGTGCGCAATTCGTGCATGCCCGGCGCCTCATGTTTCAGCTCGCAAATTGTACTTAAATTGTCAGTTAGGATATAAGCATACTGCAGAAAGAGTTGGGAAGAATTTTCCCGTATGATTCGAAGTGTATTGATAATTGGCACATGAGCCTATTTATAACATTTATTTGAGTGATTATTTAAGCTAACGTATCAATGGAGATATGCACAATTAAAAGACTATGCACACAATCTTGAGAGAAATCGACAGAATCATTATAAGATCTCTTACATGGGAAATTACCATTAAGAAATTATAATTTTCTCCGACAATAAAAACATGTTAATTGGCATTAAGGTACAGACATTATATAACAGCATACATTTTGAAGTTCCTGTCTTGATTTTATATGTGTCGTACAAAGAAAGTATCCCACAACATCATCAATTCTTCCTAGTTACGTACATATGACAAAAAAATATATATGTATGATGCAGACTATACTGCATGTCAGCCGTGGCAGGTTAAATCAGGCCATCCGCTCTACGTCGTATTATATGACGTCACAATTTAGTAAACCCTAACTCTAATCTTCCTCTTTAATCGCCCTCTGCCGGCGGGCGATTATATTTCAATTTAAAGCGTCGTCTTCCCGGGGCAATTTGAGAGGTTACCTAATAAAGTTGTACAGTGCCGGCACTTTCCTTTTTATTGGAAGTCAAGAGTCTTTATCTTTGATTCGTTATTATATAAGACAAATCCAAATATATTATTTGCCTAATTGGATAAAAATAGTGATGGTGCATAAGTAAAATGTTCAAGGCGGAAGTCCCGCCAGAATCCTAAAGTTGATACATCCTCAAGCAATCCAAGAAAAGTAAAAGCCCTCTACTCAATTTCGAATCGACCGGGCGAATCATCGGCATGGTCCACCACTGATTAACTAAAGATTACCAAATAAAGATTGTCACAGTTTTCCCGAGCCGATGCATCCAGAGTTAGGCCTATCCGTGCCTAACTATCTTACCTAACTCATTTCAACCCTCCAGGCGATCTCTCAAGAGACCGTATGTACTGATTCCGCGACTAAAACGAATACGCTTTATCGCCGTGCGGATAATTCAAGAGCTGGTATTAACTTCCCGATTCGACCAGGATCTTTTGAATCATAACAGCACGATCAGTTCAGGGGTGCTTCCCAGGGCGAAATCGATCATGACATCAATCATCAGTCGCCTCAAACACAAATAAGTAATGCTCGTAACTTTCGAGTGACTAGATGCAAGAATAAGACTAATTGCTTCACATCAATGACCCGATTAGATCAACCCTTTTCTTAAACAATCAAGAATAATCACTTTCTGCAGATGGATTTCATGCTGCAGATGGATTTCATTAGGCATCTTATGCACTCAAGAAACTCCACCGACAAATCAAACCCCATAATCCACTCTCTTTTTCTCCCTGTTGCAAACAGAAAGTGTCAAGGGATGGAAGAGGAAGCTCTAATCACTGAAAGAAGAATGAGAAGATTGCATCATATTGCCAGAGAAAAACAAATCCAACTTTGCCCCCAGGTTACAGTGACGCTATACCCACCTCCCTTCTCAAGATAACCCCTTCAAAAAACCAAAAAGGAAAAAAAAAAAAAAATGTAAGACATCCATAAACTGATCTTTGTATGTACATCAGTTCATACCAAGACTCTGCTAAAACTACGGTTCCAATGCCAAGACTCCTAGAACTAACTCAACCCAGTATCCCACAATTTCCATGTCGAACTTTACCCCTGAGCCTTACGTTTCTTATTCCTTTACAATGTTGAAAGAAGAAAGCATGTTCAAAGAAGAAAGCACATGCTTTTCAAACCCACCCATAACCCCTACACTGCTTGCTCACTTTAACCACTTGTTTGGAGCAAAACCTTAGTGACTCAACAAAATAGCAAAAAGAATGCAACAATCACGGGGATTGAAGATCACTCCAAAATTACCTTGGACGAGGTCCAGGAAACGATAGAGCCTGCCTAAGTTTCCTCCGAGGCATTGGATTCCCTAAAATTATGGTCTGAGATTGGGTGACCATGTCAACCATTGTCGGGGTCTGGTAAGCTTGGACGAGACTATCGCTATTTGTTGAATCGCCTCGTGCAGTTGCCCTCTGCCATGAGTGGGAGCTCAATCCTGAGAGCACATAAGCTCTACCGGATGCCTCATATACACGGCGATTGGCCATTCTATCCTGCATCTCCTTCAGTTCTGCACAAAGGGAAGTACATAAGCGATCAACAGCTCGTGCAGAGACAGTTTCCGACAAAACCCTCCGACAATTCTCCAAGATTGAGACCGCAGCTGCCATATCACCGCGTTCAGCAGCAGCCCTAGCCTCTGCCATTGCTTCGGCTGCACGGAGTCTGTTGAGTTGCCGATCCACTTCCATGGATACCACTTGCGGCTCAGCTGTTTCTGGCCTCTGGATCTTTACTTCACTACCTTCTTCCAATCTCACAAACTCTTTTGTGATAGGATCTCTGTAAACACATATAACATTCAGCAATGACAGCTCATGACCAGACTCATCTACTGGAATCTTGATTGTCACAAGGAAATCCCGTTCTTCTTCAGCATATAGATCCCCAACATCAACGGATCCCACCCTTCCATCAGATGACAAGGTGCTTCGGTAACTTCCAGATTTAATTGAGCTGAATTGCAAACTCAGGTCCGCACATTCAACCTTCACCTGTAGCTCTTGTATGACCACGCTGAGAAGTCCACCTATGCATTGTGCAAATGCATCTTGGATGACATCTTCAGCTTCTATGAAGGAGAATGTGCCTCCAGATCCTTCAGCAATCGAGTGCATCATGGCAGCATCATGGTCCGTGCCAAACCCAAATGTGTGTACAGGAATCTGCAAACCTGTGCCATCTTTCTGTAAGACTGCCAGGGAGAAGAGAGACTGCTGAGCTCCTCGATAATGGGTAGCACCCGAAGCACCTGGACTGCTGACATTATACGTGTCTTGTCCGTCAGATAATAAGATGATGCTAACCACAGGATTCTTGCACTTTCGGTCTGATAAGACCTTGGCACCTTTCTTTAAGCCTTCGGCAATATTGGTCCCACCATTTGAAGTCAGAGAATTAACAGCCTGTAAAGCCTGCTGCCGCCCGATATCTGTCATCCTCTGCAGAGGAAAGAGACGACGTGCTGTGGAGGAGAAGGCGATGACTGAGAGACGGTCAGATGGGCCAAGGTTTTGTATTACAAACCCCATAGCTCGTTTCAACAAAGCAAGTTTACTACCGGCCATGCTGCCACTTACATCAAGCACGGTTACTAAGTCGATAGGAGCTCGAGAATTCTGAGTTGGCAGGGATTCGGCCTGAGTTTCACCGATATCCTGTCTCTTATTGGCCTGGGGAGCCTTAATATGGATTAGAACATTGAATTTATCAGTAGATGTTGATCTCAGGACAGCTGGAACTTCTGGGTACATCTTGACCTCCATAGTCTCGAAAGAAGTGTTACAGACATCAGGAGTATCCAATGTACTTTCCTCACTGTTATCTGGTTCACGATCCAATGGTTCATCATCGTCAAAACGACTAGGCTCAGGGCCATGTAGATGTGATGAGATCGGCCTACCACCATCTAACCTGGTCTGATGTATCCGGGGCAAAACAGTCATCCATCCGTCATCTTGTGCCCGACCTAGTGGATCAATTCTTGACCTTCCATTTGGATGGCCAGGAGCAGGTTTCTGAAGGGGAATTTCCTTCCACTTTGCTCTACAAACAGGGCACACTTGGTTTCCATGTTTCACATTTGAGGTAATGCAATGGAAGTGGAAAGAGTGGGAGCATTCCGCGGTGAAAATAGCATGGCCCTCTCCTGGTTTCATTGTGTTTAGGCATATCGCACAGGTCCTCTGCAAATTGAAAGTCCAAGTGTAAGAAGAAAGGTAGGGATATTTTTTTGGTAAAAGGAAGGTAGGAATATTGGACTCTAAATCGAGTAAAATCTTCATAATTTATCACTGCACATGAACATCAATAAACCAAGTGCCTCCCACTCAACCTCAGAATTTGCCGAATCCAATTAATCACAAAAGTAAGATCATTCCGTAAGCAAGCACAAGAATTTGTCAAGTTTAATCGATTATTGAGACACTTTCATAGTCTTACATATGATGCTGTTGAGATGGGATCCTGCTTAAATTTAGGGGGATCTCTGAGAATCAAATTGGGAGATGAAAGAGAGATCGTTATATCCTGGTAATTATAAATTCATCATGTCATTGAAATTGAACTAGGCTTTTGACTTGATAAGTGACAAAAATATGCTGGTTTTACGAGGAAGGCTACATAAACACTATTCAAAGAATCTGGGTTCCTATGTGATTTTTGCTAGATGTTCTTCCGGCGGTACATGTACTGTCCCTGAAAGCAATGCATTTTTTTTTTTTTTTGGTCGAAAAAATCAATGCATTGACAGAAGAACACAGAGAGAGAGAGAGAGAGAGAGAGAGAGAGATAAGAAGACACGTTCACATAATTCATTATTGTGGAACACTGTTAATCAATGGGTGTTCGGCCTGGCTTGACAAATCACTTTAGTGAAAGTAACAGGCACAAAACCTTCGTTGGATATTTTAGTTTGTGATGTGATTAGACTTCCTATCAGCTAATGACATTACAGCATTATCGAGCAAAAACAAAAAAGCTAACAGGTGCAAGTCCGTTGAAAAGGCGCAATCTAAGACTCTGGTCAATTAGACCCGTCCATACTGTAGGAAGTACTTAGTTAGAAGTAACCATCCAAGGTAATAAAAAAAACTAAAACGGTTGGTTACATTCTCACCAAACGGAAAAACCAAAATGACACAAGATTATTATTGAAGAACGTAAAAAGGTACGGTCTAAGATTTTCGATCTTCATCATAATTCTCAAAAGGCGCCCCCTTTTATCTCGAAGATAATTTTAAGAAGTCTCAAGACCAGAAGGGACCATGGTGTTCCCTGGAAATTTCGTCAAAAGCAGAGAGAGAGAGAGAGAGAGAGAGAGAGATGGAACTTGTGCTGACCAGACAAACCACTTTCCAGTTCAAAGGGAGAAGGAAAAGAGGGGGTAAAAATGCAGCGATTCCTTTTTCTGCCTACATGCCAAATGCTAATGGTCCTTGAAGGGACTAGTCCCACTTTAGCCCCCCAAGGTCCACATACACAACACACAGACACCCACCCCCCGAAAAAAGGAAAAATCGGAGAGCGGAAAACAACACCGCAACAAACAACCAACTTGACATAATTCAGCCGTTGCATCAACTGGTCACACCAGCCCACTTTGTGGACCACAGACGGCGACAAGATATGCACAAAACAAAGCGGCTGCTGCACATGAATTGATGTACACAGCCCTCTCCTCTCCGCCAGGATAGGTTGAAAGAAATAAACCATTTTTTTAGTTTATGGGAAAAGAGGGAGGGATCGGATATTATAGAACGAAAAGATGCTAATGGGAGATTAAGGACGCGCCCGCTAAGGGAATCAAGAATCTACCCATCAGATCCGATGAAGAAGAAACGGGCACAAAAGGATAGATCAAGCGATAAAGGCCAAAATCTATCAAATTTATCTGAAAACGAAGTAAATGGCACAGTAGAAAGGCCTCCAAAAAGGAGAATCTATCCAAAAGAAATAATGGAGGAGCCCCAGATCAATAGCCGCTCCTTCAATCTTCGGCACACAGACCCTTCACCCATGTTCACATGCACAGCACATAAACAAGCATCCCGCATGAAAGAGCTATAAGACGGGGAAAACCAGGATAAGAAAACGAAGGAAAAAAAAAAGAAAAGAAAGACCTTGGACCCTCTCGGGGAGGAGGACTTGGGCAAGCGGAGGCCGGAGGACGAGGGGGTGGGCGTCCTGGGGAGGCGGAAGAGGGACCGGTCGGTCGGGGAGAGGGAGGCGGCGTCGGAGAACCTGGCGGCGGAGTTGGCGGCGGAGGAGGCGGCGGAGGCGACGGAGGCGGCGAAGGAGGAGGAGGGAGGGGGTCGTCGAGGGTGTGGGGGACGTAGAGGCAGGCGCCGCCGCTGTTGAAGCCGAGGGCGAGCTTGAGCTTCCTCCATTTGCTACCCATTCGGGAACGACGCGAGATCTAGGGGGGGGGGGCGGCCCAAGGGAATGCACCTCACGAAATGGCGGAAGGCAGGGGAAGAAGGAAGGGCTTTCTTCTTTCTTCTTCGGAAGTTGCAGAGAGCAGAGAGAGAAAGAAGAGAGAGAGAGAGAGAGTGAGAATGGAGGTGGAGGTGGTTGAGGATGATATGCCGCGGGCAGTAACGTAATTTTCTGTGGTTGAGGATGTATTGCTATTCTCGGGCTATGGATTTTGCTGCAGCTGCGCTGTATTGCTGTTGCTGTTTGCTGTTTGCTGCTGCGTTGGCGTTTTGTTTTTGTTTTTGTTTTTGGCCCTTCCGTCTTCGGCCTTTTTACTGTGTCCTTATTAAATGGTCGTTCGGAATGTGATGCTAATTTGGACTCTAACGCGATTCGATCGTCGGGCCCCCCCCCACCCCTTCCGCCTTCGCATCGTGTCGTCATTTGATCCCCTCTTGATTTTTATTTTTATTTTCCTTTCTCGAATATGACCCCCGAAAAGAGGAAGCAAACTGATTAATTGAAATTCTTGGCGTCGCTCTCGAATTTCTTGGCTTTCCCTTCTTTTTTTTTTTTTTTAATTTAATTTTTTTTGGGGAAATATTGAATTTTGGCAAGTGGTTTTTGACCTTGGGAGGATTATGATTGCGATCTGGAAAGAGAGAGGGAGGGAGCGGGGCGTGGATCGATGCGACAGCCGAGCCGATGTGACAGCGCAGGGAGGAGAACATCGCTCCTCTCTCCGTCCTGTTTTTACCCAATTGCCCCTCCATTCCCCTCGCTTCATTTTCCTTCTTATTTTCGAAATAAAATCTTTAACCCGAAAATGAGCCTGGAAAAGAGTAATGCTTTTCTATTATTGGAAAGGAAATAGAAATAGAAATAGAAATAAAAATAAAAATTCTTCTGCCGCCCGAAGCCACTGTCCTTCGAATCTATGATTTCTATGTTGACGTTTTCAATTCAAAGGAACTAAATTTCTATTTATGTTTATATATATATCTACTCAAACATTCATCTAGGAAATAAATATTGAAAAATTTATCTATGGCTAAGATTATTTCCACAAATATAATAATTATTTTCCGCACCCTTCTTTTCTCGATTGCTCGTCGGATTTCTTTCCTTCCGTTCCCAATCCCAGATAAGGGCAACCATTTTTGACACAACGCTATAATACAATTCAAACACGACACGGAATTGGCAGGTTTGGATCGAGACTGCTCGTGCATGGATCAATTTCTTATTGACTTACTAGACACGATTTTTATGGCATCATGGCCATGTTCTAACCGGCGAGCCACGGAGTCTACATTTCATAAGAAATCTCAGAATGTTTTCATATCGAGTCTATGCCGATATCTCGATCTCATGTCGTGACAGGTCGCAGCAAATTATATCAACCCGCAAACCCGTTTTCCACCCACGTTACATGTGCTAAGCCATGTGGATCCACAATGTAGCTCGACACGATCGACCGAATCTCGTCACGTTCCGACAGACCAATGTCGAAGCGTGTATTCCTCGCATTAGCTACGGTCCAAGGGAGCGTCGGGTGCGGTGAGATCCACGTATGCGTTTCACTTCCTTCGTTTTCCTTGAACGGGGGATATTCGCATCTCGGGGGCGAACACGAACCATCAAAATCCCCTGAGTGGTCTTCCGCTTCAGCCTCTCAGCATCGTCGTCACGCACTGACAAAATCCCTTTAAAAACGCCATAAATATTCAAATTATGAAGTGCCGTGAATTCCTTTTAAAGCGAAGGGGCTGGTTTGGTTAGGTACCATCCTCTTCAATGTTCGACATTTTTCGGTTTCACGCAATGTGGACCACCCCCTCGATGCTATCCAAAAACATAAATGTCTCGAGCTCTCGTCACGTTATCTTCGTGTCTCACCCACATCCACCACCTCCACCACCACCACCACCGCACCCTTCGTCATTTTTTCCCCCTTCACTTAGAATTTAACCCAGACGTACCCTTTGCTTTTTTTTTAAATTTCTAATGCCTCGGGTTCTAATAATTGGGGATAGGATCCAAGACTCGAGATTTTTAATCATAATTTATGAGAATGACGTGTGGAGAATTAGATCGGAACCGAGCCGAGTCGAGACAAATCGAAGAAGATAACCCTTTTTTGTCTTGTGGAAGAGAGATGTAGTGTTGTGGTTTTGGTGAAACGGTTCCGTCTCCTTCCTCTTACGGCCAACGGTGACGCGGGTTCATTAAAAACTGGAATTAAAGAAAACTTTATAATGGTCAATCGATGGCTACAGACTTTTTGATTATTTTATCAATAATTAATGGGGCCCAACCGGCTCTTACGTTTTCTCCACTAGTCGTGGTGGGAAAAATCAAAAGGCTGGCGTGGACAAAAGCTAACGTCGAAGGAATTTTGCATTGAAGACTGCATTGTCTTTCTCTAATGTCCAAGTTTCCTTCCCCCCCCGGCCCCCTTTTGATTAGTCAATGCCTTCCCTCATCTGTATTTTTTGCCATTCCCCATGCCTCCGTGGACGATAAGATTACGGAATTCTAGGGTTTGCCCGAGCGGTCGAGACCCTTTGCCACTCCATCTCTTTCGATGTATTCGTGTGCCTACGATCGTGACATTGATCTTTCTTCCTTACCCTCTTCGTGATTTTATGAATGGTTCTGATGAGTTTTGGCTTCCCGTGCTTTGTGATGCGGATGGTGACGTCAGAAGAGAGGCCGGCGATGTAAGAAATGGTCGGAAATCGAGATTTGACTCTATTTATCAATGTGGGATCACATTAGATTTTTTGGATGGGTAATTCTCAATTTCTACTTTTTTCAACACTCTTTTTTTTATTTTTTTAGGTTTCAAATTTTTAGGTTTGGGATATATATTGTAAGTCCTAAAACCCATTACGAAAGTGTAATTGGAATATGAAACTTACAAAATAAAAATAAAAAAACTGCATTGCGATCTCAATTCCAAATGGTTTTTGTCATTGAACAATTCCAGTGATTCAAAGTTGATGATTTTTTTTTTTTTTTAGTAAGGTAGCAAAGGGGACCATATGTAAGAGGAAAAGTTGGATGATTTTTAATAAGAGTTGAATTGTTTTCTTTTTCCCTTTTCATCTAATGAAACCCAATCGACCTCAGCTTCTTAATAAAAAGCAAAGACTTTGAAAAATAGTATTTGAATTTCGTTTTCATGTAAGATCACATCTTCAATGCCTAGAGCAAATACAATACAATATGATAGTCTTAGAATATTTAGCACATGGTATATTGCGGGAATAAATGACTAGGATTGAATTTAATCTAATCGAAAACAAATGGGAGAAAACTCGACGACCCTATTCTTCATTATGGAAATAAATAGAAGTGATCGGAATCGGTATGGGAAAAAATATATACAGATGACAAATAAGAAAGGACGAAGAAGAAGAAACAAGCGCTAGGTCCCCCTTTCACCCTCGAACACAGCTTGGCAAATTGATAAAAGAAGAGGAAGGGAAGATGATAAACTGCACTTTTGGGGACATATTCATTAGGGATTATAGGTATGTTCACTTTTAAGTAGGATCATATTGAAGTCCCTTTCACTAAAATCACACAAGAAAAAGAAGAAAATCATTAAAAAAATCCGAATATTCAATATTCTGTGGGGGGGTGCTTCTCCTCCTTTTTCCTCTCTGACTAAACAATGATAAATGAGAAGAAAAAGCGCACGGCCCGGTCCCATCTCTTGAAATCATTGAGAGGCGTTCATCGATGGTGGGGGTTTTGTCCCTCTATTGTTTCAGCTTAGCCAATAGTAACCGTATTAATTATAATTATATCGATGTAAAAGTCTTTCGTCCACATCATTTAATGGGCCTCGTCTAATTATTTTCCATTTTTTCGTGGGGTCGGTGGAGCTAAATCCCAACGCCCATCTCATAAATAATAATAAATTCTGAGGGGATATTGCCCAATTAATATTAAATCTATAACGGTTAATTCAAAATTATTTGATTTAATCAATTTAATCATAAATATTTTGATATTTTTCCACTATATATCATTATGACTAATTGAAACCGAGAAATGCTAACATGGAGATCAATCAATACCCACCGTCTTACATGTCACGTTTGCATTTTTGGATCAAAAATTGATCGGAAGGTTTACATTGAAAAATCATCAAAAGGTTTAGGTTTGCATTGACAAAATTGGAAAATCTATAATTGAATTGACATCCACAGGAAAGATTTAAGATTAATTGGGTAATTCTCTCGAAATTCGCCATCTCAAGATTTTCTCCAACAAAGAAACCCACCACCAAATCAAAGCCTAATTACATAAAGACTATACAAATTACGTTCTTTGCGCTAATACTTTTCCATCATGATAGGAATCACACCTATAAAGAAAGTCAGTCTTGTGGCGGGAATGCGAGATCGGAGCCTCCTCAATTTCGGCTTTGACGAAAAGAGGGGCTTGCAACTATCGTGGAATCCACTCAACGTAAACCCTAAATTTTTCAACCGTGCGTTCGTGGCCGAGCAAGAATTCCGTTCGACCTTGCTCTAATTCAAAACCAAAGTTTGGTTTGCTCATGAAAGCTTTATGAACAAGCAAGATGCCGTGATGATGCAGCTACTGCATTTAATGGTGTACGTAAATGATGACAGGCTAGAACCCTAATTTCAAGGTTCACGTCGCGTTTAACATTTATGAGAGCCTGAAGGACGGGCATGGGTGAAACCTAATAATGTCTGCAACTCACGAGCATCGAGATATTTGTTTGCCTATATAAATTCAAGGCATTTCATCCGTACATTTTATTTTTCCAACCACTACTGCAACCCCCAAATTCATTTTTACTCTCCGATAATTTTCATTAAATTTTATTATGAAATTACTGAGTTGAATGACACGTAATAATTGACGAGTGTACGAATTTAAAATTTTACTCTCCAATTATCACAAATATATCTATTTATGATTTTTCATTATATTAATATAATTGACAAAAACTAACTGAAGGATAAACTTACCATAAATATATCAGTTTTGAATTTTTTTGGTCAAAAAATTAATTTTAGAAATAAATTTATCATAAGTGTATCAATTCGGATTTTTTTCATGATATTTATCCTTCATTTTATAGGTCAATGATAATGAACAAGTGCATGAATATATTGTACTCCTACATGCAAGAACATCAATCAAACTTCGAAGCAGTCTCATCCCTATTTAATCCTGTCACATTGACGTTATTCTTAATTTTGATGTTACCTATTGCGAATCCTAGATGTGCACCATTTTTGTCATTGAGACAATCGATGTTAATTTCACGATCATCATTGGATTGGATTTTAGAAAACTTATTGAGAATGCTTTTCTTTCTTTTGTTTTCGCTTTTACCCTCTTTTCTAATTCTCACGATCTTTATTGTCTCGATATGGACTTATTGTCTTTTTTTTTTTTTCTAGGGTTTAGTAACATAAGGCTAGGACCAAGACCCACCCGAGCGGTTCCACTTCCATGTGACAAAACAGTGGATACCACTAGGGCAAAAGTTGACTTCTCTTCGCGGCCTTTGCCATTATCTTTCAATGACCACAAAACCATAACCTATTCTTTAAAAGAAGATTGTTGTGCGCGCATGCGAGCAGGAATCACGCCACAATAAATTAAGCAGAAGCTCGTACTAATCAGTAATCAGGTCTTTCACCGAATATAACTGGAAGCTGATTTAATGACCCCATGTTAATCATGTTATTCAATTGGGCATTGGGATCTTCACCTTAGGAAAGAACAAATAAAGATCCTTCTCGAGCTCGATCCCGTGCATCATGACGAAGGGCCTGGCGATCCACCGAGAGAGAGACATTATGGGGGAGAAAAATAAAGAAAATCCACCGAGAGACACTTCGCTGTGTTGAAGAGATGTCTCCCCTAAAAAGGGTTTTCCTTCTCGACCCTTTTTTTTTTTCCAATTGGCTTGCCCTAGAAAGCAGCGAATTGAGGCAAAGATCCAGACCCACAAAGGAGTGGGGGGATTGCTTTCCTTCATTATATCTTCTTCCACCATGTCGAGCAAAAAGCAAAGAGAGAAGAGAACGAACGCCACCCACCACGGGGTTCACCACTCATGGAAGCTATTGCGATGTCTAGTGGAACGATCACGCAGTGGATTCGGAAAGATGCGCGGCGCATGTTCTCTCGAGGACGTGTATAGGGTCGAATTCATCCCGCGCGAAGAAGATGTCGCATTACTAGTGAAAAGAAAGTCGGTTGTTCGCATCAGATGTCCATACTCAATCAGCAAAAAATACGGTTGAGCAGACGACTTTCGATTAGTAAAACAAAATGCGAAAGTGTTGAGGGAAAAGAAAGCAAATATTGGTGAGGGTTGGGAATTTGGAAGTAAATGCGACAGCTTTTGCTTCTGTTCTATACTTTCAACAAAATCAAACCTAACTTGTAGCCTCCCCTGTCTGGGAGGATGCATTTGACAGGCTGTGATGCCACGGTGCATTGGTCTTTGAGTAAAGAAGTTTGAGAATTGCAATTGGTTCGGCTTTTGGGCCCCTGGTGGATCCCCAGCGAATAGTTTTGCTGTTTTTGCTGACTAATAAAATTTCCCCACATAAGGATTTCTTTGACGACACAATCGACTGTTGAAAACCGAAAATTCAGCACCTAATGAGATTAAATTTGTTCGATAACCAAGTAAAAGAAATCCACTTGACGTGGAAAGTAAAAAATGACCGAAAAACAAAATGAAGAAGGGTCATTTAATGTACAATAGCAAAAAATAATTTATGGCCTTTAAAAAATCTTGCCAAATATATTGCTAAAGCCTACTGATAATTGTCATCATAATATCTTTGGTTAGCAATTAACAAAAATTACATATTACCTTTCAATTGTCATCAATCAACTTTTAAATTTTATCTTCCACACTTAAAATTCTATACTTTTTTTTTTTTTTTTTTTTTGTGAAATAGAAAAGTGGGGAATGAGAATTTAGAAGCCAAAAAAGTCAATGACGCCAACTTGAGAAAGCAATCACAAAAAAAAGGGCTTCTTGAATTAATATTACACATGTTGGAGATTACTTCCAATATTTCTTACAATAATATCAATATGTTCATGCAGTGTTGAACCATATTATAAAACTTAATCTGGACATTGCTTCGTTTCCTCGGGCTGCTCATTTCCCTTTTTCCATACCATTGGATACTTTGTGGAACTCAAGATATTCTGTATGGCAGAGCAATGACAGGATTCAAGACAACTCTATCTCATTATTTCCGAGGGAGAGAGAGAGAGAGAGAGGAGCAGAGACATCGAAAAAGCTAATAAATGTTTGACTATTAGAGTCAAAAGCTAATAATCAAAAAGACATTATTGCTTTCTTATTTAATTGAACTGGAAATACGTGCAGCCAGATCTTAGTTAGATCCCTGTCAGACCACACAATCTGAGCATCGGACGTTACAAAGCTTGAGCCAATTACAGGCCTGTGCAATACTAGCTCCTCGGCGAGACCTGATCTGTAATTATTATGAAAGTTTACGATGGCCTAACCTGTCGAAACTTCGATAGTTGAACAATCTTTTGATGGGTTATTAAAGGAAAATGATAAGCTAACAGTTCCGTTAGTTTTCAATAACAAACGGTGAGTTTTATGCCGCAAATTTTCTCAAAGAAACCCGTTGAATTGTTTAACGGTTTTTTTTTTTTTTTTTGGAAAAATCAAAATTGGAAAGTTTCATTGTGAGGAATTTCTTCAAATTTCACTAAGTGATAAATTCTTTCAGGAAAATGATTATTACATTATAGACGGTGGAATGTTAGCCACCGGTTTTGAAGTTCGGGAACAGGGATACAAGCTTTGCCGGTTTCATGATTTTTTATCAACTAATTTGTTGGGATTTTCACTATTTTAAAAAGGAACAAGATGAGATTTATTTTTCTTTTAATGTGTAATATATGAAGAATCCAATCGTAATTCTTAAAATAATAGATATTATTCTTTAGCCAAAGAAGACATTTGATGGATATTGTTCCTAAATAAAAGAAATTCAAGAACTCAAAAAAATAGAAAGTGAATACCTAGTATACTCTAAACTTTTGATTATTTTAAGTTTTTGTAATCAATTAACACATAACCGTGGAGAAAGGTTTATTAGTCTTTTCATTCTTAATTGCAAGAAAGTAAAAGGTACTCATTGATGCCTAATTAAATTGGTATTTGTCAATATATATACACATTAGATATATGATACTTAATTTTTTTTCTTAGTTTGTCTGGATGAATGGAGTTCGTATTGAAAGCAATTTCATTAATGAAAATGATGTCAATAATAAAGACAATATGAACAATTCTATTGAAGATGCTAGAGATAAAAGAATCATGAGACTATGCAATACTAATTTACTAGTGATGAAAGCAACTTCACTAATTTTTTAGACAATTTTGAGAGTCATTCTCAATATGATTTGAGTGAAAAAACGAAAAGTCATAATGCACAATGATTCTTTCATAAGTTGCAAAGCCAGCATTTCAAGTGTTTGTTCATCTTTGAATTATAATATATTTTTCTGATGATCTTAATAATTTCTTTTTACTTAGTGATAATATTTTTTTACTTGTGATTATTTATTTTGTGGTTTATAATTTTTTTTTTTCATGTTCAAGGAATTTTAATTTTTGGATATGTAGATTTTTCCTTAGAAGATTGGTGCTTTTTGGGCCTTTATAAATCCTCAAATCCTAAATTAAACCAAGAGAAAAAGGAAACAATGGAAAGTTAAAAATAAAATTAAAACAAACAAATGAAACCTGTCAAAGCATTGTCCTGGTTTCCTCCGTTAAAACTTGTGGCTGGTATTAGACGGCTAGAAAATGAAAATAACGGCACCGTTAGGCTAGCCGATCTCCTTTTTAAAGATCCGATTCTCTTTGAAAGATGTGAAGTTGAGTAAAAAGCACAAATTTCTCTTTATAATACGAATTGATGTCATGCGGTTAATTTTGTATAAGTAGGAGTCGTATTTTCGACAAGTTTAGGGGCAGATCTCAAGCCTCCTTTATACCTAAAAGAGCTTAGTTTGCGATATTCTATTTATCAAAACCAAGTTAACTGCCCACCCCGCTGTGGAAACGTTAGTTCAGGCATTCCCCCCTCTTTCGGTTGGGGGGAAATTCGAGTCACTGTGGTCGCATTTGCAACGTGAGTGCGGCGCCGTGGGAGGTGGTCCCCGCGCTAGCATCGCCGCGAGTTTACGTTGATAGTTGCCGACCGTACGGCGGTTCTTGAGTCATCAAAAAAAAAAAAAAACCAAGTTAACTAATAAGTTCAGCCAGCTCAAATCAAACTCCCTTCCACACCTCGTGTTAGTTTGTATTTTTGTTTGACTTTAAGCCTCTGGGTTTCTAAATAGACCAGTGGTTCTAACTTTCGGAAGGCACCGTTAAAATAATTCTGGACCACTCGATGTTAAATAAAACAATTTCTTAGAGTACTTGCACCAAACCCGTGCCTCCAGTGTGATGCGAAAAATAGTATATACAATTGTTCTAATCAAATTTCTCTATAATTTAGAAGTTATATCATAAATGATCTTCTGAGATAAACATATAGAGATGAGAAAAAAAAGATACAAGCGAAGAATTCACGTTTTGTTCGAAAATATTTTACACCATGCAATAATGTATTACTTATTTGAAAATACCGTCCTACTCTTTTTTTTTTTTTTTTTTCTTTTTAATAATCTTTTCAGTGAAAATTTTCTAGCGTGTTATGCTTTCAAAGAGAAATACGCCACACCGCATTTTTAAATAAAAAACTTGCACATCAAAATAGCCAATAATCTCCTTTTCATGAGAAAGATCATTGTGGACTCACCGATGAAAACTACCAGATTAACCTAAGATCAGCGGACATAATTTGACATAAGTACATATATTATGGAACAGAGATTGTCCACTTTGTGTCAGGATTAACTATGTTACTTACATTATGTTAGAATTATGACACATGAAAAAGTAAAATTAAATGCGAAAGAAACATGTTCACATCGAAAGAAACATGTTCACATTAAACCCTACACAAAAACCGAGTTGTGCTCCCCGGGAGGGCATCGAAACGTGCCACGTTGTGCCATGTCCGGGAGTCAAGAACTGCCTACGCCTATATAATCATAATTTTAAATGACAACAGAGAAAATAAGCAGAAAAAAATGCTTACGAAGGGGAAAAAGAAGGTAAAAGGCAGAGTAGGCGAAGGGTATCTCTGCTTGATCGGAGAGTCATCACTTAAAACCGATTTTGACGTATCTACATGTGGCGTAGATTAAAAAAAGCTAAGGCGAAAGCCGATAACCACGCCAAAACACCCAAAAACTCGAGGCGAAGCAGCGAGGCACTCTGAAGATGTAGGGGGATAGGCGAGACCCTTTGATGCGATGAAGAATGTCAAGTGAGAAGAGACGGCACATCATAAACTTTCCCGAAATTGTCCCCTTCTTAATTCAAGGCTTTTCGTGTGTCTGGTATCAACAATCGAAAGGTTGGACGTTCAGGATGGAGTGAAACTCTAGATTCATCAATAGGCCCAATGTCACAACTAAGCACAAGCTACAGGAAGCATAAACGAGCAAGACCCACGTCAAATATTTCCGAGAGACACACCCCCTCTTCGGCTTAACTCCCCATCTCATGGCCGCACATTCTTCCGGGCTTTTGCACCCGGTGTTACCAAAAGCTTCTAACTACTTCAGCTTAGGGTTGGATCACAGGAAAGATGCTGCAGACATAAAACTTAATTACCAAGCATATACACTGAGTACATGAAGATGGTCCGCTTCCACCAAAATAGACAATTCCCGATTCTGCCTCTATTGTACAATGCCTTCTTACAACCAAAAATGCCGAGGATCCACGGGATGCCTACTTGTTAGACCCACGGCCAACAGATATGACATCAATACCTTCAAGTGTGCGGTCAGTCGTCGTCGGATAAGCATACAACGTCATCGGTAGCATTAGAGGAGGTTAAATTATCCCCTTGTGGAGGAGGAATAACGATTGAAGGACGAACGCAAGGGACATCCATAAGAAGAGCACTCCCCCATTCATTAGGTGGAAACCCTTCTGCAGATCCCCCGCCATGATGCCAACCACTTGGACCTGCTGAGCCCCCAGCTGGTGCTGCTGCCGCTGGAAACTGCTGGAGAGGGGCAGAAGTTGGAGGTGGGTTGCTAGGTGGCTGCCAATTTGGCAAGCCCTGCAAACGGGTGCCTGAGGATGCAACAGAAGGTCTGAAAGTTTGGAGATGTGGAGCAGGAGAACGAAGATCACTGGGAGCTTGGATGTTTGCTGATGACGGCGGCATGCTGAGGCTGATCTGGGGCACAGACATGGTATCCAGGATGGAAACTACAGAAGGGCCAACATTCTGCAAGCTCGCCACATTGGTAGGAAAACTCTGTGAGCTTGTGAATGGAGTGGTGGCAGTGCCAACCCCGTTCGACTGAAGGCCAGCAGAATGGCCACGAACCGGCAAAGGTTGATGTGCATTATGCTGCGATGATAACTGTAGCAACGGCTGCGTGGAACCGGAAGCTACATCTGCATGAAAATGGTTGCCATGAGCAATTTGGCATCAAAAGCGAATGCAAACCCGGGCCTGTTAACATGTTCAAAATGCAAAGTGCTAACATAACGATAGTATGCATGATGATGACTATTTTACTTTGCAGTTTTACAAAGAAAACTGCACAGAAACTGGGGTCCCAGTGCACAAGGCTGCCCACACAGCTCGGGTTGGGAACCATTCGATGCATGCACCCTTACCCCTAATTTTTCAAAGAGGCTGTTTTTGTAAAACAAACCAGTAACCAGTGACTCAGCTACAACAGAGAAAGCTGCATCTGGTGCACAAAAATATAGACAGGAATGATGTTGATGGAATACACATTTAGGTCTCAAATGGCATTGAGTCTTGGTATGGACAACAATCTATGAAGGCATGCATATGGACAACAATCTATGAAGGCATGATTGCAGAATGAGTTCCAGGTAGTATTTTACTGTTTTAAATATCATTAGGCCGCTAATTTCTAGATATGGAACATGAAACGGCATAATAAAAAAGAAAATATCAGTTCAAATGATTTAGAAAGAAAGTCCCTGAGAATTGAGGGGAAAAACATAAGCATCAGAAGTACAAATTCTTGACATCAAAGTATCATTCATGGGATGATGAGATGCCGCTCACACTACCATCGAAACAAAAGGGAAAAAAAACTTTATAGATGCTTCCAGGAAAACAAAAAATCTAGCAATTCGCATGCATCAAAAGATATTGATCTTTTGACTATTAACAAGAAGAATTTCGGGTATGGCAGATGTGAACTTCTATGCCGTGAACGAAGTTGGAATCTCTAGCAAGCTAAATTTAACTCATTGAAGCAAAAGTAACCTGAACCAAACCAACAATTATTGTCAATTTCCTAAAAGGTGCAGCCAATAATTCATGAAATTCTCATTTCACAAATTAAAAGTATTTCCAATGGATGAAATATCAAAATACTTGTTCCTCAATGCAATGTAGAAAGAGACAGAACAAAATCAAACCACATTGTACTGGATCTCTGACCTGAAAGTATTTTGGCCTGAAGAAACCAACCCATTGCCATAGGTCACCTATTTCTTTCAATATTTTGTTAAAATACTAGTTTCTAAATGCAAGGAAGAAAGGGACTGAACATAATGAAACCAGATTGTATTTAATCTGAGTTAAAAACCAATCCATGGATGCCTACGCATAAACTCATCAGACTGTGTTATGACCAGATTTCAAAGAGCTTTCAGTTCGTATTTTAATTTCTCATCTAAATAGTGAGACAAATATACACTGTACTTCTCATTTAGCCATAGTTAATTCATCAAGTCCTCCCTCTGGCCAGCCAATCATAATCACAACATGTACTCTTTTATAGATGTTTTCACTTTCTCGTGCACCTTCACATAAAAAAAGCCAATCACTTCGACTAACAGAAGATAAAGTAGGTCGTACTACTATGATGTAATTCGACAGTCGGGGACTACAGAGATAGATATTTGCTTTGCTGATCTTGCCTGGTGCAATGCATAGGAATCTGATGTCATTCAACAACCAAAGTAACAATCGTTTGATCTCCAATGGTCAAATTTACGACTCTTGGGGTTCAAAATGATACAGTCGTCATGGTGAGCACTAACCATCAAAAGCTGGAATGAGATTGAAGTTGGACCAAATAATTATAACCATGCTTCTGGTACCAATAGCACTTCAATGTTAGACATGTAGTCTCAATGAAGTAGCCAACTATTACTCTCATCAACTGGAATTTCATATACTCAGCTCTTTTCTACTTGCGTCAATTTATTTGAAGATTGAAATTGAATTGTGTTATAAAGTTACAAATTGATTGCTTCATAATCAGGGGATTCATTTTCCAAGTGCAAACTATGAAGCACATGCAGGTCTTGCCTTGCTTATAGGAACATTAGTTTCATCAAGACAGTATTACATGAAATTCTGCTCAGCTCATTCATCAAATATAAATTAAGTGTTATGGCCACAACCACACTTAACTGACATGGTCACAGAAGTGAAGCCTTCTCTTTGTTATTATCTAAATATAGAATTGTTTGCGTACCAACACATTGATCACATATAACACGAGAATAATTGAGCATTGGAAACATCGAAATTTCTCTATTGGTCATTAATAAGTTCACAGATACACTCGTTAACAATCCTTCTGTTTATTAAGCATTGTCTAATGGTAATTGCCAGTAAATAACATATTACTTGATCCCAAGGTCATAAAATGAGATAGGTGTTTCTTCAGTAGCCAAGGATTTAATACTGCAAACAAAACCTCGATTTCCCCAATGAAAGTAGGATCTTATCCCTTTTATACAATTGGATGCGAGCAACATATACATTCAATTCAAATTCTTCCAGAGATCAGATGACTTTATAGCACGTGTAACGCGCGTGTATGCACGTGCTAAGAAATGGACAAGCAAGAATGGGGTGCTTCTGACATGCTCGTGAATATGAAAGGTACATTTACATACAAAAAATCTATCAAGTGCAAGGCACGTATTTCCCTAATAGTTCTCTTAAATAGTATGATGACTAGCAAATGAAAAGACAAAGTGTGCACACATATCCAAGACTACGCACCTTGTTGCATTCCATTTGCGCCAGATGCCCTGATATCGGAATACTTGGATTTGAACGCCTCAGCTAGCATCCTATTCATCAGAACTTTGCGGTGATTCATGTCGAGTTCCTTTTTCTTAGGAAGATAATTTGCCTCAATCTCCCTAAGTTTCAAATCATACTTCCTGCGAATTTGTGCGACAATTTCATCTATCTCCTTGCCGCAATCAGATACCAGTCGCATTCTCTGCTCAAAGCAATATGAATTTACAATGATTAGGGTATTAAATGTTAAATTCCATAAAGAACTAGTGGAACCTCACATGAGCTAAACATAATGTCAAGAAGTAACTCACTGCATCTTCATGTGCTTTGTCCATCTGCTCAATTTCCCTTTGTATTCTGTCCAGCTCGTTCTGAAGAGGATCCAGGTGCAATTTCAGAGGCGTTCTGGGTTGTGCCATTGGAAAAGGACTCTGCGATGGCTGAGTGTTACTTTCCATAGGGACAGATGCAGTGGAATTGCCTGAGATCTGTGCCACAATCCTACCACGAGGAATGCTGACTGCAGATTCCGACATTGCTTGATTAAGAGGCGCAGCAGGGTTTTCATCAACTTGTGTTGACTGAACGTGAACAGTTAGATTAGACGTCTCTCCCCCCCCCTGGAGTGGAGTTGCAGTTCCTCTGACCAGAGCTAAATCATGTGAACTGTTATTAAGAGGCTGATCTTGCGGCTGCGGAAGCACTGGAGACTCCATATCTGCTGCTCCAGAGAAAAATGATGTAGCATTACAAGCACCAGATGAAAGAAGCTCAGTTTGTTGAGAAGTATTATGCTGCTCTTCGTCAGGTGCATTTCTCTCTGGCATGCTGGTGGACGGGGCACTAAAATCATCTCCCAACTCCTGATCAGGTAAGGTCTGTAATTAACAAAAAGAAAAATCACGACATTTTTAAAAAAACAGCATACCCTCCAGCCTTTACGAGAAATTATTGGCTCTACGACAAACTACTCTACTCATTAAAAACGTTAATAAAACAGAGAGGGCATAGATCCACACATTTGCCACGCATTCATGTGAAGACTTAACTATTTGAAGGTAAAGGAGGGTGGCTAACAACATTGTGGAGACCATAGAAAGACATACATGATAAGATGATATGGTAGCACTCTCAGCATTACGGTGCTCTTCATCGGGTTCATTTCTCTCTTGCATGCCAGCGGATGCTGTGTTACAATTAACTCTCAACTCCTCTTCAGGTAATGTCTGATAGATATACAGAAAAATTGTCATTTATACCCTGAAGCCTCTATGAGAAAAAAATTGGACAATGAACCTTCTCTGCTCTTTATGAATGCTAATGATGCAGAAAAGGCATCTGTCCTGGTGTTCAGGCATTCATATTGAGAATCGAGTATTGAAAGGGAAAAAGGATGGACAACGACATCACCAAGAGCATTAATAAAAATACATGACAAGGCTAGATAAGAAGCAACCTCAGCATTATGCTGCTCTTCATCGGTTGCATTTCTCTCTTCGATGCCGCTGGATGCGGCATTGCTATAATCTCTCAACTCCTCGCCAGGTAAGGTCTGTTATACAGAAAATCACAGCATATGTTAAATTTTAACATACCCTCAAACCTTTATGGGAAAATGTTGTTTTGCGAAAAATTACTCTGCTCTTTATAATGCAAATACACCAGAGAAGGCATACACCCAATCATGGTTTCCACATTCCAGGCATTCATGTCAACAATTGAGCATTCAAAGAAAAAGTAGGGCATAATAAACATGGTCGAGAGCATAGAAAACATACAAGATAAGATGGCACGGAAGCGTCCTCAGCATTTTGCTGCTCTTCATCAGGTGCATTTCCCTCTTGCATTATGGCTGGTGTGGAATCATCTCCCAAATCCTGGTCAGGCACGCTCTATAATAAACATATAAAAGTCATTTATACACCAAAGCCATTATGACTTACAAGAATATATCTTTTCTCAGCTGAAAAAAGAGAAGAACTCCACTCTTTATGCATGCTACTGATGCAATGTCCAAATCACGGTTTACATGCATTCATATCAAGAACTGATTAAACCAAGGAACAAAGGATGGATATCGACATTGTGAAGACCATAGATTAATATACACGATGAGATGTCACAGAACCAACCTCAGCATCACGCTGCTGTTTACCAGGTGCATTTTCTTCTTGCATGGTGGTGGATGTGACATTACAATCATCTCTCAACTCCTCATCAGGTAGGGCCTGTAATAATCAAATAGAAAAATCATGTCACTAAATCTTGAAGTATACTCTGGCATTCCTGAGATAATACTGTTCTACAAAAAAGCTAGTTTAATCTTTATGAACACTAAAAATGCAAACAAGAGATGTCCAATAATGATTCTGAATTTATTCATGTCAGAAACAGCTATACAAAGGAAACAAGGATGGATGTCAACTTTGTCAAGAACATAGATAACAAAAATGATGAGAAGATGTAGAAGCAACCTCATCATTATGTCGCTCTTCATTGGGTCTATTTCTCTCTTGCCTGCTGGTGGATGTGGCATTACAATCATCTCTCAACTCCGGGTCAGGTAGGGTCTGTAATAATCAAACCGAAAGAAAAATCATGTCATTTACCAAATTTCCATGTACCCTCCAGCATTTATGACACTATTTGTTCAATGAAAATTCAAGTCATTTACCATATTTCAGTGTACACTCCAGTATTTAGGAGACAATATTTGTCCTATGCCAAAGCAACTCTACTCTTTATGGGGCATGTCCACTTATGTTTTCAAGGATTGATTTCAAGAACTGAGTAAATTCTAACGAGGACAATATTAACACTGTTGAGAGCATGGATAAACATACACAATGAGATGACACAGAAGCTCCCTTGGCAAAGGCATTTGCTGGCGGCACTGTACTTGACTTTGATTGATCGACCAAAGTAACTTCACAAGGTCCATCACTGGGATGGACATTCTCAAGTACTTCAGATTCAGATCCATTGCATATTTCATTTTCTGATGGAGAGATCGTATCTTCCAGTTCACCTGATATACAAATATTCTCTTGCACCTCCAGCGCAACTGGTTCATCAAGTGCTTCCTTTCTCGAACCATCAAGAATCTGATCATCCAAGGAGCCAGCATTCGGAGAGCTGACATTCTCCAGAGCATGACCAGTGGCCCCGACTTTGTCTCTGTCATCAGGCATCCTTGATATTGATCGATCAACCAATGCAGCTTTATGAGGTCCATCACTGCGATGGACATTATCAACCACTCCAGATTCAGATCCATTAGGTGGTTCCGTTTCTGATACTTGTGGATCCAGAGTACTCGATCTTTCCAGTACATTTGTTAAATGAACACTCTCTTGCGCCTCCACTGGACCCGGCTCATCAATTGCTTCCTTTCTTGAATCATCAGGAGTCTGATCCACCAACGTGTAAGCATTCATAGTGCTAACGTTGTCTGGAGCACGGCTACTGATAAAATCACCTTGTGAGTTACCAGGAAGATTCTCCCGAGAACAGGGATTTAGAGAAACAGCATTCCCTTGGTTGTCTATTGGTATTCCATTAGCACATGGCCCTACCTCTGTAAAAACTGTTCCTGAAGCCACGGTACTCATCTCATCATTGTCACAGCCAATCCTAACTGGAAGGCAGTCCTTTACAGCACAGACAATTGCATCAGCACTTTGATCAGATGAGGGCCTTGGTAAAGGGTCCACATTAATAAGTTGATCATGACAATTGGAACTTGCCTGGCCATGCCTGGCTTCAGGCAGCTTATTCGGCAATTGCACTTGCATTGAGCGCCTGTCTCCCTCTACTAGAGAAGGATCCTGCTGAACTCCATTTGCTGAGGCTAGATATTCAGCCTCAATTTCTTTAAGGCGTACGGCCATCTCACGTGAGCATTCTTCAATTTGTGTAGAGTACTCCCTGTCCAATCTCTCCAGCCTGTCTAATTTTGTTGAACCACCATAATGCAAACGGACAATCGCAGCCTCCATTTGATGAGTATTCTCCAGCAACACCTTCTGCGCCTCATATTCCCTGCATATTTTGTTCTTCCTCCTTTCTAGCTCCAGCAATATCTGTTTCTGGTTCCGAATTTCTCTGCCACTTTCAGAAATATCTCCCAATGTCAATCCAAACTCATCCATCAAGTTAGGACTAGAAATGACCTCATTACTGGAGGATCCTTGAAAGGTACAATCTTCAATCTCTACTTTTATGGTATGGAGGCAAGGCATAGCTGGCAGGGGCGACTTCACACCAGATTGCTCCATCTCAAGCGCTTTGTCTTTCAGTTCTCCACATTTCGAGGAATCAACCAGTGAATTCTTTCTAAGGTGGAGAAACATTTTCTTTAGATGTCGCAACATCAAATACACATGATCTGCCTCTTCTTTCTTGCACTGGTAGTTCAAATGCTTTTTCGCAAGCTCAAGAGATTCCGTGTGATCTATTTTTTCCTTTGATAAAGAAACTGCAGTCCAACACTGGATTTTAACAAGTTTGTGAGTAGACTTGTTAAAAGGAGTACGCTCGCACAATAGCACTCAAGTTGCTGATATTAATAATGGATTTTTTTTATCCATTTATTTCGGAATGCGACAGTGTATAGATAGTGAAAATCTTAATCAAGCCTAAAGTCAAGGATTAGAGTTCAACTTAACTATTCTTCAACATTAGAAGACCAAGAAATCATCTGATATGCAAATGAAGGAATTTCTTAATGTTGTACCACTATCACAAGCAAAATGTCAAAAGGTCTTGCATGTAATCTAAGATAAAGACATCCTCAAAAGGAACAAAATGGCAATGGCCTTCAAGACAAGATATAAGATTCGAAAGATACAGATATCAAAGTAGTATCTAAGCCACAGAGAAGATCTCACGCAGAATAAGGAGTGAATTGTTGGCCAGAAAAAGTAGTAATCCAACTTTCAAATAATAACTTGGTTAAAAAACCCATAAAATCCATTGAAAAACCGTGGAATCAGCTAGAAATGGCAATCAGATAAGAATGAAGCATACAGCGATGGGCCACTATTTTCTCCAGGATTAGAGAGAGAGTTCCTCCATCCAGGCCTCCCAGTGGTGGTTACCTACTTGACTGTTACTGATGTGTGACTTTAACTAACTAATCTGAAGCCTGGCTGGCGAACTTTCTTCCAACTTTGGTTGGAGGAAGACCTGGCTCTTTTTCAATATGATATGAAGGGAATTTATTTAGAGGCACATGTCAGTCAGAAATGACTATGAAACCACTGACAGGACACCTAGTTGGAAGAACTTTCAAGAGAAGTTTCAAGAACTTTCAATGATCATAGAGGACATCACAAAAAACAAAGAGTAAATAAAACCAAAAGCATCTTAATCTTAAATTCCCGTAAATGTTTTAAACCAAACACACTGATTTTATAATTAATGGCTAGTGAAACAAAAGAACTTGAAAATAATAATAATATTCTAACCAGAGCCAACTGGAAGGCTTGTAGAATACTCGCTGGTTCCCGGCTGACATGATGATTATTGATTACATAATCAAGGAAGATATCAATGATACGCTTGATATTGTCCTGTATATAAAGAAGTATTAGAAGTTAGCACAGTGTTGGTAATGGTCAAAAAGATAACACTCATGCTACTGATATTCGGAAATTTGGAAGCAGCTTGGTACTATTATACCACCCATGATTTCTCTGAGCATAGAACTCAGGATCCAAAATAGACATGGTATGGCACTAAGCCAGTATACTATGGATCCAGATGATGCTAGCCACAATTTATTTAGCATCAATGACAAACAGCACCCATCCATCCACATTCAACATGAGGATCGAAGGAACTGCTAATGAAAATAACTATTTACTGAAGGAGGCGACATTTGCGAAGACCGCACGCAGAGGGCGCAAATGTTGACATTATTGAGAGTATTTTATCAAATGCTTGAAACAGTGTCTTCACCTTCGCAGGATTATACTTCGAGAAAAAATAATTTTTAGACCATCCAAACAACCAATTGTCCTCAGCAGCGGGCACACCTATGTAACCCAGTCTTTATAAAATAAAATTAAAAAAAAAAGTCTTGTTCAACAAATAATCTGAAACTTAAGACACAATAACAATAGAATCTAGCAACAAAGGCTCACTCAACATGCTCCCCATCGGTAACAGAATTCTTTTTCCAGAGAGAGAAAAACCATACCGATACATTCAGCAAGTCACTAAGTCTCGAGATTTCTGGTTTCAGCAAAAGATGGAGGCTCCTCTGTGCATCACGCAACTTTCTTCCCTCATCAGAGTCAACCATTTTACCTTCAGGTATAGCTGCCAAATCTTCTCCTCCAAGAGATTTAATAAATGGCCTGGAAGTCCCTGAAAAATGATGTTTGGAAACATAAAGACCCTAGGATATCTAATTTTGTCCAACAAAACATATTAATCCATGAAACAGTAAAGAGAAGAGAATCCAGTGCAGGTGCCACAAAATGTAACTATTCTTTGCAATCAGTTACCTTCCTTGTTAGCAGCGACTTTTTTCTCCCCATCTATTCGCTGCTTCCTAGAGGACAGAGATATGCTATTATTTGTCAGCTTCTTGCGTTTCTTGTCCAGCTGGTTACTGTCAGACTCAACTTCTTCTAGTATATTGACATTTGATTGAACCCTTTTTCTGTTCCTTGGGGTTGAACCAGACAGGTATTTCCAGCAAGGATGCTTTCCTTCCAATAACTTTGTCCAGAAAATATGTGGTAAATCTTCAGCAGTGGACTGAATCTTCAACTCACCAACCAAAGGAAAATCTGTGCAGTAAGTTCCTGAAGTTTGCCGTGCTTTGACAATGACAGATCTGCTCTTAACACTGTTTTCATTCTGGGAAAGCAGAGCCAGAAACTCCTGAACCACAGAGTTTGAAAGCAATTGATCAGACAATTCCATGGAAGACACACTAGAGCTGCCATGGAACTCGTCCAATCTACACATTAGATATGACGCCCCCCACATGAGTAACATGTGGCTAGTGCTTGGACTTATATTTTGCAGTTCAAGGTGCATGCCTTGCTTTGCACATAACAATGCCTTTTCTTCCACCGTACAGGACAAATACAAGCGGAGTACTTTTATTTGGACTTGAGATTCAATTGTTAATTTCTGCAAATTTTTTAAGTCACTAGCAGGATTCCAGTCACTATCAAATATAATCACCATATCAACTGATGACAATTTGATGCTAAAATTACAGGCCCGATTCTCCAACAAAAACACAAATCTTCCCAGCTCCTTGTCATTAAACTTATTCAAAGCAGCCTGTTTCTTAGAAGGGAGAATGCCACCATCAACACGTTCATATGAATCTGCACCAAACCTCTGACGTAAAAAGTCATCCAAAATATCTCCAGTCAAATCTCTTCCTGAGCAACCAATGGACTGCCAACCAAGAAAATGAGAAAATGGTCACCACAAACACCAAATGGTCATTATCAGTTTTTCAATAAAATAAGCAGCAAAGATAGGATCAAAGAAGGACAGGGTTAGGTTACCAAAAAAAAAAAGGACAGGGTTAAAGCTCTTGGGGAAAATTTTAAAGTTTTTGCAACTTTTATGGGGAATCTCATTAAATATCCTATTATTCTTGCTTTTGATGAGAATAACTGATCGACTAGGATTTACAATACTTGGCCTCTATTCCAGGATCTCGTTATCAGAGTACAATACTATTTATGAGAAATTCTTCTTTTTCCATGAGATAAGGATAAGTAAAAACCGCACAAGGTAAAGTATATACTCTTCCCGATGACATTTAAAGACAATCCTATATGTTGATTACAGACCTGCAAGTACACCAGCCTACCAATGACCAGTCATCATAATCCATCCAGGGATGAAACCGAATTATGACTCATCAACCCCAAAACACATCGAGATAAATGCTTTTGTCAGTAAAATAGGTTCTTACAGCCCCTAAGGTCCCTGTTCACTGCACTATAAAGCAATGAAAAGTTAATTATCACTGGGTCCCTCCCCATTTCAGCTTAACTGGAACAAATTGACTTCCAAACACCAAAAGAAAAGTGTAGAAACCATAAATCTCTTCCCAAAAGTATGTGCCTCTTCCACATCAAGTTCTGCGATTAGATTGTCCCCTGCGCCTAACATCGCATTTGATTGATATCAAGTCACACGATCTTCAAGTACTAAGATTCACAGAAACGAACAAGGCTTAATGACCTTTCAATCCTTTTCTATTCTTCTAAAAGTTAGCTGCAGTACCATGAACACTGATATCCTGCCGCTAAAAGGTACGACATCATGAGGTCTAAAGAGCCCAACTTCCTGGGAACTCCTTTAATTGGAAAACCTCCACTCAAGCAGCGGCAAGAGCAGGATTTAATTTCATTTATTCTACTTTATGGTGTTGGGTTGGTGGGGTTAACAGAATTTAAAGATTTTGTCAGGTATCAGAGAAGTTCAACATCCTCACCTGAAACAATATCAGAACTTTCAAGTGCTGTTTCTTTATCTCCAAAAGCAACCTATCAAGAAGCTGAAGTTTCCCGCTAGCTCTTATTCCAACATCCAAGTACTCAATTGGTTGAAGATCTTTCATCATTGAGCCTTGAAGAGATGGATCAACATTGTATGGATGATCACAACACTGTCAAAAGATGCACCATAATAACAAAATTAAAAACCTTAGGAGAATTGAAATCTCAAAGAATAGCCTTTTTGTCTTCTCATCAAAACTTCTGAGAAGTGAAATCCATGCAAAACTTTCAAAACGTGAGAGCTCCACCATATGATGTTTAATGGATAGAAATCTTGAGAAAGTTTTCAGACACCCAAAAACTTTATATCATTTAACAATTTTGCCATCAAAAGTCAAAAATGAGATTCTCAAGAGCTCCTGAAGAATCATGCGGCTCGGCTATTAATTTGTGTTCACATGTCAAATTTGAATTATCAATTCATTATGTTTTCATTGGACATGGTTAACTTTAAATTCGATTGTCTTCAAATTTATCAAAATTTGCTTCCATGAAAGTGTCAATTCATGTTAATTAGTGTAAGAAACTTACACCTGTACATCCACCCAAACAATCACAACAAGCCATTTATACAAAACGTTCTTTAGAGGAAAGTAAGGAAGTTTGTAACAATTTGCACTCGCTGATTGATTTGATGGATAGATACATGGTCCACTGGCCACTGGGAAACAGCAAAGTGAAGAATGAATAGAAAGATCCAAATTTTGAACTGAAGATCTAGATACACCACAGCATACAGCAGTAATCTTGCTGTTCAAGGCAAACTGCCTTAAAACACTGAGTCAACATACTCGCTTAACAAATCTCCCAAGTTCAAAGAGTAGACCTTGTCATTTTTGCCTCACTGATTTAAAAGCATACAGAGTACAATGGCATAATTAAAACACACAGCACTTATTGAAGACACGATAAGTAGTTGTTGACATCAAGTCAAAGAGGCAAAATCATCAGATTTGTCCTTCCAACATGTCACCCCACTTTAACAGGATTAAAAAGGTCTAATGCATAAAGAAATTGAGTAAAACAAGGGAAAACAACCAAAAGACTCTTTGAGGTTGCAATAAGAAATCAGGGCCTCAGAGTTCTCATTCATTAGAAAAATACTAACCACAGTCCAAAAGAAAAAATAAGTGATTAGATATAACCATAAAATCTACGATAACATAAATAACATATAAGACACTGGTTCTTCAAATCCCCAAAAAAAGGGTAAGATGTCAGCAATCTGTGAGATAGAACTAAAATTGACAAGATCTTCATAGAGAGATAAAGTAAGGCAGACATTCTCACGCAAAATAAATGACACATCAATTGCAAAAACCAAAGTATATTTGTGACATGTGCAGGCAGGGCTGCAACTGAGCCATGGGCTGGATAACACACCATAACATGTTATGCAAAAAGCTGGGCGTTTTGCAACACATAGGTTTCAGCCGCATGAGATACCCCAAAAAAAAAAAATTCATTTTTCCCCATTCTTTTTTTAGAAAGTGTTTCGAAACTATAAAAAAAAAAAGGTTGAATAGCCAAAAGGGCAATATACAATGAATAGCAGAAAATGGGAAATAAATACAATAATCAATCATCCAAAAATCATGCAATAATGCAATCGAGGAAAAAGGTAACCCGCCAAACCTTCCGAGCAGAGACAAGGATATCGCGTAGCACACCAACAGGGTCACCCTTTGATGATGAACAGAGCGACAGAGAGTTTGAAAGTAGAGTAGCACAATACTGTTCAAGCTGCACGTTCGATATTTGTGTTGGAACCCAGTACTCCACAAATCTAGATGAATCTGGCTTGCCGTCAAATGCAATATAGCTCACCGGCCGCTCCTTCGGCTTATGCACAGTCTCATGAGAATTGGTTGCTGATGCATTCAGACTTTCTTCGTCACCAAATTTTTCAACTATGGAGAGTAGATTACGGTACTTGGAGATATTTTCCTACAAAAATGGGTACTGGTAAGTAAGACAGCACATGGTACTGGGTTGTAATATGTGTGCACTTAAAAATATAAACCTCTAAATTCCCATTAAAGGGGAAAAGCCTCCTCTGGGTCTTCAGCTTCAAAAATTCATCAAGAAAGGCAAAACTTCGAGGTTGTTGGCATTCATCAATAACCACTGCTTCCCATTCTATTCTTTGCATAATATTCATATCCTGCAGAGAAAAAGGTGACAGTTCTGAGACATAACAAAAGGTAAATAAAATTCTATGCAGCAGGGGATTTCAGTTTGCAAGGTAAACTGGGAACACAGTCAAAATGATATCAAAGATGACACAAATGAGAGATAAAATGCAGGAGAATAGCAGAGGTGAGATGTCTCAATGAAAAGATAACTGCTATAGCCCTGGCCCTCGAAGATAATTGCCAACTTCAAAGTTGTTGACAAAGCACAAAATAGAAAATATAAACACCTCAACAATGGCCTCTGGAGGGGATATGAGCACTTCAAATGCTATGGAAGCCCCTTCCTCAGAGAATTCCAGGTTCCTGATACGTCTTCGAGTATCTTTGCTTCCATTGTAAACAACGACATCAACCGTTGGTGCCAGACGGAAAAACTCCGCATCCCACGAATAAACTAATGTAGAAGGTGAAATGACGAGACACGGAAGACAGCCATCACATTCGAGTAAAATAAACGATGTGACCTTTGAAATGTGCTCCTGCAAAACAAAAAGTAGCCTTATCAGCTATGACCACATGTTAGTTTATGATCTACCACCAGGTCCAACACATTCAAGTCATGTCCACAAGTGCATGCAATAAACAAAAGCATTCTTTAAATGATCTATGTATACATAGTAGCCTTTTCTCTTCTCACAAGGAATTTCAGACTCATTGATAAAATCCATGGGTCTTGCATAGCTTTTATTTTAGATCTAAATTGCAATGAGTAATCTGTGAATCATCATAGGAAATAAAGTAAACAATAATGAGGACATCAAGTAAGCTTTTCCCCACTAGCAGCAGGAATGATGAAAGGAGGAGAAAAAAAAAGAAGACAAGAAATAAAAAAAAGAGAGAGGGACAAATACTAAAAAAATAAGTAGAAAGATTATGTCAGCACATTCTACCTTTCAAATACCATCTTATCCTACAGGCTGTGCCAAATTGGATAACACTCTAGACAACTCCTTAGAATTTTTATGAAGGTTTTACTATGCTCTACTGCCTACCACAGAGATCACCAGGAGGTCAAGAACAAAACATCCTCACCTCGTGATCCACTAGAATCACATTCGGGTGCACCTTCCAATATTCGAACTGCCTTTCAACAGGATCTGCAAGCTTTGATATTTCATTCCTCAATCTTTTTTTTCTTTCTGAAAGCTGCCAAAAGCAGGTAATAAGTCGACAGCCAACTAATAAAAGAACACAAAACAATCAGCACAAGAGGATTTGATTGCATCAGCCAATGTAAAAATATATACAGCATAGGAAGCAGAAGCACTTTCTCCATCTTGCTTTTCTTTTCATGCACCGGGCATCTTAAGTTTCATTTCTCTACCCAAATCTTGCTTGGACAATTTCTTGGAGCATTACTTGTAATTATAGCCACAAAATATTATACAGTTCAATAAAACAAAACCGAAGAAGTTCAAGAACTGGCTATATATCAAAGTGTGCTTGGAAAGACCCTCTTTCAATATTGATTATCATCACCTCTTTAATATTATAAAAATAAATCAATGTGTGCTGGCAAAAGCCCCATAAACAGAACATAACTGTCATAAGAAATTCTCCTTTACGGATTTATCGCTGCTGGAGCGCAACAATGATAGAAGCTCATTACTAAACTAACGAAAGATGTATATCAAAATGTATCCAGCTTCCAAAATCTCAGGCCAAACATCCAAAAGAAAGAGGATGCGTTGAAATTTCATAAGCTTGTTTGATTCCACTTGTCAAACATAATATAATTACCATAGTCACTTCAACATTACAAGCTCCCGTCGCTCTCTCAATTCGGTTTTCATACTGTTTGATGAGGCTCTGAGCTTCTGAAGAGAGAAACAGGGAAGCATTCTCTAGCTCCCATGAAGCATGTTCATAATCAAGGCCACACCATTTTACAAGCCATTGGTAATGGCACATTGACATGCCAGTACCCTCCTCCTGTCTATCACGTTCACTATGAAATTGAGGAGAAGTTATTAATCGCTTCTGCAGTAGACGCCTTGGTAAAGTCCAGTCTGACTTCCACGGCACCACCTAAAGAAATAAGGAAATATGGTATAGCCAATAAGGGTAAAAGAATACAATACTGAATTCTCTCAAATTTAGGACAACCACTTCAGCAATTTAACAAGTATCATCAATGGAGAAATAATCGAACCATTTACCTCAGCAACTAGAGATGGGCATTGAGCAGCCACCTCAGCTTCCGGTAACCATCGATTGTGAAAATGAGCTAGTCCTTTGTATTTAACAAAAAATTGCTTCTGCTTTTGACACCCTGAGATTGAAACAACATTAAGATTACTCAAACGGTACAAAACGACACCTGAACAGAATAATCAACAGAGATGCAAATGGATACATAAATTAAGCAACGCCAATGAATATTGTCTAATGATATTTTCCCCATACCTTTGGGATCCAATACTTCCACTTCCCTGCAATCCCAAATAGACTCTACTCCTTCAGAGACTGAATGGACACCATACTTCATCATCTTCCTAACACATGCAAGACAGTGCCAAACTCCTAGGGGAACATCATTAAGAGGAGGATCCAAACAGGAAAGATGGTAGTTTTTTTGGCATCCAGCTCCATTGCAGCACCTGAAAATTGCATGTGCTATTTAAAATCACCATGCCAAACTACAAGCCCTTCACAATGTAGGAAACATTTTGTATTGCATTTTGAATTACACTATCAAAACAGCTCAGAGAGTAGATTTTGAAGAAGACAAGAGCTGATCATATCATCGGACATTGTAAAGATGTATCACCATGCCAAACTACAAGCCCTTCACAATGTAGGAAACATTTGGTATTGCATTTTGAATTACACTATCAAAACAGCTCAGAGAGTAGATTTTGAAGAAGACAAGAGCTGATCATATCATCGGAAATTGTAAAGATGTATCAGAGCCCAGGAAAATGATTTGCAACTACCATTGGTTTCTACTACCACAGCCCACAGAATGGCAAATTCAGCTGCCTGCTTTTTTGCTCGTGTCAATCGGCAGTAAGGAATGAATCATCTCATCCAAATGTATCTTCAGGATGTACTAAAATGCATTGCGATAGATGTATTGCTATACAAAATTACAAGACAAAAACTCCTCAGAAACTATGACAAAGCAAAACCAATGCAAAGTGAAAAAACCCTTGACCATATCTAAGGAAATCAATCAGCTTCAAACTTTGTTCTTAAAAAAGCAAACAAGGCCACGATCTTAAAGTCAGACAGCATAAGTGGGGCCATGGTAATAATTGTCTTCATAAAGTGAATATGATGACAGAGAATAGTCATAGCAAGCACTCCCAAATTTGCACATATCTCAGTTTAATTAGAAAGAATAAGGTATGACTAAAAGGCATCATTCTCAGCGTGCAGGGAGTCTAAACAGATATTCTAAAACAAGCCCATGACAATAGAGCAGAGCAATGAGAAGCGCTAATAACAGCGAAAAGTTATTATGTTATCAAAAGCAAGATAGGCAAATATCACTAGGAAGGAAGGGCAAAAAAATATAGCAAAGTGTAAAGGATTTCTCACAAGAGTTTTCCCCCAAGCTTGCAGATAAAGCATGTACTCTGTCCACTTTCTGCATCAATATTTACCAACACATGCAAGTTCTGCTTTCCATCAAGTTCCAAGTTAACAGTGGCGTCAGGCTCCCCACTATCCTAACATGACATTAACAAAGACAAGCATACATCATGCCAAAGTCACTGAAATCTAGAGAAGATATATATAGTTAAAACAGCCAAAAGACCAATACACCCACTTGGTGCAAAGAACAGAAATGTTACAGGGTTAAAGACGATTTGTTGCCGAGAACCCAGATACACTGCAGGCTTATCATATTATCATTCCAAGGAAAGGAACCAGATGTAAAATATAGCAGACGTTAATACCTTTTTCCCTTTGAATTTATACCATCTATCCCAACAAAATTGTGCACTGCAGAGGTGAAATTTTGACATCCAGCTAGGGCTGAGGCATTGGAAATCAAGCAAACCGAGTCGCTCTGTTTATCGGGGACGTCTTCTTGCTCCTCTAAACCAACATGACCATCTAAATACCTTCCATTCCTGCTAAAATCCATTAATTCTGACTGCTTCTCCAGTGAGGAACTGTTCTCTACCCTTCCCGAGTCATAATTTGCACCTGCCAGTAATACTTATGAGTTGAAAATACAGAGACATCATGATCTAAAGAAAAACCATGTTTGCATCTTTAGACTCATTACCTTGTTGAGTAGAATGGCTGTTTTGCCTAAGGCAAGTGTTTTCCTCATTTTGTTTTTCCACCATTTGTGTCATGGATTCCACGCCATCTTTGATCTCTTGACTACAATCACTACAATCATTGACTGCATCAACGTCCTCTAAACCAACAGCCCCAGTATTGTTGTATTCCTGCTGAAAGGACTTTTTGGGACAAATCAACTCCTCACGGCAATCTATAAGCCCAATGATCACAGTGAATAAATTGTCAAGCAAGTTCCATATATGCACAAATAAAACAAACTGCTGGTGTTACACATGCACATGCACTCCACAGATAACTATGTCGAAACAATTAAACTTACTTCTTAAAAGAAAAACATGTTCAGTTAAACAAGGTTGAGGATGAGAAATGCGCATTCCACCAAAGAAAAGATAATGTAAAGTTTAAACTAGAAAAATCCCTCCACCCCGATTGTTATCCGCAACAAGACCCACTGGAAAAGAGAGAAGTAAACTCGGAAAACTTGCCCGTTATGATCATATACATCAATTTAAAAGCTTGACATATACAAAGGAACAAATATGAGACAATGTTTTATTTAGGGCATCTAACCTACAGATTTATGAACAAATGACAGTTATTGATCCAACAATTATTCCTGCAACAACAATACCGAGAAATTTTATAATTTAATACTTTCAATACGAATGACAAGAAGTTGAACAACAATGCACAACATTCCATGAATATTTAGCACATGATGGAAGGAAATATGGTATAACAACATCAAGATCTTCTCCAAACAGATTGTCCAAAAAATCTTCTAATAAATTATTTAAGCATGCATGACAACCCCAGCCAAAGAACCTATATGAAACCTTCATACAGAGGGTATAATAGGACCATTGTATTCTAACATTTTCACTACATCCATGTCATAAAATGCACAACGATCTATTAAACTGCCTTTTTCATTTATCAAGCATTCATTTACCCGCTTTATCCTTCTTTACTGATCCCCTGAACAGTGCTCTATAAGCACGAGCACTCATTGTCCCTCTCTTCGTCTTGGTAGAGGCTGGTTCTTCTTCACTACTTTTGCTAGATTCCTTATCTTCCATCTCCAATTGTTTTCCATTATTCTCTTTCTTCTCCATTAGGTTTTGCCTATCAGATGACTCGGACCTTCTAGCAGACTTCTTTGATATTAGAGAATTTGAGGAATGCCGCAGCTTCTTGCATCTTTCGGACCTCCTCACTGGACTTGGCGTCCTTTGTCTCTTGACCTTCTCAGGATTCTTAGAAACTGAAGTAGGTGGTGTTTGCTTCTCAATTCGCTCTGACTTTCGAATAGTCGGAACGCTTGGAACCGTTGGTTTCTTGGATGATGACTCCCTGGTTGAACTTCTCAGTCTATATGAATCTGATGCAAAGGGTGAAGTACTCGATCCCTTACCACCGCTATGTGCCTTGTTTGTACATTCATCCCTAATTTTGCAACCGGATCGAGTTTGATTTACCATATTTTTATCTGCAAATCACCAAACATCACAACAATGCTTTTATCCTTTCATGAAAACTTCAATCAAACACTTATCATAAATTATCTGTGCCTAATAGATGGTTCAATGTGCCCGTAGGAATACTCTTTGAAAATCCCTATACAAAACATAAAGCTAATAACAGAGTTTCCAATCCTGAAGATAATCAATAAAGAGCGCCTCAAAGTTCAAACTACAGAAGTATAAGAGAAGGACGACCCAGAATACACACAGAACTTAACTATTCTTACGATATTCATGGACTCCACTGCATGAACATTTATTCTTTCATGAAAACTTCAATCAAACACTTATCATAAATTATCTGCGCCTAATATATTGTTCAGTGTGTCCTTAGGAATACTCTTTGAAAATCTCTATAGAAAACATAAAGCTAATAATAGAGTTTCCAATCCTGAAGATAACCAATAAAGAGCGCCTCAAAGTTCAAACTACAGAAGTATACTAGAAGGACAACCCAGAATACACACAGAACTTAACTATTCTTACGATATCCATGGACTCCACTGCATGAACATTTACAACATATAAACCTGTAAATTCAACAACATGCATTTCTAAAGAGTTTTCTTGGTCGAATCTGTAAAGAGTTGAACAGTGGCCCTTGTATTGTCAAAACAAGAGTAAATCAATACTGCTACATAGAGCAAAAAATTTTCCCCACTTTTCAAACTCCTGTTCTTTTGTTTCATTTGTCACACCCCGGCAGCCAAAGGGACCATGGAGATCCACCGCTATCTTTTTTAGGCATCCAAAAAGCATGATATGTGCACAGTCACTTCTGATATGCATGTCTGTTCATGTTTTTAAAGATTAAAAATGACCTCATTTCACTAGGCCCTATTTTGTTTCAATACTCTGGTGCAATACGAAGCCACTGACATCAAAGCAACCCAAGATTCAATCTTTCTTCACAGGTCAGACACCAAAAATAAAGGTGGAACTCAGGCAATGTGGAATTTATAGAAGAATTGCTGAAAAGACACCACATTTAAAACCACAAGACATACAATGAAAAGATAGAAATCAAGAAAACATGAGATATCTTACATGCATAAGTGTAACAGTTTGACTTGCGTTAATTCCAACTGCTCTGGCCTAGACTCAACTGTAAACCCTTTACTATAAGAAACATACCAAGATAAAGCTTGAACCTTCACATCCAGAAATTCTTTGTAGAACCAAATAAAGGGTCAGTTTGGAATGAGCTTTTACCATTTACTTTTGAACTTTTTTACAATTTTTTTCAAATATTCCAGCTCGTGCAATTTGTCTCTAATTTAGCATGGAACACCTGAAACATTTCAAAGCATACAAAGATTAACATGTAGATTCGCATAATACTTTTTTCAATCTTTTGTAGAGTTTAAAGATTTTCAGAGTTCTGTGAGGGAAGTCAATAAGTAAATTTTTGCATGAAATAAGACAGAACAATCACACCCTTACTTTAAAAATAAAGAAAGTATCCCGCAGCAAAACCAACAGAGATGCAAGAGAGATATTTTGTAATGTCGTGGCAACTAACTGTCCAGCTTCCAGGAATCTTGATGCTCAAATCTTTTTAATTCTTTCAGTTTATCACACATGACCGACGAAAATTTGGACAGATATTCGGACACGTTGATTTTGTGAATGAGAGAAGGTCTCCTACGTACTGTGTTCTACATCAAGCAATAGCTGGAGTCTATTGGTACTACAACAAGGTATCATTGATACCCTGGCTTACCAATCAACCTTGAAGGTAAGCTCCAGGGAAAAACACAGCAAGATATGCAATGCTTGACCACTTACAAGCCTTTACCGCAGATTCAACTGTGGAAATTAAAGTAATTACGCTTCATCTGTGGCTTCTTGCTTAGTTGTGTCTCACTAGAAAAAGGAAACTTGGTTGTTTTAAAATTGAAAAGCAGGGTCTTGGATCGTACAAATGGTCATACCAAGAGTCGTTCTAATTTATTTCGGCATTAGAACCTAGCACCCACTATATTTACTGCACGAGACTGAATAAGACTTTCGGTTTCAAAGACAAGGAAGTACAGCTGCTCCTCCAACCAGTCACCATATGCAAGGTTGACTCATATGGTGCTCTGATGAGGCTCGGATTGGAATTTTGACAGGCGAACACATGCACAAAGGACATGAGCCAAGGTGATTAGAAACAAACATAAACGCAATTACTCGACTCGAAGCAAAGAAATGGAGAAACGGAAAAGAACTCCCAGGTCTTTCGATCCCCCTCCGGACTTCTTCCCCTGCGGCTATATCAACTATCGAAGACAATTCAATCCAACATGACGGTGGAAAGTACCGCAGTCGCAGGATTCACTAAAAAACGAGTCTTTATAGACACAAAAAGAAAGAGTTAATCAACCAAAAGCATGTCCTCCAAAAGGAACTTCAAGACGCGAACTTTATAATTCGCATGCAAGAATTTCCAGTCACGGCCACCATCAGTTCACTGACGAAAAACGAAACGAAACCCCTAAATCTCCTCGCCGAGTCACTCGCAACCCACGCCGAATTCGTCGCCAACCCACGAAAAACCCTAAACGCGCGAGCCGGAATTCATCTCCCCGACCGGGGCCCCAGACCTAATTGCAGCAACGGCGAAGGGAATTCGAACCCACCCCACGATCTCCCGGCAGAGTCGCGAGCGCGCATTGGCCGGAAAGCCCCGTCCCCCGGGGACCAATGCGGGAAGATGCCCTAAGCCGGAGGCCGAATCCGAGCGCCTCTCGCCTCGGAGAAGAGCACGGCGACGCCACAACGCGCGGGGCCGACCGAAGGAACCGAACCGCCAACCGAAGAACGACGCGACCGAGCTCGCGAGAGAGAGAGAGAGAGCGAAGGAGGAGAGGGAGAAAGGCATTACCTGCTGCGGAGAGAGAAAGGACGGTCACGCGGGAGGCGTGGGATCTGGCTGCTGCTGCTGCTGCTGCTGCTGATACTGCTGCAGGACGAGGACGATCGCGCCTCATGAGAGAGACGCGGAGAGCACTACTGTCGATTTCGACTTCATCCCGGGGCGTCGATGGCGGTGTCGTGGAATATATACCTCTCTTCGGTCTTTTGGCAATCGAATAAATAAGTGATAAAAGGACGAGAGAGTGCTGAATTTGGGCGTGTGATGTGATGTACTCAGGCTAGGGCTAGAAATTGATCCGATCTTTGTTCCATTCAATCAAAACGGGATAAGATTTTTCATACTTATTCCGCGGGACAAGTCGGAAAGTACGAGTTGTTTTATCATTTATCTTTACGGTAATTTGTTATATACATATATATGTATGTAATCTCAATAGATTCATGGTACATAGTTACCATATTGTGTCTTTCTTCTCATAAAAAGTTGCCGAAATTCAAAATGTAGTTACTTGTTCGATTTAAAGTAACTATTTAAATCCATTCATTTCCGTTCTCTTATTTTCTTTGCTATTTCGATGCCTCCGTGTTAATGAAAATCAAGTAAGCACTTTTCCTTCGTAAGTTTGGAAAACATTATCAGTTGTAGTAATTTGAAAGGGATTCCTTTGCTTAGATGCTAAGTTTTTACCCATAAATTAATGAATATAAAAAGTATATTACGTTGTGTTTAATGAACTGAATATAATTCTAGATGTGGTTTTTATTCTATCACGTGTTCAATGACGTACTCAAAACAAGATAAGTATAGAGAAAAACTAATTACTCATTCAAGTTGCACGTGAATGAAATAAAAACCTTTCCTTCAAATATGGCGATCGAACATGAGAAAATGATACTAATAATTCATAAATTTTGATCAAATGTGTAATATGGGCTATAAAATCTTTAATTTATTTAATGCGGTCTCTGAATTGTAACTAAGTGTGCAATATAGTTAATGAACTTTCGATACACGTTTAACTTAAATCATATTTAACACTATCTCTAAACTTAAATTAACGGAGGATACAAAACATTGTTAGAGATTTCGTGACCACTGCAATAGAGGTGGCGCCTTTGGTGACTCCAGCACATGGGTCACTTGAGTGCCTACCTATTCATTCTCTCGGAGATCGTGCGACGTGGCCGCTTGAGAGTCGCGAGACCCGCAGCCTCTTTGATTTTTGCAGCAACTCACGAGTCACGATTGTCTCGAACTTTTTGGCTCTAAATTTTATCTCACAGATGGGCATCATGGCGGCTGGCACCCCACCACGGTGGCGATGTCGTGGTCGCTTCAGTTTTCAGGTAGTTTCCCACTTTTTGTCCCTTCTTCGATTGTTTCGTTGATTATTTATTTGTTTTTTTAATCACAGCGTTGATGCACCAAACACTTGCGGGAATCAAATATGTTAATACACCCAATTGAGATTTTTTTTATTCTACTCTATATTATCTTATCTTATCTTATCCCAGTCCATCTTCTTACGACCAAATCTAACTTTATTTTTTCACTGATACTCGGTCTTGGCATCACAGTCCTATGTTGTTGACTAGGTGAGCACCCAAATATTATGATAGATTGAAATTGAAGAATACTTAGGGCTTATTTGATTATTAAATTAAGCGTTGAGAATAAAAAAAAAAAAAAATTGACTTGTGTTGAGATTAAGCTTGTCCAATAAAGATATTTTAAAAATTCAATCAAGTAAAAACGACGACTCAACAGAATAAGTAAGGAAGAGCTTAATAAGTTGATTGCTTAAAGAAAGTAATTGATAACAGTTAGAATCTTTCCAATTATATTACTTAGAGCTACCATAAATAATGATCACAATTTCATGCGTGACAAGAAATAGGTCCCGCAGATTCGTGGGCGCACATTGACCGAAAAATTCAACCCGCGGGAAGCTTGAGGCAACGAATCGCGTTTCATGACAGAAGACGTACGCGGTGCTTCTATTTTCACCCCCTCACTTCCTTATTTTTTCTGTTTTAGCCGCTTGCTTTTTTATTTTGGGTCAATTTGGTGACAAGATTTCTCTTGTTTTTTGGCCCTTGTTACATGGTTTACGTGACCCATTTCAATGGAATATCAAGTAGGCGAAAAACGTTATTTAGATTCATTTTAGTATCCAAAGTCAATTTTTATGAAACACTATACTATCTACACCAAAATTCCACAGCCTAGTTCTCTAAAAAAATAATAATAATAATCTCTTAGCTTTAGGTCCAATCTTATTTCTATTCCAAACTTTTTTTTATTCCCCAACTTTAACTCTAGTTCAAAATATGCCCATTGAAAAAATTTAAAACCACCACTAGTTTCTTCAAAATTATCAACATTAGGGTCAGTTAAATATTTATTATCATAACCTATGTCTTCATCAACATTCTTACCTTCGTATGGAACAACGATGGCCTCATGATATTGACAATCTCGAAGAAACTAACGCTAATTTTTGGATGCATGAATAGATATGAAACTAAAGTGAAGGTTAGAGATTTTCTTAGACAATAAAAAAGATCAGGCCAAAATTTTGACTAGACTTAAAATTTGGATAGCACATTGTGATCCATGCTCACATCAGGTCCAAAGATATACAATAAACGCAAATAAAACAACTACTTGAGATCGTGTCGAATGTTGATTAATTGGGTCTTTTCGGATAATCTGAGAGTTGTGTCATTCTGAGTGTGTGAAAGATGATTTGGATACTACTTGACCATTAAATAAAAAAAGGGTGACTAGTCGGAGTCGACAAACAGTGCAAAAGTCACGGCACGTGGGGTGACGGAAGCTGGATGTCGTTAATTCATTTTGATTTCTTGGTAATGTCATATGTGTTGTTCGACAATCCTATATTAGCCTTCAACAATGCTAAAAAAGTAGTGACCATAACTAAGGAAACAAACGAACGTGCGGCTTATTGCCAAAACAGTAAAAGAGAAAGGAACCCCCTCCAGCTTCGAGAGCGGTTGTCAAGATGAGTTATTTTGCCACCCATAGGATACAATTGCCGGAAAAATTGACAAAAAAAAAAAAGAATTTTAATTGCATCAAGAGCATATAAATCTACTCCATCTCAATTATTAAATTTACATGATTTGATAATTAAAATCAAGTGAGCTCATACATTAATGTGAGATTAGAGCAATTTTTTAATCGTCAGCCGTCTTATAAAAAGATATAATAAATAAAGAGAAAGATAAGTAAAGTTTGCAAGAACCGCATGCATAGTGGAGATCTAATCATGGGTGGGTTTGAGCTGCATCTTCTGTTGTCAAAGACTTAACTTTATCACAGTTCGAATTGTCCTAGACACTTCTCTTATTCTCTAGCTCTATACCTTGAATTTTAGCACTCTCAGACTATGGATGACCAAATTAGGTCTTCGGTGCAAAAGCAAACAAAGAAATGGAAGGACGAGCAGATTCGATAACCATCGCGAGGAAAAGCAATTTTCGAATCACAGTTTCGGCATTAAATTATTTTTTACGATGAATGGTAAGATAAATATAATGTAATGTGAGAAAGATAGCTTATGACACTATTTGAAAATGAAAGATAGAAAATACAATTCTATATGAGGAATTAAAAGGGTGTCATTGAAATAATCTTCTAAGGTATGTCCTTCTTAGATTTACCCTTTAATTGCGGTGCGTGGCAATTTTGGTGTGGAGTTTTGACTTCGATGAGCGAAAGGGGACATGTGAACCGAAACATGCTTTGAAGTTGAAGTCATTCGTGAGTTCCGATCTTGATCATTGTACGTCTGCAGGATTTCTTCATTGCAGTTGAAGTAGGTTGAATTTCGATGGTTTGCTGTGCCATTCAACTCTTCTCCCCTCTTTTGGCTCCACAAATTTGGCCTGAACGGTCAACATTCATCCTACCAAAAGAAGCTAAAATTGCAATTGGCCATCCATCTAATCTTCATCACCAACAACGCAACCTACTTTTCAAGTTTACTGACTCCTAGCCTTCGAGGCGAAAGACTACCCCTGTGTCAAGCTAAAAGTAATGAATGGTATGAAATCCACCCGACTTGACAACCTAATCCATTCTAATTATCTAAGATATAAAGAGGGATTCGTTAGTTTTTAGACTTCACTTCGGATCCAACCCACCTACAGTGATATGCAGTATTTTTCAACAAAATGCGCTATTCATTATAGCTAGGCTACATGGAAAGACCAAAGTGGACCAAATCCGGCTTGTTTCAATTCTGTTGCTATTGACGACGACACGTAAAGATGAAGATAAATCTCTGACAAACCCACCTAACTCTTTGCTCTTCTTGTCTTGATTAAACAATTATAGAGCAAGCGACTGTAAGATTACCTGCTCCCGACGCTCCAACGCATAGGCCCGATGAAAGGACAAATCACCCAGAGAACGGTGTGACCAAGCTGGAGAGAGAGGGAGAGAGACGTTAGGTGCTCCAGAGAGGGGAGACACAGGAGGGGGATTGCTGCATAACGAGGAAGAATAGCACTCGATTTCAACTTCGACCGATGTAACGGCGGTATTATGGAATATATGCCTCTTTCCTTTTTATGGCGATCAAGTAAAGAAGTGATAAAGACAGTGCGGTGAATTTGGGAGCGATATTTAGGGTGCTAAGGCCAGGGTGGCACTCGTGGATGGCACGTCGACGGCACATTGATGGCATGTCGGTTACTCATCAATAGCTGAGGCAAAATTAAGGTTTTCGAAGAATTTTCGGAATTTTGAAGTTGAGCGTGGGCAAAGTTGAAAGAAAAAAAATCTATTTACATTCTGAAAATGCAATGTTCTAAAATATCTCCATATTTGTGTTGGGCTAAAAGCATTTACAAAGCTTTGAAGATGCAATTGCATCTCCTTAAAGTAACTTACAAATTTTGTCAAATGACATTTGCATTTGTCGAAGAGACTTTAGGATCCCAAAGGACTCTGCAGATATTGAGCCAAATGCACCTTTAGAGAGCCTACGCAAGCAATATAAACCAATCCAAGCATTGATGAGCCAAGCTAGGGTTAGCAATTCATGTCATTCTATCATGATCTTGTCGGTTCAAGTTCGAATCTTGTTCTACCACGATGAGTTTATTAATCATGTTGCTATTTTAATCCACACAAAATAGATTTACTAAACTTATTACGCAATGAGACAAGTCAGAAATACAAACACTTTTATTACTCATTGTGGTGGTAATTTGCCATGTATGTATGTAGTATGTACTTACCATATTGAGTCATACTTCTTATAAGTTGCCAAAATTGAAAATATAATTATTTATTCGATTTAAAATAACTATTTAAATTCATTCATTTTTCGTTCACTTATTTTCAAATCAATGTCAGATATAGTTATTTGAAATGGATTCCATTGTCTACAAGTTTAGTTTTTACATGGGAATTAATGAATATAAAAAGCACTTATGTTATGTTTAATGGACTTAATATAATTTTGGATGTGACTTTGATTCTATCACGTGTTTGGTGACGTGCTCCAAATGAAATAAGTCGGGAGAAAACCCAGTTACTTATCCAAGCTAGACTCGGATAGAATAAGAATCTTTCTTTAAAAATAGCGAGATCGAATATGTTAATACATATAATCGAGAGATTTTTTACTCTACTTTATATTATACTATCTAATATTAGTTCGTCTTCTTATGACCAAATGTAGCCTTATTATTACCTAGATTGATTCCTAATCTTGGTGTCACAATCCTACCTTATTGACTAGGTGGACGCCCAAATATTACGGTAGATTGAAATTGAAGGAGGGCGGAATAAGTAAGGAAGAGCTTGCCAAATTGATTACATAAAGAAAGTAATTGATAACGGTTAGAATCTTTCCAATTATATTACTAAGAACTACCATAGATGACGATCACAATTTAATGTGTGATAAGAAATTTATTATAGTCGGTTTTTTTTTCAGTACTTTAAATTCAGTTTTAAAGTTTCCAGCACTTTATTTTTCAATTTCATTTCAAAGGACCGTAGCTGTTTGGAGGATGTGAACGTCAACCTGTGCATGGGTTAGGCTCGAGGCTCGGGTTGGGCCAAAGGCTTACGTCCAAGCCTGTCCAAGATTGGTGAGTCGAGCAGGCCTTGCCGAAACACTCCTCTAGGCCCAGCAAGCTGTCGGATTCCATGACGGGTGAGCCCAGTTTATTTATTTATTTATGAAATAGTAACACAAATAATTATTGAATTTTAATTAATTGTGCAATGTCGTCCTTAAACTTTTAAGTCCTTAAATTATTAACAAATGTTTAATCTAGTCCCTAAATTACATGAAAATGATCAATGTTGTCATTCTTTTAATTCAAGTTAATAGAATTTATGGATGTGACTCTCCATTTGTCAAGTATGAGCGATAGATAGCAAAAAAAAAAAAAAAAGGCTACACAAGGCTTATCAAAGTAAATTGTTTATCTCAAATTAGGATATAATCATCCACATTATCAAATAACTCAACATATTGACATAATCACTTTTATAGATTTAACTTAATATGCGATAATCCACGTCATCAAGTAATATATGATTTATCGCTTGAACAAATGGATGAACTACATTGAACATTTACTGACAATTTATCGATTACATTGAACAAATCAAAAGTTGAAAGAGCATATTACACATTAGGCCAAAGTTAAGGGTCATTTTCCCTTTATTTATTTGTTTTGCTTGCTTGGTAGGAGATGATTTGGCAATGTGACAATTGGTGGCTTCTAACAAGAAGCTCCAAGTCACAAGATAACAAGCAGAAACGATTCTCACCGAATGCCAACAATTGAATCCGTGGGGCCAATCCGCTCTTTAGGCCGGCCGTTGATGCTTTCCAAAGTTTTCAAGTCCAACGCGGCGCCACATTTGGTCTTCTTTTGGCCCTCAAGATGATGTCAGCTGCATTTCAGACCGTCGATTTCCTCGGACGGCATGTTTGTCGATCATATTCAATCTCGTTCGGTCCGTTGCGTCACTGATGACTCCGAAATTTTAGCTGGCTGCCTCAGGACTCAGACCAAGACACTCGAGTGATTAAAAACTTTTTGTTTAGGAACGCTCGAGCAGAGATGAGAAACGTTGTGCGTCTGATTTCCTGAACCATGATTCGTCTGTTGTTTCTCATCTGGGCGCTCTTCGTCTCCAGCCACGGCCAGCAATACTATGACCCCTCAACCTGTTCTTCACAAGAAGCCTCTACTGTTTCAGGGTACAGCTGTGCCGATCCTGGAGAGAATTGTCGGGCGTTCCTGCTGTACCGGGCGAACCAGGACTACTCGATGATCTCGAACATCGCCAAGCTGCTCGGGGCTGATCTCAATGTGGTACTTAGTCTGAACCGGGTCGGATCTCCCATTGAGAATCTCCAACCGGGTAGGGAAGTTCTCGTTCCAATCCAATGCTATTGTGTCGGCAAGTTTTTCCAGAAAAACGTGACCTATCCTGTCGGCGGAAGCACAAATTTCTCTGAGATTGCGTGTGGAGTCTTTGAAGGCCTAGTGAAATTGGCCACACTGGTCGAAGATAACAATCCCTTTCGGTCTGAGCTTGTCGTGCCCCTGAAATGTGCTTGTCCTGGTAATTTTTCCGTAAGCAGTGGGATAGTACAGTCCCTCATGACATACCCCATTATGGAAGGAGACGATACGAATAAAATCGCGCAGAAATTCGGCATTCCTGCTAGCGACATCTGGGCGGCTAACCATCTAGACTACAGGTCAACAGTTTATACGGACTCTACGATTCTTGTCCCATTAACGAAAGAAGAACCGTCTCTCAATTTCACATTACCATATTCGCCGCCTCCCCCTCCAGGTTTTCTTCCTACGGTTCCCGTGGAGAAGCCGACAGATAGCAAGAAACTTAGGAACTTGTACATTGCAGGATCCGTGGTTGGGCTGTCATTAGTACTTGTAGCGTCGATTGCTTGTGGTCTGTACCTGAAGGCCTCGAAGAGATGGAAAGGCCAGAAATTGCAGTCTTTCAATACAAGAAGCTCGCGCTTCTCATTTCTGTCCATGCTAAGCTCTCTGAGGTTGGGCCAGACGGGTAGAAGCTCCGGGACGTCCTGTTTGTCCCCAGATCTTCTGATCGGGATCAAATACACATTGATCCAATACAGCATCGAGGAGCTCAGGAAGGCGACCGGGAATTTTAGAAAAGACACCAGGATAGAGAGATCAGTCTACAAGGGTTTGATTGACACTGTCGAAGTGATGATCAAAGGAAGCAACGTCAAAGAGACCCATCGGGTCATCGATGTGCACTCAAAGATCAATCACATCAATGTCTTGACTTTGCTTGGCGTTTGTTACGACGAAACGAGTGATGATTCTCAGTCTTACCTCATCTTTGAGTACTTGAGCAATGGAAGCTTAAGGGATTGCTTGTCTCGGCTGGGAAATCCTCTCCATTGGCACTGCCGGACCCAAATCGCTTTTGACGTCGCGACAGGGCTTCATTATCTACATCACTGCATATTTCCTTCTTATGTTCACATGAATGTGAACAGTAGGAACATTTTCATCATGTCCAACTGGAGAGCGAAGCTAGGGAACATCGCCCCAATGGCTGCTATTGGCTCCTCAAAAGGAAACGACCACGACACTTCGATCAGTTTCGATGGATGGATTGCGCCAGAGCACATGCTAAATGGAGTGGTCTCTGAGAAAGTGGACGTTTTCGCTTTCGGAGTGGTCTTGCTAGAGCTGATTTCAGGTCTAGTGGACATCGATGGCAGACAGTTCAAGGAGTCCATCTGGTTTTTGGCAGGGGGAGGGAACGAAGGTGGGTGTTTTGAGCAACTGCGGGGCTTCATGGATCCGTGTCTAAAGGAGGATTATCCCCTCGCCGAGGCCTTGTGCTTAGCAGTTTTGGCCAAGGCTTGTGTCGAAGACGACCCCATGCATAGGCCATCCATGGAGGATGTGACGAAAGTGCTTGGGAGGATGGTCTGATTGGAGACAGTGCGCGCATTTTGATCTTAGAGTCCAAGTGTACAACATGTCACATTTACATGATACATTCATTAGTAAATTTTAACTGAACTGCTGTATAAATTGTCAAATGGGAGATAAAGTACTATATTCGAGACTTGATTAAGGTTAAGCACCAATTCCACGTTCAAGTTTTTTTCTTCCTGAAACGCACTTAGTTTCTGAAGTTTCACGATTCATTTGATGTTTCATTCAAGTACTTGCACTGTTCTGTCTAACAAAGGTTATATACATGGACAGAACCATTTGACATTTAGGCTGTGTGACATGTCATAGACAGGTTATTTGACCAAACCTGCCTTGTATAAGTTAAATCGTTTATGTTGTATGGGGATCAAAACTATTGAAATTACCATACAATCGTGAGAACACATGACTGACAATTCAGTATAGATCTTCTTTAGTAAGCTACCGAATATCAATCCTCGATTAACTCTTTCTCGCTCTATCATTGTAGAAGAAGCGTGCGGGTTCTTTTTTTTTTTTTATCTCAGGAGCATATTAACTGTCATGATATCAAAGAAATAATCTGGATAATCATAACTGCAGGTAATGATGATAAACTGAGAAACCGATGAGCATACACGAGGGGAACAAAATCTCTGGCCGCTCTAATATATGATTAAGTATCCTCTAATCAACTTCTGCAACTATTTTCTAGCCTGTCGATTACATTATACCATCACTGAAAGCTCTGCGTTGTCCACTAATGAGGGCATTCACGGATTTTCACTTTCTAATTCGCCGTTGGTTGGACTAAATAGCTGCACCGGGCGCCTGTTTATGGGTTGCAATGGCCTGGCGTTGAATTCAGAGTCCTGCAAAAGCAACAAACAAGTCTTTGCTTTCACGATAATTCAACCTTGTCGCTTACATTTGAAAAGCCAAGTAAAGACCGATACTCACATCGCGAACAGCTTCGCGCAGTAACTTCACTTGCTCTCTTGTCACAGTTCTCACCTGATGACACAGCAAAGCAGAAGTAAATTTTATGAATTAAGCTTATATTGAAAGTCCGGCAACGTTACATTAGGGGACGTCGAGAGAACCAGAACCATCATGTTTGTAATTTACTTGAGCAGTCCCAAAAAAGTTATTTCTCCTGTGAGAACAGTTTTAATTTAACGAACACAGAAGTGCTCTATGTTTCCAATCCAAGAACCAAGATCTGAAGTGAAAGAAAACGAAACTGCAGACCTTCCGAACGATGGTCCAGAGAACATTTTGAGTGCAGGGAGGCACCGTAAGAGAGCCCACGTATCTGTAGTACTTTCTGCTCCCAATCTTTATGTGTTTCGGGTTCACTATTCCGACGGTTCTCTCAGCTCCATCGGTATCGGCGATTCCTTGTATGTGTTTCATCATCTACATATCAAAATTCATTGAAAAAATTTATGTTGTGTTTTGAGCACATAAACCAAGTACTAAATTTCGACTACAAAAAAAATCCCAAGTGTACCGTTGACAAGAAAGTATCGGGTCGGCCCAGCTTGTACATGACTCCTACCACAGCAACTTTGCCTTCGGGGCTATCGTGAACCATGTGTAGCTCAAGATCGAACCTGTTAATTGAGTCAGTAAGAAAAAAATTTGAACTTTTCTCAGTAACGCGGTCATGGGACTTTGATCTTTGTAATGGAATAATGGCCAATTAGTAAAAGAAAGAAACGAAGAGATCACCTTCTGCCATTAACGGCATGCTCAGAGGGCGAGTGCCAATGGGATTGTTTCAGCAAATACTGGGTTCCATTCACATAAATGGATCCTGCATCTCCATCCCACCTCAACTGCATAAACTCACAGAACAAACCATGCTCATCATGGTCCCATCCGATGAAAGTGGAACTGTCAAGTGTCACTTCTATAAAACTTTGTCTTTTGAAGAATGTCACCATAACAACATTTATAGTTACAGATCAAGAAAGGCACTGAAGCCTTTCTTGTTCTTTGATTAAAGTCATAACAGAGATCGAACATGGTGACAGTGACTCTAATCCTACCATGATGTCATGTCCCCTGTTCTTAAGCGTGGCATTGGAGGCTTTGTAGCACCTCTTCAGTCTTCCCAAACGGGCCACCACTTGAACCCTCTCGCTCGAGAGATCGATTGGCGACTGCATCGATCCGTTCCTGCACATTTCCCACTCCCTCCTGATCTCTCCCCACCGAGCCGGACCTCTATCACTCCTCGCATCGTAGTTGAATTGGCTCTCGTTCTCTGCAACATCAAAGAGACCAGATGTAACTAGATTCCACGTTACGCTCACAAATCATATGAACTGAGAAAAGGGTGAAGCCTTTGCAGGCTGAAACCCACCAACTTCTTCTGATTTTGTGAGGCCAACATAAAGAGCAAGAACGAGGAAGATAGTGCAAAGCAAGATTTGGGTCGCCAAGAATTTCATCTTTCCTCTTTTTTTGTAGTGCTGAGTGTCCCATGTTGTGGGAGGGATGCTTCTTTATATAAGGACTTAAAGGAGCGGAATGAAAAACTTGTTACAGTGTATGAAGGCTTGAACATACGACGTTGGGAGGACTTGGCGGTCTGAATGCATAGACGACTGGGGGAGACGGTTGAAATTGCCAGTCAACATTTCGTCACCAAGAAGTTTATTACAAGAAAACAAGAGCATTTGCATTTGAGGTTTGTTCTTGTTATTTTTTTTTTCAATGGCCTCTTCTTGAACGAACTGGGGACGAGTCCATGTGATCCTAACGTCTTTGGTGACGTATTCAGGAGGGACTGAAGATGAATGTTCTTTTTCTAATTTAATGGGAACAAATCAATGCTCGTGCCTCTTTTTGAAGGGATTGATGCATGTGCTTCCGTGATCAAATCAATGCAATATATGAATAATGGTGAAACAATGCTCGTGCTGTTAAGGAATCCATATCCATGTGGATCTTATTAGATTTGACGGTTGAGATTCCATTTTGCATATGCATTGGAATCATTGAATACCCTCTTGAGTTAAAGAAGTGGAGTAATTCAATCAATCTAATAGAGTTATGACGTTGAGAATCAAATGATCCAATAGGAACTACAAAGTTCATAGTTGAACCCCGTGGAAAAACAAGATTGACTTGATTTCAATAAATCATTTCGTTCTTCTCACTTAAAATATCTAAATTTTCTCTTCTTGCAAGCATCTAATAAGGCACAACTCTTCTAGAATTCCTGTGTGGTGAAAATCTGGTCGTTTTTACAGAGCACGATTTCGTCAAAACACATCAGATTTCTAAACCGTATTTCACTTTCTTTGTCGGAACCTTATATGGACATGGAATTTAACATATGATGTGGGACGGGGCAGGGCGGGTCATTTGGGAGTTAGGAGTGAAGCCTAGGAAAAAGAAAAATTCCCAGTTTTCTTACCCAAAAGCAACAGGTCTGAACATGTGAATAGGCCAAAGATGAGACTCGTTGAACTCCCGGTCAAATTCCGACAAAAAAAAAAAAAAAAAAAACAACTCCGGGTCAAATGATGTATTAAAACACGCATCAAAGTCAAAGAAAGATCTTCAAGTAGTTGATGCTCGGTCAGACTAGTAGAGATTTCCTTCGGTGGTCCAGTAAATAAAAAGCCAAGAAATACGCATATCTCCGTTTATTTCACATAATATAAAATGTTTTCTAAAAAATAATTATTTATATTGTGTGAAAGAATTAGTTAATTGACAACGTTTTCATCATCATCGATTACAATTTATGTCTAAATATTTCGGTAGAAAATAAAAATATTTATCGTTTATTTATTTGTGTGAGCTATAAAATGAATCGTTTTTAGGAAGATATTTTCCAAATTAACCATTTTTCGTGAAACAAACGGAATTTTTAATCCTATGAAAATTTCATATTTTGTTGAATCCACTCCTGCTTTGCAGGGGGCAAGAATAAATTATAGTTTCAACATTAGCATAATTTATTCGGAATCCAGCACTCATATAGTTGATTAATTCTAACGAAGTGAGTTTAAAAGAAACCTCTCTAATTTAGATTCACGAGGTGATGCTAGGGATGTCGAGATTGATGTACAAAACTTAATTCGAATACCTAACAATGAATTTGACTCGTCACTTTGTGAACGAATTATCATGCTCTGCCAATTATTCTTTCCCATGTATTGATTTGGTTTCTCTCTCTGCGAACGATGAAGGAGATAGAGTTCACGTGTTTGACGAATTTTTTGAGAACTCTTTTACACTCGAGCACAAGTGATTGGACAGGCCCTGCATAAATAAATTCACAAGGCCCTGTTTTTTGGTTTGTCTCATTAAAGTTCTGTATTACTCCATCATTACGTAATGGCAAATGTCAATGGCCTAGGAAAAAAAATTACTTCGTAGAAGACTCGCGAGTCCGCATTCCAAGCTTTAGCAAATAAAAAAGAAGAAGCCTAATTTAAGAATGAAAGATATGGACCGACATACTCGTGCCTCGGTCAGCATGCGATTCACCATTCTCACATTAACGTTTTAATCATCAATAAAAATTTATATCTAAACATTTATGTGGACAATAAAGATGTATATCATTCATTCATTTGTACAAATTATAAAATGAATCGTTTAAAAAAATATATTTTACAAATAATTTATTTTTTATAAAGTAAACCAAGCATTCAACGCTATGAAAAATTGTAAAATACAAATCGTGTTTATTTTGCATTCATTTGTAGAAAGTCTGAGTTAGAAGCCCTAGAAGATCATACACGACAAGAGACGTTGAGATCTCTACTTATCCACGAGCATTAGGAGACTTGCCTAAAGCTGAATCCCATAAAGGGAATTTATAGCTGAAAATTTCATATTTTGTTGAATTCACTTGTGATTTGCAAGGGGCAAGAGTAAATCAGAGAAAAATGTCAAAAAAGTCATAAACCTATTATCAATTTAATTTTAAATCTTTTAATGGCGCCAATTTAATCCTAAACTTTTTGACCTTGAGCTAATTAAATTTTTTCAGCTAATTTTGATTGGACATTGCTGATGTGGACGTTGGATCGCTTACGTGGTATGGCCCGTGTTGATATGGACAAATTTTAATAATATTTTAATATTTTTTCATTTTACTTTCTCTTTCTTTTTCCCCTTCCCCTTTCTCCAATGGGTTGCCGCACCTTGGCAACTCATTAAAGGCAAGGGTAAGTGAGGTCATGCCTTGTCCAACCCTTAGCAAGGCTCAAGCCCTCACAAGAGGTCGTGAGGGTGGCCTAACATTGGGCTGGCGAGGGTCGAGCGTCGCCTGTGACTTCAATGATCGACTGGAGGAAGGGAAAGGAAAAAAAGAAAAAAAATGAATACATAGTTTAAATAATTGTTAAAAATTATTCACGTCAATGCTAACCGACCACGCCATGTAGGCCAGTTGGCTAGCAATATTCGGCCAAAATTAACTAGAAGGATTGAATTGGCTCTATATTAAAAAGGTTTAAGATTTAAAATTAAATTGGCATCATTAAAAAATTTAGGAATAAATTAATATTATACAATAGGTTTAGAACTTTTCGTACACTTTTCCTGAGTAAATCATATTTTCAATATTAGCATAATTTATTTGGACATCGATACTCATATAGTTGATTAATTTCGACAACATCAAATCCAAAAGTAATCTCTAATTTAAATTGGCGTACGATGCTAGAGATGTCGAGATTGATATGAAAACTGATTTTTTTTCACTTGCAATATACGAATTTGACTCATCTTTACGAACGAATTATTCGTACTCTGCCATTGCTTTTTTCACAACTATCGATTTGGCTTCTCTCTCTGCAAACGATGAAGAAAATAGAGTCGACGTGTTTGACAAGTTTTTTGAGAACTCTTTTACACTTGAGCAGAATTCGTTGAATAGGCCCTGTATAAATTGATTGTTATATCTTCCTGGGAATGAAATGCCAAAAAGGAGCATTTGTTTTGTTTCATTAAAGTCCTGCATTACATCATTGCGTAATGGCAAATGTCAATGGCCTAAGAAAAAATTTACTGTGTAGAACTCGCGAGTCCGAACGGAATTCCAAGCTTTAGAATAAAAGAAAACCCTAATTTAAGAATGAAAGATATGGACCAAGCCATAGTCGTGCCCCGGTCAGCATGGGAGTCATCATCCTCACATGAAGGCCCATTTCACATTAACTTGTAAATTTCAATGAGATTTTAGTACAGTCAATTTTTTTTTTCCAACAAGATGATATTGGATTTTGTAGAAAAGGGTAACATCGTTTGAGAAAGGAATCTCTGATGATGTGATTTATCACCATAATCATGCTTTTGATAATGACTTGACCATGCTTAGAGATCTACCAACTACAGCGGATTCGATCTCCACCCACCCAAAATGGACTCCCACTTATTTCTTCCATTCAAATTGGTTGAACAAAATCAATTTCTTGATAGTCACGCGAAACATTTTGATCTTTTATTTGGTTTATTAGTAAAACTTATAAATTGTGCCGCGTCACATATGGAAAGATATTTTATCTACACGTCACGTTACATGCTAGTGTCACATAAAGAAGAGAGGGGTTTTAAAATTGAAGCGTAAAAGTTGATTGGAATGCAAATGATTGAAAACCAACTTTAAACTTGGGAAAAGAAATTACTACATGGAGCTTAAAAAAAAATCAACTGCCGTAATTGGCCAGACATTCAGCCCAAAGCTGTAAAAAATTACGGCAGTGTGGAAGAAGTCTTCATGCTGAAAATTTTAGTCTCCCACTTCATAGATACGTTATCTTCTGGCGATCATCATATCACTTCTATCGCACCTAAGTTTGTGGGAAGAGAAGACCAGGTGGGGGATGGTAACGTGTTTCTGACTAAATTACACCTAAGTTTCCGCAGCTCGAAAGACCAAGACTTCGTGTTGAATTTCATCCCTAAATTCGAGGGAACAAAAAATGTATAATTCGCTTTACATTACTTAAGGGTTACTATGTTTCGTCTGAGGCATTACCGTGGTTTGGTGATAGGGGCGTCTGCGACTACGTCAATGTGAAAAATTTCTACTAGGTGGTCACAAGTAAACATTATTATCCGTAAGATTTTTATAGCATATGTCGACAAAGTAAAATGAAATTTTCTTTACACGAACGCTCTTGAGATCATGACATGTATACTCATTGGCATTTACAAAATATGGTGATGGATTGATATCTCAATCTCAAACGAGAAAATTATCAAAAAAGTTTTAGATCTATTTATGTCAATTTAGTTTTAAATACATATTTATGTGTTGTCTAATGAGTTCATCCAGTCAATTGTAGCTGAGAATCGCTGACATGGATGCTAGCCATTTTACATAGTACAACCGGCGTTGATGTGACTTGTGATTGGCTAGAGTTGGCCGATGACCCTCGCCGGACTTAATAAAAGAAATGAAAAATAAAAAATAAAAAATACCTTGAGAAATTTTTTTTATTGAAATTGTCCATGTCTAAATTGGCCATCTTACATGGCATTAGTAGTGTCCACAGTTGTAATTTTCAACAAAAATTGACTAGATGGATTTAATTGTCAAAACGTAAAAAGATTTAGGATTCGATTTACATAATTAAAAGGTTTATAATTGAATTGGTACAAATGTAATAATTTGATGACCTTTTTTTTTTTTATAATTTTTCCCAATTTCAACTGTGCTAGGGTACTGACGATTGGTGTTTATATGCCTGCTATTAAATTAAAGAAATTGTGGGAGCCATTGTTGATGAGCTTTAACCATAATATCTCATTTAATGTCCTTGCCGCATTTATTTAGTTGCTTTGTACAAAAGGAAGAGTGAATTTTGGGGTATCGTGCCATTCGAGCCCCTGTTCTCGCCTGGCTAGATCTGGTGAAGGCGTCGTGGCCCTCACTGTTTCGGATATTTTTCTTGAGTAAATCATATTTTCAATGTTAGCATCATTTATTTGAATATTGATGTTTATATAGTCGATTATTTTTTATAGCAGTGAATCTAAAAGTAATCTCTAATTTAAATTAATGAGTAATGTTAGAGATGTCGAGATCGATATAAAAACTTATTTTTTTCACTCGCGATATACGAATTTGACTCGTCAGTCTACGAACGGATTATTCATACTCTGCCATCATTCTTTCACAAATATTTATTTGGCTTCTCTCTCTGCAAACGATGAAGAAGATAGAGTCCTGCATTTCTGCCGGAGTCGTTCGATAAGCCCTGCATAAATTAATTGTTATATCTCCCTGGGAACGAAATGCCAAAAGACAGCATTTGTTTTGTTTCATTAAAGTCGTGCATTTCTGCATCATTGCGTAATGGCAAATATCCATGGCCTAAGAAAAAAAATTACTTCGTAGAAGAAGACTCGTTAGTCCGAGCGGAATTCCAAGCTTTAGAATTAAAAAAAAAAAAAAAATCCTAATTTGAGAATGAAAGATATGGACCGACATAGTCGTGCCTCGGTCAGCATGGGAGTCATCATCCTCACATGAAGGCCCATTTCACATCCACTTGAAAATATCAATTAGATTTTAGTAGAGTGAATTTTTTTTTTCCTACATTATGAGGTCATTTATCACCATAATCATGCTTAGAGATCTACCAAGTACCAACTACAGCGGATTCATTCTCCACCCACCCAAAATGGACTTCCACCTATTTCTTCCATTCAAATTGATTGAACAAAATCAATTGCGTGAAACATTTGGATCTTTTATTTGGTTTATTAGTAAAACTTATAAATCGTGTTGTGCTACATATGGAAAGATATTTTTTTCTACACGTCGCATCACACGGTAATGCCACATGTAAAAGCCACATGTAAAAGAAGCGAGGGGCCTTTAAATTGAAAGGTAAAAGTTAATTAGAATGCAAATGATTTATTGAAAACCTAACTTTAAACTTGGGAAAGGAAATTACTACATGGAGCTTAAAAAAAATCAACTACGTAGTTGGCCGGACATTCAGCCCATAGCTTCAAAAAATTATGGCAGCGTGGAAGAAGTCTTCATGCTGAAAAATTTAGGGCGCGTTTGTTTGCACCGTGTTTCTGTTCCCAGAAACAAAAATTTCTGTTTTTTTGTTCCTGGGAACAAAAAAGGAACAGAAACGCGTTTGGGTGCGTTTCTGTTCCTTTTTTGTTTTTTTGTTCCCAGAAACAAAAAGGGAACAGAAATAAGAAACAAGAAATTCTTGTTTCTTATTTCTGAAACATATTTGAAGAACAAAAAAGAAACAAATCGTGTTCTCCTGCGAGCCTCTCCTCCTGCAAGCGTCTCCACCGTCGTCTTCTCCAGCGCCTCCCACTCTCCGGCGCCGACAGCCGCCCTCGTCTCGAGACCATCCGGCTTCTCCACCGTCGTCCTCTCCGGCGCCGACACCTGCTGCGAGCGTCTCCACTCGCGAGCGGGTGACGGAGCCGGGTCGCGGGTCGCCGGGCGGCGGTGGCGGCGCGATGCGGGGCTCGGCCGTGGGGTCTCGAGCGGCGGACGTCTAGGAGCGGAGCGGCGAGGACGGCGCCGAGTCGTGGGCGGCGCGGGGTCGACGATCGAGCGGATCTCGAAGTCGTGGGTCACGGCGCGGTGAGATCTGATGCGGCGGTGGCGAACGGAGGCTCGAGACCTGCAGATGCGTCGATCGGGCGTGAGGCGGAGGGGCGGTCGCCGATGCGGTGGCGGCGAGGAGGCGTCGAGCGCAATCGCCAATGCGGTGGAGGGAGACGACGGTGTGGCTCTGGGTCACCGTCGGCCCGGCGCGGCGAGGCCGACCTCGCGCGCCCGGGCCGGGCGCGAGCTCGATCTCGCCCAGATTCGGCGAGGCCGAGCTCGCCTGAGGCCGGCGACGCCGAGCCTCGCCGGGCCGGCGAGCCGGCCTCGCCGGGGGCCGGTCGCCGGCCATGGCCGAGGCCGGCGACCGGCCAAAAGAAGAAAAAAAGGAAAAAGGAAAAAGGAAAAAAAAAAGAAAAAAGAAAAAAAGGAAAAATAAATAATAAAAATAAGAAAGAAAATAGAAAATAAAAATAAAAATATTAAAAAATTAAAAGAAATAAAAAAATTATACAAACTTACCAAACGTGTTTCTATTCTTTTTTATTTTCGGGAAATGCATTTACTAAACGCGTTTTTTTTGTTCAAAAATTGTTCCCCGGAACAGAAACACTTTTTTTTATTTCTGTTCCTAGAAACAATTTTTAAACAGAAACGTTACCAAACGCACCCTTAGTCTCCCACTTCATAGATACCGTATCTTCTGGGCATCATCAACCCAATTCTATCGCACCTAAGTTTGTGGGAAGAGAAGACCAGGTGGGGGATAGTAATGTGTTTTTTTTTTGACTAAATTACAAGTTTCCGCAGCTCGAAAGGCCCAGACTTCGTGTTGAATTTCATGACTAAACTCGAGGGAACAAAAAAGGTATGATTTGCTTTACATTACTTTGAAGGGTTACTGTGTTTCGTCTGTGGCGTTAACGTGGTTTGGCAATAGTGGGGGCGTTTGTGACCGCGTCAATCTGAAAAATTTCTACTAGGTGGTCACATGTAAATACTATTATCTAAAAGATTTTTGTAGCATATGTTGACGAAGTAAAATTTTCTTTAAACGAATGCTCTTGAGATCGTGACATGTATACTCATTGGCGTTTACAAAATATGGCAATGGATCGATATCTCAATCTCAAATGAGAAAATTATCAAAAAAATCTTAAAGTTATTGTACTTGTGTCAATTTAGTCTTAAACATCTTTTCACATTTTGCCATGATAGTCCATCTGGCCAATTGTAATTGAAAATCGCTAATATGAATGTTAGCTATTTTATATAGCATAACCAATGTTGATATGGCTTATGACTGACGAGAGTTGGCCGATGACTCTTGTCAGACTTAGTAGAAAAAAAGGAAAAGTAAAAAAATTTACAAATTTCAGAAATTTTTTATAAAAATTATTCACGTGAAAACTGGCCACCCTACGTGGCACTATTAGTTTCCACGTTTGTAACTTTCGGCTAAAGTTGGTCAAATGGACTCGATTGTTAAAACAAGAAAAGTTTAGAACTCAATTGACACAATTGAAAGATTTGTTACTGAATTGGTATAAATACAATAATTTGAGTATTTTTTCGGTAATTTTTCCCGACCTCAACTATGCTCGTGTGAAGAGAAATGCTAGATTGGCGCTTGGCGATGTTTATATACCTGCTATTAAATAAAAGAAATTGTAGGAGCTATTGTCAATGAACTTTAACCATAATATCTTGATGTCCTTGCCACATTTACTTATTAGCTTTCTACAAAAGGAAGAGTTAATTTTGGGGTGTTGTGCAATTCATAGTTATTTTCGCGTTCCTCCACTGCAATTTTTCTCAAATCAAGTCTCCTTATCGTCTCTTAATGAGGAGGGCATGTCCCCTCTTTATGCATATGCTCCAAATAAACACCTAAAATGCAATCATTTTCTTAAATAAAAGCTTGCAGTGGATATTGCTTCAAATAAGAGCTTAAAATGTCATCATTTTATCAAATAAGGGTATAAAGGCGGATCTTATTTTAAATAAAGGCCTGAAGTGCCTATTTCAATCTCAAAGAAGGGCTTGAACTAACCGATTGTGAAAGGCAATTTTGTCTTTTAAAATTTTTAAATTTTTCCTTTTTTCTTTCTTTTTTTTTGTTTTTTTCTTTTCACGAAAAAACAAAACAAAAGGAAAACATTGACCGCCACCCCATCGCTGGTGGGGAGGTGACGAAGGTCGGCGGGATCACTGGTGCTTTGGCGAGGGTCGGCGACCCTCGCCACCTCACCGGAAGTAGGATAGGGCGGCGATCCTCTCCTAAATTTGGGTGAGGGTCACCACCCAAGGTCTGGAGGCGTTGGGCGGGGGCATCTAGGCCTTCGTGAGTGCTGGCAACCCTTGCCTAGATTTGGGAGAGGGTTGTTGCCCTTTGCCACTTCTAGGCGTCAATGATTCCATTGGCCTTCATCACCGTCCCATCAGCGATGGGGTTGTGGCCAACTCTCCTGCTTGTGTTTTTCATTTTTTAATTTTTTTAATTTTTTTTAATCTAATTTGATTTAAATTTAATTTGTGTTTGGATGAAAATATCCCTTATTGGCCTAAATATTTTTTTGGCCAGCGAGACAAGGCCCCTATTTGAAATAGCCATATGTGGCAATTTCAGGTTTTTATTTGAAATAATGTCAATTTCAAATCTTTATTAGAGAATATGAAAGCACTTTGGGCCATAATTTGGAATTTTCCTTGCATACGTTGGACACGCACCTTGAATATCGACATAGGTTTGGTCGTCCTCCTTACACTCGTTAAATAGTTACATAAAGAGTTTGCACTTTTAAAGTATCATATTTCTTTGTATTGATTGTAGTCAATACTTTGATAAAAACATTCCATATTATTAAATCTCATCTTTAGGAGGAGGGCAAAAGTTTCTGTAAATTGTCAAATGCAAAAAAATTCTATATCCAGGCCACTGATCAAGTTTTGGTTTTAGTCATGTGAGCTTGGAGTTTTCTATTATGAGAAAAGCTTGCTTGTCATTAAGAAGAACCTCCATGATAATATACGTTGAACAAGGTTCATGGATCGGTTGGCCTATACCCTCTCTTTCAAAGTGACACTGGGATGCGGTTATGTGTGATTAGGGCTATCAAAATGGGTACTAAATCCATATTTTAACCCATAGTTATTATAATGAGTCACATATGAGTCACCTCAAGCTTATATCATAGAATATAATGGGGATAAGTACACTAATGGTGTCATAAGTTGTGTATGGCGCTCACTTTGGTGCCAAAAGTTTCCGCCAGATCACTTAAGTGCCAAATCGGAGGAAAAACAATCACTTTGGTGCCATCAATGACAAATTCCGGCCAAAATAATTACGTGGCATTTATATTTAAAAAAAATCGAGAAGCCTTTTAAACGATGTCGTTTTTCGTCTTCCTTAAGAAAAAGATGTCATTTTGCCGTCCTACGTGGATAGCCTCACAAAAACGATGCCGTTTTTTAAATTTTATTTGGAGATTGAAATTAGGGTTTTTTTGTCCGCCATTACTCGTCCGCCGTCGCTTGGCCACCGTCCCTCGGCTACCGTCGCTCAGCCGTTGTCCCTCGGCCATCGTCACTCAGCCGCCATCCCTTGACCTCCATTGTAGTAGCTTGCCACAGCAAGACAAAAGAAAAAAAAAACGAATAGAAAATCCCGAGAGAGAGGGAGGTGTCGACGATGAGGGCGAAGGAGGGGATGGCGAGGCCATGGTCGCCGCCTTCGTAGCAGCTGGCTTTGCCGACAACCTCTGTGGCATTCCAGATTTTCGTGGCTACCATTGGCCGGATCGCTCGTGCTTCTGGAGATTCTTCGAGCTCGCATTTCCTTTGCACCCAACGATATTCCTTGGGAGAAGGCAGTGGTGGGGCTGAGATTCGGGGATTTGAAAGGTTGATAAGGTGATTGAAAAATGGGGGAAAACTACTAGGGGAGGGCGGAGGCGAATGCGTGATTTCTTTTCTGGAAAATTACTGGTGTTGCTGGTTCTGCGCTGCTGGTGTTGTTGGTTCGGCGCCGTTGGTGTTGCTGGATCTGTTCGGGGAAGAAGACGAATCTGCTTGGGGAAGAAGACGACACAAAACGGCGTCGTTTGGGGATTTAGGGTTTTGAATTTGGGGGAAAGACAGAAAACATCGTCGTTTTGATGTTAGGATGCTAAAACGACGTCGTTTGAAGGCCTAAGTGCTCTAATGGAAACTCCGGCGAGCCACATCAGCATAAGAAATTAATAAAAAAAAGGCCACGTAAGATTTCCGGCCGATCAGATCGGCGTTGGCACCAAAGTGAGCGTTTGTCAAATTTTTTGGCACTTAAATGATCCGACGGAAATTTTTGGCACAAAAGTGAGCGCCGTACACAACTTATGGCACAATTAGTGTACTTATCCCAATATAATGGGTTTTGAAAAGTAAACAAAAAAAAATAAAATTGGGTGTTAGTGGGTTAGTTAAAAATCCAGTTTCAATGCAAGTTAAGCAATCTGAGCTCATCGTTCTCCCTCCTTCGATTTCACCATCGTGAATCTCTGTCTTGGTGAGCTCTCTCCTTTCTCTTTGATCCCGACTAATCAGCATTGTCGCCACCCCGACGGCCTATCTCCGGCGCAGTTGCCACTCATCTCTAGTTGCCTGTCTCCGGATCGAAGTTTGTCTAGAGATTTTTACGGGTTCTCTACTTTTTGACGATGGGTACTCTGCGCAAGTGATTTCTGCATATCGCTTTGGTGATAGTTTGGCAAATGGAGAGAGAGTTCTACATTTCGCTCATCTGGGTGTTCCTCTTTTATTTGTGCTTCAAGAAAATTTTGATCCTTTTCTTGTTCTTCTGGGATCGTTTGCATTAACGCATATGGGCTCTATATTTTATTCTTGCGCTTCTGAGACTTCGCGGGTAGCAAATTAGTAAACCGACTATTAAGTGGTCAGTGTTGAGGATATTTCGAAATTGTAATAGATGTCTTCGTGCTTCTTTCTACTCCTTTTGACGACGGACTTAAATGAGAAATTGAATGAGTTTGGCGACTTGGTAATCTTGGTGTAGTTTCAATTTTGTTGACCTCATTTAACGGAAGCCCTTTTGGGTAATGTCTAGAAGGACCACTCGAAGCGATGGTAAGTAAATAGATGATCTTGCGTTGACGTGATTCATGAATGACGTGATTCATGAACTAGTGCAAGTAATGAAGAAGGGAGTATGTATCGGTGTAAACGGGTTATGAATCAAATTCTCGCTCCTTATCTGCTAACGTAGGGGGCGATATTAGGGTTTGCCATTGAGCTGCACGTGACATGCTTCTGGCAATATAATCCGGATGTTGCTCTCGCGCATACGCTTACTTCTTTGAACTGGATTATGGAGAAATGCATCATCAGTTTTGCCTGAAATTAGACGGAACCGGCCTACCCTTAAAGAAAATTAACCACGGAACTGGAGACACGGAGTGATCTCCTATTAGTTTTGGCTGAAACTGAACGGACGGATTCTTTGCTCACCTCTGCACTCGTAGCTCACCCTAAGCTCTCCAAGGTCGGGCCAGACAGGTAGAAGCTCCAGGACGTCCTGTTTGTCCCCAGATCTTCTGATCGGGATCAAATACACATTGATCCAACACAGCATCGAGGAGCTCAGGAAGGCGACCGGGAATTTTAGAAAAGACACCAGGATAGAGAGATCAGTCTACAAGGGTTTGATTGACACTGTCGAAGTGATGATCAAAGGAAGCAACGTCAAAGAGACCCATCGGGTCATCGATGTGCACTCAAAGATCAATCACATCAATGTCTTGACTTTGCTTGGCGTTTGTTACGACGAAACGAGTGATGATTCTCAGTGTTACCTCATCTTTGAGTACTCGAGCAATGGAAGCTTAAGGGATTGCTTGTCTCGGCTGGGAAATCCTCTCCATTGGCACCGCCGGACCCAAATCGCTTTTGACGTCGGGACAGGGCTTCATTATCTACATCACTGCATATTTCCTTCTTATGTTCACATGAATGTGAACAGTAGGAACATTTTCATCATGTCCAACTGGAGAGCGAAGCTAGGGAACATCGCCCCAACGACTGCTATTGGCTCCTCAAAAGGAAACGACCACGACACTTCGATCAGTTTCGATGGATGGATTGCGCCGGAGCACATGCTTAATGGAGCGGTCTCCGAGTGTTAAAGAACAGAGGTCAAAACCACAGTCTACAAATGCTGATGGAAGAAAAGAGACAGAGCAAAACAAGCTAAAGCAAGAACAGAGCAAAGTAAGCTGAAGCTGAAACAGGGCAGAGCTCGGAATAAGGAAAAAAAAACTGAGTCAGCGATCTATGAAAAAGTCAAAGAAGAAAAACAAAGGCTGAGCTGGTGATCCGTGAAGAAGCTGAGTTGGCAATCCAGAAACGGAAGATTGACTGCAGCCACTCCAAGAGCCGTACATGTGTCAATATAACAGTATAGTTAGTTTGATGATTCAATCTTGTAACAAAAGGTTGTTAAGTCAGTTTGAAAGGTGGTTTTGGAACGAAGATATATAAAGCTTCGTCATTGTAGAAGGGGAGATAGAACAGATCATTCTCCCAAGTCTCTCAGTTGCTTTCTTTTTTCTTTGAAGTAGAAATACAGTAGATTGTATAGATTGAGAGGAAAGAAGAGAAGTAGTCTTGTTCGATGTATTGATCATTCTGTTCTATCAATATACAGAGTTCATTTCTTCATATACAGTTCATTCTTGAGTTCTGCATCTTCACACCGAGAAAGTGGACGTTTTTGCTTTCGGAGTGGTCTTGGTAGAGCTGATTTCAGGTCAAGTGGACATCGATGGCAGACAGTTCAAGGAGTCCATCTGGTTTTTGGCAGGGGGAGGGAACGAAGGTGGGTGTTTTGAGCAACTGAGGGGCTTCATGGATCCGTGTCTAAAGGAGGATTATCCCCGCCGAGGCCTTGTGCTTAGCAGTTTTGGCCAAGGCTTGTGTCGAAGACGACCCCATGCATAGGCCATCCATGGAGGATGTGACGAAAGTGCTTGGGAGGATGGTCTGATTGGAGACAGTGCGCGCATTTTGATCTTAAGAGTCCAAGTGTACCACATGTCACATTTACATGATACATTCATTAGTAAATTTTAACTGAACTGCTGTATAAATTGTCAAATGAGAGATAAAGTACAATATTCGAGACTTGATTAAGGTTAAGCATCAATTCCACGTTCAAGTTTTTTTCTTTCTGAAACGCACTTAGTTTTCTGAAGTTTCACGATTCATTTGATGTTTCATTCAAGTACTTGCACTGTTCTGTCTAACAAAGGTTATGTACATGGACAGAACCATTTGACATTTAGGCTGTGTGACATGTCATAGACAGGTTATTTGACCAAATCTGCCTTGTATAAGTTAAATCGTTTATGTTGTATGGGGATCAAAACTATTGAAATTACCATGCAATCGTGAGAACACATGACTGACAATTCAGTATAGATCTTCTTTAGTAAGCTACCGAATATCAATCCTCGATTAACTCTCTCGCTCTATCATTGTAGAAGAAGCATGCGGGTTCTTTTTTTTTTATCTCAGGAGCATATTAACTGTCATGATATCAAAGAAATAATCTGGATAATCATAACTGCAGGTAATGATAAACTGAGAAACCGATGAGCATACACGAGGGGAACGAAATCTCTGGCCGCTCTAATATATGATTAAGTATCCTCTAATCAACTTCTGCAACTATTTTCTAGCCTGTCAATTACATTATATCATCACTGAAAGCTCTGCGTTGTCCACTAATGAGGGCATTCACGGATTCTCACTTTCTAATTCGTCGTTGGTTGGACTAAATAGCTGCACCGGGCGCCTGTTTATGGGTTGCAATGGCCTGGCGTTGAATTCAGAGTCCTGCAAAAGCAACAAACGAGTCTTTGCTTTCACGATAATTCAACCTTGTCGCTGACATTTGAAAAGCCAAGTAAAGACCGAAACTCACATCGCGAACAGCTTCGCGCAGTAACTTCACTTGCTCTCTTGTCACAGTTCTCACCTGATCACACAGCAAAGCAGAAGTAAATTTTATGAATTAAGCTTATATTGAAAGTCCGGCAACGTTACATTAGGGGCCGTCGAGAGAACCAGAACCATCATGTCTGTAATTTACTTGAGCAGTCCCAAAAAAGTTATTTCTCCTGTGGGAACAGTTTTAATTTAACAAAAACAGAAGTGCTCTATGTTTCCAATCCAAGAAACAAGATCTGAAGTGAAAGAAAACGAAACTGCAGACCTTCTGAACGATGATCCAGAGAACATTTTGAGTGCAGGGAGGCACCGTAAGAGAGCCCACGTATCTGTAGTACTTTCTGCTTCCAATCTTTATGTGTTTCGGGTTCACTATTCCGACGGTTCTCTCAGCTCCATCGGTATCGGCGATTCCTTGTATGCGTTTCATCATCTACATATCAAAATTCATTGAAAAAATTTATGTTGTGTTTTGAGCACATAAACCAAGTACTAAATTTCGACGACAAAAAAAATCCCAAGTGTACCGTTGACAAGAAAGTATCGGGTTGGCCCAGCTTGTACATGACTCCTACCACAGCAACTTTGCCTTCGGGGCTATCGTGAACCATGTGTAGCTCAAGATCGAACCTGTTAATTGAGTCAGTAAGAAAAAAATTTGAACTTTTCTCAGTAACGCGGTCATGGGTCTTTGATCTTTGTAATAGAATAACGGCCAATTAGTAAAAGAAAGAAACGAAGAGATCACCTTCTGCCATTAACGGCGTGCTCAGAGGGCGAGTGCCAATGGGATTGCTTCAGCAAATACTGGGTTCCATTCACATAAATGGATCCTGCATCTCCATCCCACCTCAACTGCATAAACTCACAGAACAAACCATGCTCATCATGGTCCCATCCGATGAAAGTGGAACTGTCAAGTGTCACTTCTATAAAACTTTGTCTTTTGAAGAATGTCATCATAACAACATTTATAGTTACAGATCAAGAAAGGCAAGCCTTTCTTGTTCTTTGATTAAAGTCATAACAGAGATCGAACATGGTGACAGTGACTAATCCTACCATGATGTCATGTCCCCTGTTCTTAAGCGTGGCATTGGAGGCTTTGTAGCACCTCTTCAGTCTTCCCAAACTGGCCACCACTTGAACCCTCTCGCTCAAGAGATCGATCGGCGACTGCATCGATCCGTTCCTGCACATTTCCCACTCCCTCCTGATCTCTCCCCACCGAGCCGGACCTCTCTCACTCCCAGCATCGTAGTTAAATTCGCTCTCGTCCTCTGCAGCATCAAAGAGACCAAATGTTACTAAAATCCACGTCAAGCTTACAATTCATATGAACTGAGAAAGGGGTGAAGCCTTTGCAGGCTGAAACCCACCAACTTCTTCTGATTTTGTGAGGCCAACATGAAGAGCAAGAACGAGGAAGATAGTGCAAAGCAAGATTTGGGTCGCCAAGAATTTCATCTTTCCTCTTTTTTTGTAGTGCTGGGTGTCCCATGTTGTGGTAGAGATGCTTCTTTATATAAGGAACTTGTTACAGTGGATGGAGCGCTTGAACATACGACGTTGGGAGGACTTGGCAGTCTGAATGCATAGACGACTCGGGGAGACGTTTGAAATTGCCGGTCAACGTTTCGTCACCAAGAAGTTTATTACAAGAAAACAAGAGCATGTGCAAACGATGAAGAAGATGGAGTTCACGTGTTTGGCGAATTTTTTGAGAACTCTTTTACACTCGAGCACAAGTGATTGGACAGGCCATGCATAGATAAATAAACGAGGCCCTGTTTTTTGGTTTGTCTCGTTAAAGTTCTGTATTACTCCATCATTACGTAATGGCAAATGTCAGTGGCCTAGGAAAAAAAATTACTTCGTAGAAGACTCGCGAGTCCGCATCCCAAGCTTTAGCAAATAAAAAAGAAGAAGCCTATTTTAAGAATACCGACATACTTGTGCCTCGGTCAGCATGCGATTCACCATTCTCACATTAACGTTTTAATCATCAATAAAAATTTATATCTAAACATTTTTGTGGACAATAAATATATATATCGTTCATTCATTTGTATAAATTATAAAAATAAATTATTTTAAAAAAATATTTTATAAATCATTCATTTTTCATAAAGTAAACCAAGCCTTCAATACTATGAAAAAGTGTAAAATACAAATCGTGTTTGTTTTGCATTCATTTGTAGAAAGTCTGAGTTAGAAGCCCTAGAAGATCATACATGACAAGAAACGTTGAGATCTCACTTATCCACGAGCATTAGGAGACTTGCCTAAGCTGAATCCCATAAAGGGAATTTATTGCTGAAAATTTCATATTTGGTTGAATCCACTTGTGATTTGCAAGGGGCAAGAGTAAATTAGGGAAAAATGTCAAAAAAGTCATAAACTTATTATCAATTTAATCTTAAACCTTTTAATAGCACCAATTTAATTATAAACTTTTTGACCTTGAGCCAAGTAAATTTTTTCTGCTAATTTTGATCGGACATTGTTGATGTGGATGTCGGATGGCCTACGTGGTATGGCCCGCATTGATGTAATTTAATATTTTTTCATTTTCATTTTTTTTATTTTACTTTCTCTTTCTTTATCCCCTTCCCCTTTCTCCAATTGGTTGCCGAACCTTGGCAACTCGCCAAAGGCAAGGGTTAGTGAGGTCATGCCTTACCCAACCCTTAGCAAGGCTCAAGCCCTCACAAGAGGCCGTGAGGGTGGCTTAACATTGGGCTGGCGAGGGTCGAGCCTTGCCTGTGACCTCAGTGATTGGCCGGAGGAAGGGAAAGGACAAAAAGAAAGAAAGAGAAAGAAAAAAATGAATACATAGTTTAAAAAATTATTAAAAATTATTCACGTCAATACTAGCTAGGCATGCCATATAGGCCGGTTGGCTAGCAATATCCGGCCAAAATTAACCGGAAGGATTGAATTGGCTTTATATTAAAAAGGTTTAAATTTAAAATTAAATTGGCATCATTAAAAAATTTAGGAATAAATTGATATTATGCAATAGGTTTAGAACTTTTCGGACACTTTTCCTGAGTAAATCATATTTTCAATATTAGCATCATTTATTTGGACATCGATACTCATAGAGTTGATTAATTTCGACAACAGCGAATCTAAAAGTAATCTCTAATTTAAATTGACATGAAAACTTATTTTTTTCACTTGCAATATACGAATTTGACTCATCACTTTACGAACGAATTATTCATACTCTGCCATTGTTTTTTTCACAAATATTGATTTAGCTTCTCTCTCTCTGCAAACGATGAAGAAAATAGAGTTGACGTGTTTGACAAGTTTTTTTTTACACTTGAGCAGAATTCGTTGAATAGGCCCTGTATAAATTGATTGTTATATCTTCCTGGGAATGAATTGCCAAAAAGGAGCATTTGTTTTGTTTCATTAAAGTCCTGCATTACTGCATCAGTGCGTAATGGCTAATGTCAATGGCCTAAGAAAAAATTTCCTTTGTAGAACTCGCGAGTCCGAGCGGAATTCCAAGCTTTAGAATAAAATAAAACCTAATTTGATAATGAAATATATGGATCAACATAGTCGTGCCCGGTCAGCATGGTTGTCATCATCCTCACATGAAGGCCCATTTCACATTAACTTGTAAATTTCAATGAGATTTCAGTACAGAGACTTTTTTTTTCCAACAAGATGACATTGGATTTTGTAGAAAAAGGTAATATCGTTTGAGAAAGGAAGCACTGATGATGTGATTTATCACCATAATCACGCTTTTGATAATGACTTGACCATGCTTAGAGTTCTACCAACTACAGCGGATTCGATCTCCACCCACCCAAAATGGACCTCCATTTATTTCTTCCATTCAAATTGGTTGAACAAAATCAATTTCTTGATAGTCACGTGAAACATTTTGATCTTTTATTTGCTTTATTAGTAAAACTTATAAATCGTGCCGTGTCACATACGGAAAGATATTTTATCTACACGTCACATTACATGGTAATGTCACGTAAAGAAGAGAGGGGTTTTAAAATTGAAGTGTAAAAGTTGATTGGAATGCAAATGATTTATTGAAAACCAACTTTAAACTTGGAAAACGTGGTGCTTAAAAAAAAAAAAAAAATTTAAAAAAAGTTTTTAAAAAAGAGAAAAACATCAAAAAGTTAAAATATTATTAAAAAAGTGTCACATCAGCGCTATTCATCCACATCAGTAATTTCCAATCAAAATTGGCTGGATAGACTAAATTGATAAGAAACGAAAATATTTAGGACTGAATTAACAAAGTTAAAAGATTTAAGACTGAATTGGTAAAAGTGCGTTAGGTTTATGATTTTTTGGACAATTTTTCTGAAAATTTTATAAAAATTAATACCAACCATTTTGGTTGTGGTCTCACCAAATCTTACTTGTATTGGAGTAGGAAGTTCTGAGTTCAAATGTTTCTAGGCTTTTCTTTGCCTCCCCAATTATATATTTCCACGCTTTAGACTTATGCCAAAGTCCAGCTTACGTGTGAGGAGGAGTGTTAAAGATAATTAAAAATCAAACCACGCCTTCATCAATTTTTAGAATAGTTAGCTGTGCCCAACAAAATCTTATCTCTAGAAGACCACTCGAGGCGATGGTATAATGGAATGCCTTCTCTTCATAATGCCGGTTGCATGTCCATGGGAATAACAAGAGGTCTTGTCCTGTCAAATGCAGAACGAGGCCAGCCACTGCAAGTAAGTAGACAGATGATCTTGCGTTGACGTGATTCATGAACTAGCGCAAGTAATGAAGAAGGGAGCTATTTGATTGTCGAAATATGTATCGGTGTGAACCGGTTATGAATCAAATTCTCGCTCCTTATCTGCTAACGTAGGGGGAGATATTAGGGTTTGCCATTGATCTACCCGTGACATGCTTCTTGCAATACAATCCGCATGTCGTTCTCGCGCATACGCTTACTTCTCTGAACTGGATTATGGAGAAATGCATCATCAGTTTTGCCTGAAATTAGACGGAACCAATCTATCCTTACAGAAAATTAACCACGGAATGGGAGACGCGGAGTGGTCTCCTCTTAGTTTTGGCTGAAATTGAACGGACGGATTGTTTGCTCACTGATTCGTCTTCAACGAGCTGTCCACGGACACGCGCGTCTCTCCGAGTCCCCGAGCTTGACGATGTCCATCACCTTGCGGGCGAGCACCACTGCCCTCTTCGATCTTCTTCAACGTGCAGGCAGTTGAGAGGGCCGTTGACCCTGGAATTTGGGCGAGCGTCGCCTCCCCACTCTAGATTTGAGCAAGGGTTGTTGTTGGTTGTTTGTGTGTAAAACAAACAAATTGTGGTTTTCCTTATCTTACATCGAAAAGTTGGGAGGAGATGGACTAATTTATGAGTATGAGCCTTTTCTAGCATATTCAAAGAAAATGTGAAGTGTGAGTTAGACCTCACAATTACGGGTGCGCTATTACTAGGCACACTTAACACTTTGCATATTTGCGTGCCACGTAGGCCGGTTGGCTAGCAATCTCCGGCCAAAATTAGCAAGAAGGACTAAATTGACTTTATATTAAAAAGTTTAAAATTAAATTGGTATTATTAAAAGATTTAGGGATAAATTGACATTAATACAAATACATTTAGGACTTTTTGGACATTTTTCTTGAGCAAATCATATTTTCAATGTTAGCATCATATTTGGACATCGATGCTTATATAGTTGATTATTTTTTATAGCAGCGAATCCAAAAGTAATCTCTAATTTAGATTAATGGGTAATACTAGAGATGTTGAGATCGAAATAAAAACTTATTTTTTTCACTTGCGATATACGAATTTGACTCGTCACTTTACGAACGGATTATTCATACCCTGCCATTATTCTTTCAGAAATATTGATTTGGCTTCTCTCTCTCTGCAAGCGATGAAGAAGAGTCCTGCATTTTTGCAGGAGTCGTTGGATAAGCCCTGCATAAATTAACTGTTATATCTTCCTGGGAATGAAAAGCCAAAAGACAGCATTTGTCTTGTTTCATTAAAGTCCTGCATGTCCGCGTCATTGCGTAATAGCAAATGTCCATGGCCTAGGAAAAAGTTTACTTTGTAGAAGAAGATTCGTAAGTCCGAGCGGAATTCCAAGCTTTAGAATAAAAAAACCCTAATTTGAGAATGAAAGATATGGACCAACATAGCCGTGCCTCGGTCAGCATGGGAGTCATCATCCTCACATGAAGGCCCATTTCACATCTACTTGAAAATTTCAATTAGATTTTAGTAGAGTGATTTTTTTTTCCTACATGATGAGGTCATTTATCACCATAATCATGCTTTGAGATCTACCGACTACAGCGGATTCATTCTCCACCCACCCAAAATGGACTTCCACCTATTTCTTCCATTCAAATTGATTGAACAAAATCAATTGCGTGAAACATTTGGATCTTTTATTTGGTTTATTAATAAAACTTATAAATTGTGCCGTGCCACATATGGAAAGATATTTTTTCTACACGTCACATCACATGTGATGTGACCTGTAAAAGAAGCGAGGGGTCTTTAAATTGAAACGTGAAAGTTAATTAGAATGCAAATGATTTATTGAAAACCAACATTAAACTTGGGAAAAGAAATTACTACGTGGAGCTTAAAAAAAATCAACTGCCGTAGTTGGCCGGACATTCAGCCCATAGCTTTAAAAAATTATGGCAGCGTGGAAGAAGTCTTCATGCTGAAAATTTTAGTCTCCCACTTCATAGATACGGTACCTTCTGGGCATCATCAACCCAATTCTATCGCACCTAAGTTTGTGGGAAGAGAAGACCAGGTGGGGGATAGTAATGTGTTTTTTTTGACTAAATTACAAGTTTCCGCAGCTCGAAAGGCCCAGACTTCGTGTTGAATTTCATGACTAAACTCGGGGGAACAAAAAAGGTATGATTCGCTTTACATTACTTTGAAGGGTTACTGTGTTTCGTCTGTGGCGTTAACGTGGTTTGGCAATAGGGGGGCGTTTGTGACCGCGTCAATCTGAAAAATTTCTACTAGGTGGTCACATGTAAATACTATTATCTAAAAGATTTTTTTAGCATATGTTGAAGAAGTAAAATTTTCTTTAACCGAACGGTCTTGAGATCGTGACATGTATACTCATTGGCGTTTACAAAATATGGCAATGGATCGATATCTCAATCTCAAATGAGAAAATTATCGATTTTTTTTTTTTAAAATTTATTGCACTTGTGTCAATTTAGTCTTAAATCTCTTTTCACATTTTGGACTATGGCCAATTGTAATTGGAAATCGCTAATATGAATGTCAGCCATCTTACATAGCATAACCAACGTTGATATGGCTTATGATTGGCAAGAGTTGGTCGATGACTCTCATCAGACTTAATAGAAAAAAAGGAAAGGTAAAAAAATTAGAAAAATTCAGAAATTTTTTATAAAAATTATTCACGTCAAAACCAGCCACCCTACGTGGCACTATCAGTTTCCATGTTTGTAACTTTTGGCTAAAGTTGGTCAAATGGACTCAATTATCAAAACAAAAAAAAAGTTTAGAACTTAATTGACACAATTGAAAGATTTGTTACTGAATTCGTATAAATACAATAATTTGAGTATTTTTTTGGTAATTTTTCCCAACCTCAACTATGCTCGTGTGAAGAGAAATACTAGATTGGCGCTTGGCGATGTTTATGTACCTGCTATTAAATAAAAGAAATTGTAGGAGCTATTGTCAATGAACTATAACCATAATATCTTGATATTCTTGCCACATTTACTTATTAGCTTTCTACAAAAGGAAGGGTTAATTTTGGGTTGTCGTGCAATTCGTAGTTATCTTTGCGTTCCTCCACTGCAATTTCTCTCAAATCAAGTCTCCTTATCATCTCTTAATGAGGAGGGCATGTCCCCTCTTCATGCATACGTGGGAAAATCCAAATAAGCGCCTCAAGTACATTTATTTTCTCAAATAAAGGCCTATAGTGAATATTGTTTCAAATAAGGGCATGAAGTATAATCATTTTCTTGAATAAGGGTCTAAAGCGGATCTTATTTTAAATAAAGGCTTGAAGTGCCTATTTCAAACTCAAAGAAGGGCTTGAACTAACCGATTGTGAAGGGCAATTTTATCTTTTAAAATTTTTAATTATTCCTTTTTTCTTTCTTTTTTTCTGTTTTTTTTTTCTTTTCATGAAAAAAAAAAAACAAAAGGAAAACATCGACTGCCGCCCCATTGCCGGTGGGGAGGTGGCGAAGGTCAACAGGATCACCGATGCTTTGGCAAGGGTCACTGGTGCTTTGGCAAGGGCTGACGACCCTTGCCACCTCACTGAAAGTAGGATAGGGCGGTGATCCTCTCCTAAATTTGGGCGAGGGTCGCCACTTAAGGTCTGGAGGCGCTGGGCGGGGGCATCTAGGCCTGCGCGAGTGCTGGCAACCTTTGCCTAGATCTGGGAGAGGGTCGCTGCCCTCTCCCACTTCTAGGCGTCAATCATCCCATCGGCCTTCATTCCTGTCCCATCGACGATGGGGTTATGGCTAGCTCTCCTGCTTGTGTTTTTCATTTTTTAAAGTTTTTTTTTTAATTTTTAATCTAATCTGATTTAAATTTAATTTGTGTTTGGACGAAAATATTCCTTATCGGCCTGAATATTTTTTGGCCAGCGAGACTAGGCCCTTATTTGAAATGCCATATGTGGCTATTTCAGGCTTTTATTTGAAATAATGTCCATTTCAAATCTTTATTAGATTAAATGAAAGCACTTCGGGCCCTAATTTGGAATTTTCCTTGCATACGTTGGACACGCACCTTAAATATCAACATAGGTTTGGTCGTCCTCCTTACACTTGTTAAATAGTTATATAAAGAGTTTGCACTTTTAATGTATCGTATTTCTTTGTATTGATTGTAGTCAATACTTTGATAAAAACATTCCTTATTATTAAATCTCATTTTTGGTCGTCCTTCTTACCCTCGTTAAATAGTTATATAAAGAGTTTGCACTTTTAATGTATCATATTTCTTTGTATTGATTGTAGTCAATACTTTGATAAAAACATTCCATATTATTAAATCTCATTTTTATATTTATTATGGAGACAAAAAATCAGGAGCAAAAAGTGATAAGACTACAGAGGAGACTTAATTTCCAGCACTGTTTCTTAGTACATCCAGAACGTACAGCAGGGGGTCTAGCACTGTTTTGGGATGATCAGGTACTTCTTTCAATCGACTCTTCCATGGAAAATGTTATATTCACTCAATGCCAACTACAAGCAGACAACCAGCGCATGCACATCACATTTACACATGCCCCAAATGAATTTCAGGAGAGAATTAGGCTATGGGAGCATATTCACAGAGCAAGTTTATGCTATCATTTACCTTGGTTGTGCATTGGTGATTTTAATGAAATCCTGTATCACTGGGAGAAAGTAGGCAAGAAAAGAGCAGAAACTTACCGACTTACGGCTTTCCGAGACTTCCTGCATAAGTGCTCTTTGCTGGACTTAGAGTGTAAGGGGTGTGCATTTACTTGGACAAATAACAGAGAAGGGGAAAATCTGGTTAAAAAACGTTTAGACAGAGCCTTATGTAATTCAGAATGGCGCATTACCTATCCCACAGCAGATTGCATAGCCTTACCAGCTATTGGTTCTGATCATACCCCAATCATCATTTCAACAAGCTTACCGAAGAAAAGGAAGGGGAGGATCTTCAAATATGAAGCTTTCTGGTCAGAAGAGGAGGAATGTGTGCATCTTGTCAGGGATACTTGGGAAGAATCTGCACTCCAACAGCTTAATGTGGTGGAAAAACTGCAAGCAGTGTCAAAGAAGTTGCTGAAATGGAGTCAAAACCGGTTTACCAATGCCAAAAAGAGGATTGCTTGGCTGAATTGTGAACTGAAACACATAATGAACAGCATAGAAGTACCTCAAGAAAGTAATGCAGCAAAAGAATTAATAAAAGAAATTGACCAGTTGTGGAGACAAGAAGAAACGTACTGGGGCATGAGGTCAAGAGTTAATTGGTTAAAATGGGGGGACAAAAATACCAAATATTTCCATGCAACAACCATTCAGAGGAGAACCAGAAACCAGATTTCATTGCTGAAAAATACAGAAGATGTTTGGGTGCGCGAGGAACGAAGTTAAAAGAGATGACGAGCACTTATTTTCAGAAGTTATATGAAACGGTGGGGCATCGAGATTTTCAGCCTATTCTACAACAAATCCCAGCTTCGGTGAATGAGAGAATGAATCAAAGTTTGGTGGAATCTGTCAGTATGGAGGAGATTACGAAGGCTATGCAACAATTGGGAGCCCATAAAGCTCCAGGACCTGATGGTATGCATGGCTTATTTTTCAGAAAGCATTGGCCAGACATTAGCCAGGACATACTAACAGAAATACAGCACTTCTTTACCACTGGTTACCTCAACCCTGACCTCAATCAAACACTTATAACCCTCATTCCCAAACTTCCAAACCCAGAAAAGTTGGAACAATACCGCCCCATCAGCCTTTGCAATTTCATTTATAAAATCATCTCAAAAGTGCTGTCCAACAGACTGAAACCTCTATTACCACAACTCATCGCAGAAGAGCAGAGTGCATTTGTGGGGGGGGAGACAAATACAAGACAATATACTAATTGTACAGGAAGTTCTCCACAGATTACGAACTCGGGAGCGAAAAAAGAGATTTCAAGCAGTTCTAAAACTAGATATGCAGAAGGCGTATGATCGGATTGAATGGGATTTCCTCAGAGCATGCTTAACTAAAATGGGCTTCTGTGAACAATGGGTACAATGGGTGATGCAATGCGTTTCAACAGTTACGTTCAGTGTAAACTTTAATGGGGAACTCCTGCCTTCTTTCAAGCCAACAAGAGGGATTCGCCAAGGTGACCCACTATCCCCATACCTCTTTATAATTGTGGCCAATGTTCTATCTTCTATGATGAAAAAAGCTGTAGCCGAGGGTACACTCAGAGGAATTAAGATGAATACTAGCTGTCCTACTCTCTCACATCTGTTATTTGCGGATGATTCTATCTTTTTCCTCAATGGCACAATCTTAGAGTGTCAAAATTTGGCAACTATCCTACACGAATATTGCTTTGCTTCTGGTCAGGCCATTAATCTTAATAAATCCGGCATATATTTCAGTAAATTCTGCCCTGCTACTTTGAGAAGAAACATGGCTACTGAATTGAGAGTCCCAGAAATTGAGAAAACGGGGAAATACTTAGGCATTCCCTCAGATTGGGGTACCTCGAAGAAGGACATGTTCGCTTGGATCCTAGCGAGAGTTAACAGGAAGTTGGAAAGCTGGAAGGAAGGTTTGTTATCAAAAGCAGGGAAAGAAATTTTAATCAAATCAGTGGTTCAGGCCATCCCCCAATATGCTATGTCCATCTTCAAGATCCCAGTATCTATTTGCAAAGCTATTGAGATGAGGGCCGCTAATTTCTGGTGGAAAACGAATAGTAGGCATGCTGGAATACACTGGAAGAAATGGGAATATTTGAAACTCAGAAAGGATGAGGGGGGCCTAGGCTTTAAAGATTTAATTGCTTTTAATACAGCGATGTTGGGGAAACAAGCGTGGCGTATCTCACAAAACCCTCAGTCTCTGGTGAGTAAAGTTATGAAGGGTTTGTACTACCCGCAAGGTGAATTCTGGAACACTGGAAGAGGATCTCGTCCTTCATGGGGTTGGCAAAGTATAACTCGGGGAAGAGAATCTATCCTTCCTCATATTATGTACTCAGTGGGGAATGGAAAAAACATCTCAATAAGAGAGGATAAATGGTTAAAAAGCGGTCCTATAGGTGGCCCAGCAGCTAGGAATGAACCAGTTCAAGTGGCAGAACTCATAGACCAAGGGACTGGAAAGTGGAATGCAGATAAGGTGGAGTCGATGTTTGATGACAGAGTTGTGAGGGAAATACTTGCTACCCCCATTGGTTTACCTAGTTCAGCAGATACGGTTGTCTGGACAAATACCAAATCTGGAACTTATTCAGCGAAAAGTGGCTATTCTACAGTAAGAGAGAAACCAACTAGCACAGCAACCACAGCAGCAACATCATCACACCAAACAAATCCAGCTCTCTGGAAATACATATGGCACTCTCCAACTCTACCTAAAATCAGACATTTCCTATGGCGAGCATGTCAAAATGCGTTACCTACAAGGGAGAATCTTTACAGAAGGAAGATAATACCTGATCCCCTATGCTCCATTTGCCATATGGAAGTTGAAACCACCGAACACATCCTACTCCTCTGCCCATGGACAAGCCAAGTATGGAGAGCCGCACCTATACAAATTAAAATATCCAGATTTGGGTTAACAAGGTTGGATGACTGGCTATTTCAGCTCAAAACAAACCCGATGCATACCAAGACGTTCGACCATGTTGCTGTGCTGCTGTGGAGTATTTGGAAGGACCGGAACCAGTATCTTTTCGGCCACCGCCCCCTAAACCCGAAGCACACAGTAATCCAGGCAAATGCTCAGATTGATAACCTCAGACGCATACACCATCTGCAAGAACAGAACCAGAGAAAGGAAACAGCACCTGACAGATGGCAACCCCCTCCTTCAGACACGCTCAAAATCAATCTCGATGCCTCCTTCGCCCATCACAGTGAAGCGGAAGCAGCGACAGAAGAAGACCTCCGACCGGGCGAACGCAGGGCAGCCATAGCGTGTATCTGCAGAGATTCCAGAGGCTGTTTAGTGGATGGTTTCGCCAAACTGGTGAACGCCTCCTCGGTTGTGCAGGCGGAAATTCTCGCTTTCCTCGAAGCCCTAGATCTACTCTCAAACCGAGCGGAACTCTCCTTGGAAGTACAGTCTGACTGTCTCCCATTCGTGCAAGCGTTAAACTCTAAAACAGAGCTGAACCGGCACGTGAAGCCCCTCCTGGACCGGGCCCAAGACAAGCTGAAGCTGTTCCAAAATATCTCCTTGGCCCATTGCAACAGAGCCATTAATCGGTCAGCGGATTGGATAGCAAAAGCATGCCGTTCAAATTATCTTCCACCGAATTGGCTATCTAACCCCCCACCTGCTCTATTAGACTTATTAAGTATTGATGCCCTTGATGTATTCTCTCAGAACTTTACTAGTTGAATATAATAGTAGACGTATTTCTGATAAAAAAAAAAAAAAGGAGGAGGGCAAAAGTTTCTGTAAATCGTCAAATGCAAAAAAATTCTATATCCAGGCCACTGATCAAGTTTTGGTTTTAGTCATGTGAGCTTGGAGTTTTCTATTCTGAGAAAAGCTTGCTTGTCATTTCGAAGTTTGTCTAGAGATTTTTACGGGTTCTCTACTTTTTGACGATGGGTACTCTGCGCAAGTGATTTCTGCATATCGCTTTGGTGATAGTTTTGGCAAATGGAGAGAGAATTCTACATTTCGCTCATCTGGGTGTTCCTCTTTTATTTGCGCTTCAAGAAAATTTTGATCCTTTTCTTGTTCTTCTGGGATCGTTTGCATTAACGCATATGGGCTCCATATTTTATTCTTGCGCTTCTGAGACTTCGTGGGTAGCAAATTAGTAAACCGACTATTAAGTGGTCAGTGTTGAGGATATTTCGAAATTGTAATAGATGTCTTCGTGCTTCTTTCTACTCCTTTTGACGACGGACTTAAATGAGAAATTGAATGAGTTTGGCGACTTGGTAATCTCGGTGTAGTTTCAATTTTTTGTTGACCTCATTTAATGGAAGCCATTTTGGGTAATGTCTAGAAGGACCACTCGAAGCGATGGTAAGTGAATAGATGATCTTGCGTTGACGTGATTCATGAACTAGTGCAAGTAATGAAGGAGTATGTATCGGTGTAAACGGGTTATGAATCAAATTCTCGCTCATCTGCTAACGTAGGGGGAGATATTAGGGTTTGCCATTGAGCTACACGTGACATGCTTCTTGCAATACAATCCGGATGTTGCTCTCGCGCAGACGCCTACTTCTTTGAACTGGATTATGGAGAAATGCATCATCAGTTTTGCCTGAAATTAGACGGAACCGGCCTACCCTTAAAGAAAATTAACCACGGAATTGGAGACACGGAGTGGTCTCCTGTTAGTTTTGGCCGAAACTGAACGGACGGATTCTTTGCTCATCCCTGCACTCGTCGTTCGCGGATTCTTCTTCTACGAGCTGTCCACGAACATGCGCGTCTCTCCGAGTCACCAAGCTTGACGATGTCCATCACCTCACGGGTGAGCACCATTGCCCTCTTCGATCTTCTTCCATGTGCAGGCAGTAGCGAGGGCCGCTGACCCTCGAATTTGGGCGAGTGTCGCCTACTCACTCCAGATTCGAGCGAGGGTTGTAGGTCCCTACTGGAGTGTCGAGAGTACCAAGGTCACAGCGGATGTCGCTGGCAAGTGGTGAGGCTAGTGAGAGTCGCGAACTCGCTGACTCACTCGCCCCACGCACTCTCATGCTGCTCTTTCAGTAATGGAGGTGGCGGTGAGGGCGACATCCGCTTCACCGGAGTCTAGGCAGGGATGTCGGTCCCTACCCGATGCGCAGGCGCCACCTCCGTCTCACCTGCAGCTACATGTCCCCTCTTCTCCTTTGTTTTGATTTTACTTTTCTTTATTTCAGTACTTTAATGGCCACGACGGCATCTCCGTTTACAATTTAGTGGAGATCAGCTATAGTATGCTACCAAATATCAACCCACGATTTACTCTCTCTCACTCCATCATTGCAGTAGTAGCCTGCAAGTTCTTATCCTGTCTCGATAGCATAAAACTGGCATGAAACCCAAGAAAAAGAATCCGGATCACGGTAATAGCTGTTAATGATGAACTGAGAAACTGATAAGCATACACGAGGGGAGCAAAATCTCCGGTCGCTCTAATATAGAGTCAAGTATCCTTTAACCAACTTGTGCAACTATTACATGAAAATATCACTGAAAGCTCCGCATCATCCACCAACGAGGGCATTAACAGCGAAATCATGGATCCCCGTTTTCTGATTCGCAGTAGGTCGGACTAAAATAGCTGCACCGAGCGTATGTTTGTGGGTTGCAATGGCCTGGCGTTGAATTCCGAGTCCTGCAAAAGCAATAAACAGATATTTGCTTTCACCATAATTCAATCTTGTTGTTTACATTTGGATAGTTAATTAGAGATCGAAACTCACATCACGAACAGCTTTGCGCAGTAACTTCACTTGCTCTCTTGCGACAGTTCTCACCTGATGCCCCACCAAAGCAGAAGAGAATGTCATGTACTAGGCTTTTCTTGAAAGTCCGAAAGTATTACAGTAGGGGACGTCAAAAGAAACCGAATCCTTTTGCAGATGATGCTAATAGAAATATCATAAGGACATATCGTGTGTGCGATTCTACTTGAGCCTTCCATGAAAGTAGAGAAGTTCACTATTTCTCTTATGAAAGCTGTCTTACTAGAACGAAATTATATCTCGTTTTGATAAAAAAAAAATGCTCTGTATTTCCACTCCAAGAACCAAAATTTGAAGAGCAAGAAAACGAAACTGCAAACCTTTTGGACAACGGTCCAGAGAACATTTTCAGTGCAGGGAGGCACAGTAAGAGAGCCCACGTATCTGTAGTACTTTCTGCTTCCAATTTTTATGCGTTTTGGGTTCACTATTCCGATGGCTCTCTCGGCTTCATGGATATCAGCGATATCTTCTATATGTTTCATCATCTATATATTAAAAGTCATTGAAAAATTTATATTGTGTTTTGAACGCGTAAACCAAGTACTAAATTTCGACTAACAAATAAATCCCAAGTGTACCATTGACAAGAAAGTATCGGGTCGGCCCAGCTTGTACATGATTCCTACCACAGCAACTTCGCCATTTAGGCTTTCGTGAACCATGTGTAGCTCAAGATCGAACCTGTTAATTGAGTTAGCAAGAAAAAATTTTGAACTTTTCTCAGTAATGCGGTCGTGGGTCTTTGATCTTTGCAAAAGAATAGTGGCCGATTAGTGGAAGAAAGAAAAGAAGAGACCACCTTCTGCCATTAACGGCATGCTCGGAGGGTGAGTGCCAATGGCATTGCTTCAGCAAATACTGGGTTCCGTTCGCATAAATGGATCCTGCACCTCCTTCCCACCTCAACTGCATTAACTCACAGAAAAAACCATGCTCATCATAGTTACATCCGATGAAACTGTCGAGTGTCACTTCTATAAAACTTGTCTTTTGAAGAATGTCGTCATAATTTTAACATTTATAGTTACAGATCAAAAGAGGCATCGAAGCCTTTCTTGCTCTTTAATCAAAGTCATGATAGAAACCGAAAATGGTGACAGTGAGTCTAGTCCTACCGTGATGTCATGTCCCCTGTTCTTAAGCGTGGCATTGGAGGCTTTATAGTACCTCTTCAGTCTTCCCAAATGGGCCACCACTTGGACCCTCTCGCTCGAGAGATCGATTGGCGACTGCATCGACCCACTACTGCACATCCCCCACTCCCTCCTCATCTCTCCCCACCGAGCTGGACCTCTCTCACTCCCTGCATCGTAGTTGAATTCGCTCTCGTCCTCTGCAGCATCAAAGAGACCGAATGTTACTAAAATCCACGTCAAGCTTACAATTCATATGAACTGAGAAAGGGGTGAAGCCTTTGCAGGCCGACACCCACCAACTTCTTCTGATGTTGTGAGACCAACATGAAGAGCAAGAACGAGGAAGATAGTGCAAAGCAAGATTCGGGTCACCAAGAGTTTCATCTTTCCTCTTCTTTTGTATTGCTGGGTGTCCTTTGTGCGGGAAGAGATGCTTCTTTATATAGGACTTAAAAGAGTGGAATGCAATACTTGTAACAGTGGATGAGTGCTTAAGCATACGAAGTTGAGAGGACTTGACAGTATGAATGCATAGACGAGTGTGGGAGACAGTTGAAATTGCCGGTCAACATTTCGTCACCATGAAGATTATTAAACAAGAAAAAAAAGAGCATATGCATTTGAGGTTGCTTCTTGCTCTTTTTCTACATTGCCTGTTCTTGAACGTACTGGGGATGAGTCTATCTGATCACTAGCGTCTCTCGTGAAGAATTCAGGAGTGACTGAAGACGAATGTTCTTATTCTAATTTAATGGAACCCGTTCCCATCTCGTCATATGTTGTCTCGATTATATTATATAGGGATTCGCACATGTTTGCATGATTAAAATTAATGCAAAATATGAAGAATGATGAAAACAATCCCTGTATTGTTAGGCAATCCATGCCAATTATACGTGGATCTCATCAAATTCAACGGTCCAGATTTAATTTTGTATATGTATTGGATTTATTGAATATTCTCGCGAGTCTTTTTTGGGTCTGTAATACTCTCTCGAATTGAAGAAGCGAGAAGCAATATCCAATAGAAACTAGAAAGTCTGTAGCTAAAGCTCATTAACAAATAAGATTGACTCGACTTCAACAAACAATTTCGTTTTTCTCACTTCGGACATTTAACTTTTTTCTTCTTAGGGAAAATCTCAAATAAGGACCTAAAGTGATCCTATTTTCTCAAATAAGGATTCGAAGTGAACGTTGTCCCAAATAAGGACCCGAAGTGGCTAACAAGTCTCAAATAAGGACCTGAATTTGTTGGCCGACCAAAATGTTCACCGGCGGCGAGAGTGTGACATTTCCGATGGCTGAAATATGGACAATTTTGTCCCAAAAAAATATAGATAGAAATTAACAAACCCTAAAAAGCACCCCCAAACTCTTCATGTTCTTTTGACCTAAAAAAAAAAAACTCTTCATGTTCTCACGCTTTTCTTCTTTTGCTCTTCATCTTCTTTGTTGGAGCACGGAAATTTTCTGTTAATAGAACACGAATTGAAACACAACAAGAAACCCCTACCTTCATTTCTTCACATCTTCTTCTTTTGTTTTCTGTCTTCGTTTCTTTACAACGAAGAAGACAAATCTTGAGTAAAGCCACCTTTTTGTTATTGAGACACTCGTGTGTAACACGAGGGCCTTGATTCTTCATTATCTTTTCATAAGTTCGCCATACACTTTGATTCACACTACCATTCAACCACCTTTTCGTTATTGAGACACTCGTGTGTAACACGAGGGCCTTGATTTTTCATTATCTTTTCATAAGTTCGCCATACACTTTGATTCACACTACCATTCAATCACTTTTTCGTTATTGAGACACTCATGTGTAACACGAGGGCCTTGATTCTTCATCATCTTTTCATAAGTTCGCCATACACTTTGATTCACACTACCATTCAACCACCTTTTCGTTATTGAGATGCTCGTGTGCAACACGAGGGCTTTGATTCTTCATTATCTTTTCCTAAGTTTGCCATACACTTTGATTCATACTACCATTCAACCGAGATCAGTTTCATTCAAATTGAGAGAGAGAGAGAGAGAGGGAGGGAGGGCACGTACCTTTGGAACTCAGGGAGACAGGGATCTTGCTCCATCAATAGAAAATTTAGGTTCTCCAAATGAGAGGGGACAAAGAACGTAAAAGATGAAGAGCGGAAGAAGAAGAACGTGAAGAGTTTGGGGGTTTTGTTTATAGGGTTTGTTAATTTCTATCTATAATTTTTTGGGACAAAATTGCCCATATTTCGGCCATCGGAAATTTCACACGCTCACCGACCGGTGAATATTTTGGCCGGCCGGTGGGTTCAGGTCTTTATTTGAGATTTGTTAGTCACTTTGGGTTCCTATTCGAAACAACGGTTATTTCGGGTCTTTATTTGAGAAAGTAGACTCACTTTGGATCCTTATTTGAGATTTTCCCTTTTTCTTACAAGCATCTAATACGCAAAAGTTTTCTAGAATTCCAAGTGTGGTGAAAATCGGGTCGTGTTTGCAGCACACGATTTCATCAGACAACTCAGATTTATAAACCGTATTTTATTTACTTCTTCAGAAGCAACAGGTCTAAACAGGTGAATAGGCCAAGGGCGACACTCGTTGAACTCCGGGTCAAATGATGCATACAACAGGCAACCAAAGTCAGAGAAAGGACTTCAAGTTCGTTGATGTTCGGTCGGACAAAGAAAGGAAATAGTGTTTGTTCTGCCTTCGCTTGTCAAAAAATGAGTCAGAAGCACTCGAAGATCACAAGCACGACAAGGGTCATTGAGATATTCACATCCATGAGCATTTAGAGACTTGCCTAAAGTTGAATTCTGTAAAGGGAACTAACAGCCGAAAATTTCATGTTCTGTTCAATCCATTCATGATTTACAGGGTGGCAAAAATAAATTATATATTCAGCATTAGCATCATTTATGCAAACGTCGACGCTCATGTAGTTAACCATTTCCGGTAGTAGCAAGTTCAAAAGAAACCCCTCTAATTTATATTAATGAGCGATGCTAGAGATGTCGAGATCGATATAACTTGACGTGTCACTTTACGAACAAATTATTCATATTCTCCCATTGTTCTTTCACGTATATTAATTTAACTTCTCTAGGCAAACGATGAAGAAGATAGAGTCAACGTGTTTTACGAGCCTTTGAGAACTCTTTTATGCTTAAGCAGCAATGTTATATATATATATATACATATATATGCCAAAAGAGAGCATTTGTTCTGCTTGATTAAAGTTCGGGAAAAAAATACCAAAAGAATCCTCTAATTCAATTATAAATATTTCAATGGTGTCTATTTAATCGTAAACATTTTCACATTGGTATAAATTTAGTCGATTGGGCCAAATTAAGAGCGGGTCATTTTACTTGGCATGCTTGGCACTAACATTAACATTTTTAATATCATTTTAATAATTTTTGAATTTTTTTTATAAATTTTTGTTTTTTCTTCATTTTTTTTTCCTTTCATTCTGGCCAATGCACTAGCCGTGGGTGAGGCGGGCTCACCCAAATCTAGCGAGAGCCTTTGCAGCCTCATTGGCTCTGTGTAACCCTCCTAAGTGACTAGTGAGGTTCACGAGGAATAAAAAGAAATAAAAAGAAAAAAATTCAGAAAATTAGTTAGATATTGTTAAAAATGTTCACGTTAGCACCGATCGTGCCATATAAGACGACTGGTATCCACTTTTGCAATTCCAACTTACATTGGTTATATGGACTTAATGGTACCCATGTAAGAATATTTAGAATCAAATTAATACTAATGAAATATATTTATGACTTTTTTGGTACATTTCCCATAAAAATTCTGTAATATTGCATCATTGCAAATGTCAATGGCCTAAGAAAAAAAATAATTCGTGGAAGACTCACGACTTTGAGCGAATTTCAAGCTTTTGACAAAACCTTAATTTAAGAATGAAAGGCATGGCTCAGTATACTCGTGCCTCACTCATCATGGAGTCGCCATCTTCACATTTGCCGGAACATTTCAATGTGAGTAATTGATCAAGATCATATTTCAATTTGGCTCAATCAATCGATCGATCGAGAATTTAGTGCATTCCGTGTGTTGCACATTTTATGTACCATTTAATTGGTTCGAATTCACCACTTTACATCTTGAATGAATTTTCCTCCATGATGATATTTCATTTTGTAGAAAAGGGTGACATCCTTTGAGAAAGGAAGCTCTGATGAGGTCATTATCATCATAATCGTGCTTTTGATTATAACTAAAAACGTGTTTGGAGATTTACCCAACTACAGCGGATTCATTCTCCGCCCACCCAAAATGGACTTCCACTTGTTTCTTCCATTCAAATAAGTCCAGCCACATAATTTCTTTGATGCCTGTGTAAAACATTTAGATCTTTTACTTGGTACGTTAGTGAAACTCATATATCGTCCCATACACGAGAAGATATTACATTATACATCACGTCACACGGCAATAACACTAGAAGAAGAAGCGAGGTGCCTTAGAATTTAAACATAGAAGTCAATTGGAATGCAGACGGCACGAGCTACTCGATGGATCCATTGAAAACCAACTTAGAGCTTGGGAAAAGAACTTGTTACATAGAACTTCGAATAATCCACCGGCCGTAATTGGCCGAAAATTCTGCCCTAAGTTTTAATAAGATCTGGCAGTGTGAAAGAAGTCTTCATGCTGGAATTGTCGTGTGGGAAGAGACCACGTGGAGATGGTTATATGCTTTCTGGCTAAATTACCTGCGCAGCTCCAAAGACCAAAGGCATCAGGTTGGATTTCATGACTAGAGACCATTTTCAGCATTATCATGTTTCTGCCTCCACTTCAATCTGGAAATCTTCCATCACATAGTTGCATGGAAATATAAGCGTGTATAAGAATACATTTACGGCATGAAATTTTCTTTACACGAATGCTCTGGAGATCACGACATGTATACTCTAGCATTTTATAAAATAGGGCGATGGACTGATATCTCCACCTCGGCCGTGCTTGTTTGAAGAAAAAGATTAGACCGAAGCCCCAGAGTCACTTTCTATAGTACTAATCGTAGTATTAAGCGTAGTCAATACTTTGATAAAAACGTTTCTCATTAGATATCGGTTTTAGGCGTAGGACAATTTCTGACTTCGTATCCTGCCAAGTGCAAATCCGTCCTGCCACCGCTCTGATGGCGAGGGTCGTCCTCTTGCCACGGCGGGGCGACGATAGTATTGCTTTTTCAGCAGCGAATGTGGCAATAAGGGCTAACGGGGCTTTGACTAAGTCTTTGCCTAAAATGCTGGCCCCTAATAACTTTTTTTGTAATTTCATTGCTATGTAAGGTGGCACGTCATATTTTAATGGCCACGTCAGCATTCATTTTTATATTTTTACCGAAAAGATCACCTATCTGAAAAAGAAAAAGTATATAGATTAGAAACTTAATTGCACAAAAGGAATTTGAGAAATGCGATTGAATACTTGACAAGGAATCTCCAATTCATCTGTCCCAAATATATAACTCAAGAGACTATATTATCTCTTAAAGGACAAGCGCGGTAATACTGCTACGACTTGTTAGCATTATTATTATTATTATTTCAACCTCTGCATATTATTTTCTCTTGCAAGCATTTCCCTAAGTTTCTTTGCCAGTTTTATCACGCTGACATCTTATTTTGCACATTTGAACTCCATACACGCATGGCCTCATTTTGATCGTCTCTAGGGAAGGAAAACGCAAATGTTTCTATGCAATGGACCACGTGACATCCTCTACACCCACTTCTATGTCTAGCCCCAGAGCGTGCCACACCGCATTTGAACCATCGACGATGTTGTTCCCGCATAGAGGACACCCATTCATAGAGTCGCACTCGTCAACTACCTTGGCCATCACGCTTCTCCCGGTCTTCGTGGATGTTATCTTGATCCTATCCCCACATCGAGACCCGCCAGCATACCAGCCGGTTGACAGTGCAACAATCAACTCCGAATTCTTGTGGTATCTGCCGTCACACTCCGACGTGCCACCACCACCAGATTCGCTGAAATCGTTGTTCGTCAAGGTCGCTCGAGTGGAAGACGTTACCAGGGGCGAGGAACGACATTTAGGGAAGGACTGGCCTTGGCAATGCACAGTGCCTGAGGGTCGACATCCTCCATCGGACAGTGATGGAGTATTGGGACATGTGTGCGTGCCTACGTCGGGATCGTCACGGCACCTTCCGTTGATGCATATCAATTGGCCGGTGCAATCATCTAGGGTATGACAAGGGCCATTGCATGAGGAGATGGCATGTGAAGGAGATGAAAAGAGAGTGATGCTTATGGCAATTGGAAGAGCTAGGAAGAGAGCCACAAAGTGCTTCATCATTCAACTTTCGAAATTGAACGTTCAGGTTGATTTGGTGAGGAGAAAGGAAACCTTGGAGGTGCTTATAATAAGCACTCCCGCTCCATGTTGGCTGAAAACAAAGTTATTCGATTTGTCTTTTGTTCGTAAATAAATAAGTGAACATATTGTACGATTCATTTGTTTCAAATGCGTATCAACTCGTAGCCTTCACTTGTGGAATTCAAGCACAAAAAAGCTATCGAAATCACGTGTAGTTGTGTACGTATACATATAGTGATTGGACCTGTGTCCAGCTGTTGTTGAAGATATTCATATTTTGCGAAGACATTCTGGGAAAAATACAACATCGTGCTTAAATACCATCGAAGATATTTAAGAAAGTCTAGACGTTTTTGTCAAAATCGATGAACGCCAATGTATGGAACCTCTGATGGGATTCATCAAAGCAAAAGGGCCCCATCAAGACAAAAGGGCCCCATCAAAACTCACGAAGAACCTTGGGTCCAATTGGACGTAACTCTTCACGTGCTGTCGGTTGCATTCACCGGAATCTCATTTTGGACATGTCTTTGGTCCATTTAGTTCTTGTTCTTTAATAATAATTACAAAATACGCAATAGGCTTTCGTAAGCAAACGACAAAATACCTAATTAAAGAAAAAGAAGAATTTCTCTTGATTATGTATTCTTATGAAACGGGTAGTTTTAAACGCCTCATGGTTAGGGTTGTGTCTCTTTTAAAAAGATTACTAAGCCTAAATGTTCAAATCAGGTTGTGATGGTTGAGAGTCGCCGCGGTCCAAGATCGACCTCCCAAACATGTGGTCGGAAGGGTTTGAGTCTCACGTATAGGAAGGAGTCGATCGAAGATGGGACCGTCAAAGATTTTTAAACATTTTCAAACCATAAGGATTCTCCAATATTTTCAACATCTATTCTTTTCTGTCGAAATTCAAATCTGTTTTAGGTAGCAGATTTTCAAAAAAATTTAAAGATTTTTTTTTCAATAATTCTAAATCTTATTTTAGGTTGTACCAAATATATTTTTACAATCCGAAGATAGTTAAAGGATTTCAAATCCCACTTTACCCTATCCTCATAGATATAGAAAAATACAACTTTTGGGGTGTACTCATTTGTTCAAAAAATACCGCGGGCATGTGCCTTGAGAAAAGACAGAAAAAGGACTTCGTGAAGAAGAACGAGGACGTGCCACACAGTAGTAAATATCGGCGAAAGCTTCAGTGGTATAAATGATTAGTTTCAAGGGTCGGTGCTGCATGGATATGAAAAGCGCCCATTTCGAAAGATAAGGTGATTATTTTGTGCTCCACAGTTTATGAAGTTAATCCCATTTATAATTAGCGTGCGTGTTTATTATGAAAGAAATTTGCTAGCATCACAGTTTTTGAGTTATTATGAGAATAATAGTTTGTTGTGAGTTACAAATTTTAAAGAAATGAGTCTTATAATAATTTATAATAATTTATTATTTGATTTTTATGGTTCAAGATAGATTGTTATTTGCATAGGAAAATTTCATTTCCTAATTTACTATTGTTTTTTACCCAAAGTAGCAGTAGATGTCCATGTCCTCAAACTTCACGCAAAATGCAAAGATGGCGTATCCTCGTTTGCTGTTTCTCTTCATTTAACATGCGTCATGCATTACAATCCTTTTCATTTGACCATCGGCGAGCTGTTATCGCGCATACGCTTCTTCTATGAACTGCGTCCCGGAGAAACGCATTAGTTTTGATTGAAATTAGACTAAATTGTTGCGAAAAATAAGCAATCGAATGCAATAATGAATAGAACAAGTACACAAATCGGATACCGAATTTATGTAATTCGATTGATAAGACGTGCCCAATGAAAAGAACAGCACATGATTCCATTATAGATCAAATAATATGATGGATTACAATAGCACTCATGTCACGCCCCGTACCCTGAGCACGAGAACATCCTACCATGGTCATGCAAATTTGCAACGTTCCCAGAACGCGTCGTCGACTCATTTATTTTATATGCACATGCGAAAACGTATTATAAAACCACGGACAATAAAATACGGGACAGAAAAGCAGGAAACAATTTCACAACTAATCACTTACATAAACCAGCGGAGTTTACAAACATAGGTCTACAACCAAAAATCTACAAAAAGCCGACTTATAAAAATGGACTATTCTACAACCTACAAGTCGAACACGATCTCCATTTCTTCAACTTCACCTCTGTAACTTCACAAGGCCAACCATAGCGAACTAGCCGCTCCGTTCACTAGGGACCTGAAAATGTAAGCCCACAATGGGGTGAGACATTGTCTCAGCAAGTTTGCCTCCTAAACCCCTATTAGAAAGAAAATACACCATATTAGAAAGAAAATACACCCAAGGGTGGCCTAGCCACACTATCATAGACAATGAGACTTACCTTGGCCTCAATTCCTTCCTGTAGGTTAGCATAGTTCATATTACTCAAGCATATACAGTAATCGAATTCAAACAACCGGAACGCCAATATTTTCACATAACTAACAACCATAGGAGTCTTGATTATAAGACTAAATCGTTATAACACGTCACATACCGTGCCACACAATTCCGCCCCATAATCCGACATATCAAATCATTCAGTATACGTTCCGAATAACACAAGGGCATAGCCTATTCGCAGTTCGACTATATATTGGCATTTAGCCAGGCATCGTCTCCCCACCTTGGAGTACGGCTTCGTCATTATGTCGATGGCGTTCTTGAATGAGCATAGGCCTAGAATCAACTGCGACCCGAGCCCGTTGTAAGGGGCATCCCATATAGGGTAAGTCCAACTCAACAGCTCAGGACAATTTCCTCTTAATTAACACACAACCAATTTTATACTCAGCCTAGGACACTTTGCATTTCACTCAATGCTTCCATTTAAAATAGTGATTCCGGCCTCTTTTCTCATATTAAAAATATCCAAGAAATTATTCACGTGTCTAGGGACACGTTAATTTCAAACCAGAAAACTAATATCTCACTTTTTCAAATCCCACCATTTAATAAAATCCTTAAAATCCAATTTTGGTATCAAACCCGACACTTGGGATTTTCTGAATAAACTACATATTTTCCACAATCACACTCAATTTGCAATATCCACTTATCAAATTCATAATCTGAATACATAGCAGCGATCAGTGCAAAATTCTAAGAATTTAGGGTTCCGAAATAATTTTCGGAATTTAATAAATAATTAAATTTATTTCGAAAATTAATTAAATAATAATATTTTAATAATTTCGAATAATAATATATTATTAAATTATTAAATAATTTCAAAATATTTATTTAATCCAAAAATACCTCATTAAAGTCAAATCAAGGCTTATTCTAATATAAACTTACTTAGCCTTAATTAAATATACTTTAAACTAAACACATTAATCTAATCTACTCTTAAATAAATTAAACTAACCACCTAATAACACTTAACATAAACTAAGCACACCTAAAGCATCATTAACTTTCTAATCGAGGTTTAGTGAGCTAAACTCACCGGAATCACTTTCTGATGAGTTTCCGACGAAGACAACGGCAAGGCGATCGGAAAACCTCCCTGGGGCGACACCAAAAGAGGACCGGAAGGCATCCAAAACGGGCCTTGAAGATCCGGATCTAGCTGGAACTTCGGTGGCTAACCAAGCTCGAAGGGGGCTGTTCCGCCCACTCCAACGGTCGAAACAGTCGGACACGGCCAGGCGGTGGAGGCGAGGTGACGGCAGAGCTCCAGCGGGCCAAGCGGGACCTCCGGCGACCTTAACGGCGAGCAGCAGCAGCTGGACGATGGCTTGGACAGACGGACGAAGGCAGAGCAGTAGTTGACGCAGGCTGGCTTCGGCTAGCTCATGGTGACTCTCCGGCGAGTTGGATGACGACGGGCAGCGGCAATGGAGCTTCGATGGTGGCTGGCGACCAAGGGTAGCGACGGACGGAGGTGCTGGAGGTTCAGGGTCGCATGAGCAGGGGTGGAGCAGCGAGCCGGCGCGCGGATGGGCAGCGACGGCGAGTAGCGAGCGGCTCCGGCAATGTGGGTCGGCGTCGAGTGAGCGGGTAGAGGGAAGGCCGGTCAGGCGTCGGGCTTGGCTGGTCGCACGGTTCCTCTCTCTCTCTCCTCCAATTTTCAAAAAGCCAAACCAAGGAAGAGGATGATGTTGATAGTCCACCTTTTTTAGAGCAAATCCACACCCTACACTTGTCAAAATCGTCTTCACTTTGGCCCCAACCACCATGATATCACTTGAGGTCATCTTCCACTAACTTAAATCCTCCACAACTATCTTCAATGGGTCCAATTTATTTTTCTGCCATGGCATGAAATTCAAAAATCTTGTACAACACATTTTTCAATTCCATTCAATCCACTTCCAATTGAGCCAAATTGAAGTCCATAAAATTAATTCCATGTCACCACACTTCAATTCACATATTTACTTGACCATAGAACCATCTTGAGTCCCAAAAGCACGACCAAAAGCGGGCATACTAATTTATCGAGCCAAATTAACCATACTTTGATTAATTTGCCGAAAAACTCGGTTTGCAAGAAAAATCCTCCAAAGATGAGTCAGTGTTCCTAAAATGATTTGTGACACACCAGAACTTTCAATTTCTGAATTCAATCTCAATTTCATAGTTAATTTCACTCTGGCACGATACTAGCGCGTCCTGATCTACTAGGTAACTTTTAGAAATTTTCATGCATTTGACTTGTGGTTGATCAATTCAAGCCACAATGTACATCTTTGACATATTTGGGATTCTCGGTTGTCGGGGTAATCTCAAGGTTTCAAATACGGACTCAGGGTACCCAATTGACAGAAAAGCCGATCTAGTGCCGATCGATAAGAATTGTGCGATTTGGTGGAATCACCCACACTTGATCACATGCCTTTGTCGAGTTGACCTATCTTTGGTTTCTAATCAATTTTTAACTGTGCCGTAATGACCCTTGGAGATTAGCTCGGTCGAAAAGTCGTTTCCTGGTCAAATTCTCGAGTCTGATGCATTAGAATCTCTTAACGGCTTCATCTGATAAATTAGTTTTCACATGAGTGGCCAAACTCAGGGAAAATAACTATATGCGTGCCGACGAAATGCCAGACTCAATTTATTGAAAATAGAATTGGAAAAATCAGGATGTCACAACTCAAGTCACCCAAACACTTTTAGTTTCAGTGCTTCATAGCCTTCAATACCTCAATTACACTTAACAATTCACATAGTGTTTATCATTTACAAATCCTTGGAAAACAATTTCTTGATATGACAAATGTTACCGGCAAGATTTAATCAACTTAAAGACATTCGAAGATGGAAACCTGGACCCCTGGAGTGCCAAAAGTTGGCATAAATGGACACTTAAGCGCCAAAAGTTATGAAAGTGATACTTCAGAGCCAAAATCGGAGAGAAATTGATTACTTAAGTGCCACTCTAGCCAAAATGCTTACGTGTCAATTTTCCGATGAATCGAGCGTAAAACGACGTCGTTTTGGTGTTGTCGTGGTAAAAAATTTAATATAAAATTTAATTTAATATAATTTAAAACTAAATTTATTTAAAACATTTTAAAATAGAAATACAAATATTAAAAAATTTTAAAAAATTTTAAAAAAAGGGAGGTAGCGGCCCTCCGCTCCCTCCCGCCGTCGCCAGGAAGGGTCGGCGACAGAGGGGGGAGCCAGCGACCCTGGCTGACCGGTGGCGAGGGCCTATGAGCCCTCGCCTCGATTTGGGGCGAGGTTGCAGCCCTCACTCGATTCGACAAGGGTTGGTGGCCCTCGCCGAACCCGGGCGAGGGCGGCGACCCCCCCCCGCCAGGCGAGGGTCGTCGACCCTCGCGGGATTTGGGCGAGGGCTAGCGAGCCCTCACCGTCGGTCGACCGGGGCCTAGCAACCCCAACCGACCCTCTCCCCTCCATCGCCGGTCCTTCCCGGCGACGATAGGGAGGTTGAGCCCTTACCCGCCTCCCCCTTTTTTTAATTTAATTTAATTTAATTTTTTAATATTTGTATTTGTATTTTTAAATGTTTTAAATAAAATTTTATATTAAATTTTTACCACGTTAGTACCAAAATAACGTTATTTTTGCATTGTTTGTCCACGTCGGTGTGCAGAATGACACCATTTTACACTCGCTTTGCCGGAAAAATTAATACATCAGCGTTTTGGCTGGATTTTGGCCAGAATGGCATTTAAGTGATCCGTTTCTTTCCGATTTTGGCACTTAAGTGTTACTTTCATAACTTTTTTGTACTTAAGTGTCTCTTTGTGCTAACTTTTGGCACTTGAAGTGATCTTTTGCCTTCAAAGATGTAATTCATAGGAAGAGTTGCAAATTAAGATGTCCATTAGATAGAGATTGTATTAGGAGTAGAAAATATTCGATGGACCTTCATACTTTCACTTACAAGTTTAAACCTGAGACATAGTCTAACAAAAATCAATCTACCTTAAAGAAATCTAATTACAGAATTGGAGAAATGAGGGATAAGGACATTACAAGTGTCATAACTTTTATACAACATACATTTAGGAACTGTAACTTTTTTTTGACCACTTAAATGCCGTAACTTTGATGCCATCACTTTGAATTGATCATTTGAGTTCTATAACTTGGAAATGATCACTTGAGTTCCATAATGCTCATCCAAGTGTTGGAAATTTGACTTAACATAATGCTTGTGGTGAACATTTTAAAAAGATTATGGTGCTCAAATAATTGATCGAAAATTATATGGCAGTCAAGTGATTGGAGAAAAAAGTTATAGCATTCAAGTGAGAGCAATTCATAAGATATGACACTTGAGTGATAAAAAAAAAGTTATAACATACAAATCAGCATTGTACAAAAGTTATAATCCTTATGAGTGACCTTTTTCCTGAGAAATGGAGTGTTGTCCTCTTGGTTTTGCCCAAAACTAAACAAGTAGATTCTTCGCTCACCTTTGAACTCTTCATTTGTTGATTCTTCTTCAACAAATTGTACACAAATATGCTCCTCTCCAAGTCTCGGAGTTTATGATGTCCATCAGCTCGTGGTTGAGCACCATTGCCCTCTACAATCTTTTCTAATGTGCTATGTAGGACCGTTGGCATTCATGTCAACAATTTCCAACTTAAATTGACCGAATGAATTCAATTGGTGCAAATATGAAAATGTTTAGGACTAAATCATTCCAATTGAAAAGCTTGTAACTAAATTGATATCAATGCAATAAGTTGATGACTTTTTTGATATTTTTCCCTAAACAAATAAATTCTTTGCTCACCTCTTAACTCTTAATTTATGGATTCTTCTTCAATAAATTGTACACAAATATGCGCCTCTCCGAGAGTTTCGGAGCTTTGCGATCCCTGTCGGCTACTTTAATGTGCGGGCACCGCAAGGGCCACGGACCCTCCTTTGTCGTAGATTTGAGCAGGGGCCACGGACCCTCCTTCGCGAGTTGCGACCTCGCTTGACTCACTTGCGCAACACAATATTGCGTTGCTTTTTCAGTAGCGAAGGTGCTGGCGAGGGCCACATCAACTTCACGGAGTCCGGCCAGAGCGCCGGCCCCTTATCGTTGCAAGGGTGGTGGCAACACCACCTCCGCCTCAACAGCAGCTACATCTCCCTCCCTTCCCCTTTGTCTTGGTTTTTATTTTTTCTCTTTTCAGATTCTTATTTGTTCTTCAAATTTTAATGTTTTCTAAACTTTAAAAAATATTTTCTTATACTATAATTGCCATATAAGATGCCACGCAATGTAGCACGTCAGTATTTAATGGCCATGTCGGCATCTCCATTTATACGTTTAACGGAAGCATCACCAACTTGAACAAAAAAAAGTACATAATTTAGAGATTTCATTGCATAAAAAAATTAAAAGACTTGATTGAACATTGCAATAATTCGAGGATCTTCGGTACTTCTACCTTAAATATATAAACTCAAGAGAGTATGACATCTTAAAAGTACAAGCACAGTAATACCACTATGTCTTATTAATATTATTATTGTCTCAACGGACTGCATATTATCTTCTCTCACAAGCATTTCCTTAAAGTCTTGTCGCCCTGGCAAGTTATTTTGCATATATGAACTACATATAGCACACAGTCAACATCCATTAACCCCGAGATCTTATTTAGCCTTAATTTGATCATCTCTGGGGAGGGAAAACACATGAATTCCTATGCCATGGACCATGTAACATCCTCTTCACCTACTTCTATGTCCAGACCCAAAGCATGCCACACCGCATTTGAACCGTCGACGATGTTGTTCTTACACGGTGGCTGATCGGCGTGTTCACCATCACACCCATTCATAGAGTCACACTCGTCAACCACCTTGGCTATCGCACTCCTCCCAGTCTTTGTGGATGTAATTCTGATCCTACTCCCACACCGAGACCCACCAGCATACCACCCGGTCGATAGTGCAACGATCAATTCTGAGTTTTTGTGGTAGCTATCGTCACACTCCGATGGGCCCCCACCACTGCCGCCTTCGCTGAAATCATTGTTCGTCAAGGTCGCTCGAGTAGAAGACGTTGCTGGGGGCGAGCAACGGTATCTAGGGAAGGACTTGCCATGGCAGTTCATAGTGCCCGACGGTTGACATCCTCCACCAGACGGTGATGGAGTACTGGGACATGTATGCGTGCCTACGTCGGGGTTGTCGTGGCACCTTCCGTTGACACATATTAATTGTCCGGTGCAATCATCTAGGGTATGACAAGGGCCGTTGCATGAGGAGATGGCATGTGAAGGAGATGAAAAAAGATTGATGCTTATGACAATTGGAAGAGCTAGGAGGAGGGCCACAAGGTACTTCATTGCTCAACTATCGAAACTGAACGCTCAAGTTGATTTGGTGAGGAGAGTAGACAGATAGGAGCTGCTTATATAGAGTCTCTCATGCTCCAAGTTGGCTGAAAAAAAGAGAGTTAATCGTTCAATTTGCCTTTTGTTTTCAAATAAGTAAACGTACTGCACAATTTCATTTGTTTCAAGCGCGTGATGACTCATAGTTTCCATTTGTGGAATTCAAACAAAGATTGGCTCGTAGTCTTCATTCCCATGCCTTGTGCGTTGTGAGCAACTACTCCGAAATCGATCAAAATCGTGAGGTGTGCAATGACAAGATGTCAAGACTGACATAAGGATTTGGGTTCGTGATTTATATTCTAAAAGCAAATGGAATATTTTCTTTTTAACGCCTTATCGGAAAAGGGTCCTATCTCTTTTAAGATAATTGCTAAGGCTTAATGTTAAGATCGGAATCTAGAACGAAAGCCACGGCAGTGTGAAAGTTCTGACCTTTTGATTCATGCCCCGTGGACAGATCCATCAAATATTGTATTGAAAGAGAACAAGAACCCCACCTAGATTCCCCCGATGTAGGGAGATTCAAATTTGGGTGTGTGCTGGTCGTTCATAAAATGCTGCCGGCATTTGTCTTTTTTAGAGCTCCAAAACAAAAAATCTGACAGAAAGGGGTTCGAAACAAGACAGAAAACAGATTCCTAGAACCAACTAATGTGCCGTATATGGTGGTAAAACCAACGAGAATCTCTACTGATATTATTTAAATTATGTCTCGAATTTGAGCTCAATACGAGATTCGATGCACACGGGAGCATTTGTTGATCAAAGTTCGGCGCAAATTGACAAGCGCAAATTGACAATAAAGAAGCAAAGCATGAAGGCCCTCTGCACGTGTGTATATTTGTCAAATGTGCACGCCTCCCAAGTCCATTTTTTCTACCTCTTTAATTGCATGCACATGGATGTGCATGCATGGCGATAAATGGACGTTGAAGACTAAGGCCAAAGTAAAAAAGTTGTAGGCACTCCTTGTTTCTTTCCTTTGCTATTTCATTCAGCTGCAGCCGACAAAAGGAAAGAAAGGGTAAAACATTAATTGAAGGAGTTGAACGCCATGGACATGATATTGGAAGACGGCGGCCATCCTTTTTTTTTTTTTTTATGGTTATCTTCAAAGATTATGGGCGCATGTTTTCTGCCTCATTAAATGCGTTCCCATGCAAAGTGTGCATGCGTGCCCATGAATTTTGGTGGGCGTCGGTGCTGATATTGAGCGCTTGGATGAGTTCACATTTCTGTCTTGTTTCTGTTCGAACATCTTAGAGCCGATTATGATTATGATTGATTCTAGTAAATTTTTTATTAGTATAATATATAAGAAATTTTTATTCATGTATATTATTTTTCCTATTTTATTCTTTCATTCTTATATTATAAATGTATAATGTACTAGCATACATAATAAAATACAGAAAAACATTCTCCCAAATTTCCTTCTCTTTTCTGTCATGGTATTAGAGCTCTTGCTTCCTGGCCTAGCTTCCGCAAATGTCTAAATTGCCATCATTTTCTTTTTTCTCATCTGTTACTGCACATCCCTTCTTGCAAAACAAATCAACAAAGCGATTAGGAATTCAATTTTGATACAATGGCAAAGGATAAAAACGTTATGAATTCCTTAGTAGAGGATTCATCACCTCAGAATCAGACGCTCCCATCATATGATCAAGCCCGATCGATTGAAGAAGGGCAGGTGGCCAACATCATTTCTGCTCTTGCCCCTTTTCCAGTACAGATTCTTGGGCCAACTCACTGGCCTTCAACCCAGTGGTACCCTGCACAGTGGGCCACTGGGCCGAGATAGACACGGGCCCAATATCCATATGGGATCGACCCCACTAGTGAGTCGGGTCAGACAGCTGTGGGTTATAGACTTGGATCCATGCCGGGTTAGGGAATGGTGCCCTACTTGGTTCAACATGGACCGCCTTACTTGTTTTTGTTCAACGACGGCCAGCTGGAACTTGGAGATCCGCTTTACACATCGTCGACGGACGGGCCAGAGTTACGCCTGATTAGCCAACAACTCATCGAACCGGCGAACTACCATTCTTGGGCTCGCGATCTCCGGTGAGTGCTTGTCACTAAGGACAAGGAGGGTTTCATCGACGGAACCGTGCCTTACTTGACGAACGAGCGACTGTAGAGACACTGGCAGCGCTACAATCAACTGGTACGCACCTGGATCGAGAACTACTTGGCGCCTAATGTCGCCGCCGGTCTCCCTCCGACAGAAGATTCGAAGAAATTATGGGATAACGTGTAAGAAATGTACGGGAAATCATATAGGGTGAGACTATTCACGTTGACACAAGCCCTAACCGAACTAAAACAAGGCAACCTTTCGGTCACCGCATGTTTCAACCGGCTATTGACCTTGTGGAACAAGATTGAAGAAGCTAAAGAAAAATTGGAGGGGTTGGAGGCCACTCTCCGACAATATCATGCAATCAAGGAGAAGGAAAAAGCCACTAGATTTCTCCTTACCTCGAATGAGTCATATGCTGTGTTCCGATCGCAAATCCTTGCGATGGATCCCTAACCGCCACTCGGGCAGATCTTCCAATTAGCCGTATAGGAGGAAAACCAGCGGGTTGCCGTGATTGAGTAAGCTCGGGTCGGTGAAGGAATAGGCTTCGCGGCGTTCCCATCTAGCCTTATTTTGACGAAAATGGTCACCAGAGCCAAGGGAGGTCTTGGAGTCATAGGACAGTCAAGGGCAAGAGGATTTGTGGCTGTGGCAACGAAGAATGAGGAAGACAACCCTAGGTTTTCACGGATGGACAGCTGGGATCACAGATATGGATCGGACAGCCTGGTTAAGAGCGCTGGATCTGATGGTCGAGGGAGGCGCGTTGGATCAGACGGGCTAGATCGATTTTCTAGAGTGGACGGCTGGGATCGATGCGCGCGATCGAACAGTTCCAGTTTAATGAATCCCTCAGCTGAATCGGATGGGCGGTATTTTGCCACGTCAGCACCAGTGTATAAAGGATCGTACGGCGCACGAAATGCCACGTCAGCAGGGAAGGTCAGTGGACAAAATTCCAAAATTAAAAATAAATACTGTGAATATTGCAAACATCCACACCACACTGTTGATACATGTTGGAAATTACATGGGAGACCCAATAATAAAAAGGAAAGGGAGTCTTCAATTTATCAGGTCTCTGCATAGAAGAGTGGTGGAACATCTCATCAGACTATCACCCAAGAACAATATGAAAATATCGTGCAAGCTTTGAGCCAACTCAAGACTGGTGACACTGGTGCAGGATTCTCAGGTACTTTTCTCCTTGAAAGGAATTCATTATCTATTGATGCATGGATTATCGATTCAAGCGCTAGTGACCACATAGTTTGTAACGAGTACCTACTTTCCCATGTCCATAAAAACACACAATCTCCTGTTATGGTGCGTCTTCCAAATGGGAACATTACGTATGTTACCAAAATCAGTGTCATACATCTTGGTCAGAACTTTGTCCTTAAAAATGTCCTATACATTCCAGATTTTGAGTTTAATCTTCTCTTTGTCCCAAAAGTATGTATGGACAATTCCTGTAAAGCCATATTCAATTCCGAAAATTGTGTCTTTTAGGACCATTCGACTAGTAGAGTGATGGGCTTGGGTAATGTGGCACAAGGACTTTATTTTTGGGTCAATTCTCCAGGAGATTTATAATTATTGAATAAAAGCATTTATTGTAATGCAATCAGTTATAATAAGAATCTCCTTTTACATCAACGATTGGGTCATAGTGCTCGATTTCCCCATCCAAAATGCTCAATATGTCCTTTAGCTAAACAAACTCGAGCATCTTTTCCAGTTAGTACATCTCAAGCCAAAAATCTTTTTTCATTGCTTCACATGGACATCTGGGGTCCCTATCATACTCCTCATCGCGATGGATCTCGCTTCTTTCTTACAATCGTTGATGACTATAGTCGTGCCACTTGGCTATATCTTATGTAGTCAAAGAGTCAAACATTTACTCATTTATCAAATTTCTTTTCCTTAATTAGGAATCGATTTGGTAAATCTGTACATCGAATTCGTACAGATAATGGACGAGAATTTTTTACTTACGTTGCTATCTACTCATGGGATACTCCATGAAAGTTCTTGTACTTATACTCCACAGCAAAATGGAGTAGTTGAAAGAAAACATAGACATCTCTTAGAAGTAGCCTGTGCACTCAAATACCAAACCTCATTTTGTGAAGAATTTTGGAGAGATTGTGTGGTCACAGCTGCCTATCTGATTAATTGCATGCCAAGTCGAATTCTTAATGGTAAAACTCTATTTAAGATGCTTTACAAGAAACAACCAGATAATAGCCATCTTAGAGTATTTGGTTGTTTATGTTATACAACAAATGTGGGTCCTCGAGATAAAATGGGTCCCCGTGCAACTCGATGTGTTTTTATGGGATACCTTTCTCTTCAGAAGGGTTATTGTATCATGGAGTTTTCTACAGGGAATTTCTTTACTAGCAGAGATGTTATTTTTCATGAAGACACGTTTCCTTTCAAAGAGAAGTTGCGTTCATCACAAGACACTTTATCAGAAAACAACATTAATGATAATGCTAATAACAATAGTAATTATAATAAAGCAACCTAAACCATGCCATAGCAAACAGCTCTTGACGTACATCATATGCAAAAAAGTAGTATCACATGAATAAATCAGTACATGATAAATATAATATTTGACTCCTGTTTAAAGAAGAGCTAGGTAATTTTTACCTTGATAAGATAATTTTTTATCAGTCTACTCAACGATTTTTTTCTGCGAAATGACTTCACAATACATATTTTCTTTATGTAGCAAGCCAATCGTACTGTCCCATGAACTAAGATAACTCCTGTTTTGGTGAGAACCGAATCAAAATAGATCGGAAACGCGTCTCAATTGCTACAATGTATGAAGAGCTGTCTAGTGAGATGTCCGACTCTGATGGTTGGGCCCGGCTTAGAAAATCAATCTCTGGGCCATGAAAATGAGAATGCACCCACGATCCTTCCAAGTTGTTTCACTTTTTTTCTTGTTCGTGAAAATCGAATGTATGATGGGCCTCAGGAATTGAGATGATGATGGAAGAGCTATCTCTTCATGACCATTATTAAGGGTCACGATCCTTGTAAGTTTTTAAGTTATAACTCGATTATTAAAGGACAAGCGCAGTAATACCACTGCGTCTTAATAAAAATATTATTGTCTCAGCGGATTGCATATTATCTTCTCTTACAAGCATTTCCATACAGTTTTGTCGCCCTGACAACTCATTTTGCATATTAGAACTATATATTCGCGCAGTCTCAAACTTATTACAGCACACTAGTCAACAACCATGAACTCCAAGATCTTATTTAGCCTTAATTTGATCATCTCTGGGGAAGGAAAACACATTAATTTCTATGCCATAGACCACGTAACATCCTCTTCACCCACTGCTATGTCTAGCCCCAAAGCGTCCCACACCGCCTTTGAACCGTCGACGATGTTGTTCCTACACGGTGGCTGATTGGCGTGTTCACCATCGCACCCATTCATAGAGTCACACTCATCGACCACCTTGGCTGTCACGCTTCTCCCAGTCTTCGTAGATGTTATTTTGATCCCATTCCCGCACCGAGACCCGTCAGCATACCACCCAGTCGATAGTGCAACAATCTTTTCTGAGTTGTCGTGGTAGCTGCTGTCGCATTCTGACGGCCCCCCACCATCACCGCCTTCGCTAAAATCGTTGTTCGTCAAGGTCGCTTGAGTGGAAGACGTTACCGGGGGCGAGCAACTGTACTTAGGGTAGGACTTGTCTTGGCAGTACATAGTGCCTGAGGGTTGACATCCTCCACCCGACGGTGATGGAGTACTGGGACATACGTGCGTGCCTACGTCGGGATCATCATGGCACTTCCCGTTGATGCATATCAATTGTCCGGTGCAATCATCTAGGGTATGACAAGGGCCGTTGCATGAGGAGATGGCATGTGAAGGAGATGAAAAAAGATTGATGCTTATGACAATTGGAAGAGCTAGGAGGAGTGCCCCAATGTACTTCATTGTTTAACTATCGAAATTGAACGCTCAAGTTGATTTGGTGTGGAGAGAGGAAAGATAGGAGCTGCTTATATAGTCTCTCACCCTCCATCTAGGCTGGAAAAAAAGAGAGTTGATCATTCAACTTGCCTTTTGTTTTCATATAAGTCAAGATTCTGCGCAATCTGCGCGTGTTGGCTCATTGTCTCCATTTGTGGAATTCAAACAAAAATTGGCTCGTAGTCTTCAATCCCGTGCCTTGCGCGTTACGACCGACTAATCAAAATCGTGAGGTGCACAATGACAGGATATCGAGACTGACGTAAGGATAAAGGTTCGTGATTTCTCTTAATAGTTGTAAAAATTGACTCCGAGTTAGAGTATGAGTTTCGCTTATCCTTTAACTCTAGAATAGCGGTTGCATTTATAGAGTTTATCTATTAGCCTTACAATAATTACATGGACTAATTCAAAAATTTGGAATTAGTCCGTTATAGTCATAACTATGGTAATCTTTACATGAGATGAGAATGGATTAATTCAAATATCTTGTGTTGACACCTAAATTTTTGCCCAAAAATCATTTCCAAAAAATGGGAACTTGTTTTTCCACAAAAATATTTAATGTCAAATTATTGCATATAGATTATCTAGATGTTTAGTATAGTTTTTTTTTAAATGAAAGATGTTTTTCCTTAAAAATATTTCAGATATGTGTACTTATCATTTAAAATAAAAATTGTAGAAAATAAAGGAGAACATAGATGGGGAAATATCAATTTATGGAAAGATATTACGCTACATCTAAAGGTCCCATCCTTTGTTTTATGGGCAAAAGTTGGCGTACAATCGTGTGCTGTTTCTCTTCATGCAACATGCTTCATGCAATGCAATACTTCTCGCTTGACCATTGCATGTGGTTCTCGCATCATATGCTTCTTCTATGCTTCATGCAATACAATACTTTTCGTTCAACCCATCAATGTTGACGCGGTTGATTGGGTCTCGAAAGATTTTCAACTTATGAACTAAATATCATCGCTTCAAATCCCACTAACTGTTTAGGCTAGAGTTATTTGCTTAAGCCTAAGGTCTAGACTTAACCGGTTTATGGCGTTTGCAAGGTATTTAGTTAGTCGGCCAGATTTCGGCACCCGTGCACTCAAATTATTCAAACAGAAATTCTGCTCCTTTACATATGTTAAATGTTGGATATATTATTAATATAGTCCAAAATAATATGTTCACATACAAGCCCAATAGGTAAAAAGCATGGTTATTTGGGTCCATATGGGCCGAAGCGCAATAACGTGCATATAAAAACTCTAGGGTTTCCTACTGGCGTAACACTGTTGAAATGCGTTCCAAACTTGACGTCTCTTGGTGTAATACTTCAAGCAACTACTTCTTCTCTCTCAAACCTATTACCTCCAAAAATCTTCAAGTATTATGTCCGTGTGTCGAATTTGAGCAAGTAAGGTGTCTTCTTGAAGATTTCATCAAGACGAACTCATGAGTGTAATTTACTTTCGATTTCAACAGTGGTATTGGCCAGGATCTGAGTTTGAAGATTCGAGTGACCGAAATCTTTGATTCAAAAACCCAAAAATTATAGCCAATTTTAAAGGGCGAAACCACTTGGGCTTTGTTCTACTTGTCGATATGAGCGTTTTGAGTGGTCACTCGAGTCGATCGGAGGTCAGACGGAGAAGTTACGGTACTCGGAAGTTTCCATCTGAATTTCTAGCGAATTTCAGGGGCGAAATTTCTAGCGAATTTTGGGGGCGAAATTTTTCGGCGAGTTTCAGCGACAAGGGCAGTCCATCTTAAGGTTTTTGGGCGCTCCAGATCCATTTTTGGGGTTTGTTTTGGCAAATTCCATCTCTACAGAGCGGTTTTATCAAGGTTAGGGAGTTATTCAACTTTGTTGCTCTGAGGACTTCAAGGTGCACTCTTTCTAACACTTTGCTTTGATTAAAATGGCAAAGCGTAGTTCCTATGATATTATAAAGTTGTAATCTTTTGATGTTACTGAATTTCATGGCTGGAAATTACATGTTCAATTTGGCATGAAAGAACGTGACATATTCTATACTGTATTGAGCGATTTTGCATCTACCACTGAAGATGTGAATGAATATCAATGGAACAAAGATGAGGATTTTTGTAGAGATTACTTGTTGAATTCTCTAAATCCTAATCGGCTATGATTTATAGTGAGTATAAGACGGCGAAAGAGATATGGGATCACTTGAACGCTCGGTTCCAAAAACAAGAGGGGCTATCTAAAACTCTCCTAGCAGAGAAATTCTTTGACTTTAAATTCACTATGAATTCAAGCATCACCTCTCAGTTAGTTGAATTTGAGAACATGAGGAACAAGCTGAAAGATGATAATTTCGATATGTCCGATAATCTCTTTGTCGGTCTTGTGTTGAGCAACCGCCAACCGAATGGAGTTCTTTCAAGACTGAAATGCTGGCATGAAGGTACGAGATGGGACTGGATGAATTAAAGAGGTATATTCACATTGAGGATCAAAATATCACTAGGAAGAGTTTGGAACAAGTGGGACAACAAAAGTCAGTTGCCAACTTAGTTTCACACTCCAATAAACCTCGAAAAAGTCCAAGTTACCAAAAGGTGAATCCTCTTTACGGTTAGAGGCCAAAAAGACTATCTTCAAAAAGAAGAAGAAGGGCAAGTGCCATAACTGTGGAAAGTGGGGTCACTGGGCAGCAGAGTGTAAGTTGCCGAAGAAGCCAAATAATGACACACCACATAATGAGGCCAATATGCTAATTAGAGGATCTCGAGCCTCGAGCCTTTATTGGAATGATGAAGAATGGAAAGGCCAGCATCTCTTCTGAGTGGTGGTTGGATAGTGGCGCTACTTGTCATGCTACAAATGACAAGAATTTACTCATTGAGGTCACAGAAGTGAAAGACACTGTGGAAAATTGCAATGGTGGTGAGGCAAAGGTGACTCATCTTTGGAACCGCAAATTTGGTGCTTTCTTCGGGTAAATTACTAACTGAAACATGTTAGAGTAGTACCTTTACTTAAGAAGAATTTGATATCTATGAGTTTACTTGATAAAGCTGGTATGTCTTTTTCAACTATGAATGGTAGAGTAACTTTATCTCGTTAACTCATATTATTTTGGTTGTGCATTCATGGTTAATGGTATGTATAGGTTGAGTTTAAATGCTGATAGCATAAATCATGTGAATTCTACTTTGATTGATCCAAAGTTGCTACACAATAGACTTGGACATGTGAATTACAGGAAAATGCAACATCTAGCTAAAACTCATAATATTCCATTAGATACTTCTATTCGTTTTGATAAGTGTGAAGTGTGTGCACAGGCTAAAATCACTAGAAAACCCTTTAAGTTGGTTTCTAAAAGCACACAACTTCTTGAGCTAATACATTGTGACATTTGTGATTTTAGAAATTACATTACTAAAGGTGGTCGGAAGTATCTAATAATATTCATAGACGATTTTTCTAGATATTGTCATGTCTATTTGTTGAAATCGAAAGATGAGGCTTTTGAAAAATTTAAGATTTTCAAGTCTAGAGTAGAAAATCAACTCAACTTGAAAATTAAGAGGTTTAGGAGTGATAGAGGAGGAGAATATACTATGTCAAGGTTCAAGGAATTTTGTGCTTCATAAGGTATAATACTTGAAACCACTGCACCTTATTCACCCCAATCAAATGGTGTTGCAGAGCGTAAGAATAGAACGTTAACTGAAATGTTAAACTCTATGTTACTTACAGCTGGCATGCCTTCCTCCTACTGGGGAGAAGCAAGTACTAGCGCTAATCACATCTTGAACAGTTGCCGCACTCTAAGTTGTCCATGACACCTTATGAGATATGGCATAAGCGCCCTTGTAGATATGATACTCTTAAGACTTGGGGCTGTATTGCTTATGTAAGTATACCAGATCCTAAGAAACCTAAGGTGGGATCTAGAACTATTACTTGTGTATATCTAGGTAGTGCAGAAGATAGCGCTGCAAATAGGTTTTTAGATCTATCTACTAACACAGTGATAGAATCTAAAGATGCAGTATTCTTTGAAAATAAGTTTATCAGAGATCAAGGCTTCAATGTTTCTGGATCTACAGATATGATTTCAGAATCTCCTGTAGAATCTGAAATAGGCTCTTCTGACACTAATTCCACACAGTTGGCTATTGAACCAATTCCAGTAAGAGTATCTACAAGAGAGAGAATTCCCAAAAGTTTTGGTGAGGACTTTGTTGCTTACCATCTTGAGGATGATCCATTCTCCTATCAGGAAGCAATGAGATCTAGGGAATCTCTACTGTGGGCAGAAGCCATAGATGATGAAATGAGCTCTCTCCGCAGAATCACACTTGGCGGCTAGTAAATTTGCCAAAAGGGGCTAAAGCTATAGGCTGTAAATGGGTGTTGAAGAAGAAACTGAATAGTGATGGATCAATAGTCGAGATACAAAGCACGTTTAGTAGCTAAAGGCTATAAACAACGAGTGGAATAGACTATTTTGATGTCTATTCACCGTGTGTCATCTATCAACTATAAGAATTCTTCTTGCTTTGGCATCTATTGAACACTTTGTAGTGCATCAAATGGATGTAAAAACAGCTTTCTTAAATGGGGATTTAAATGAGGAAATTTACATGGAACAACCGGAAGGATATGTTATGAAAGGTCTTGAGGACAAAGTTTGTAAATTAAATAAATCCCTATATGGTCTTAAACAAGCACCTAAGATGTGGCATCTTAAATTTGATAAAGTGGTAAAGAGTTATGGCTTTGGGTCTAGTTATTCGATAAATGCCTTTACCATCGTTCTATGTCAAATAAGATAGTCATTATTTGCTTGTATGTTGACGACATGTTAATTCTTGGTTCCGATCATTCTATAGTGAGTGACGTGAAAGCTACTTTAGCTAAAGAATTTGACATGAAAGATCTTGGTATTGCTAATACCATTCTTGGTATGAAAGTAAGCTTTGAACGGCAAGTCATCTCCCTTAGCCAGACTCATTATATTGAGCAGCTACTTTCTACTTGGGGATACGATAAGTGTAAACCGAGTGAGACACCGTGTGATTATAATAATAGACTGAGTCCTAATGAAGGGACCAGCGTGGATCAGTTAAAGTACTCGAAACTGATTGGTAGTCTCATGTATGCTATGAGTTGCACTAGACCCGACATAGCCTTTACAGTTGGCATGCTGAGTCGTTTTACTAGTAATCCTAGTAAAGAGCATTGGGATGCCCTCAATAGGCTAATGCGATACCTTAAAGGTACTAAAGATTATGCTCTTTATTATTCTAGTTATCCTCCAACTGTGGATGGATATTCTGATGCCTCATGGTGCTCAGATATTGGAAATAGTAAGTCCACTAGTGGGTATGTATTCACTTTGGGTGGAGCTGCTATTACTTGGAAATCCAAACGATAGACTTGTATTGCATTGTCGTCTATGGAATCGGAACTTTTTGCTTTAGCCTCGGCCGGTGAAGAGGCGAGTGGATAAAGAATCCGATTATGGATATTCCTTTGACTCGCCTAAAGATTAATTCTTTAAGCCTATTCTGTGATAATCGAGCAGCTGTCCAAGTCGTCAAGAATACTCTCTTTAATTTAAAGAGAAGACATGTGAGACCGAGACATGCGTTGTTGAATTATCTCGAGAGAACAAGGGGTTATCACCTTGATCGATGTGAGATCGAAGGATAACATAGCCGATACTCTCACCAAAGGTATGCCTAAAGATCGATTATTCAAAACAAGTGGGGGAACCGGGGTTAAAGACTATATAGGCAAGTCTTAACTACCATTTACTTACCTTCTAATTGTGTGTTTTGAATTATCAAATCTTTCTTTATTGGCTACAATGATAAGCACAGTTTATATGTTTCATCGATGTTCACGATTCTTGACTAATTGAAGAGGGTGAGTTGTCTCATTCCAAATTTGATGAAGATGACTTTAACCTAATTCAAATGTTCTATCTAGAAAAATTGTGTCATTCCAAACTTGATGATACAATTCAACTAGATTGGACTATCCTTTTGGTTAAATGATCTCATTCCAAACTTGATGCTAGATTATTTGACTTTAAGGAATCGTAATTGTGACATTCCAAATTGAAACATAGAAACAATTGTTTACATAAGAAGCCTATTTATCTTGTTCTTAATTGAAACTTGATATTACATGACTAGGTTATTGTAAGTGACTTGACTATTGGTCTTGTTCTTTGAAACTAGACAATAGTTATTCTCCTACAAATAAACTTAAGTTGATGGCTCTTTGTAAATCACATTGTTTAGGTCTTGTTCATAATTTATGAAATTGGCTTGATGCTTATGACATGATATTATGATGCTTTATGACATCAATATGTTCTTCTCCGCCTGATAGAATGGTGCTAAGTTTTTATTCAATTGATTGAATTCATGATAATATGAAATTCATATTTGATATTCTACGGGGATGGCAGAGATGGAGGAGAGCTTAATGAGTGGGATCCCGACCAGATGACCTACTTGATGAATGAATATATATCACTTAGAGCGTGTGGGGACTTGACAGTTTACCTGCTATTGCCTATTTTGATGAAGTCCATTTACTTGAGACTTGCATTTTGCTATTTCTATTTTGTGGACATTATTATGCTTGTTTCTTATATTTGTAAGGCCTTAGACTATTTTGACTGGCCTACTTATACTTGATTAATATGCATATATTGGTTGTGAACCGAATCCGAGATTTATTTTGGGATTTGGATTTTTAATCTCGTAACAGATTCATGATAAGAATGATTCACTTATTTAGTTTGCACATGATGATTTAGTTTAATACTTTACTGCTGGAATACTCTTTGACCGATCCGAGTTGATTGTCTTGGACTGAATGTGGATGATTCATGTTTGTTTGAACATTACACTGACCAACTTATTGGATTGTGCTGTATGGTGAACATATGAGGAGATTGTTGGATATATTATTAATATAGTCCAAAATAATATGTTCACATACAAGCCCAATAGGTAAAAGCATGGTTATTTGGGTCCATATGGGCCGGAGCCCAATAACTTGCATATAAAAACTCTAGAGTTCCCCTACATTGGAGGTAACACTGTTGAGCGTTCCAAACTTGACGTCTCTTGGTGTAATACTTCAAGCAACTACTTCTTCTCTCTCAAACCTATTACCTCCAACATTAAATTCGCAAAATATATAAAAGAACAATCTGACGAATGTAAGAGCTACTTGATCCTCGAAACTCATTGTGATCTCAGGTCACAATCACACTGATCATCGAGGGGAATTAGTTCACATGAGAGCGCCGTAATGAAAGGGCTTTGTGCATTACACTCTTCCAAGCACGATTCACCTTATTGCGGAGCGTTTAAAACCAGTAAATTACCAAAACGAAACACGAAGCACTTGCAGAAGCGTGTCGCGACAATTTTAGGGGTAGCATCAAGCCGAATAATCCAGATCTCGTTAACCTGATCTCATGGGGCCATGGCCCCACCGTCTGCGCCGCCATCTTAACATCTGAAATGACCATCCGCTCGAACTTGGCCCTCTCAGTCTCAGCCACAGAATTCTAATTATTGACCCCTTAATTAGCTTTAAATAATATGTTCGACTTTGACAGTGAATTCTAATTATTGACCCCTTGATTAGCTTTAAATAATACATTCTACTTTGAATGGAAAATTGTCCAAAAAATCCCAATCGTATTACACTTTTATCAATATAATTATAAATCTTTCAATTTTACTAATTCAATCCTAAACATTTTCACTTATTGTCAATTCAAGACATCTAATTACTTTTGGTTGAAAATTGCTAACGTGGACTGATGTCGACATGGCACTTTTTTAAAATATTTTAATAATATTTTGATTTTTTTTTTTTTTTTGCTTTTTTTTTTTTTTTCGAGAGTTTAGAGCTAATTGGCAAGGGTTGCCGGCCAACCTTTGCTGGCCATAGGTGAGGGCTAGCGACCCCCGCCACCACAAGCGAGGGCCGACCAACCCTCGTTGGCCATAGCTCTAGTCGAGGGTGTCACGCCCTCGCGAGCTCTAGGGAGGGGCGCGACGCCCTGGCCGAATCTAGCAAGGGCATCGCGGTCCTTGTTGTTTCTAGGTGAGGGGTCACGAGGGCCGCGACACCCCCACCTAGAGCCGGTGAGGGTTGATTGGCAACCCTTGCTGGCCAAATCCAAAGCCCAAAGGAAAAAAAAAAAAAAAGCCGACAAAGTAAAAGGAAAAAAAAACATTAAAAAAGAAGAAGTATTATTTAAAAGATTACGTCAGATGACCATCCATGTCAGCAATTCTAAGCCAAAATTAGCTAGATAGATTTAATTGGCAAGAAATGAAAAGATTTATGATTGAATTGACAAAAGGTAAAAATGTTTAGAACTTAAAAAGTTTAAAATCAAATTGACAAAAATGCAATAGATTTAGAACTATTTGGATAATTTTCCCCTACTTTTACAGTTTGAATGGAGTGCTCATCCAATTAAGTTCTTGCCAAAAGAAAAGCTGTGAGGCACCGCTGTTACATGTGATTAGCCTCTTCTGTAGGGAAGTCTTATCGTGCATACAGGTTCAGAGATATTCTACATGAGTTGCGTTCACACCAAAATTGCTATCCAAGCCTATATTCTACATGAGTTGAGATCGCACCAAAATCTCTATCCAAGCCTACCTTTTGGAGGCTACCGTGGAAGCCACGTGCGTTAGTCTTAGGAATACGACCTTTAAAGTCGGAAGTATGTGCACGAAGGCATTCATGCGTACTTATTCGTTCTTGCTTCCTTCTTTTTTTGGCCAAAACAAACCGTGTATTAAATGGTTTCTAAATCGCTTAATATTACATTTCGGAAAACACAATTCTATCCCATTTGATACTAATTTAGACTAAGAACCTGTGTGTTGTATGCCCTAACTACATGTATGAGATGTATAAGACCTATTAGAATTTTGTCAACATCTCGAAACAGTAGATTAAAGTAGTGTCGACTTACTCCCTAAAATTGGGGAAGCCTATGCGTAGTCTCAGCAAGGGAGTATCAGTTTGCTGCCTTTCGCGGCTCTAAATCAATGTTCTAAATTATCGGGGAAGATCACTTTGAAGGACAATGAAAGTGGTGGAGATAGGAACATCCCACTCTCTTTCAGCACATACAGCAAAGTGCTAAAGCTAGTGAATAATAATAACAACAATAGTGATAATACTAATAACAATAATAATTATAATTGAGCAACGTAAGCCTTGCTGTAGCGTAACAGCTCTCGAAGTGCATGATATGCAAAGAAATAGTATCAACATGCACAGATGAGTACAAAGATAAAAGTAATATTTGGCTCACATCGGAAGAAAAGTTAGATAATATTTACTCTAATAGGATAATCTTTTCTTAGTCCACTTAACGACTTTCTGCAAAATGACTTCACGATGCATATTTGTTTTATGTAGCAAGTCAATCGCACTGTCCCATGAACTAAGATATCTCCTGTTTTTGGTAAGAATCGAATCAAAATAGATCAGAAATGCGACTCAATTTTGCTACAGTAGATGAAAAGACTCTGATGTTGGGCCTGGCAACCTCTGGGCCATGAATGAGAATGCGCCCATGATCCTTTAAAGTTGTTTCACTTTTTTCTTGTTCGTGAAATCTAATGTATGATGGGCCCAATGATCTTGGTATAATTACAAAAAAACAAAAAAGTTATAAATTTATTATACGAATACTAATTCAATTCTATATTTCCATTTAAACATAAAACTACAAAAACTGTTACGTTAGCACTGATCATGCCATGTAGGACGTTCAACGTCCATATTAATGATTTTTTATCAAAATTAGTCAAAATGATTACATTGATAAATCGTTAAAAGATTTAAGATTAAATTAGCCAAATTAAAAGTTTAGCACTGAATTTGCATTTATATAATAAATATAAGACTTTTTTGATAATTTACTCTTTATCGTCCGGATGATAATTTGTCACACAATTGTTCATCACTTATGAATTAAACGTTTTATTCTACCGTTCTTTTTGGCAAGACTTGGACTACTATAGGTGCATTGTATCTATCCCTCAAGCTGTGTGCTAAGGTTTCGTTCCTATTTTTCCCAATTCTTGTTTTCTTGTTCTTTAGAACAAAAAAAGAATAGAAATATATTTAATAACATCAACTAATTTTTTTTATTCCACGTAAAAATTAATAGAAAAGTAGTTAGAGAATAGATTTGAAACATAAAGAAGAAATAGAAAAAAGTAAATTCTTGTTCTCGAAAATAATTTCTAGAAATAAGTCATTTTCGTTCTTTTTTTTTCCTTCTTCTTCTTCCTCACCAACCGCCTGCCACGATCGCTACCTTCGCCGGTTGATGCTACCCATCGCCACCGGCCTCCAGATTTGTTGCTACCACCGGTCACCGCCTGTTCATTGACCGCCGCCACTGTCGACTAAAGGAGGAGCAAGAAAAGAAAAGGGAAAAAAAGAAAAAATTATTAAAAAATTTTAAAAAAATTCTACATTATAAAAAAATTTATGGGGCACTCCCGTTCTTTTTATATTCCTAAAAGAAAAATTACCAAAAATTTTTTTATTAGAAAAATTTTTTGGAAAAAAAAAAAAAATTCTATCCATTATACTTCTTTTTGAAAAAATTTACTTTGGTTATATTTATAACCCTTGAAATTTTTTTTTTGTTATAAAACGATGGAACATATTCATGAAAAATGAAACTTAAATAAGCTTGTCTACTTGGTTTAAGGATATCATTTAGGTGTTTCATTGTGATGGAACGGTATGTTATGTTTAAAGACTTCAATTCGTCTATTTTTCTGTCATTTTGATGATGTCAACTAGGCATGTGAAGGCGCGAATTAAAAATGATTCGAATTTGGCCTTTTGAGCTGTAAAGGTGGAGAAGGCAATCAGACAATATCAATTTATGACTTTTTTGGTCTAACAACAGCATAATTAGTCTTCTTTAATTTGTGCGATGTTTATGATTGAGAGTCCTTGAATTTGTTATGGTGCAATTGAGTCCTCTGACTTAATTTTATTTATCCATTAGTAACCGTCCATGTTGAGCAAAATCTAAACAAGAACCTCTGTTCTTCTGTCCTAGACATGTTATTGTCATTATTGGCTTTTCTCCTTTTCTATATATTGTTTATTTTGTATTGCGTGTATTTATTTTTTTATCATTTTTTAATGATGAGTTCTTCTGTTTAATGTAATTAAAAGCTATTTGATTGAGAGCGTTCTTAAAATGCTAATTTATGTAGCTCAAAAATCCATGCTGCAAAGATCAAAGTATTTCTTGATTTTAATAATACACCACGATCATCTAATCTAACAATTTGAATCAGCAGTAATTGCAAAGGAGGAAAAAAAGAAGAAGAGGGATAGACTTGAGAAGATCGTGATAATGCTAAAGCAAGATTAGATAACAAAAAAGAGAGTACACAGCAACATCCTCTTCCGGAAAATTTATCAAACACTTTGTCTTCTATCAGGCAAGGCAACTAATCAAAGAATACATTTATCTAACGCTTTGTCTTCTCTCATAGACTTTATCAAACAATTCCTCTGCAAAGATTAGTAAAACCGAATTAGTCAGATTATTCTAGGTCGATGTCAAAAGATTGCATGTCCATCAGATAATCTATAGACATAAAATTGTCGGCATGTTTATAAGATTGACATGGTCAAATTAATCTGAACATCCTTAACTATATTCAGCTTATTTGTCATGCAAACAAATCAAGTCGAAATTCACCATCCCTAGATGTGTATCTAGTGTCTGTGTCGTACAAAAATCTCTTGAAAAATGACCAGCATGAATGCTATCCGAGCTTCAATTTTAAAGATGATTGCTATTCAACTAAAGCGCACGGACACTCCCGAGAGTATGTGAAAAACAAGTACTCGCTCGAACGTCCACCTTATAATTTAACTTTAGTATTTGTACGGGCTTAATTTTCTAAATAAACCTACATAACTTTATGTCGAATCACAATTTTATCTTGTACCTTTTTATATAAAGAGAATCACAAACTTTTACCATTATTTTAAATATTCCCCGCATTGAAAATTGCCATTAATTTCTTCAAGATAATCAATAATATAGTCAGTTAAAGGTTCATTATTAGAACATGCATCTTTACCAACCCTCTCAAATTCATATGAAATAACAACAACCTCTTGATATTGATAATTTTGAGAAGGGAAAAGACCACCAAAAACCCCAAATTTTGCCCAAAGTAACAAATTTACCCAAAACTTTTTTTTTGTGACATAAAAAATGCCAATGTTTGCTAACCGTGACACATTTACTCCATTAAGGGCATTTTCGTCTTATTCTTTCTATTTTTTTTTTTTCTTCTTCTTCTTCTTCTCTCTTCCCTTTGTCGGCCATGACAGAGAGAAGCCAGCATCTGGCGAGGGCTACCCCTGCCAATGTTGGGCAAGGGGTGCCCTTGCCAGATTTAGCAAGGGAGGCCCTCACCCGACGCCAACGAGGGCGGCGAGGGGTGCCCTCATTGAACTTGGGCGAGGGGTGCCCTCGCCAAATTTGGGGAGGGTGGCCCTCGCCTGCGTCGAGCTAGGGCCGCCCTCGCTGGCATCAGGCGAGGGGTGCTCTCACCAGATCTGGCGAGGGAGGCCCTCACTCAACCTAGCCGAGGGTCGCCCTCACCGAGCCAAGAGCTGCCCTCGCCCGATGTCGGCAAGGGCGGCCCTAGCCAGCCTAGGCGAAGGCAACCCTCGCTCGACACCGGCGAGGGCCGCCCTCGCCGGACGTCGGCTTCCCTCCACCATGGTAGGCGGAGGGAAGAAAGAAGAAGAAGGAAAAAAAAAATTACAAGTAAAAAGACCAAAATGCTCTTATGATTCAGGGTAAATGTGTCATACAAATAAAAGTTCAAGGTTTTTGTGTCACAAAAAAAGTTTGGGGTAAATGTGTCACGATTAGCAAATTTCGGGATTTTTTATGTCACAAAAAAAAGTTTGGAGTAAATTTGTCACTTTTGACAAAGTTTGGGGTTTTTTGTAGTTTTTTCCCTTTTGAGAAAAATTAATGGAGTTTTGTGAACACGGGGCAAATTTGGGTCTATAGTGAAAGTTTGCAAATTTTTTTTTTTTGGAAAATTAGAATTAGACCTAAAGTTGAGTATTTTTTTTTTTTTTAGGAATTAGATCTCTCTTTATAATTAGAACCCACGCTTCGTAGCAGGTGCAAACAAAAGAAAAACCAAAAGAAAAAATAAGAACTTATAACACAAGAAAATAACCCCAGCCCACTTTTTGGACGATCCTAAAAAAAAAAAAAAAAACACGAAATTGGTTATCGGCATTATAAAAATAACCTCCATTTCAAACTACCCATAGATACTACATCAACTCAGCTAAAATAACAACATTTTGCTTCAATTATAATGGATGTTTTGCTCCAGTTCCTTCCGAAATCCATAATTTGAAATTATAATAGACAAACTTGACACATTAATAGTAAGAATTTGATCTTTGGACCAAAAACAAGTGATTCAATTTGCTTCCGAGTTGTGCCAAGTTCAGTTCTAGCCATGGCTCAAAAGAATCACTTGCACAATGCTCAAGTCAAGGCTTCATCCTAATATCAAATATGGGGTTGACCCCTACCCAGTACCACAAAGTCAAGCATGTCAGTGCCTAAAGACAAGGGAGCGGACGACCGAAGGACCGGTGGACGGTGATCATAGTTATAGTGATCCTAAAGTAGCGAAATCCTTCAATACTTTGTATAGTACATGACATTCAAGACCGATTTTTTACAAAACCTCCGTCCTTCATCATTAATAAGGAGCGATAAAAGGAGGATGTTTTGAATGCTCTTCATTAAGAAGTAAGCTTTTGCCTTACATTGTTGGTGAGAGTCAAATGACACTCTCCGCTGAGTTATATTCTTTCCCTGCTACTTCGCCCATTTAATATTCTATCGGTTTAATATCAGTAACTCCGGGAGACTTGTGAGGTTTATAATTTTCAAATTATTAGATTTTTCAAGTTTATTTGAAAATGAATTATTATATTATATACATGTAAACCTGATATATCTTCATATTTTTTAACGCATTTATATATTTTTAATTACATTTCATGTCTTTCATAAGGCATCTTGAATGTCTTATTTCTGGATTCAAAATTGTGATAAATTTAAAAACATGGCATTTTGGGTTGACTTAATTGTGACACGACTATGGTACAAGAATATGAACTTCAGGGAAAAATATCAAATTATGTAAAGAGATTTGGACAGTGATATAATTAGGGATGATCAGTTTCAATATAGGCAGATTAATAGTATAAAACTTAAAACCTACCATATCAAAGTTGGTTCCCAAACTTTGGAACCAAGAATTAGTAAATTTGGAACTTGCTGGACTTTTTTTTTCCTGTATTTTTTGGTTTTAATTTATTATATATAAAATATGCATGTGTCAAATATGAATGCATTTCATTTCTATACTCAAGGATTATATGTTAAATAATAAATATATTCAATAAAAATGTAAAACAACTTACTTAGGACAGAGTAAATCGATTTGGTTCCTAGTTCTACCGTGAAAATGGCCTTATAGTTTTCAGGTTCTTTAAGTAGAATCAATAGGTTCAAAAAGTAGAATTGGGAAACCGAATCGATTAAGGCCGATTCCTAATATTTGGAATTGGGAACTAAACCGGTCTCATTGTGAACCAACTTTTCCAGTTTTTGGAATCAGGAATCAAACTAATCTCCTTATGAACTAGCCTTGAATCGACTTGGTTTTGAGGCTGAACTAGCTAGATTGCTAACCCCTAAGTATCATATGCCTTATATGCTCAAATAAATATGAGGTGTCCAACACGCAGAGCTAAATTAGTGGGTTTGTTTAGAGGAAAACAAATGAATTGAAAAATATATTCTTAAAAATAATCGTTTGTATCGCTTAAGTGAAAATGTTTCATCATCCATGAACAATGAAAATGTTTTTCTTTTATTCATTTTTGTAAAAACCTCAGCGTATGAATTATGAAAATGCTAAATAATCTAAGAGGAGTTAAAAATAAAAAAGCTCGAAGACAAATTGCCCCATCTGTATTAATTATATTTCCTTTTTATATTTCTCCTCATCTCTATATTCAGGCAGATAACACAGGAGCGACCGGTTAGTAATCCACTGCATTTCGTCTACGCAGCTATCGTGCGCTCGTCAATCCCCCTCCCTCGTCGAAAGGGCTTCCCACCGGAATCGTCTTCTTCCCCAAAGATCATCCCCTCCGCGCAGACCACACAACTCCCCCGGCAGTCGGTACCTCTCTCTCTCTCTTTCTCTCTCTGCAAATTTCAGCTTCCGTCTCATCCTTTTACGTCAGCTCGAAGCGCCCTTTTCCTTTGCCCGAGGCTTTTCTTGGGTCCAAGGGAATGATCAGGCTCGAGGAAATTGCCGACGAGGCGAGGAAACGCGCCGGGATTGAGGTTGTTCTGGGTCGTGCTTCGAGCGTTTTGGACGCGTTGGTTTGAGTAATTGCAGTCCTTAATCGTCGATTCGTGTGACAATGTGATGAGAACTTTCCGAAACCGAGTTGTGGCCCTGTCGCTATCGCCGATGATGAGCGTGTGGGTGGGCGATCTCATCGGCGCACGGGCATTGGAGAAAAGGAATGTTTTTTTGAGTGATTTGCAGGAAAGGAAAGGGAAGGGAAGCTGCGTTTGGGATTTAGCTATGTAAATGAACGTTCTTTTTGTGTTTGGTGCCACTTTGCCCTCGCGAATCGTTCTAGCCTGGAGACGTCGGGTCGGTCCTCGTTTAGGTTGTGACTTGTCGATCACGAGGGTTATGTTGTTTGTCGGCATGATCCGATGAGGCGATGCCTTGCTATGACTATGACTGCCTTAGTATAGGGAAGATGCAATTCACTGGGTGGAGTAGAGTGTTTTCATGTTGAGTTCCTTAGCTACTTATGATTCCGATGACTTGGAACGGAGATGGCCGTTTGCCTGTTCCAATTAACTGTTGAGTCTCATAAGTAACTGTCCGTGTCTGATCAACTAGTCAGCAATAAATTTCTAGCGGCTTTTAGAAAGCGGAAATTATTTATCTTTTTGCATTACACCGCATGCCCAGGTGGTGTCATTGATATAATCGCCAGAGTTTCATTTGGTTATTCCTGCTGGAGGTTCTATAAGGGTGTCCATTTTCATCTTCGCAGATCTCTTCAACTCTCTTTGTCAACTGAGCAGCGCCAAGGATCTGAGTTAGTTGGAAATCTAACTGAGGTGGAGTGCTCAGGAAAATGTGTTGCTACTTCAATGTCAGGACATTTTCAGCGATAATGCTGTGGGGTAAGAAGCTCCTGAAAGCAGTGAAGTCCCTTCATTGTGACCTACACTACATTTACTGATTGATATTATTCTTGTAGTGCTTCTAATTTGCTAACTTTTAGTTTTTGAAGCGGCTATTTATTTGTATTTTGTAAATATTTTGTCTATGGCAGATGCATATGTAATAAAATAGAGTTTTCTCTCTGCTTTCTTGCTGATGTGGGCAAAGAAATGGCCTCAGTGAGATCCACGGGATGTGTTGACCCTGGATGGGAGCATGGTATCGCACAAGATGAAAGAAAAAAGAAGGTTAAATGTAACTACTGTGGAAAAGTAGTCAGCGGAGGAATATTCAGATTGAAGCAGCACCTGGCTAGAATATCTGGAGAAGTAACTCACTGCGAAAAGGTCCCAGAACAAGTATGTGCAAGTATGAGGAAAAACCTTGAAGGGTGCCGTTCTAGTCGGAAAAGAAGACAATCTGAGTATGAACAAGCATCTTTGGCTTTCAATTCCAACGAATATGATGACGGAGAAGAAGCAGCCTCAGCTTATAAGCACAAGGGCAAGAATGTAGCAGATGATAGAGACTTGGTCATAAGATTTGCCCCTCTTCGGTCTCTTGGGTATGTAGACCCTGGGTGGGAACATTGTGTGGCTCAAGATGAAAAGAAGAAAAGGGTGAAATGCAACTACTGTGAGAAAATAATTAGTGGAGGAATCAACCGGTTTAAACAACATCTGGCCCGGATCCCTGGGGAAGTTTCATACTGTGAAAAGGCTCCTGAAGATGTCTATCTTAAAATGAAGGAGAATATGAAATGGCATAGAACAGGTAGAAGACTCCGAAAACCAGATACGAGGGAGATATCTGCATTTTACTTGCACTCTGATAATGAGGAAGAAGAAGAAGAGCAGACAGAAGGAATTTTGCAATGCATAAGCAAGGAAGTAGTGGCTTTTGATGATAGAGCTTTGGAGAGTGACTTCAAAGATGCTACCAAGGACAGGTTTCCTGGAGGAAGTGCGAATGGCCCTGAGCACCTGTTAAAAAGGTCTAGATTGGATTCTGTTTTTCTAAATTCTCTTAAAAATCAGACATCATCTCACTACAAGCAGTGCAAAAGAAAGGTGGGCGCTGATAAAAAAGGCCGCCAGGAAGTGATATCTGCAATCTGTAGATTCTTCTATCATGCAGGAATCCCTGCCGATGCCGCGGATTCTCCATACTTCCATAGAATGTTAGAGTTAGTTGGTCAATATGGGCAGAGTCTAAAGGGTCCATCCAGTCGATTGATATCTGGCCGATTTCTTCAGGATGAGATCGCATCTATAAGGGAGCATTTAGATGATTTAAGGACATCATGGGCGATTACTGGGTGTTCTATAATGGTTGATACATGGAAGGATGTGCAGGGGAACATTGTGATAAACCTCTTGGTCTCCTGCCCTCGAGGTGTTTATTTTGTTTCCTCGGTTGATGCCACTGATATAATCGACGATTATGAAAAACTTTTTACATTATTGGATAGTGTAGTGGACGAGATAGGAGAGGAGAATGTAGTCCAGGTACTTAATCCATAATTTCTGTTCATCACTTTTCCTTCCTTTTCTTTTTCATTCACTGTATTTCTTCAGTTGATTGTCTGCTTGCTTAGGAGGCTATTGTCTTATCCTCTTGACCTGAAGCAGGTACTTACCAGGGACACTGCGAGTTTTAGAGCCGCAGGGAAGATGCTTGAAGAACGAAGGAAGAATTTGTTCTGGACTCCTTGTGCTGTGGATTGCATTGATCAAATGCTGGAGGATTTTATAAAGATAAAATGGATCGCAGAATGCTTTGACAAAGCAAAAAAGATCACAAAGTTTGTGTATAACACTGGATGGCTCTTGAATTTTATGAAGAAAGAATATACTGGAGGGAAGGAACTTCTGGTGCCTGGTCTCACAAAATTTTCCACTAGTTTTTTAACCTTAGGAAGTCTGTTTGATCAAAGAATTGACCTCAAGAGAATGTTTCAGTCAAATGAATGGCATTCTTCTAGACTTTCCAAAAGCGAGGATGGTAAAGAAGTGGAGAGAATTGTCTTAAATGTCACATTCTGGAAGAAGGTGCAGTATTTGAAGAAATCTTTAGAGCCAGTGGTGCAAGTTTTGCAAAAGCTAGACAGCTTGGAAAGTCGGTCAATTTCCTATGTATATAACGACATTTATAGAGCTGGACTGGCCATTAAAGCCATTGTTGGTGATGATGTACGAAAGTATGGACCTCTGTGGAGTGTGGTAGACAACCATTCAAGCTCATTATTCCGTCATCCTCTTTATGTGGCTGCCTATTTTCTTAATCCCTCTTATCGTTATCATCATGATTTTGTGTCGGTATGAGACTAATGTGGCTGTTGTTTCTTATCATACTTCACTTTTGAAGCTTTGTTCTTACCCCAATCCTATTCATTACAGCATCCTGAAGTTATTCGTGGTCTGAATGAGTGTATTGTTCGACTAGAACCAGATAGTGCAAAAAGAATTTCTGCATCAATGCAGGTAAAAGACCTTGTTTCACAATTCCATGCGTGTGATTCGTGTTTTGAGACTCTTTACTTATCATGGTTATTCGAGGTTAGAGTATTCGGCAAGCTGCAACAAGGGCTTCTGCTACTATTCATCAGTGCTGCTCATAAGCTTCTTTCTTCAAAATATTAAGACCCTTTACTGATGGTCTCATTCTGTTCTTTCTAGATTCCAGACTTTGTTTCTGCAAAGGCTGACTTTGGGACTGATTTGGCTGTAAGTACTAGGGCCGAACTTGATCCAGGTCATACAGCAGTCACTTCACACATTAATGGTCAAGCATTTCAGTTAAATTAGTTTTACCACATAGAGACTGGAAGATTATTGCTGATAGAGTTTTGTGCCATTGATTTATTTTTGCAATAGCTGCATGGTGGCAGCAACATGGGATAAGCTGCCTTGATCTACAGCGGATCGCCATACGTATACTCAGCCAAACTTGTTCGTCTATTGGATGCGAACATACATGGAGTATATTTGATGAAGTCCACAGCAAAAGGCATAATAGTCTTTCCCAGAAGAGATGGAATGATCTTGCCTATGTTCACTATAACTTGCGCTTGAGAGAACATCGACTTGGGAGATACGCGGGTGATTTGGTCACATTTGACAGTGGGATGCTGGAAATGCTATTGGATGACTGGATTGTGGCGACAGAGAGACGAGAGGAGCCAGAAAATGAGGTAAGCTCAAACAAAGTTTTTTTGTTCATTAAAATTCTTGTTATTCTAAAAGCCTTGCAATTTTGAATCTTTTTTGGCTTGATTTAGGAGATTGTTTACAATGACATGGAGCAATTTTATGTGGATGACAATGAAGAGACGTTTAATGACAATGACAATGAAGAAAAGCAGCCTGTAGAAATGGTCACTTTGGCTAATGTCATTGAACCTTTTGAAGTTAATTCTGTTGGTGGAGCTGTTACAACTGATGATGATGATCTTGATTTTTTTGATGATGATTTGACAGATTAACACATCTGTAAGCAGGTCAGAATTAGTTAGTTATTTGTAACATATGCATATATTATAAGATAAAGGTAAATCGCGACTTCTGAAGTCTGCTGTGACAGATGGTCTGGTGCATTTGAAAACCTTATCTCCCATTACGGCTTCTGATCTGGGGACCTTCTTCACTTCCTTTTTGGTGGTAATATGGTTTCCCAGTCATCCCTTTTGAACTTGTCAGTGTGTCTGTTGGGACTCTTGGGGGCTTAATATTAATAATTGCCAGTGGAAACTTAGGAGGGCTTATTGAACCTTTTATTATATTTCTGAGTTTGGAAGAATAGACTGATGTTGCGATAGGATTTCTAAGTGGAGACACTATGACCATGGAAGTCTAACCTCGTTTGGACATTGCATTACCAGTTGTAATTGGGAGGTATCTTCTTGTTGCTTTTAGAATTTTGACCCGCAAGATCTCCAGTTTTGTGCAAGTAGCCATCTCCCTCCTTGGTGGTATGTTGCACAGATGGCTCTTGTGTTGCTCTCTTAGCACAGGTAACAGTTTCAAGTTGGAGGAAGTGCTGTCTTTCCAAGCTAAGACACGGTTGTGGTCTTTATAGTATAGTTGTTAAATCACTCGTGATGCATTCTGCTGGAAGAGTCTACATAACCATCCATCATCTGGTGTCGAACTCAGTCTCCAGTTCGTAAAAAGGAAAATAATACCGGGCATACGAAAATTGGTTCTTAATATTGGTACACTATGCGGCAGACTCTGCTTTGAATGGTACCACTTGTTTAGAAGCGTATTGGCAATTTGTGAGATCATCCATGATGTCCACGTTTATCTTTGTGAATCTATAGTGAAGATGCAAGTGGTGAAGCTGCACATGGTCTTTGTTTGAGCATCCTCCGCTTTGAACATTCTGTAGTCTGAAAATGAATCGGATGGGGCCTCTAGGCAGAAATTTGTACCGACATACCGATATCCACGAAAGACGAAACGGTGCACGAACCTCTGACTTCCTTTTGGGGCCAGTAAAAACCTCTGACTTTTTTCTAGCAAAAAAAACAAAACAAGCCTGACTTTTTCTTCTGGTCCAAAAAACCTCCGACTTAGCTTTCTGCCAATGTGGGATGAAAGCACGATGAGCCGTTACCACTACAAGTTTCAACACTTTGGTCCAACCAAAAAGGTCAACAAAAACAGGAAGAGGGAAATCAAACTCAAATGCTTTGGCCTCGACCACCCCTAGAGTCGGCGAACGTCGTTTTTCCGTAGTGAAAAAGAGAACCCTTTTCTTTATCCTATGATGAGATCCAAAACGAAATTGATGAGCTGTGACGGCACATGTAGTGCCATCACTTCGCACTTTCGCCACCGACACTAATATCTTCGAATTAATAGTTTAACCGACTCTACATTGATACAAAAGGTTTATTTGTTTTAAAATTCATAATAAAAGAAAATTTTTAATGAAAAATCATTCTTCAAGAAAATATTTGCATTCTCTTAGATAGTAAATAGTATTTCATTAACCGATCATTTCAGTATTTTAAATGTGTGAAAATTTAAAAAATTAATCTGCAAAAAAATTCTTTTCCTTGAATAAACATATTCGTAACTGCAAAAGCAAACACGTCCATTCAAAATCGCCTTGGCAGATTCTATTTTATATGCCTGCGTCACAGTTTGTAAGGGTGCGTTTTAACGTTTTTGTTTAAAAATTGTTAGGAAACGAGAAATAGAAAAAAGTGTTTACATTAGGGAACAATTTTGAACAAAAAAATGCGTTTAGTAAAAACATTGCAGGAATAAAAAATAAACAAACACGTTTGATAAATTTGTATAATTTTTTTTATTTCTTTTATTTTTTAATTATTTTATTTTATTTTTTCTATTTTATTTCTTATTTTTCTTATTTATTTTTCCTTTTTTTTTTTTTCCATTTTATCTTTTTTCTTCTTTTGGTAGGTCGCAGGCCTCGGCCATGGCCGCTGACCGCCGACGAGGGCGGCGCGCCTCGCCGCCGTTGGGCGAGCTCGGCCTCGCCCGGCCAGGCGAAGGTCGACCTCGCCTCGAGCTCGCCCAGATCCGGCGAGGCCGAGCTCGCCCAACGGTCGGAGAGGGTCGGCCTCGCCCAACAATCGGAACCCCTGATTGGGCCCACGGTGCAAATCCCACTTTTTCTCGATTTTCGCACTCAATTGGACTAATGGTTCAAATCAGCAACAAATGGTTGGAAAGAAAGAAGAAATTAACCTCAACGTTTGGAATTTCTTAAAGAGTACAAAGACTGGATGTGGACATACAAAGCAAAGAGACAACTTTCGTTTTCAAGCGAAAGAAGCTCGAATCAATCACGCAGCGGACAGCTAGGAATCGACGTGATGAAGGACGCGATAATTTGTAACCCCCACCCCCCGTGGTTTTTCTTTCGCGGAAATCCTCGGATTCCTGAAGAAAAAGCAGTCGGCATCTTGACTAGCAAATGAGTAGTCTTCGTCTTCGTCAATGCCGGCATTGGAAAAAGCACACGTATCCTGTTTCGTGCATAGCCAAATATGGACGAAAGGGTGAAATCTGGCGCAAAATGCAACAAATTTAAACTTAGTCAGTGAAAATAAAAAATAAAAAATAAAAAAACGGGGGGAGAAATCTCTGTGTCATCCACCATCACGACATTATAACGTAAAAGTTCAGTTTTTTATTCTATCTTTCCACATGCTGAATGGCTCCACAATATAAAGGTGATTTCTTTCGCCGCCGCCGGGAAGAAAAATCGAGTTTTGCGGGTGCTGTTGCGACGATGACAAGGTAAAGACGTCTCTCGATTCGGTGGAATCGAACCAGATGCCAGCGTACGCCGTGACGGGGAGAGAGAGAGAGAGAGAGAGAGAGAGAGACGTCACGGCTCGCTTTTGCTGAGACACTATTCAGATCGGGAACTGCCCTTCTTCTTCATCTCGTCCATCCTCTTTCGTTCGTTCGTTCGTTCGTTGGTTCTCGATTCATCCCCTCCCCACCCCTTCTTTCCTACAAAGGGAAGGGAATTCATCCCTGGGAAGAACACCACTTCCCTCCGGCCGCCGCCGCCGCCGCCGCATGGTGGCAAGCAACCGAGTTCAATGAAACCCCACCACCAAGAATTGCGCCGCTTGATCTCTTCCTCCTCTTCTTCTTCTTCTTCTTCTTCTTCTTCTTCTTCTTCTTCTTTGGCAATTTGATGAGCGCTCTTATGTGCAAGACCAAAATGGCGGTGGAAGCGACGGAGCCCGCGAGAAGACCACCCACCTCCTCCCCGCGACTCTCCCCGTCGCAGACCCCAGATTTGCCCCCGCCTCCTCCGACCCCTCCCCCTCCGCCTCCTCCAGCGGCGGCTACTACACCTCCGCCTCCTTCCCCAAGCACTCCTCCGGCACAGGCACCGGCACCAGCACCGGCACCGGCAGCTCCTCCCTCTCCGGCTTCCGCCACTCCCTCCCGGACAACCCCGTCATCTACGACTTCTCCGAGCTCCGCTCCGCCACCAACAACTTCCTCGCCAAGCCCCGCCACTCCTCCTCCTCCTCCTCCTCCTGGCGCTGCTCCCTCCGCGGCAAGGACGTCGTCGTCTTTCGGCGCAAGTTCCGGCTCAAGATCGAGATGGGCAGCCTCAAGGAGCTCCTCGGGATGATCTGCCGGAGCCACCTGGTCAGCATCGCGAAGCTGCTCGGCGCCTCCGTCTCCGGCGACAACCTCTTCTTGGCCTACGAGTTCGTCGACGGCGCCAGCCTCTCCGATTGCCTGCGGAACCCTAAGATTCCCAATTTCACGGTCCTCGGGACCTGGATGTCGAGGATGCAGGTCGCCGCCGACGTCGCGCACGGCCTCGATTACATCCACAACAACACCGGCCTCAACATGATCCTCGTCCACAACCACATCAAGAGCAGCAGCATCCTGGTGACGGAGCCGTCGTTCAGGGCCAAGATCTGCCACTTCGGCACCGCCCAGCTGTGCGGCGAGGAGGACGAGAACGACGTGCTCCGGGAGCGGGCGGCGGCGGCGGCGCAGGGCGGCGGGGGTGGCTGCGGCGAGATCACGGAGGAGGGGGCCGGGGAGGGGCCATCGGCTTCGCCGCGGCTGAAGCGTTCGGACAGCCGGAGAATGCAGTTCGAGGGGGCCCGAGGTTACATGTCGCCGGAGTTCCGGGTCACCGGCGTCGCGACCCAGAAGTCCGACGTCTACTCCTTCGGGGTCGTGCTCTTGGAATTACTATCAGGTGGAGAAAATGCGGCAATCGTCGTCGTCGGCCGTTCGATATCTTACCAAAATTCTTAAAAATTATTAATATCGAACGTTGAAAAATACTATTTTTTATCCCCAGGTGAAGAGCCGTTCAAGTATAAATACGATAAGGGGAGCCGGGAGTTCGTGAGGACGTCGATCATCGACACCGCGAGGGCGGCGGTCGATGGGGACGGAGGCGGCGGGGTGGAGGGGAGGCTGAGGAAGTGGGTGGACCGGCGGCTGAGCGATTCGTTCCCGGTGGAGGTGGCGGAGAAGCTGGTGCGGCTGGGGCTGGAGTGCGTGGAGGCGGATCCGGACCGGAGGCCCGACATGAGCCGGGTCGAAGGGAAGGTGTCCAAGCTGTACATGCAATCCAAGAGCTGGTCCAACAGCATCAATGTGCCCACCAACATATCGGTCTCGATCGGACCCCGATGAGGTCCGTGACGAAATCCCTTTCGGCTGCTGCTATGGGGATGATCGATCGATCGATCGATTGATTTTGTTCCTGATTAAATTTAAAATTGAATTGGAAATTTTCTTATCGGGTCCTTGATTCTTGAAGGCTAAATCGGTCTTCGTGTATATCTTTTCTTTTTAATTAATTTAGTTTTTTTAATTAATTTTTCTTTTGGATGGTGGCGGTGGCGGAATTCTGCAGGGGAGTGATGTGACGGGACTGGATTTTTGGGTTCTACGACCGTCTATGTTTGAACGTGACTGGGTTTAATTCTTGGAGGAATTGAACAGGGAATTTGGGTTCGGATGGGAATTGGAGAATTATAGTTTAATTTGGTTTCGTGCGTCAATTCCTTGTTAAACTACGTTTGAATGTTTGATTATTCATGTAAAAGAAATGTTTTTGTTGACAGAGTGGGTGAGTTGTGCAGCTAAGGTAGGCATCTCATCGTACATTCTTCTTCTTAATTATATCAATTACTTTTAGGCGTATTCCATCTTTGACTGGCTGGAGATTTCGAATCATGATATATATATATATATAGTTAATTGCTATTGGAGAGGATAGTAACGTGTGGAAATTTCTCATGATTTTTTTTTTTTTTTGAAATCATAAATTTATTGGGGGTTTGGAAGGGACGAACGAGAAAGGGGTCTTTTCTTTAAGGCCCGTCCATTGGTTTGAGTAGTTTTTCTTTTTGGCCGATTAGATTCGGTCTCTCGAGTTTCAATGTCTAAGCGATTTAATTTTTTATTATGTTAAATCGATTTTTCTCATTTTATTAATCTGTGCGATTTGATCTTCTATGTTTTTATTTTGCGTCATGCAATCCTCTAATGTTCTTAATTGTGCAATTGAATTTTTTGATGGACTACTCTGATTGAACTATCAAATTTATTACCGAAGTGGCATTGCTTTTGCGACGCAAAGTGATAGTCATGTTAATGTGCCGCCAAATGCACAGAAAATAGACAGGAAAAACAAGGGTAAAAAGAAAAAAAAATCACAATTTGACAGTACTAGTTATGGGGAGGAAACAAAGCACTTGATCACACAAATCAAGAAAATAAGAGGGTTTCGACTGTACAAGATAAATTTAGAGAATCAAATCGCACAAACCTAAAAAGTTAAGAGGACTTAATTATACATAATAAAGTTTAGAGAATCAAATTGCACAGCTACCGAAATTTACTGATCTAAGAATGAAATTTCCACATCGCTGCATTAAAACTCTTTGCTTATTTTTCCTTGGTCATTTAATTCATTTCTAAAGTTCGGTCTTGTTGGATTTTGTCAACGCGGGGGTGGATAATTCCCTTGCCTTTGGGGCAAAATAAATGCTCGCAGCGAAAGGGGAAGAAATTTCATAGAAAGAAAAGTGGTCCACCCATCATTAATTAAATCATTTCTGGGAAGAAAAAACATAGAAAGTCAAAAGATGAAACCTAAACGCGTGCGCGTGGACGTTTCAGTCCCGTGGAATCGATGTGTTATGGCACGGTTAGGCCGACCGGGGAGTTACGATGACGATTGCGATGACGATTGCGATGACGAACGGGGAAGGGGGGGACGCATTTATCCTAAGCCCGAGAAAATCGGGCGGTCCGGCTTTCATCTAGGTTACCAAATCATGCGCATTTCACCTTCATCTCGAGTGAAAAAATGACACGCATTTCACTATCTTTCCGCTTGAAAAGAGTGGGAAAGTCTCGACCATTTCGCATCTCGCTTTTATTAGATTTCTACAGGAGGAGCATGGTGAATTAGATGGCCAGGAGATACTGGAACTCGTAGTCGTACGGTATCTTCTGCACCGAGACCGGGGCCTGGCCGCTGCCGTGGCTCCGGAAGCAGTCCACTATGGATTTCCTGAGGGTCCCGGACGTGGGCAGCTGGTGGCACACCCACTCCACCAGGGAGTCCGGGGCTGCCGCGAAGTCGTGCGTGTTCCGGAGCAGGAGCTCCGGGAACGCGATCCTTTTCGTGGTCGTGACCACCACGGAGGCCTGCAGGTACTCCAGCTTCGACTTCTCTAGCTCGGCCGTGACCCCATCTGCCGTGTACGTCCTCACCTGCAAGTTTTCAGGGTTCTTTAGAATTCGAGAACTTCGCATCTTCCGAATTGCATATGCATATTTCGGTGAGCGACTCACAGCAGGGGATGAACGGGTTCCGCAGCAGAGAGCGAAAAGGACATTAGGATCCGTGTTCTCGAGCCCGTATACTTCTCGGACTAAGTCCTCTTTCGCATCCCTTTCGACTTTTCCGTGGACCTGCAGAAGAAAAGGGGGCCTTGTTATATCAGATTTGCGCGAATGCGTTGCTTTGGAATTTACCGCCTCAGCGATCATCACCTCTGTAATTTTAGAAGCTGCAGGCTTCCTCAAGATGAAATGTTCGATCGCTTGGGCATTTATCGTGTTTCCTCCTATGTCGAGGGTAGCCTGAATTCAACAGACAATCATTTTTCATTGATCTACATTAGAAGTGTAAAACTTGTTTCTAGACATTCCGTTAGTATATTACCTTGTTCATCAGTGCAAGCAGCTTTTCTGGAGTAGAAGGCACCCCGTACTGGAGAAAACCCTGTAAGAAAATTTGCGTGCAAATGAAAGCCAGGATATATACATAGGAAAAGGAAGCCATAAGACGTTATGCCACGAAATCTGTACGCTGAAAGGTAAAATTTTCTGTTTATCAAACTATACATGCATGATACAAGCGTTGTACATGTTGATCCAGAATGCCAGCTTCTGTTGATTTGTCAAGAATCTCAGATCCACTGTCTTGAGATGACTCAGTAAGTCCCTGCAGACATTCAGATCGAGAATTGGAGTTATAAGTGGAGACGTGAGAAATCTTTAAAACTGAGCATCTCTTTCCATATGCATATAGTTCTTGTAGCAGAAAAATTTGGTACCTCAACTTCTTCAGTAAGGGAACGTTACTAGAGGAAGAAATGCACTTGCGATCCATAGAACTCACGGTAAATCTGACTAGGTTCTTGTAAGGGCCGATGTCTCTTGGAATAGATTCCTCCATATCAAACACGCCGTATGGATCTTGTTGCCTTGAATTCAGTCCAGTCTCAACTCTGAAGCTTCTTGAGTTGAGAGCTGAGTTCAGGGACCGGGAAATCGGACCCGACTTCTCTAATTCCATTGCTCTTGACGTTCTGAGTAGCCTTATGAAAATGAAGTTCAAACACTTCATAATGTTCTCAGATAGCTTGTTGGGTTCCCACTTTTGCTTGTTGTCTTCTACTTTCATTGGACTCGGCATGAACATAGGTGGCGATTTCAGAGGGGTCTCCTGCCTTCGTTCCCTTGGCTGAAAAGAAAGTCATCTTGATTTAATGCAAGAACAAGAATGCTTCCAGATGGTCGCGGATATCGATTGAACACTGTCTTTTGATAAGCCGAAGTAGAGTGATGTGTATTCATCTGAAACACAAATGGATTGATTATGAAAGATGCATCAGTTTTACCATAGGTGTCGGGTGTCTTAGGTCTTGCAATGGCAAGGTCGGCTTCAGCATCCGGTTTTTTCTCAGAAGCCTGTCGTGAAACTCAGCATCCTCAAGGAAATGATTCTCCTTCTGATCGGAAAATTGTCTTGAATTGCCCGTTTTCTCAGTCAGAGTGAAGTCCTTGAGATTGTAATCCCCTTTGATGGCTTTGCTAATGAAATGCAATGCTTTGGTCTCAAAGGCCATCCTCTCAGGAACAACTCTGTTCAACGGGCTTGGACTTGGTGTGTATGATGGATAGCCAGAAGCAGGATGAGGATTGCTTGGAAATTCAGGTATCTTTGTCTGTCTGGACTTTGCTTCCTTGGTAGCTTCTTCTTCGTGCTTTAAATTAGCTTGAAGTCGGCTTATTTGGCCCTCGAGTCGGGCTATCTCATCCTCAACCATTGCCAACTCTGCTAATAGCTCCTTCATCTGTAAAACAAACAAGGCATTCAAAGATAGTTTTCATTCCAAATAATGTCTTAATGCCCCTTAAAACAAATTCTCGGTTCCTTTTTCCGCTAATGGAGACTTGATCAAGTTACTACATCAGCAAAGGTGCTGATAATTATGAATTGGAAGATGTTATCTCCAAAATACAATTCTGAATAAGTGAGATGATCAAGAAGTGCTTGTTGACAACAAGGTAATGGGCTTCCTAGGGAATCAAACACAGAATTCAAGTAGGCTCCCCATAGACTGTCAAACTCCTCTCATACTCTATCATAGGCATTGCAGGCATTGCAGTACTTGTAATTCCAAAGACGGATGGATTGCGACGTACTAAATCAACTTTGAACCATACACTACTGTACTGCTAAGGCTGATTCTCAACTCTTCTGTCAGACTAAGGCTTAGTTTTATACAACCTAGACCCTATGATATCGAAGCCCATGCTGCAGTACATTACTGTCCTTGAAGGCTTGAACACCAAACATATCCTCTACACCACAATCCATTACTTCTGTCAAAAAAGAAAGAAAAGAGCAAAAAGAATCTAATAAACGCGTGATTCAGAAGATTGACGTAACCTTAGGTGGAAGAAAATTCGGAATCGAGATGGTCGACCCAGTATTTCGGGACCAGACTTGCTCCAGGATCTCACGCACCTTCTCTTCTTGACTCAACAAGAGTTGCAGCATCGAAACCTACCGAGCAAAATACATCAACAGAACAATCACATACTTAACTGCAACGTAGTAAAAATGTCGCCGAATTTATATTGCATGTTCATTCTCTTTCTTGAAGGAGCAAGTGCGTCGTGGGCGAAAGGACAGGTATGGTCCAGTATTTAGTTCTCCTTTCAATGCTCTACTATCTATGGAATGAACTCCAGCTGGCAAAACTGGAGAAGCATCTGATGTTAAGTGATGGGTCAGAAAATGGCTGTAGATTATGCAATTTTTTGGGGGATCTAAGCCTTTTAATCTCTTCTTTAATCGGCACAGATGACTCATTTCCTGAATTTGCTGGAGCCGACCATTGCTGTAATGGGTCGATAAAAGAAGGGTATTTCTCTAATCTTTAGCGCAGATCTCCCTTGAATTGATGAAGAACACGGTCCCGAAACTAACATACATTACCTCTCTCTCCAGCTCCTCCTTCTTTCGCTGTTCGTTGAGCTGCTTCTTTCTCTGCGTGATCAACAACCATTGCATCAATAAGCGAAATTCGCAGCAGGAGACTCGTTAGAACTTCCCCTGTTTCTCTTGCTTACTGAAACTACTGACGACGACGAATCATGCCAAGACACTCAAGTCGTCGTGAGTCTCTAAACTCGGAGAAGAAAACATACACGTTCTTCGACACGTCATGCTCACGACACGGAAGCACGCCGAATAAAAAGACGAACGACACGCTCGACCGAAACAAAATCGATCGTTATAACCCGCCGGACGAAACTAGAAGCGACGCGAACGAGAAACAGAGCACCATCCGTCGTTTCGCGGGGCTAAAACAGAGAAAATTGCGCGCACTTACGTGCTCGGACGACGAAGAGCGATCCCCGTGGCTGGCCATGACAGAGAGAGAGAGAGACGTAGCTGCAGCACTGCGCGGCTCGAGCTCGCACCACCAGCGAGGCTGAGCAATGGGAAGTTAAAGCAGGAGGGGATGATGGCTGAGGCTGAGCTTTTGTGTTGGTGGTGGTGGTGGTGGTGGTGGTGGGGGGAGAGAAACTTGGGATGGAAGGAAGAGCGGCCGGTTGGTGTTGGTGGCGGGCGGGCGGTGATGATTTGATTACAGGAGCTATACGTGAAAAGTTGACGAGTCACGACGAGAAGGAGAAGGGGAAGAAGAAGAGGAAGGGGACGAATGGGAAGAGGATGGGAGGGAGTTTTCAACTTTTCTAGAGACGGGGGTTTGGGTTGGGTTGGGGAGGTTGATGAAGTGAACCGTCGCTGTTGGTGGAAGGTGGTGGGGACAGGGGCCTCGTCTCTCTCGACCCGGTCGGACAAGGGCGAGTGGGGGGATTAGTTTTGCCCCTCACGATTGCGAGTTAGGACGAGGCTCGCTCGCTTGCGAGCTCGCTCTGACGTAGCTTGCAATTCTGGTCTCTCTCTAGGTCTACCTTTTTTTCTGGCGGTTACGTATATCTTCTTCTTGAGCTTCTTTTCTCAGTTTCTTTCGTTTCAATTCTTTCCTACTTTTGTTAATTTGGATTTTGATTAGGTGACTTACAGCGACCAACAAGGCGAGGCTGGAGGAGAGAGATGGTAGGAACACCTTTGCAAATGATGGGGGCTCCTTGTTTTCTTAAGCATGATGATAATGGCTTCTGAAAAAAAATTACCATTGACTCCTTCGCAAAAGTCAATTACACGTAAACCGATTATACCGGAGAAATCAATAATTTCAGCTTACGAATATTGACGGTTCAAAAATATCGTCTCTCATTTATTGTGGCAGCTCAATACAATTCTCCTTTTACCCTATTTGTATTGAAATGCAAGTGTAAGTTGTAATAGAAAAGTCCTACATTAAAGAATTGATGTGCTGTTGAATAGTAAATATATCCTAGTTGACTTATGATTTATTAGAAGATGATTCTAACAGGATATATTGATAGGCTCGGACTTAGATATTGGCAATTTTCCTGAACGAATTTAATTGGGAACAAAAGTGTGACACGGGAATACCAATAGTATAGTCAGTGTGAAAGTCGGCTTTGAGATGGTGCACTGCCCGTTTAGAATAAATCTGATAACTCGGAGGCCAACATGAATACATATTTGAGTCCGAATGGGATGACCGAGCCCTAGGAAGAACGAAAGTAGGTTGCTGGTTTTACCCTCTATGTACGACGATTTGCAAATGCGTGAGGGTTCAAGACAATCCGTGCCTGACATAAGAAAAAGGATGCTGGGGACAAGGAATTGGAGCTACAAAGAAAACCAATTCATATCTCAAGAGCATAACTTAGAAAGTGTATTTCCATGATTCATCTCCTAATTTTGTACAAATACCCCGTTTAAACGCATCCCGACACACATACACAAACTAGTGATACCCGTTGCTTCAGCTCAGCATAGCGGAGAAAAATCGGAAACAAGTTCCTTCCTGGACCATGCAGGGTGCCCACACCACATGTACCAATCTGCTATCAATCCACTGCCTGCGTAGGCAAGGCCTATACGAGATTTGAGAGTATCTGCACCTCCTTAAAAGGTCGTTGGCTATCGTTGAGCACTCTGCCACTGGCTATAGGTCCCCAAAAAAAGGTGATCACGTTGGGATTGATTCTCTCCATCGTCTCAAAGAAGTATTGGCTGAATCTATTTCGTTTGAAGAATGACCATGCAAGAGAAAGCAATGATACGGCAAGCTACGCCCATAAGAACTAAAAAGACAAGACAAAGACTCCAGTTATTGAGGTCATAGCCACTTTTCATAAGCGAACCGCATCGTGTTATTAACCATACTCCACCATATCTGAAATTTCACAGTAACAAAAAAAGAAAAAAAAAGAAGGATTCAGTTATCTCGAACAAAAGCATCACAGAGTCCTGCACATTTAGACGAGAGTGGTTACCTTTTCGCATTTGCTATCACAAATGCTTCCAAAGCCCACTTTGGGTAGCACAACTCTCCTATAATCTCCACAAATGAGTTATCAGTACTCTCGCGTGTTGCAATGAGGGTCAACACAACAGGAAGAAGAACTGACCACTGCGAAACGGAAAACGGATCATCAGTGTTCAGAGCAATTTAACAGAAAATTAGCAGTCCGTGTAGTTTATCAAACACTCACCAGTTGGGCTGGACCAGGCTCGAAAACGATGGCAAATATGTATGCAATTCCTGTCACGCAGTACACTAAACAGACCAGAACTATATAGTTGTCTATGAAAGAGGATCTCGGATTGTTGAAGAAATAGAACATAGAAAGGTAGACCAAAGGCTTAATGAGTGAGTTGAAATGGTCAATTGTGTCCTTCGACAAAAAGTAAGCTAGGGCACTGATGCCAGAAGAGCTCTCTCTCCAGTAATGTAACTTGTCCAGTGAAAATGATCTCAAAGCTGCAATCTTACAGAGCAGAGCTGAAAGTTCACAAAATTTGGATTAGTAATCCAGGAGATGTATCTGTAAGTTCCCCTGTTAGATGTCCCGCTTTCAATGACATTTCAAAAAAAGAGGAGTTTCAGTCCTAAAAAGTATGTATACTTACACACAGCTATCACGGTGTATGTGTACCCAAGCGCCCCAAACGTCTCGTCACTAACTTTAGCAAGTGTTCCTAAACAGACTCCAGCCAGCAACAATATCAAGAAATCTACAGCTTGGATCCTAGCATCTCGCAGCCGCTGCTTGCCGACTCTGAAGAAAACAAATTGCACAATGAGTCCAGTTTAGTACCACCCCACATTGAAGTGTTTGAAACCACAAATGCAGGATTTCAAGATAATAAAGCATGAGTGATAAAAAGAACCATAGGAAGCATGTTTTAGGATTTAACAATAAATGACCCTTTCAAATTGAAAGATTATATAAGCAAGGCCAAAGAGAAGGCAGAGCATTGAAGGGGGGATGTATTCTATATGTCGTATACACAGCTGCCGTGCTGTGAACAACTAATTGCTATGCTGTGTGATATGTTTGTCATCCTACATGGCACTTAAAATCTAGGATCACTCATTTGTGATTGACTTGGTACATTGCATCTTCCTACTACATGGTGTAACCATCATATGAAATACCTTCTCATTGGAGGGAGGATATCTATAAATGATTTGCATTTTCTGTAACAAAAAAAATTACTTAGCCTTTCAAGTAGAGCTGGACGATGGCCTAAAAGGTGGGAGTAATTAGTTAAAGAGAGAAGAATTTACCTCCCTAGGAAGTACTTATACTGTAGCAGTACACCAGGCGTAACCCTATCAGATAAGTCTTTTGTCTTTAAGAAATTCTGTTGTATATCATCCCTTTTCCGTTCAACATTAAACTTGACATCCTGCCACAGATCTCCAGCGAAAGATTGTTCTTCTAATCCAGCATCGCCAGAAGTCCCTCCATGAGCTGAATCCTCACCGGCAGTGGATGACATTCCATCAACTAGCTTTAACATGTCGTGGGGTACGGCATACCCATTATGCAGCATCCACCTGACAGGAAGCTGTTTATAATTGACCCCAGAGCTCGTGCTTGGTTTTACTATACCTTCCAAAATATCAATATAGTGATCTGGAGGGTTAACTCGCTCAGGCACAGTAATCCCTAGGCTTGAAAAGTACTCCTCAACTTTCTTCACTGAACCATGGTATACTATTAGGCCACCTTTGGCTAAAAGTATCAAATCGTCAAACATCCTAAACAATGCATAGCTGCAAATAAAAAAGGCTCATCTCATTAACCATGCTCTAGGTTCCAGGACATAGCAAAAAGCAGAAAAGCCAGGTTAGAATGAATAAACAGAGTATGAAACAGTTTCTTTAGATATCCCAACAAATCGCCCAGTGAAAAAGCAAAAGAATTGAAGGATATATCATTGGCCACTTGCCTTGGTTGGTGGACAACCATGGAAATGTTCACTCCTTCAAGAGCTTCACGTCGTAGAGCTCTGAGAAGTAACAGAGAAGATGAACTATCCAGACCAGATGTGGGCTCATCTAATATCAGAAGTGAAGGCTCCATGACCATTTCCAGACCAACATTTACTCGTTTCCTTTGACCTCCAGAGATTCCTCGCTTCTCTACCGTACCAACAAGAGAGTCCCGCACCGCCTGCAGCCCCAGAGATTCAATAACTCGTTCAACAACAAGAACCTTTTCCGCCTTTGGTAGATCCGCAGAGAGTCTACACTAATCAGAAACCAATGAAATTATTGCTGTGCCACTGGAAAAATTTCAATAAAAAGGTGTGAATGAAGAATGAATTTAAACTAAGATATTCTTACGACCACCAGCTACAAAAGTGAATTGGAAATACACGACAATCTCCAGCTCATTTAGCTAAGATACTCGCTAATAAGAGTGAAATAACTGGAGGTCGAATGAATATGACAAAAACAAGTACATCTCAGAATCTAGGTTGAGCAGAGCCAGGAGAAACTGCATAAAGAAGGGGATCTCATCCTAGATGCAACCGATTTATAATGGATGAATGTTACTGGCATATAATCTTGCAATGACATACGTCAAAATAACACACAGATGCAACTGAGTATGAGAGAAACTAAAAGCCAGTCAAAATTAAAACACGTCTTTCCTCTATCCTTTGTCAAACATAATTTATAATTCCATACAAGATATTCAAGCTACAGACAGCCAAGATAACCAAGTTACCTGCATCTTGCGCTAAACCAAAGGTTTTCCTCCACGGTCAAGTTTCCATGCACTATATCATCTTGTGGCACGAAACCAATAATTTTCTTGTATGAATGGATTGATTCTACCTTCCCATTTATAAGAATCATGCCACTCTTGGTGCACCCAGTTACCTTTCCAGCCAAAGCAGAAAGAAACGTAGTTTTTCCAGCTCCAGATGGGCCCATAACAGCAGAAACACGGCCAGGTGATATTTTCCCAGTTACACATCTTAGAAGGTGCTTCTTTTTCCCTTTCAATGTAAGGGTTAAATCCTTGAAAGCAATCTCAATGGTTGGCCTTTTTCTGATTTCGATATCAGTTGCCATGGAAATCACTCCAGAGAAGGTTAAATTTTTGTTCTGCTCTTGCATAGCTTTTTCCTTTTCAATTTGATTGTAGGCATACTTGAAGATTTGACTATGGGTATGCAGTTGCTTGCCCTTTGGCATGTTCTTTTTCAGATTCTTATCCCCAATCTCAAGATTAAAGCCTTCATTATTCTCAGGGTCAGCCTCAATTTCATGCATCATCTGTGTGAGGTTGTTTTTGTCCTTCTTATTCCCTTTAGCTGCAGAAGATGATTGCTCAGGCTTACCTGGAAATGGTGGCAGGGCAGCATCACTTCCAGGTTTAGCTTGAAACAGACCTCTTGAAGGATCTGGTTGCTTTGTAGATTTCCTGCGAGAAAATGTCCGTGATAGTTGCGTTTGGAGCCCAAGCGCATGTTTCTTGGCTACATCTCTTGCAGATTTCCATTTTTCACGTGCTTGAGCAGTTTCTCTTACGCTTCTTACAGCTTTTTCACGTGATTTGGCTTGTCTTCTCTCTCGAGTAGCAAGCACTTGGTCTGAGCAGTTGTATATGACAACAAGCAAAACACTTAATCCAGCCTGCATTTAAACATGAAGGGTCTGTAATCATATGCAGAAAAATAGTAAACGTAGGAGGAAATAGGTATTCATGATAGAATGATAAACCGCTCACTCACAAAGAGCATGAGACCATATGCAGTGATATTTTGATTTTCTGATTTTGGTTCACATTGGGCAAACTGAAAACAACCTGCAAATTCACGAAATAAGTTCATGAGGGTTCTCTAACGAACAGGGCTAGTGGAGAATAGATTAGACATCCACCTCAGCATGTGTAAAGCAACTTTCATTCTAATCACTCAAGTCATTACCCAAGTGTAAAATAGCACCTTCTTCTTCTTCTTCTTCTTCTATGTTTTCAGGGTATTCGATCAGCTAATGAGTATTTTTACTGGATATTCCTGGTCAATGTTGCTAAGCTATTGTGAAAACCAGAAATAATCCGTGAAGGATATTTGTCTATAGACCTCTAACAGACATACTTTGGAAAGTACTTGACCTTTAGCATGGAAGTTGTCAACCAGCAATGGATTGGATGCACTTGCAGAGTGCATGTAACAGACTCAACTGCAGTATTGCCCTTTATTTACTTTCCCGAAGGGGAAAATGGGAATCAAATCTAAAGCCCCGTGGGTGTTAGTAAAGTTGAACCAGTGGACCAAAAGTCTCGTTTCTGTATAATTGGATTGGCAATCTCTCTAGATTTACTGAAGCTATATAGATTTTAGGCATCTATTTAAAACCTGTGACTATTCCCCTTTACATAAATCTTGCAGCAATGCATATTTAAATCAAACGAGATGTGTAAATCTTTCACTGCATGTACTCACTTTGTTCAGATGTAGACCCTGTTCTGCAGTAATGTCTGAAAGAAAACATTCAAATGAAAATATTAGGAGCAAAGAAAGGGAGATCAAAATAGACATTTATCTTTAGCACATGTAACAACAAACTTGAATGCTATTAAGATGAGGGACAATTCTCAATACCCCTTACTGCAAGAATTTTTTTTGATAGTAGACGGACAGTATGATCCTGCTGAACAGAATACCTCACTGCTACTACCAATGTCTGCCCACACATCTGCTCCTCCACAAGTATGGTTTGGTTGCCCAGGTGGAAGCTGGTAATGGTACCTGCAGAAAGGTTCTGCTAATAAACATCAATGCATGCTGAGCATAGCCTCAAAAGTTAAGAAGAGGTTTTAAAAAAGGATTAGAGCTTACGGATCGCATACACCAGTGGTTTTATTGAGTATTGCAAGAGGACAATAAGAGCCCAATGGGCAGGCTGCAACCATTAGCACAAGGGCTTGTAAATGTATCTTGAGAAATCACGATTTCATAAGTAAAATGGGATCAAAGTCTAACTATATGTATGAGTTCGAGTAAAATTTTTAGCAAATAAGTCTTCTCTGGATGAGTAGTACATATGAAAAGGAACAGTCAATAGCTTCATGGCGTAGTTCTTCAAAATCCTTTATTACAGTGCTTTTTGACATCAGAGACCAAAAAGTAGGACATCTATGTTCAACAACAAAATTATCCACCATTCAGCAATCAAATTCAAAGCTTCAACTGAAAGTTTAGCCGTCATAAGAAATTGCAAAGAGAGAATAAATAATTGAGGAAACAACTTGGAAACCAATATTAAAGTAATGTCTCCATCTTTCAACAGTTTCTCTTCTTTTTGTCGCAACTGAGATAGACCTGATGTTTGTTGATGTCTTCCCCAATATGATCTCAAAAATGGGATAGAGAGAATAGATTTGGAATTATCTCTTTTTTTATTCGTTTTTTGATCAAGGAAAATTGATGTATTCTAGAATAATTATCTTGGAGTGTGGAAAAGAAGTAAATAATATTAGTTCCATGGATCAGCCAATACTTACGTATCATGCAAGTCATTCCATGAGGACAGAAGAAACCTTCACAACAAGGAGAACAATCGCTAGTTCGAGCAGGCATGTCCTTGGAATTCTTTAGGTCGACTTTGTGACCGGAACCAGCACTACAAGCCCATCCTGGTTCGCATCCCGGAACCCATGACGTAAGATTGCAGTTCTTGTTAGGTTTCAAGTAGCTGGCTCTCTTAGTGGTGAAAAAGCTATTGAAGTAAAACTTTATATCTGCTGCCGTGCACACACGCTGCGAAAGATCTCCTGTCCAACAATAGGGTATCAGGAGAGCTTGGAGAGCACTTATTGTCGAACAATTAATATAGCAGCACTATTGATTGTTCATCAGAACATGTGCATTGATATTCCTGGGACAATTGTAGAAACTCTGGACAAGCTCTTGTTCACCTCCTCATTTCTCCTATATACTTCATGAATCTTTCTTCGACATTCAAGATATTTTGCGAGAGAGTTCAAGGGGCCATAACGAAAAAGTTAGATTGAAATGCATAAAGTATTATATAGTCTCTGGATAACAGAAAGATTTTTCAAGATTCCCAACTGATTTCTGTGCAAGCCTTTGCTAAGAAGGAAGTAGGAAGATAAAATTATGGGAAAGTTCCACGACGAAAGAAGATAGAGGAATCGAAATGAACAGCTCTTTCTGGATACGTCCGCAAGATGATCATCATCATACCTTTCGTTTTTTTAGCGCACGCAGTTAAAAAGGTCAAGTCTGAGGTAAAATTGAATGCGCCATCCCAGTCAGCATCCCTGGCAGACAAAATCAACCGAAAATGTCACATGTACTCAAAGATTAACACATGAATTTCGATAGACGTGTCTTATTATAACCCAATCCATGTGAGAAGACATGGATCGCGCATGTTGTGAATGATTTTTTCTTCTTTACTACATCCAGAATACAGAGTCTATCCAAGGATTTATCTCTATGGAAGCATCGATATCCTCTTCCAACGGATGGCGACATTGTCAAAAGCAGATGAGAACGACGGAGAGAAAAAAAAAAAAAGCGAGCGCGAACTCACACGTCCTGAATGCAGAAACCGAAATTCTTGGCAATGTCGCCGCGGAAGACCGTCGTGAAATTGGAGACCTGGCTGTACAGGAGCTGGGCGAAGAGCTGGGTGGCCGCCTGATTTTCGCCTTGGGACTCCCCGTCCTCGTCGGCAGCGCGCGCTAGGAACGGCGACGAGCACAGCACGACCACGACCAAGGACACCGAAACAGAGAGAAAGCGGCGGCGGCGGAGGCGGAGGCGGCCGCCGTGGATCTTCTCTCCGCTCATGGCGACCGCGAGAAGAGCCGGCGGGAAACGGTGAATCCTTCAGGAATCGGAACCGACGGTGCGGCGGCGCCCGTGCATGTGCGGTGGGGACGAACGGAGCGTCGGAGGCGGAGGCAGGGGCGGGAGATCGGAGGGAGAACTCGCCGGGACGGTGATGGGAGAGGAGAGAGAAAGATGATTAGTTAGAATTTTAGAGAGAGAGAGAGAGAGAGAGAGAGAGAGATGGCCAGTTCTGTTTTTTCGGGAGGGAGAAATATGGCGGGGCGGAAGATGTGGCGATGTTGGAGGGAGAGAGAGAGAGAGAGAGAGAGCGCGCGCCAGCGACAGCTTTGAAACGGAGATAGCATTGCAATGACAAAAAGAGAGAGAATGATACAAATTGTCCCTAAATTTTAACTTAATACGTAATGTGATCCTCAATTTTTAATTTGTTCATTATGATCTCTAAACTTTAGCCAATATTATACACAGTCATTGAATTTTTAATCTATTTAATATAGTTCATAGACTTTTGATATATGTTCAATGCAATTTTTAAATTATATTAAAATATTCAAAATAGTCATTTCATTAATTCAAGATCGATAATAACATTGAACATATTTATATATTTCAAAGACTAACTTGAACATATATTAAAAGTTTAAGGATTACAACGAACAAATTAAAAGCTTATGAATCACATTTCATATTTGACTAAAGTTTAGGAACTACATTGAACAAATTAAAAGTACAGGGATCACATTAAATATTAGGCCAAAGTTTAGAGACCATTTGTGTTATTTTCCTAAAAAATGTATTACAAAATGAATTTTATAAAATCGTATATATATGCATTTTATTACATATACATTTTAAACAAAAAAAAATCCATCTTAGATAGATAAAATCTCGACTCCACATAGTATTTCACGAATGTCACCGTTGCCAAGGCTGGACGACTGGCAATGGCAAATAAAAATAAAAAATAAAAAAAACAACAACAACAAAAACAACTTAGAACTTCCCTCATGTACCATCAAGCCCATCATCCATTAACACAACACCAACATTATTGTATAATTAAAAAATTACAAAAATTATCCATATCAGCATTATTTGTACCATATAGGATGGTCAATGTCCATCCCGGTAATTTTCTAACAAAATTGATTAGAAAAACTAAATTAATAAATTGTCAAAAAGTTTAAGAGTAAATTGCCATAACTAAAAGGTTTATAACTAAATTAATCATCGTACAATTGGTTTAGAACATTTGAACAATTTTTCTCAAATATTCGGCTTGGACCATGACAACTTTTGTAGAAATAAGAGTGATTACAATGTGATTGAGATACAATTTGACCGTCTGTTGTTTTTCTTTGGCCAAATACTAGGAAAAATCTCAAATTATACCTATATTACCCTAAACTTTATTTCATGTCACCAAAGATCCTAAATATGCTCATTGTGAAAAAACACCTTAAACTTTTTTTTTTTGTATCATGAAAAAATTTTAAACTTATACATATACGACAAAGGTATATTCGTCATTCTGACAAATAAAATTTGTAACATTTATATTACAATGGCAAATTTTTAATTTTTAATTGCATAAAAAAGATTTGCGATATTTATGTCATAATAGATGTAATTTGGGATTTTTTTTGTAACACTTTTTTTTTTTTCTTTTTTATTTTGGAAGGATGTGAGTTCGCATGGAAATATCATTACATGGCCGAATTTGGGAGGTTTGCATGGGATGCATGTGTCGACGCTCGGCTGCACGCGAGGGGTTGTATTGCCAACTCCGACCGGAGAGGCTAGAACTTCATTTGCTAATAAAATCGGATTTTACCCGCAATCGCTGATCAATTGGGTTCGATTTTACGCGCAATCGCTGACCATAACAACGTTGTAGAAATAAGAGTGATTATAATGTGGTTGAAATATATTTTTAAGGTCTTGTCGTTTTTCCTTTGGCAAATAGTACAAAAAATCCCAAACCATACCTAACAAGAAATCTAAACTTGGCTACCGTGACACAAATACCCCCAAACTTTTTTTGTCTCATAAAAAAATCCAAACTTATATATGTGTGATAAAGATATATTGTCACGCTAGTATAAATCTGAGGTTTTTTACAATATAGACAAAGTTCGGGATATTTATATCATAATAGGCAAATTTAGAATTTTTAGTGACACAAAAAGGTTGGAAAAATATCAAAAAAGTCATAAAGATATCCATTTATATCAATTCAGTCCTAAACTTTTTAATTGAACCAATTAAGTCTGAAACATTTTCACATTGATACCAATTCGGTCCATCAACCAATTTTAGTTGACTGGCGCTAACGTGAACGCTGGCTAGTGGTTGAACGTTGACATGGATATTGGCCGATGGCCAAACACTAACTTGATAATTTTTTAACTTTTTATTAATTTTTTTCTTTTGCTTTTTTCATTTTTTTTTTTTTTTCTTTTTCTTTTCTCCATTTTATTCCTCGTTAGACTGTCCTCCCGATAGCCAATAAGGGTCACAGCCCTCGCCTAGATTTGGCAAAGCCGCCTTGCCCTCGGCCCTGGGCGAGGCCAAGCGAGGCCATGACCCTCACCGGCGGCCAACGAGGGCTTCACGACCCTCTTCTAGTGGCGGCGGTGGCTGGCAATGGCTTCAAGGGCCACTGACGGGAGGCTCACTAGCCACCGTGAGGACAAACCAAGGAGGAAGAAGGGAGAAAAGAAAAGGAAAAGAAAAAGAAAAAAATGAATAAAAATTTTCAAAAAAAAATTATTAAAAATTGCCACGTTAGCATTCTTTCACCGCCCTACGTCCATGTCAACACCGATCGACCAAAATTAGCGGGATGGACTAAATTTGTATCAATGTAAAAAATGTTTAAGATTAAATTGGTCAAATGAAAATTTTAATATTAAATTGATACCAATATAATAAATTTATGAGTTTTTTGGTACTTTTTTTCAAAAAGGTTCACAGCATTTATGTCATAGTAGATATAATTTGAGATTTTTCGTAATATTTATTTTTTTTATTTTTATTTTGGATGGATGTGAGTTCGCATGGATATGTCATTGCATGGCCAAATTTGGGAGCTTGCATGGGATGCATCCGTCGACAGTCGGCTGCGTGTGAAGGGGTAGTATTGCCAACTTCGACCGGAGAAGCTGGTAACTTAACTTCTTTTGCTAATAAAATAAGATGTTACTCGCAATCACTGGTCAATTGGGCTCGACTTTTTCATGAAAATAAAAAGAGACCCGTACGAAAATTCGAACACGGACGATATAAATCAACTCGAAACAAAATTCGCTAGAAGAAAAAGAAATCGAATTAAAAATTAATAATTACTGGATTGGCATGTGATTTGGAATATATTTATACATTCGGCATCGTAAATTCCAACAATTTAATTTTAACTGCAATCTTGAATTTATATTTTCACATACTTTCTCGTTTTTTGTATAACACCACATCATGTTTATTATTAATTCACGTGGGAAAAGCTAATAAGGTTTTTTAGTGAGATAATTTTTTTTTCCAAAAAGTTGCAAATAACCCAAATCGAATCGGAATCTAAGATTTAAAAAAGAAGAGAGAGAAAGAAGTATTAAAAACAATGTAACTTCGAACTGGTTTCATAGATATGCAGAATATGGAGTATTCTGACCCAAAAAAAAAAAAAAGAACATGAAATATTCAGCCGTTCTTGCTTACAACATAATAATGACTATTAAATTTATTGACGCCCGACCACCTTTCATGTGGTCGATGGTCAATCGCCTATGATTCCTCGTCGTCCTCCACTTTCCTCTTGCTCGATTCTCAGATGAGTACGATCGGGTTCAGGCGTGCGACGTCTCCGTCCGAGAAAACCGGCCAACAGAAGTGCGTCCCGCAAATGGCGTCGTAATAAGATTGTGCCGACATCATTTGGGCCCTTGAGACCGAGTTACGACCTTCTCCATGCCGACTGTCCTGGACTTCATGATCAGGAATGACGTCGTCCGCCGCAACGAGAGTCATGGAGTCAGCTGCACCATTAAAGTTAGTTCCAGTTCCAACATCGCTGTCAATTGCTAAATTGGGGGAGGGGTTGGCTCCGGCTCGGTTCAGGAGCCACTGTATGGTCTCGCCACTGTTCCGGTGCCCGAGCTCTCTGGTCAGCCGGAAAACACGGGCCGCGCAAGCCATAGGGATGCAGATCCAGCAGCCCCGGGCCCTTCCCTTTCTGCGGCGATCTTTGGCGACGGCGTGGGTCAGCATACCGTTGAAATTTATGGCTAAAAACTTGCTTTCTCGCTATGAATTTGTGCATAAGTGATAATTTTGATTACTGCGTGATTTTGAGTGATTTGTGAGGTAGAGGCAGTGGGCTTATATAGGGTGCACAAGGGGAGGGTCCCTTCGAATATGTATGTACGTTCTTTATTGAGTAGATATTCCTTCTTCTTCTTTTCTTTCTTTTCTTTCTTCTCCCTTTTTAGTTTTTACTAGGAAGTAAGCAACACGTACGTACGTTCAGCTCATTAGATGAGACAACACGTGTGGCATTGTGTGTTTTCCAGTCAAATCAAATCTTGTCCTTCCTATTTAGTCCAAAGGGTGCATCCATAGTGCCTCCAATCGAATTTGGATCCTTGTACTCTTGGGAATAAAAGACGATAATTTTCGTAATTAAAATTCAGTTAGTAGATCCAATATATTGTTATCTTATATATAATAATCTGAATTTGAGTTCTTGCACTCTTGGGAATGAAGGACAATAGTTTTCGTAATTAAAATTCAATCGGTAAATCCGATATATTATTATCTTATATATAATAATCTAAATTTGAGTTCTTGCACTATTGGGAATAAATGACGATAGTTTTCGTAATTAAAATTCAATCAGTAGATCCGATATATTATTATCTTATATATAATAATTTGAATTTGAGTTCTTGCACTCTCGGGAATAAAGGACAATAGTTTTCGTTATTAAAATTTAGTCGGTAGATCCGATGTACTGTTATCCTATATAAAATCATCTGAATTTGAGTTCTTGCACTATTGGGAATAAAGAACAACAGTTTTCATTATTAAAATTCAGTCGGTAGATCCAATATATTTTTATCTTATATATAATGATCTCATAAGAGTCTGGTACAAGCTCTGGTGGGGGTTCAACCAAGAAAGATATAATTGATAATTTGGCCAAAGTCAAGCAATAATCATGCTTCCTAAACTGAGTCTGGGAAATGTTTGTTTATGCGGTAATTTGACTCCTCAGCAAGTGTTATCCAAGTGCATTTTTTGCTATGCATGCATGACATTCAATTTCCCTCCAAATATATATTTTGCAATAATAGCTTTCTATCGTATAGACCCATCAAATTGGTGTGTAGGGTCAGGTCGAAAATGGTTTGACTCGAATAGACCATTTTAATCCGTTTTAACCCATTTCCATATAATTAGAGGTCTCAAAATGGGTTGTGGAACCCATTTATAATGAGATGGCCATATATGGACTAGTCAGGTTTTAATAAATAAGTTGTTAGTAGGTTTGGGTTGTATGTAAGCCTAATGATGCATAAGTTGTAACTAGATTTGTCTTTAAACCCATTTACAACCCATTTAATTTACAAAGATCATTAGTTGAGTCAACCCATTAATAAGATATCGTCTTCTTTAGCAATTTTTAATATTTTATTTTTATTTTATTTTCATTTTTCTTTATTTCTTTTACTTTTTTCCCCAATGAATTCGAGGGCCACAAAGCCTTTGCCCAGTTGCCAAACACACTAGAAAGCCTTAAGCTCATCGACCTCAATTCCGGCGAGACTCTAGCCTCCCTCGATCTAGCAAGCCTGAGCTCAAGTGAGGCCTTGGCTCAAGCTTCAACAATTTGATGAGACTCGAGCTCGTCAACGTTGAGGCAAGCTCAACCTTGCTGAAATCGGGCAAGCTCGAACCTCGTCAGCCTGTGGCAAGGTACCATGGCTGGAGATCGAGAGAATGAGCAAAAAGAAAAAGAAAAAATAAATACAATTTAAAATTTAAAATGCTTTAAAGGAGTGCACAGGAAATCAAATAAGATTTTCTATACTAAGCAAAAATTATTTTCTAATTTATTTTCAAGTTTCAACCAAACACGAGAAAATATTATCGTTTTTAGAAAATACCACATTTTTCATGAAATAAATTGAGCCTCAATTTTAAAAAATTATACAATTTATCCATTAATTTTATAATTGTATAAAAGTGTTTTAACAACATAATTTTCTTATGACAATCATAAGAAATGAGTTTTTCTAGATTTAATTAAATATGAAAGTGCTTTACAACATAGATCAGGTCATATATAGGTTAGGTATGGGTCAATAAATTTACATTATTGATAAATGGGTTAATTTGGGTCAGATCATTTATGACTCGACCCAAATCCGATCTGACCAACCCGTATGATAGGTTTCATATAATATAAATCTAACGATTCATATCCAATTCTACTAATATTTAACACATATCAAATGCCCAAAGTGAGGGGAAAGTGCATAGTGAGCAAGCATGAAATTGAGTGAGAGCGAGAAAGAATGACGTGAAAGTAGATTATGTTTAACTAAATTATAAACCCACTTGCGATCCATTTAAACCCATTAACGACTCATTTACTAAATATAATCAATCCATTTATGATCCATTGAACACTTCTATGGGTAAAAAAGTGGCAAATAACCCATTTTGATAGGTCTATTGCCGTACCATCCATTGTCCGAACTAAATCTAGCTTATCTCTCGATTAGTCGGCCTCCGCTAACGATCTTAAGGCCAAACCAGAGTTACTCTAAATCGCTCTTTTCATAGGCGGATGCTTCCCTCTCGGGCCCCATACGATCAATAAGCGGGCTCCTAGTCCGGCCCATCTAACACAATTTGGGCCTCGCACGAGGCCCGTTTCGGCCCAATTCCTGGCCCGTAAGGAGTTAGAAGAGCGGGCCCGCGGAAAATGACAAAAGGAGGGGACTCTCTCAACGGTTCTCGAACTCGACTCCATGGGGAAAAATTAAAAAAAAAACAAAACAAAAAGGAAAAAGAGCTCTAAGAATCTTCTGGAACCTCCCCTGTCCGTGCCTTAAGCCCTAAATCCAACACGGGCAGAACTCACTCTCTCCGTGCGAGCGCCCCTCTCCTCCTTATCCATACATCGCGCATTGCAAAACCTCCTCCTTCGTCTCCCGCAGCGCCACCAGCTCCGCCGCAAAACCCTAGCCAAGCTCCGGAAATGGCGTCGGCCAACGCTATCTCCACGGCCTCCATCCTCTGCTCCCCCAAGCAGGTAACCGTTTTTCACCCCCGCGAACATCCGCGCGACCGCGCGTCGCCGGACGTCTCTTCCGGCGGCGCTTCCGTCCTCCATTTTCGGAGCGGATGAATGCGAATCTTCGGCTTTCGGTCGCCGCGATGATTGAGAAGTTCTTGAGACTAGAATCGAGCCTCTCGCGGTTGGTTGGTTTTACTTACCGTCGGTCGTGTGTGTTTTTGCGTCTGCCTTTATGTAGGGGGGCTTGAGGAGGAAAGGGAACCAGAAGGTGAACTTCGGACAGTCCGGCAGGAGGTTCGCGGTGAGAGCCTCCGCCAAGGAAATTGCGTTCGACCAGAGTTCCAGGTCCGCTCTTCAGGCCGGCATCGACAAGCTCGCGGACGCCGTCGGCCTCACGCTCGGTCCGAGGGGTAAGCTAGCTACGGTTCTCCCTTTGATGTTGACCGGATGAGCTGTGTCATCGGATGTGTTTATTCGAGTTGACGGCGAGGTCTGCAAAGCTGTAGTGATTGGATTGACTGTGTGACGGTATTGGATTCCATTCCCATGTTTAGGATGTGTTGTATAGAATCCTCCTTGCAGTCACATTAGTCAAGACCCTGCGGAGAGTAGTTCCATTATCGGACTCATAGGTTTATCTTTCTGGATATGGCTGATTTTTTTTTAGCAATAGAGTGGCAGTGGTTATGCAAACTGTACTTATCGGGAAATTATTCGTCTGCTCTCTGCAGGGAGAAATGTCGTCTTGGATGAATTTGGCAGTCCGAAAGTTGTAAATGATGGGGTCACAATTGCCCGAGCAATTGAGCTACCTGATGCTATGGAAAATGCTGGTGCCGCTCTCATTAGAGAGGTCGGACAATCACATTGCAGTTTTGCACTCACTCTTAGTCAAGGACTTTCCATCTTAAGAAAGTACCCTTTCGGTTAGAATTGCTTCCGACTATGTTTATTTTGCTGATAAATTTTGGTTCAAACGCAGGTTGCAAGCAAAACTAACGACTCTGCTGGTGATGGTACAACTACTGCATCAGTCCTTGCTCGTGAAATAATTAAATTGGGATTGCTGAGTGTTACATCTGGCGCAAATCCAGTTTCAGTGAAGAGAGGCATCGATAAAACTGTGCAAGGATTGATACAGGAGCTGGAGAAGAGGGCTAGGCCAGTTGAAGGACGTGATGACATTAAAGGTAATGTGCTCGCATGGTCCATGAAAGAGGAAGCTTTGAGCGGAAAACTTCCAAGTCTCTTACACTGATACTCTTTTGGGTTTCATTGCAGCCGTTGCGACAATTTCGGCTGGAAATGATGAGCTCATTGGAACAATGATTGCGGATGCAATTGACAAGGTTGGCCCTGATGGTGTTTTGTCCATTGAATCATCGTCATCGTTTGAGACAACCGTTGATGTAGAGGAGGGAATGGAGGTCAGCATTTCGTCATTTTTCCTTTGCGTGTCTTGTTTTTCATTAGTTGGGGAAGAAAAGCATTCTTCCTTTTTCCCCTCCTGGTGGAGAAGGTGGTGAAAGTTTTCACTCATTCTTATCTGTTCTTACAAATGTTTTTATTGGCTTGCAGATAGACAGAGGATACATATCCCCTCAATTCGTTACCAACCCCGAGAAGTTGATCGTGGAATTTGAGAATGCAAGAGTACTGGTGACAGATCAGAAGATTTCGGCAATAAAGGATATTATCCCCTTGCTGGAGAAGACAACTCAGCTGAGAGCGCCTTTGCTCATAATTGCTGAAGATGTGACTGGTGAGGCTTTGGCTACTCTTGTCGTGAACAAGTTGCGGGGTATCCTTAATGTTGCTGCTATCAAAGCCCCTGGATTTGGTGAAAGGAGAAAGGCTATCCTACAAGATATTGCAATCTTGACAGGTAGTTTTTTGCTTCCCTGTAGTCCAGATCATTGATATGTTCTGCAAACATGCTTAGCAGTCGGAATCTCACTAGTTTACAGCTGCTTTGTGCATAGGTGATTTCACTTGCTCACTGTTTGTTGAATCACATGCAGGAGCTGAGTACCAAGCCAGTGATCTTGGTTTGCTTGTTGAGAACACATCGGTTGAGCAGCTTGGGATAGCTAGAAAAGTAACCATCTCTAAGGATTCCACAACCATTATTGCTGATGCAGCATCAAAGGATGAACTACAAGCCAGGATTGCACAATTGAAAAAAGAGTTGTCTGAAACTGATTCTGTATATGACACAGAGAAACTTGCTGAGAGGATTGCCAAGCTATCCGGGGGAGTTGCTGTAATCAAAGTTGGTGCAGCTACTGAGACTGAGCTTGAGGATAGGAAGCTTCGGATTGAGGATGCCAAGAATGCAACTTTTGCTGCCATAGAGGAAGGCATAGTGCCTGGTGGTGGTGCCGCATTTGTTCACCTCTCTGCTTGTGTGCCTGCTATCAAGGACAAGCTTGAGGATGCAGATGAAAAATTGGGTGCTGACATCATTCAAAAGGTAAAATTTAGTTGCTTCTGATCGCAATATTGTATCAAGACCTGAAATTCATTAAGGCAAAATTGCACCATCATTGGAGGTACTTTGTTGGAGATACTTCAAAGAACCTTCTTTAGGACACAATTTTCGTTATAAAAGGCACAGATAAGACCATTAATTCTATGAAGTTTTACTGATTTGCTGTCGCATTTATAGGCACTTGTGGCACCAGCCTCATTGATAGCTCAAAATGCTGGAATCGAGGGAGAGGTGGTGGTGGAGAAGGTGAAGGCCCGTGAGTGGGAGATCGGGTACAACGCGATGACAGATAAGTATGAGAACCTGGTAGAGGCTGGAGTGATAGACCCGGCAAAGGTGACAAGATGTGCTTTGCAGAATTCGGCTTCGGTTGCTGGGATGGTGTTGACAACCCAAGCAATTGTGGTTGAAAAGGCCAAGCCCAAGGCTCCTGCTGCTGCTTCACCCCAAGGCCTTGCCGTATGATACCGAGAGTGTTTGTTTGGCGCGCCGATGGATAGATTAGGGATAAAAAGAGGTTTTTGTCATGGTCATTTTATAGGGAAAGGGCCGCGGTGGAAACTCAATTTTCTGTTTAGATAAATCCCTTTCTTCGAGGACTCCTTTTTTTATCCGGCTTTTGCAGCTGTGAAAGAAAGCTTGTATTGTTTGTGCGTGGGTAATTTTCTGTGCAAGGGATAAAGAGTAAGGTCCACAAAGCTTTCTGGATTTAGTACCTTTCTTGGATAAAAGCAGATAAGAAGCACCTCTTCTCAGGCAATGTGCTTTGATATATGCGATCTAATCTTGCTTCTCCAAATAGAAATTCAAGCTTCATTTTGATAGATTGTGCCCTCCACAATGAGTTTATAATTAATCACTGTCCCTCCTTTGAATGGTGCGCCTGCAGTTAAATGAGTTTATGATTAGGCATTAGGGCCTGTTCTCTTTCTCCTCGAAATATTAATCATTGGCTCGTCGGTCGTCACTTTCTTAGGGTGTTGCTGTCTATCTCGGATAGGTAATTTGCTCAATTCCCCGTAGCCTCAAAATTCGCTTGACATCTCTTTCAAACAAGAGGATACGTTGCTCATGTCTGATGATTTCTCATGTCCGCGCTAGTGTTAATTGCTCAGGGACCTTTATATTAACTAGGGGTGAGTATGATTCGAATTGGGCCGGTTCACCCCTTAGGATTAACCTGCATAGCGCCAATTCTCAATTTTTGGGATTAAGAATCAATCCTATTGAGCTTAGGACCGAGGACCGGACGGAACCCATCCGACCCAATGGGTTCGGTCTGATTCTATTGTTAACTTGGGACCAACTGATAATTTTTTATTACATTTTTTGTACTCCTTGAAAAAGTGATTGAGGACCGGACCGACTCAATGGGTTCGGTTCGATTCTAGGATCAACCTGGGATCAAATAATAATTTTTTATTTTATTTTTTGTACTCTTTGCGAAAGCGATTGAGGATCAGACTAACCCAATAGGTTTGGTCTGGTTCAAAGGTTAACCCGGGACTAACTAATAATTTTTTATTTCAATTTTTGTACTGCTTGAAATGGCAACTGAGGATCAAACCAACCTAATGAGTTTAATGACGAGTGAGGTTAGTTAAGAAAGGCAAGTGGCGAGAGTCCGGTGAAGTGAGCGTCGAACAAAATGAGTATCAAATGTCGAGCAGGAAGCAGCAAGCCAATCGAGTATCAAGCGGCGAGCGGCACGAGTGACCCAAAGCGAGCGAGGTGAGTATCGAATAATGAACGGATAAATTTTTATTTCGATTTTGACAAATTGAAGACAAAGATGACAAATAAGACAAAAGAGAATGAGTAGTAAAAGAGGATGTCGTAAGGAACTGTTTATGCCATTTTAAACGCCATGAGGATTCCTCAAAAAAAATATTTTTCTCATTCGTAAATCATGATTATTGAGGTCATAAAAGACATTAAAAATCTAAATTATTAAATAATGATGTAAGATTACTTGAACTCCTCACTAAATAGTTGTTTAATATTGTTGACATTGTTTATTTTAAAATTTTATCTATATAAAAATTATAAATAATATATTAGATACATAATTGGTCCGAGTTGGATCAACTCTGAATTCCTAGGATTGATGACCAACCCGCATAGTGCTGATCCAAAAATCCTAGGACCAAAGATCGATCCAGTTTCCTTGGGAATCAGATTAAGACTGGCAGGATTGAGCCGGACCAGAGTTGATCCTAGACCAATGCTCACTCCTAATATTAACCATAGCAAAACCCAACTAGACTGTTGATAGAGTGAAGATTAGCTGCCCATAGACAGGGCAATGTCCGATTCCCTATAACCCCTAAGCTTTCGAACATAACGTTTTCTATGATAAGAGTTGTTCATAAAAAAAAAAAGAATAGTTATCGTGCCTTCAAAGTATATAGATGCCGAAACGGTTCGATAGTCGGGTTTGGCCTTTCTTTTGGTCCCCTTTGCTAGTACAAGATTATATGAGGGATCAGAATTAGATTTTTTAGTTAAAACTTTTCCATTAGAATTCACACTGCGAATGAGATATCGAGGACTTATTCGAATGTAACTCCAGTCACTGCAATTTCAGTGGTGCGCACACAATCATCGAAACAATCACAAGGAGCATTACACTGGCTTAGAATAAAGATTAGAATCAGACATGGGAATGAGGGAAGGCAGGGCTTTGGGGATATAAATTGGGGAGTGGAGATACAAGGTCACAGACCAAATGAGCTGGTCTAGCCATTACCGCCATAGCGGTTCGGCCCGTACTTATCAGTTGCATTACCAATTTTCCGAACTGCCCCAACTAGTTTCTCCTTTTTCATGGATTCGGAGCAAGTAGGGTATGACTTCTTGGTTCCACACATCACATGATCACAAATCAAATGCATATTCTCAATCATCCAAAATAGCCGAAGGAAAGGGGAATGTAAGCTCAAGGGTAACCCGGAAAACATACTAATTTAGGAAAAATAACAGACGAACAAAATCCTGCCTTAATGCGAACAGAGACACTTCCATCAAATTTAGTTCCCAGAAAATAGACTAAAAGAGTAACAGCCTCAGCAAGTTTTCCTATAGTTCACACATGTAAGACATAAAATGAGGAGCAAAATGATCCCATCCATCGCTCTAACTCTCTGTTTGCTCCCTCAGCCTTCGGATGGTGCTCCTAACCGTCACGGCACTTGCGGTGCTGTTAGGACAATATCATGGGAACAATTAGCTACTTAAATAAAATATTCAAGCAAAAGAAGTTAATATATCAAGTAAGTATCCTTACTTCAAGGTGTAGGCACCACCAGCCTTGATTTTGCCGCAGTCCTTGCATCCCCAAATACCAACAGACTTCCTCTTCACAGCATACTGCATCATCGAGTATATAATCAGAAAACACAACGCAATGGCAAAGGAATGCCTAGGCTCACATGTAAAAATCCAACTAGTTCCAGAAAATGCAATCAAAGAACCACTTACCTTGCCACAGAACTCGCAGAAATACTTGCTGTGCTGTGTAACCTCCATTTTCTTAATCTGCTTACGCAGACTGGCACCATATCGGGTACCTGTGTTCAAAAGTGAATTAGCAAAGTGTTGTCGTGCATGAGCAATCAACTGAAGATCTATCCTAAACAAAGTTTAAAGACCACAACAAACCAGCATACAATCAAAACAGATCGTTTAGGAACCTACCATACTTGCCGACAATGCCAACCTTCTTCGTGCGCTTGGCCTGCACAAGATTGAAAACATTTGTCAACAAAATCAATTCCTAGTTAGTACAACAAATCAAAAGCTGGGAACAACACTCGAGTTCTTGGAACTGAGATAAGTTAGAGATTGAAAACCAATGAAAAAAAGAATATTTCCCAGCTCGATCAACAGAATTAATCAAGATAAACTTCTAAAGGGGCGTATGCACGACCTAAGATGCACTAAAGGAAAGAGACCCTATGAAATTGTTTCATCGTTCGGCACACATCTCTTCCGCTCAACCTGTCCGGAATACTACCGTCGGTCAAAATAGATTTGCCGAGGACAAAAGCCTTTCTTGATGGAATCCGAAGTCCAATTTCAGCATCTCCATCGCCTCACATATCCGTAACAACTCAAAATACTGGAGGAATCACAACGAACAACCTAAGGGTGCGCGGACCCAGTTCGGAAGAACCAAACCACTTCACATGGAAACCCACAAAACATCATCTTTCTCCATAATCATCGGATCTCAAGGCATTACAAGCTACTGCAAGCGAAAACTACAGAAGCTAAGGTGTCACGCAACTCTATACACCCCAAGAACTATAGCAACGAGAAAGAACCGAAAGAACGAGAACTGGGAAACCGACAGACACGAATTAGCGAGAGAGAGGGAGAGTTACCATGGAGACGAGACGACGAAGGAGCGGCTGTCGAAGAGTCAAGCGCGAATGAAACCCTAGAACACCTCGCCTGTCGTCGCTGTTTTATATAGGGAAAAGAAAACCCTAGAAAGAGCTTAGGTAAGTGAGAGGAAAAGGGCCTTCAGGCCCATGGATGGGGCTCGATCTGGTTATGGGCCAAGCCCGGCCCAAGGACTGCGTCACAAATCTTTTTTTTCTTCTTTTTTTTTTTTTTTTTTTTACATCTCTTGTGTTGTTGAAAGCACCGGCGCTACTGCTTTTCTCTTATACATTTATTTCATAATGATTGATTTCAAATGTGAAAAGATTGTTAGGTGATCCAAGCCCATGAGAGCTCAATTCATCCGAAACTCTTGTTGTTAGAGGGTTCCACTTGGGACTTATATGATACAAGGGTCAAAATACATTAGATTCGCATGCTTGCATTCATCGCATCGAAGAATATTTATCTTCACACATTCTTGCTCTCTTAACTCAAGGCATCGTGGCTTGGACTCCTCAATCCACTATTGGGGTCTCTGGTGAATTATCTAATTTCTCAATCGAAAAAATGATTTTCAAGCATAATTGAAAAGTTCTATGAAACATGGGAGAACATAAATTGGCTCACTTGTGTGGACATTTTTCTTCCAAGCTGGGAATTTCACAATATGCATCAGATGCCCATAAATTTTTATTTGTTGGGAACACACTAAAAACCTTCCCCACTTTTGACATATTTACCACTTCGCATACTAAGCTTTAATAGAGTAGGAATAGAGTAGGACTGACAAAAAAAAATAAAAATACTAAGCTTTAATAAATGCATCTTTCCATCCTTAAAAAAGCCTGATCGTCGGAAAAAAGCGAAATTGCCCTTGTTTGAAAAACACCACTCCTCCACAATCTCCCCACAAAACCCTAGCCTCCATCCTCCCAAAAAACAAACCATCTCCCTTACACCGCCCTCACCACCCCCCCGGGGCGCCGTTCTCTCTCACATACATACATACATACATACATACATACATATACATATACATATATATATATATATATATATATATATATATATATATATATATATATATTGTGTGCGTGCGCGCAAGCACGGTGACTATATTAGGACATCCATGGATGACCTCATCAAGGTCATATATGGCGGGAGCTAAGACTTGCAACCTCGATTCGAGGTTGTGAGAGATTGTTTGCTTCACAACAAGCATAAAAAGCTGGGGGCGACAACAATAATGTAGGTGGCAAGCCAAGCGGCGTAGGATGCAACGGAAGGAAGGAGGAGCCGCCGGCAGCGGTGTCGACCAATCCTAGGATTTGGGTTGGCTAGATTTTTGGGGATTTGGGAAGGGTTAGGAAATTCAAACCATGATTGGGTTTATTTTTTTAATGAAGATGGCAATTTTATAAATAACTTCACACTAGTAAAATATGTCACGTTACAAAGTGGTATTTAAGTGCAAGACTCATGATGCTAACTGTTTTTTACAAAAGTAGAAGATGTAGAAGTTGTCTTAGAGTGAAAAAATGGAAAAAGGTTTTTGGCATTTTTGACATTTCATTTATTAGGGCGGTGGTAAGGTGGGTAACAACCATAGGAGAGTTGTGCAAGGGCATCTAGGTCTCGTGTCCACCCTTGATGGACCCTAACTCGGGCGTTCGTGACATGGGAACGGGCATCTAGGTCTTGGGCATGAGCATGAGCACTAGTCCCAAGTCCATAAAAGCTAGACTCAAGAACTCGATGCCCATGTCTGACTCCTTAATGCCCCAGCCTGAGGCCTCGATACTCGTGGCCCCCTCGATAACTTGGGCCCCGAGTCCAATGAGGACGGGCTTAGTTTTAGGCTTAGGCACGAACACTGGGGTCTCAAGCCCAAGTGCTAAGGACCCAGCCAAGGGCACTTGGGAACCTAGTTGCTAGAGATTTGGGCATGGGCTTTGGGGTCCATAGCTAAGCCTTTGTTGACCTGAGTGTAGCCTCCATGGACCAAGGCTAAGGCACCAAGACCCGGGGCATGGGCACCGGGGCTTGGAGCCTAGACTTGACCTAGGCTTAGCATTAGTGCACCCAATGGCTTGGGCACTAAGATCCCTACACGGGCACCAAGGTCTCAGGCCTAGTCTCTATGGACTTGGGCTAGGGCATTGGCAGGGCTATTAGTTCTCAAGCCCAACACAGGCACCAATGTGCAAGTCTAACCTTTATGGACTTGAGGGGTGTTTGGCAAAATTTTTGAAAGCCCCTTTGCCCAAATATGAGCATTCCAAAGGCTGAATGCTAAAAGCTGGGGAGGAGCGGCATTGAGCATTCGGCATTTGGAAAATGCAAAAATCAATGTTCATTTATCTTCCATTTTCACGACGTCTTCTTCTTCCCGGCGTCGTCTTCTTCTTCCCCGCCCATCGGGCTTCTCTGGCAGCTGCCACCGCCGCCTGAGGGTCGCGCTTCCTCGGTGACCACCGCCAGGGGGTGGCGCGACCCACGACCCAGGCGGCATCGCCTGGGTCGCGCGGACCTCAGGCGGCGTCGCCTGGCGCGTGCGAACCAGGCGACGCCGCCTGAGGTTGCGAGGACCCAGGCGGTGTCGCCTAGTTCGCGCGGAATCGGGCAACGTTGCCTAGGTTCGAACGACCTCGGGCCGCGATTTGGCCTCAAGCACTGAGGTCGTGGCGACGGCGTCGCCTGAGGTCGCATCGCCTGGGTCCGCGCGACCTCAAGCTGCCAGATCTGGCGATGCGGAGGCCAGATCTGGCCTTTGCGCCTGAGGTCGCACCCCAGGCGGTGATGGCGTCGCTTGAGGTTGCGACCTCGGGCGGTCGGACGGCCGATCGGCCGCCGGAGTTGGCCAGTCGTTGGATTTGATTTTTAATTTTTAAAAAAAAAATAAAATAAAAGCAAAAGCCCATTTGTAATGTAAAATTTGCCAAATGGTATTTATGCTAAAGTTGCATTTCAATGCCATTTGAGATTACAAATTACCAAACGGTGTAGCATTTCAAAAAGCCTCTTTATCTCAAGGATATTTGCATTCTCCTAAGAGCATTTCCCCAAAGTCGAACCAAACGGGCTTCTCCATCAAGCCGCAATAGAAATAATGTCGAATGGTTCGACTCCCGACCCAAAAGGCAAAGAGAACTCGAAAAGATATTGTTACGCGTTCTTTTCCCTCCCCGACCTCACCACGACGGTTCTTTCCATAAAATTGCAGGAAAAAGATGAGACGCACGACATAGATTTGATTCTCCCAGATTATCGAACGACACAAACGTCAACAATCCCACATATTTGTGCCACTGGCCCCAACCTTAAAAATCTTCTACGAAATTAATGGTGCGTTTTACGGGTCGATCGTTTCTTTCGCAGTCCACAACAAAACTTTGCGGTAGTCCATGTGAACGACAAAAAGCCCGCCCGCATGAGAATAATGTGAAATTCAGGTGATTCTCCAGGCCGTGATTGATGATGATTGATACCCCCACTCATCACCCGATTAACGATGCAGACGACGATGGGGATAGTCGAATATTATGTCTTTAGATTCGACATAGAATCTCCAATTTTTGTGTTGTTGTGTTTTGTCGAATGTATAATCGATTTAGTGGTTTCTCGATCGTGTCCTTTTTCAAGTATCCAGCTTTTGCATTTGCATGCGGTCCTTTTCCTCCACCTGACATTGACTATGCGCCCCCACCACTGTGGCCTTCCTTCCTATAGAAAAGAACGAAAAAACCCAGCATCAATTATTGACAAATAAAAGAACTTCATATCCATCGATCTCGACATAGACAAGCTGCATCCTCTTCCCATCAAATAGCTAAGGCTTCCCACTTGTTTCAGGGAGATTTTTCGCATTGACAAGAGCAATTTGCTCTATCAAATGCACAGCGTAACTATCGTCCAACTTAATTTTCACGAGTCGATTTTCCAACCATTGACCTCGTCATCCCAAGTTACCTTCTCTTATCTGCGATTGCCGGATCAATGCTTAGAAGTATGACCATTTCACAAATTTTAAACAGGTCACTTGCCAAAGCTAAAAGCCCACCTAGCTCCTACCATCAACAAATGGAATTCTGCAACTTAATTAACTATTGCAATTAAATGCTGTTTTAGAACAGATTACGCGATTGCACATAATCAAGGCACTTTGACCTTCGTAAAACCATAGCGAATGGAATTCTACTGTTGCACACTGACTCAAGTTGTCAGCGAGCAAATACTACACACTGACCTCACTTCTCAGCCCTACCATGGATTTTAGCTATAACTTTGCTCATCTATCCAATCACAGTTCTTTAAGTGAATTTGCAAATGACTTCTCTACATTCGAATCTAGTACTGGTGGCCACCATCCGGCTTAGAGACACTAATGCACAAGGCGTCACTTTTCCAGTGGAATAATGATGTCGTTCCCTTTGGCTAACGTTCCAACAAGAAGTTGGTTGGCACATCTTAGATGGAAGTCATTTGACCATTTTCACAATACACATGATCTGTACATTTTATGAGTTGTGTCAAAAAATGCACCGTTGATATTTCATCAAAAGAATCAGCAACACACCGATCTAATAGAAATTTTAAGGCTTGTTGGCGATGCTTTCTTTAGTGATTTAAGTGAGGCCTGGATCTAATCATCTACCTTATTTGTGGCTTCTCGCTCCTGCAAAAGGGAGATCGAGGAAGTGTTGAATCAAAATAATGTGCACGGATCAGCATTGACAAATCACCCCATGCATGTACACATGCAGACGCCCCTTCTTGTGAATACAAGGAGGACAACAAACGGAGAATAAAATCACCAACAACCTACTAGAGCAGATAGAAAATGTCTTCCCTTCTTCTTCGAGAGAGAAACATATTGACGTCATTTTGTAAATAATTTCACATTCGTAAACTACGTGAAGGTGCAAAGTGGCAACCGCAAAACTTATGATGCAAAATGATCTTCTTATTTTTATTTTTCCTTTTCCAGAAGTAGATGATGTAAAATTATGTTAGGAGGGGAAGGTTCTTGTATTTTTTTTTCATTTTTCGTTTTTTGAGGCAGCGCAAGGTGGGTGACGACTATAGTTTTGGGGGAGGGGGTGTGCTAAATGGGTCCAGAGACATGGAATGACGAATGAGGAAAAGATGGGGTTGAGCGCATAGAAGTCTACATATAATTACAAGGGGGATCATCAAAAAAATCCCTAAGTCTATTATATCTATATTAATTCAATCCTAAGCCTTCTAAATATTTGCAAATTAAGTCGTAAACCTTTTAATTTTACCAATTTAGTCTTAAATCTTTTGACAATTTATCAATTTAGTCATTCCAACTAATTTTAATTAAAAAGCACTAATAAGGCAACTTAGTTAGCGCCAGGCATCCTATGTGATACGACCAGTGCTAATGTGAATAGTTTTTTGTATTTTTCTCTAGCACTATTGCCAATCAAGAGTTGGAAAAAAAAAAAGGAAAAAAGAAAGAAAAAGAAAAAAATGATAATTCTTTAAAGGATACAAAAAAAATCCATGTTAGTGCCGGTCACATCTTGTAAGACGCCATATCATGTAAGACGACTAACATTGACTAGACCATTAGATTAGGATTAGGGTTGGGGTTGAAAAAACTAAATTGAGAAATCATTTAAAAGTTTAGGACTAAATTGGAATAATAAAAAAAATTAGGACTGAATTGGCCAAATTAAAAAGTTTAAAATTGAACTTGCACAACTCCAATAAGATTAAGACTTTTTTGGTAATTTTCCTATGTTAAGTACAATTTGACCCACACATGGACGCGATCCACATCATAATTAAAATTCCAAGTCTCTCATATGTTTCACTTTTCTTATAATCAAAGGCTAATACGTTAATAGGTACTGTGTAGGTGGTCATTGCAAATATTACAGTAATCCACATGATTAGCATAGTTATTTTTGTGAAAATCGGCCATTTTAAAAAGACGTTGCTCATATTGGAAGGGACGTAAGAAAACATGCGGTGTTATGAGAAATGAAAAACTCATACCCATGCGAGTATTTGCATGCCATCATGGTCGTACCTGCTGGGTGAGGCTTTATTCACCCAGCTAGCACGTCTATAATGACATATAAATATCCTGCGCGTACAAATTTTCATTCCTTGTAACGCAGCATATTTGCTTATGTCCCTTACGGTAATATAATAATATTGGTTTTCATAAGCAATGTATCTTTAAAGTGACTGATTTTCACAAAAATTGTGACTTACCGTAATATTCGCAGCGGCCACTTACACGTACCTATTATGGCATTGGCCTTGGATTAAAAGAAAAACGAGCCATAAGAGAGCATGAATTTTAATTATGATATGAATCGTGTTCATTTCTATTATTTTAGTGGGTCAAATTATATTTTACCCACAAAGCATCGTCTTTGTCCATAAGTATCGGATGCATAACAGACCGTTGTAGCAAGCGAAAACTACAGAAAACTTCCCAGCTGGATCGACAGAGTTAATCGAGACCGACTTCTAAAGGGGTGTATGCACGACCTAAGATGCACTAAAAGAAAGAAACCCTACGAAATTGCTCACCGTTCAGAACAAATCTCTCCCGTTCAACCTGTCGTGAATACTACTGTCGCGACCTACCCTCGGGGAGAGGGAACAGGTTTAGGGGTATTGCCTAAAGGACGGGCCTAAGGCCCCTATTAGGCGCGGGCTCTCCCAAGCCCATACCCCGCGTGACGTTGGGATATTTTTCGTGAATTTTGCACAAAAGGAGTCGCCACTAGCCTATTGGAGTCGGCTAGAAACCAAGTGAGGCGTGGGAGCGTGCCTCACTTCCTACGCAACCAGAGAATCTAGGGTCGGGGACTTGATTACATTAATTGATCAATTAATGCCCTTTCGGTACCTAATCTTGTTCATTTTAACAAAATGAATTTTTGACAAGCAGTTTTGATTGATTTTATACCTATCCACTAACATATGAAGTGATCATGCAGGTGCACAAACATTGAAATAATAATCATAGCTATCAAGATCCTAATTGCAATAAAATTAAATACGTGTAATTAAACATAATTAGATATGCAAATTAAACATGCAACATATAATCAAAACACAAGCAACTAAAAGGCTTAATTATACTAAAAATGCAAAGCATAGCAATTCCTAACCAAACCTCATCATTTTTTAATTTTTGAAATTTTTAATTTTTTCAATTAATTTTAATTTTTTTAAAGTTGAAATTTTTTAATGCTTTCTGAGTTTTTTTTTTTTTTTTTTTAATTTCGGAAATTTTTTTGAATTTTTATCATTTTTCGAAATTTTTAATTTTTTTTTTTTGAATTTTTGAATTTTTTTGAATTTTTAATACATTTTTAATATTTAATATTATTATACTTCAATAAAATGGGTTCGGACTGGGTAAACCCGATCCGGCCCGTGGACCCAACCTAAACCCAGATCCAACACTTTCGGATTAAAAAAAAAAAAATCAATTTTTAAAATAAAAAATAAAAAATAAAAAAACCTTCCGCTTGTCCTTTCTCGCTGCACACCTTTTCCCTGCACCATCTGCTTCTGCGCCTCCTCTTTCCCGAAGCCCCTTTTACTTTCTTTTTCCATATTTTGTTTTACTTTTCATTTTTTTTTTTTACTTTTCTTTTTCTTTTGTTTCTTCTTTTATTTTATTTTATTTTTCTTTTGGTCTTCTTCTCTACACGTTCTCTCCTTCGGGCGTCGTCTTCTTCCCCGACGCCTTTCTTCTCTGCAACTTCATCTTATTCTTTTTTTTTCGTTTTTTTTTTTTTTTAAATAATATTAATAAAATAAAAAAAAAAAAAAAACAAAAAACCAGACACTAAACCATTTTTTACGGACACCGCGCGGCTCCACCATCGCTCCGGCCAACAGCACCCAACTCCGGCTAACAACACCCAACCTCAGCGACCACAACAATCAAAGGAAATAACCATGCCGAAACTAACGTCTTCGATCCCAAATTTTCGCCTAACAAAATGGGTACACTAACATGGGAAGAAGTGCCGTCTAGGACGGCCTTAAATCACAGGACCCGCCGGAGGAAGGTAGTTCCGCTGGAGGACCTTCTGGAGATAGCTCAAAAGGATGGTAGACATGCCACGGAATCACAATAAAATACACCCAAAAAAAGGACAGCAGACGTGGTTCAACAATACAAAGGTAAACAATCATCAAACTGGATTATAGAACATCAAAGACTTCGGCCATTTAATCAGGCATTTTATCGAACACCTAAGACGCAGTAACTAGGGAGGTAAGCGTAGATTCGATCGGGGCTCGGGTTCAGGCCAAGATCATCACACGATTTACAAACACTATTCTGGATCGACTCGGGGACAAGTTTATCAACATCTATCTTGAGTTTAAACAAAAATGACAAGTCTCGGCCATAACACCAAACACAAACAAATATTTGCATTAAGCACTACAAAAAGCACACATATGCTGTGTGAGGAATGAACACGAGCACAACGGACTTTCGGGCGGGGATCGGGACTGAAGCTCGTGCGAACTGGTCGACCACAAGCTTCAGCCCGACGCCCCACCAAAAACAGGGCAGACGTACTCGGGAATGACCCACCTGGTTCAAAGGGGAGCGCCGCGGTGGACGACGACTCTCGGGCAAACGACCGGCAACGGCGAAGCTGTCCTTCAGTCTCGCTCTCTCCCTTTGGCTCGCCCTCTACCCTCTCGAGCTCTCTCCGGTCTCTTTCTTCCTCGTCACTCTCTGTTTTTTTTTTCTGTTTTTCTTCCCCCTTTTCCTCGATCCCCTTTGTCTGTTTTCTTTTTCCCTTTCCTGCCGAGATCTCTCCCTGCTTCCCTCCGTTTGGAGAAAATATTCAGTGGTTAGTAATCACCACGTCATCGGCTGACGCGGCGTGCATATTCCATTGAGAAATCGACATCTGTCCGTGAGCTGGAATATGTAAAAATTGAAAAATAAAAATCGGAAGGGCTGGGACGCTCTTTTCTCTCTCATCTGGCAAACCACTGACACAAGGAATAATAAATGCCTGTCTCCGCTCAAGCCCTCTCTCTCATCTTTTCAATTTTTCGATTACCCGCGTGCTCTCTCTCCCCTCTTTCTTTCTCTCTCGTCTTTTCCAGTTTTCAAGCGATAGGCTCTTCACCTGCTCTCTCTCTCTCTCTCTCCTTTTTGGAGAAAATATTCGCTTGTTTCTCACTGCATCAACAAGAAGACGGCATTATTTCTTCCTCCATCTTCTCCAGAAAATCGAATGTTGGAGCGATTTCCATCAACGCGGATCAAGCAACAAGCGTGATTTCCATCAACGCGGATCAAGCAACAAGCGTAACCTCGGACGACCAGCGCACGGGGATTGGGAGATTATTTGCAGTCTCCAAAAAGAATGGGGTGCACGCTGTTGGTCCTCCTCTCTGATGTTGTTCATCTTGTTTCTCTTGCTAGATGAGTATGCATATACTCTGGTTGTTGGGGGCATAATTTACACCATCACAGATGTTGAAGAACTGGGCAAATGGATGAAGGGCTGTTTGGAAAACCACTCATGTTTGGGGCACTGACGGAGGAAGAACTCGTGAACAATCCGGTGGTGAAGATATTGACCAGCGACCGAGGAAGGCCAAAATGTTGCCGGAAATGGTGGGCGGACATTTCAAGCAGTGTGTAGACGCGTTGCTCCATCTCTATGATAGAAATCAACTAATGGCTTTATGTTTGTGTACCAGTAGTAATTTTTTGGGACCATTCTAAGTGAACTTTCATGCATTTTTTGGGATCCTTTGAAAGATTGAGATATTCTTTATAATGCAAAAGAGAAATTGCATACCCGTTTCTTCATTTCTTCTTATGCCTTCCTTTTTTCTTTCCTCTCGCCATTCTGTACTTTATTTTTTTGGCCAACTATGTATTCACGTTATCATTGCATTTAAGCTTCGCCACTTTGAAAATTCCATCAACCAGAATTTTTTTAGCAGCGATAAAGCTTTAGTATCAAGACTTGAGAGGGACGGCATAATTAGCCATCTATTTCAATCTACAAATATACATTATTAACAAAATGCTACGAGCGATCGTAAAAATTTGCCCTTTTCAACGTGCTTCTTCTCACATCCGATGATAGAGCTTTCATGCTTTTAGAGCATCAATGGTTAGAGTTTGCTATTGTGATGTCAAAAGGCCAATCTATATGGTCTAAGATAGAGGCGATGAAGAAGGAACTGTCGTCATCGATTTGTGCACATAGGTTCAATTCTTCTTTGCTGGTTCATGCCGTGACGTGCAATCTCACATCCGACGATAGAGTTTTCTTCATTATTGCTCATCAGAGAAGCACAAACGCACCCAACCTCATCGACAAAGAGTGTTCGTTCCACTAGACTTAGCTCTCAAATATACGGTGACGAACTGCTTCCACGAGAAACCCACACTAGGTAACAAATGGTGGTAGGCAGAGACTCGATGCGCTTCGAGCATCTTCTCGTACTCCTCGATGGACTTGAAGAGCTCCGAGAAGCTGAGCTTCCCGAATCCTCCGCACCCACCCTTATGATACACTTTCCCGTGATCGTCCGTGAGCATGCACCCCACTCTTTGTATGACCTCTATGAATATGGTCGGCCTGCCCAGTCATGCAGCAAGAGAAACAAGATGAACAACATCAGAGAGGAGGACCAACAGCGTGCACCCCATTCTTTTTGGAGACTGCAAATAATCTCCCAATCCCCGTGCGCTGGTCGTCCGAGGTTACGCTTGTTGCTTGATCCGCGTTGATGGAAATCACGCTTGTTGCTTGATCCGCGTTGATGGAAATCGCTCCAACATTCGATTTTCTGGAGAAGATGGAGGAAGAAAAATGCCGTCTTCTTGTTGATGCAGTGAGAAACAAGCGAATATTTTCTCCAAAAAGGAGAGAGAGAGAGAGAGAGAGAGCGAGAGAGAGAGAGAGAGAGCAGGTGAAGAGCCTATCGCTTGAAAACTGGAAAAGACGAGAGAGAAAGAAAAGAGGGGAGAGAGAGCACGCGGGTAATCGAAAAATTGAAAAGATGAGAGAGAGGGCTTGAGCGGAGACAGGCATTTATTATTCCTTGTGTCAGTGGTTTGCCAGATGAGAGAGAAAAGAGCGTCCCAGCCCTTCCGATTTTTATTTTTCAATTTTTACATATTCCAGCTCACGGACGGATGTCGATTTCTCAATGGAATATGCACGCCGCGTCAGCCGATGACGTGGTAGTGTTTGGCTCGCGTGCGCGTGCCCTCGGCTTCCCCCAACCCCGCCGACTGCCCGGCCCGGCTCGACCTTTCTCTTCCTCTTCCCCGCGCTCCCCTGCTTTCGGCTTCGCCATTTCCCCAAGCGGACGGCTGCTTTCTGCTTCGCTGGTTCCCCGTGCAGAAAGCGGCTGAGGGAGAAGACAACGGGGTGGGCCGGGCCGGAGGGAAGAAGAAGGTTGGGCTGCGCGAAGGGGAAGAGAAAGAAAAAAGAAAAAGTAAAGGGGAGGGTTGGGCCCAGGCCCACGTAGGGAGAAAATAAAAGGAAAAATGGGCCGGGTCGGGCCAAGGCCGGATCCGGCCCGACTCGGACCCTCACAACTCTTTTTTTTTTTTAAAAGGAAATTAATAATTTTTTTTTTTTTTGATTTTTTTGATTTTGATTTTTTTTATTTGATTTTGATTTGATTTTTTTTTATATACTATTTGAAAGATAAAAAATAGGTGTTAACAACTACCGTCAGTCAAAATAGATGTGCCGAGAAAAAAAAAAAAAACCTTTCTAGGTAAAACCCGAAGTCAAATTTCAGCATCTCTCCCGCCTCGCATATCCCAGGTCGATATCAACTCAACATACTGGAGAAAGCACAACGAATAACTGAAGGATCCGCGGACCCAGTTCGGAAGAACAAACCCACTTCCCATGGAAACCCACAAAACGTCCTATTTGTCCATGTGTCATGGCCCGAAGGAAAGTCGATCCAAGAGGGTTCTGAGGGACGGCCGTGACACATCCGCGGATCAAGTGACCCTTGACTTGTATCCCCGAGTCCTAGGGTTTTCTCGAGTCTTCTACAATATTCCTAGAGGCGGGCGATAAGGTATTGTATTCGTATGTAATAAATGCGGGTAGTTGGTAGTTAGGGGAGATGCAATCTTCACCGTTAGATCGTGGAGAGATCTACGGATACGGTTTGCCTTGTATTTGTATATATAGGGTCTCCTCCTCTCATTGTCCTCGTCTCATTCACAAGTAAATACAATTAAGGGCTTTTCTCTCTAGAGTTTCTCTCTCTAAAGTTCCTTGTGAATTGAGTGTGGATAGGCTGAGTTAGGAGAAATCCTAAGATTGCACGGGTTAGGAAATGAGTATCATGGGTCATTTCCTCATTGGTTAGGAAAAGAGTATTAGATCTCAAGGCACGGGTCAGGAAATGAGTATAAGATCTCAAGGCTTACAGGCCATTGCAGCGAGTGAAAACTACTGAAGCTAAGGTCACACGCAACTCCACACACTCCAATTGTAGCGATTGAAAACTACATAACCCTGAAGCTAAGGTCACACGCAACTCCACACACTCCAAGAACTACTGCCTAAGTAGAAACGAGCAGAACCGGGAGCGACGGTTCAATTGCTACGTAGAGAAGCAAAGAAGTGTCGATTTTGCTGATTTCATAGAACCAGAGCTGTATGAGAACTAGGAAAACAAGAGACAAGAACGAAGCTAGCGAGAGAGAAGAGCGAGAGAGGAAGAGTTACTACGGAGATGAGACGACGAAGGAGTGGCGGTAGCAGATTTAAGCGCAAATGAAACTCTAGAATGCTTGCTTGCCGTCGATGTTTTACGTAAAAAAAACCCTAAAAAGAGGCAAGAGACACAAACAAGTAAATGAAAGGAAAGGCCCTTCAGGTCCATGGAGCGGCACAATCCGAGTTATGGCCCAATCTCGGCCCAAGGATTGTGACAAATCTTTTTTTCTCTTTTTTTCCACATCTCGTGTGTGGTTGCAACACCGGCACTATTGTTTTTCTCTTGCAAATCGATTTCACGGAGATCGTATAATAAGTTTACAAATGTGAAAGGATTGTTATGTGGTCCAAGCCCATGAGAGTCCATTTTATCTGAAACTCTTGTTCGGAATCTTTAATCTAAATGTGGAAATGCACTGGGCTCACATGCTCGCATTCATCGCATTCAAAAGTATTCATCTTCGCATATGCTTGCTCTCTTGACTAAGGGTGTAAAAATTATCTAATTTCTTAACCAAAAAAAATGGTTATCAAGCACAATTGAAAAGTTCAATGAAACATGGAAAAATATAAATTGGTTCTCGTGATAAGTAACTTGTGTAATTTTTTTTCCAAACATCTAATTTGCATGAAATGAATAAATGCCAAGCTGTTGCATTATGCACCAGATCCCCCTAAATTTTAATTTGTTGGGAGAAGATCAAAAACCTTCCCCGCTTTTGACATATTTACCATTTTGCATCCTAAGCTTTCATAAGTGCATGTTTACATCCAAGAACAAGCCTGATCGTCGGAAAAGGCCAAATTGCCCTTGCTAACACCACTCCTCCACAATCATGCTTCATGACCTTAGCCTCCATAATCCCATAAAAAAAAAAAAAAATCTCTCTTCCACCTCCTTTACGTTGTATCAACGCCAACCCCCCCCCCCCGGTCCCCCGGGGGCCTCTCTCTATATATACGTACGTGTGTATATGTGCGTATGTGCGAGTGCCTTGACTACACTAGGACCCCCACAAATGGCCTCGTCAAGGTCGTATATGGCCAGAGCGAATGCTTGTATCCTTGATTTGAGGTTGCGAACTATAGCGAAGGTCGTTTGGTTTACAACAGACATAAAAAGGCTGGGGCGACAACTAGAAGGTTGGTGGCGACCCAACAGCAGGGGATGTGATAGAAGGAAGATGAAGCGCCGGCAACGATGTCAACCAACTTAGGATTTTGGTCGGTCTGATTATTTTGGGGGTTTGGAAATTCAGATCATGACTGGGGTTAATATTTGAATGAAAACTTTATAGATTACTTCACTCTAGTAACTATGTTGAGTTACAAAATGGCATTTAAGTGCAAAAATTGGTTTTTTCGAAAGTAGCGGGTGCAAAAGTGGTCCTAGAGTACTTTACCAAAAAAAAAAAAAGATTCTTTGCCAAAAAAAAAAAGTGGTCCTAGAGTAGAAAAGTTGGAATGGTTTTGGCCAATTTCCACGTTTCATTTATTGGGCGGTGGTAAGGTGGGTAACAACGACCCGTGGGTTGTGCAAAGGGGGTCTATAAATATGGTAAGATGAACGAGAACAATAGGGGGTTGAGCGGAAAGAAGTTTACGTATTAAGTGTCGTCCACTCAAATTGTTTAGGGTCAAATTATGCTGAGCTACACAAAATAAAGTAATAAACACGAGGACTTTATGGCCAATCAAAAGGCTTGAGACCTTAGGCTCCGTCTATTTTGCATAAAATAGTACATTTTTGAAAAATATTTTTTAGAAATTTATTTTCCAGAAAAATGACAATATTTTTCAGTTATTAAGCTGAAATCTAAAAAAAAAAAATCAAAAATAATTTTCCGTCATTTGAAAATAAAAATTCAATTTGATCTTTCTAAATATTCATAGACTACTTAGGCACTAGTAACTTACACATGATAATCGGGGAACTAGGTACGAGCATCAAGGTCTTGGGTCCACTCTCGATGGACTCCAACCGAGCATCAGGGACCAGCAACAAGCATCTAGGTCTCGAGTATGAGCACAGGCACCGATCCCAAGTCCACAAAAGTAGGGCCTGAGAACCCAATGCCTGTGTCTGGCTCCTTGGCACTTGGGCTCAAGGCCCTAATAGTTGTGCCCTCTAGTCACCCGAGCCTCAAGTCCATTAAGGCTGAGCCCTAGCTTTGGGTCTTAAGATGAGCCTTCTTGGACTTGAGTTTGGCCTCCATGGATTTAGGCCTAGGCGTCGAGGACTCGGGGCATAGGCATTGAGGCCTCAAGCCCAGGCTTTGTGAATGTAAGCCCGACCTCAATGGACTCAGGCTTGGGCCTCGAGATCTCGAATGGACACCAAGATCTTAGCCTAGCCTCTGTGAACTTGGTTTGGGGTGCTAGAAAGTTGGGTAAGGGTATTAGGTCTTAAGCTCGGGCACGGGCACGAGTGATGGTGATTGAGCCTAATTTATGAATCTAGACTCAAGTACCAGTGTTTTTGTGGGAAAATTGTCCAAAAAGTCCTAAACCTATTGTAGTTTTGCCAATTCAGTCTTAAACCTTTTAAATTTGTCAATTGAGTCCTAAACATTTCATTTCTTGTCGATTTAGTCCATCCAGCCAATTTTGGCCAGAAAATGCTAATGTGGATACCGGCGGTTCCACGTAGGACTATCGATGCCGACGTAGACAATTTTTAATAATATTTTAACATTTTTTAAAAAATTAATTTTTTTAATTTTTTTTCTTTTTTGGCTTTTTCCAAGAGCAGGCCACCGGCCACAGGCAACGGCCGCCATTGGCCTGGCCGCCGACCGGCCTTGCCAGCCATAGGTGAGGCCGAGCCAAGGCGAGCGTCGGCCTCGCCCCGGCCGGGCGGGCGATGGCTAGCCACAGCCACGGTGCCGATGCCCGTGACCGACCGGGCGGGGCGGCCTCGCCATTTGGTCTGGGCAAGGCCGATGCTTGGCTGGGCAAGGGTGAGCCTCGGTGAGGGCTCCCCTCGCCGGATCTTGCGAGGCCGGCCCTCGCCCCTGGCCGGCCGAGCGTTAGCCCGTGGCCGGTGGCCAACCGTCGCTCGCCGGCCGGGGCGAGGCCGACGCCGCCCGGGCAAGGGCGACCCTTGGCGAGGGCTCCCCTCGCCAAATCTGGCGAGGCCGGCCCTCGCCGAGGCTCGCCCTCGCCCAGGCAAGCGTCGCCCCTGGCCGGCCGGGCGTCGGCTGGCCACCGCGAGGCCGACGCTCGCCTGGGCGAGGGCGACCCCGAGCGAGGGCTCCCCTCGCCAGATCTGGCGAGGTCGGCCCTCGCCGGGGCCAAGGCGCCCTCACTGGGGGTCACCGTCGCCCGGCCAAGCCTCGCCTGTGGCTAGCGAGGCCAGCCGGCTGACTGTGGCCGGTGACCGATCGTCGCCTGTGATCGGTGGCCGGCCACCAGAAAAAGCCAAAAAAAGAGGAAAAAAAAATCAAAAAATATTAAAAATATTAAAATATTATTAAAAATTGTCCACGTTAGCACCAGCAGTCCTACGTGGCACCGTCGACGTCCATGTCAGCATTTTCTGGCCAAAATTGGCTGGATTGACTAAATCGGCAAGAAGTGAAAAGGTTTATGACTCAATTGGTAAAGTTAAAAAGTTTATGACTAAATTGACAAAACTGCAATGATAGGTTTAGGACTTTTTGGACAATTTTCCCGTGTTTTTGCTTGGCCTCTTTGAACTCAACCTCTGCCATAATGGACCAAGACAGACTTAGTCTTGGCCTCTAGACCTAGCTCCACTACCAGGGGCTCATAAACAAGCATTGATTGTCGTGTGTAAGCATAGAGTTTTTGGTTCAAACATCGATGTCCAGTCTTATTTTGAAAAGCATAGAGTTTTTGGTTTAAATATCGATATCTAGTCATATTTTGAAAAATAAATTCTATTTTATTTAAAGAAAATCATTTTTTCTAAATTTAAGCTTGAGATTTTCATTGATTAGGAAAACATTTAACTCATATTTTTAATCGATCCAAACGCGGTAAAATGGGGAAAATACTTTCTGGGAAACATTCGGATTCTTAGTTTACAAAGGTCTAAAGTTTTATTCTCCAGTCTATTCTCAGTTTTAGGAAACCTCAAATGGCCCATGAAACGTGAGCACAAGCTTAGGCGTATTGCTAGTTTTGAGTTATCCACTCGCATCATAGTAGGGTTGACAAACTTGTCTAGCAAGCAATTGTTATATCTTTGACGCCTTAGGCTGAACGTTCCATGAGCATTTGAGTCATCTCCCGATCTCTAGTCCCGACCAATCTTGGCTAGCAAGGAAGTCAGGGTTCAAAAATTCGGAAAAAAAAAAAGAAAAAGAAAAAGAAAAAAGAGAGCCTAAAACAGATGATGACAAAAATACACATGGTAGGTAGGTGCCCATTTGTAATTGAAAAGGTCCAAGTCCACGGCTCGCATTTCCCCATCTCTTTCCCGCGTTCCGCGACAATGAGAATGCCTCATCGCTTTATTCGCGTCAAAAAAGACCCAGATGCGTCCGATGTTGTCTCGCTCTTTTCATCTTCTCCATCAAGCCGCAACAAAAAGAATGTCAAAAATGGTTCGACTTCCGACCCAGAAGGCAAGAAGAACTCGAATTGATTGGTACGCGTTCTTTCTTCCCTCCCAACCTCGCCACGTCGGTCCTTTTTCTTTAAAATCGCAGGAACAAGATCAGACGCGCAGCATAAATTCGATGCTCCCAAGTTATCGAGCGTGGATAATCCCACAGATTTGTGCCGCGGTTTTATGGGCTGACCGTTTCTTTCACCGTCCACAACAAAACTTTGTTGTGGACCCATGTGAACAGCAAAAGGCCCGTCCGCATGAAAATAATCCGAAATTCTAGTGATTCTCGAGGCCGTGATTGATGATGACTGATGCCTCCACTCATCACCTAATTAACGATGCAGACGACGACGGGTATAGTCGAATACTATGTCTTTAGATTTGACATAGAATCTGCAATTTGTAAGTGCTGTGTTGTGTTGAATGTATTATCGATTTCGTGGTTTCTCGATGGCGTCCTTCTTCAAGTGTCCAGCTTTGGATTTGGTTGCGGTCCTTTTACTCCACCTGACATTGACAATGTCCGCCCCACTTTGGTCTTCCTTCCTCTAGAAAAAGAACGAAAAAACTCAACATCAATCTTTGATAAATAAAAAACCTTCACATCCATCGATTTCAACATAGACAAGTTGTATCCACTTGTTTCGGGGAGCCTTTCAGTCATTAATGAGAGCAATTGCTCTATTAGATGCACGGCACAACTATTGTCCAAGTTAACTTTTGCGTGTCGATCACCAACCATCAATCTCATCATCCTAAGTTACCTTCTCTTATCTACAATTGCCGGATCAGTGCTTAGAAGTATGACTATTTCACAATTTTTAAACAAGTCATTTGCTGAAGCTAAATTCCAACTTATCTCTGCTATGAAAAAGGGAATCCTGCAACTTAATTAACTATTGCAATCAAATGCTTTTTTAGAACAGATTACGTGATTGTACATACTCAAGGCACTTCGACCTTTATAAAAGGATATGGTGAATGGAATTCTACAATTATGAGTTTTGTCAAAGAATGCATTGCTGATATTTCATCAAAAGATTCAGCAACCGCACCGATCTAAGAGAATTTTAAGGCTTGTTGGTGATGCTTGCTTTCTTCAGTGACTGAAGTGAGGCATGGATCCAATCATCTACCTTATTTTTGGCTTCTCACTCCTGCAAAAGGGAGATCGAGGAAATGTTGACTCAAAATAATGTGCACAGATCGGCATTGACAAATTACCCCATGCATGTACACATGCAGATGCCACTTCTCGTAAATACGATGAGGACTCCAAATGGAGAACAAAATCACCAATAGCCTACAAGAGCAGATAGAAAATGTCTTCCCTTGTTCTTTGTGAGAGAAACCTATTGATGACATCCAACCTCTCAAAAATAGGACTTAGAAATGATGAATATGACATTGATTGGTATGGTAAAAATGCACTTTTTTAACTTGATTTTCTTCCTTTCTTACATGTTTTTCGTTTGCTATATAACACAGGTAACTCTTATAAGTTTAGCGTTGACTTAGCATTCCCAGATTAGCGACAGCAGTATGATGAAGCATTTCACTTCTATTGATCGCCATGAGCATTCCAGCTTATGTGTTTCATCGACGAAACATGAGGAGGCTGTCGTTCAACAGGTCTAAAACCATCTCAGGTTGAATTTCCCTACTCTTACCGTAGACAAGTATATATATTTGAAGCTTTCTTAAATGTGCATTCACTTCTAATTCTTTCATTTGGGCACATCCACCAAGCAAGCAATTCTCTCAGCTACATTGTCTAATTCCCACATCTGGTCTTTTTTCGCGTAACCGTTCACTGATATTGGTTAGGGGGGCGGGGGGGGGGGTGTTAATTTTGTAAATAAATTCACATTCTTAAACCATGTGAAGGTGCAAAAGGGGCAACAGCAAAACTCATTATGCAAACTGATTTTTATTTTTTTCCTTTCAAAAGTAGATGATGCAAAGTTATCTTAGAGTAGAAGGTGGGATGGTTCTTGCATTTTTTTTTTTCATTTGTTGATGCAGCGCAAGGCGGGTGAGAACAATATGTATATACTTTTGTGGAGGTTACCAAAAAAGTCGTAAACATATTGTAATTGTGGCGATTCAGTCATGAACTTGTTTTTTTAATTGTCAATTGAGTCCTAAACATTTTTCAATTGTATCAATTTAGTCCGACCAGCCAAGTTTGACAGGCCAACTCTGACGTGAATGTTAGCCATTCGCCTAATGTTGATATGGACAATTTTTTAATAATTTTTTATTTTATTTTTTCCTTTTTTTCCTTTCCTTCTCCTTCCTCATATGGCCGGTCGCCAAACTGAGGCGGCCGGCCAATGGTGAGTTGCGCAAAGGCAAGCTCACCTTGCCGTCACTGGGCAAGGGCAAGGCCATCCTTGCATAGCGATGGTGAGGGCTCACCTCATCAATGGTTGGGCGAAATCAACCTCACATGGCAATAGTAAGGCAAGCCTCGCTAAGGGCAAGCGAGGTTGAGCTTGCCCTTGTCATCGTTGAGCTTGCTCTTGCCGTCATTGGGTGAGGTCCCTCACCCAACCACTGGTGAGGTGAGCCCTCATCAAATCCAGCGAGAGCTCGCTTCACTATTGGCTGGGCGAGTTCGCCCTTGCCTAGCTCGTCACTATGCAACCGCCGTCCATGTCACCACTGACCAATCAAATTTGGCCGAATAGATTGAATTAACATAATTACAAAAGATTTAAGACTCAATTGGCCAAAATAATAAAGTTTAGAACTGAATTGACACGATTGCAATATGTGTAAAACTTTTTTTTTATATTTCTCCCGTTTTGGGGGGAGGGGCATGCAAAATGGGTCTACAAATATGGAAGAATGATTGAGGAAAAGATGGGTTGAGTGCATAGACAGTCTACATATGATTATGAGAGTTATTATAAATAAAGAAAAAAAACTAAATCTATTAAAGCTGTGCCAATTCAATCCTAAAATTTTTTAATTATGTCAATTCAGTCATAAACCTTTTGATAATTTACAAATTAAGTCATAATCTTTCAATTCTATCAATTTAGTCTTCAACATTTTGATGATTTGCCAATTTAGTTCTTCTAACCAATTTTGGTTAGAAAACGCTAACATAATGATCTAGTCAATGCTGGAGTGATTGGTTCCAACGTGAGTAGTTCCTACCTTGGAACTGAAAACTGTTCACTAAGGACCGGTGCCAAAGATTTAGAATTAGGAAACGCTCATTGGTTCCATGAACCCTCCTAAGAACCAGACCGGCAGTCAAAATGTCCCCATTAAATTCATCTAGTGTTCTCTATGATCCCTGCACCACCATGCCCTCCCGCCCTCAACAAGCTCCAGCTTTGCCGAGACCTCGTTGACCGAGCACACCACGGCCAAAAATTAGGATACATTATGGGAAAATAAACGTAATCTCATCGACGACACCAGCCTTTTGTTGTGACAACTTCAAGTCGGCCATGAAATTTGCCGAGCCACAGAGCAGCAGTCTCGTGCCGAACTTTGCCAAGGTCTCCATGATGAAGCCACTAGTTCTTCATTGCATTTGCTGTCTCTCGTCGCCCGCACCACCACCGCCATACGACATTGATTCAGCTACAAATCTATGATCTGCTGCTGAACGCTCCTGTTGATCCTTGTTCGTTTTTAGTTTTTCCTTCACAGTTCTTGGAGTTCAATTACCGCTACTCGCTGCCCGTGATCTTTGCTCTCTATTTCTTGGTCAAATTTGGTGGTCTTCACTGTCTTGGTATTGTCGCTCTTGCTACCAAACTGACCAATGTGGCTGTGGGTTCAGAGTTGCTGTACTATTTTCTCTAGCGATTGAGAGCAAGAGTGATAAAGAGAGTGACAAGGCCGGAGGCGATCGAGAGTGAGAGTGAGTGAGGGATCAATGAGGCTAGAGGCCACCAAGAGCAAGAGTGAGAGAGGGAGGCAAGAAATGGAGAGAGACAAAAAGGAAACTAGGGTTTTGATTTGAAAACATAAAAGGTTTTTTAAAAAAAAATTATATATATGCACAGGTTCGTTCTAAGTGGGTGGCTCTACCTAGAACCAAGAACTTGACCAATATTCATTGGTTCTAGTAAATTGAAATCAAGAATCTAATCGGTCCTCATGGAACCGACAATTCTAGGCTGGTTCGATTCAATTTCAAGAGGTTTCCACTTTTGCACACCCCTATAGTCAACAACAACCATATTATATGGTATAGCCGGCGCTAACATTGACAATTTTTTTGTATTTTTCTGATTTTTCTATTTTTTCTTCTTTTCCTTATCTTCTAATTCTTGGTCGGCAAGGGCACGAAGGTAGCTGGCAGCCTGGCACCATTGCCAGCCAAGAGTTGGAAAAAAAGGGGAAAGAAAAAAGAAACAAAGAATAAAAAATTCGGAAAATTTTTTTAAAAAATGCAAAAAATTATCCATGTCATCGTTGGACGTGCAGTGTAGGATAATTGACGTTGATTGGAATATCCTTTCAGCTTTTTCCAATTAAAATTGACCGAAATGACTAAATTGACAAATTGTCATAAATGTTAACACTAAATTAATATAATTGAAAAGTTTATAACTGAATTGGCAAATTTATAAAGGTTTAGGAGTAAATTAATCAAATTAAAAGGTTAGAATTGAATTGGTAAATTTGTAAAGGTTTAGGAGTAAATTAATCGAATTAAAAGGTTTGGAACTAAATTGGCAAATTTGTAAAGGTTTAGGAGTAAATTAATCAAATTAAAAGGTTTAGAATTGAATTGGTAAATTTGTAAAGGTTTAGGAGTAAATTAATCGAATTAAAAGGTTTGGAACTAAATTGGCAAATTTGTAAAAAGTTTAGGAGCAAATTAATCAAATTAAAAGGTTTATAATTGAATTGGTAAATTTGTAAAGGTTTAGGAGTAAATTAATCGAATTAAAAGGTTTGGAACTAAATTGGCAAATTTGTAAAGGTTAAGGAGTAAATTAATCAAATTAAAAGGTTATAATTAAATTTGGTAATTTTCCCAGTGACTATGTATCATCCATTCAAAAATATTTAGGGTCAAATTGTGCGGCTACAAAATAAAAGCGAGCACTTTGACCACTGCAATGGTTCATCAAATGTTTCTAGACTCGGTCTGAAAGTCATAGGTTCAATTCCCTAGTCCATCACGGTCTCCGAAAAACCTTGGGTTACTCTTTGAAAGGCGAGCTTCGAGCTCAGGCGTATTGCCCGCTCTTAGGTTCTTCACTTGCATCGTATTGGGGGTTATGGCAAACCGCAGCATGTCCCAATCCGGTCCCGACTATCTTCGGCTAGCCAAAAAAACGAGGCAGGGTTCAAAAATTTCAGCAAATTCAAATGATGGGAAGGTGCCCGTTGGCGATTGAAAAGGCCTGGTCCAAGGGATCGTATCTCCCTCTCTCTCTTTCCAGCTTGTTTTCAAAATGATAACGTCTTATCCATGGATTCCCCTTAAGAAAACGCCCAAATGCGTACGATGTTTGTCTCGCCGCTTTTTTTATAGTTTCACGATCGAGCCGCAACCTAAAAGAATGTCAAGCGGATTGATTCCTGGCCGAAAAGCGAAGAGATGGGCGTAGTAGCTAGCAGCCGAAGATTTGGTACGCGTATTCCCCTCCCCGAGCTCGCCGTACCAGTTGTTTCCACAGAATAGTAGGCAAGGATCGGATGCACGGCATAGATTCGGTCCTCCCGCGTTACCAATAATCCCATAAATTTGAGCCGTCGGGCACGTCACGGCCCGACCGTTTCGTTCACAGTCTAGAACGAAAACTTTGTGGTGGTCCATGACGCCATGTGAACGCCAAAATGGCGCCCCCGCGAGAACGCGAGAAATCCTGCTGATTCTTGAGGCCGTGATTGGTGATTGATGCCTCCACTCATCGCCCGATTAACGATGCAGACAGCGACGGGTGGGATCCATTACTGCTCGCGTAAATAGTATGAGAACACACTTTGGAATCCACATTAGAATCTGCTTTTTTTCTAAGTGTTGTAAGGAGTTCTGTTGAATGATGTATAATCGATATCATGGTTTTGCGATCGTCCTTTTTCAAGCGTCCCCACTTTCGGATTTGGGTTCGGTCCTTTTCCTCCACCTTGCATTGACAATGTCCTCCCCCACTTGGGCCTTCCAATAGAAAAGAATGAAAATAACCAACATTAATAGCGACATCATCTGTTCACGAGATCTATACTCATTATATATATGGTCACCCTCCAATCGTTGGTTTAGTTTTTTGGATTAGACATTCTAATATGATATCAAAGTCACAGTTTGCCCCAACTTATTTTATCTAATCTTAAGCTTGCATGAGGGGTATTAAAATTATCCATTTATATACGTGTAGGCTATCTCCACTTATTGATTTAAGTTTATGGATTAGACATTTTGACATGCTCAAACTTTTGGGTTGGACATCTAACATGGCATTTGAATAAGGTTCTCTTTCGTCAAATAATTTTCTTAGCCAAAAAAATGTCATTTTTGTTTCACGTATCAAGGCAAATTTTAAGCAGTGCTCATTGACGTAACATTGATATTGGGTAAAAGCATTAAATGAGTACAAGCTTGAAATTTTTTGTGTAATAAAATTTTTTTAGGGTAAATGTGGTAAGAGTGAGCATAGTTTTCCATTTTTGGAGGCCTTTTCCCTTTAATTTTTGCACACTTCAAAATTCAATTCTCTTGAAAAACCCTAGTGAGGTTATAAATCACACAATAAAAAGATTAGCGCTCTATATGAGTCTCGAAAGCTAGTATAAAACTCTAACCACAATTGGCAAACCGGTTAACTTTAGAGTCGTGTTATCAACATCACTAGTGCTTCGTTATCAAACCCTAGAATCCAACGCTTCACGTCTTTTAAGCGCCACTCTTACGGACCGGTCCCCCCTCCATTTCAGGCATTCTTTTTCCGCATGTTCTTTTCATGCCCTGAAGCGACGGGCATACCTGTTGCAGCATGATAAACGCCAGCACATTTACTTCGGTAGCTCGACCCAGAAAATAGAAGAAAAACATGTAAAGTGGGGCAGCCCCCGAAAGCGACCTATTCATCTAGAAGAACAGACTCGTCGATTCTCGTCAAAGAGATGGCGTTACGACGCTGCACTGCGGGTTCTGCCTTCTGTTTCAGCTGCCTGCTTTTGGTCGCCATCTCGGCTTCATCGGTCAAAAGATTCGTAATTATGAAATCAAACTTGTCATGCAGCATGCATAAGCAGAAGGAGAAAATATAATCTTTATTTCCTTTTATATATGACTATACACCGCGACAGATCGACGCCGGCGCTCCAAGTAATGTTTTTCGTTCAACGTGTCTGCGTTCCAGAGCTTCTAAGCTCGTCGCAGACTGCACTTTATCTAAACCTGCACGATGCATCATAATTCAAACCTAAGAAGATTCAAAAGCCATGGAGCACCGGACGGAAAAAGGGAAAGTTTTCTTTTCCTTTGCGTGAGAAAATCTTTATTCCAAACCCGCTTACAACGCCACAGATCAAGGGAAAGATTTCTTACTTCTAGCTTAGTTTTTAAAATTATTCTGGAATTGTGCAAATGCAACTTTTGATTGATCCGCGAATTGTCTGGAAGCAACCAATCTAGCCATACTCATATGCCTTCTTCTTTTTCGAGGTGCTTTGTATATAACTTTTTTTCCATTATTTTTTAATAATTCTAAGAGCATCTATCTTTTTCTTGGAGATCACTGTACATTTTTTGGGTATGATCTGGTTCATATAAGTTGGCATCTAGGTATCACCAGCGTATGTACTTTCTAATACTTTGTATTTCCTACTTTATAACCGAACATACTCCTACCATCAAATTTCGACCAGCCTATACTTTACACATCCACATCTAAGAACCATCCATCTTTGTTGAATTGTTAACGTGCCCGGAGGTCTTATTTCGAGAGAATTCGCGGTGGGGTTGACTCGGTTTTCGGAATACGTGATCATTGAATTTCCAAAAGCACGAGAGAGAGAGAGAAAGAGAGAGAGAGAGAGAGAATGGTGGGTGTCGTGGAACTCTTTGATGGTGAAAGGCAGGACGCAGCAACCTTTGAATGCCAACTTTTACAAAATCGGACCAGACAAAAAATTGGAATGTGAAACCGAAAGCATACGAATCCAGACTTAGCAACAACCTATGCTAATTTAATAATGACAACCCATCAAATTCCTCGTATAATATAAGTGCAACTCTTTCTACAAAAAAAAAAAAAAAAAAAAAAAAATCCTTTTCGGTTGTCCTAGATTTGGTTTTGTGAACGTCCACTCGTACGTGTCGATTTTTCTAAGGTTACAAGTCTTGCATTTTTTATTATAGTCGGTGCTCCCATTGATTGCCAAAGCCGTTTGAAAAGAAAAAAGGGATCGGGCGTTGGACTTTAAAGGGACGTGGTGTGATTTCAATCGTACCGTCTTGTCTCCGTCGCTTTCGACGACCGACCGCTTTAGCCTTCTCTTCATTGGCCGCTCGAAATATGTTCTAATTTAGATCATGCACGTACCCCTTTTATTTCGAGCTTTTATTTCTAATTGACGAATTATTTCTTGGTGTTAAGAACCAGCCTTTTGGTTGTACGCTTTTTTTGGCTTTTTTAGTGACACGACAAGTAAAAAGTCATAACGTTTCTTTCAACACGTTACAATTGCGTAACTATCAATTTTTTCATGATAATTTTCACTTTTGATTTTTTTAATAAAATGTCAATATAATAAAAAAATTAAATTGATATATAATAAATTTACCCAAAAAATAATAAAAAATTAACAAATTTATTATAGGTTAATTTTCGTTAAATTTTTCATCAAATTACTAAGTTAAATGGCACTCACTAGTTTTTGAGTTTTACTATCAATTTTGTGTTTTTGGTGGTTAGTTTAAAATTTTTTGTTATCATAAAATTAATTTGAGATAAATTTGTCACAAATGTAACAATTTAGAGTTTTTCATGGTATTAGTGCTTTAATAAATAGAGTTGCTTTGTTGGGGACATAAATCAACCATCGAGGCTTGGAATTAGTTTGCAAAAAATCATAGACGCATCCAAGTGTTTTTGTGCACAATTTAACCATGCTCGTGTCGTACTTGAATCGATCTTCCCATACAAATAGATAAAATAAGAATAATTAATGTACCGTATAATGACTGGCCTTTTTATTCTGTCCCCTCTCCCCATACACCCCCAATACAATGTCACTACATACCCATACTATTGCCTGTTTAAGTACTCTTGTGACACATTTTCCTTTAATCAAATGTTTCAAGATATGCCGCGTTGATCGGAAGCGCTCAAGCATAGCAAAATAAGCTTGCAATAGTTAAAATACGGATTGCCAATCATGTTAGCTGTACCCTTTAAAAAGAAAAGGGTAATTCAGATTAGAGACGGGGAAGAGTCCACGGAAACCAAAACTTAATCCGCTTAAGACGGTTCAGCGGGTAGATTAGGTCAGCGGATCAAATGCACCGCACCCGTTGATCAACGACACCCAATTTTAAGTTAAATCAGTTATAGTCGTTGACACGAAGCCGTGCGATCGTCGCCAATCTTTTATTGAATTTACTAAATCAAAAGTGAGTGACGTGATGACCAGTTCAAAGTCGTCGTCGTCCGCCCAAAGAAGACAACGACAAAAGCCAGCGAAGAACGAGGAAACCACAAAGAGGGAGCTGGTCTCAAGGCGAAACCGAATGGCAAGTTATGGCTATGGCCCCAGTCAACGGCCCCTAAAAATAATAAAAATATCTATCAACTAGATTTTGATATTGATATAATATATATATATATATATATATATATATTTATGATGTGGGGGAACATGGGTAATTTGTGGGTCCTTTGAATTATGCATCCCCTCCGATTTTTAATAAAATTCGATTTGGAGGAAATTCGTTTTTCCTTTTTTTTAATTTTCATCATATAGGACTTCTCTTCGCCCCCTTGAAGTTCTTCATCGGATATAGATATTTGCTCTGAGCCTCCTTAAGTTTTAAACGTGAAACTCAATTGACTTTTTTTCTACATATTAATGTCATAAAAAATTCTAAATTATATATATTGTGTTCACAACACTAACATATCAAGATTTTTATTAAGTCACAATAAATCTTAAAAGGCACCTAATGCGACACCAATACCAAAAACAGTTTTTTGTATTGCCAAAATGACCAAACTCGTACCGGTGTATTGGCAACACAAAAAAAATTTCAAGGATATTAAGATAAAGTTTAGGACATTCATTGGTAAATAGAGATTGTATTTGTTGTACTTGTATGACTTTGGTGATTCGGCGACATAAAAAAAAGTTTGCGATGTTGATGTCATGGCTTGCGGTTTCGAGGCATGTTCCCCCGATTGACTTCTTTTACCAACTGCTAACAAGATACAGGAAATTCTTAATTCTTAAGTATGATAATTGGCACCGAATCGTCTAATATAACACATTATCTCAGCCTATCTTTCCCTGGGGACCAGCCACCTCAGTCATTGATCCGACATTGCTTGAGATGTACTTGACAACGTTATATTAATTAAAGCGTCGCAATCGGAGTTAGCATCTCATGTACAATAGTTTCGCGTCACTTCATGAGGATCCCCCACTTACCCCTATTATTATTTTTATTTCGACATCACTGCACCGTCCCTTTTGAAAGAGGGCGCACCTTGATGTAATTTAATTACTTAAATTAGCTAACCAATCAAATCGAAGCACACGGTTCCATCAACGGAAGAATACGCGTTAATGCTTGATTTTTTCAAATTAGGCTAATTTTTTATATAGCACCGACACGGACACAGATACGCGACACGACACATCGACACGTCTTTCCCAAAAACTAGAGAATTCCAACACGTTATATTTCATTATATACAAATGCACAAATAAATAAATAATAATAATCTTACCAAAAAAATAAAAAAATAAATAATAATAAAAAGAGTTTAGAAAATTTACACTAAAAACATTAATTTAACATTTGTTAATGTCGTTCATTATTTTAATTTGACAAATTCAACTATATTACATTGCAATAATCCATAAAACTTAGAGAAAAAAAAACAAGTAATCCACATTATACTCTCAAATTTAGATATTTGTGGACTATAGGTCCCAAAACTTATCGCGAAAGTGTAATTGAATCCTAAAATTTATCAAATTGATGCAATTAAGTCATTTCATTAACATCGTCAATTTATTTAACTGAAAATTCTGAAGTAGTATTTTTAAATTTATTTATCCATCCTATGTGGTAATTTTTATTAATTTTTATTTAAATCTTATTCAAAAAAATTCTTAAAAAGCTAAAATCATTCTTAAAAAACTAGAAAAAAAAAGGCAAGTCGTAAAAAAAAAAAAAAAGACGGGGTCATGGAAAGAAAAAGGCAGGTGGGTGGCTGGAAATAATTCTAAAAACAAAAAAACAAAACTGGAAAAAAAAAAAAAAAAGGTAGAGTCACGGGTTGTTGGGCATGCCACTACCACTGTCGAAGGGGGTTGAAGAGGTCGCTGGCCCTAGGTGGCAAAGGGTGGGCGGCCCTCGCCTATGGGCAACGAGCCTCCCTCGTCTTAGAGAAGGCCTTGCTGGCTCCAAGGGAGGGTCGGCAACCCTCACTAGGCCCGAGCAAGGGCACGGCGTTGCCTAGATTTGGGTGAGCCTCCACAGCCCTTGCCTGATCGGCGATGGCCTCACCCAAGCTGACTAGGGCCACTCCCCCTCTGCCACCTTGCCGGCCCCCTCCAATGGTGGCAACGGCACGTAGGTCCTTGCTTTTTTTTTTCTTCATATATTTACATTTTGATCTCTTAAGTATTGGAATTTTAAAATTGACTATGTGTGTGTCAGAATTCCGAACTCGCGTGTCGGGGAAAGTTAATTACATGTCGGATTTTTTGACATTCGTTGACCGCATATCAGAACGTATCAGAGTATCGGACACAACACAAAGGCTCCAAAGAGTGTCGGTGCTACATAACTAATCTTTTCTAACCATTAAAAGCGCGATGTACCATGAGAGCCCATGGGGTTAGCATGAATCGACTAAACTGACTATATATTCGTGATTGAAATGAAAAAAGTAATTGTTTTTCGTTTAACAAGTGCACTAAAAATCCTAAAACTTGTCACGAAAATACAAATAACTTGATTGCACTAGCTTGATAAGTTTAAGAAACTTAGGGTGCATTTGGTAACGTTTCTGTTTAAAAATTGTTCCAGGAAACAGAAATAGAAAAAAGTGTTTTTGTTCTTGGGAACAATTTTTGAACAAAAAAACGCATTTGGTAAACTTGTTCGGGAATAAAAAAATGAACAGAAACACGTTTGGTAAATTTGTATAATTTTTTTTTATTTCTTTTAATTTTTTAATATTTCTTTTAATTTTTAAATATTTTTATTTTATTTTTTCTATTTTCTTTCTATTTTTTTCTTTTTTCTTTTTTTTTTTTTTCTTTTTTTCTTTTTCCTTTTTCCTTTTTTTCTTCTTTTTGGCGGCCTCGCCCAGCCACGGCGAGGTTCGCCGGCCCCCGCCGAGGCCCAACCTCGCCGTAGGCCGGGCGAGGCCAAGCTCGCCCCGGCCTAGCGCGAGTCGCCTCGCCGGGGCCGGGCGACGCTCGGGCGAGGTCGCCGGCCCTCGACGGCGTCGCCGACCCTCGACGGCCGGTCGCCAGGCCATAGCCGAGGCAGGCGACCGACCAAAGAAAAAGAAAGAAAAAAAGAAAAAAAAAGAGAGAAGTGTTTAAATTTTGTTTTGAAACAAGAAACAACTTTTTTTTTTGCTTTTGTTCCAAATGTGTTTTGGGAACGAAAAATAGTTTTGGAACAAAAACGCAAACAAACGCGTTTGTTTTTTTTTGTTCGGGAACAAAAAAAAATGCAATTTTGTTCTTGGGAAGGAAAAAAGTTGCCGCAAAACAAACACGCCATTAATTGCACTTTTTAAAATTTTAGAACTCAATGCACTTTTATGATAAAGTTTAGAATTTGATTGCACTTTTAAAAAGATTTAGGACTCAATTGCACTTTCGTGACATATTTGAAGACTTTGAATATACTTGTCATTTTTTCTTTTATAGCAACTTTAAAGGAGATTGAGGAGAGTACCAATGTTGTGAATCGAGTTGCTCGAAGTACCCATTAAAGTCCTGATTTTACCCGACATGGAGGTCGTATGCTATCGAAAACTCTTATTCAGATCCAACGTCACGAACCCATGGCATTAACGCGAGCAGGCACGTCTTTTTACTGGTTACTAGGAACGAAAAAATACCGCGTTTGAAATGCCTGCTTCATCCGAACAAAACGATCGGCTTAATAAAAGAATCTAACCAATGCGGGTCCCGATATCGCGGTCCAGGTTCGTGAATTTGCATATTCTTGTGACACAAAGGACGTACTGCAAAAGATTCAATTCGTGGGACATGTCCGTTTCTTGTTCCGGTGACAAAGACGTTGCTTCGAGGCGCGTTTGAGCATTTACCTTTTAGCGTATTGTCTGTTTATGTTCCTCTTTTTTTTTTTTTTTTTTTTTTTTTTTTTTTTTATCTTTTTCTAAATTTTTTTCTTTTTCCCTGATTGTTATTTTCTGCGATTAATCATGTTCTTGTTTTTTTCCTTTGCAAGTCGAAATCTTTCAGCGAAAAATAGCCAGCGGTTCACTGAAAAAGAAACTAAATAGACCTGGCTTATACTCAAGAGTTACTTCCCATCTCTAATTTCTCATCAAAGAATTTTTTTTTATAGTTAAAATCATGGAGTCTTATGTATACAAGTTGACATTGCGTTTATTAGGGGGGATTAGGAAGAAAGAGAGAAGGTTCCAATCACACGGTGGTGACACGGTGGTGTATGGATGGAGAGAAAGGGATGGAGGAAGAGATTGAGATGAATTGATCCGGTCAATTTCCTGTAGAAATAAAAATTTTAAATTTATTTGAATCTCTCCAATCTGGAAATATTCAGAGGGATTTGTATGTTGCTTAACATATTTATTGCCCTTTCCCAATTATACCCTTATCGCATCCGAGTCAATAAGTACATAATATATTCTTTTATTTAGGGTGTGTTTGTTTTATGGAAAGTTCACAATTTAAAAAATATTTTTAGATGATCGTTTGAATTATTTTTAAAAATGAATGAACGAAAAGTATTTCTATTATTCATGAAGTTGTTTAGATATAGATTACTCCAAACAGTGAAAAATATTTTTCATTAATTAATTCTTTTAAGAAATGTAACCAATTCATTTTTTATATAATATTTTTCTAAATCGTTTTATTTTTCTGCAAAACAAAACTTATTTCCTCTCACTAATTTCCAAACAACACCATAATTCGATTACTTCATATCTTCTCTCCCCTTTTCTTCTCATAATTACCTCGATCCCTCCCTTTCATTCCTAATCACTCCGTCCAAATTAAGCGTAATTAAGAAAATTTTCAAATATTTTAAAATGTAAATGTTAAAAATAGTAAAATTGAAAAAATAATTAATATGAATTTTAAAAAAACAAGGGTTAATAACACGAAACATTCTCGAACATGTAAACTAATGACAAATTTTTTTTTCGTTAGTTTTCGTTAAATTTTATCATCAAAATGTTGAGTTGAATAACACTTGCCAGTTAACTGTTGTACCGGTTTGGAGTTTTACCTCTCATTTATTATAGATGTATTGGTTTGAGGTTTTCCATGATATTAATATAATTTAATAGAAATTAACGAAATGTAAATTTGTCAAAAATGTATCGGTTTGGAATTTTTGATAATCAAAAAATTAGTTTATGGTAAAAAAAAATTAGTTTGGGTTTAATTTATTACAATTGTATAAATTTGAAATATGGATCCTCGTTTATTTATTTATTTATTTTATTTTTGCTTTTTCTAACCAAAAGCAAAATGGTCATCAGGTGATGACTTCGTCCTTGCCCCATTTGGTCACGGCATAAAATAAGGATTTTGTTCTTTTTTATTTAGTCCTCTTCCAACTCCCAATTTCTATCCCTTCGAGGCGGGTTAATCGCTAAAACGCCCCTCCGGGTCATCGCCCCTCGAATCCCCCCCCCGATATTACGGTCGGGCCCATGGGCCCACGGGATCTCCCACCTCCGTAAAGTCGCGAACGCCCCCGGCCCCAGGTCACGGGGCCCACATTTTTAAATATCAAAGGGTCACGCCGCGTCGTAATTACGGCGCCTGGCCGAGGTCAAATCCGTCATTGACCCTTAGAGAGAGAAAGAGAGAGAGAGAGGCCAGTCCGAGTCGAAAGCGCTCTAGAGGGAGAGAGAGAGAGAGGCGGTCCTTGCCGCTGTCTGCCGTTTTTGTTTATAAAGAGAGAGGGAGGGGGGGACTCGTGGAGGGCGCGCTGGTCCGATGCGTGTAAGCCAGGTGACACGAGCAGACATGATACGACGCCAGCAACAACGACGAGCATCCCCCCCCTGCCACCGATCCCAGCGCCGACCGAGATGATCTCCTCCGCGATCGCGATCCCCAAGCCCTAGACCCCGCGACCGCCGCCTTCCCCTTGGAATTCCTCTTCCTCCCTTCCTTCCTTCAGGTTCGATCCTCGATCCCGCGCCCCGGCTCACCCGCATTGCCCCCGCGTCCATCCCTCCGATCCGCGATCCCCACGCGCGCGCGATATTTCCTCCTCCTCCTCCTCCTGTCTTCCTTTGGGGTCTCTCTCCGGCGTTCGCCGTTTGGCGTCGTCCGTTGTGCGCCGCACGTGGAGCTCTTCGTCCGGTCGGCTGATTTTGTGAATTCGTCCGTTTCGCTGATCCCTCTTTCTCGGTCTTTCCTCTGCAGTTGTTTTGTTGTGGTGTGCACCGACTCGGATAGAGAGAGAGAGAGAGAGAGAGAGAGAGAGGTGGAGGTGGAGCAATGGCGGAGGTGACGAAGGTTCTGTACATAGTGGTGGTGGACGAGGGAGAGAAGAGAGAGGGAGGGAGGAAGGAGTCGTTCCGGTACACGCGCCCCGTCCTCCAGAGCACCCTCCAGCTCATGGGATGCAAGGCTCGGCACGCCTTCAAGGTGAATTTCATGCTGCTTCGATCTTCCTTCTGTCCGGGCCGTCGCGAGCTTCTTATTGTTCTGTTATTTATTCTTCAGAAACTTCCTCTTTTTTTTAAATTTTTTTTTTTCTTCTTCCCCCCGCGATCTTTTCACTTTCTGCTGAATCTAGGAGCTGCATTCTGCCTTTTTCGTTCTCGCGATTCTCTGCATTATGCTGCGATCGGTTGGTCTCTGTGGGCGAATGTCCTCGCGAGGCGGAGATCTATCGTGCATGCAATCTGTTCTGCGAAATTTCAATTTCTTTTCTGTAGTTTCCCCCCTAGGGTCTCGGGCTGTAGCAGAAATTACACGATCTCATGGATTGTTGTACTAATGCTCGGAGCGTATTGCTTTCTTTCGCTAGAAGAAAAATGCCGCATCCCCGACGTTCTTATAAATCGGGGACTCGGATTTCTTTGTGAATGGGGAATGAATCTATATCCTTGATGCCCGAGAATTCTCTCATTTTTTCAGCTATTTTTGTGGCTGTTCTGTCTTTATTTATTTATTTATTTGGTGATTGGTATTGGTGTTTCTTGCGGAATCTCTCTTCCTACGTCAGTTGCACCTTTACTTGTCAAAAGGCCTGACAAATTTGTGCATATGAGAGTGTTCTACTATTCCTTATTTGACCTCTTCGTGTAACAGTATTGTTGAAATGCACCACTTTGGCTTTTGAATTAAGAAAACCTCGGATCTTGTTCCTCATGCAATACTTTTTTTTTTTTTTTTTACATGGTACAGTGCAGTAGAATTGATGTTAACCCGATCGGTTGTTTTCTTTTGACCGTGCTGATTGAGAGTTCAACGCATCTTTATAAGATGATTCATCTAATTCCTAGGGTTTGGTGTGAGAGCCATTTTTATTTCCGCAAGGAAACATGTTGCACAACATCCTCTTGGTTTCTTGTGAAGGTGAAGGTTTAAGATGTATTTTGTTTCTTTCTGCACCAGATGAGTCAACGGGTTTTTGAATTGATGAGAAATGAGGCCTCTGTTGATGGCTTCTTCCCAGAGGGGATGGAGGTAGCTTCTGATTTTGATGCTTCAAAGGGGCATACCTGTAAAGCAGCAGCAGACAAACATTCCAGTTCAGGAGCATTCGAACTGTACAAAAGGCGAAGAACTGTTGTTGTCAGGAGAGAGACTTTCTTAGATATTGTATGCAGCAGTCTTTCTGAGTATAAGTACGTGGGCGCAAATCAGAGGGCCGACTTGGTTTTAGCTTGCAGGTACATCATATCTCGCAGCTTCTAATACACATCTTCCTCCTCCACAACTTTCTTCTTGGGAGAAAACATAAGCTCCACTCTTGGGAATGCACTGCTTATGTATGCATCATTTGTGTAATATGGTTGTATGGGTTTTTTCAGGAATTATGATAAAACTTAACTCTGACTCTGTAAATTGTGATTACTGCATACCATATGGACCATGGGATTTGTCATTTGCTACTTACAGCATGAAGGAGGTTTATGTTTTCTTAAGCATTATCTCCTGGCTTTCTGCTGCAGAATACGAGAAAGGAAAGAATCCGTAACTGTGCTGTTATGTGGCACTAGTGGATGTGGGAAATCTACTTTGTCTGCATTGCTGGTATATCTTTAGCTGAGAACTTTAATGTTCTTTAGTTTTTCTTGGACAGTTTTTGTTATGGGTAGTTCATAGTAGCTGTCGCTGCATTCCTCATTACATATTTTTGTTATTATTTTGAGGGCCGGAACTGGAAATCCATTAGTGCTTTTCATGTTAAGTGGAGTTGTTAGTCGTACAAAGCAAACGCGATGCTGTATCTACACTTTTCTTTGTCAATTTCCCAATTATATTAATTTTTTAAGCTCATTCCTGCAGGGTAGCAGGCTTGGAATCACTACGGTGATATCAACTGACTCCATTCGGCACATGATGAGGAGTTTTGTGGATGAGAAGCAAAACCCCTTACTTTGGGCTTCCACATACCATGCAGGAGAATACTTGGATCCTGTTGCTGTTGCAGAAGCAAAGGCTAAGAGGAAAGCCACTAAACTAGCCGGCATTTCGCGCTCAACTGTTAAGGCTGAGACATCTGATGGATCAAAGCCAGGGAAACCAGATGCTACAGCATCTGAAGACAGCGGAGCTACTTCTGAATTAATCAGTCCAAAACAGATGGCTGTTGAAGGTTTTAAAGCACAAAGCGAGATGGTAATTGACAGTCTCGATCGTTTGATCACTGCGTGGGAAGAGCGGAAAGAATCAGTAGTTGTTGAAGGTGTTCACTTGAGTCTTAATTTTGTGGTAAGCTCATCCCAGTCCACTTCCTTTTCTCTCTACCGTATAGTGTACACCTTGGGTTTGCAATGATCTCCCCTCAGGCTTAATTTGGTTTTTACTTTCCATTTCATGCAGATGGGGCTAATGAAGAAGCATCCCTCCATCATACCGTTCATGATCTATATTACAAATGAAGACAAGCACATGGAAAGATTTGCCGTTCGTGCAAAGTACATGACGCTGGACCCAGCGAAAAATAAATATGTGAAGTACATAAGGAACATTAGAACAATACAGGACTACCTTTGTAAAAGGGCTGACAAGCATCTGGTCCCCAAAATAAACAATACCAATGTTGATAGGAGCGTGGCGGCAATCCATGCCACAGTTTTTAGCTGCCTCCGAAGGCGTGAAGTGGGGGAGCAGCTTTATGATCCCACGAAGAACACAGTTTCTGTGATTGATGAGGAGTACAGGAACCAATGTGCTGCAAATTCCTTAAGCTCTAAGGGCATGTTTCAACTGATCCAGAGAAAAGGTTCTTCTAGGCATCTGATGGCACTTCTAAATACAGATGGATCTGTTGCCAGGGCTTGGCCTGTGAATTCAGTTGACGGTAATGGGAACCCTGTGTTGGGCAACGGGGGTGAGAATGAAATAGGCAACCCGATGTATGGTCCATTGCAGATTGGAAAGGCTGAGCCGGTCAATCTTCAGTTTGGTCATTTTGGAATCAGTGCTTGGCCTAGTGATGGAGGCACAAGCTATGCTGGAAGCTATGCTGGAAGTGTCGATGAATCGAGGGCTGACGGGACTGATACTGGCAGCAAATACTATTCGTCTTGTTGCAGCTCACCAAGGATATCTGATGGGCCTGCCAAGGAGGTATGTTGTAGGTTAATCTGTAAATACACAACTTCACAAGCATTTTGTTCCCAGGGAAAAATCGCATTGTTGTTTTATAAGATGCGAAATTCTGCTGAGTTTTCTATTTTTGTTAACACTTTTCAGCTGAAGGAAGACCACTCCGTGCATGGAAGTGATGAGGAGGCCGATGACCCACCTGTGGACAGTGACGAAGATCTAACAGAAGACGATGCTAGCAAACACGACCACGAAGAGGTTCGAGTTTACTCTTTGATTTGAGTCTCTCTTTCAAGTGGTCCGGCCACCATTGTGGTGCTCTCCTCTGTTTTTTGACTGTAGAAGTATTGCCCTTCACAGGTAGGATCAGTGGACGAGCAGTCTACTAAATCAGACGAAGAGTACGACGATCTTGCCATGCAGGACGTGGTGGAGAATGGGTATTGGTCGGACGACGATGAGGAATTGCGACGGAAGTTACTTCCTGCTCCTGGGGATCCGGGGACAAACGTGGGGGATCCGGACAAGTATAGTAAAAATCTGGACCTTTTCCTCAAGCATAGCAATGAACAGAAGTTTGAGCCGTTGTGCTCTTACGCTTCCGTGCTCGTGGAGAAAAACGAGAGGCGTGTGGCAACACCCGGCAAAGCGAGGATGAGAAAACGGTCCCTAAGTATACCCGCCTTTGGTGGAGATGATGGGTCGATAATCAACGATCCCATTCTGTCCGGGGCCCCTTAAGAGCTAAGGGGGGAAGAGTTTTATTTGGCATGCCTTTGCCTTTCATTTTTCTAACGAGTTTGGTTTCCTTTGTATATCTTTTGCTGCTTTGCTTTGTCCGGTTAGGGAAGTAGGTGCTTTCTTTCTCCTCCTCTTTTTTTTTTCCTTTTCCTTTTTCTTTTTTCCGTCTAATCTAACAACGGAGGAGTTCGACGATGAGATTCTAATTTTTTTAATCTCATTCCTTTATTCTCTCTTTGTTTCTTCCTCAGTTCAGTTTTGTCGATATGAGACCTGGTGGCGTGTTGATAGAGCCTTCACGTAGCCGGGTTATCGAATAAATGGTAGATAGAGCTTTGTTTGACTGGAAAGGAGAAAAGAGCGGAATTGGGTTTAGGAAGAGTAGTTCGACGCTGTACCGTGGCAGCCTTGGCCGGTCTCTAGCATGAGCATCACTCTTAAATGTTGCGATAGTCTGTTCATAGATAATCCGTTTAACATGCCTCTTCCCAGTCCAATCCTTAGAACGATTAACCATTCGCTTCAACGAGGCTGTTATAGCTTACATCACGTGGAAAGATTTACATGGTGCCAGAATTCGATGGGAGATTGTGTTTATTCCATTTCAAGTCCCCGAACTGCTTCTGCTGTTTCTATTTTCACAATTGGCAAGGCAAGAGTCCGCGATCATGATAATGTCACCCAAGGAAAGAGAATTTCTGCAAAGGGAGCATAGAAAGGGCTTCGGTACCCATTAGCAATCCATCAATAATCGGTGTCCGTAAATCATGCCATTTCATTTCCTTGAACAAAAACGAGAAATCCCAGGATTCACAGTCACAATCACAGACACCGTTTGCTTGTGCCCCGCATGCACGAAGGGAGGGGGATGAAGAAGAAGTGAAGTCATAGAGCAGAGTGCGAACGAACCATTCCATTCTTCGTTTCGAGGGGTTAAAAGTATTGACGGGCAACCTCGCTCAATATTCGAATTCACTGCACCAACCATTTCTCTTGCAAATCTGCAATGTTGGCCGAAGCATCCATTGCAAGTAAATTAATCTAACTTCCTGGAGGAGGAATATAGGCTCTTGCCGTTTTGCCACTGAATGCCGGATCCGTTGTGCATGGATTTATCAACCATTACTCTGTTTTCCTAAGGTTGGGTGCAACACCTTGAGCCTCGGCCAGTCTGACCGCTTTTGCTCACATAGATGACATATCTTCAATGCACTCAAAATCTCGATTGATGAATGATGAGCAAGAAATACTTGATTGTATGCTTTGTTCCCGACGATACATTATCAAGCCACACCGACGCATCAGCATCTTAATCAACATGAAGTCTAAGCATCTCCTATGGAGCGGCAAATGCTCATCACATTTCCACTTTCAAAGCTTCTTCATTACCATTCATTTTGCATAATGCAGTTGCTATGCCCTCATAGGCAAATAGATCAGCTCTTATTCTCTCTCTTCTCTATGCTAGCAAGAAAATTGTAAGCTTCATCTACCATCCCCCTCTTGCAAAAAGCATCTACTACTCTCTCCATCATAACCTCACCAATTTGAATTCCCTTCCTCTGCATCTCACCGATGTACCGAATAACCTCCTCAATCTCTCCGACTTCGCAGAGCCCACTAATCAAAGCCCAGTACGTGTCGGCATTCTTCTCAACACCTCTATTAGTCATTTCATCAAACAGGTTAACCGCGCTTCTTGCGGAACCTTCTTTACCAAATGCACCGATAGTCAGATTATACAAGTGGATTTCAACTTTCAAACCAAGATCATGCATTTTCAATATCAACTTCTCGGCCTCCTTCGCCCATCCGAAGCTTGCGTACCCACCAACTAGGAATTTATACGTCTCGGGATTGAATTCGACTCCTTCCTTTTGCATCAAGACCAACACCAAGTCCAATTCGCGAAAATTCCACCACTTCACGCAAGCATCTATGAGTGTATTGAACGTGACAATGTTTGGTTCTACACGTGACATTTGTTCCACCAGCTCCCTAGCCATCTTGATCGCTCCACTCCTACACAATCCATCAACCACGACAGTCAAAGAGTACACAGAAATCCCAATACCCGAGTCAACCATCTTGCCGAAAAACTCCACACACAACCCGACCTGATCAGATCTCTTCAGGGCAAGCAAGTGCACAGTACACGCCCTCTCATTTATCCGAACTCCCCTCTTTCTCATGTAATCAAATGCCTGCGAAGCCTGACCATATAACCCATGTTCTGAGTAAACTTTAAACATCATCTCTAGTAACTTTGCTCTAATTCGCGCCTTGACGCAACGTTTCTCGATCACGCACGCGATGGCCGAAAACGGAAGCGGCCCGTTCCGATTCATCAGCACGGATCTCAGCAGACGCTCCGCCGCGCTAAAGTTCGTCGCCTTGAGCAGCCGGCAAGCTAGTACTAAGTGCGACTGCAGGTTAGGACGGAACGAGAGGGAGGAGGGCTGGTTCTCGAGGAGGTAATCGAAGAAGGCGAGGCATTTCGAGGAATGCAGGTGAGGGTCGGATAGGATGCGGTCCAGCAAGGCGTGGCTGAGGCCGGAGAGAAGGGCGCCGGGAGGAGGGTCGAACGGGGCCGTCGGGGGAGCGATTCTGCCGATCCTCCGGTGGAGCTCGCCGTAGAGGCTCCGAGACCGCGCCGGCCCGCCGCCCCCGGAGGCCCGGCGGGCGGCTTGCAGGATCTTCTGGGTCATCTCATGGAGGAAGACGAAGATTGCAGTTCGTCGGGGGGGGAGGTTTGGCGGTTTATTCGGTTGTCCGGCTATTGCTTTCAATGTAGTGTCGATAATTCGCAGGTCTAGAAATCGGACTGGTTTTCTAGTATATGATGCCCTAAAATTGAAAGTTACCAATCACACGCATCGAATTAGAGGCGGTCGTGGGCCGAGACGACTGGCCACAAAGGTCGGGCCTAACATGGTACCCAGGTCTGTCGGGGCAAAGCTCCTTGTCCGGCAAGACGTCCCGAGCTTCTCGCCTTCCGCCGCCGGAAAGCGCGACGGTGGTGAGGGACAAATATGAAGCTGGCCAGAATTTAGGTACATCGTACCAAAAGAATATGTAATATGGATGTAGAATCTTTGGGCTGGGCCGCTCTTGGACGGGCCCAGTATTACTGGGCCGAACTCCTGATCAATTAGTCTTGTCCAAGATCTCTTTTAAAGTGCTGTTCGGCCCTTCTCGCCCATTTGGTCCGAGAGCGAGCTTGGGCGAGCCCGAGCCCGTGAGACACACAATCAGGTCTTCCAAGAATTTCATTAGTCACCGGTACATCAGTATTAAGGTTGTGCAAAGGAACCGGAAATTACCCGGATCGCCCAGAACTAAACCGAAGCGCCCAAGAACCAGTGGTTCCTAAGGTGAACCGGTTTGGTTCTCGGTTCAATTTATTAGAACCGGTGGGCGTCGGTTCAGTTCCTGATGGGCGCCAATTCGGTTCTCGATTTCAAGTTTGGAATCTCTCATTTAGACCGGACAAATAATATATATAATATATATTTAAAAAATGAAAAATTCTAAATCCGTAGGCTACTTACTAGTATTTTTGTTAGATAGTTGTCTACTTTTGCCCACTTATAACAAGTTTGGTGAGTGTGCTCTCTTGCTTGCACACTTCCTAACATGCTAATATTGTTGGTTTATTGCCTCTAATTGGGAGTGTCTTTGATGAGGTGGTTTCATTGTGTAATTTTTTGTTGCATATTATAGTGCTAACGCGTGAAGCTTGGTAGGACCGATTCTATGGATCCACTCGGGAATCAGACCGAATTGATGATCCAGTTCTCTAGTGGATCCATGAAATCAATGGACGGTTTTGGTTCCAACTTTTCGGAATCAGTCTTTAATGGGCAGTTCTTGGATTTAGGGCAAGAACCGCCAACTTGAACTATGCTCATCCCTAACTAGTATCCACTTCTTTAATATGAAATTTCACTAACCTTAGGAATAGATTACTACCAAAATTCAAAAAAAGTTACTAGTCATTTTAACAGCGAAGCTTCCTTTTGAAAGGGTTAAGCGTGCATAGTATCAGGTGGATGCGACAAAGAAGAAAATCTCATATTTAGATGTCTAAAATTAAAAGGAGAAGTTGACATACGTGGTTGACCAAGGTAATTCGATGGTTTCACCTCTTGAACAAAAGGTGAATCGATGAGATAATTTTCTCTTGTTAGATTTTTACGGAACTTGTGCGATGACCTCATTAAAGTATTCGGCTCTTAACAGTATCGAGGTCAATTGACGAGGATACAAACTATTGTATCTAGCTCAATTGACGATAATACAAACTATGTTAACAAAACCTATTATAAGAACCTATTATACTAACTGTAACGTTATGTTTTCGGTAGAATCTAATAATATCTCATATAAAATTTTCGGCAGCCATCGAACAAACTTGTTCTTTATTTTCTTCCCTTAAAATGATGGACGGTTTATCAAAGGAGCCCTAATTTCTTAATGAGGTCAGCAACTTCTCATGCAAAAAACCAAATAGTTTCGATATACGTGAGTATCGCATCGAGCAACTTTTCACTTTACTTATGAGCTGTGTTTTTCTCTAAAAAGAAAAGAATGAAGAATGAGCTGTGTGCTTGCTGAAAATGATTTTGGAGACTTTACAGTTCCTGTACGATCGTTGTCTTTGCTGAACTTATTAAATGTAGGACCTGCACATGCAGCTCTTCTTGGACAACCTAACAAAAGTAACTTCTCTTCCGATCCCACTTGCCGAATGAAATGGATTCACGGTATGTTCATTGACAGCCGTTATCACACAAACCCGATACATTCTAGCCGTTAGATCGCGTGGATCTCGCGCAAGGCGCAATGATTCACTGTCGAAAAGAGCTGTACCCACATACTTTTGAAAAACAAAGCGAAAGATAGTCGATTGTTTGGTTTTGGCTGTACTGCGATGGCGTGGGAGCCATTCAATTTAGGACAGGTCGATGAGTATAGTGTTGGAACACCATTATAATGGTCCTTGCAAAGGTTCTTGATGGTACTACCCATCAATTGTAACCAGACAATGCTTGCATGGGGACCATTATTTCCTTTAACTAGTAAGTGTCTAGGCAATGGGACAACTTTTGCATAGATTTACTGCGATGGATCATGTCGACCATGTAATCAAATAAAAGTGAAATTCATATAACATCCCACTAAAGGAAATAATTTTTTTTTTTTAAATAATAATTTTAAGGACACAAACATGGGGATTTAGCTATGTGAAAACCCATAATATACTCTGCAAGCCTGATGAACAAGTTAAGTTCATACTTTTGACTTGTATAGATACCCTGACATAGATTGTTTTGCACGTAGTTAATGGAATTTGAATAAATACCCTTTAATCCCAGAACAAGATACCCTGTGTACCCCAACTAAGTGCCCGAGGAGTTAAAGCACAATTCTTCATATGATTTTTGCATCGTGATTTACTCTATATGTCCTCTGAATCATCTATACAGAATGAGTCTATTTCATATTCTTTCACAACTTCCCAAAGAGAAATTGGCGACTAAAATGAGAGTATTTTGTTTCTTTTTCTACGGGCACTGGGAATCCATCTGAAAAGCACCAAAAGGAATATACATAGTAAATCTAACCTCGAAAGAACTGCGACAGATAATCCTTCAAGGCAAATCGGAGAAGACATTTTCATGGGGCTTTACGTCATTGATGGTTAGATTGATTCACAACATCAAACCTCACATGAACACAAGACACTTGGAATCAGACCGTGGTAATTTCATCTCGACGAACTTATCAGTCATGCCTACGTTTTACTTGGAAACAAACCTAAAGAGAACAATCAAAGAACTCCCAAAACCGGAAAGATTATAAGACATGGTGTTAGCACAGCTAGAGGTCATGAAATGAGTCATTTAAAGAATTCTCATTTCATGTGGGGTTTACATATATACATGGACATACGACTATGTTTCGCAAAGTCACAACCTGTCATGTGGACATCTCTAGTAGCTGAGCTCTTCAGACAAGTAATAAGTTTTCTGTCTGCCGCAAGAGCTATCTCACGCACAGCGAGATTATGAGTATAATCGGATACTATATGCGTGGATCACACAAAGCGAAAAAAGAAAAAAAAAAAAAAAAAGAAAAAAAGAAAAAGGGTAACGGAAGTATATTGGACTGGAGATCCCATATGAATTTTGCACCGGTTGAAGAGAGGTTCATCTATGAAGTCATTCGAATTATAGGAAGTACATTTTAAAAGCAATGGCCATGACGTCGGATACACTAAGAACAGAAAATCTTACCCAAGATTATTGTCAATGAAGGTCAAAAGAGAAACATAAACACTACATGTTTAGTACCAAACGGAAAACGGGTGAGAATGAAGGGAAAAACAAATAAAGGATCATGACTCTTTAACTCGATCATGGCGAGTCCCACCCGGCCTATCTTACACTGCCCTAGTAATGTCGTGAAATTATGCTTGATTATCTGGAAGAAGAACGTCAGGAGAGATAATCTTTAGCTGGTTTGTGCAAAAGTATTGACATCCATTCTTGTGATGTATATCTAACCTACAAAGATTGGCAGTATTCACACAAAGTTCCATTTTAATCAACATTTCGTGGCGCTTGCAGGGTGTTCCATGGGAGGTAGTTGGCCTTTTGGGCTCGTACCCATGGTTTAAAAAAAAAAAAAAAAAAAAAAAAAAAACAAAGAAAAAGTTCAACCTGACAATGACTTACTTTGAATGCTACAAGACACACCAGAAAGAGAACATATATGAGAATCTGAAGACTTTGTGAAGTTGCGAAAGGAATAGAATCAAAATATCTTTATTACGCAATGCATTCCGACACTCGTAAATGCCACGTCCCTTGATCCTCTTGCTTCTTCATTTGGTAAAGCCATATCTGACCAATATATCTTTGCTTACGCAGGATCCATCCCTACTCCATAGCTCCTGAAAAATCACACGTCATGGAGTAAATTCCCTTTGCACAATATATAGCATCTCTTGACTTTAGGATAAAATTTGACATGTATGAGGTGTCCTTAGGCTTGTACATCTAGTCAATGAAGGTAATTTATCTAAAAGAAGTTTCTTGATCTGGAAACATAAACCTAACTTAATATAGGACTAGTCACAATGTGTTCCCAGATAGGTAAGGCGATCCAGGCACACGGATTTCCATAAAATTCAATCGAGGTGTCTGGTTTCCTCGCTGTCATGATGGATGAAGCAGAAAATGGAGATATTTTGAGATACTTTCTAGTACCACTTCAGTAGCAGAGGTGAAAGGAATTTTATGGGAACCGTTTCGATCGGTCCCACACCAATAAGATTGATAGGTCGACTTTTGTGCAGATATTAGCAAAAGCAAAGTGACAAATTGGACATCCTCCCACCTTGATTGGCACATCATGGTCAGAAGAAGAAATCAGTTCCTGATTTCAAATATGCACATATTCTGAGAAACAAAATCATTTGTGGAGTTCTCACTCACTTCTTTTTTGGCCATTTTTTTGCTGAGAAGGTATAGTTTGACGGATAAACGATATGTGATCATACAGTTTAATTCAAATCTAAGTCAAGACAGAAGTGGTAGGAAAGTTAAAGAACTTCAAGTGATGAGCTCATGAATATTTTCTCGGACATGGTCAACTTGTTAGATTTGAGGAGATGTGATTCAATCAAATTCAACGGGAAACTCAGTGAAATTTCATGAAAAGCAATATGATTTTTTGTAACAAATATATGAACATGTTGACACATTTGATCCTAATTAGATGTTCCATCGTTGTTTCATGAAATTTGAGCAGGCAATCGATGTTTCTAAAAGATCAAACTTTCTAATAATCTAATGATGAAGATTCCAAAAGACCCAAATGATTGTGAACATTCTTATGTTGGCCTCTGTACTCAAACAAACAAATCTAACTCATCTTAAGCTGCTAATGAACCAATCAAACTGAGGAGAAACAAAATACCCCAGTGCATGTTTGAACAATAGACAAATAACCAAAAGAAGCAAAGAATTAATCTTATATACTAGCCAAGCATGCCAGAGAAAAAAATTAGAATCAAAGGTAGAAATCTACAGGATTGAAGGGAATTTACACTTTCCTGAGCATGATGAACATATTTCATGCGGCGAATCTCATCAGTTCGCCGCTTCCGTGACTCCTCTCTCCCTCTCTCTCTGATTTAATTCACTCTCTGCAACATTCCAACGTTATGCCTTCATGCAACTTGTGATGCATCATAAGCCTTTTCTTACATATAGTAGGCTTCACATATTTCTTTCAAGGAAACACAACTGTAGATCTGCGCAGTCAGAAAAAGAACAAAGCTTTAAAGGCAGTCAGTATTCTCAGTATCTTTAATCAGCTCCGATGTGAATCTCACACTTCTTTTGCAAAGTGCAAAGAGAATCTATAAGCATCTTTTAATAATTAAACCTCCAAGAAAACAAATTTAATCTAAACCCACCTGAAGCCAACAGAAAAGCAAAGAAGAGGGACCTCGAGATTGTCGTGTAGAGTCGTTTATTGCCGATGCAGCATCATCAAGATTCTCAATCTCAGATGGACTTTCGGCAAAGGGCGATCCAATCATCGCCGTCCATTTTCACTTGTGAATCTTGATGATGCTACGCCTGCAACCGACGACTGTAAAGGCGTACTGATCCATGTATCAAACCGTGCTTGGATATTTAAGGAACATAAGGGAAATGCTGAGAAGAATTCGATGTGTCTATATGTGCTGGAAAATCTTGAAAACAGAAAGGGGCAAAAAGAAACAAAGGAACACACGTTAGCCTATCGGCTTTGACCAACGCTGGAGAAACTATGGAAATGGTCTTACGTAAATAGCACCCCAGAGTTTGAATCCGCTAGACCCAAATAAAAAAATTGAACTCTATATCGCATATATTTAAAACAGTAGATCCTCGTACCATATATTTAACGAATCACGATAAAGCAACATAAAATTAATAAACAGCATCCACGAGTGAGAACTACCCCGGATTGACCCAAAAGAAAAGCGATAAAATTTAGAGGGAAGAAAGGGACTCTTTTGGAACTTTTCTCTGGCTCGTCTTCCGGCCAAACCTCGCGAATTTTCGAAGAAAAAATCAGGGAAAAGGAAGTAGAAATCCAGAATTTTCAGGAGAAAAATCACATCTCTCTTTAGATCTAAATCGGCCCGAACCCTGACAAAAACATCGCACCGGGAAATTAAACAAACGAGAAGCAAAAGCATCTGACCAAGTGAAAGCCATGGGAAACAAGAACACACAGAAAAACTACAATCACAGAGAGAGAGAGAGAGAGAGAGAGAGAGAGAAAGCTGATCTTATGCCAAAACCAGAGAGAAATCTTTGAGGGGGATAGAGAGAGAGAGAGAGAGAGAGTTAGGGAAGTCATACAAAGGCAACAGTGTGGGAGAGAGATTTTATAAGCGCTCGAGGAGGGCATGGGCATCTTCCTTTTTTTCCTTTTTGGTCCTTTCTTTTTCTTCATTGGGCCAAAAATGAAAACCTAGAAGGGACCCAATGGTCGATGGTGGCTTTTCTTTTGTGGCTTCCTGATTGGTGGGTGCTTCGTATGAATTGTACGACATGCATACTTATACCCACGACACCAAGCTTTCTGGCCAGAAACCCTAGTTAAAATACTCTCTCTCTCTCTCTCTCCCTCTCTCATTGTCTGTTACTTAGTGTTATTATTCCAAATTCGAATGTCTAATCGGCGCATCACCGGCGAATTTATTATTCTTTAAGAATCTAAGAATATTAACATGTTCTATTCCTTAAAATTCTGTACAGCTTTAATTATATAACCAATATAATTTAATTTCTTAAAGTTGGATAAACGAGGGGTTTATCTTGAACATGTTCAGCTATGAAAGTAAACCATTTTACTCCATGTGGAAATTGTAAATAGTACTTGGGGTGTCATCTTGTTTGATGAAAAGACACTTTCAGATAAATTATTTTTCAAACATTTTAGCGTGTTTAGTTGACAAAAGGAGTATTCAAGTGAGAAAAGTAAATCCCTCGGTTGTCTATATCTTATCTCTCTCTTTTTCTTCTTTTGGTTTTTTCCGATAATTCTCATTTCTTTTTTAAAAATCTTCTCCTAGATATATTTCATTAATGCTCACGTTCTATTACATTCCCAAAAAGAATATTCACCTATATAATACTTTGTAATATGATTTCAAATATCTTTCACAACTTTATTAGTAATTCATATTATTTTGATGAATTTCAGAATAAACAAAGAAATTGTTGATTCGTATTTGTGACGAGCCACCCTTTCATGAATCTTGCTTATTATCAAACACCATAGCACCTTCAACTCGCTACAACGGTTTGTTTACTCTGAAATTAAATTTTGGGAAAGCATTTTCTAGCAATAAGAAGTTTTTTAGTGAAACAAACATACCCTTTATGAAAAATAAATTTCGGAAGGGCATTTTTATTTTTTTCAGACATGTAACACTATTAAGTAATATAAGTTTGTGCATGCAAGACTGAAGTCCATCCTCTAGAAACGCTCCTCTAGGAGTTGCACACTCTAAATCCAATGGGTTGGTATATTTTCCATCATCGATCAGCCTGTAATTCGATTGTTGATTGAGCAATAAACAACTTTGCTCCTTGGATTCGAGCCCTGAATAAAAAATATAAAAAAAGAGAGGGAGGTTTAGGAAAAAAATGGCATGTGCTTTCATTGAATTTAGAACTGTTCGGCCTCTTCTGTCGTTGGCTAGGTTTTACCTACCGCCCACATGATGTCATATGGCGGATGGGTCATCTCACTACTGATTTTCTTAATGAGTAATGTTTAGGTTAAGCGATCAATTTTTAATTTATAAAGCGTCATAATTGAGCTATAAATTATGGACTTTTCACAAAGGATCTTATTCAATATACGATAAAGTTGATTTATATGGAATTTTAATATGCTCTACTTTGATATTTCATCCCACGAATCTTATCTCATCCTCCCATGATATATCAGTACTGTAAATCAGTCTTCATTTCACTACCACTCTCCCGTTAATCTTCTTCAATGAAGCAACCATGCCAAAGTGGCCTTTGCATCGGTTTGATGTTTTGTCAGAAATTTATAGAACCTTCAAATGAATATCTTTTTATAAACGAGTTTCAATGCATTACGGGGGACCGGTGTGAAGCAGAAAACATATTTTTTAGTAAGAAACACATTTCCCTTTTGGCGTTCAATCAAGAAAGTTGTTCAGTTTAGAAAACCTGGAATGATGCCAAAAGATAGAGAATAGTTGAAATTCATTGCACATGTTCTAGTGATGCTGTATTTCTTTTCTGATACATGTGTACCGCATTAACAATGCATGGTTCACATGGCACAAGCACAAGTCAGCATGTATTGTTATTTTCAAAACTTTACAACTGGAGCTTTTTCTGCTTCTTTTTTCCAAACCCTTCGCGCCGTATGATCCAAACTTAGTGTAATCAGTGATGCACTCATCCCTGCAAAATGATATATTCTCCCCATGTTGCATAAAATTTCAGATAACGAGTTTTTGCGTTCGTATTTTTCGATTATAACATGGCTAGTATGAAAATTAACAAGATCATCCTTAGGGTAAATCACCAACTCTCGGATTCTTCACAGTCACTTTTCTTTATTTAGATTTTTTATTCTCAGTTTTTTTTTTTTTTTTTTTAAATTGATGATGCTCTGTGCTTGCTATGTTTGGAGACCCCATGGCAATAATCGAAGCTAAGCCCTCCACGACACCGAAATGGGCGAATAAAAATATGTGATGTGGATTCTCTCGACAATCAACCTACCCCAACTTCGTACAATCTGATGTGGTTGTTTGCATGCTTTGCAGTGCTCTCTTTTCTCGCCCTTTTCTATGTCGTCGTGCTTGTAAAATCCTTTTCAGCACTCCTAGAAATAACCTATGAAATGTCGCTCGCGCAACTTTGATTGGTCGAGTCCTCTGAGCGTCTTTGATTTAGATGTAATGGATTTGCTTTTCGGATTATAAGGTCTTTCACTCAAATTCAACATCAAGGGCAATAGCCGTCTGAATAGAACCGCACCCGATGCACGTGGATCCGACAATTTACATGCAGCCATGGGAAATACTGTCGGGCCGGCATATTTAGATATTCAATATTACGTAAAACCAATGAATTAAACTAAGGTCAATAAATTTTTCATATTACATGTATGGCACATAACTAAGCATGTTTGGAATTATGGTAATCGTGTTCGCATGTAAATGGTATAAACGGGTTTTCTTACACAAAGTAAAAGCGTATTGGGTACGAGTTCATCCGTTTGGCTTGTTTATGATATCATTAGACATGTTTAATAAAGTAGGTAAACACATGTTGCTCCTGTTAATTTGACAAGTTTAGGTACGTATATACATGTTTTAACAAAAGATCTTACTTGTGTTGTCATTATATATATAGAATGAAATGTTTGCATTTGAACACATTTTCAACGGTGCGCATCACTATTCTAAAGCATAAGCTATTTGATAATCATATTTAGTTCCTCTTTAGTTGTAAAAAAAACTGTGGGAAGTAGCCTCAGAACAATTCGAATACCGTCTCTACTCTATCTTCACATGCTGCTTTATTCAATGGATAAACATGCCGTGTTTACAGACGAGGATCCGTTATCCGCTCTTGTTTGTTGTCTTGATCAACATATCGCAACATTTAGGTATTCTACTTCATCTTTACACAAGATAATACTTCGAGCCCTTGATCCGAAATTACGGATGTTACAAATGATTGATCAACCTCTTTTTATTCAATACTAGGGGAAACCGGAAATGTTGTTGGGTGCGTGTAGTGGAGGAAGCTCGCGCAGACCTTGAGGTTCATCACCGTTGATGGAGCCTGAGGCCACAGGCGACCTCTGCTTCGTCGTCCTGGACAAGACTCGTCAAGGAGACTTCTAGCTCCGCGGGGGGGGGGCGCACCTTCTCAATGTTCACTGGTCACTATTCTCTCGGCGAAGACTGTTGAGACCTCGCATAGATCTAGGCCACAAGAGAGCTTCCAGCTTTCAGAGATAGGTCGGGATGGAAACAGACGTATGTCGCAATCTGGTGGAGCGAGACACGACGAACGATTAGAGCGGAGTCGGGTATAAACAGATGTTGCCCATATCCGAATTAGACCCAAACCCGACACAGGACGGAACTGTAAGCATCGCGCCCTAGCTCGAATTATTTTGCGAACCTAAAAGGACATTAAGGGCATTGCATAATTGGTGGGGGCGAGCGCATCATATGATGGGGGGCTGCATGTTGGCGTTTGTACGTATGGTAGGGCGTGGACAAGGCAGTGCAGTGGCAAAAGAACCTCTCCTGCCATAGGGGGGAGAGAAGCTATGTAGGCCCGTTATGAACACACACATCGATGGAGCGCAAACAACAAAAAGAAAACGCAGGAAGCGGATCTTGTTTAGGTCAGACGCCATGTTTAGTATTCGAGGCATGAAAACCCCACAGGTATTGTCACGTGGGACGCACCATCCCTCCCTCAAAAAGCTGCGTACGAAGCAGGGCCAAAGCCCACGTGATGTGGCGCCGGTCGGAAGGACAGCAACGTCAGTGTGTTTGGGTGTGTGTCCTGCAGGTCCTGCTCGCCATCATGCGTATATGCCCTTTCTTGTTTCATCCAATCGCCTTTTCAACCTCTGGCCCGGTATGGAATGATCGAGTTAAGCCGATGCGATCACATTGCGATCTTCGCCCTGGATTCAAGACAATGGTCATTGGGCTTCATGGGAATCGTTGTCAGACTGGGTTAATCCCGTGCACACGACCAGATGAGAAATCGGAAACTGTTGAAGAGAGAACAGGAGGCCTTCCATCTTTTTTTTTTTTTTTTTTTTTTTGTCTGGACACAAGCACATATGCAGGTTGTGGGGTTAAATATCTTGGATCGAATCCGATATAATGGAGAAAAGCTCAGGCAAACATCAGTCACGAGCTGGAATCCTCCCCCACACACTTTCCCTTTTCTTTTTTCCGCTGTAGATAATAGCTTCGTCCTCCATGGTTTGATGGCTCCTTTGACTTTTAGTCTTGTCAGCCCACTTCACATCTGATTGCGGTATCATCGAGCCCGTCGATCCTTCGGTGTATGCTCTCACGCTTTCTTCACCCGTGGCTCGATGTGATGTTCGGATTTGGTCTGTGGTTAGCTTGAAAGATGAGCAGAAGAGACAGTGGGGTGTTCTTGATGACTTCTTTATTTAGTAGAGTAGATGACGCGTTGTATTCATACGAGAAAAATGATGAGCTGACGGTACTGCTTGTCTTCATTTCGAAACGGTCGGTCGATCCTCCGCCTCTAAATCTTCCTAGGAAACTACTTAATTTGTTTATTTGGTTTCTTGGGGAAATTTTCAATTGAAAACTCTCTTTGGATGGGATGATGAGATATATTTCCTTATTTTATTTAATGAAAAAGCTATCAAAAACCTCTTATTAATATCTACTATGACATACCTTTTGACCTATAAAAATCCTAAACTTGTACCTATGTAACATAGTTACTCTTTGTCAAGGTTTTGTTGAATGCTTTTCAATCAAAACAATATTGTCTTTATTTCACTTAAGTCATGTGATTATCATGTCAACACTATTTACTTTCAAGTATCTATATAGATAGATTTTTAATAATGTTCATTGATGGGAGGTAATTTTATCATAGAAGTACAAATTTGAGATTTTTGGTATAATAGAAAAAAAGTTTAGGCTATATGTGTAACAACAAATATAGTTTGGGATTTTAATGATCTTTTATTGCTTAAAGTCAATAATAATCACAAAAATAAGTGATATTGATGATTCAATTACAACTTCTAAAATAGTAGATATTGTTCTATGACAAAAGAAATGCGGTGGATATTGCTCCCAAAAAAAAAAAAAAAAAAGACGAACTCAAAAGAGTAGGAAAGTGTATGTCTAATATAAATTAAAACTGAAAATTGTTAGTTGATTTTTAAATTAGATGTTTTCAATGACATTAATAATTTCTTCTACATTTGATTATCTATATTTCGGTATTCAATTTGGTTTAGAATTATCTAGTTTCCTTATGCTGTTTTTTTCCCTTCATATAAAAAAAGTCACTTAGGTGGATCGAAGGAAAACCCTTAAGAGTTTTGAATTCTAATTTTCCAAGGCAATTAGTTAAACAAGTTAAGCAGTCTCTATGGAAAATCAAAGGTGGAGAAGTCATTGTTTCATGTTGAAGACTTGCAGCACGTTTTATGCTAGCTTTACTCTAGATACAATTTGTCCACATCGTTATCAATTCACCTCCAAGCAAAAATATAGATAAAAATGCGGTTTAATATTTCTAACATTAATTAACGCTTTATCTCACTACCGGCAAATTCAAAGTGTGCAAAAAGTGGTCCCAAATGAGAGACCAATCAAGGTACAAGAGGGTGGACATATAATCTTATGTATAGATATAATTTATGATTAATATAGACGATAGGACATTTATTGACCTATCAACATGATACCGGAGTTGCACACGGAAACCAACACCTTGAGATGTGACTGAAGGCTGTGTACGATTGGATGTCCTCCGCACCCAAGGACAAGTTCTTGTGCCTTTCAATCACGCCAATTCACTTCTAATAACCATTCAGGCCGTGACTGGAGAATTTTCGCATCTGTCCCCTTTGCTTTCTCAGGGGTCCCTCAACGTGGGTTTGTACGGGGCTTGAGCACGACCGAGACCAGGCCAACTTGCGATCGAATTGACCAAACAATCTATCACGATTTTCTTCGCCTGTTCAAATCATTTGGGCACGCTGACATGTTGGTCTGTTTGCACTGTTTCAATGGTCCTCGGGTTGCATGTCTCCTAGTGCGCACCATGTTCAGAAATCACATTCCAAGTGAAAACTGTTCGGCTCCAGAAGTCTGCCCGGTTCGATCTCGTGCATATTACCCCTTCTCTGGGAGATGGGCTCCTCACAGATTTAAGAATAGTAGGCTACTCCGAAAGGAAGGGAACCTTTGGGCCTAAAGTTTCATCCAGTGACCCATTTTGGAGGCCATTAAACACTTTGGGGGACAGGGTTTTAGGGTTCATTCCAATAATGCTTACTGAATATGATATCGATGCCCTTCTTCTTCTCCTTCTTTGTTTAGGGTGCCGGAGAACGTTTTAGCGCCCGACTAATTCTAAGCCACAGACTGCAGTCGGCGCAACCCAGCATATAAGGACGTTACCAAAGGACGCTGTCTCCTTATCCATGTCCTTGGAGGTGGCATCGAGAGAACTAACAGCTAATGGAGTATGGTTATGATTCGAATCGGAAAAGAGAACAAGCCGTTCGATATCGATTTTCATAGACCCATTTCCGAGACAAGTACATATCAAAACTCATCTCGCATAAGAGATTCGACTCGATATTGTATCGACTCATCCCATGACTCCACAAAAATTTTGTCGTGCTTGTGTTGTGGTCCACCATGTTTCTGGATAATATGTATTATGGGTTTCAATTCTATCCTAAACGTAGAATTGTATCTTATTTCCTTGAACCAATAAACTGTTTTTATTTAAAGTTTTTCTCCGTTTTGATGACCAAATTCTAGCTTGATTAATTGAACTGGAGCTTAGTGGAGTGAAGCTGAGCACTGTTAAAACTTATGAAGCTCCGTTAACGGCAACCGAAATTCATATACTGGAGTAGAATTCCGTTGACTTAAGATCTCCATTATATAACCAGTAAAACACTTACTATCAAAGATCAATATCTAGCTTTGGCAATTCATTTTTTGCCTAGTTAGGGCGCATTTGGCAACTTGTCAAATAGTGTTTGATTTTATTCTTTTGTTCTCCCGATTAGATTTGGAACGAAATTTCATTTGGTAATTTTTTTATTTTTGGGAATAGATTTAGAATAGAATCAATGAGTTAAAGAAAGTCGATTCTTTGTTCCCAGGAATAATTCCAAAATCAAGTCAACCGATTTTTTCTTTTTTCTTTTATTTTCTTCCTGTTCTTCTTCTTTCTCCCTTCTTCTTCCACTGCCATCGCTATAGCCATTGTCATCGTCGCCGTCCGCCACTGCTAGTTGCCGAAAACTAATTGGGTGAGGTTTGGCAAGTTCGCCGGTGGCCAGGCGAGCCTCGCTTGGGCATCCCCCAGCCATCGGCGAGCCTCACCTAGCCTAGCCTCGCTCGGCTATGCCATGGCTAGGGGAAGGTCCTCGCTCAACTAATGAGGCACGGTCTTGCTGAGGGCTAGCAATGCTTCAATGAGGTCAATGACCCTCGTTTGGCCGGTCGCTAGTCGTCCCAAGGTTGACAACCAACTAAAGCTTGAAGAAGAAAAAGAGAAAGAAAAGAAAAAATAACAAAATTATTAAAAAAAATTAAAGGAAAATGATTTAGATTAGTAATTCTAAGAACGTTACCAAATACAATTTTTTTCAAAAATAGAAATTTTGGACAATTACCAAACTCCTTAAAATGTTTAAAAGTTGTTTTCGATAGTAGAATAAAAAATTAGTTTCAGAAACACAATGATTATTAAATGCACCTTGGATACATCGTCTCCACTCCATGGACGAAACAATTCCGATTTGAAATTTGTGACCCCACGAAGCAAAGCCATCGAGCCATAAATGGACGCGTCTGGCGCCCCTCTTGCCGTTGAAATGATGGACCTTTGACGTATAGATTAAGACTATATGTCATCCTAGAAGTTTCAATGCCTCCGAGTCAGAAAATCATTGAGCTCTCATCGAGTCGTGGTCTGGAAAGTCGACATTTCGCATCGAAGTCCACGACCAGAAACAAGAGATCTGCTCGAGCCCTCATTTTATTGGCTGTTCACCATGATTGCGAGCATTAATGTGCCATCATCCTTTCTTGGACTCAAAGCAACTTTCTGTGCCCTGTGCTTGCATTGAGTATATTGATTGCGGTATCTCTTTGTTTTGACATATTTTTTGTGGACACAAGTAATGGCTCTAAAAAGGGTGGCGGTGGATGTTTAATATACACACTAAGAAAAATGCCACTTGTAATTTTTAAATTTTTTCTAATATGTAATATCTTCTTTGAACTTTTAATTAACTTAATATGACCATTAAACTATTTCTAAATATTCAATATAGTTGTGTTTAGTTGAACTTTAGGGAAATACAAATTCATTTTCCCAAAAATCTTTGACTTAAGGTCTATTTGCTCAAATTAAATACAGTTTCATTAAGTAACTTTTAATATGTTTTTTTGGAAAGTAGCTTTGAAGTAAGCAAAGAAGAAAGGAAAAACAGAGAAATACCATCATAGCAAGATTGGAGAATGGGTATAAGGGAAGATAGAGGAATACATACTGGAGAATGGAGATATCCATATGTGTGGACTCCTTATGAGATATATTATTATAGTCAGTAAAATAGGAATACACTTCTCCCCTCTTCCCCCTTATTTTTTCTTTATTTTTCTTTTTTTGAATTTTTTTTATTCTGCTAATAGTTCTAAAAATTCAAATTGTCAAATGAAAACGTGGTTTATTATTTAAATATTCTAATACTCCCCTTCACATATATACTATATTTTGGCTTAAGTTTAAAGTATGGAAATATGTAATTGAGAAGGTAAATAGGGACTTGGAAAAAAATTTAAAACCTCCTAACTCTAATACCATGTGAAATTTTAGTGGGACTATTATTGGTAGTAGTCCCATAAAAATCTCGCATTTTCATTGCTTCTTCTTCCTTGTGCATGTGCATCTTCCATCACCAACTCACCTCGATCTAGTGCCGTCCTCATCACCATTCTCACCTTTACTTCCTTCCACTATCCAATCACCATGGCTATGTCACCCATCCCCATCTCTTCTCACTTGGCTAGATCAAAGGTGTTGGGCCTCAAATCTAACGTCGTTAGAAGCTTAGACCTAAGGTTGTGACAATAATTACCTTGCATATAAGGTTGATGAGCAAGACCCGTGATCAACGTGCAAACCTAGACCCTTGGTGACCCTCGTCACTATTAGCAACCATCCGCGAGCCGATTGTAATGGTGGGCGGGATGTCAAACCGATGACCGTATATGTGAATCGGCAAGGGATAATATGAATAATGAGGAAGAAGATGAACCTATATCTTGTGAACCTAACTCTCGGTGATGCTAGACTCTCGACTACCCTCCACCAGCAATCATCAACTCTGTGCTCGTCTCAATCAAATCTAGTGCGACAAATATTGAGAGAGACAATGATGAACAATAGAAAAAGAGGGCAGAATAGGAATTTAAAAATGTTAGTGTGGGTAAAGTTGGAAGAAAAATGTTCACTAAGCATGAAAGTTGCATTTCGAAAATGGTAAAAAGCCCACCTACATTGAATTTTTTCAACTTTGCCAATGTTAACTTCCATTTAATGTTACTTACCAAAAAAAAAAAAAACTTCCATCTAATGTTTTCAAAAAAAAAAAATTCAAGATATTTCTACCAAAGACTTTAGAAACCCAAAGTCTCATTAGGAAAGTTAAACCAAATGTAGCTATAGTTATTTTGTCTAACTAGACAAATGAGAACAAATATAAAGTTTAAGGAACAAATTGCACATTTTGTAACAGTTTAGGTACTTGCAATGACCATTACCCTTATTTGATCATGAACAAGTTACAAGCTTAGGAATTAAATTGTACATTTCTTGCCTTTTAGGAACTTGTGGTCATTTTCTCCTTTGTATGGATAAACAAAAAGACTGCATCAAAAGTTTATGGATAGATATAATTTGGGGATTAAATTACACATTTCATAATAATTTAAAGATTCATGATGACTTTTTCCCTCGTATTGAATATTTAAAAACAGTTTAAGAATCATTTTGCACGAGTTAAAAATTGAAAATGTTAATTTGTAATGGTCAAACTTTGCGGATTATCCGTACCATTTCCCCTATCATGGCCGACCGCAATTTTCCTGATTGACCATATCGCCGGACGTTTACAGCCTACATCGCTGATATGTCCTCTTTTTCCTTTTTGAATACATCAAAGTGTACCACTGGATGGCTAAATCATTGAACTGCGGGGGACCCAGAAAAAACCAAAAGAATCGATTTCAGAATCCAAGAGGAGGCCCCGATAGCGGAAAAAGAAGGAGAGCTCAGTTTATTTTCCATTTGTCCTCGATTGAATCTCCGCGTTACCCAAAGCCGCGCCGCTAATTTCGAAATTTAGTGCTAAAGATAACAAAAACTTCCAATATAAAATTCATCTCATGACATCACAGGATAATCATTTATGAGTTATCTAAATTAGGTTATAAACCACTTTTATCCATCACTCTTTAAGGATGTGTTTGGTAATATTTCTATTTTCGAAAATAATTTTTATTTCGAAATAGTTTTTTCTAATTATGTATGTTTGATATAAAGAAGTAGATATTTTTAGTTTCTGCTTCTATTCCAAATAGAATTTCTCCTCATTTTTTTATTTTGAAAAATAGATTAATTAGCTGATATTATTATGGATTTTTGTTTTTTTTCCCATTTCATGGAAGAAGAGAAAAATAGAAAAATATGATGAATACCAAACAAATTTTAAATCGACGGTAGATCATGTTATCCGGTGATGGCCGGGTCAAATTTTTTTTTTTTTTTTTATATTGTATCTTATTTTTTTTCGGTGGATGATTAGACCCATCGCCACGGGCAATGGCTGGAATTTCTGATCCGGTTCTGTAAATTTCTGGTCACCTCTGGCTCTGGGGACAAAAGAAAGGTGAGCCACAGGAAGGAAAGAGTAGAGACTGCTATCATTGAGCCCCGGTCGACGTGGGCCCCCACCCAACGCTAATCACGTGCTCTTTCTCCGTTCCTCTTTACGCCCCCACCACTAATCGCGGGGTTATGGATATGTTTAGCTAAAAGCATTCCATTACCTCTAAGGGCAAAAGTAACCGACAAGTATTAGAGCTGCGTTTCCTGGTTGGGATAAAATTCATGATAAGATAAAATTCATCCCATTCTAAATTTGGTGTTTACTCAATATAGAGTAAAGTTTGATATAAATGAGATATAAACCGAATAAAATTGTCCTATGAAAAAGTAGGATTAACGTTGATAGGATTTTTAAAATCTAACATAAGAAATTTACTTTGCTGAAATAACAAACTCTTAAATTAACAAATTAAAATTATATTTCAATATAAATAATATTTGAATTCTAATATAAGAAATTCAAGATAACAAATAATAAAAAATTATTTTTAATTTAATCTTATTTTATTTATATATTTGAATTTAATTTTATCTTATAAAATAAATTCAATATATAAATATATATTTATTACATATTTTGGATGTTTTAGTATTTTAGGTGTATTAGTACAATTTTCTATTTTAAAAAAAATCATTAGAGGATGAAGGAACAGAAAGAAAGAAAAAAATAAATTACTTAAAAAAGAAAGTTAAAAAAAAGTAGACAAAATTATCGCGATAGATTTTTATCATCTTTTTTTGTAAAACATGTGATTTGTTTATATTGATACGTCATTTATACCAAACAATATATATAGTACGATGTGAATATATCCGACTTTATTACTGCAATCACCAAATAATCTATATGATAAAACAAAATCACTTTGATTTTGTATCATATTTTATCCAATCTTATCATAATTGGAAATTCAGATGACCAAATGTAACCTAACGGTATTTCCACTAAATCTTTATGAGAAATAGATATTACGAATTTTCAGATATACTTTCGAATTGACAAGCCATGATAATTTCCAATTAATACAATTGGTGTCGTCAAAAAACATTTAACAACTTCTTGCATATTAGTAATTTCACATGTGATAATTAAGAGAGTGGCAGTCAGTGCGGCTATGATGTTTTTCGATGTTTGACTTGACAGTGTCATGTGTGATGATCTAAGAGTTGGGGTGAGCCTCAATCAAGGGCAGAACTAAGAACCAAATATAATAACTAGTCTCGTTTTGGGGTTTTCGGGTATTGTATGGTTCGGAATCAATTTAGTGATCAAATTCTCCCGTAAGGATATTTATGCTACTAGTATTGTCATAATATCAGATGTGATGTATCTAGAGAAAATTCACTTTGAAGTGACTATTCCCCTTATGCATAAGGTGCTCCATGATGGGTCGTGGCCTCGAATCAGCACCTAGTCGAGAACAAAATCGTGAACTGAGAACTGATGAATTGTAGTTACATATTTTGGACCTTTTATCATTTTTTTTATTTTACATGTTATTTTTTTTATGAATTGTTATTATAGATAAATTGGGATTTTTGTTGTGGCCTTCATTTTCATTTTGGTCAATTAAGGGCCTGTTTGGCAACGTGCCAAATAGTGCCCGATTTTGATTTTTTATTCCCAGAATCAGTTTGGGACGAGAATCGCGTTTGGTAAAAATTTTGTTCTTGGGAACAGATTGGGAAGAGAATTGAGAATAAAAAAAAATATGATTATCCGTCCGAGAATCAAAAAAAGAAGGGATAAGTGTTCCGAAGTCCTAAAACTTGTCACAAAAATGCATTTCAGTCCTACAACTTGCAAAAAGTGCATTTCAGTCCTACAACTTGGCAAAATGTTACAAACGAGTCCTAAAATCGACGCTGTCCAATTTCTTAACGGAAAAAGGCGCGTGGCCCCGAGTGGCTTTTTTTAATCATTTCTCTCTCCTCCGTTGCGAATAGTTTAAAAAAAAAAAAAGCCACGCATGCAGAACGACGTCGTCTCCTCCTTTCTTCTTTGCCACGACGCCGTCTCCGCCTTTCTCCTTCGCCACGACGCCGTCTCCTCCTTTCTCCTTCGCCACGACGCCGTCTCCTCCTTTCTCCTTCGCCACGACGCCGTCTCCTCCTTTCTCCTTCACCACGACGTCGTCTCCTCCTCCCACCTCTGTCTGTACTTCTTCTTTCTCTATTCCGAGTGTCTCCTAAGCCCCAAATCGAATTCGTCCAAACCCTAAGCCCCAAATCGATCTCGTCCGAACCCCAAACCCCAAATCGAATTCGTCCTAAACCCTAAGCCCCAAATCAATCTCGTGTGAACCCTAAACCCCAAATCGAATTCGTCCGAACCCTAAGCCCCAAATCGATCTCGTCCGAACCCTAAACCCCAAATCGAATTCGTTCGAACCCTAAGCCCCAAATCGATATCATCCGAACCCTAAACCCCAAATCCGATTTGGGTCCTCATCGACCTCGAGTTCGACGCTTGTCGTGAGTTCGTGTTCTTTCCTTCCTTTGACGATTGCGCATTCGTGCGAAGATCTCGCTTGCGGGAGTCTCGACATCTCAGCGGCGAAGCGATTGGCGTCGGGGACGACGACAAGTCAACGACGGTGATGGCGACTCCTCCTCACGCAGGTATCGCTCTCTGCATTATAGCATTTTGTTGTTTTCCATTCTCCAATACTAGTGACAAATTAGAACATTAATGCAGAAGTAAGTTATTGTTGTCTATTCATCCAGTGCATATGAAAAAAGAGATGTTTTTTGGAGATTGAAAACATCTCCTAAATCTCTCAAGGAAACACATTGCATTATGCAGAAGTTATTAATATGAAGACGTTATGAAGGAATCATAATATAGCTAATATACTTCTATTAGGTTCCTATAATACGAAGCCCAAAAGAATGAGGGCGGCAACATCTGCATCAAGTAGCGTAACTCCTAATGAGGTCAACTCGGAGCCAACATGTTACTGTGGCCTTCAATCGCCAATTCTTATGGCACAGACAAAGAAAAACGCAGGAAGAAGGTTCCATGGATGTGCTAAGTTTGATAGTCCAAGTTGCTGCAATTTCTTCATGTGGGTGGATCCAAAGATACCAAATCATGTGAGGGACATGATAGTTGACCTCCTTGAAAGAAATCAAACATTGTTTGAATCAAGCCAATCGAGGGGTGACGGAGTTGAGGTGAGCTCATTGCTAGCTGAAATGAAGACTGAAAAGGCGAAAAATAGACGTTTAAAGGAGGAGCTTGCACAAGTAAAGAAAGGGAAGATGCTATATCAATCAGCATTCATTCTATGTATGTGTTATATCGTTTGTATTGGTTATATATAATGTGAAAGGTGATGGGAAATTTCTAAGTCTTCCATAGTACTTTATATCTGAGTTTGTAAATTTGAACACTAGTTGTGGATAATTTAGATGGGAATGAAATCTGATGTGAGTTTGTAGTTTGCAAGACCGGTTGCTTGCCATGCGAGAAATTACTATCGCATTGCAAAATGTTGCTTGATTTGTCTGCTTGTCAATTTCAGTAATTACCTATTAACAATCCCGAAGAGTAATCACTTTCATGCATTATCCAAACCAAAACCAAGCATCCTACATAACTTGTTGAAACACGATTCATTGACAAATCAACATGCTTACATTTTCAGTGCACAAAAGGTTCTGTTCAACAAAATATGCACTTTCAGTGCAGAAAAGGTTCTATGCACAAACGCTACACGTCTCATACAAAAAACCAGCTAATAATTGATATACATTCACCTAACAACACCAATTTCAGCAGACATATCAATCCAATATGATGGTCTCCGGTGGTCCAAAAGAGGTTGAGCCTTCACTTGATTCCGAATTCGGTGCTTTTCCTTATATATGGTCTCGCAGCGATAGGCTTTGGAGGAGTTGTTGTAGCCTCGAGATGACCGAGCCCGACGTTGTAATAGGGGCTTTGGCTTCATCGCAACATGCTTTCGAGGAGGTAATGTTGCGCGAGATGATTGAGATTGGGAACTTGCCTTGGGTTGTGATGGTGCCTTTCGCTTTAAACCAAAATGCTTCTGAGCTATTGTAGCTTGAGATGACTGAGCTTGAGAACTGGCCTGAGGTTGTGATAGTGTCGTTGGCTTCATTGCAACGTGCTTTGGAGGAGCTACTGTTGCATGATATGACCGACGTTGTGAAGTGGCCTTGGGTTGTAAATGTGGCTTCGGCGTCACCGCAATTTGTTTTCGAGAGCTGCTGATATATGATATGACCGAGGTTGTGCACCGACTTGGGAATGCACCTTTGCCGTTGACGTAGCTCTTGTGACTACCCCTTTCTCCGGTAGGTTAACGATTCTTGCACCAATTGTATTATGCTACATAAGAATGAGTATCTTTTTAGCTTAAGGAGATAAGTAATAGCTATTATAAAAATTTAAAAATATTACTCACCTTGCGGATATGAAGGTTTGTCATAGGATTTGCGTCAACACTCAACCCTATCATTTTCAGCCTCTTGGCTTGTGATTCTCTCTGTATCATGCAATTTTCAGTGGTAGGTCTTTTAAACTGAAATAATAGAAAATTCATTCAACATGAGAACGTAGTCACAATACATGTATTCTTGGGGATTGAGGTATTACTCACCGGAATTTTTTCACGTCTATGCTTAGCCAATATATTGGCCGGTGCACTGCCTTCCCCTTGATCCGAACGAACTTCACCAAAAGCATTGGCCTCACCACTACATCCTCTAACATCAGCACTAGCATGAGCAGAAGCAGTGGCACTACATTCTCTTACATTTGCACGAGCACTACATTCTCTTACATCTACACTAGCCTGAGCAGAAGCATTAACATGCCCACTATTGTCTCCTATTGAATTGGCATTTGCAGAAGCATTGGCATGGCTTTCGGATCCTCCTTCAGCTACGCTTGTCGTTGCTTTAGCTTTAGCCTGAATATATATTCAAAATTACTAAATTGGAATCTTCATATACAAAACTTACAATAATGGTTAGATGACAACTTACTTGTCTTTTTCTGAGCCTTGGACCAGTGGAATTAGCCTGAAATTGAGCATAAGCTTCAGCTGTACTTGCACTGGCATAAGCACTGGATGTACATACATTGACCTGAGCATTAGATGTACGTACATTGGCCCCAGCATTGGATGTACATACATTGGCCCCAACATTGGCCTGAGAAGCACATATTAAGTATTGATTAACAACATGTTAAAGTGACATGCCCAAACATTAAGATGATCAGTTAGTTGAGGAAATACCTTTTTTAAAGGACATCCCTTGCAGTTGTGTCCAATTTGTTTGCAAGCAGAACAAGTCATTTGCTTACCCTCTTTAGTCATTCTATCGCCTCTTACAAGCTCAATCGGTTGCTTTCTTCTACTCCTTTTTGGCCTACCAGGCATGTTCTTCATTGGTGGGGGTTGAGGAGCTTCTTTATTGGTTTTATTCCAAAATTTATGTCCTCTCACTGTAGGCATCATGAATTGATAAGCACTTAGATACTTTTCCTTGTTGAAGCACTCGGCTAGATAGTCGGTCGGATCATTTCTCTTATGGTGTATTGCACAAATGGCATGGCAACATGGAATTCTACTAACTTCCCAAGCTCTACAAGAACAAGTTTCTAAATTCAAATCAACAACATATTTGTCACCACCTTCTGTAATCTCATATCCTTCACTTCCATTCCATATCAAATGGCAATACCTACTAGCAGATGTATTCTCATGTAACTTACGCATAATCCTTGGACCGTAATTTCTAGCCTACCTAGCACATCCATCCCTCTGAGTATGCATTCTATTCATCACCATGATTCTAATATCCTCCAGCATACTCACAATGGCCTTGCACCTAGCTTCCACACACCTGCCATTGAACGCTTCACTCAGATTATTATCAACGACATCACATTTAATGTCGGTGTCAAAGAAGGCTTTGCACTAGTGTTTTGGCTCAATATGGAATAAGTCATCATGACCTTCCCGAGTCAGTTCCTTCAACCTCTGCCTATGCATCTCGAAATCAGACATATTATTGCTCTTGACACATCTCCAAAATTGCTTCAAAGAATCGTTTTCCTTTGTATTTTTGACCCCAGTTGGAATAAATGTGCCTTGCACACATCCTATGCTCGCATTTGGTAACAGTTCAGCTACGATTGACGAGACCCGACAATTACCGAAAAAAAGAAAATATATATGAAAACAGAAAGAAAAACATTGTAATGTCACAATCAATTTACAAATGAAAACAGAAAAAAAAAGCATACCTTTTGCGATCACTTATCAACGCCCATCCGTCACCATTACACATATTGAGGTCGATTTCAACAATTCGATAAACCAAGTCCATGTGTCCTTATTCTCGATTCTTACCACTTTGCTCATGCCTTTGGATACATTTGATTGTTGCCATCCCTTCCGACGGCACATAACAACTCACCCTTGATCAAACCCCTCAAAAACATCCATCTAATCCAATGATCTTCCTACATCCAGCCAAAAACCTTTCTTGCAAGCATCAAAGCAAATGTAAACCCTATCAAATACCTGGTAGAGAATTTGAAAATGGCCTTTCAACTTTGAATTTAAAAGTGCTTGAAGGGCTTGCAGTGTAAAGCTCTCCCAAGTAGTCGTGCATCTGTGCATATTCCTTCTTGTAATTGCCTTGCAGTTCTTTCAATACTTTCAGCTTTGTTCTCCTACACTGACTGAAAGTGACATTAACTCCAAGTTGTTCTCTAACTAATTTCTTTAACTCAGGTGCTTTGATTTTAGGCATTGCGAAATGAGAATCATGAAGTGCTTAGCTAAATAAGTGCTAGACACTCTCTTATTCTCGAAAGTGATACCGCATATATGCTGATTTACATACCTTCTCAAATGAAATGACCCAGTTTTTGCAATCAAGAGCACCATAGATCATCCAGTTACAATTGTTCTGGCCACACCTGGCTCTTACAACACTTTTTGTGTTCTTAGTGTATTTGATTGCTCTTTGCTCAGCCACGGAATACTTCAAAATTGCATTCTTGAACTCAGTTGCATCCTCAAATGTCATGCCAACAATAAATTCTGGATTTGCACCACTTTGATCATATGATGGGAACCTACTTCTCCTCCTTGAAATAACATCAACCTCTTCACTACCCTCATCATTTAGCTCTTGTGATTGAAGACTGTCTTCCTCATCCGAATCAAAGCATACTGTTTCGTACCCTTAATCATCTAATGATTGAGCCTCATCTACAATCGGTGGTTGGGAAGTACTAGTTGCCTCACTATAATTTAAAACTTGGAGCCTATGTCTTGCTGAAAATTCAATTAATTTTTTCCTTGCTTCAACCAGTTCAAAGTCATCATCATCACTCGACTGTTCCATATCCACCAAATTATGTGCATCATCATCCTCTTCCTCATCTAGATCCCTATTGGCAACTTCAGCCCGATTCCCGTCATCATCAATATTCCTAATCACATTAGACATACCTCCAGTTTCCATCTCAACACCCCCCATCTCAGCTCCTGCCTTTTCATTATCAACATGCTCAACATATAGCGTAATATTTTCAGAGCACAGATGATGATAAAATAGATCCATCACATCAGCATTGTCCCATCAATACCTAAGAGTTACTCCGTCTACAAGAGTCTTACTTCCGGGAACTCGTAAAAGAGTTTCTCTACTCTACACACACCCAAAGCCTCAATAGCTTCAATTATACTAGACAGTGAAGGCTTACTTAAACTTATTTCAGCAACATCAGCCCTTCCACCTCTGTATTCCAATGGTGGGCCAACTTTAAATTTACCTCCATAGCGAATAGTGACATAAACTTTGTTCTCGGCCATTGGACCTACGAGGAAACAGAAACAAAAAGCGAGCACTTTCAATCATCAAATTATTGAAGCAATGTTCAAGTTCTAAATTGAATATATTTTTATAAAAGACTAATAATCAATACGAAACAGCAAATTAGCATAATCCGTTTTACAACCACAATGCAACTACATGATCAATAGTGAGAGCAATGTTCTAATTTGCTGCAATGTTATAATTTATCGCAAGAATTGGGAAATGCAAAACAACCATAACGCAGAGAGTAAAACGCTGCTATAATGTAGAGAGTAAAACACCTTTGCAAGACAAAACAAAAAAAAATGGTAATATTATTATGACATACCCAAATGCTGTAATGTAGAGAGTGATACCTGCATGAGGAGTCACCATCGCCGTCCCTGATGCCGCTCCCTCCGCCGTTGAGACGCCGAGATGCCCACCAGACATATCTTTGCACGAACTCGCAATCATCAAAGAAGAGAACATAAATTTGATGTGTGTCAAACTTGAGCTCTCTGAACTCCAAATAATGAAGAAATGAGGACGTTAACTGACATCGTTTTACATAATGCAGAGATTAAAGCACCTTTGCAAAACAAAAAAAATCGTAGCATTACCATGAGATACCCAAATGTTATAATGCGAGAGCGATACCCGCGTGAGGAGGAGTCGCCATCGTCTTCGCCGACCCCGTCGTCGTCCCCGACGCCAATCGCTTCACCCCGAGATTTCCAGACTCCCGCAAAGAGGTCTTCACATGAACTCGCAATCGTCAAAGGAAGGAAAGAACACGATACCTGCGTGAGGAGGAGTCGCCATCGTCTTCGCTGACCCTGTCGTTGTCCCCGACGCCAATCGCTTCACCGCTGAGATTTCCAGACTCCCGCAAAGAGGTCTTCACATGAACTCGCAATCGTCAAAGGAAGGAAAGAACACGAACTCACGACGAGCGTCAAACTCGAGGTCGATGAGGACCCAAATCGCAAGAGAACCGCAAATCATCAAATTTGGGGCTTAGGGTTCGGACGAATTCGATTTAGGGCTTAGGGTACGGACGAGTTCGATTTGGGGCTTAGGGTTCGGACGAGTTCGATTTGGGGCTTAGGGTTCGGACGAGTTCGATTTGGGGCTTAGGGTTCGGACGAGTTCGATTTGGGGCTTAGGGGATACTTGGAAAGCGAAAGAATACGTAGAGATGGAGAGGGGAGGGAGAACACGACGGTGAGGAAGACGTACAGATGGAGGGGAGGGGGAGACGACGTCGTGGCGAAGGAGAAAGGAGGAGACGGCGTCGTGGCAAAGGAGAAAGGAGGAGACGGCGTCGTGGCGAAGGAGAAAGGAGGAGACGGCGTCGTGGCGGAGGAGAAAGGCGGAGACGGCATCGTGGCGAAGAAGAAAGGAGGAGACGACGTCGTTATGCATGCGTGGCTTTTTTTTTTTTTTAAACTATTCGCAACGGAGGAGAGAGAAATGATTAAAAAAGCCACGCGGGGCCACGCGCCTTTTTCCGTTAAGAAATTGGACGGCGTCGATTTTAGGACTCGTTTGTAACATTTTGCCAAGTTGTAGGACTGAAATGCACTTTTTGCAAGTTATAGGACTGAAATGCATTTTTGTGACAAGTTTTAGGACTTCTGGAACACTTATCCCAAAAAAGAATCAAAACAGTAAAAGTCTATTTCTTTCCTTCCGACATCCCGCGATTGTCGTCCACCACCGCCCGCCGCCGTTTGCCGCCACCCACCGCCATCTGCCGTCGCTCGCCGCCGACCGTCGCCGGCCGCGGTCGGCGCGGGTCGCCGTCCGCCGGTCCGGCGAGCTTGCCGGAGGCTCGCCAGGCCAGGGCGAGGTCTGGTGAGCTCGCCGAAGGCAAGCCCAGCCATCGGCGAGGTCAAGCCTCGCTGGTGGCCAGGCCGGCCTTGCCCAGCCCTGGCGAGGCCGGCCTGGCCACCGGTGGGGCTTGGGCGAGACTCACTCGGCCACCGGCGAGGCTCGCCTAGCCCCGCCCCGGCCACCGGCGAGGCTTGATTGACGAGGGCCGACCACCGAGGGCCGGCGACGCTCCGGTGAGGGTCAGCCGGCCCTTGTTTGGTTTGGTCGCCGGTCCGGACCGGCCAAATGAAGAAAAAGAAGAATAGGAGAAAAGGGAAAAAAAGAAAAGAAAAAAAGAAAAAAAGGAAAAAGAAAAGGAAAAAAGGAAAAAAAGTAAAAAAAAGTATTTAAAAATTAAAAGAAATTAATTTGGAACAGAATCAATTGAAGACGGTATCAAACGCAATTATATTCCGAATAAAAAATTTTGGACAGTTATCAAACGCGTTTTTTACTCGTAATGAGTTTAACGTAATAAAAATAATCATTTCTAATGAATTAATTTTTAATGTAATCGTTACCAAACGCGTCCTAATAATAAAATAAAAGAATGAAAAAAAATGAAATCAGAAAAAGAAAAGAAATTGCCGGTTCCCCATTTTGCAAAAACTAGAGAACTGGCCTCTCGAAGGCTGAATTTCAGATTTTCACACGAATTTTGGATCAATTTTGAAACTGCTGACCCTACGCTGGGGGGAAAAAGAAGAGTGGGGGAGTCTGGATTCAGACAGGTAACGCTTTTTATGAATGCTGCGCTGGCAGCATTCCATCACTAGATGCGACTCCGACTTCTCAATAAATTGAAAAGGCAACAAAAAAAAAGAAGAAGAAGAGAACGAACGAAAAAGAAAAGAAGAGAAGCCCCCACTCGACCAAAGCCAAAGCTGGGAGATGCCACCACTTACGAAAAGGCAAAAAGCCAGAAAACCCGCAAGGCAAAAAGAACCCGGTTCAGTCGGGTCGGATCATCCCACCGCCGCGTCATTCCCCCCCTCGGGGCTCACATCACTTCACAGTGTCAAGCTCACTCCTTTCGCCATTCTCTCTCTCTCTCTCTCCTCGTAGCAGAGCTCGCGCTCTTTCTTTCGGCAGATCCAGGTCCGTGTCCCGCCTCCGCTCTTCGGTGTTAGCTGTACGTAGCTGCGTAGGCAGCGGTGGCCCTTCTGTTGGAGCGGGAGTAGCTCAGCAAGCGACGCTTCGGCAGGTACAGGCACTGGCGGGTTCCCGTGCGAGCTTTGAGTGCTCGCTTCCGACCTTTATTTTCCTTTCCCATGTTTGTTCGGCTCGCGGGAATGGTTTTTTAGACGGTGTTAAACGGCTCGAAAGGATTTCACACATTGAGGGTGGTTGGAGTATTTGGCTCTCTAGTTCGACTTGTGTTTTTTTTTTAGTGCTGTGAGGATTTGTCGGGCGACGCGGGGCGGAAGATCTACGGTTGTGGGTTTTGGGGAGCGCTTTCGGTGAGCTTGTTAGCTTTTGTGGATACCCTTCTCCAAAATTTGTGAACTTGTTGCGAGTTTTAAGGCGAGGAGTTTTTAGAAGCAGAATGTGGAGAGCTTGATTAGGGAGTTTCGGCTCGCTTAAAGATGCCGCGCGCCAGTGCGATGAATCTTTTACACGTGAGGGAATCTGCGAGTCTATCCATCGGGTGAATGAACCGGGTTCGAAAAATTGAAAAGGGTGCAGGCGTCGGTGTGCTAATTCTGTTTCTTTAATTTACTTCTGTTTGTCCGTGGCAATGGGTTGAATGAAAGTGTGTTTACGTTTCTGTTCTGACTTGATGCAGGATCGACCCCTGTTCAGGGATTGGGGTACGGTGTTTAGTCTCAGAACAGTCTTAACACCTTGATACCTTAAATTACTCATTAAGGAGAAGAATCTCAGGTGTTTGTTCTGCGTTTTGAGGATCAAGAGATCGGAATGGAAGAAATTCAATCCCAGTCGGATAATTATAGGTCTTCATCGTCTTCCGCAAGCAGTCCTGCGAGTAGGGTGCCTTCAAGCAACTTCTTTTATCTGCGAAAACCTGGTTCTCTTCGGCAGCCCATTTCGTTTGAGGATTCCCCAGAGTGGGAGGACACTGATGTCGATGTTAGAGTGGAGGATGGCGGAGACTCTATCCATGTTGCGACCACTCCAGCTTCGCCATCTCTTTCAAAGCTTAATAGCGGGTCCATGCCATCCCCCCCTTTACCAGAGGGTGCAGTGGTCTCTAGAAAGATTGCAGGGGCATCCATTGTTTGGAGGGACTTAACTGTTGCAATCAAGGGTAAAAGGAAGTATTCTGACAAGGTTGTGAAAAGTTCTAATGGCTATGCGTTGCCTGGAACAATGACAGTTATCATGGGCCCTGCCAAATCGGGGAAATCCACTTTACTAAGGGCAATTGCAGGTAGTTACTTTTGATTGATTAGTTTAGTGAGGTAGCATATTGAAAGTGGTTTTGCTCTTAATAGCTTGAAACTAATACTGTATCTTCTATGTTTGTTCTTCAGGTAGATTGCCTGATTCAGCCAGAATGTATGGTGAAGTGTTTGTGAATGGGGCCAAATCTCGTATGCCTTATGGGTCATATGTAAGTACATTGTGCTATATCTTGTCATAATGCTTAATTTTTCTCTAGAAGATTTTACTTCCTTGGTATTCTGTAATCTTTTGTTGATGCACAATCTTCTTTTGTTTAGGAACTCTCCTACTAATAACATTAGAATGCCATCATGTAAATTGTTCAAGTTTGCTAATTTACTATGGGTACTCAGACAGCACACTAGATTTCTCTCGGAGTCATTTTCTCGAAAGCTTATGTTCTGGGAAACCAAGAACACCCACTTGCGCATAGAGTGTTGACCATTGCAAATACAACTTTCAGACACACTGTGAGGGGTCTCCTGAATGTAGGCTATGATACTATATTAACCATCAACTGCAAATGCATGAGCTACCTGTCAAGCATATTGTTTGTCGTTTACACTGTGGTTGGAAAGTGAGATCTAGTTTGTTATTTTATGTGGATGCATGCCCGGTGAAAGAAGATTAGTTTACCAGGCGAAGATACTTTTACTGCGGGTCATGTGATATCTTCCATTCTGTTGCCTTTACATAACGTTAGATAATTTGCCTCCAGAAGTGACATTCTGTCCAGCGTTTCTATTTGATGCCTAGCATCCTGAAGGTTCCTTAGCTTTGTCTTCATATTTCTGCAACTCTGCTTATTTGTTCAGGGCCTTTTTCCATCTTGGGAGGCCAGATTCAAGAATTAGTAACTTATTTTGGAAAGGAATCCTCAAGTGTATTCACTATCTTCTGGTTTACCATATTGGTTCTAATTCTTTTTGTGAGGGAATGTGACTGTCTTTTACATTTCTAATTGGTGTTATCTTTTAAGGTTTAATATTTCTATCATGAGGATAGATTTTGATTTCTTTCTTTTTATCTTTTTAATGGGTTGCAGGGCTTTGTGGAGAGGGAAAGCACTCTAATCGGATCCCTAACTGTTCGAGAGTTCTTGTACTACTCAGCGTTACTTCAACTACCAGGTTTCTTCTGTCAGAAAAGGAGTGTTGTGGAGGATGCAATACACGCTATGTCTTTGGGTGACTATGCCAACAAGCTAATTGGTGGTCATTGTTATATGAAGGGCTTGCGTAGTGGTGAAAGAAGACGTATTAGCATTGCCAGGGAGCTTGTGATGAGGCCTCATATTATGTTCATAGATGAGCCTCTTTATCATCTAGACAGGTAGTTTTTTTTTTTGGCTGGGGGGCAGGATGGGGCTTGTCTTGTTTGTGTTCAATTGACTGCTTTAATGGATTTTGGAGCTCTTGTGATGCACGGCAATTTCATACATAATTTCAGAAAGGACTAACATATCATGCTGCTGTAGTACGGAACAACTGTAGGAGCCTGGCATGATTTTAGGCAATTGATGGGTTGTTATTGAATGGATTTTGTTGCTTGGATATCTATTTGATGAAGATTTATCAGAGAGGGAAAAATGATCACCAAAAACAGTTTTTGGAACAAACATTAAGCTTCATTAAAAGTAATCTGTGTCAAAAGATTTTGTCATGCAGCATTGTGCAATGGAGAGCACAAGGTTCTTAATGCTGCCAGGTTATTAAGAGGTGCAAATATCAAGATATACTAAATACAGACTTAATTCTGTTTTTGATATTCTGCAAACATGTGCAGTTTCTTTTAGATTATTGCTCTAGATGATTCTAGTCAGTGGGAAAATCATATTGTGAGGAATGTTTTTTTGTCAACATCAACATGGTTTCTCATTTTTACGGTGTGCCTTATACATGCAGTGTGTACGTAATCATGTATTGGTTGATATGTGCTTGTCGAGGGCTTTCTTGTTGCATTACTTGACTTCAGGGTGCAATGATCTCAAGCTCATGATTCTGTTTTTGTATCCTACAGTGTGTCTGCACTTCTTATGATGGTTACATTGAAGAAACTTGCAAGCACCGGGTGTACCCTTATCTTTACTATTTACCAGAGCAGTACTGAAGTATTCGGCCTCTTTGACCGGATTTGCCTGCTTTCAAATGGAAATACTCTATTTTTTGGAGAAACATTGGCCTGCTTACAGGTAAGCTACATGTTAGATTTCAATTCCTTTTCTATGTGGTTTCTCAGCAAGATAGAGTGAACTTATTGCCTTAAAGGTGTACGAAGGGAATGTTCCTTGAATAAATTTTAACGATTCTATGTTAGGATAGAAGTTGAGCTCTTGTGATGTTGGACTGTAAAATTTCAAAATCTTTTTGTTGCCTTGTTTGCTTTGCTAAATTAATCTCTCTTTTCTTATTGAAGCACTTCTCCAATGCTGGATTTCCATGCCCGATAATGCAAAGTCCTTCCGATCACTTCCTACGTGCAATAAACACAGACTTTGACAGGATAATTGCGATGTGCAAAAACTGGCAGGTACTTGTTTTTGTACTTGCTGCTGAATGATGGGTCTTCCTCTGCTTAGTGATTGATGGGAGTAGAATGATTCTGTTTCCAGTGGAGATTAGGCCTTTATGATTTGGAATGATATCTGTTTGAGAAGATGAGCAATGCCTTGCTGTGTTTTCCGTCCATATTTTATTAATCCAGCAGTTATATTCTATTTTTGTGTGAGAGAAACTGAGTTTTGGCGCTCAGTCATCTCCAGCCTCTGTTTGAACATTATGTGCATGGTTGACAGGATGACCATGGCGATCTCTCTTCAGTGAATATGGATACTGCTGTGGCGATACGTACCCTTGAAGCAACTTATAAATCATCAACCGATGCTGCTGCGGTTGACACAATGATATCAAAACTCACTGAGAAGGTACACATACACGTCTTCTGTTTGTTGCATTGTTTCTTAGGTTTTTGATGGGTAGTTGGTTACAGTTTTTAGCAACATGATATCTGGAGAAAGCTACACATCAAATGGCAGTGCTTAACTTCTTTTTTTGGCTAAAAGCTGTGTATTTGACTTAACTCATAAACTTAAGTGGACAACCATCAGTCCATGATTAACAAAGCAATTTATTTGCTTGAAGTGTTTTTTTCTTTATAAGTTGTTAGTACTTGAATAAACATATATCGGGCTGGTTGTGGAATGCTTTATCTTTGGCCCCAATGCTATGTCACTAATAGTAATTTTCTTTAATAACAATAGCTCATGGTACTCACAGCCTTTGGTTGCTTTACTTTGTAATAGCAAAGTAGAGCAATGAAGCAATAGCAAAAAGAGAGAACTGTTTACTTTCTCTTTCTATGCTGTGCTGCTGATATTAGCCACGTTACAATCTTCCTAGTGTGGTAGACTCGAGAACTTATGGTTTCATGCTCATCGTTTGAGAGCTGGTGTGCATGCTTTCTGGTAATTTTTGTCCATTTTTTTCTTGTCAGGATTTTCTTGTCTGCTTAACTAAGTAAGTTTTTGCAGGAAGGTCCAACTCTAAAAAGCAAGGGAAAAGCTAGCTGTGGCACCCAAATTGCGGTCCTGACATGGAGATCATTACTTATCATGTCAAGGGAGTGGAAATATTATTGGCTCCGCTTGATTCTTTGCATGCTTCTCACACTCTGTGTTGGCACGGTTTTTTCTGGCTTGAAACATTCGTTGTCTTCTGTGGCGGTGAGTTTCCCTGAAATTGTGGATTTATGTTATCTGGTTGCATTTAGATGTCCTTTGGAAATTTATCAGATTTCTCATCTCACAAGGAACATCTTTGCTATGTGGGCTATGTTTATGTTATTCTCTGGGCCCGCTGCCATTTATTGCTCTCTGAATCTTTAAGATTTGGAGTCTACTCTTGTGCTTCCCTACAAACAACATGCTTGTTTCTACTAATTTCTTCTGTTTTTTTGGCTAATCTATCATTCTGCAGACAAGGGTTGCAGCAATATTTTCGTTTGTGTCATTTGCTTCCCTCCTCAGCATTGCTGGAGTACCGGCACATATTAAAGAAATCAAGGTAATGCTAACCAACATCCATAAGCTTCATCTGGCTTATCTGGAAAATCCACCGTGGTATGATATATTGAGTAACCAGAAAATATCAACTTGCCTAGCCATATCATACTCTGTTAATATTTGAGAACAGGATATTATACTTCATCTCTATGAGAATGCATATTTGCCTGCCTAGTTGACTTCTGTACCTGTAAGGGTCGTTTGCAGGTTGCCCTTGCCTTTTCTGTCTTTTGGGAATGTGATTTTTTTCTCCTATACTATAGCTGTTGAGCTTATGGCATGTTAGTAGCATGTGTGAAAATTTACAGCAGATTTGGGGGATTGTGTATTGGGTGAATGTGTTGTTAGTGAAGGCTGCTGATGTTAGGACATGATTTGCTGATTTCTCCTATCATCCCTTGGAACAATTGCACTTTTATGATGTCATTCACCTTTATCTTGATGACTTTTATCTCCATAATGACCCCTTGATCACGTGGCATAAGCAGATTTTAGGGCATGATATAGAGATCTATTCTTGCCACAAGAGTGTTTCGGTGGGGTGAATGCTGAAAGTTGTGTGATGAAATCCAATCGGTAGTATCAGGGCCCTGGCTATTTTTCTAAAGAGAAGATGAATGTCTATGATTGTGAAAAATCAGTTTGTCCATGTTTATTTAATTATTCAGAAAAATGCCTTTTGTATCTTAGTAACTATTAATTACTTTTTAAATTATGTTAATGATCTAACAACTATATAAATTCTGTGAATTGCCGTCAGAATAGGAGACCTTGTCATGTGGATAGTGTTTTCAACCACTCTTCATTTTAGAAATAATTAAATCAGCAGGTTACATATTTAATTGAGAGTTGTAAATGGTCTCCTTGTATGCTAGAAAAAGCCACCCTTGATAGGGCATTATTAATGTTTATGGGTGGGTGAGATGCTCAAGTGGTGCTAATTGGCAAAGATTAGATACTTGATGGTCCTACTATTTGAATCAGTGTTGCTCTTCGGGCAAGAAATTTATTTGTCCATCTGCTTTAATTTGGCATCCTGAAACACTGCGTTGCTTTCTCCTGTGCAGATATATGCCAGTGAAAAATCGAATCACCATTCTGGAGCACTGGTGTTCTTGCTTGGGCAACTTCTTTCCAGCATTCCTTTCCTGTTTCTGATCTCCATCTCGTCAAGCCTCGTCTTCTATTTCCTTACTGGTCTACGAGATGAGTTCAGCTTATTGATGTACTTTGTGCTAAATTTCTTCATGTGCCTCCTTGTAAATGAGGGGCTAATGCTGGTAGTAGCTTCTGTTTGGCAAGATATTTTCTGGAGCATCTTGACATTAGTATCCATACATGTGAGTTGGTTCTATTAAACTCCTGTCTTGATCTTTCCTGTTTAATTTGACATAAATTGATGGGAAAATGCATGGCTTTTCTTCTATCCTTTTGGAGTACTGCTAAATGTCCTGGAGGTAGTCCTTATCATGGTGGACGAGAGAGAAAGATATTGAGTTGCTCACCAGATTCATAAATTGCTGTTATGCTTGTGGAACATTCTATCTATTTTGGTGCTCATGTGCATAGGCTGGACTAATGGCTTACATCTCTTACTTGTCAGGTGGTAATGATGCTTTCTGCTGGCTACTTCAGAATCCGAGATGCTTTGCCTAGACCATTATGGACATATCCAATATCCTACATTGCCTTTCATACCTATTCTATACAGGTAGAAACAAAAATTAAACTGCTTAAAAATATTTTATTATGTACCATTTTGCCTAAGTGACCAACCTTAGCACTTCTCTGTGCTTCCTATCCATGTGATACCATGGAAACACTCTATCTGCACGAAATTTCCCTGCTTGATTTCCAGCTAAAAAAGGTGAAGAAAACAATTTCTGCTTGTTGTTGACTTGGATATTGGGTTCACGTTGTTCTGGCTAGGAAAACACTTCATATATGTTGTTGGCTCTGGATTGAATCAAATTGAGCTTGGGGGCATTTTTGACGCTGTTCTTGCAAAGTAATTCATGTTATTTTTTTGGATAGGGTCTCCTGGAAAATGAGTACCTAGGGACTTCTTTTGCCGTGGGGCAGGTGAGGACGATATCAGGTTACGAGGCTATCCAGAACACGTATGACATATCTCGCAACAGTAATTCCAAGTGGGAGAATCTCCTAGTGCTGTTTGTCATGGCAGCTGTTTACCGAATTTTATCATTTTTTCTGTTACAATTTTGCGTAGGAGCAGGCACATCAGTGCGTAGAATTTTCCAGTGTAAACAGGACACGAGCAACACGAGATGAACTGTACAATAAAATTTTTGTTTGGCTTTGGCTCCACACTGTGTTCATCTGCTGCCTGATGCTGCTACAGCCTGTGTACCGTCTGCTATTGTTCCTGCTCTGGTTTCTTCGCGAAACATCGCGTTTTGAAGCTCGCGGACTCATTAATTTGGCAAGACCCTGTCAGGCTCAAACTATTCAAGAGGTATTTTTTTCTCCATCACTTTTGCACTAAGTGTACATTTTGAGCATTACAAATGTATGTCTAGACCGAGAAGGGCCAGTGACTACATGATCGATCTAAGCATCATTGGAAAGGTGCTCCTTTTGATGAATCCTATCCTTTATGTCCACGATGAACTGATCGAGATCTTTTGTCGATGAACCATCGGGCATCAATGCTTCCTCCAGCTTCGTCTTCAGTGCGTCGACTGCGTTCTTGAATTTGCTCCCTGAATCTTGGCTCATAAGCTGGGTGATTTTGTTGGCGACTTCCTCTCGAGTGGTCTTGTTCCGATCACTCAAATTCAATCCAATTTTCCAATCACCGACCACGAGCTTCCTATTGGTGAACTGATCAGTCAGCAGAGGGAAGCACAGCATTGGCACCCCAGACCAAATGCTTTCCAATATTGAGTTCCACCCACAATGGGTCAAGAACCCGCCTATTGCTGGGTGGCTCAACACTGCATTTTGACTGCACCAAGGTATTATGATTGCCCGGTCGCCGAGCTCTTGCTTGAATCCATCAGGCAGTGGATCGATGTCTTCGGAGCTCACGATGTCGGTCCGGAGCACCCAGACGAAGTCGACCTTGCTGAGCAAGAGCCCATGGGCAATCTCCTCCAGGTCTGGCCTCGACAAATGGGCATAGCTCCCGAACGACACGTACAGGACCGAGCCTGGGGGCTTGGTGTCGAGCCACTGTGAACAGTCTGACTCGGGCCACAGGCTCGTGGCCACGTCGCTTCTGGTGAAGCCCTCCGGGAACACGGGCCCGATCGAGTAGAAGGGCTTCTGCTCCTGCAGGGCCGCCACGGTGCCGGGCTCGAGCTCTTGGACGGTGTTGCAGAGGATGAAATCCACTGCCTTGACGTCCTGGAAGGCGTTGAAGATGATCTGGTGACAGGCAGATGACGTGTCGCTCTCCTGGAGATACGACGTCATGTCCTTTGGCTGTAGGGGCGGCACTCCTGGGATGTAATCTATCGGGTCCTCACGACAATCTGATCAGGTAAAAGCTTTCAAATTCAGATCTGTTGACGTTGGAACATGCACATGCACGTGAGATCGAAAACATGGCAGAGATCTTAGCCATGCAAACGCGAAACGTGAATTTTTACCCTGGCAAGCGAAGTGGCCATTGATCCGAAGGAGATCCATGTGATAATACAACGTGAACACCAGCGCTGGCTCCGTCCAGAACGACACGTACAACAGCCCGAACTTCTCCGCCACCTTGGACGGCCACACGAAGAACGTGTCAGCGATCAAGAAGTCGGCCCCCTCGCCGGGCGTTGCGACGATGTTCCCCACGATCTCCTCCACGTGCGCCGAGAACACGTGCAGCAGCGACGCCATGAACTGGTCGTGGTTTAGCGACCGGTCGAACCCCACTGGCAAGCCGTCCGACACGGTGGTGTAACGTATGTCGAGCCCCGATCTGCGCACGTTGGCGAAGATGTCGTAGGGGCCATCGCCCTCGCCATCACCGTCTGGTTTCTGATCGAGGGCTTTGACGGTATGGTGGTGGATGGATTGCGTGTTGATGAAGGTGACGGCGAAGCCCCTCGACGCGAGCTTGATGGCCAGGTGCACCGACGGGTTGACGTGGCCCTGGAGAGGGTAAGGAATGATGATGGCGTGAGGCTTTCTATGGTTGCCTGCCATGCCGTTTCTAAAGCAAGAAAGAATTACAGCAAGTGTATGTGTTTGGATGCGCATGTGCACAAGTGCATTTTAAGGAAGTTTTGAGGACGATTGAGGTTTTTTACAGCCGAAGGTTTCGGCTCATTTTCGGCTCGCTCGCTTGTTTCCATTTGAGGACAGGAAATCTGCGGGCATTCGCTCGCGACTCCCGGCACGCCATACAATTTCCCCAAAGAGGGTTTGACCCAAAATTTTCATGCATGACTTGACGTTCCGAGCTTCGTATCGGATGAGAGAGGTCCGGAGCGATTTATAAATAAGCACCCAGATGTCATCACCTCGTGTGGCTACTCGAATACTCCTTTAGAGAACTTGGTCCACGTAGAATGGATTGGGTCGTTGTAACTTATATATGATATTAGAGCAAGACCTCGAGCAAGACCTCGCCAGTAGGAGTTTGGTTTGTGGATAAAGTGGGCCCATACTTTATCTAGCCAGGGATTGATTGCCAGGGTGGGAGGAATTAGACAAGATTTGGAGGATGTTGGAGGGGGTGGGAATGAACCGTATGAGTTATGTATGGACGGGGGAATATCACTGATTGATACGGGCCAAAGCTGCCATCATTTCTAAGATACTAGATTGGCAGTCGTCGAGAGGCCAGTGCAGCAAAGCAAGGATCGGGCCAGGGGTGTTTCCAAATTTGGTTACAAATTCCCCCCGTGGTTAACCCTTCCGTTTTATTTATGTGGAACGGGGGCTCCAATAACCATGGCCTTTGTTTAAGGTCCTTAGACTGGACCAATTGCCAGGTTGGGAGGAATTAGACAAGATTTGGAGGATGTTGGAGGGGGTGGGAATGAACCGTATGAGTTATGTATGGATGGGGGAATATCATTGATGAGGACTTTAACTCTTCGTATGGGAGAGTTTGTGATATCTTAAGACCCCATGTTGGATGGAAGAGACCCCGTCGAGTTATCAATGAGTAAGCATCCATCCTTGATTAGTCATCCCCTTATATATTTAATCATATGGAATGAGCTGAGTTGTTATGTAATTATCCATCTCCCCCTATATGTTTATGGAATTTAATGTATATAAGTGTACTTGGGAATTTATTTAGATATTTAGTCATCTTCATATATATCAAGGGATTCATTTCATGATGTAGATTATCACGTGGTTCAAGTTCGGACTTCCAAAGGTCAATTGATAGCAAGAAGAGGCATATGTAATTTAGTCGTCAGAGTCAGTCATGTCTCAACATGGGATTCATGTGAGATCCACTTGATTAAAGAGATCCCAATAGATTAATTCATACAAAGCAGGAATTACACCGTAAGTTTTGATAATTTAGAAGTTGTAGCATGGATGAAAATTGTCCATAATATACATAGATGTGATGCAAGTGAAAGCTTGAAAATTCAATATAAACAAATTATACATCCATTATAATGAAAGAAACATATATACATTGTCCGGTGGCTTGTCAAGGTGTTAGTGCAATTAAAACTAGGGATTTGCATTATATCAACTAAATCAGTCACGGCCTCTTTCATAGTTTATTTATTTATTTTTGGTAAAAACTCTTTTATAGTTTATTGATATAGCGATGGTGCACAAAAAGGGAAAATTATCTAAAAAATCATAAATCTATTATACTTTTACCAGTTTAGTATTAAATTATTTGATTTTGTTAATTAAGTTGAGTACTATATTATTTGATTCTGTTAATTAGGTTCCCAACCTTTCCACGTTTTACCAATTTTAACCAGAAATCACTAATGTGGATGCTAGCTATCTTATATGATACAACGTTGACGTAACTAATTTTTAATAATATTTTAATATTTTTTGATTATTATTTATTTTGTTTTTCATTTTTTCTTCTTTTTTTTTTCCTTTTTTGGGGGGGGTGATGTCGGGCCCTCATTGACCGCATGTAAGGGCTGGGATGTCCTCACCCATTGCTAGTGAGGTGGACCAGATTTGGGCAAGGGCTGTGACCATCATTTGTGGCCGGTGAGAGCATTGTGGCCTTGCCAACGAGAAGAAAAAGAGAAGAAAAGAATAATAAATAAATAATTTGAATTAATATAAAAATTGAACAAAAAAATTGTGCATGTCAATGCCACCCATATTACATAGTATGTAGAACGGATGACATTCATGTCAACAATTTTTTCCCAAAATTAGCAAGATTAATTCAATTGATAAAATGTAAAAATGTTTATGATTCAATTGGCAAAATTAAAATATTTATAACTATATTGGTAAGAGCATAGTAGGTTTAAGACTTTTTGGACAATTTTTCAGAAGACACTTCTTGACTTTTAGATGGTTGGTGTTTTTTTTGGGGGGGAGATTTTATATGTTCATTTGTCTTTTGTCCATACTTCATTCTCATTTACAAACTTCATCACATGTGAGGAGACTCCCCCATTTGCGGGGAAATTGTCTAACCAATCTCAAATTATTGTACGGATGTCAATTTAGTTATAATTTTTTTTTTTAATTTTATCAATGTTGTCCTAAACATATATGCACCAATTTAGTTATTAACTAACTTTCGCTAGAGATCTCTGACTTAATGTACGGACAATCGATAATGAATGGACTGTTATGCTAGCAATTTTTGACAAAAATTATGTAAAAATGACTAAATTAGATTTTCGCACAAAAATTTATGATTAAGTTAAAAAGTTCATGACTGAATTGACATTTCATATGATAAGTTTAGGGAGAATAAGATACTTTTTCCCTTCTACATTGCGTATGTAATGCATTAGAAGATGTCAAACGGGCCAATAACCCAAAAGACCCGTCAATAGCCCAATTTTCGGTCAATATGGTACATATACCCACCCCGCACTCAATGAGGAAAATGAAATGAAGAGAATATCCATGGCACCTCCCGTTTTAAAAGAGGGTAGATAGTTTGGTACAACCAACCTGCCCTAAATAATTTGTGGACCTAAGTTTTTCTGAATATTACTTCCTCTCTTTTCCCCTTATTTTATATTTCTAATTGAAAGATACGTATTTATCAATTTCCTATTCATTGTAATCAATGTCATTTTTATGATATACAAACAAATCCTTTTTATCCTACGTGATTTTTCGTATTTACTTTAATTTTCATTTTGCCTATCTCAATATGCGTCAACTTTTAAAAAATCTCTAAAATTAGGTTTATTTAATCAGGTTTCCAATTGCGCCCGAAGTCGGATCTTGGAATTGTATGGACGTTAACCCTAAGCTAAGGACCTAAATTATCTAAATAAATACAACAAGACGACCTAGGATTACTCGCTCTTCGTTAGGTGTCGAATTTGACAAATCCAAGGTTCCTTCCCGCGGCAAGTGCTCGTTGACGGGGCCCCCAAAAAAACCGCGTGGTCGTACCCGCGTATCGAGATCCGCCACGTGGAATTTCCACGCAAGACATCCGCCACGGCGGCGACCTCGTCCGGCCGCAGGCGCAGCTGGAAAAACGTTTTCCCTCGAGAACCACGACGCTTTCCACCTTCTTCACGTTGAAGAATTGAAGTTCATCGGTTCTTCTGATCCCGCGAAATCCTTCCTCCCATGGATTCTCCGAGCACCTTCGGGCTCCTCAACCGTTGAGGCGCCGCCGCCGCCGCGGCGATAGTTTTGAGAAGCTGGCGGACCGGGCGATGGCGTCGATCGCCGCCGCGGCCTCGTCGCTGATGAACGGCGAGCGGGCGGTGGTGCTGCTCTTCGTGCTGCGCGTCCTCGCCTCTCTCCCTCCCTGCCTCCTCTCCCACGGCCTCGCTCTCTGCTCCCTCGCCGCCGCCGCCTTCCACGTCGAGATTCGCGTCGAGAACTCCTCTTCCCTCCTCCGATTTAAGACCAGGTAAAAATTCTTGGCGGCCCTCTCGAATGTTTTGATTTTTTCCCGTTCTCTCAATTCAAAATGAAATTTTTTTTTTCTCGGATGTGATGTTCTTGCACTTCAATTTTGCTCTGTGCGGTTTCTGTGGTTTAACTTGGATCAAATTTCAGTTGAAGAAATTCTTACCTTTTACCAAAAAAAAAAAAAAAAATTTCAGTTGAAGATTTCTGGACTTACATTTACTACAGTCCTTATCGTTGTGTCATTCTGTTGAAGCTTAGGCTACTGAAATCGTTATGCAGTCGGAATTGCGAGTGATGACTGGCTTGCACTTGCCTTGCGTTTCTCATTTGCCTAGAAGTGTGATTAAATTCTGCTATAAGATGCTTTAGTTGTGTTAAGCTCCATTTGCAAAATCAATTGATTACAAATTGAGTTGAAATCTTCAATTGGGAGCAGCCGAGACAGCACCAGTCATAAGCTTATAATGGGAGTTTTGCTTGCCCTTTGTTTTTGACAACTGAGTCGTGAAGTAGTCGGAATGCAATTGATGAATGGCTTGGCTTTGTGTTTTATTTCAGGCCTGGTGCCTCATCTGGAATATTCTTTGCGGCAGTTACTCTTCCTACTGTTTTGATCTCAAAGTTGATACAGCTATCTAGAGCAGTCTCACCCCACCAAGTCAGCTATGAGGGTATGAGCATTGTATCACCGTAGCTTCTCTTTGCATTGTGAGACACGTAGCACACATTGCACGTTCCTTTTGTTATTAGCAGTGCTCTGGCACAATGCCCGATTCACCCTTATACTCAATGACTGCTGAGAAGTGACAAGTAAAGTAATCATTAAACTCTTCTGTTTTGTTGCAGATTTTGAATATTTGAAAATGCTGTACTGGGCTGCATCTGTTAGCTCCTTTGGTGTGCTTGTTTTTCTTTATTCAGCTCTGCAGCATTCACCTGACAAGGCCTATCCCCCTTCATCAAATATCCAGTCTAATTCATGGCTCATGTCATGTTGCATTGGCCTCTATGCTGCATTATGTTGTGTCTCCCTTGCCATTATGTCTAACTTCGGTAAGTATCTCATCAAAGATCTCCCTCAACCTCTCATTCTTAGCTGTTGTTCAATTTTCAGAAGATCATTTTATGGGTACTAATTCTTTTAAGCATACCTGTATGGCCTTTAACATAAGCGCTGAAGAATCATATTCATAGTACTACCTGAGTTGGCGTGTTTGAATAACTTAGGTTTAAATGTGGCATCTTTTAACTGATCAGCTACAGATGCTTAATGTTTCGATGCTTTCACGGTTCTTTTGCAGGTTTGCAACTTGCGTTCAACTTATTTTGGGTGGTCTGTCATGGATTTGCAGCTGTGAAGCTAATTCAGCATCTTCTGAATACTTTTCCATCCTGTGCTTCTGTTGGTATGCATTTTGTCTAGGCCTCTGGCAATCACCCTCAATGAATGAAATTTACATTTTTGTCTCTTAGTCGGCCCTAGCTTTGAAGACGGTCGAGGCTAGAATGTTAGAGCAGTACAGTTTAGTGGCTCAGTCACGGGCAGAGACCAACCCTGTGGATGCATCGTCATGGGAAATGGCTGGGGTAGAGTAGAGATGTCCTAAGATTTTATTGGTTTCAGTGAAATTTTTGTTTCTCTTCTTGAAGGTTTTAGTTCTGTTCCATCTTTTCAGGTGAAGCCCTTTTGTTGAGTGCCGGGATAGTTCTCTACTCTGGTGACATGCTAGCGTGTACATTCACAAAGGTTAGGATTCTTTTCTTACAAAGGTTTTTGAGCCTATGAAGAATGAGGATCTTTCTTTTGCCATTCTTGGTGACTTGCATGACTAGTATCAGATCATCAGTAACCACTTTACTTTCAACAGATTAATGAAAGATTTGTTCCATTCAATTTGGTTTCTCCATGGTATTCAACAAACAGAAGTGAGAGGAGCATAATCATCCAGGTATGATGATTGGGTGTTTGTGCGCCTCATAGTTTCTGGTCTGGAAAGATATTAATTGGAGATGTTCATAATGCAGAGTGTGCTACTTGCTCTTCTTGTTTTTCCACTTATTTTTAAATTGCTGCTGCGACTTTGGGAATGCCCTTCGACTATGACCTCTGATGCAAGGATGCTGAGTGAAGTTAGAAGATCTCTCTTGTTCTTTGGATCCCTTGCATGTATGTTGATTGTTATCGCCCCTTCTTGGATGCAGTTCGCTCGAGATTTTCAGTCACATCCTTTTTTATGGTAATAACTCTCTCATGTTGCAAGTCTCTTATGAGTTGCTGGAAGTGCTCTAAATTTTAAACAGCACAGTCTGGGTTTTATCTTTTCCTTTCTTCCATCCCCATTTGTAGACAACCCTTGCTTTTTTCAGGGGTTGGGGTCTTGATTCTAGACAGTGGCTGATCACTTTTAATGGTTTACACAGAATATAAATCACTCAGCTTCATCTCATGGCAATATGTTCTTATTCTTGAATGTTTTTGTGACTGCAGGGTCTTTTCATTTGTTTTTGGGGAACCAGTGAAAAGACTATCACTGTGTGTCTATTGGGTGTGTTTGATATATGCATCAGTTATCAAGTTTTACAACATTTCGAAGAATAGCAAGGTTGAAAGGATACTTCTCCGGAAATATTACCATCTAATGGCTGTTTCAATGTTTTCCCCTGCTCTTATCTTACAGGTGATTTGGCTTTGAAGCAGAATTTGTTGTCATTTTTACAGTAACCTCGTCATCTATGCAGTTTATTTTTCTCATACTTACTGATGACTTGACTGTTTCTTTCAGCCTGAGTTTCTTGATCTTGCATTTGGGGCAGCTTTGGCAGTTTTCCTGGTTATAGAAATAATCCGAGTAAGTGCATGAGATTTTGGACTCCATATTCTTGCCTGATCCTTGTCCTTTAGTGTATATTCCTTAACATATATCCAGTGGTGTATTAAAGCTTATGTCTGTAATCTGTATGATATGAAGCTGGAGACAGAGAGTGAGGATTCTCCTTTCAGTCATTTTGGCCATGTTTTAAAATTAATTATGTAAAGAAGACTGCACCTATTTTGTCTATGTGGTTCATCTGTTTCTGTTTTTAAAATTAATTGGTTGACCATAGTTTTGCAAATGTATATATAATTTTCTACAGCCTCTTTCCACAGAGTTGCAATAACTTTTTAGACCCTGCTTTCTACAGCCTATTCTGTCTATGTACATCTTATGGTTCATCAGTTTCTGTTTATAAAATTAATTGGTTGCCCATAGTTTTGCAAATGTTTATATAATTTTCTACAGCCTCTTTCTATGGAGTTGCAATAACTTTTTAGACCCTGCTTTCTACAGCCTATTCTGTTGATCTAAATCTTATGGTTCATCTGTTTCTGTTTTAAAATTAATTGGTTGACCATCGTTTTGCAGATGTGTATATAATTTTCGACAGCCTCTTTCTACGGAGTTGCAATAACTTTTTAGACCCTGCTTTCTTATTCAGGTTTGGAGAATATGGCCTTTGGGAAAACTTGTTCATCAGTTCATGAATGCTTTCACTGACCACCGTGACTCTGATCTCCTTATTGTCAGGTGCAATTTCCTTAAAGCTTAAATTCACGGTTCTGTAATATAATAGAGGTAACTTTATCTAATTTTTTTTTATTTGTCTGTAATTAGCCATTTTTCACTATTATTGGGTTGCGCTCTACCCATGTGGCTGTCTTTTGGATACAATGATCGCCCACTTGCTCCTTTTGCTGGAATTTTGAGCCTTGGAATTGGAGATACCATGGTGAGGACATATTACTTTGTATTTGTTAATCATGTATTATTTCCTTGTCCTCTTATTATAAGAAATCTACTTGATTTTGAATTTCCAGTATAATTAATTTCTTCCTCATCATGGAAGACATATTAGCTTAATCACCAGGTAAAGCCTGCTGAAATTAGTCATAAGGGTCAAGACTGAACTAAAAGCATGAGATCTTGCAAATTAAAAATCTAGAACTGAATGAACTGAGTAAATTTGCTGCATAAGTGATGGTAACAGACAGATCCTAAGAACCTATTTTTCCTTTTTTCATCCATTAGACAATCTTCATGAATTGTGTAATAAGGGCAGATGTGGAAACATGTATGTTTAGAATTTATCCAGTGCTGGAATTTACCGTCTTTTTGCTACTTGGCATTCTGCATTTTGGCTATCCAATTCATTTTACAATTATATTCAGGCATCATTGGTTGGTCACAAGTATGGGGTTCTCAGGTGGAGTAAAACTGGCAGTAAGTATCCTTATTAGTTTGGTTGCTGGCTCCTTGTTGAGGTAACTGATGCATGAAACCTACTGTTTATTCAGAGAAAACAATTGAGGGTACTGCAGCTGGTATAACTTCTGTCCTGGTTGCATGTTCTGCTCTCCTTCCACTTTTGGCATCGACGGGTTATGTTATGACACAGGTCTCTCTCTCTCTCTCTCTCTCTCTCTGGGTTTGTATGCATGTGTGCTTGTGTGTGCCCTTGTGACAAAGTGCGCAGTGCACACAGATGGATGGCTCTGCAAATACAGAGACAGCGTGCCTTCTGTTTTCTGTGCCTTATAATTACTGGCTAGGGAAGGGTTAGAAGACTTTTCAGCTTTGAATGATCTTTAGAAGTATAATGTTCAGTAGAGTGGTAATTCTTTTACATACCCATAAGAATCAGCATGCAAAGTCCATGTGACTGGAGCCATGTGTTCTGCATATGGGTATGATTGTCACTGCTGAGAGAATTTTGCTGTTTGCTGGGAGATTTTTGAGTTTATGATATCTTCTGGGTTTCTGCCTTCTTGGTACTAAGTAGCAATGAAGTTGTGCTTCATCTCTGATGTAAGTTTTCCAAATTTGTGCAGCACTGGTTCTCTCTTCTCCTGGCCGTAACTGCAAGTGGTTTGTTGGAGGCCTACACGGCACAATTGGACAACGCATTCATCCCATTAGTCTTCTATAGTCTCCTCTGTTTGTAGATGCAGCTTTTTATCTCCTTTCAGAAAGATGCACGATGAAAGCAGTGTGCTTGAGGTCGGGCAGGTAATTTGTAGATACTCAACACCTCTCTTAGGTAGATACTAGTAATACTAACAATTCATACAGGTCATGAATCGCAATCAGGTCCCTTAGATAGGTTTCAAACTAAAAAAACATTATTTACACTGAGAGCATCCATACAAGATTGAATACCCGCATTTGGAGAAGTGAAGCATTGGAGAGGGCATTCATTCTTTCGGACTTTTAGAGACGTGCGAGGATTCTTCTTTTATTCTTTGTGCATTGGCTATAGGGAATCTGATGTAAAACTCCTGCGTCATATGATGTTGAAATAAGAAATAAATAGATGATACATTTGCCTTCTCACTGTTCTTCCTGTTCTGTGTTCCTCATATCTGATATCGGTATCTTACCTTATGGCCATCTCCTGACTCTCTGGATTATCGTCATTATAGTATACTACAGCATCCAAGGGATGTACGAGCATAACTATAAGACTAAATTACTTGAAATCAGCACAAAAGAAAAGATCAGAGTAGTAAAGGTCGATTGTTTCTGTGGCCGGCGAAATTGTAGTGGTTACGTGGACCAATTGCTCACTTGCCTTCGGGCTTTGACATGTCCAGGTCACATGCGCTTTTCTACTTTAGTCATGGAACGAACTTTAAGGTGGAGCCATCATGAACCCGAACCCAGACGGTGAGCCCCAACAGCTAAATTTGTGGGAAAATTCCAAATAACAGTTTAAAATGAATCTTTTGTCAAATAATGATATAAAGTATTTTTCATTTTTAAAAATAAAAGCCAAAATTGATGTTATTCAAATAACGGTTTAGAGTGGTTATATTAGTCTTAGAGTGGTTATATTAGTCTTAAATAAGGGCTTGACCTCACCAATTGTGGAGGACATTTTTGTCCTCTAATTTTTTATTTGCTTTCATTATTTTGTTTATTTATTCCCTTTTCTATTTTTTTATTCTAGAAAAAGAAACAAAGGCTATTTTTTTTTAAAAAAAAAAAAATAGGCAGACCCTGCCTATGGTTGCTACCCCATTGTTGGTGGGGCATCAACCATGGCTAGTAGGGTCGTTAGCGCCTCGGCGAGGGTTGGTAGGCCCTTGCTAGAATCAAGAGAGGGTGATGTCAACAAGCAAGAGGGTTGGGGTAGCCACTTGCCTGTGTTTTTTCTATTTAACTCATGCTTTCTTTTCTTTATTTTTAAAATTGGTATTCTTTTTCCCTATTTTTAGTTTGTCTTTTTATGGAAAAAAAAGAAAATAAAAAAGTTTCGAGGATGGAAATGCCCTCAATCAGCCAATGAGGTCAAGCCTACTTTTGAGATTAACCTGGTTATTTGAGACATTTATTTGAAACAAGATTCATTTTAAACATTTTCATTGAGAAAATTGAAAACATTTTGGACTTTTATTTGAAATTCCTCGAATTTTATGTAATCACTCGGCACCTTAGGAACTCAGCTGCAGTTCACCATGAGGTCACCTGAGCATAGCACAAGATGAACTCTCAATGGTTCATAATTTGTACTTGATTTGCAACATTCATTTACTTTCCAAAAACTTGCAAGTTTGGGATGATTGCCAAGTATGGAACGATGACGACGACGACGACATAGCGATGGCCAATGACGGGTCACACCCGTGAATTGATCTCTTTCCTAGCTCTCAATCCAAAAGAAAAAAGCAATTGAAGTGACCGATGTGATAGATACAGTATCAATCGAAAAGGACTTGATATTTCCTTCTCTTACTGAATAAGGGAAGTCATTAACATCACTGAGGTAAAACTTTTGATTCTCTTTCCCGTTCTGTCTCCAGTCGTGTCGGACTTTTGAGGAGATCTAAGCTGTGCTACGATGACAACACTCGAGTCGCTTGGCAACTAGGGCTATCGTCGTCACGAGGCCAATGGCCCCCCCGTGCCTTCCAAAGCAAATGAAGCGTTAGAATCATCAGTGTTGTACGTTGTGCCGTGAGCTGTGAGTCCCCATCCACGTTGGCGTGATTGATGTTCTAACTTCCCTCTCTCTCTACCCTTCTCTGATTGGCTGGTTATCAGCCGTACATTGCACTGTCCTTGTCGATTGAGCTACTGATTAATTGACTCACCTCAATCAAAAGAGGTACAGCATAAATAATTTATGAATTTTGACTTAATATACATCATTCATGATCTTTTAATTTATTTAACGTCGTCTCTAAATTTGATCAATATCCTTCAGGAATTTTTAATTTATTAAATTTGATCCATACACTATTGGTATAAATTATATGAAAAGTTTATAGATTACATTGAATATTAAACAGAAATTCAAGAACTGTATTAAAAAATCTAAAGGGGAGATATTGTACATTAGACCGATGTTTGAAGATTACATTAAACAAATTAAAAGTTCAAGCGTTATATATTAGATTAAAGTTCATAGAACATTTATGTTATTTTCTTCAAGCAAAACGAATGCTTCTCTTTTCTAAAATAGAAATTGGTCGTCTTGAAGGATGAAATTGAAACCCTTTTCATTTATTCTCATTTTATTTTTATCTGTATATACATTGGGCGCAGGTGGGAATTCATCATAGGAGGTGCCCCCAAAACCGGCGTGATTGATGTTCGTAGGAACATAGTACAGATTAGACACTATCCTCCCGATCGATTTTGTGTCAGGCACTAATCTCTTAAAGGGCCATTCGACCATCCCCATGCTCGTCTGTCTGCCCTTTTGGCAAAACCCCCTGCGAATCTCTGCATTGCATTCACACCCCACTTCGCATCTACATTCCAATTTTTTGATTTTCGAAAGAGCTAACATTAATCAATCTAGGGTTTCTCCATATAATCCTATAATGGAAACCACCTTGAACAAATTTGAGCTTGAGCTTTTCATGGAGTACCTTTGATCCTTTTCTTAGCATTGGAACAGAACAGGAATCCTTATCGAGCTTTCTAGGTCGCAAATATCTCGGTTCTTAGTTTATTTCTTTGTCGAGCATAAAGTTGAATATCCTTCCCTTTCAAGGCCGGTGGGTCGAGCGAGTGCCTATGCCTCTCGGGCGCATGTCGTGACCGACCATTGACATTTCCATACAAAACAAGAATCTCCCTTTCCAGCTGAAACCAACATTGATCGAAGTGGATAAAATTTTGAGAGAAACTCGGCACGTTCTTGCACATGAAATGGTACTTGTTCTTATCTGGAACGATAGGAAAGATCTGATCAAGCCCATCCATTCCTCATAAACCCCACCCGCGTGGGGTCCCCAAAAAACAAAACGGATTGACGGGGAAAACTAAACGAAAAGAAATTCAGCAGAAGAAACCCTTCGACTGCCCCATCCCATGTGTGTAGAAATGGAGCCATGTACGCATCCTTTGCACTCATCTCGTGTCTCGCATTCAATCGACCGTCTTCATTTCTAATGCAACTTTTCTCTGAAAAAAGGCGAAAAAAGTGCTTCGGGCCTCTGATCGATGGGGCATACCATATCAACAATCAGTTGCGCAGGATCAGTGACGCATAATAATAGAATTCTCGGATCGCATGTGGCGGCCAATTCATAAATTGCGGCAGTGCTCGAAGATGAACAACATGATGTCCCAAGAGAAAGTGGTCCAATTTTTCCGATAATGTCTTGGGGCTCTTTTTCCTTCGATCCGTGTGGTTTCCTTTTCATCGAATCGAGACCCCCACGCCGGCCCCCGGAAATTTCTCTGACGACAGCCAGGCGAGGGGCCCCACGACGGGCGTCCACGTCAGACGATTCACCTTTTCTGCTCTTTTTCGTCGTCCAGCTCATGCGCGTGTGCTTACGTGGACTAAAAAGCGCTTACGACCCAATAATATAAAGTGGGAAATAAATGATTCCGGGCGTCGAAGGCATTATGGGAGGTGGGGTCCCCCCATGACAACTCCTGAAGACATCGTCTCAGAGAACTGCCCCCTTCTCTTTCCTCCAAAATATCACCACAATCAATGCGGTAGACCCTTCGAAATCGACGGCAGATAAATTTCCAAAACATTATTGTCTTTTGTTTTTATCTTTTTAGCCCCAGATTTCGAAATGATTTTGTTAGAAAGTGTCACCCACTACACTTGTTGAATATGTCATATTTAATTATTAAACCAAACTTTCTTATGAAAATCTTAGTTTTTAGAATAGTCACCACTGATTTTATAAAGTCTCATATTATATTAAGTTTTGCTCATTTTTATGTGTGTGTCTACCTCTATTAATCAAATTCCATGTGTTACTTCTGATCCGAGTAAATGTTGCCTATGGGATTAAAATATCTTGCAATGCTTGATAATGGGTTACATATTCTTTATATATGTATGGTCTCCCTCAACCCATTAACTTAAAATTAGGTTAAGAATGGCATGAGCCAACAATTTAAGCTCTTAAATGAATACGTAATTTAATATTTCAATATTTTAACATATGCAAGAAATTAAGAATGACACGTGGAATTTGACTAACATAAAGAGATGCACACGTGAAGAGGGCAAAATTTGGCTCTAATATTATATGCAATATTGTAAGGCTACTATCAATTGTTCTAAATATTTAAGTGGTTAGATGAAAATGCGATTTAATATATAAATATTATAATACAAATCCAAAGGTCTCTCATACCCAAGTCTCGGAATGCACCCAAACAATCCTCACATGGTGTTTCACTCCATATCTCTAGTGTACTCTCAAACTCTCAAATAAAAAGCCTAGAGACACCCTCAGGAGGCTATGATGGGTAATCTACCTTTTTTTTTACTCTCTCGAAAAGGTCTTCAACTAGGCCAAAATGTCATCGATGTTTGGGTGCCTGGTACCATTGGGTTGGAACCCCCGGTGCCCCAAAGTCGGCATCCTAGGCACCGTCGGGTGCCGGGCAAGTGGCTAAAGTTCCGAGGCCAAACCTAGCTTCTGCCGGAGTATCGACCATTGCCTGGGCTTGCCCGCTTGAGTGCTCTTTTGCATTCGAGAGCCCCACTAACTCCACCTCATGCCTATCCATTTTTTAATTTCGTTTCTTGCTTTAAATGTTAGCCAAAACTCGAAACATATTTTAACAGCACCAAATGCTAAGAAGGAATAATTTTTTCGTACAAGTCCAGCGAGAAAGGATTTGGATCCTTCTATAAGTCCAAACGGATCCAATGCATCCACCACAACAAAAGTAGACCCATCATCCAAAAATCAAATCTAAATATATGTAACTTTTGTATATAATTTTCTTTTAACTCCTTCAATCTCACTCGTTAGATCTCTCCAATATGATGTGGCGACAGTGACATCTGAAATGAATAAGTTCACTGCCTACCTACTTTCTAAATATCTTATGCTTTCAATAGGAAAGAAGCGTACGTGCTCATAGCACGGCATTACAAAAACCGTATACAGAGAAACACGGAAGCTGTACTTCGTCCATAACACATCAAACATGAAAGGCCATATATTTTCTCGCAATCTGATTGGACACCGTCGTGCCACATTATCCACAAGTTGATAATATTTTCTATTTTCCTAATTCCTGTTCTTCTTCTTCTTGACAAATACCATTAGTTGCCCCTGTGCAACATGCAGCTTCTGTCACTAATATATAATTACAATTGATAATATGTGGTTTGCACCTTGAGTTTGTGGCTACTATACTAACCCCTTTGCATAAATTAGTCGACAAAATATACAAATAAGGAGTTGGTACCGCGAGATTTTGTGAGATCACCATCAATTATTTTAAAGGTTCAAGTTATTTAATGAAGGATTACACATAGGCTAGGTTTTGGTCTAACACTAGAGCATGGAAATATGACATAAGGAAGGCATATAGGGTCTTGGTCCTAGTATACTTTCCTGGATCTCCACGTAAGTAATTACCGGTGTGTATTCTATCTTTGCATTAGCATATGCATTTTCATTACATTTTATTGCATTTTAAAATATGGGAATTGGACTTTTGACCAAAAAGAAATATATTTGGGTCTTGGACTCATTGAGATCCATATTCCCAACAAAAACAGTCATTGTATTGCATTTACATAGTCTAAATTCAGGTGTCTTTCATCTTCCAATGAAACCTCTTCGAGCTCTCATTTAGAGAGGGGTATCCATATTCCCAACGAAAATAGCCATTGTATTGCATTTGCATATGCTAAATTTAGGTGTCTTTCATCTTCCATTGAAACCTCTTCAAGCTCTCATTTAGAGAGGGGTATCCATATTCCCAATAAAAACAGTTAATATTGCATTTGCATAGTCGGGATTTAGGTATCTTTCATCTTTCAATGAAACCTCTTTGAGCTCTCTTTCAAAGAGGGATTACCGTTGACAACTAAATTTTGGCGATCCTATTCATTACCTAGAAAACTTAAGGATCCACCTTGACCCTTAACAAAAATATTGTTTAATTACATTTGCATATTAGGAGCATTGTCATTTAGTAGTAATAAGCCCACATAAACTGCATTATAATTGAATTGAGTTAAGCAATGATGCTATGAGATTAATTGGATTATCTGAACTAAGTCTCAGAGAATACAAAATTCGGCCCCTAGGAGCCAAAATTTCACATATGGGATGTACGTGAGGGAAGTCAAATTATGAAAGATCGTGTTCTTTGCTTAGACTGGAGAACAATAAAGTATATTGAGCTCAAAAATTTGATTATTGGATAGGAAACAAAGGAGATATCTTATTTTCCTATCTTGAATATATCATACAATTCCTTCATTTCAATTCAGGAAAATATCTGAAGAAAAGCCCTAACCTGTGTTGTTTCTTCTTCATCAAATTGAAACCCATGCTGCCCCGATAATATTTCCGATGACAGCTAGGGTCGAGTGGCCTCGCAATGAGCATCCACGTCAGACAACTGAGTTTTCTCTTCGCTATTCATCTCTTTTCATTGTCCAGCTTACGCGCACGTGCTTTACATGGACTAAAACGTGCTTATGTCCCAATGATTCTCATGATATAAAGTCGGAAAGTGTGACCAAAACATGGAAAAAAGAGGTCGGAGTGGGGTCCCCTTGAAATGTCTTGTGAATATGGTTGGAGAGCTGCCCTTCTTTCCTCCAAAATATCATGATAAGTAATGAGGTAGACCGAGCGAAATCGACGGCGAATAAATCTCAAAGATTTATGTTTGTCTTTGTTTTTGAAATCAGAGACACGTAAGCCTTAGATTCGAAATGATTTTGTTAGAAAGTGTCACCTAAAACACTTGTTCTGCTTTCCAGTACGTTAATTTCTGTTATGTATGTGTAATAATACTTTAAAAATCGAATATTTTTCTCATGGAATATGCTTATCAAGTCCCTTTCAGGCATTAATATGTCTTGAAAGCAAGTACGCATCTTCTACTTGCAAAGATATTTAGTGCAACAGAGTTATATCACATGGTTACGACAGAGAGATAAGCCCTTTGTCTGTTGACCACTTTTCCACAAATACCCATGTTGCGAAAAGATAGAAGGCGTAGATTTTATTTGATGATTATTAAGTAACGTATTAATCAAGGATATTCACAATCAAATAAAAGATATGTACAATATTGATAGATAAAGAGAGAAAGAAGAGAAATATTTAAATTATTTCTAACATAGGTAAAATATCTTAGAGATAAATCTCTAACATTCCCTCGAACTTTATATGTATAGAAGATGTCAACTTGAGTTTAAATAAATGAATTGAAAAATGCCCTAGTGGATCCTCGAAACGATTCGATATGCTGAAGAGGGATGCTATGCAAGCTAAACAACAGGAGGCTACTGTTGTGCAGAAGCCTGTCGTGGCCCCTAATGTGCTTCATATGAGGGAGGCAAGCTCGATGGTGGTTTTCGTTTTTTGACAAAAAAGCCGCTGGTAGATATGATTTTTTAAGTTAACATATAAATGATATATACAATTAAAGGAAAACATATGCTCAACCTTGAGAGATGAGACAAAATAAGAAAAATATGATAATTATCTCTAATAGAGAAAAATATCTTCAAAAATATCTCTTATTGGTATGATGATATAAATGAAAGTGTTCTTTTCAGTCTTGTCATAAGACTGTTGCATTTGCGAAGTTCAGTCGACAAGGAATGTCCAATTTCCGTGACAAACCGGATGGTGGGACCTAGCTTAATGACATCGTGCAGACATCTTACTATATTGCATAAACATAATTGTCTAAACGAGGCTAAACCTTTGGTACACTTGATAATCTAACTATGTGTGAGAAAAATATCGACAGGTGGATATTGAAAGATAGAAACAAGCCAGTCCATATATTCAAATATTTATCCATTTCTTCCCAAAGAATGAAGTATCCCAAATTTTTGAATACCCAACTACTTAAATTGAGGGCGATAATTCCCTAGTCTTGTTACACGAATAGTTACTAAAATATATTTGTCCGTGCCCTTGATAGTTGGTGCTGCCCCCAAAGCCAGAGAGATTATATTTGCCGAATAAGAAGCGAGTTAAAATCGAAGACAGCAACCTAAATATGGTAACATTATATTCTTGATAGTGTGCACCGCGGTTCTTCACATAATAAGGTGCTTCAAAAGTTCAAACAAAGAGTGAAAACTCACTCCATTCTTCTTAAAAAAGAACATGCTCTTTCTAGAATATTTCATTTTCTATCGATCAGCCCGTGTAATAATTTCCTAGATTTGGTTGACATATAGCTGTAGGTTTGCCTAGATTCAGGTAGACACATCAATCTCAATCGAAGGTCAACATACCTCTCATATCAATCTCGATCTGAAGTTTCGAGAGAGACGACGTAGCAAGACTGGGCAACGACAGATAGGCTGATTATTGATGAAGCAGCGTCAACACTGGACTACAGGCGGAGCTGCGGTGAGGTTGCGGCTACTGGCAATCAGCGAGGGAGAGGAGAGAGAGAGAGAGAGAGAAGAAGGGGCGAGAGAAGAAATAAGTACTTTAGTGTCTTGGAGGGTTTTTTGTGTATTACTCACCTAGATATTGTCACAAATAAGAGCTTGGTAGAAGAACTTTACTTCAATGCAGGCTGACCTATATGTATATATATGATGTTTCAGTTATTGATCGGCAAAATTGAGGATAGACCCGAGGACAATTTTTAAGATGAGTCGCTAATTATATGGTTTGCACAATCCCCGCAATAAGATGAGAAGTTCCATTTATAACTACTTATGTAGAAAAAGATATAAATTCAATAAATATGCAAAAGAAGGTTCCCGAGAAAAGAGAGATCTTAAGAACTTTTATATGATACACTCACAAGTAAAACATTATAACACAATTAGCATTCCGATGCCGACACATATGCACTGTTCCCCATTGAGAATTGTCAATTGAATTCTCATTTCATGACTACGTGTTTAAAGGATATGGACGCAGACTTTATTGAATCCGATCTTTTTTCTTGTTTTTCGTCAAAAGAATCCGATTTTCGAATGTCCCAGAAGTCCACATGGCAAAATGGGGATGGTTTGGAAAGGCCGAGTAGGTCGGGGAGGCATCCAGGACCCCGCCACGTAAGAAGCAGCCCTGGCCTTTCGACACCAGCATGTAAAGCTGCTAATCGCTCGTCCACACGAAGGAATTGTTACGTTCGAGTCGGCTGGTGATGAGAAATTAGAGCGATTTTGGGGCCAGAAATTGCATGCATGCCCGGATACATGCAGACATGCAAATGCAGGGCATGTATGCATTGCATTTGCTTTCCCTTTAACTCTCACGACAGTCTCTCTCTCTCTCTCTCTCTCTCTGAAACTTCATGGTAAAGTCATTCATACTGAGCAGGACCATAGGCAGGCGAGCCACACAAGTTTGTCAGAGAATTGTCCTCTCGATTTACCTATCTGGAAACTTCTTTGTCCCCTCTGAACGTGCGAAATCAAATCACCTGCCACTATGCAATCAAAAAGACTATACTCATTGAATTAGTCTGAGACGCACCACATGCATCGAGCTCAGCTTCTTCTGTGTGACGCACATTTTCAGCGTCGATCTCACTTCCAACAGCATTTTTTAAGAGCTTGCATCAACATGTGTATCAGGTGACGCCGTGTATGAATTGATATGTTCATATACAATGCACATAAAATGATATGTTCATATACAATGTACGCATATTTTTGAACTTGAATCTTGGTCCCCGTGTTTCTTCTGTTTGCTTAAATAGGCTATGCACGGATAGTTCACAGACTTCTGTCAGCCGTCGTTGTGCATGAAAGTATTGACTTTCACGCGTTTTTCCAAAACCTATTTTGGAACACATACTTGTTGTAATAGCTTCCTGTGTGTGACTAACATTTTCAGCATCGATCTTACTTCCAATGGAATTTTTGCAAAACTCTTATCTACATGCGTGTCGGGCAACGATGCACTTAAAATGATATGTTCATATACAATGCATGCGTGGTTTTTAACCTAAATCTCGTTCCCCGTGTTTCTCCTGTTTACTCAAATAGACTATGCACGAATAGTTCATAGACTTTTGTCGGTGGTCGGTGGGCATTGCGCGTGAAGGTATTGGCTTTCATGCGTTTTTCCAAAACCTACTTTGGAACACGTACTTGTTGTAATAGCTTAAAATCAGAGATGAATCGAGAGAAATATGAATGCGGGTTATATGCATACATATCACCGGTTCTTTCGTCCAGCGTCTCTCCTTGTTCATCTACTCATTGCCAAACAAAATGGAAGGAAAATAACATTGGATTGTTATAACTAACCACGTTTGTGGAAGGACTACATTTTTACTCACTAATATCAACATCTAGTGCCAACGATAAAACTGCTACAGATGTGACTATTTGTTAGAGCTAGATTTATCACCTAGAGAATGGGTGAATAGATGATAATGTGAAATTAAAACAAAATTAAGATAATATTGCAGTAGGACAACATCTGGTAACAAATTGTGCAGTGTTTAAATCTTATTGATATGCAATAATCTATAACAAAATATAAATAAGAGTTTAAGAGATAGAAAAATTGCACACAACAAATTTATAGTGCTTTGGCTTTGACTAGCTTGCATTCACTCTCTTGCGCTAACAACTTATTGGTTAGATTCCATTATGGTCAATCAATTAGAGTTTACAAGAACTGAGTATTCACTACTTAAGCTAGTGTGAAAGAATATTTGATCTCACACTCTCGACCTCTAAGAGATTATAACGAGCAGCTCATAAAAGATGAAAGTATTTAGGATAAGACTTGTTGAACTTGTGGAATTTAGAACTTCAGTACTCTCTTGGCATCCTTCGGCATTACAACTTCCTTTTATACTCCTTAGTGTCTAAGCTGACCGTTGGACCCAAGCTTTGAGGATCATTCAACCAATCAACCCGTTGGACTTGAATGTTGAAGAAGATCCAATTGCTTCTAGATTGCTGAGAATGAAGTTCCTCAAAAGATCTACCACCCATACAACAAATAGGGTTTCATAAGTTGAGTCCTCCATTTGGAGAACATTTCATCTTCAAGTAGTTGTCCCGTTGATGGATTGAGATTTTCCAAATAAGTAAGATTGTATTCAATAATTTCCTTTTGGACAATCAATATATATAAGGCAAGAAATCCATGCCAATCTTTTAGCCATTAGCACAATGATTCATTGTAGGATCAATATCCTTATTCTATTGAGATTAAATAGTAAGGATAAGATTGTTACTACATTCTTGAGTCTAAAAAGTAACAACTGATGATACATATAAGAATTTTCGCTTGAAAAAGCTTACCATTAGAATCAAAAGACAATTAAACAAAGTTTTGTCAATCTTCAAAATTAATTAGGAAATTTTTTTCAACCTTTTTCACAGGACAAGAAAATAGCACATATTGGCTTTTATAGGAAAAGTACACATGTGCATTTGTTCCTTTCCTACCTTTTACTTTGTACTTCGATCTCGTTACACTTTGGCATCTAAATTTAATAAAAATGCCAATCTGTAAATACCAAATGCAGAGGTTCATTAAGATCACTGTTTAGGCTCGAAAAGAGAAGACATGGTCATGCACGCATGCATGAATGAATCAGATACTGACGTGTGAATGTAACTGGTGCGTGAAAAAAGATATACGTGCGGACATACATTCCTCGCGTCAATTCTTTCTCCGAGTGGCATATACGGGACTCTGCGAAAGGACATTCAACTAGTATCAACAGTGTCGGGCAGTGGTTGGTCGTAGATAAATCCAGAGCGGAGGGGCTGCAGGCATGACATGGGAGAAGAGAGAGAGAGAGAGGAGTTAATAATTCAGAAGGCAGACGTGACAAGCGAAAAGGGACGTTTCATGGTAAGGTGTAAGCCAAGGTGTATCTTACCACATGCGCTGGTCTCCCCAGTATTTATTTCTCCAGTCGGCGTCTCTCTCTCTCTCTCTCTCTCTCTTCTCGTGTCGTTTCCTCTCTCTTTCTCCTCTCTTTCCTCTCACATCTAAACCCTAAATTGTCATGATGTTCGTATCATAACCGTTCCTCTCTCTCTCTCTCTCTCTCTCTCTCATGTGCCTCCCATCGCTATATATACGCATAGCCCTCCAGCAGACGACGACCCACAGCAAGCGCAAATCGAACTCTACTCATAAGGCAACACTCCTCAAAGTTCTCGATTTCCTTCTCCCAATCCCCCCACCCCCTAGGAAAAAAAAAGAGAGAGAGAAAGGAATCCCGAATGGCTAAGCTTAGTAGATCCAGTGGTAGCAAAAAGAGGGGCATTGTGAACCTCAAGATTGTGGTGGAGAAGCTACAAAAGAGCCTCTCACTCGGTAGGAGATCACCACCTTCATGGTCAACTTATTATCACCGAGAGGATGACTATTGCGAAGATGCGAATGAGCGCGTGAGCAATGGCGATGCCGTGCCCGACGATGTGAAGGAAGGCCATTTCGCGGTGGTGGCTCTTGAAGGAGACCAACCCAAGAGGTTCGTGATTCCCTTGAGCTATCTGGCGCACCCCACATTCCTTAGGCTCTTGGAGATGGCGGCCGAAGAATACGGGTTTGAGCATGAAGGTGCACTTGCCATTCCTTGCGAACCTAGTGAGCTCGAGAGGATTTTGTCTAGCTAGAGTCTAGAGAGATGACCCTTAAGTCGATAATTTAACGTGATGAGAGGAGTAGTCGACTAGGGTTGATTCTAACGACGACCGAGTTGAATTCTTGTGTGGATCCGCGTGAATCAAATAGGTTAGTAACTATTGTTATATCTCTTTTAGAAATTTATCGTATATAAAAGTACAAGATAGGTTAGGCTTTTGCCTAGTCTTATCAGAGATTAGTGGTGTCAAGCCAGTGGATGATGGTGACTCTTCCTCTTGTCCCCATGTATTTACTTGTAATTGATCTCACATAGTGCATTTAAGCATTGGATGTCCAAGTGATGACTAATGTACTTAATTACTCAAGATTTCATTGGAGGTTCATGCTATGACTAATATGCTTGGTGTAATGTCCAAAAGCTCGAGACGTTATACCTTAGCTAGCTAGATGGAATAACATGGTCGCCCTCGCAAAAAACTCCTTTACGTATGTTCAGTGATGTTTTTGAGATTCATCTGAGTGCCTCTCTCTGCCCATAAAAGCAAGCAAAGCAAGCCTATCAATGCTAGTCACTTTTGTTCAAAATTGATCGAGTGGCTCGATCACAAGTCCATTAAGGTTGTCTCAAGTGAAAATCTAAATGTGAGGAGAACTCCGATGATATAAATTCAATATCTTACAATAATTTCACGGGCATCATCTTGGTCTCACGATTAGCAAAAAGAGGAAGGTAAAAAGAGGAAGGTTTTGGATTCTCTTAATCTAGGGTTAACGATAGTTATGATCTCGATAGTGTGGAGCTAGAAAATCCATATATAAGATATTTCAAAGATGATAAGGAAGAACCTTAAAGGGGTTAGTTAGAAAATGTCCATTTTTCTAAGTACAAAGGACTCTGCTTCGTGATAATTCACTCGATTAACACTGTTTGAGTAAACAAAATCAATGCGAAAACTATTCTGATAACTAGTGCTTACAAAATATAAAACCCTTCGAGCCTTGGTTTTTCGAGCACGCGCAACAAGTAGGTACGACTAACTTATAGTTCCGTCCAAACTACCTCGTTAGGTCTTTTCAGTCCGGATGCCAGCAGCAATGGACCTACTGAAATTGTTTGTGGGCCAGCAGCAGAGCTAATCCTTCATCCACTTACCGACGCCATGGTATCAGAATGAGGAAGCTTTCTCTTCAAGAGCAACTCGCATGAAATTCAAAGTCTTTTTGGGGAACTCGATGGAAATGCTTTCGTTGACAAGTTACTTTTTGGCTTGGATCTATAACCTAAGTTCGATATCAATTCTCCAACCCAAGATGAAAGTAGACCGACACTTGGCTGAATAGAAGACGACTTTGGTTCGATTTTTCAAGGAACTTTTATTTTGTTTGGAAGATTTCTTCTCCACACTTATCAGATATATTAGGTTTTGAGAAATACTCCTTGCGGTGGTCTTTATAAAAGATTATTTTTCTACGGTACATGGACCGTGTGCTTTTTATTTTTTATTTTTACACAATTTATATCTATAATCATTGATTCGCCAGTTAACTATAATTTTATTTGTTGGGTATACATATGGGTCGTGTACAAGAAATAGTACAAGGGCTTTGCATTTAAATTTTTACCTTTGAGGAATTTTTTGTAGATAGTATTTGCACGTGTAAACATACTTTTGATTGCCGACTCTAGAAAGCGACTTTTGTTACATGATGAGAAGTTGGCGAACTAAATTGCAAGTGAATAGAACTTGATGAAATTCGAGCAAACTATCCATTAATTTACACTTGGGGGAAGAGAATTCGAAATAAGACATCAATGTGTAGTTCGACAAAACCATTTGCTAGGTAGTACAAGAAATTGAAGAACATTGGAGCAATTGTAATAGTATTGCTATATATGTTATACATGTACGTAAGCATATATGTAGTACAAGATAATGTTTTCCTATTTTACTATCTAAATATCCAATCTTATGGATTGATTGAATCAATTAGTCTGTAGTCTATGGAATTTGAATCTGAATTTGAATATGATGAATCAAATCCTTTCTTTAACAAAAAATAATCAATTATTGAAATTGAGTTTCACTTCAATATATGGAAGAGAGAGAAAATGTTTTTTATATTAATTTGTTGAAACTATGTAAAATACTCACGATTGATGTAATCAGGTAGATGCTTCAAAAGATTTTCAATTAGAAACTAGAAATTATCCGTTCGAATTGTGCCTACTGCTCCGAAGTTGAGCTACACATACAAATCAAATGCTTAAATTTCACCGGTTCATGAAGATTGCAAGGCGTTTCAAGAGCTTTAAGATAAACAAAGCATCGTCACCTTTCGCAAATCTAGATCATAAAAGGGGAAAAAAATGAACAGTGACCACATACAAGAAGATGGAGCCGGAATCAATTTCTCAAATTGCTATCGTGGGTAAACATATTGATGAATAGTAAGAAAAGATGGTTGGACTTGGACGTTGTTTGTCCTCTTCTTCTGCTCACAGATATTTGGCGATCCCAACTCCATCACGCGCAATCACCTGTCACAACTAACGATAAATGTCCTTTTTCTTCTCTATTTCTTTCTTTCTTTCTTTCTTTTTTCTAAGAACTAATAAGAAATGTAATGCCGTGCTTTTTTGGAAGATATATAAAGAATAGATTTATCTTCGTTTTTTCTTTTATATATATAAATATATATTCTCTTGACTCTTATGACTTATCTTTTCCAACCAGAAGAAAACAGATTAATATTTCTCATGAATATATGTTCTTGATCTCAACAACAATTCCCTTGTTGATGTGGTAATATTTCGGTATCTCATGATTATTGTGCTGCTTTTCTCTTGAAATACTCTAGAAGAAATTAAGAAAGATCATCAAAAATGGATTATTTATGCGTCGGTACCTCACACCATTCAATGTCAATATTTATATATTTGGGCCGTTCATGGGTTTTTGGCCTTAAATCTTACAGATTTTATAGGGTCAATAAAAAATTTCGTGTGCACAAAATTTATTTATCTATGATAAAAATTCTCATCCTATTAAAATACTATTTTTTAAAGTGTTTTTTGAGGTATGGATAATAATGATAGTGTGCTCCATAGAAGTCGTTTATGCAAGTGTGCACCATGGGGGGGGGGGAGTGGTCTATCATAGAATATTATGTTCATATTTAACGTTTTGGTTGGTTAAAAATTGTCTTTCCATTTCTTATGTAGGCTTGTAAAAGAGTTTAAATAAGCCACCTAGCTAATTTAGCTTCACTTGGGACACACCCTTGGGCAAAATAAATACGGGAAACTTGCACCAAAAGTTTTAAATGTTTGCAATCAAAGTTCAAAATGCTTTTTGATTGGGTGTAGTTTAGTCTTTTTGGCAAGTTGACAATCAAATTCGTTGCCTAAGTATGTTGGGATTCGATGTGGCATTTTCATGTTTCTCTTTGCATTTGAGGCGCTGGTGTTGTACCGACCCCAACTCCATCTCTGGGCTCTTGAGTAACAGGGGTTATTTTCGCGATGTTCTAGATTTGTCACCGTTCTAATTCTTTTTATCTTGTTAATAAACACATGCGAAAGCTTGAACACATAAAATCCCTAGACAAACAACAGCTAAAAGACTGGGACATACATCACACAAAACATATTACTTTATATTACAATAATAAATTTATAAGACTTTTTTCCACAAGCCATTTTTCCTTTTTACATCACACTACAAATTTTCACATAAGCCAAGAGAATTCCTATCTCTTTTAGCGTGATTACAGCTCCCAAACTGACATAAGACTTCTATGCCTATAAGTTTGGAAGATAAGCGAGTGAGTTGAGGAACTTAGTAAGTAAAATACTTAGTGCTTTACTAGGAAAGCGTCTCATCATTGAAGCTTAACAAGTACAACACTCACAAATAGTATCAATGACAGATGAATAGCAAATTACTTACCATGCCTTGACTAAATACATGATATCCATGTAAAACTATCATCGACTTAACAATGAGTATATCAACATATCATACTTATGCATATATTGGCACACATAAAATGATTATTTTATTATCCTCTTAGCTCGACTAAGCTCTCTCGGCTCAATCGGGGCTTCCAGCTTCTTGCTAGGCTTCTTGTCTTGATTAAGGCATCTCAACTCAATTGAGACTTCTCGAGAGTAGCTTCCCAAGGCTTTCGGATTTAAGATCCAAGTATCTTGACTCAATTAGGGCATCCCGTTTAATGAATGAGATATCGCCATTAAGCTATGTGATGACAGACACTTTTTTCCCTTTCAGTGTACATAGAAGTGCGCCACACAAGTCGATTCTTATCTTTTCTTTTTAATCGACTCATACATGACCCGAAGGCGTGCTCATTCATACTGTGTGCCATGAATCCTAATATTGTACTATACAATATGTCGGGAACGATCATTGATATGTGACTTGAACCGAATACTTAGCGTCGATCCTCACATCGGACAATGCTCAAAACCGGCACTCCTTAATGCCAATCCAAGACCTTGAGGCTTGGGTATACCTCACTTTCGTGAAGATCCTAAGGTTGATGGACCTTGGCCTTGACCCAGCGTGAACATACTTCATGTCGTGAATGACCCTTGATTCGTGGTTTGATTCAATTGCTAAGCATAAAATCCCCGTATCAATAAAGACATAAATTTAACATGCTTTAATGCCTTAGCAAGACTTCGTGGGTTTAGGCAATCCCTGTACCGATCAAGACTTAGAAACGGCATGCCTCAATACCTATCGAAGACCTCACGACTTTGAGCAATTCCTGCATCGTATGAGACTTGGAATCGACAATGTTGATCCAAGGCCTCGTGGCCTTGGGCGACCTTTCCTTGCGTTAAACTCAACTCGAGCGAACCTCGACCTTATTTCAGGTGTGAACAACTCAAGCACACATTTAAGCACAAACATGAGTAAACCATGCAAAAGATCCAACATCCTATCCACGGCTTGAACGGGTGAGCACCTAACTAGACTAACAATGGATTCTACTGCCCTAGAAGAGAAATAAGATCTTACTTACTTGGATGAATCTCGAGAAAGTAAGGGCGAGTAGCTTGGTTAGGGGTGACGGTGCAAAGTCGAGAGAAAGGAAAGAAATAGGAGAATAGCATGTGAATGACAAGAGAGGTCAAATGGTGGAAATGAATGAGGGGCCTATCCTATTTATCGGCACAATTCTCATCATTACTTATCCAAATGGCAATTATCATTCTTGAAGTGGCATGGCTACAAAATTGAGGTGGCAAGCCTAATTTGCAAGGTGGCACACCTAAGCTTATAAGGTGGACATCTAATGGCCTAATGTAACAATTTGAGGGTTCATTTGTCTCCTTTCCATTGGCCCACATAAGTCCTTGATTCATTATTAAAGAATAAGTCATCATAAATAGGTGGCACTCTAAGAAGGATAAGGTGGCACATAGGCCATAGGATAGCAATAATTGCCTATGGTGTCTCATTCTTATTAGTACATTTGTCAAGAATCATTTGCTTAATTTCCAAAGCAAATCTTTGGTAATGATTACTAAATCTAGAAGTGTCCACCTATGGTGATGAGTCAACCCCCCCCCTCCCCTCATGAATGATTTAGGGGGTTCTAGAATGTTCTCTTTTGTCTATTTTTAAAGAATATAACAAATATGGGAGATATGCCATTGGAAGTGCAATCGGGATCGGGTAAGGGCTTTTTGTGTATATCTCCTATCGACCATTCTGACATACTCGAGATTCGTGGCTAAGCCATCCTTGATGTGGTTGTCGTGGGCAAAATTTGCCTTCTCGACTAGGTCGGTGGCCTTAGGCATGGGCTCAATGGCCAGCCCTTGAACCGGCTCTAACTAAGTGGACCGGCTCTTGGACCGACCCAGGCCTAATCCAAGTTGACTCTCGATTATCATGTGGTTATTTGAGATCGGTCGATTTTTAACAAACATGTACCAGGTCGACTCATGGTCATCCATGGTTGGTACATGATCAAGCGTAATCACCTGCAACCAAAAAATGACCGTTCGGGATTGATTCATGATTGCCCATCAATCCATGGTGGAACGTGACCATCTCTCGATCAACCTTTATAGTTGGGCAATCATCCATCGATTGAATTACTTAGGTCCACTTGCGTAGTCATTAGATTGGTCCATGGCCTATCACTTGATCAATCCATAGCCGATTCTTTGATCAGTACATGGTGAATGTCTCGGTTACCCTTTCGATCAAGCTGATCGGTCCATGGTCAATTCTTGGAATGACTAGTCGCCGATCTTTACCACTGGCACGCTGGACTCATAGCTATTTCTCATAGGTCAAAAATTAAGGATGTTACAAATGTGATGTCACGTCAAAAATAGTTAAAAAAAAAAATGGAGAGAAGATAAAATGGCTAAAAATTGAAAATAGAAGAAAAGAAAAACCAAAGACTATAAGGAGCAAACGTTTGGGAGCGACGACACCGGCGAGATTAGGCGAGCCCTCATATAGACTCTCTCATAATGACCGTGAGCCGCATACCCTCGTTTGTGGCCAGTTACCCTCGCCGGCCTTTGTCAAGGCTGACAGCGGGGGCGCCCTCAAACTTCAAAAATCCTCATTACACAAAGAATACTTTCTTGAAGTCTCTCTTTCTCTCTCACTCGGTTTCCTTTTTTTTTTTTTTTGGCTTTTTTATTTTATTTTTCCTTTAAACTAATGGTGTTTTTTTCCCTTCTAAAAAGTCTACTTTTTCTGATGTTGTGCAATAATATCAGTGCCATATATGCTAGAAAAAATATTCATGAACACCAAGTCAAATTCCAACATACGGGTCATCAAAATTCGCATGAGACATCATCGGAAGGATTTGATTGCATCTAATTTTAAATGCTCGACGTTTTACTACATAGATCAAAATATTTAGGATTTGATTACATATCGGATCAAACGTACACCGCTTCTGGTGCAATTCTCCCAATAAAGAAAAGAAGAGAAGCTTCATTCTAGACAAGTGGGAGGCAGTCAATGCATATAGATGACTAACAGCTCACATTGCACGAACGTACCATCTCCCGTTGCCGACGCCTTGCATAGTCTCGATTGCACGGACGACATGCAGAAACATGTTTTCATTCCTTTGCACTACACGACACAGCATGAACTGACCACGAGTCACCCTGTCAGTACTTGACATTATCCCATAGGAAGAACGACACGACGGACCTCGACAACGATTCGAAATTACGTGAGGATACATACGGTGTGCGATACGCCAATGGAATGTATACGTCGCAAGAACTGCATTGTTTCAAGTACGGAATCTGTCATATTTTATTCTAGTGCAATACGTACTTTCAATATAGAACGGCCCGTAGTTTAAGATCTCAGTGTAGGCACTCGCATCAGGCAAAGATCTATACAGGCAGAGCCCACTATTTTTTCACACTCCACCATCTTTTTTCAAGGCCCATACTCTCTCTCTCTCTCTCCATATGAAGCTTCCTGTGCCCCAGTTGAGCACGGTCTTTGTTTCCCTCCTGCTGGTAGTCGCTCTCCTATGGTTCTCTGTAAGTCTGCTTATTCAGATTAGCTTTCTCTGTTAGTCTTTTTGCTTTCTGTATTTTCAAGTTGTGGACTTTGCGCGGAGTTTCTGGTTAATCTCTAGTTTTGGATAACATTGGACTGGCCTATTCCGCGACTCGATTTTTCTTCTCAAGGGAGTGCGGTAATGGAGTAAACATATCTATCGCCGCCCGTGAGGAGAAATTCAGGACCTGAGTAGATTCATTGGTTGCAATATTGTTGTTTATTAGCTAGAATTAGCCCTGCAATAACACAAGTTTCCTGGGTTTGCTTAGTTTCATCAGCTTCCTGCATTGTGCTATTTTAAAGGATTGCAGAAATTAGTGTCTCAGTAAAATTAGGCGATGAGCTTCCCATTACAGAGAAAACATCAGGGGCGTTGGGCAGAGTGCACGAATGCACTCCCTAAGCTTTGATCATTCGGGTCCCATGGCACCCATGAAATCGACAGGCGGAAAGTGCATTGGGTGTGCTCCACCCAGTATGACTGGCGGATTGTGGAGGGTCATATATTGAGAAAAGAGAAAAAGAAAATTGAATGTGATAGGAGTGGAAACTGGAGAGACCAGAGATGACACCGCCATGGCATTTTTGGCCATGGCATTTTTGTTGATGGATGTGGTTTGATTTAATTCAATTAGCTACTTCCGTAATAGCACATAATTATCGGGTTTGTCCTCTGCCTAGTTCAATTTAACCTTAGCAGTGCATCTATATTCACTATGCTTCGTCCAAGTTTATCAATAATGTGCTTCCTGTTTCTGTTAAGAGTATTATATCTGCTTGGTGCTCTAGATTATTTTCTCTATAATAAATCCTTCTATTTGGATGCTCGTTGGGACTCTGAATATTTTGACAGCACGTAACTAATATGATGTCCTTTCTACCTGTTAGAAAATCATAACAGGGAAGTCTATTATAGTCGCTCTCGCCAAATATAAATAGAGAGGTTGACATGTAACCCATATGAGAACTCTCAAAAGCCTCAGTTAATCGGTGGACACATAGGTACACCTCTTAACATCCAACTAAAGAAGTCTATCTTATCGAAACAACACTTCATAAGTTCAGGGAAGATGTGAGGTTCAATAGTCTAAGTCTAACACTTCTCTTTATATAATGATGAAAATCATCTAATGAGGGACGTTATTCTTGAGCAGCATAAAGGACAAGTTTAAGCTTCCCCTCATAGGAAGAAACAGCAAGGGCTTGTACAGAAGTGAATTTCATTTTAATTATGTTAAAACTTAGGAGGCACAGATGCTAGAATGAGATGATATTGTGACTATGTGTCCTGTTTCCGAACTGGTTAAACAATTATAGCAGCTTGCAAATGGCAAGGCACTGGAAATTTCAGCTTGAAGGGTCAACTCTTTTGTCCGTTCCTTTGGATGTTTGGGTTGCAAATTACTCACCGGATAATATTTTACTGTTGGATGTTGATTTTTCTTCTGTTCGAATGGTCTTGCTCATTAGACATTTGCAGGATCACTCGAAGAAAAATGACAGTTCTAAACAGGTATGTGTTGAGGTTGTTCATATCATTAAGTATGTCACGGCCAATGTGATGGACAGGAATCATGGGAGGATTGTGGTGACAGCATCAACAGTTGAGCACTCCATTAAGAACTCTCTGGAGTGTGGCAGATCTTGCTATGCCAAGGCTGCAGGTGTCATTGGGGAGGTGTTGGCAATGCGACTTAAGGTGGAGGGCCTTGAGCATGGACTGGATAGGGGCATTCATGTGGACATAAACAAGGAGATAGAGAAGAAAGGCTTTAAGAACAGAACAAAGATCTAGGCCATTGTCAATGCATTAAAAAACAATGGAGTCAAACTCATACTTGACGAAAATGAGGATCACGCTCGACCAAGTTATTGAGCAACTTCTTAGTTGTTTCTGATCTGCTTGGAAATTCACCATCTTGCCAAATGCGGTCAAATAGAAGCACGATCATGCACGTAATCTGCAGAGACGGTACATCGTCAATAGCTTCTTTTGCACTCAATTCTAAGTATCCGAGTTAAAGGCATCCTTTTCTGCAATTTCTGCAGTGGGCTGCTGATTCAGGCAGAGGAGTGGGCATGCCAAGATGCAAACAATGCCTAGACACGTTACTCTCGCCATTAGAGGCCCATTTGAGTATAAATGAACGGCAACTATGGCTTCATAATCTTATAATTTGGAAAATATAATCTCTCTCTCTCTCTCTCTCTATATATATATATATATAAATGTCCTGTTTTAAATGAGGGACAACTCGTAGTTTTTTTTTCTGTTGCTGCTTTCATCTTCATTTATGAGAGAACGATAAATCCGCATCTTACTCACAAATGCTGTGGACCACCGTCATGCGTTCTTAGAGAAATCAGCAGTGTGAGTTATGTACGCATACCTCAATCTTATAAGAGAGTCCTGTTCGTGACCATTGATTCTTCTCCATGATTGGCCGTGAGAGTTCCCTACTTATTCTGACTATGAGTTTGAGGTTGTGAAGTATGTTCATAAGGTTTAGGCTGTAAAAGAAGAGGATTTCAGGTGGCTAATATTCACCAGTAAGAAAGAGAGTTTCAAAGAAAATTCATATACCACTTTGGTGATAAACAGAACTTTTGTTAAGGAAAAGGCCAGCTGATACCTTGATTCTAGGATAGTAAAAACGCTTTCGGAGTCCAATATAGGGGTGCATTGTTGTACTGCTCTGATAATATCTCATTGATAACGTGTCTAATGACAGTTAGCAATGTCAGGTTTAATCCTACCTTATCTCATTGATAAGGCGAATGCTTGGATCCTATAGCAATTAACAATAACATATCTTGTTCATTTTCTCCTAAAGTTGGATAAGTTGAATTAATATGAATGCCCTAGACTCCCAGTTTCTTGTCTTTTCCTTTATTTGTGCAACTACTTGCTCATTTATTTTCGCAACATAAAAGGAAAGTGCTCGAAACTAAGGCACCATACAAATGCTTGTTTCAGCACCCTTTCCTTTTTCCTTCCCCTCCCCTTTACATAGCTATTGTTTTTGCAGGGATTCTTGAATAGCAATTTGCAGCAATAAATGCGGAAGCTTTAAAGGGTTCCTCCTCTAATGGATACTACAAGTCTCTGCGAACACCTAACCTCTCTCCAGTGACCCAAGAAGCAGAAATTGCGGATTTTGCTAAAATTAGTCTTCATGTCCTGTCATCTCAGTGTTGCTGTTCTTGTTGAATGGTCTTGTTGATGGTAATGTTTCTTTCATTCAGAGTGGTCAAAGAAAGAGCCTGCGCGGCTGTTGCAAACAGGGCTCTCTAGTTCTTTGATCCCCCGTCTTTACTGCTCTTCGATTGCTTGCTGCGTTCTCTTAATTATTGAAGCCAAAGAACAGGAAAACATTGCGATGATTGACAACACAGACAATGGAAAGGTTCATAAAGGGTTCAGCAAATAGCTTTATCCACCTGCACACATGCGTGCAACAGTAGGGCCGGGCTCGACTCTTATGCCAGTATTTGTGCTAAGAACAAGCCTGTACCGAAAGTAAGTAATGGGGAACATCGACGATCGAGTTCGGGTTCATGAAGAGATGTTCAACTAACATTCTTTAACATTCTTTAACAAGCTCCAATGATAGTGGTTATTATGATGACAAGGTCGCGATAATTAAACAAATCTGGATAACCTTATTCATGGGGTGATGATGGTTTTCCTCTTCTGGTAGTAGTCTAATGGGAAAAGAGAATTGTCCCTTTTGATTATAATTTGGCAACTGCAAGATCTCTAACAGACGAAAATGACCATTTTCTATTGGGGGAGAAGAAACAATCCATTTTCCTTTTCCGCATGGACATGTGATTGTCACCTCTTGAAGGAAGGGATTCAGAGGGCAACCTCCCTCTTTTCGGTCACCTGGAACTGGAGTCTGCCTCGGGAAAATTTATCGTTTTCATGCATCATTCCAAAACCAAAGGGCATGACCTTACCTTACACCACTAGAACAACTCCTATATAGAGAAATTGCAAAGATCAGTATTCATAACTTGATTGGGTTGACATATGGTGGAAGTCTTTTGATTAGGTAACAGGATATGGGAATATTCTCCCCCTCAAATTTTGCTGCCGGACAGCTTTCTAACCATCGATTCATGTCTCATTGTTGTTACTAAATGAGATTCATTAGAGAATGTGGAAATACGAAACACAACGTCTCTTAATAGGAATTGGAACCAACATAATCAAATCAAAAGTTGTGGTGGTTGCAACTAGAGATCAATGGACGCAGCTGGTACTACTTGCCCAACTAATGCATGGAATCGATGGAACAGCAAACGAGTCGTTTGGGGCTACCAGAAGGGAAACGATCAGGGAGCAAATTAGCCAATAAGGGTTCCTTTGTTAACTCTTCTAATGGAGTTGATTAAAACTGATTTGTGAGTCTTTTTTAAGGGATTAAAAAAGAGAAGAAAAAACATTAATTCCCACGTGGCGAGTCTCCTTAATCCAAGGTTTTTTGTTTTTGTTTTTGTTTTATTATATTATTGGGGCCAAAAAGAAGAATGGCGAGTCTCCTTAATCCGAGGTTCTTGTTTTTGTTTTATTATATTATTGGGGCCAAAAAGAAGAAAAGAGAAGGAAAGGTAGGAAAGTACTTGGGGGTAGCGCAACAGGCTTTAAGGCTGGTGAGGACAGGGAAGGAGGGGTGCTTTCTTCTGTACACACCCCAATCCATTAATAACGACTCTTACGTCCCTCCAAAATTGAGTCGAGGAGATCAATCTTAAAAGCATATATATATATATTAACAATAAAAAAAGAATAATTAGACTGGATGTGCATGGGTCTGTCACTTATCGTGGCACACAAAGGTGAAAGAGATCATTCTCGAAATGCTGCCGCTGTTCATTGGCAATAGGAGAGCGTTCGGTGCCACTTTGCCAAAACCCACCATGAGCAAATGTAAATGCATTTGACAAATGTTTTGGAAAATTTTGGGGAAATGCAAATACTTTTTTAAGTCTTTGGCCCAAGGCAGGTTTGGAGATGATTTAAAATGCTACATTTTTCGAAATATAAATAGACTTTTTTTCCTTTCCAATTTTTCACTCATTATATTCTCATTATTACAAAAATATCCGTCGAAAACCCTAATGTTACCTCAACCATTGGAGAACCTAGCCTCGCCTGAGGTGATGCACCTGAGGCGGCATCGCTTGGTGTCGTGTGACATGAGATGAGGCTGGTAGGAGGCTAGATCCGGCCGCCAATGGTCGGTTAATGGCCGATATGGCTAGTTAGCGGTTGAGTTTTGCTAGAAAGGTTTAAGATTTTATTGAAAAAATTAGCAAAAGTTATTCGTAAAGTACAATTTTTCTCAAATGGTATTTAAATCAAAATTACTTTCCAATGCACTTTAATACACTTTTATGATATGCTATTTACATTTTGAAAAATCTCCTTTGTCAAAACTCTTTAGGCTTTTCTTTAAAAACTAAACCAAAGGCATTTTTAGTGATTCGACTTTTCACGGTACATTAAAACCATCGCACAATCATTTCTCTAGCGTTTGAGGCCGTTAGCATGCCTATTTTGCATGGCAAAATCAGATTTTGTGTTTTGAAGGTCGCCACATTCTCTTCAATTACTTCAACCAACGTGGATTCTATCTCTTTTCCCTTCACATACATAACAAAATAAAAAGAGGAAAAAAAAATACCCATGTGTCAGATGAGGGAGTGAGCGACACTTGCCCCTGCTCCATGTAAAAAGGGAGGCTGCTTTTTCATTTTAAGTTGTCTTTTGCATCCCCACAAATTTCTGCAGTTTCACAGGCCCTGCCCCCCTCCTCCCCTCCAAAAAAGTAGAGCCGCTCTGCTCCCGCTGCTAACCCCGCTGTGGAGGAATGATTCCTTTTGGTACTAAAACTCGACACAATATTATATAAAACGACGTCGAGAGCTTATTAATCTAGGTAATCTGTTCACGTTTTGCCAAGCGAATTTCTACAAATCAGCACGCGACTACGCGTCCCTCCCAATTTGGATATCGACATTAGAGAAATGATGCGCAAGACGAGAGGAAACAAAGCAGAAACAAAGAAGGCTAGACCAGCCAAATCAACCGACCGATAATACTAACAACGCATTCCAAAGGCCACAACAAAAAGAAAAAAGAACGAGAAAGTGGTAAACGATTTCGTAGTCTTTGACCAGCTAGACATTGATCAACCTCATCGACGTGTCACTTCTTTTTTTTTTTTTGTAAATGTACCCTCTATTCTCTCTTCTTGTCTAATGCTAATTTCCTCTGCCTAAAAAGCTCTCATCTCACATGACGGAGCAAGCATTCGGGTTCTCATCACTGAACAGCTGCGGCGCGTGCAAGTGCATCGGCTCCCAATACACGCCGCCCCCGTATCCGTACCCGCACGGCCCCTGGTACTCCATCCGCTGGCCCTCCGCTTTCTCCCACCAGCAGCCCCCCATGATCCCCGCCGCCGCCGCCGCCGCCGCCTTGCAGCTGCAGCCGCTGCCGCCGACGTTCCTGTTCTTCCCGCCGCCGCCTTCCTTGTCCTTGGCCTCGCCGCCATCCTTGTCCTTCTTCGGCGGGACAATTTCCACCGCCCTCTTCATGTGCTCCCTCAAGTTCTCCGCCAGCGCCTTGGCGTCCATGGCCCCCCTCACCGTGGCCGTGTCCTTGTCCCTGTTGAAGTCCACGTCCAGAACTCCTGCGCCCCAAGTACCATCATGAACATCCTTCCCCAGAAAAAAAAGGCAAAAAAAGAAAAATGGGAATTGGGCTGAATCACGCAAATGAATTGCAGACTAGATAACCTTTTGTTTTTGTGATTATCTTGCGGATCTTCTGGATGCACCCCTCGCAGTGGAGGCAACTGAACTTCAGAACCACCGTCGTCACCGGAGGCTGCACGAGAGAATTGTACGCCAGGACGTGTTCAAGTTCATGGACAATGCACATTCAATTGAAACCGAAAGAAAAGGGAAACAGACAAACTCGGCAAGCAAGCAAGCCGACAAGCTCCTCCCATGCAACGCGCGGAATCCCCAGGAAAAATCGAAAAAATGAGAATGAAAAAGCCGATATACCTCTTTGGGTTTCTTCTTCTCCTCATCGGCTTTCTTCTTCTCGTCGCTGGACTGACCCTTGTCTCTCTTGGGCAGCGGAGACACCAGCTCCACCTTCTTCTTCGTCTTCTCCTGCATCTTCTCGCGCAGCTTCGCGGGATCCACGTGTCCTTCCACCGTCACCTTCATCGCCCCTCCATCCACCTTCGTCTTCTCCACACCTTCGCTCACTCAAAAAAAAAGAAGGAAACAAAGCTCGATTCAACATTACAGACAAAAACCGAAACTCGAGCAGATGATGACAAAACCGAGAGAAACCGGAGCAGATTCAGAAAGGCAGAGAGCGCAATAGCTCGCTGATGTATATCCATATTCCGTCCGCGGTTCCATCGGAAACGAAGCCGATCACCCGGGAACGCATTCGAAACCCCAAGCTCAACCGGGAAAAAAAAAAATTTAAAAAGGGAAAAAGGCAGTACGTACTATGTAGAAAACCGAACCTGGGAATTTCTTAAGGAATTTCTCGATTTTGGCTTCGCAACCTCGGCAATGCAGGTCGATCTTCAAGACGACCGCCGCCCGCCCGTCCTTCTGCTCGCCGGCCTTACCTCCTCCTCCTCCTCCTCCTCCTCCTCCCATCGCCCCGTCGCCACCTTCATTCTTCTGCTGCGCAAAGCACACACAAAAAAGCAAAAAACCGAGGATGACGCGATCGTCGGAACAGAGGAAGATACGAACGCCCGGAAGACGGAGAGGAAGGAGCGAGTCTACTCACCTTGCCCATGGCGAGCTCGCAGCGTCGCTCTGGAGAAGGCGAGAGGAATATAGAGAGAGAGAGAGAAACTGCAGAGAGGGAATGGGGAATGCGAAGGAGTGTCCGTTGGGCGAGCGAAGGCGAAGGATGTACGTGCGCCGACTTCCTTAAGCGACCTTCGCGTTGGGCCTGGCATGGGCTTTTCTCCGGCCCACGTAGGCCTGCTGTGGGCCCGGTTAAAGCCGCTCGAGATGGGCGGGGTCGCCCCGTCCGTGCGCTTGCCAGGTCAGGGGCGGTCGCGCCCTTTCGAGCTAAGTAAGTTCGTACATTTTTATAGCACTTGTATGCACTGTGCATCATCGTGGGAAAAAAAAGAGAGCATGTTTTATAGGGGTGTGCACCGAACCGCCCGAACTGGAAACTACCCAGATTGGACTGGATTGGCCAATTTTGGGTGATTCCAAAAGTGAGGGATCCAGTCCAATCTTGGGTGATTCCAAAAGTGAGGGCGATCTGATTCCGATTCGTAGGTGGAATCAGGATCAACTTGACCATTTAATTTTATGTATAGATAATATATATTTTAAAATTTCTTAATAAAAAAACCCTAATTCCTCTAAATTTCTCCCATTTTTCATTTTATTTTTATTTAAAAACAATAAATTTATTGGTTCTACCAAATTGGTTGATCGATCCGATTCGTGATTCCAAGACCAGTCGGTCCGGTTCCCAGGTTCCACCTTGGAATCAGACTGGACCGGAAATCGATCAATCCTAATGTTTTATATGGTTGTACATCATCATGGATTACAAAACAGTTTGCCTGTTTTCCACGAGTAATTATTTTATGTATAGTTCTATTTGCTTACAAAACTTTTATAATTTCAAGAGCTTTCTACATAATTTAATTTTTACAAAAATTGTCTAAACTGCTGCTCTACTCTTATATATTCATGCCAAATTCAAATCCATTTAACGACGTATTGTGCCGTGCAAATGGATCGTATCGAGAGTCGACCGACTCCGGTATTATACCCTATGGCGGATGTACCCCTGAAGCACCGCCCTATGCACAATTGCACATGCACCATCGAGAAAGATCCTTTATAAACTGATGCTGACAGGACAATGGGCGAGAGAAGGAGCAGAAATTTCCCAGAATTTGCAGGTACCTTGGCAGATCCATTTTGAAACGTGAACCGATCATCTCCTTCTCGCAGACCAATAATGCACTAGAGACAATCGACGAGAAAAGAAAAGCAGCAGAACTATAGTTGTATATTAACATTATTATCATTATGTAATAGCAATCATTGATGTTTAATATTTTATGAACTTTAAAAAGCCACGTGAATCAAACTCACTTTCGTTCTTTCCACTTATGACAAAATCCATCCGTCCTTTCAATTTATTATGTTGGCACGATGTTGCTAATATTTTCTCCACGGGACACCAAAGGAGCCTAAATTAATTATTTGGAGGGAGGGTTACGCAATACTAATTTAAAGGTTTTGTCAATCCGAATACATAATCGACTTTAGTGAATTCAAGTATACTTAGTTAGTTTGCCTTGAAGATAAATTTGGGGTGGAAATGAGAGCATCTAGCCTAGTGAATCCCAAGTAAGCATAGCACTCGAGAATCAAGTTATTTGCACACAAGCGATTGCATGCATAGAAATTTTAATAGGACTATGAATAAAGTAACCCCCTACAAATCGTGCTTTTATTAAAATATAATGAATCTACTGAATGAAGCATCATAAAATCAAGAAAGAAGTAAGGAAATAATGACGAAACACGATACATCTACCAAAGGGGTAATTACCAAAATAATCATAAATCCATTGTACGAATGCTAATTCGGTTCTAAACCTTTTAATTTTGTCAATCTAGTCCTAAACCTTTTAATAAATTGCCAATATAATTCTTTCAGCCAATTTTTGTTGAGAATCGCTTACACACGTGACATAGTCGATGTTGCTATGGGTAATATTTTTGCATTTTTCATGAATTTTTTTATAATTTATATAATTTTTTTTCCTTTTTTTTTGGTCGGTTGTTGGGCAACCAATCAAACAATTGCCAATAATCTGAAAAATGATTCATCCAATGGTAAGGAAGAGACTGACAGGCTAATAGCAAGTGACCGACTAATGAGAGAAGACCAAACTTTCGAATGAATAAGGAAAAATTATGACATAAGCTTCTATTAACACTAAAATCCTTCTGATCCCTTCTTACTTCTGAGGGTTTTTAACTTCTATTATCTTGACAGGATCATGCTAAAGCTATGCAGCTACAAAGGTGCCGAATCCGCATCTTAAAGTTGGATTCAGTTTAGCTAAGCATCTTGGAATCAAAAACCCAATCAAAGTTAATCGAGTATGGCTAGTTCGGTTCGATTATGCCCCAAACTCCCTATCACGTCAACTGTTCAATGAATGTTTTGCTGAAGGTAATCAATTAATGTAAAGCAATCAGCTTGTAAACACGTGCAAGTCTGGGTGAGAGCTTTCGAAACTTCTCTCTTTTAACCATCATGACATGATGTCCATCACAGCCTTGTACAAATCCCAAGAGACTTGACTTCTTTTGCTCTCACACCTAAAGCACCCCGCCCCTTTTCCTACAACAGTAACTATACGCACAGTCATATTTGCTTACCAGATTAAGCATGTCTCCTAGAGTTTGTGCTTCTGCACGGTCCACCGTTTATCCCGAATCCGAAGTTGTCGCACTCCGAATCATATCGAGCGAAGGGAAGCAATCATTTATGTTTAATTTACTATAAACTACAAAAAGGCCATGTCAATAAAGCTCGCCCGCGCTCTTTTCACGGTTGTTAAAATCGTCCTCTGGTTCGCAAGCTATTAAAATGTTAAAGCGCATCAGAAGTTGCAGGGAGAGATATTTGCATTCCATCAATTTTAAAGTCAAACAAAAAAGCATCTAATCGATGGCGGTCCCGTGACAAGGAGGAAACCTCTCGGGGTCCTCCAATTATTTCACCCCCGAACTGAGAAGAGAGATAGAGAGAGAGAGAGATAGACGAGAGAGATGGAGGGGACGGCGAGGGGTTCTCTGCCGTTTGTCTCGATGATTATGGTGGTTCTGGCTCTAGCAAGCAACATGGTGGTGATGAAAATAGCCATGTCCGATGGGATCAGCAAGTACATCATGGTCTTTTACTGTCACGTCGTCTCCTCTCTCGTCCTCCTTCCTTGCCCCTTCATCATCTCTCGCAGGTTTGCGCTGTCAGTCACTTGCTAACTCCATTAATGCCAGCTTTAGGGGGGAAAATAGTTTCAAGTCCTGGCCTTGTTCGTTTGCTCCGTTTGGCAGGTCAGGGTCGTGTCCTCCTCTCACTTTCACCGTGCTAGGCAAGATCTTCTTGCTCGCTCTGGTTGGGTGAGTGGGTGGAAGTTTCTTCACTTCACATGAATTTGCAGATTTGGGATTTGCTTTTCTTGTAATTCTTTTGAAGCAAAACGTCTTGATCAAACGCAGAGAATTTCATACCAAAAAACAGAGTGGATTTTTGAGTAATTTTGTTGATACAGATTGGTAGCCCAGATATGCGCGTACGCCGGCATCGATTACAGCTCCCCTGTGCTGGGCACGGCCATGATGAACCTCATCCCAGCTTTCACTTTCATTCTTGCCGTCATTTCGAGGTTCTTTCTCTCTCCTTTCTCGTTATCTGCAGTGCACTTGAAGAAACGAGAGAAGCAGATGATGGTGTGTTGATTGGATGATGGGTGTTTGATTCAGCTCAAAGTTTGTGAGTGCTTTTAATCAAGTACGACCAAAGCATAGTTCATAGTTCCCGTTTCAACCAGGCCCGGAGAAATTCACTTTGCCACCACTCAATTCACTCATCATTTTCTTCTGTGCATCTGTCCTTTTAATCTCAGAGAGTAGAATAGCTCTATAACCTTCATTTCTGCAAACGAATGAACCCCTGAAACATGACAGAATCAAGCAAGTACAGAGAGTAGAATAGCTCTATAACCTTCATTTTAGCAAGTGGAGGCAGGCTGCACGTTCGTACGAAACGCAAAAGATAGCAGTGCATGACATGTCATCCACGATGAAACGTCAAACTTATTTCATTCTTGAACTGGTTTTATCGAATTCAAAAAACTAGGATGGAGAAAGTGAATTGGAAAAGCTCAAGCAGCCACGCTAAGCTTGTCGGAACCATCGCATCAATCGTCGGTGCATCAGTAGTCACTCTCTACAAGGGTCCGCCGATCCTCCGCTCACCTCCACCTCTTCCTTACGTTCAACCTCGTCACCTTCTTTTGATTCTCTCGCGACAGTCGAATTGGATTCTTGGCGGGTTTCTCCTCACGGCCGATGCTTTCTTACTATCATTATGGTATATTATACAGGTCAGCACCAATATCCTTACTTTTTTCGCCTAGAATTTTACCGACGTTAAACAGAAGTATACTCGAGAAGTAAAGAAATCTTGAATCTTGCAGGCATCTATCCTCAAAGATTACCCCGTGGTGCTGAACATAATGTTTTACAAAATGCTCTTCGGGACAATTCTCGCCGGGCTATTGTCCTTCATTACAGTGAGAGAACCACGGTCGTGGATTTTGAAACTCGACAGGGGCTTGATCGCTATTTTATACTCGGTAAGCGCATAATACCACGACTCTTCAAGTCTTGATTTTGATCCGACTTTGCATCGGAAGACAAAAGTAGTATCGAGAGTTCAATTGTTTGAATGACTGAAAATCGATTAGTTTAATGTTTTCCATGGATTAAAAACAGCAAGCTGAGATTGGGATAGAACAGCTTTTCCTTCTAGTAATAAAGAAATCAATTTCTGGAAATCACCAAATAAATGATTTTCATGGAAAATTCCTGCCATGATATTGCATATGCAGGCTGTGGTTGCTAGCATCTTCAGCATCACATTGTGCACATGGTGCTTAAAGAGAACTGGACCTGTTTATGTCGCCATGTTCAAGCCTTTAGGGATTGTATTCGCCGTAGGATTGGGGTTCATATTTCTAGGCGAAACGTTACACCTTGGAAGGTATGAGTTCTCTCTCTTCTTCTCCATTAAAATGCCCACACCCCATCTTTGGCTATAATCAAGAATCTAATCGATTAGAAGGTATTATGAAAATTGCGTTCATCTGAGAAAAAGCTCCTTCCCGAGCTCATCTCAAGCATTGGCAACATACATCCTTAAGATATAAATTATAATCACCATACTCTTTGCTTTAACTTATTATTTTTTTTTAATGTTTTTTTCTTGTCGGGTGTTGGCAGCTTGATTGGAGCGATGGTGATTGCGATGGGATTCTACGGGGTAGTGTGGGGAAAGTCTAGAGAGGAGGAAGAGAGGACAATGGAGGGTGGAAGCTTGGCATCCTCCAGCCATAAGATTCCTTTGCTCCAAAACAGAGCCTCAAGCGCGTAGATATTCTTTGGCAAAATAGAAAAAAGATGGAAAACGACAAAGGTTTATACATGTTTACGGCAATGTTCGCTTTTGTCTTGCTGAAATGAATTCAATTTGAATAGGGAAAAAACCACCAAAAACCCTAAACTTTGTTAAAAGTGATAAATTCCCCAAACTTTTTTAGTGACATGAAAAGCGCGAAGTTTCTTCTTAGGTGACACATTTCTGAACTTTCATTTGTGACACACAAAAAGCGCGAACTTTCGTTTTTGTGACACATTTACCCTAAATTATAGGGATATTTTTGTCTTTTTACTTTAAAAACTTTTTTTCTAGGAGGCCGGCGTCGGGCGAGGGCCGCCCTCGCCGGCGTCGGGCGAGGGCGGCCCTCGCGGGACGCCGGCGAGGTGCCCTCGCGAAGCCGGGCGAGGGCCGCCCTCGCGGACCTCGCCGGATCTGGCGCGGGAGGCCCTCGCCCGACGCCGATGAGGGCTGCGTCGAGAGAGGGCACCCCTCGCCGGCGTCGGCCCGGGCGGGCGACCCTCGCCGGGGAGGCCCTCGCCGACGCCGACGAGGGCCGCCCTCGCCTGTGTCGGGCGAGGTCACCCCTCGCCGGCGTCGGCCCCGGGCGAGGGCGACCCTCGCCGGGGAGGCCCTCGCCCGACGCCGACGAGGGCGCCCTCGCTGCGTCGGGCAAGGGCCTCCCCTCGCGGCGTCGGCCCGGGCGGCGACCCTCGCCGGCGCCGGGCTTCCCTCCGCCGGGCGGCGGAGAGAAGAAAAAAAATAAAAAAAAAGAAATAAAAGAAAAAACAGAAAGAATAAGATGAAAATGCCCTTAATGGGGTAAATGTGTCATGAGTTTGTAAAGTTTGGGGTTTTCGTGTCACAAAAAAAAATTTGGGGTAAATCTGTCACTTTAGGCAAAGTTTGGGGTTTTGGTGATCTTTTCCCATTTGAATATTCCAATGTGAAACGCACGTGAAAATACCAATACAGGGGGCATTGCCAAGAAATGAAGAATTCGGAAAACATTCATGACCATCTTGGGCAATGAAGACACCGGCTCCATTTTCTTGTTCGTCTTCTCTTGCAATTTCTCGCGAAGCTTCACGGCATCCATTTTCCCTTCCACCGTCAACTTCTCGGCCTCTCCCTCCACCTTCGTCTTCTCCACGCCTTCGCCCGCCCAAGGAAACAGAGAGGAAAAAACCAATCGCCCAATTCACCATTACAGACAAAATCGAAACTTGAGAGGACAATGACGACCTTATAGACACTTGAGCAGATTGAGAAAAAGAGAGCGCACTGTCTATCTGATGCAAATCGCTGTGGTTCCGTCCGAAACGAAGGGATGGCAGAAAGTAATCAGAGGTCGAGAATAGAAGAAGGTTTTTTTAAACGAAAAACCAGAGAAAATGCAGCGATGATCGGATTGCTCGGAGGAATGAAAAAGGAAACACCGAAAACACAAAGCCGATCAATTGGGATAACATTTAAAGTGGAAAAATTATCAAAAAATTCTAAATCTATTTTATGAACGTAAATTCAGTTTTAACCCTTTTAATTATGTTAATTTAGTCCTAAATATTTTGATAATATATTTTAATGTTCCTCTTACTCTAATATCAGATAAAATTTTGATGGTAACACTGCCGATTATTTTAAAAGATTTAAATTGTTAAATAAAAACATTATTTAATCTAAATATCCTATCATGAAATAGGGAGCCCCTGTATTAGGAAATGCGAAGTAGTGTGCGCGCGTGTACTTGATGCGATGTGAAAGGGAACGACGTATGTGTGCGTGTGTTAAGATGTGGGCAAAGAAAGCATGTTCGCCAACTTCCTAGCGACTTCGCATTGGGCCTCATATGGGCTTTTCGATGGCTGGGCTTCCGTTCTCAGCTTCCGCAGCCCATGTGGGTCCATGGGCCCGCTAAACCCGCTCTAGAAGAGCGGGTCGCCCGGTCCGTGCATTGCTGTGTCAGTCACGGTTCAAATAGGCAACCGCAATGGCAACCGGACCCTCCCCATCAAGAAACATGCGAGGGTCTAAATTTGAGCTCACAAGTACTTTGTACATTTATATAGTATTTATGCACTATGCGTTGTTGTGGAAATAGCATGCATTGTTATACTTATCTTTGTATATACACGAAGAAATACATCTAAGTCAACTATATTAATCGACCCACATGCAAAAGTATAGCATTTGCCCTATAGTCTTTCCATGACAATAAGCATGCTCATTGTTACAATACTTTCAGGAATTGCGAATCAAGCGGTGATAGAAAGGAAAAAAAAAAACAAAGATTCTCTTTCAATTATTTGTTATGACTCTTTTATACTCGGAGGAAACTATGACAAAACCTAAATTAATTCTTTGGATGGAGGGTACGCGATACTAATTTAAAGATATTGTCAATCCGAATACATAATCAACTTTAGTGAATTTATGTATACTTAGTCTGCCTCGAAGATAGATATGGGGTGGAAACAAGAGCATCTAGCCTAGTGAATCCCAAGTAAGCAAAGCACTCAAGAATTAAGTTATTTGTGTGCACACAATCACACATATAGAAATTTTAATAAGACTGTGAATATAGTCACGTCTTACAAATCATGCTTTGTTAAAATGTAATGAATCTACTGAATGAAGCATCATAAAATTAAGAAAGAAGTAAGGAAATATTGATGAAACATAATACGTCTACCAAAGGGGCAATTACCACAATAGTCATAAATCTATTGTATAAATGCTAATTCAGTTTTAAATTTTTAAATTTTGTCAATTTAATCATAAACTTTTTGACAAATTGCTAATGTAATTCTTCTAGCTAATTTTTGTTGAGCTTCGCTTACATGGGCATTGACTATCTTACGTGGTATAATTGGCTCTGATATTAATATATATATATATATTGCATTTTCATGAATTTATTTTTTATAATTTATACAATTTTTTCCTTTTTTCTCGAGTGGTTGTTGGGCAACCAATCAAACGATTGCCAATAAACTGAAAAATGATTCATCCAATGGTAAGGAAGAGAGTGATAGGCTAATAGTAGGTGAGCAACTAATGAGAGAAGACGAAACTTCTGAATGAATAAGGAAAAATTATGACATAAGCTTTTATTAACACTAAAATCCTCCTAATCCTTCTTACTTTTGGGGGTTTCCAACTTCGATGGTCTCGACAAGATCATGCTAAAGATATGCAACTACAAAGGCACCAAATTAGCACCTTGAAATTGGATTCAGTTTGGTTCAACATCTTACAACGGGAAATGGATCAAAGCTAATTAAATACGGCTAGTTTGGTTTGGTTTCAAAATTAATTGGAGATTGGGGCATTACCCCAAACTCCCATTGCAACAACTGTTCAATGAACGTTTTGCTGAAGGTAACCAATTAATGTAAAGCAATCACTTTGTGAACACGCATACGTCTAGGCAAGAGCTTTAGAAACTTCTCTCACTTAACCATCGCGACATGATGTTCATCACAAACTTATACAAATCGCAAGACACTTTGACTTCTCTCACTCTCACACCTAAAATGCCCCGCCCCTTTTCTTACAACAGTAACTATGCGCACGGTTAAATTTGCTTACAACGTTCAGTAATTCTCCTAGAATTTATGCTTCTGCACGGTCCCCCGTTCATCCCAAATCCGAACTTGTTACACTACGAATCGTGTCGTGCAAAAGGAAGCAATCACACATGTTTAATTTATTATGAACTACAAAAAAGTCACGTCAATAAAGCTCGTGCAAAAGAAAGCAATCACACATGTTTAATTTATTATGAACTATAAAAAAGCCACGTCAATAAAGCTCGCCCGCGTTCTTTTCAGGTTGTTGAAATCGTCCTCTGGTTGGTTCGCAAGCTATTAAAAAATATCACAGCGCATCAAAAGTTGGAGGGAGAGGTCTTTATCTTCCATCAGTTTTGAAGTCAAAACAAAAGCATACAGTGGATGGCGGTCCCCTGACACGAGGAAAGCGTCTCGGGGTCCTCCAATTATTTCACCCACGAACTGAGAAGAGTGAGAGAGAGAGAGGGAGAGAGATGGAGATGGAGATGGAGATGGAGATGGAGGGGAGGGCCAGGGGTTCGCTGCCGTTCGTGGGGATGATAATGGTGGTTCTGGCTCAAGCGAGCGAGATGGTGGTGACGAAAATGGCCATGTCCGATGGGCTCAACAAGTACACCTTGGCCTTCTACCGTAATGCCCTCTCCTCTCTCGTCCTCCTTCCTTGCCCCTTCATCATCTCTCGCAAGTTCCTGCTCTGCTTATGCCTAGCACTCGCTAACTCCATTAATGGCAGGCGAAAGGGGGGGAGAAGGGTTTTAAGTTCTTGAGTTGTTTGTTTGCTCTGTTTGGCAGGTCAGGGTCGTGCCCTCCTCTCACTTTCTCCGTGCTTCGCAAGATCTTCTTGCTCGCTCTGGTCGGGTGAGTGAGTGAAGTGTCCTCGTTTCGCATTAATTTGCGGACTTGGTGGATTTTGCTTTTCTTGGAATTCTTTGAAGCGAAACGTCTTGATCTACTGCTGAGAGTTTGATACGGGAAAACAAGGTGAATTTTTTTAGTGATTTGGTTGATGCAGATCCGCATCGCAGATATGCGGGTATGCCGGGATCGATTACAGCTCCCCTGTGCTGGGCACGGCCATGATGAACCTCATCCCAGCTTTCACTTTCATTCTCGCCGTCATTTCAAGGTTCGTTCTTTCTTTCTTCTCGTTGTCTGCAGTGCACTTAAAGAACCTCCATTTGAAGAAAAATGGGAGAAGCAGATGATGATGTGTTAATTGGATGATGGAGGTTTGATTTCACATAGGTTCTGCTTAAAGTTGAGAATGCTTTTAGGCTACCTTTGGGTTGAGAAATTTTCCGAAATGCAAATAGCATTTGATTTTTAAAGTGTATTACGAAACAACTTTGTTAAAATGCCGTTTAGTAACAATTGCATTTGTAAATGAGTTTTATTAAATTAAAAAAAAAAAAAGATTTTGTAATTTTTTTTTTTTTTTTTTTAAGTCCAGTGGCCGACTAGCCAGATTTGGCCGCCGGACCGCCATTGCCGGACGGCCAGTTCGGACCGCCGTCGATCCCTAGGCCTTCGGATGGCCTTGCGGCCGAGGTCGCGCAATTCATGCGTCGCTTGAGGTCCGGCGGCGAGTCATCGGGGATCTATTTTTGGATTAAAGGCCCTTAGAACCCTTTAGAGATGCAATTGTATTTTCACAAAGTTCAGCAAAAATACGAATCAAATGCGTTTGCATTTGACCAAGGGACTTTAGAGTCTCAAAACCCATTGTAAATGCCGAATCAAACAGGACCTTAATCAAGTCTGACCAAAGCAAAATCCATAGTTCCTTTTTCAACCAGGCCTAGAGAGATCCACTTCGCTACGACTTAATTCACTTCTCATTTTCTGTGTGTGTCCTTCTAATCTCAGAGATTATGAACAGTTCTATAACTTTTATTTCTGATGATGCTGGATCCCTAAAATTTCTGAGATGGGTGTTGCTCTGCAAATGAATAAATCCCTGAAATGGGACAAAAATCAAGAAAGTCCAGTGCTTCGGCAAGTGGAGGCTGCGCATTCAAATGAAACTGCAAAACACAGCAATGCACAATATGTCTGTCAGACAATGAAACAAGATAAACTTATCTTACTCTTGAATTTGTTCATGGATTGAAAATCTAGGATGGAGAAAGTGAATTGGAAAAGCTCGAGTAGCCAAGCTAAGCTTGCAGGAACCGTTGCATCAATTCTTGGTGCATTAGTAATCACTCTGTACAAGGGTCCGATGGTTCTCCGCTCGCCTTCGCTGCCTTCTTTTGTCCATTCCCGTCACCTTGTCTCTCTTCTCTCGCGACAATTGAATTGGGTTCTCGGTGGGTTTCTCCTTGCGGCTGAAGCTTTCTTGTTATCATTATGGTTCATTATGCAGGTTAGTACCAACAATCCCTATTTTTTCCCTAAGAATATGAATGACATTAGAACGAATTTAAAAAAAGACTTGACAAGTACAAAAAATCTGTAATCTTGCAGGCATTTATCCTAAAAGATTACCCCGTGGTGTTGAACATAATGTTCTATCTATCGTTCTTTATAACAATTTTTTCCGGGCTATTATCCTTCATTATGGTGAGAGAGCCGCAGTCTTGGACTCTGAAACTCGATGTGGGTTTGATCGCTATTTTATACTCGGTAAGCGTGTGATTTTGCTTCTCTTAAAGTTTAAACTTTTGGTCGACTTCGAGTTTGAAGATAAAAGTCGGATTAATATTGTAAATGCAGTCTCTGGTTGCCGGTGTCTTTAGAGTCACATTGTGCACATGGTGCCTGAAGAAAACTGGACCTGTCTTCGTTTCCATGTTCAAGCCCTTGGGAATTGTATTTGCTGTGGGATTGGGGTTCATATTTCTAGGGGAAAAGTTACACCTTGGAAGGTACGAAGGCTCTCTCCTCCTCTACATTGAAACGCCTATACCCCATCTTTTTCTATAACCAATAATGTAGTTTATTAAAAGAGATTAAGAAAAAGATGTGTTCATAAGAGAAAAAGCTCATTCACGAGCTCATCTCAAACATAGCAACAGATATTCTTAAGATATAAAACATAGATTGCCTTGCTCTTCAGATTAACATTTTAAAACCAAACGGTTATTGCTCAACTCTGGCGATTTGCCAGAGACTGTAAAAAACCAGAGTCTCTGTCATTACATGCATACGCGAAGGAGCAAAACAGGGTCGGAAGATGAGCCGCACGAGGACTACATTCTAATTGTTAAAAAAGTATCTGATTTGGTCCTTTACTTGCCTTCTGGTTTTGGCAGCTTGATTGGAGCAGCAGTGATTGCGATGGGATTCTACGCGGTCATGTGGGGAAAGTCCAGAGAGGAAGAGAAGACAATCGAGGGCAGCGGTGGGGCTGATGGGAGCCTGGCATCCTCCAGCCATAAGATTCCTTTGCTTCAAAGCAAACCGTTGAGTGTGTAGATATTCTCGGCCAAGAGAAGAAGAAGAATTAAGAGGAAAGAGACAAAGGTGTGTACACATCTATAGAGGTGTTCCCTTTTTTTGTCCTTTTGAAATGAATTCAAATTTGATTATTCCTTCCAGAATAGTGGTATTACCAATAAAATGACAGATTTGATAGGAGTTTCGATTGTGGTGTGGACATCGACATCAGTATGATATGCTTATTTATGGCTACGTAATATTGATGTCGATGAGAAGCTATGGGATGTTAAGCAAATATCACGATTCATCGACAGAGCCTACCAGTAACTAGCTATGTTGAAATTTGGCCTAGTGTTGGACACAAAAAGGAGAGCACATTGATCAAGGATGTCAAATGGAAGCACCAATGCAGAGTGACGGTTGAGTGTCCTAGTGACCTTGGGATTTGTTACTTCTTGTGGATAACAATTGTCAATGCATAAAGGGCACGCCGGAAATTTGGAAAAAAAAAACGTGCTCTTGTATTACCACTTAATGTGATAAGTACTTGTTGTAATAGTGATTAGCGAAGCATAAATGCCGATAGCGTTCGTTGTAAAGAGGATGGTCTTCTAAACGCAAGCAGATTCCTAATGTCATTTGATCAATGTATTAGTATGTCTTTTCATCATCAACACTTGTTTTATCATCTCCTGTACTTTATTTTTAGAATTTACATTTTTCATCTTCATTTTAGAAGCCTTTTTTTGCCTGCAATTACCATAGAATGCATTTCCATTAAAAACCAAGAATCAACTTTTTGTTGAAAGATTTTTTCACTATTTGGGTGCATTCTCGTTTTGGCGAAATGAATGTACAGACATTAATGTATATACTTGCTTTTAGAAATCTATATTTTGCAATTTGAGTTTCATTATGAGATTTCAACTTCTATCTTCTTCTCACTATCCATATTCTATTTTTGTTAAATTGTCATTTTCTTTCCTAGATTATTAGTATCACTTTCTTTACTTGAGATCGACGATGGTCCTAACCTCCATGATAGTCCAATTCAAGGTTTGCTTGACATGAATTTGGGCATGGAGCTTGAGCTCGAGCGAATTGAGCCCACCATGGTCATGAGTTCACTCCTCTATAAAAGGCTTGTGCTCGCAATCAAGGTGAACTATGAACAAAGCTCATGGGATCAAGCTTTGTCCAGTAGAGTTCAAGACAGAAACTCTTATCCCAAAAGTAAAGATTAACGCAAATTCCAATATACCAATTTTACGTAAAGATCAAGTTATATTTTTATATAAAATATTACAATCATGCTTTTTTGACTTTATGAATGATAAGTAAATGCATGACATGAAAAAAAAGATATATAAAAAGTTCAAGAAAATGAATAATTTTGAAAAAGAAAGTGGGAATAGGTGAAGATGAGAGTAGCATACATGTTCGGTCAATTTTTAGTCAATCTACCAAATTTTAAGGCATTAAGATTTTGGTCATGATCATCTTGGTGTAGAAAATTCATTAATATTGTCCAGGTTCATAGTTCATACGAGCTCCATGAATCTCAGCCGTTGAATCGCGTGAGTTCAACGGCTGTGATCCATCGACAAGTGCTCCTCGTACATGCTGAGGTGTCGGCCCGTACCAAACGATGCTGGAATCCCCCAACCAACCAATCAGCTGTGATCTGCATCTTCCGCTTTGCGCAGAAGAAGACAAAAACCAAACAGCTCCAAGAACAGCTCGTCAAACGCAAAAGCGAGCACGCTTCTTGCTCTGCCCGGCCCGGCGCTTCTTCCAGCTCCATCTCCTCCTCCGTTGAGGTCGGCGGCGGAGCGACGACCGATGGGGACGAGGCTCGCCGCGCCGGTCGCCGGCATGGTGATGGCCGAGTGCGCGCAGGTCGGCCTAATGATCGTGAGCAAAGCCGTCATGTCCAACGGCATGAGCAACCTCGTCTTCGTCTTCTACTCCAACGCCTTCGCTTCTCTCATCTTGCTTCCTGCCTCCCTCATCTTCCACAGGTCATGCCTCTCCATCTGGTAATCGTGAGGTTACCGGCGTTTCTATTGGTTGATTGTCACGAGGCTTTTCCCCCACCGTTTGCAGGTCGGGACGTCCTCCATTGACTCCGTCACTGGTTCTTCAGTTCTTCGTGCTCGGCCTCCTTGGGTGAGTTCGGAGTGAACTGCTTCGATTGGCTTCGAATGGGGAAATCTTTACGTGCCTTCGTTTGTTCTTTCGGTCGATTCCTACTGTTTAGATGGATTTTTGTTGATGCTGGGTTTTGCCTTCGGTGTTCTCTCTTTTTTCTTATATACAGTTGCTTGGCACAGATACTTGGGTACGCCGGGATCAATTACAGCTCGCCCACGCTCGGCTCGGCCTTGCTCAACCTCGTCCCGGCTTTCACGTTCCTACTTGCCATCATTTTCAGGTCACTATAGTAGTTTTGATTGGCTCAGTGCTTCTTTATCGCTCGGTTCTTCGCCCGTCAGATGCAGCGAGCTAGTGGTTTTTCAAGTAGAACTTTGGCCTATATCACATGTACCTTGATCATTGTATGCTCTTGGTTGTAACTGAGGGACGGGAAAAGGAGTGGGGAGTACCGCTTGTCTTGAAAGAGGCGTGCCGACTGCTAGGAGCGCATTGTGAGGTTGTTAACCGTGGAGCCGGATATCGTTTGAAGCATTCCCTTGCCTTGTTCTTTCTCTATTTTATGATTGTAAAATGTTCTCTTTGGTAGTTATGTTTGGAAATTGCCAACGGAGTGCAGAATTGGCTACTGACTAACTAAATAAAGTTCGTAATACAATTACACTTCCAGCTTATATCCTGGATTCCTAAAGCCTAAGTTATGTTAGAGAGTATAACATGCCTGTAATACAAAAGATCAGTTTATCCAGATACTTTTCAGTAATGTGCTCCTGAATTTAGGGGTGCCCCTTAATAGGTAAATTGATGAAAATTACGCTGGGAATTATGCTGGTAAACTTATCTTAAATATGTAGTTCCTAAGTATGTCTCCTTTTCCAGTTCCATAGGTAATCTCTTGTCTAGATAGCTTGCACTGAAAACATCAAATCACGAACTGAGGGGTCGACCATTCTATGAAGTTGTTTGGCTTGTTGCCCTTGGTTTTTTTTTTTTTTTTTTTTGTACTATATAGCTTCCATGCTCGATATCCGGATGAGGATCCTTCCACCTGTCTTGGCTTGAAAAAATAAACGGTCCTTGCTAGGTATTCAGACTGGGAACAAGTAATATTGAAATTTTTGTATGCTAGAATGCTAGAATACAAAAATGGTGGACTGAATTTCTTGGAATAACCATTGGTGCACACTTCCCTAGTAGTACATGAAGGATTGGTACACTTGAGGATTCTGGTAATTTCATGTTGTCTCGCCTGCTGATTAATAATTACGTGGTTGGTGCTTCAGATTGGAGAGACTAGACTGGAGCAGTTCAAGTAGCTTGGCCAAGTGCGCTGGAACCATAGTATGTGTTGCCGGTGCATTTGTTGTCACTTTGTACAAGGGGCCAGCTATTGTGACGACATCCTCTCTTTCAAACTTGCATAATGAAGTTTTCAATTTGCATCATAAACTTCTGACACCAGAGTCAAACTGGGTTCTAGGAGGTTTGCTTCTTGTAGCTGATTGTGTGATGGCTTCATCATGGCTCATTGTACAGGTAAGGTCTAGAGGAAACTCATTTGAAGTCTCACTTAGTCAAACCATATTAATTCTAAATAGTTAGCCTTCTGCTTTTAATGCTTCCAGGCATCAGTGCTGAAAAAATATCCAGCAGAGTTGATTATAGTCTTCTTCTACTGCTTCTTTGTGGCCATCCAGTCTGCTGCCATATCTTTCTTTGTGGAACGAAAGTCAAGTGCTTGGAGCTTAAAGGACAACATGCGGTTGATGGCGGTTCTTTACTCAGTAGGGTCTTCTGCCGAAATATTTTTCTATGCTAAATTTGGAGCTTGATTGACTTATACTATAGAAGCTTATCCCTATCGTATTAAATGTTTATTTTTAACTTATTCTGTCTTTGTTTCATGTACTGGAGCAATTTTGCTCCAGGTAACCTTTTTTTGTTTTCATTTCATGTAGTGTAGCGATTTTGCAAGGATATTGGTGCTGTGGTTCCATTTGTAGCGGATTTGCAGTTGTTTATTGCCATGACGTCACTTTCTACCTATGTTTTCTTTTGCAAAATTAGTTGGTAACTTTAGGTTTATGATGTAGGCCGTTTTTGGCTCTGCTTTCCAAGTTGGTGTAAGTACATGGTGCCTGCACAGAACAGGACCTGTCTTTGTATCGATGTTCAAGCCCCTGGGGATTGTCATTGCAGCTGTTGCAGGTGTTCTATTTTTGGGAGATAACTTTTATCTTGGAAGGTATTTCTAACCTATGTACTTGCTTTAATCAAACTTTGTGATGCCCATGTGTTCAATGCTGCTGTTCTTGCAACTGATAGCTTTCCCTTTCTTCTATGATTTAATTTTGTGTTAGTAACTGTGACAGCTTCATAAGTTACATGTTTCATCTTTGCAGTTTGGTAGGATCGGTGGCAATTGTTGTTGGATTTTATTCTGTGATGTGGGGTAAAGCCAAAGAACAGAAAAAGGATCTTGCTATCTCAGTGGGTAATGTGGAACCAAACAAGAAAAAGGTCCCTCTTTTGCAAACTATTGTTGAAGAGATGTAAATATTTAGCAAAACTTTTGTTTCTGGCCATGTAAATTGTGATGAAAGAAGAAATTCCTTTGGACAGAAAATGATACTTTATCCATACATAAAGATGTGGGTTGTCTACATCAGAAAGGTATTGGCAGCTTCTCTATCCTGTACTGGGTTTCAAGGACATTTATGTGAAACACAGAAACTGAAAAAAGTAATAAAAAAATGTTGAGCCCTATACAATAGTCGGTTGTTGGTGGAGAGCAATTCAGCCTTTATCCTGCAATTAATCATTCCTCTATTTTAATTTGCTTTCACTCAAACAGCATGCAATTGGTTTAGTGGTTGAGTAATGGATATGTGTGTGGATAAGGCATCCCGTACATGTTCAATTTTTTATACCAATGGTCCTGTGTTTGAGCTAGTAATATGGGCGTTAGCATGTATTTACTAAGCCTGCAAGGTTAGTGAGGATGCTTCTCCCAATTTAGCTACCTGAGATAGACTTCGTTGTCCTAAGAGTGAAAAAGGAAAGCAAATTGTACATGCCACAGAGCAAGGATACTGAACATCTTCAGCAAGTCAAGTTTGTTTAATGTGCTTGACTAGTGTTTGTTTTAATAGAATGGAGACAGCTGCATTGATGACATGACAAAAAGGAGGCTCTTCTCAACTCAAAGCTTTTCTTTTTCTTTTTCAATTATCCGCAATCTAGATCACACTATTGCCTGCTGTGGTAAGATATGGTGTCTAAGATGATCTATGTACTTCTTGCTTGATTACCACCACTTTTGCTGGAATGCATATTGTGGTTATAAACTGAAATGGTTGTGTTCAAAATCATCGTAAACCCTTGCTGCAATATGAAAAGATAGCATCATGGTTGATCTTCGTGGCTCACAATTCTTGTCATGGTCAGTGTATGTGTTAGGTAAATAGCGGAAATTCATTAGGCTGGGATCATAGGCTAATGTTGGTTCGGTCAGTGTAGAAGTCTCAAGTAGATTGTATCGCAGAGGAAAAGTGTGACTTGGACCCCCCTAGGTTCACCTTGCAATTGGTGGATACTGGCAACAAAGGAAGAGAGATGTACTTCTGAATCTGATTATTTCTGTTTGAGTCGAATGCTTTGCAGAATTTTTGTACCGGCTGACATTTCTTATTGAGAAAGAAGTAGCTTTAGCAATTGATAATTATTCTTTAAAGTTAAGGTGTTAGGGGTGTTACCCCCTATATCAATATAACATCTGGCCTTTTCTTTTGCCCTTTTATTTTCAGTATACTGATACTGATTCTGCCGCTTCTGAGAGACAATTTTGGCATCTCTTCTGTCCTTGATTCAATAGAGTCGGTATTAGGCATGTATATATAATCTAGCTAATTTTATTGTACGCTCAACATTGTTTGAGTTTTAGCGGGATTTTTTAAGCAAGAGATTTCTATCCAAACGCTCATTCAAAGAACAAGATCAATGCACCGGTGGTCAATATTGACTTTTAAGTTGTCTTCTTTTAACATGCCAATCGGTTAGGCTTTGTGTAATCGTGCATGCTTGTGTGATCATACGTATATCTATGATGATGCATACCCATTCCCTGCTTCCCTTTTCCTGCGACAAAAAAAAAAAATTGAATCTATCGGCATTTCAAAAGAATTTTGTCCTATGGAATGAAATGTATCTTTGTGTCGAAAGCTTATCTTTTGGTGACAATTTATCATGAATTTTATTGCATTTACTGACCATTTAGGTAAAAACTATAGTTTCGTCACATTATGGGATCCGTTTTTTCCCTCTGAATGAATGATGTCCATAGACTGCCTTGCAGAGTCATGCTAAATATAAATTGCGTGCAGCTGTCCCCAAAACATGGGAGGCACGATCATGCTGAGTCTTCTGCAGTCTTATTAGTATTCCTACAAGTGTGGCTTCTATTCTTATCATGCCCACTATTCCTGTTGAGTCCCAGACATATGTTGAACGAAGTTCGAACTGGCTCCTAATGCCTTTGAGGGGTCGATTGCTTTGCATTTTTTCTCTTGTTCCTGAAAGTGAAGAGACTGGCTGCATACAGTGGCCTTTTAGCTGCATTCAGCCTCTTTGCCCCACTCGGCCGCATGAGAGGGTGACTTTGCTTTTGCTGCAAAAATTGCACGTCAGCTTCTTGGCCAAATCAAACGGGCACTCAAGTGTTTTCAAAGGGTCGACTTTAGAATCGGCCAAAAAGTAGAATCTGGTTACCTATGATGCCCATCTTATAGGAGATTCTCGTATATAATTGATTTTTCTTTTTCATATAATTGAGGAGACTACTGACCTGTCTAGTCTCTCCCTTATTACGTTTGGGTCAAAATAAGCACACAGAGCCCTTTCAGTTTGGCTCGGGTCGCATGAAAACTCAACTTGAACCGGACTGTTAGACATCCCTAGCCCGCGCCATATCCATCAGGCTCAATAATGGGAGACAACATCCAAATGAAATGAAACGGGGCACGGACTTAGAAAGGCATTGCCTTTTTCCTTTTACTCCAAACATGACCACTATTCTGTTCGGAGTTGTTAAGAAAAATCAGCAGAAGAACAAAAGCAAGGGAAAAGAGGCCTCTCGGCTAATGCTATCATCAAAACCAGGAAGAACAGAGGAAGCTAAGAACAGAGGAAGCAAGACATACAAGAGTGATAAAGAGAAAACATATGCAGAAGAAGAAGAAGAATATGTACATACCGTCGAGAAGAATGAGAAGAAAACTGGATATGAAAATCCCGCATAAAGCTGCTAGTTTTGATTAGTCTCGGCTAGTTAATCTAGAATAGTTCGATACAGAAGTTAGTCAAAGTTTGCTTCGATTAGTTACTTTTTCCTTCAATGAATTCATAATCAGTAAAACAGATTTCCGAGTTAGTCCTTGTATATAAAAGGCTAAGCTCTTGTTTGTACGATATCAAGGAAATGGAATAAAACAGAAAGTTCTTCATCTCAAGATTTCTCTGATTCTTCATCTTGTTTTCTTCTCTCGCGCGTAAACTTCTTCATGGTATCGAGCAGCCGCATCCCGAAGAAATCATCTTGATGCTGAACAAATAGAGAAGATCTCGCACAGATCAAGGATAGATTCAAAACTTCTTTGGTCTCGGAAGATATCCGAAATTGTCCAACAAAGATCCGTAAGTCCGTATTCTTCATCCTCATATAAATCAGCAAGATTCTCGTTTGTATTCTACCGCAAACAAGTAGATCTCGTGTCTGTAACTAGAGTTGATTCAAGATCAGGAAGAATAGAATGGCAGCAAGAAGTTTGAGATATCCATTTCCTATTCATGTAAACATCTCGAATTTCGTTACCATCAAATTAGCTAAGGACAATTTCCTCCTATGGCAAGCTCAATTCTATAGGTTCTTGAGAAGCCAAGACCTATTCGGTTTTGTGAATGGGGAAATTTCACCACCCGCAAAGACAAGAGTTGAAGAAGGAGGTCAAGTTTCGAGATCTCTAATCCCGATTATAATGATTGGATAAAAACCGATCAACTTGTATCCTCTTGGATTAGTGGTGCAAGATCGTAAAAATATACTCGGCTTGATAATCGGGTTAAACACGCTTATGAAGTTTGGCAAGTTCGTTAAACCGGTTCACACAAAAATCAGTAGCTAAGGAGTTTGAGCTGAGAGGAAAATTGCGGTGCTTGCCGAAACGTGAACAAACATTATCGGCATATCTTAGGGAATACAAGTCAATATGTGATCAATTAAATGCCATAGGGAAACCAAGTGGATGAAATCACAAAATTATTTGGAATTCGGAAGGCTTGGGACCCGAGTACGAAAGTCTCAAAACTACAATCTACTGTTTGAAGCCCCAACCAGAATATGATGAAGTAATTTCACACTTAGAAAGATTCGAAGCTAGGTTACAAACTTATTCTTTAAATCAGTTTAGACCTAACCTGGCTTACTATGGACAAAGGAAAACTGAAACTATACAAAATGAAGAGGCTGACAGAGAATATATACAATCAAATGTCATTCCTAGAGGATCAAGAATAAGCAATCGTGGAGGAAGAGGTTATGGAAGAGGAAGAACATATAATACCAGGTATAGAAACTTTGGGTATCCTGGAAGAAATATGAGTTACAGGAATAGTAACTCGAACTATGAACAAGAAAATCAGCAGTTCAAGCAAATCGGTACCTCCCGGCTTAGGTTCCGCTCAAGGGTTTAGACCATACAATGCATCAACACAAAGGTATTTCGATATCGGGTCATATCCTACACCAAATTCAAAGATACAATTAGAGAAACCAGCGAGAACAAAAGCGACTTGAGTGCCAAATCAGAAGAGGCCTGGTCATGATGCCTTACATTGTTGGTATCGGTTTGATAACTCCTACCAAGCGAGGATATACCAACAGCTCTAGCAGCACTACATATCGAGGAGACAACTGATCAAGAATGGTATCCAGACACTGGAGCAACAGCTCATATCACCTCCAATGCTGGTATACTTCACAGTCTTTCTAAAAATGACAATGCTGAAACAGTTATGATAGGCAATGGTCTGTGTTTACCTGTCAAATACATTGGTAATGCAATATTAAATGCTGCAATTACTGCCTTGCCTCTAAATGATGTGCTGATAGTTCCTGAGATTAAGAAAAATCTTTTATCGTATCAAAATTCACCGATGATTACCCCCGCTCCTTTATTTTTGATAAATCGGTGTGTATCTCAAGGACAGACAACCAACACAACCATGAAGCTAGGAAGGAAGGTTAGAGGGTTATACGAGTAGACCCTCATGCTGCGTGCTTATTTCACACAAAGACAGAGAATTGTTGCAGAAAGTATCTGGCATCAACGACTGGCTCACACAAATCAGAGTATCTTGAAGCAATTGAAGGCTCAAAATTTGATTCAGTATAACAAAGAATCATACTCTGTATGTAGGAGTTGCCAAGTAGCTAAAAGTACTGCTCTACCTTTTCCATTGTCGAATTTTACGGCCACAAAACCTCTACAACAGATCCACTGTGACATCTGGGGACCTTCTCCAGTTAAATCTTTCCAGAGTTTCAAGTACTATGTCATTTTTGTTGACAATTTCTCTCGGTTCAAGTTGGATATACCCTTTAAAGTCAAGTCGATTTCTATAGTATATTCCTCATGTTTCAAAAATTAGTAGAAAATCAGCATAACTGTAAGATCAAGACCTTTCAAAGTGTGATGGTGGAGGAGAGTTTGTTAGCCAAAATTCAGAAATCACTTACGTAACCGTGGCATTCAACAACATATCTCTTGTCCATATACACGAGCGGTAATGGGATACCTGAAAGGAAGCATCGGCATATAGTCGAACTTGGTTTGGCTATGCTATACCATGCGAAAATTCCACTAAAATTTTGGTTAGATGCATTTGTAATAGCAAATTATATTGTTAACATTCTCCCTACTCAAAAACTACAGATGCAGTCTCCATTCAAGCAAGTTATATCAAAGCATAATCCAAGATATGATCATCTCGGAACGTTTGGCCGTGCTCGCTATCCATGTCTTCGACCATATGCACAGAATAAGCTTGATCCACGGTCTCTAACCCGTGTCTTTCTTGGATACAAAGATGACCACTATAAGGGATACCGATGCCTTCTCCCTACTACAGGTCACGTTTACATTAGCCGACACGTAGTATTTGATGAGAATTTTTTCCCATTCTCTAAGAAATTAGCAACAGTCTATCCATCCTATACACACTTATATAAATTGTGGATAGAAGAAGAGCAGTTTTTAGCCTCCTCAACTACAAATCACACAACTCCTTCAACTTCTCAGTATATCGATTGGGAAAAAGAAGCCACAGTGAATCACACAAATGGAGGAATCTCACCTGAATGCACAGAACAAGCAGTTTCTATCTCCCCAGCTGAAACTACTGTGGAACGAGTATCCATCACTGCTCAAGATAGCCCTCAACAAATTGAAGTCCCTAGTTCCATAACTGAGATATCAGATGAATCGAATCAGGCACAAAACACTTCAAATAATCAGACAGCTTCTCAAGGTACATTACCTACTCACCCTATGAAGACTAGGTCTAAGTCTGGTATTATTAAGATCAATCCTCGGTATGCATGTCTTGCTACATATGAAGTACCTCCTGAGCCAAAAACAATTAAAACAGCATTAGCACATAAAGGCGGTACAAAGCTATGAGAAGAAATGGATGCACTTCACAGAATAAAACTTGGGAATTAATCCCTCGAACTGATCAAATGAATATAATAGGCTGCAAGTGGGTATTTAAAACGAAGCTCGCAGCTGATGGTACTCTTGATAGACTTAAAGCTCGGCTAGTTGCTAAGGGATTTCATCAGGAAGAAGGCATTGACTTTACAGAAACTTTTAGTCCAGTCATTAAGCATGCAACAATTCGCATAATTCTATCAATAGCCATGATGAAACACGGCCAATTCATCAACTAGATGTCAAAAATGCATTCTTACATGGTACATTGAATGAGGTAGTCTACATGGAGCAGCCCCCGGATTTAAAGATCCCAAGAAACCTCATCATGTATGTCTTCTCGGGAAGTCTCTCTATGGACTTCGACAAGCCCCTCGAGCCTGGTTTGACAAGTTCAAAGAACTTTCGCTTGAATATGGGTTCTTTTGCAGCTCAACCGACCCATCCTTATTCATCTATCATACTGATATAGACACCATTCTTTTACTTCTATATGTGGATGACATTATAATGACTGGAAGCTCCTCTCAGTCTCTTTCCAACCTTATTCATTCTCTGAGTTGTCAGTTCCATATGAAAGATCTTGGACCGTTACACTATTTTCTTGGCATTGAAGTTATAAACACCTCTGATCATCTGTTTCTGTGCCAGACTAAATATGCCAAGGATCTTCTTACTCGAGCTCATATGCTTGAGTCTAAACCAATCACCACTCCTGTATCATTAAAGCCAACTGTTCTGATAAATGATTCTGCTCTACTCTCCAACCCTTTTGAATATCGAAGCCTAGTAGGAGGCCTTGATTCGACTTTAATAAGACTCGATGTTGCATATGCTACAAATCAACTATGTCGAAATTACAAAAACCAACTATAGCAGACCTACATAAACTCAAGAGAGTTTTGAGATATGTAAAAGGAACTCGAATCTTGGAGTCTTCATTCACTCGAAGCTCTCTTCACCTATATGGATTCTCGATTTAGATTGGGCGGGATGTGTTGAGACAAGAAGATCAACAACAGGTTTTTGTACATACCTTGGCTCCAATCTCATATCTTGGGCTGCAAAGAAACAATCCACGTTAGTCGATCCTCTACGAAGCGAGTATCGTGCACTTGCTTCCACATCTGCAGAACTTACCTGGATCAGTTTTGTTCTTCGTGATATAGGATGCTCATTGACTTGTCCAACACAGCTCTTCTGTGACAATAAATCCGCTATCTCTCTCACTATTAATCCTGTTCTTCATGCTCGCACCAAGCATATTGAGATAGACTTTCATTTTGTCGAGAAAAAGTCTCATCGGGGTCATTACAAGTCAAATATGTTCCCAATGAATCGTCAAATTGCTGATATATTTACTAAACCCCTCTCTCGTACTACACATTAACATTTACGAATCAAATTAGGAATCGGGTGTTCACCCATTCCCAATTTGAGGGGGGCTGTTAAGAAAAATCAGCAGAAGAACAAAAGCAAGGGAAAAGAGGCCTCTCGGCTAATGCTATCATCAAAACCAGGAAGAACAGAGGAAGCTAAGAACAGAGGAAGCAAGACATACAAGAGTGATAAAGAGAAAACATATGCGAAGAAGAAGAAGAAGAATATGTACATACTTGTCGAGAAGAATGAGAAGAAAACTGGATATGAAAATCCTGCATAAAGTGCTAGTTTTGATTAGTCTCGGCTAGTTAATCTAGAATAGTTCGATACGGGAAGTTAGTCAAAGTTTGCTTCAAGTTAGTTACTTTTTCCTTCAACTGAATTCATAATGTAAACAGATTTCCAGAGTTAGTCCTTGTATATAAAAGGCTAAGCTCTTGTTTGTACGATATCAAGGAAATGGAATAAAACAGAAAGTTCTTCATCTCAAGATTTCTCTACAGATTCTTCATCTTGTTTTCTTCTCTGCGCATAAACTTCTTCAGGAGTCACGAGGGACTCCTGAATAACAGGATATGCAACCAATGAAGGAATGGATGTACATTAGTCGATATAGAGGCGGAGAGAGTAGTAACGCTATGAACTGGACATAACCCTCATCAGGTTCGGCAAAATATCACCACACGTCGCAGACAAATCAAAGGAGGTGAAATGGGGCACCATCCAAACACAGGAAAACAAAGGGAGTGCAACTAAACAAGACTTTATTGAATACATCACCTTCATTATATCAATAAATAAACTAAACAACCAAAAAGCATAAGAATTCCCCAATATTCAGCTTTGTATTCATCCTGCAGCAGAAACAATTGCCAAACAGAACTCCCAACAGATGCCACGAGGCTAGATTCAATACAGAATACTAGGGGAACACACTAGCATATGGTTATTTTGAGGCACCACAAATGATCACATAACATCGATAGTGTATGTGTTCCGAGTAGACCAGCTGACCATTACATGCTATCTATCTACCTAGCTGAGAAAGGCTTTCATTGGATCATCATGGTGTATCTTCTTCATCCGATACGCCTCCATCTCCTCAGCAGTAACCTGCAGGTAATAAGTAATTGTATCAACACATAAACCACAAAAAATTAGAGTGGAATTCCAGTTCTTCAGTGGTACACCAAAATAGAGAGAAAGGAATACCTCATCCTCCCATCTGACATTGTACTTGCGCTTCCTTTCATCTTTCTCTTCTCGCTTTCTTATATCCTCCTGTAAAAGTGAATCAAACAAGAATTAGCAGAATTAAACAAGGACTGTCCATGACTGAACCATCGCCTTCCCACTGCTTCCCAAATTAGATGCGTTTACCATACGTTCTGTCACCTTTCCCCTATTATTATACTGAGCCTCCCCTCTGCAGTACATTATACACTACTAAACTAAAAACTAAATTTATTCTGAGCAACAATGACTAGCTACCCTCAATTTCATTGTCGACTTTCAATGGTAGCCAGACTCCAACATTGTATTTGTTGATGATCTATATGAATTCCCACTTCTTTCTTTAATTATCAGAGGGAATAGGTCGGAAAGGAGAAAATAAAGAACAGACAGAGAACTGAAAATGGTCCAGTTACCTTGTTAAGTGCTTCAGCAAGAAGTTTCTGGTCCAACTCCAAATCATCAGGGACATCAGTTCCCCAGGTAGCCAGCCTCTTCTCCTCCACTGGGGCAGCTACATCTGTTTCCACATTTAACCGGTGCCAGAGCAAAAATCAGCAAAGTGGTTATAGTATCAAAATTTCACTTTAAAAAGGATATTACAATGACCATGATAAAAACAAATCAAGCGACCAAGAAGCATCTGATAATTTTTTGATCAAAACAATCAACAAAGCTGACTGAGAACCGTAAAAATGAGGACAAAAACTTTTTTCAAGCAAATGATCCTCTAAAGGCAGAAAAATTCGGGTGAAAAAGTGGACTGACCTTCTGTGGCCCCTTTTCGAGCAATATTTGATTTCATTAGTTCATTTACTGCCTCGGCGGCTTCAATTCCAGCAGCGCCTGTACAGTAGCTATTTCTGATAGTCTGTTTGCAGCACTTGTAGCCCCATTGATGATCCTTCCACCATGAACCCCAAACACAAGTGTGGTTATTAATAAAAACATCTTCCTCATACTTGCTTCTGGGCAGTGCTGACTCCTGAAATAGCAAAAGAAGCTGATTAAGTACCTCAATACTGTCGCATATATCGGTTATATCCTTATGATTCAGGAAAAGCAACCCCGATATTGTCAAGGAGAAAGAAAAATGACATAGCCAATTCAGGTGGAAAGTTTTAGCCTCTTTCATGATTGAATTTGACAACTAAGAAAACCTTAACTAGAAACCCCACCTGCCCCTTAATGATCCTACCAGCACGATCATATTCCACTTCTCTCTCACTCTGTCCCAAGAGCAGCTCTCTTGGGAGATCTTCCTCTGCAGCTGCATTGCCATACCTCTCTAGGATGGTATCCTTTGTTTGATACTTCAATTTTTCCTTATTAACTTTATAGTTCTTGTAAAGCAACTCAGCTTGAGATGGCGCTGATTGCATGTGGATGTCTTGCCCTTTCTCAAATGCTTCCCAAACATGTATATTAAGCTGCTTAAATTCAAGAGCTTGACCGCTATTCCTGTATTGGTTATCACCCTGAAAGTAAGAATTGATTGATTAGTAAAATATTTATGCCTCAGAAAATAAGGAAATGAGCTAGAGTTACTTCCAAAAAACTTCAAAGAACTTACCTCATAAAACTTCTCATTTGGATCAGCATCTGGAAGGGGATCCTCACGCATGGACCGAGTTTTAGGATCATAGTGAGCTGAATTGACATCTAGATTCAGAAGGTACTTTGCCGTATCCTCCCGAATACGAAGGTTCCTAACAAATAAATCAACTTAGGTACTGTCCAGAATATGAAGAATGGGGGGGGGACTCATTCATGTACACTTCGTAAATCTTCAAATAGTCACATAAATACTAACACTTTAAGACGTTTTAGTTGTTTACTAATGTTCCTAAAACATTGAAAGAAAGAAAGACTGCTACTATCAAAGCATACCAATCCAGCTACCTAACAGTTCCAGTACTTCCACCACCTGTTGTGCGAACACGCTTCTCAACCTTTGCAAAGTCCATCTGCTTGTTTTCATCGACCTTTGCCTCGTCCACTCTTAAGTCATCATCATCATCTTCCTCATCGCTATCACCATCCTCACCATCCTCACCATTTTCGTTATTGTTCTTCTCCTCTAATTTCTTCAGCTGTTGTTCCTTAAGATATTTTCTTCAAGCGTTATCCCTAGCTTCATATCTCTCAATCACAAGAGTATAGCTTGACGCGTCATAGCCATTCCACCGGTCTCTCTTACCATCATAGTCAAGCTCAAAGGTCTCTACCTTTTCATCAGGTGCAATGTGTTTGTTTGTATATTTGGCTCTCACTTTCCGGGGTCTTTCCATGCATGACTTCAAATCATGAGTCATGGCACCACAGCTGCAGGAGTCAACAAACAATTGCATTTAGCCACCGTTTTCCAGCTAATAAGGGTACAAGACAAGCAAATCACAGTTGACAATATAAAAAAGGTAAAGGCCAGGATCAGGTTAAACTAAACACCATGAGGGACCAAAATACCTCAGATTCTCTTCCCCATTGAAAACCAACAACAGAAGGAAATTGAGAATTAAAATAAGTTTCTGAAGAACCTATATTTGCACTTTGTTAAGCCATAAAAACACGGGAAAAAAACTACAAGCTTGCTTTTTGTAGATCCAAAGAGGAGACAAAGTGCGAATAAAGAACCCAAAAATGTCAGCCCATGAACCTCCTCAAACATTATTGTAACTAAGTCGAAGAAACAGCTCATGGGTTGTGACTCCTTGGGACATATGGACTCGAACAAAAGGAATCCCCTAGACTGGCTAGGGGGTGTGCACCCACAGAGAGAGAGAGAGAGAGAGAGAGAGAGAGAGAGAAAGAGAGTCTTACTTCTGGCATGCACCTATCCGGTACTTGTCAGCCTGAAAAATTTGTGCGCCTCTGTCATACCAAGATTTTGTGTAATTTGGATCTGATTTCCATTTCCTTTGATGTTTCAAGCTCTGACAACATAAGAAACATAAGTAGATTCAGCCTTTTCTATCATACACAGTGTCATAAGAACATATATAGGAAGCAAGAGGAAACAAAAATTCAACTTACAGGTCTCTCGGCATTGAGATACCATGGCGCAGATGACATGTACTGCGGAATATGAGGATTAATTTCCTTGCCATCTTCATCAACCTCAGCTGGAGCGAGTCCGGCTTTTCGTGCTTCTTCCAATTCAATCTGTTTCCTGTGGTCCTCCCTAGATTTAAAAGCCATTGCAGACACCATAACATAAGCTGCCTTTAAAAATCAAAGCAACATACAATTTAATGTCTTCTAGCACCAAAAAACCCGCATAAACCTACTCCATCATTCGATCACGGCGCAGAAGAGCGAAGTGAAATCGAAACAATGAAATGGGGGCAACCCCGAGACAAGGAAAGAAGGAAATCAGCCATGACGATAGAAATAATTTAGGCGCAAACCAAAACAAGGCGAAATCAACCAACGCCGCACAAAATAACGCCGGAAAAGCTCCAAAACAAGACGATGATCACGGCGCAGAAGAGCGAAGTGAAATCGAAACAACGAAATGGGGGCAACCCGAGACAAGGAAAGAACGAAATACGATAGGAATAATTTAGGGTTTCGGTAGGTACCGGAAGCCGTCGCCATGATTTATCCGGTGCGAACTCAGCGCAACGCCGCCGAGGAAAGCCGCAATCGTTCGAGCTCTTAGCTGCGTAGGAAGGGATTCTCAGAGAAAATCGAGCGATCGAGACATCGAGACATCGAGCGATCGACATCGTCTCTCTCTCTCTCTCTCTCTCTCTCTCGTTTTTCTATTTTTATTGAAGGTGGTTAAATACCATTCTGCCCCTAGGTATCCGAATTGGCCAAAGATGCGGTCCCTTGTGTCTTCTATAGATTGGCCAAAAAAAAAAAAAAAAAAATACATATCTTGATATCAATTTCACTACGTTATCTTACAGCCCCCCGTTGCCCGTATGTTCTGTCCCTGTTTCAGTTTGCATCGAGCATGGGGGCTTTGGAAGTAGCTAGGTCCGGATTCATTCATGCTGGGGTTATACTCATTTGGAGATATTTTTTCATTTGGATATAGCTGGGTCTGTTTTACTTTCATGAAATTTTAAGAAAGTATGGAAAAATTATATGTGGACCTATTTATTGATATTTATTCATTTTGAAAATGTCGGCCGCTTAAAATAAGATTAAGATGTGTGTGCCACGAGACCTGAAAAATAAATAAATAAAAGTTACTATAGATGGACTATCCGCACCACAATTTTTTACTTCTACAATTGGGAACAGCGTGTGTTTTAATGTTCTTCAATAAATCACGTTAACCATTCTTCTGTTTGCTAAGGCCATATTAAAACATTTACAAAGGATTCTTGATTTGCATGACGAATGGGGATCAAAAGTATACTGACAAAATTTTATCTATTTTTTAATAAAAATAAAAAATTATATAGGCCCCACAAACCTTTAGATAATCGACATGCCTTTCGAATTTCACGTAAAATTAGATATTTCTTCTTTCTTCAATTCTAAAAGAATTTAAAAAGACAACTAAGGATATACACCATTATAATAATCCCATGAAATATATTAATAAATCCATATGGCGAAACAAAATTAATTGCATCACACTAGTCGCCATATATTGCTTTTTGGTAAATTTTTAATGGAGATACGAATGAAGCCAATCAACGGCTAGGCTTTTTCGAGGAGTGAACATGGTTGAATTTTTCTCTTAGGTAAAAACAATCGTACTTGGTGACCGTGGGACTAGTTCTATTTGTCCATTTGATGCATCTAAGCCTTTATTCCAAAGGAAAATTAAAATAGAACTAAGAAGGGGTCGCATATGCGTGTTCACCAGCCAGTTTGGTATTTAAAAAAAGAAAAAGAATTGTTACCAGAACCATGTAAGCATGATGACAAAAAAAGAATACTCTATGAGATATTGTATTATATATATACTAAATCAATTAATAGAGGGGCCCAGCATCCTCTCGTCAGACGGACAAGACGGGGTTGCTCCTAAACACATCACAGCCGTTCATCTATTCTGCATCCGCGGTGCAGATTCGATGATGGGCAGAAGCTATAATGGAAAAAAAAAAAAAAAAAGATCGGGCAGCGACACCCACCAATCCTAACTACCGAAGAAACGAAAGAAAAAATCAACGCCAATAACAATCTCGGGGGAACCGCATCCTACGGTCACAAGAGCAACATTCCCAATCCAACGGCGACGATTGCCCTTCCTGCCCATCGCGGCCCCAGAGCACGAAGAAAATATTGACTGGGTCTTACACTCCACGTAGGTGTAGGGTAAGACCATTCAGCGATTGACACGTGCCTCCACGTAGGCAACGGCGTTAGAGGTTTAAAATTTGCACGCGCCACTCCTGGGGCCCACCACTCTGACGCTCTCTCTCCTCTGCTCTCCTCTACTCTCCTCTGCGACCTGTCCACTCGTCCTCTCTCTCCTCTCTCTCTCCGTTCTCCCCATTCTCCGTTCCGTTTTGCGGGAGAACAAAACGCAGGTGCTTCTCTCCATATGCTCTTCCCCTCCTCTGCTCTCTCTCTTCCGCTGGTTGCCCGCGACGCCGACGCCAACGCCTCTGCTCTCTCTCCTCTGATGGTTGCCTGCAACGCCGACGCCGATGCCCTTTCCACCTCCGCCGACGCCTCTGCTCTCCTCCGTTGGTTGCCTGCGACCCCGACGCCGACGCCCTTTCCACCTTCGCTGGTTGCCCGCGACGCCGACGCCTCTCGCCGTCACCTTCCCAAGCCCCACCGATAGGCACCCCATTGGCGACTCCCGTACGTCCGAAGGTTCCCTTTTTTTTTTTTTTTTTTTGGATTCCACTTAGTAAAATTCATGTTAGGGTTTATAGTCGGATAAGGATGGAGCACATTTGCATTAGGACTTTCTACGCCTCCATGGTAAACATGCTCTTGTAGATAGATGGCTCTTTGAAAGCAAGTTTCCACTATAATGTAGATTGTGAAGGAAGATTTTCTTTGCTTTGTATCATTTTGATAAACCTCTTTGCTTTATATTGTTATAACCTAAGATTCACCTTGCCTTGTGATTTGTTGCAATTCATTTGCTTATCATACATTTCTTTGATTCCTCTTCGCCCGATGTAGCATGAGTAATAGGTAGAGATGGTTGGTGACAAAGCTGGAGGCATTTGTTCATCTAGTTTTATTCAGTGACTGTTTGTTTTTCATGTGGAATTTAGTCCCAATGTCTCTCATTATTAGCCCATGCATATTAGTAGTAGGATTATGTCATTTTACTCATAAATGATAATGATTAGGATATTTTATTCCCTTAGAATATATAGTTAATTAGTGTAGGTGTCAAACAAGATGGACTAAATATTGTGAGTTTAGTTTTCTTAGAACTTTTTAATAAATTGGATATTCCATCTTGACAATCACATTTGACAATTTCATAGGAGAAAAAAATCTCATATACTTATGTTTGCTAAAGTGATATTATAATAAAGCTGTCTTCATGTATAATGATGTCTTAAGTCTAATTAAATGCATCATCTAATTGCAAAGCTACAAAGATATTAAGTGCTTCACTCTCTCTCTCTCTCTCTCTCTCTCTCTCTCTCTCTCTCTCTCTCTCTCGGTCCAAATGTGCACACGAGCAAGAAAAGTTTGTTTGAAGCTGGAGATGCTTAACATTTTAGTCAGTTTGGTGCTTGAATGGATATTTGTCAATATTGCCTGAATATATTAATACTCACAATTGGTTACTTCACTTGAGAGGTTCACATATTGCATTTTTCTTACCTTTTTGTGATCATGTTATTTTTTCTATTTGGTCTACTGTCGTATTTGATCAACAACTTGAGTTTTGCAAGGTCTGCCGCTTGTTCTGCCGAAATTACATTTTGCGTTATTGGTGGTGGTGGTGGTGGTTGGTGTTCTTATTATTATTTTTTTTTTAGGGTGGGGGGGGGGTCTGTGGTTTAATAGAGATTTATACTGATTATTTCAATGTTCTCCTGAAGCTATTTGATATGCACACCGAGAAAATATTTGTAATGTTCTAGTGAAGATTTATGCATTTGAAGGGATGCTTTGGGAAGTTATTATTAATGAAAGAGATAAAAATGCTACAAGAAAAGATACCGAGAGGGCATTTGGAATGTAGAGATAGTTTCGAATAGGTTGGCATAATGAATCAATTTTATCTAACAACAAAAATGTCAACTTAGTGTATGAATAATTGGGTTTACAAATTGATGCGTGCCCTTGCTAATTTTATTATGTGGTCACTTATTTCAAGATCACCCTTTAAATAATCAGGCATTCTGATTTGTATTCTTCATCGTGGATGCTTTTACATGGGGTCTCTCTTAGCAATTGTAGAGCATCTCTTCCATCGGATTGATTCTTAAGCTGAAAGGATTTGAAATACATTAACTACAAATCTCGGATTCTGTTTCGATGCCATTTGTAACTTTGCGGGGAGCTCGAGCATGGATGCTTTTGGTGGAAAAGCTACTTCATTTATCTAATCATTGTTCGTTGAGACTAATATGCTTGAGCATAATTGCAAGGAATATTGGTACCTTCATCCTCTCTGAGTCTTGCTGCTTTTGTCTCAAGTTGTGGAATAAAAGGAAAATTAATTGCGATTGTACATTATCCGGTTGGAGTCTTTTCTTGCGGTCAGCATTTTGTCTTCTACGGACTTCCATGGAAATAATATTTGGAAGACTTGGTTGTCTTGTCTCTCTGCTAAGGTAACAATGGTATCTCATATTTGATTAGTTTTGTGTTGGTTAGTTAAGGAAGGTGAGAATAAATTCCCATCTCCAACAGCTCGTTTCAAAGTGAGGCTTTATGTTTTGTCTCCTTGTCTATGAGATTCATTTTGCTCTATTGTATATATTTCGGGGCATCCAAGCTGTAATCGGTCCAATGGAGTGTCTACTTATTGTCAAGGTACTTCCTTTACTTTATCCTACCACCTTATATAGTATTTTGGCATACATGTAAACTTGTGTATACAAGGGAAAAACTAAAAATTTTGTAAACGGCACTTTCATTGCCACGGAAATTCTGGAGTTTATGCAGTTCTAGCAACCGCATAGACCACAAGTACTTATTTCCTTGTGCTATGACATCTGTCCAAAACAGAAGATCTAACAGAAGAAGGATTACAATCTCCCTTTTGCAGAATTATACAGGTGATCGCTTGAACTTTGGATTGGCTGCCGAGCTGGCTAAATCTGAAGGTTACATGGTTGAGGTACTTCCCCTTTAATTACTTCTAGATGTGATTGTGATTTTAACATATGCTGGAGACTGGTGTCAAAAGGTTATGCCTTATTGCAGATGGTGATTGTTGGAGATGATTGTGCTTTACCTCCCCCTCGAGGCATGGTCGGGAGGAGAGGATTGGCAGGGATTATTCTAGTTCACAAGGTTTGTGGTCTCTTTCTCTTTGAAAGGTTGTGCTTTAAATGTCCCTTTAGGCACTAAACAAGAATCTTTTCCTTCCCCACTTCTCATGGTCCACGCTTGTATCCTTAATTTTTGCCACCATCACTTTCATCTATTCGAGCGACTACGTCAACTTTAAAACTCTTGTATTTTCTTGTCGTAATAGATCTTTAACATAGGAAGCTCCTGTTTTGGCAAATCAATTTGTAGAAAGTTTTTGAATTTTTAATTAAGAAAGTCGAAGGACATCCCTTTCAGATTATTCTTCTGAAGTTTTCATGCATCTGGCAATATCTATGGTTCGTTGTTGTTGAGAGACTCCACACTTCTTGCCCTACGTTTATGAGTAGTGAAAGTGAAGAATACTGATATGATTTTGCTTTCATTTGTCAATATAAGGTCGCCGGAGCTGCAGCCGCAGCTGGGCTCTCACTTAAGGATGTTGCAGCAGAGGCGAAGCGTGCATCAGAAATGGTTGGGACGATGGGTGTTGCGGTATCCGTTTGCACTCTACCAAGTCAAGCTTTTCACGACTATGTAAGCAATGTTCCCTCTAATTGGATATCTTTGTTTCTCATAAGATTTCCTTTTATTAATTTTTATGCCCATCTGCACATTCTACTTCATGGCAGGATTCAAGATTGTTGGGCGAACTACGTGTTGCTCTTTCAAAGTCAATAATCAGAGACATCGAAGATGTTGCAAGGACACCTGCTACTGGTTTGGGTGTAAATCAAAATAATGCTGCCAATCCTGAAGGTGGACATCCACAGGTTGTTGAAGGGGTAAACTATGCTTTTCTAAACTTTGTTTAAATATTGGGTGGTCGCATCCATATTCTCAAAGCGGAAGAAATCACTCTCCATGTAATTCTTTTTAAATGAATAGCCCTGAAAATCGAATCCGTGTCTTTTAGTTTTTTTTTTCACATTTGTTCGCCGTTAAAGTGACAGCGGCGAGGGAAAGGAAAAGCGGATGGTACTATTGAATACATAGCCGTACTACGGGGACTGGGTAGGTGTACCTGGCCACCTAGTTTGGCGGTTGGCTTTTCTTCGAGCTTCTCTGTGATCCCTCTATATAACGCGCGGGGCCGCTTCCTCATTTGGATATCAGACTGATCTCTCGTCTCCCCCTCTTCCGACCATCGCCTTTTTCTTCATCTTCAGCACACAGAGAAGAGACAGCTTTTGTATGGCCGCCAGCTCGAGGACTTTTGGGATCGTGGGAATCGGCAAGCGAGTCGTTGACGATCAGCGACGTCCACAGATTTGAGCAGAGTTTTGTTGCCTCGATAATTTAATGAACTACCATTAGTTTCACAGAATTTTCCTATGGTTTTGGAGTGAAGGTTCAGAATTCACCTAAAATGTACTTGCTCTGCTATTATCCGCTAGACTTCTCGATTGCTAAATGCATTCTTTGTGAAGATTCCTGATCTTATTTTATTTGTTTCTTTTCTTTGAGAATCGATGCTCTAAGTCTTCATCTTGCTCTAATATTCCAAACACTCTCTTTCAATATCATTTCTGAAGATGTGCTACAAATTTATGTAGGATGATGAAGAGGACAATTTTGCCATAGTATTTGCAGCCATGGGAGTGAACATGGAAACCGCACAATTTTTTGAACGTGACTTTGAGGAAAATGGGTCAATGGAGAGAGTGACCCTTTTCCTTAATCTGATGGGGGTAATATACCATTTTAGGGGCAGAAACTATAACTACAAAACTCGTCGCTGCTTTCCACTGATGCTGTGGAAACCTGTTACTCCTGTGTATCCAAGGTTGATTAAAAAATGGCAGAAGCAGAGACGTTCGCGTTCCAGGTGGAGATAAACCAGCTCCTGAGCCTGATCATCAACACCTTCTACAGCAACAAGGAGATCTTCCTCCGCGAGCTCATCAGCAACTCCTCCGATGTACATCTCCTCCACCTCGCTTTGAAGTACTAGGTTGCCTTGCTCAATGTCTTTTGTCTGTTAGGTGTTCGTAATGGCTTGCAGACTTGAAGATCAGAGAAATTTATGTTTGCTTGAAGTAGTTGTTCGATGCCTGGTGAAGACTTAAAAGTGTCATTTTTAGTTGATTGGATGGCTCTGCCTTAGGCATTGTTGAGAAATAATCGTGATTGAAATGCGATATTGTGATGCTAAGGGTGATATATTGATTCTAATCTGTGATCGGTTTGTGTGTGCTTTAGGCGTTGGATAAGATTAGATACGAGAGCCTCACGGACAAGAGCAATTCAGCCTTTATCCTGCAATAATCATTCCTCTATTTCAATTTGCTTTCACTCAAACAACATGTAATTGGTTTAGTGGTTGAGTAATGGATATGTGTGTGGATAAGGCATCATGTACATGTTCAATTTTTTATACCAATGGTCCTGTGTTTGAGCTAGTAATATGGGCGTTAGCATGTGTTTTACTAAGCCTGCAAGGTTAGTGAGGATACTTCTCCCAATTTAGCTACTTGAGATAGACTTCCTTGTCCTAAGAGTGAAAAAAGAAAGCAAATTGTACATGCCACAGAGCAAGGATACTGAACATCTTCAGCAAGTCAAGTTTGTTTAATGTGCTTGACTAGTGTTTGTTTTAATAGAATGGAGACGGGATAAATACACTAATGGTGCCATAAGTTGTATACGGTGCTCACTTTGGTGCCAAAAGTTTCCGCCGGATCACTTAAGTGCCAAATCGGAGAAAAAACAATCACTTTGGTGCTACTAGTGTAAAATTTCGACCAAAATGATTACGTGGCTTTATATTTAAAAAAAAAAAAATTCGATAAACCTTTTAAATGACGTCGTTTTCTATCCTACTTAAGAAAAACGACATCGTTTTGCCGTCCTATGTGGATGGCTTAGGAAAAACGACGTTGTATAGCTCATTTGTGATTGAAATTAGGTTTTTTTTTTTGGTTCATCCTCGCTGACCTAGCTTTGCTCGGCCACCGTCGCTCGGCCAGGAAGTGATGGGAAAATAGGAGGCGAGGGCGGAGGAGGAGGAGGAAGAAGGTGGGTTGAAGGTGCAGAGAGAGAGAAGACGAGGAGTGCGAGGGAAACAAGGAGGGCGCGGATGGAGATGGTGGATTGGGCTCTGTTCAGAGAGTGGTTGGTGTTGGTATTGGTGTTGTTCTTCGGAGAAGAAGACGCCGCCGCCATGGCTTCTCTCTCTTTGCTGGTGTTGTTCTTCGGGGAAGAAGATAATGCCGCCATGGCTTCTCTCTCTTTGCTGGTGTTGTTCTTCGGGGAAGAAGATAATGCCGCCATGGCTTCTCTCTCTCTACTGGTGTTGTTCTTCGGGGAAGAAGACGATGCCACCATGGCTTCTCTCTCTACTGGTGTTGTTCTTCAGGGAAGAAGACAACGCCGCCATGGCCTCTCTCTCTCTCTCTCTCGATTTGGGGATTTAGGGTTTCGACTTGGGGTTTAAGACGCCAAACGACGTCGTTTGGTGGTTTATACGCTGACTGGACTCTCTAGCGAGCCACATCAATATAAGAAATTAATAATAAAAAAAAGGCAACATCGGATTTCCGGCTGATCAGATCGGCGTTGGCACTGCAGTAAGCGTTTTTCAAATTTTTTGGCATTTAAGTGATCCAACGAAAAATATTGGCACTAAAGTGAGCGCTGTACACAACTTATGGCACCATTAGTGTACTTATCCCGAATGGAGACAGCTGCATTGATGACATGACAAAAAGGAGGCTCCTCAACTCAAAGCTTTTCTTTTTCTTTTTCAATTATCCGCAATCTAGATCACACTATTGCCTGCTGTGGTAAGATATGGTGTCTAAGATGATCTATGTACTTCATGCTTGATTATTACCACTTTTGCTAGAATGCATATTGTGGTTATAAACTGAAATGGTTGTGTTCAAAATCATCGTAAACCCTTGCTGCAAATATGAAAAGATAGCATCATGGTTGATCTTCGTGGCTCACAATTCTTGTCATGGTCAGTGTATGTGTTAGGTAACTAGCGGAAATTCATTAGGCTGGGATCATAGGCTAATGTTGGTTCAGTCAGCGTAGAATTCTTAAGTAGAATGTATCGCAGAGGTAAAGTGTGACTTGGACCATTTTCTCCTAGGTTCACCTTGCAATTGGTGGATATTGGCAACAAAGGAAGAGAGATTTACTTCTGAATTTGATTATTTCTGTTTGAGTTGAATGCTTTGCACAATCTTTGTCCCGGCTGACATTTCTTATTGAGAAAGAAGTAGCTTTAGCAATTAATGATTATTCTTTAAAATTAAGGTGTTAGGGGTGTCACCCCCTATATCAATATAATGTCTGGCCTTTTCTTTTGCCCTTTTATTTTCAGTATACTGATACTGATTCTGCCGCTTCCGAGCCAGAAGCGACAATTTCGGCATCTCTTCTGTCCTTGATTCAAAAGAGTCGGTATTAGGCATGTATATATTATCTAGCTTATTTTATTGTACGCACAACAATGTTTAAGTTTTAGCAGGATTTTTTAAGAAAGAGATGCTCATCCAAAGAACAAGATCAATGCACCGGTGGTCAATATTGACTTTTAAGTTGTTTTAACATGCCGATCGGTTAGGCTTTGTGTAATCATGCATGCTCGTGTAATCATACGTATATCTGTGATGATGCATGCCCATTCCCTGCTTCCTTTTTCCTGTGACCAAAAAAAATTGAATCTGTTGACGTTTCAGAAGAATTTTGTCCTATTGAAGGATATGTATCTTCGTGTCGAAAACTTATCTTCTAGTGACAGTTTATCATGAATGTTATTGCATTTACTGACCATTTAGGTAAAAAGCTATAGTTTCGTCACATTATGGGAAACGTTTTTTCCCTCTGAATGAATGATGCCCATAGACTGCCTTGCAGAGTCATGCTAAATATAAATTGTGTGGAGCTGTCCCCAAAACATGGGAGGCACGATCATGCTGAGTCTTCTGCAGTCTTATTAGTATTCCTACAAGTGTGGCTTCTATTCTTATCATACCCACTATTCCTGTTGAGTCCCAGACATATGTTGAACGAAGTTCGAACTGGCTCTTAATGCTTTTGAGGGGTCGATTGCTTTGCATTTGTCTCTTGTTCCTGAAAATGAAGAGACTGGCTGCATACGGTGTGGTCTTTTAGCTGCATTCAGCCTCTTTGCCCCACTCGGCCGCATGAGAGGGTGACTTTGCTTTTGCTGCAAAAATTGCACGTCAGCTTCTTGGCCAAATCAAACAGGGACTTGAGTGTTTTCAAAGGGTCGACTTTAGAATCGGCCAAAAAGTAGAATCTGGTTACCTATGATGCCCATCTTACAGGAGATTCTCGTATATGATTGATTTTTCTTATTCATATAATTGAGGAGACTACTGACCTGTCTAGTCTCTCCCCTATTACGGTGAGGCAACGACTCATGCATGAAAAAAGGAGGGAGGGAGCAAAAGAGAGAACCCCAGAAAATTGGGAAAAGAAACAAGGGGGCAGACTCAACTGCTGCATCCGATCGTGTAGTTTGTCAATGAGGTGATGTTGATTGGAGGGTGCCAATGATTAGTGCGCGCAAGTGAATGTGTAGCTGGTTAGATCCCGGAATTGACAACGGTATGGGATAAGATACGGCTGGAATTGGTGACTGTTTGGGGTTACTTTTTGGGCAATGGAGAGTTGGGGAACGATGGCTAGGGAGCTTTGCGTTGATTGAACATGAACTTCAACTTTCAAAACACATCTAATTATGCATTGGCTAGCGACCAAACCCGTAATCATTTATGCTCTTTCTAGAACATTCTCTACTCATACAAGATGTCGTCAATTCAATTGTTAAGCAAATGCTGTGGATTCATTTGTGACCGAACATCGACTTCAAATTCTTTCGATCTCATTATGGGGGACATGGAGAAATCACGTGGTTAGGGGAGCAGCTGATCCTGCTAAGTCCAGAAAGAATCATAATTAATTAACCGATGGTTCAGGCTTAAATGGGCAGCACGAGATGTCAGTGGACCACGGGTGAGGAAGAGGAGCTCATCTTAATCTGAGATACTCAAGTTAGATGTCGGAATAATATATATTGACATGTCAAAATAATGAGTTTGACAAAAGATAAAAAGTATGTTGATTCACCCCCAATCAAAAAAAAAAAAAAAAAAGGCAAGTTGGCCGGCCCCGAGGACATGGGATGGGAACCACTAACACACCCCTATAGAGAATTATAAAACTAACGTATGGTCCTGGATCTATTTAATTCGATAATTTTAGTAAAATTGTCGAGAATCGCCGCGTACTCTGTCAGGATTACCGAAGGGACCATGTGACAAATGGACACCAGACGTGTTGTGCTCAAGTCTTTCCCAAAACGAAATCAAGGGCAAAAGGGCAAAAAAGAAACTTGTGGCCTCGCGATTAGCGTTTTCTCCCTCTCAGTACCCTCACAACTCCTCGAAGGGTTGCTATCTCTCTCTCTCTCTCTCTCTCTCTCTCTCTCTAATTTTTACATGTTGATGTAGGCATTCTCAGATAAAGGCCAAGGACATGGACATGGCGTTCCAGTCTCTCCTGGGAGCTACACCATGTTCTAGCTAAAGCAACACATGTATATAACTCGTGCCTGAATTATGCATTGATCTTGAGATTGTTTCGTTCATCTATTCTTATTTAGAATCCTTCCAATCGAAGAGAGGATGAAGGTCTCGGCTTACTAGCTCGAGAGAGCGAGTGAGAGATGAGGGATGAGATGGAGGTGACGAGGGACGGTAAAGCGATGGAAGTGGCCCGGTTTGTGGTGATGGTCATCATGGAGGGTTGCACCATCGGATTGACCATCTTGGCGAAGACGGCCATGTCGAACGGCATGAGCCCTTTCGTCTTCGTCCTCTACACGAATGCTCTCGCTTCCCTCATCCTCCTCCCCTATTCCTTCGTCTTCCATAGAGACAGGTCGTGTGCGCGTTTGTGTTTTGTGACAATCAGTTTGTTTTGTGTACGGATCTTTTCCCATGTAATCATGTAATAATTTGACACGGGGAGCTTGCTGGTTGTCTATATGTTTTGGCTTGCAGAACAGAGGAAGCAGCCATCACCCCGACTCTACTCTTGCGTCTCTTCTTCTTGGGTTTAACTGGGTTCGCTCTCTCCCTCCTGATCCTTGTCTCTTCCCTCCTCTGCATGCTAGATGCACTTCTGAGGTCTTGGACACCAAATTACAATCTCGACATTTCTTCTCCCCTTATGTTCTTGCTTTCTTTTCTTGTTTGAAAGATGCAGTTGCTATCATGTAAGGGTAATCGATTTCAAGGTGTGTCCTACCCTAAACCTATCTTGACATCTAGAACTGGATCAGGCAAGGTTTCCTAGTTTGTAGAATTAGGAACCGGCCCATTTGGTCTTGGAATCAAACCGACCCGTTCAGTCCAATTTTAGAGTCGGTCCTGAAACTGATAATTCCTTTTTTAAAGTTTTAATTTTTTGGTTTCTTCTATTCTCTACATCTTGAACTCCAAAAGTTTTCATTTGCCCCATCCATATGCATCTTCTTGGTTAAAGAGCTACAAGTGGGAGTTTCCCAACATTAAAAGGACAAAAAAGAGCATTATTTTCGATTTTTCGTTAAAAAAATGTTTCTTGATCTAATTGATGATCGACCAATCTCCCACTATACTTATTACTCTATTACATGGCATCATATAAACATATGTTGAAAAATAAAAGAATGCATTTATATGGACCAACACCTTTGTAGTAATTACTCTATTTCTCTTGAAGATAAAAAAGAAATGCAAGACAAGCATCTTTATTCTATAAGTAAAAAAGAATTATAAAAAGCATATATTAGTTTGGTCTGATTTGGACGGTTCGGTTCTGCACTTGAAATTGGGAACGGATTAGGAACCACTGGTTCCAATTTTGCGAAATCAAGAATCATCCAAAACAAGCTAGATCGGTCTAGTTTTTCAATTGGAATTAGGGGTGCGCATGGTTTGGGTAGGCGGTTCCTACCCTAAGATCGGGAACCACTCACTAAGAATCGGTTTTGAAACATTGGAACCAAGAATTGCCAATTGGTTCCATGGATTTACCCGATTGCCAGACTGTCGGTCTGGTCCATTTCGGGTGGATCAATGGAACTAGTCCCACCAAACTTCACGCACTTGGTGTGACATTTTCCAGCAAGCTAAAGTAAAAAACAAAGAACTTCCATGTTCTTAGTTGCAATATCAATAAAAAGATTGAACTCATATTAAAAAGTTAAGAGTCAAGGCTGTAAGTGAAAGATAATAAACAATTTAGATGAAGTAAGAATGAGACAAGACAAACACTTAATTAGTCTTAAATTGTTTTTTGGTTGAAAACTTTTCTTAAAAATTAAATATATATTTATATATTATCAGTCTAGTTTGAATGGATGGGAGCTTCACATCTAAAATCGAAAATTAGACCGATACTCATCGGTTCCAATAAATTGGAACTGAGAACTGGATTGGCTCCCTTGGGAACCACCGATTCCGGGCCGGTCTGGTCTGGTTCCCGGGTGGTCCAGTTCTCAATTCTTTTGCACACCCCTAGTTGGAACTGAACCTGCGCACCCTGCGGTCTACACCTAATTGTTGCTTGGTGGCTGAATGGGCTTGAGAGGCCCTCTAATCACTGGACCAAGCTCTGCAGGGTTTTTGGGTCCAAATTCAAGGAAAGTTTGAGTTGGGAGGACTTGGACATGTCAGCTCTTCTTTACGGGCGAGCTCAGCCTCGTCAGGCTGATCCAAGCCAGAAGGTTTTTTTTTTTTTTTTTTTAAGCCAGAAGTTATATACACCTTCTCTGTAGATGTTACATCTGGCGGTGGTGGCGTCAGTGAGGCTTCCAAGGCTTGAAGTTGGGTTTTGGCTCGACACTGCTCTTGGTAATCTACGAAAGGCTGGTTCAAGCACCAACCAGCCAAGCCATTTCACCAGGCCACCGTCCGATTCACACTTTTCGCTCAATCAATATCTAATCTGCTTCAGTACCTGTAGGGGCTAAATTGGTGGTCTTCATTCCTGGAATGTTCTTTGTTGTGGTGCTTTGCATAGACCGTGTGTAGTATGGACCTATAGTCATTAGCTCTTGAAAGTCTATGAGATAGACTCGATATATGTACCTTGAAGTTTGACAAGTGGGAACCAATTTAAAATGGACCTGTTAGATCAATACATAACTCTCTCCTCTCTTTGGGTCCACGAACGCATTGAGAATGAAGTGTAACCTGATACTGATGTGTTCTTGCAGGATAACCATAACTCAGTACCTCGCCTTCATCGGCCTAGATTTCAGTTCTCCGATTCTTGTTTGTGCAATGGGACACTTGGTTCCAACATTTTCCTTCCTCTTGGCCTTACTACTCAGGTCTTCACCGTTTCTAAACCGTTAAGTTCTTTCTCTGTCCGATATTTAATGTCATGATCTTATTTCAGAGTCCTGAGCAAATAAGGATTGTTGGTAGTTCATAAAGGTGCACCTCTGGAAATTAAACAGTGACTGAACTATACTTTACCAATATTAGGACGATAAAGCTAGACTGGAGAAGCTCAAGCATCCGAGCGAAAGTAATCAGTACCTTTATTTCAGTTGTGGGGGCAATATCTGTCGATCTCTATAAGGGACCTGTCGTCAGTAAATCTTCGGTTTTGTCCCCCAATCGACTTCAATATCAGCAACTATATGTCTACTCCTCGAAGCCTGAGCATTGGGCTGTTGGTGGCATTTTGCTCGCTGGTGCATCTTTATCTGTCTGTATACGGAACATCATTCAGGTACCGCTTCATTCCTTAATAAAACTCCAACAGTTTATTCAGCCACAAAATTGAAAAGTAGATAAAACAGTTTTGTATGTTCTTTTGCATGCTTTATAATAATGGTGCTTTATTTGTCAGGTTGGAACATTGACGCAATACCCACAAGTGATGAAGGTGGTATCTTTCTACAGTTTAGTTGGGACTCTTCAATGTGCAGTAGTCTCCTTTGCTGTAGAGAGAAACCTAAGCGCATGGAAGCTAAAACTGGATTTGAAGCTTCTCTTGATAATTTCAACCGTAAGTACATGGCTACTTGTACTCGCTCAGTATCATTTACCAAAGCATAAATTTACAGAAATTAAAGAAATAAAAATAAAAATGCTCATGTCATGATGCCCTCTGACTATAACTTATACATGCCACAGGCGATTTTCGGAGGAGTAATTCGGCCCCGAGTTCAAATATGGTGCACTCAAGCAAAGGGTCCTTTCTATGTTCCCATGTTTAAGCCGTTTGGGATCCTGTATGCATGCTTCTTCGCTGTTTGCTTCTTTGCAAATAGCCTTCATTATGGAAGGTAAAACTCATGTCTTGTTGTCACCCCAAATGATTTTCAAAGGTTATTGATGCAACTGCGTGAGTCTTGAAAACGACCTAAAAATTAGTCCAGGAGAGGAATTTGAATATTCTTTTCATTACAGATTGGGAACTTGAAAACACAGAATCTAGCACATTTTTGCCTGCAGAGACTTTCTCTGTTTCTATTCCATCAATAACACATTACAATGGGAAGCTCATAAGATTCAAAGAGCGCACATATGCTTCCATTTCACAGCAGCAGGAATTGGGCACATGCTGCTTGTGTCTTTTCTTTCATGTGATCTTCACCAATTCAGAGGACTAAAGTATATATTCATGCTAGGGCTTGCCTTGCACTCTCATCAACTATTCAGCTCATCATTGCAAAAGTGCGAGAAATTAACTGCCTGAGCCTTGGTTGTGATATATCTTTGTAATTTTAGGCATCCATTTGGCCTTTGTCTCTGTCAATGATCCAATCGCAAGTATGTTGTTGGCTAATTGCAGCGTCATAGGAGCATTCATAATAGGAATAGGATATTATTCATTGATGTGGGGACAAATCAGAGAGGGCGAAGCACATGACGATCATGACAACAGAAATGGGGATTCTCATGATAACAAGGTACCCCTTTTGCAAGATGAGACTCAAGTCTAGAATATCATGCCTGGTATAAGCAAAGGAAACGAAACAATGCTCCTGGCAAGCCTCAAAACGTGAGCTCTTTAGTTTTTGCTTAATGGACATGCCTTGACCGGTGGCTGAATCTTTATGCAATACATACTGCGATGGTGAGAGAAGGACCGTCCTCCAGCTTTAGTTCTACTAGCTATTTCTTGCTTGATTTTGCTCGAGGGACTTGACAGAGGAAACTCATGCCAATCTGGTTCCTCTTGCCAGAAGTTGGAGATAGGTACATTTGGGCAGCGGTCCAGGTTACTGATGGAGAGATGTTTACTCTGTAGCTAACACCTCAATCAGAAATCGTGTGCTTGTATCTTATCATGAGAAACTTTGTAATGTACATTGGTTTTTCGTTTCCCTCTTCTACTTTCTGTTTGGTAGTTTTGTCAGACTGGCCTTTTCTTTTTTCCCGAAAGGTCCCTGGTTTTCCTTCTGTTGACATACATGCTGGTTTTCATGGCATGTAAAATAATGGAATTAGCAAAGTATATGTTGTACCTACTGGGGATGTTATGTAAAAGACAGGCTGAGCATTGCACTTGCACTGATTCAGTTCTCTTGGCTGTTCGGTTCTTTGATTATCTCTCTTGCCCTCAACGAAACTGACTTCGAAAAGCTTTCGGCTTTCGGAGCCATCTCTAGCTCAAAATATCCAATCCCTTATCCTGTATTGATGAAGCCAAAAGGTTGGGATCGGGAGGCATGAAAGACGAGTTCTGGAAGGCAACATAGCATTTGTGATGCTTTAAACTTTCCAATGGTGACAGCCGTTGTGGTGCTTGAGAGCCAAGGAGGCAGCAGAATTTTGATGAACTTCATCTTATATGACATGCCTCTCATAGTTTTCTAAGGTTAATAATACTGAACCCTTTCAAGACTTGGGATGTTTAATCTCTCCTCGTATACCAATTTACTGGGGGGAAATTTTAAGGTGATCTCTAAACCACCTAATTCAAGTGGTCATCAGAGAATGATGCATGTCAGCTTCTTAGACTGAAGGACTGCTGTGAACTCGAGAATGTCATTGCATGCCAGCATTGGAGAGGATGTCCCTCGCTCGTTGATTAACACTAAAGATTAGTTCGCTTGTGGCTCAACTGGAACAAACGGAGATGTCATAAGCATGAGCTGTTTGATCTGATTCGCTTTGCTGTTTCACAACTTAATGTCGTCCTCTTTATTGTTTTGGTCAGAACTGATCTCCAGTTTTATGATTGGATGATTCATTAGGCAGATGCAGGTTCAGTTACCACTGCGAACTTCATCTGTTACTAAATCTAGATTGCAAGGGTGGGGGAAGGAATTTTCGGAGGCAATAAAGAGAGCTTAATAGAAAACCCTTCAAGTGAATACAAACAGAGACAGCAGGGGACTCTCATACTAGATGCATATAGAAGTGCGGAGTCCAGCTCCGCATTATTTTCTTGATATTTAGTGCATATCCGAATAGACGATTGGCGGCATCTATGCCTTGAGGATGAACTCATCAAGCTCTTTGAAATTCTGGATTGCGAAGTCCTTGATCACGTGGGGATCAGGAATTTCATCGCTTGCCTTCTCAAACCCACATGACCATTTCACCAAGCTTCCGTCTCCTTTAGGAATGACCTTGATGCTGCCATTGAAATTCTTGTAGTATTTCAGGAGATCACCGTCTATAATGCTGTAGGTCACGAGCTTGTCTGCTTCGTCCACGCCATCAATCTTCTCCTTTGATACTTTAACAAGTGGAGAACCTAGAGCATGGAAAATTTGTTGGAGAAGCAATAAGATCCACACTTCTAAATCAAGCATAGATGATGTTTGTGACAAGGATCCGCTTTAAGTGCAATTCATGCCAAAATGATCTTTCTGTTTAGATCTTGATAGCTTACAGGAAAATACGTTATTTGGCCAAAAAACACCGGTAAATAAAGAAATGGAGTCTCAAGCTGTTTTTTCTCACTCAGCCTCTTTCAGCGTCATTACACTAGCTGAGTCATATAACGTCTTGTTGTTTACTTTTCATTCTTACAAAATTGCAGTCCAAAGTCACAGGAAGCAGCACAAACCAATGGACAACAAAAGTTCAAATCTAATCTATAAAGGAGAATTCCTTATTTTATAGACAACCACTGCATGCCTTCCTTTTGCAACCTCATATCCAAGATGTCTGAGAATAATCGCTACTACTCATCAGTTCCATCTTCATTGAAGAATTCACCTGATCATGCTCATGGCAATTGCAGTTCAAGATTTTTTAGATTAAAGATACATTTAAAGAGCCAAGTCCCCCATTTAAAAGGTGATATGTTTGTCGGATCAAGTTCAACTGCTAAAGATTTTCGCAGTAAGTGCGCTTTGCCATCTATTTAATTTAGGAAAAAAAAAAAAAGCAACGAAGATACTTCACTATAATCACCATCATATTACCTTCACCATATGTGAAGAGGCGAATTGAGCCAGGAGCCTTCCCATCTCCTTCAAGGACTTCAATATTCTTGTACTGGTCGGGGAAGATCTTTGGGAACAGTTTGGTGGAGTCTCTCATGCTCACCCAGAACCTGTCTGCAGGAGACTTAACCTCAACCTCTGCATCAAGAGTTAAAGGGCCACCCATTTCTGAACGTTCTAATGAGAGAGGAATATGTGGGAATACACGAAGCCGCTCTTTTAGGGACTTGCCAAGATGTCTATATATACTACTCCTCCTGCTCCGATCTATGTATGAGGGCTTTAACTTAGCTCAACTGCCATTCATCTGCCTATCACATCAGGATCATAAATTTGCAGCAGCACCAGCCTGCACTGCTCACAGCCATCGTATAAATGCAAGGTGAGTGTGTTCTTACAGCAACTTTCAAAGCTGGGGGGCAAGCAAATATTCCATTTTGTTTTGCCTGATCAGGACCAAGATTATCGACTGATCTACATGGTCCATGCCTCGTAAACTTAGCAAAACATCGCCATTCCTTCCATTGATAAGCATGGTGTCGGTGCCGCGGATGGCAGAAACATTAAAGTCAGTGGAAATTTCACGACCCTTTCTAACCGGACCTGTTGACCTGATCGTGCCTATGCGGTGGTGGAATAAATGTCCGACCGCGGAAACAGGTAGAGAAGTCACTGCTGAACCCCTATAATTTAAGACAAAGGGAGGCAGGTGGATAAACTGTACGTTAATTCCATTGCAATCTAAAGTTAAATGGAGTGTTTCCATTATCGTGGATTGTATACGGAAGGGCTCACGCTATTTTTACCTTTAAAATAATTTTAGTAATCTAAAATTTATATGGATCAAAGTAGCCCTCACTAGGACCTCATTAATGGCAAGATTGAAAAAAAAAAAAAAAAGTACATATTTAGGCTCCATTTATTTTGCAAAAAAAATGAATGATTTAGACAATATTTTTCTGAAATTTATCGCTTTAATTCCTTGCAATTATTAATTAATAGGATATGTTTTAATTATCAACAATAGTTTTTGATTAAATATTTTCGTGAACAATAAAAAGATTTTTCATGCATTCATTTTTGTAAGTGATACAAACGACTATTTTTTGGAAAATGTATTCCAAATCATTTATTTTTTGCGAAACAAATGAAACCTTAGTGTAGATCAATCAATCAATGAATTTCATCAACCTTTCCTAAATCGTTGTTTTTCTCCTTTAGTGTTTAAATCGAAGAAATTTACATGTTGGTTACTGTTGTACAAGAATTATCTAAGATTCGAGCATATTAGTCAATTCAATGATCCAATTCAATTTAAAAGAGCACCAATAAAGTATATTTATTATGATTGTTTTTGTAAACTTTTATTTTTAATATCTTTTTGTGATAATCAATTATTTAGTTCAAGCATTTTTTTTCCAATGGCATTCTTTGGTTAAAGTTATGAATTATTTATGATTATAATTTATACTTAACATACATAAATTAACAAAGATTACCAACAAGTTTATACTCATTTCCAATAAAGTTAATGCATTCTCAAGTTAAAGGGAGTGTTTCCATCATCATGGATTCGTTAGATTGTATACGGAAGGGCTCCTGCTATTTTCACCTGTAAAATAACTTTAGAAATCTAACCTTCATGGGACCTTATTCATGCTAAGATTGAAAAAAAGAAAAAAAAAAAAAAGTACACATTTGGACTCGGTTTATTTCATGGAAAATGAATAATTTTGTAATCATTTTTTGAAATTGATCACTTGTATCTCTTATCATAATTAGTCAATAAAAAATATTTTTATTATCAATAATAATTTATGTTTACATATTTTCGTAAATAATAAAAATATATTTCATTCAATCATTTTTGCAAGAGATACAAGCGATCATTTTCAGAAAAATGTTTTCAAATTATTTATTTTCCACAAGACACATGGAGTCTTCATGTAGATCAATCAATCTAAAGATTTTTATCAATCTTTTCTAAATTGTTGTTTCTTCTTCTTTTGTGTTTAAATCAAAGAAATTTACATGTTCGTTACTTTTGTGTGAGAACTATCTAAAATTTGAGTATATTAATAAATTCAATGATCAAATTCTATATAAAAGAGCGCCAATAAAGTATATTTACTCTGAATGTCTCTTTAAAGTTTTATTCTTAATAACTCCTTGTAATTATCAATTCTTTAGTTCAAGCTTTTCTTTTCAGCGGCATTCCTTGGTGAAAGTTGTGAATTATTTATGATTATACAAATTAACAAAGATTACCAACAATGTTTTACGCTTAACATATGCAAATTAACAAAGATTACCAACAATGTGGTGGATAAAACATAATTCATATGATTAATATGGAGTCTTATATTTCTATGGTGATTTGTAGCTTTTGCATTTTCAATGGACATCAACTTTCACCGTTTCCTTTGGTAATTTCAATTAATTAGTTCTTTTGGGATTGTTTTCACCAAATTAATAAGTCAGGGCATGTCACAGCTATTTAGAGTATAAAATAGCACGAGCCTATGAAATACATGCAAACACCACACGCTTAGAGTTGCACGACCGAAATGATGTTGTTCGATTTAGTTTTAGTGCAGTCAACCCTAGAGGATATGATCTTTCAAAAGACTCATCTTATGTCGTAATGCATCGCATCAAATATATTATTATTGTAGTTTCTATAAAAGTGTGTCTACACGTGAATATCTAAAAATCTTTCTAAGATAAGCCGAGATCTTTTTATTGTGATGAGAGGGCTACCAATCTTGTGATGAACAATTCCTCGAGGAATTTCACCAGACCAGTTTTTCTTCAAAGAAATGTTTCAGAAATTTCATCAAACATATGGCAGGTCCTTCACAAGTTCAGATCCCATTGGAATGGTGGCAAGGCGTTTCTTACTGAATGGTGGGTTCGAATTCATCAAACCAATTGTTCTTTAAAAATTTCCTTGGGCAGTAGCACCACCATTTTGTATCAATTGCTAGGTCACGAGCATTTACATCCATGATCAATCAGTCACATCATTATCATACTATCTATCGTAATAAATTATACCATTCGGAAGATCGAACCATCGAAAGATGACCGATTTCCATCACTTAGTGCTTAGTTGGATGGCTCATAGCAACAGCTCGATGATAAACACAAGCCAAAACGGACTCTTCATGGGACCACCCGACGTCGAGTAATTTGTCTCATTAGAAAGCTTCTCAATGGCCAACATATGGAATGTGGATGGTCGCATTCGGAATCAAAAGGCAACAGTGACGCCGATGAAGTAGCTGCCCAGGTTGAATCGTCGCATCAGATGGGCACGAGGATAAACCCGATTGAATCGAGAATCACGATCTCACCTAAACCTTTTTTTTCCTTCGCATTGAGCCTTGACATCTCCGAGAACTAGGAACTTAAGGCCGACCAATTCAGCTGAGCTTTCTCGTCTAGCATTAATGTTGGTGCGGCAGATTCATTGAATGGCCGTGCGATTCTGTCAGATCTCGTGAGTGAGTGAGTGCCTGAGGACGCGAGACAAGTCTTAACCGTCAAATCTATTGGGACTTGGAGACGGTTGGAAAATTAAACCGGATTTCCAACCTGTCAAAATCCTGCAATTTTATAGCTGTATGGCCTAATCAAATAATAATAAATAAAAAAATCTTCTCATCCGTAAGATTATTTCATGACGTTCCAAGTGCAAAAGTGTCGTAAAAAGAAATACATGATTTATATTACCTTATTACACCTTGAAAGTGCCAATTATAATTGAGTTTTGAGTTTCAAATGGAGAAACTTATTTAGAATCTTGTGAAGATCAGGATGTGTAATTCAGTTGGCAAGTAACCAAAAGTTCAAACCTGACTAATCAAGGAAGCCAAAAAAATGGTTTTCTTGTAGCATACACATCAGGTGGGTAATTGTACTATTTATTTATTTGTTGTTATATATTTATCTTTCCAAAATGAACATAACATAAATTAATTGATTTCAGTTGAGTAACACAAATGCTCAAGATAAAAATTATGCAACTAACTAACTTCATTCAAAATTATCCCTTTATAATAATAATAAAAAAAAAACTCTGGCAACAACACCAATGTTCTCATTCTATTTGCTACTAATTGAGAAACTTGAAAAACATTTAAGACGAATGAATTGAGGAACCACTGTCCAATAAGTAATATAACTTTGCTAAGCAGATTGAGTATCTACTATACACATTTATAACACAAAAACATAACTCATTTATGCCAAATCTAGAATATGACAAACTTACAAGATTAAAATTTGTTATATATTACCTTAACGTAATTATAATCATAGCAGAGTTACCCATTTCAACAAGAATATTAAGACAAGCATCAATAATCCGTCAATTCATCAAATTACATGTTCCATTAACAAATCTTATGCTCAATATCTAATCATAAGCATGCTTAAAAGGCTACCGTGATTCGCTTGTTAGGTCTCCACCTATATCACTAGTAGCCGATCTACAAGGATATTTTAAGATTAGTATGCATACTCACAAATCCTTTAATGGGTTCATAGAGATATTAAGCATTAATATAAACCGACATCAGCATCCTCTAAGATCCACAAAGTCAATCCAAAATCTATATCACAAACTAAAATATATAATATTTCACAACTTAGTTTTTTTTTTTTTTTTTTTTTTGGTAAGGTAAGTGGTATTATAGCTTTGAACAAATTTACAAGAAAACTCGACCGGCTCCTAATCTTGCACTCTTGATACAAATGCAGGGAGAGTGGAAGGGAGCACAATCAAGAAACAGGAAAAGAAGAACAACACGGACTAAATAGAGCAAGGACCGAAGGTCGAGGAGAGACAACAAAGAGCTAAGACTAGCAAAGACCCTCCGCTACCAGAAGAGAAGCCAACGTCCGGAAACCGAAGAGGCAGGATGTTGAAGGACACCGATCTAAGCATGCTCCTGTCGATCGCTGAAGATAGCTGGGTGGAAGCCCCAACTCCGCTGGAGACGTCTATTCCTCGGGATATTTCACAACTTAGTTTATCCGTCATAAATATTTCAAAACATTTCAAAATTCATTTCGTAAATCAGATTTGCAAAGTAGTATGTACATACATATACACAAAACAATTCTTTGAAACCATTTTCAAAGCATTCACAAATACTAAAAAGTAGTTTATGCTCAATCCAAACTTTTATACAATAAAAATGCTATTTCATAAATCCTACTATATATAATTCATATTGCTTCAAAATATGAGTTTTTTTTTTGTCAGTCCTACTCTATTTTTTTTTTGTCAATCATATTCTATTCTTATTCTAACTCTCACTCTCAAACTTTTACCCTACCTCTTTGTAAGGCGTGAAAGTCAAAACACACACTTAAAACTAAACTATCCCCACTCCAATCCCTAAAAAGGTGGGAATTCGAAATTCCTACCTCCCCTTCTATGTTGGAAGGGTGGCCACTGGGGCAAACCCCAATGGTTACGAAATATGAGTTTACCAACTTAAAAACGAGATGACATCTCTCACCTAGGAATACTCAAAACCAAAGAACATAATTATACAAGCTGATGATCTCATAATCTAATCGGTTACAAGAGAATCGATGTTAAAACCAAGTACAACACTACATTAACTAACGACTCATTGAAACTATGCTTAATCGCCAATAAAATGATTTCCACTCATTAACAAATCGTTTGTCCAAGGTGATTATTCAAAACTATCCGCAATGAGTTTAAGCGTGAACTCTAAAATTTCGCTTCTACTAAATTGTTACTACAAGTTGACTAAACCCTACGGCTCCACAATGCCCTAATTCATGATTTCCATAAAATTCCATGACTTAACAACTCCAAAATCAGACCTCGTAGTTTAAATTCCACATAATTTCGTATTTGTGCCCCAATTTTAAAAACTACTTCCATTATATGAACAAAGGGCTTAAATCCTTAGTAGACATTGCAGATTGAAATTAATATGACTTGAGGCTCTTGTGGCGTGTACAAGAGAGTTTCTTTTTTTCTTTTCCCTTTCTTCTTTGTCCAGTCTTTTCTTTTTCTTCTTCCTTCTTTTTTTTTCCCCTTCTCCTGGACGCGCTCCTTTCCCGTCATAACTCTTCTTTTTCCCTTTTCTTATTATTAAAAAGCCCACTTTTGACCAAGACAAAAAGAAAGGCCAAATGTTACGCTTCCAACAGTGCTTTGATCCTTTCCTCCGCTAGGGATCTGGTTAGGAACGGGGTCCTCAAGTGTGTTGACATAGGATCATATTGTTTGCGCCTAATGTTCCCAAGTTTGCTTTGATTTCTCGGATGGCAATCTTGAATAAGCTATTGGCAGAATCTGGAGCTGGTTTCTCTTTCCACTTCTCTTGTTTGCTTTCATTGTAGGCAATGCCATGAGTCTAGAGACCACCAGTTCTTTGGCTGTTGTTTCTTGCCTACTTTGCCTTTGCATCTTTGCTTAATTGTTAGAACTCCGGGGGAGCAGGAAATCTGAATTTCTGTGGCTTCAGCAGCAAGTCAGGGTTCCAGTTTTTCCTCAGTCCTCCGCAAGTTGGTTTGGAATGGTTGCGTCTACTTATGAATAGCAGGCCAGAACTAACGTTCTTCACGGTCACAACAACCCTTCAGTGGATCAAGTACTGAAGTTGGTTGTTTGCTGTCAAACGCAGCATGAAGGTCATCGTGTCCTCAAGCAGAAAGTTATCTCTGCTAGGCTCTTGCAACTTTGTTCAAATTAGCATATTGAGTTCCAATTGCCGAGTGTCTTTGCTGTTCTAGTCAATCATTCTTACTAAGAGATTTAGGTGTTTGTGTTGTTCTCAAAGAGCTGCTGAACCGTCTGCTTAGCAGTTGCTTAGGATCAGTTTGGTAACGCTTCTGTTCCTAGAAATAATTTCTTTTCAGGAGTAATCATTTTCTATTTCTATTCCCGAAACAATTTCTGAGTAAAAGAACAATTTTAGTAACTACACAAAATATTTATTCTTGAAATTGAAAAAGAACATAAATGCATTTTAGTACGATCCATAAATTTTTTTGTAACGTAGAATTTCTTTTAATTTTTAAATATTTTTTAAGATTTCTTTTTTCTTTTTTCTTTTGTTATTCTTCCTTGCCACGGCCTTGGTCGACCACCGGCCGGTAGCCAGTAGTAGCGGCCAGCATCGGCGACGAGTGATGACGGTGATGAGCAGCAACCGGTGGTGATTGGACAAAAAACAGGCAGCGGTGGGGACCAAGGAGGAAGAAAAGAAAAAGAAAAAATAACTTATTTCTAAAATTATTCTCAGGAATAAGGAACTATTTTTTTCTATTTCTTATTTCTGTTTCAAATCTATTCTCCAATCACTTTTTTTATTCTGGGGAATAAAAAAATTAATTGACATTACCAAACGGATTTCTATTCTTTTTTTTATTCTGTTAAATAACGGAATATAAATCGAGAGAAATATAAACGTTACCAAACATACCATTATTACTACTTCTCAAGGCCTGGTTGGCTTGTTCACTTTTGTTGACTATTATGGTTGAATAAAGAACTTACCCAAAAAAAAAATGAACTTGTTCATAGGAATTGTTCCCATCTTGTCCTTCTCATTGTTGTTTCTCTTTATTTTTTATGGATTTCTAGGATTCGTGAGTCATCAAAAGAGCGATTTGGTGACTTAGCTAAGATATATTTTATCTAATCTCTTCCTTCCTATCTTCTAAGATAAAAAATGAACCCTTTTATTCGCTCGTGGCATCAATTGGTATCTAAGTCGGTCAGGGTCCAGCATTATCTCATATGACATTCCTTCAATCCATGTTCACTCCGGCCCTATAATAAGTGAGGTAATGTTCCTCAAATATTTTCTATTTATATTGAGTTTCCCCGTAGAAAAACATGATAAAACAACTTAACTAATAGATGATTGTTACATCTCTATCTTTTACATTTCCACCCATCCCTTGCGTATTTAATCCCAATTCCAAAATTCCAAAATTCATATGTTATCCCCCCCCCCCCCGCTTATACTTTAGGATAAATTAAGATAAATAGACGTGAAAATTAATAGGAAAAATATTTTATCTAAAGTGATCGTTGTGTAGAAAAGGCAACAAAGTTTCTAAGCTATTTGAAAGGTTTGTTAATTGTATCATTTGGCTCAAATCATATAATTTATCAATTCGGTGAGCTAAACTTTTTTTTTTTTTTTTTTTTTGGTGAAATGGTGAGCTAAACTTTATAAAGGTAAACATCAATAAACTTTGGGAAGCGGAAAATATTTACGATGTCATGATGAAGCTCCAAAGGCACACGAGGGGGAGAGAGAGAGAGAGAGAGAGGATTAGGCAACTAAACATTTATTCTAATAATATCTCTTGAAAATGGTCTTTGTTGTAATGTCGACTTCCATTTTCTTAAAGGGTCCGTTTTTCTTAATTTTTTCATGGGCTTCTTTTGTTATTGTTCATTTTAAAAGCGTTCTTATCTTCTTCTTCTTTTATTTTTTGCAACAATATTTAAAGGATTAAAAAGTAAATAATGGTGGAAATTTTGCCTAATCCATTTATTTTTTAGTTCAAATGAGGAAGAAAGGATTTGACCCAAAAAACAGAAGGAAGAAAGGACATTTATTAGTACAAACTTAAGGAGAAATCTCTCTCTCTCTCTCTCTCTCTCTGAAATTTCTGAGAAGGCCAACAAGTATACATCGAGCTGACTAATTTGTCCCTTAAAAGTGAGCTCCAAAATGTATTTTCTGGTGAGCATGAGCTGATATGTTCTCGAACTCTTCCATGGCGAAGCTTCCTACAGCACAATAATCCCTGAGACTGCGATGTTTTAATGTTTGAGCCCATGTTGAACACGGCAGACGAAGATCCATTCCGGCGAAGTCGAGGATCCCTGATCCACATGCATTGGACGAATCCGCTCACAATAGAACTCTCACAGTTCTTTGCAGTGATTCACATGTGAGTTCGAAAATCTCTGCCAGGAGATTGTCATCTTTGAGTTCCAATTCTCACGAACTATGTCATAATTACCAAACAAGATCCTTGAATTGAGTAATTGGTTGGTCCCCTTATCATAAAAACCCCAAACAATGACCCATTAATCCACGAACAAATGAGAAGGTGCCCGCAAGCCTGTTTTTAAACCCGATCCGGTCAATAAACACGTCTGGTTTTTGGTTCGTTGGTCAACTTAGGGGTGAGCATGGTCCGGGTTGGTCCGGGCCACCCCCTAACCCTAGGACCAACCCGTACGGTGTCGGTCCTCAATTTTTAGGACCGAGGACCGACCCTATTGAACCTGGGACCAAGGACCGGACCGACCCAATGGGTTCGGTCCGGTTCCAGGGTCAACCAGACCGATCGATAATTTTTTCGTCTTATTTTTATACTCCTTAAAAAAGCAACCTACAAATTCAAATTACACATCTATCGACAATGCGGCATTGTGCAACTAAACTATAAATACTAATACATATTTAGCAAATTTAAGATGACATAATAATAGAAATTTCGTACTTGCTAACCGCTCATCGAGATATGGGACAAGATGGAAAGTTCTTGTAATCATCTATCTTTAATATTCATAACACCATATGCAAAAGTGTTTTCCTGCATTTGATCATGTAGAGTGCACTCAACCAAAAAATGAGCTTCATACCACTTAACTAGCAAATCACCGTAACAACTATAGTACTACTCTACTCTTCAAAAATTTCTACCATTTGATACAAATTGAAAAGCAAAGTGCAATTAAAATTCATTAGTAAAATACAATTAAACCATAAAAAGTTCAAAATATTTAATATAAACCATGAATATATAACTTCACATCTTGTTAATTCACTTGAACTTCTAAACACCTGAAAACAAAACAAACAACGCATAATTAATATTCAACAAAAGTTTTAAATTGAAATTACTATTAGTGCTATTGATAGAACATCTCAATATAATATAATATAAAGACATTTTACTTAGGTTTGAATATATAAAAGAATTATAAATAATATAATATAATATACAAGGTTGGTCCAGGGGTTGACCGACCCAAAACTCTAGGACCGAGACCAACCCGTACAAGTGTTGGCCCAGAATTTCGAGCCAAGGCGACCAACCCAGCCCCTTAGGAACCGGACCAGGACTGGCAGGGTTGGGCCGGTCCGGGGTTGGTCCGTGGTCAACCCTAGACCGCTGCTCACCCCTAGGTCAACTGGTTCCATTGGCTGAACTACTGAGGTGATGATTTGCACATAACACATATGTCTATTGAAGCTATTTAGCATTCACAAGTGCCTAGCTCAACTGGTTATCCGGTTTGACTGAGGAGTTTACTGGGCTAGTCACCGGCTGAACTGGCTCAACTCCGGATTTGACTTGTTCTTGATCATTTCAGTTCATGAGGGAAATGGGTCGGAGAATGGTCCGATTCCTCTGTTCAATTAGTTGAACTGTCCGGTCCAATCCAATTTTAAAACACCACCCACAAGTTTATAATTTTGTATCAATGATAATTATAACCAAAAATAAAATCCAGAGAATCATATGAGGGTAAGGCTTGCTTTAAGAAGGGACAACAGCAGGGAATGTACAGAGCCTATTGTGTCAAAAAAGGAAGTCTGGCAACTCTCTGTTGCGCAGAGCAAAACGATTTACTTGTTTCACAATCCATGCTCACAAAGGGCGGCGTGAAATTTTGTCCCTGCCTAGAGCTCGATTCATCAGCTAAATCACATTTTCATGCTCTTTTCTCTACTCCTCTGATCTCTGACCATACCCCCTGCCATTTTTTTTTATCAAGAATCTCCAACACACCTATCAGCATGACGGACCAACGAAACTGTCTTATTAATTTTATTCTTTATGTTGATGTTTCTTGGTTTTCGTGTGGATAATGTCATTGTCTAAATAAGTTGCTCCTGACTTGTCCAGATCCACAGCAATCGTTGAGCCAACATCACTGAGATTAGCTCATTGACCCTTTATTGGTGAACCCTCTGCCTTGCGGCTGACGCCCCGTGCTTCTTCAATGTCACTGAGAATGTAAATTTTCTCCTCCCACTTCATGCGTTTGTAGAATAATCATCTGGATTTCATACTTGTAATCTGATCTGAACCGACTCTTGCAGAACCCTCGTCCTTTCCTTAGCCAAAAAAGCGAAGCGGTCCTTGATTCACTTATCACCACACTAACCACTCATATCAAATTATTACTATAGAGAATACAAAATATCATGAGTCATCTTATGATTTTAAATTAGTTCTTTGTACTATATCGTTGTGGCCAATATTTGGGTTTTCTATATTTCATTTTAATTATTCTTTGTACCATCTCTACGGTACTTTAGCTCTACAATTCAAACAGATGAAAATGCCCTCTCAACGGCCACATTTTGATCCCCTCTAGAAGAAAACAGACAAGGCAAACTCAAATCGAAAAGGAGGGAGAGATCTCATCTCTTTGCTTGCTTTTAAAACAAAGACCGAACTTGAAATACTCATGCAGAGCGACCACGCAAATGCCAGCTCCCCTCTTTTCTTTCCCACTATCGACTTTATCTTCTACTTCAAGTACAACCGCTGGTTTTTTAAGGTTGTTGGAGGCTTCTATCAGCTGGTATGGTGAATGCATTCTCCCTCCTAAATGATGTAGACCTTCACTTGCGTCGTACGTAGTCCTCTCAGGCGGTAATTCTCACTTAACCCATATTCGTATTCGTATTCGTATTCCACCCACCCATCAAAAGCTGGACGTTGGAGCTTTTACAGAGATAAACCCCCCTGCACTGATGCTTCAGTTCTCTCTTCATCAGATGCTCTGTTACATCAACCCAATCGCTCTTCCTCAGATCCCCAGTTCCTCTTATAACGAAGCTCTCTCTCTCTCTCTCTCTCTCTCTCTCGGAAGCCATCATGCCGTTCAGTTTGGTCTCGACATGGAGCAAGCGACGGAGAAGCAAATCCCTGGAACAGGCGGACCCCTGTAATTGTTTCTTCACGAGCCTCTTCTTTTACATAATTTAGTAGAATCAATTTGATACCAATATGTATGGCTTCTTGGCGACTTTCGAGGACTAAAAAATCTCACGGTAGAGTCCATCTTGCTGCTAACTGCTGCGGATGCAGGGACCTATAAGCCGGTGAAGCTCTGGCAGCTCGAATATCAATCTCAACCAACCTCAAAGAAGCGCAATGGCTCGGCCGTATTCACTCTGAAAGAAATGGAAGAGGCGACATCATCTTTTGACGATGCCAACTTGGTAGGGAAAGGAGGGTTTGGAAGAGTTTACAAGGGGATTCTCAGGTCAGGACAGGTACAAGGCAAAGAGCGTAATTTTAGGTTTCTTGCCGAGGCAAGTACAAAAGACAGCAATTCTCATCTCGTGTTATGTGAATTAAGCTATTCAGGTTCAATAAAGCAATGTATTACGATTACTTGTAAACAAATAACAAATGAATGCTTCCCTGCACAGGCTCTCGCTCTCATGCCCTTTTCTAGTTAAAGAGGTCTCCTAGAGATCTCCTACAGGACCTATTTGATCCCCTGAATTCTTGTTGAAACACATTATGATTATCTTCTATTTAATTTGGACCTGAAGGTGGTTGCCATCAAGAAAATGGAGCTGCCACCATCTAAAGAAGCTGATGGAGAACGGGAGTTCCGGGTGGAAGTTGATATCTTGAGCCGCCTCGATCACCCCAACCTGGTGTCATTAATCGGCTATTGTGCTGATGGAAAGCAGAGGTTCTTGGTGTATGAATATCTGCCAAATGGGAACCTGCAGGATCACTTAAATGGTTAGCTTCTCGACGCTCAGGATAACATGTATTCCTGGTAAAATGACTTTTGATAAGTAAGTATTCACTGTACGCTTGTGCTAGGAATTGGGGATTCAAAGATGCATTGGCCTTCGAGGCTCCAAGTAGCAATAGGAGCAGCAAAGGGGCTGGCCTATCTCCATTCAGGTTCGGCTGTGGGAATCCCGATTGTCCACAGAGATTTCAAATCTACTAACGTACTTCTAACGGCTGATTTTGAGGCAAAGGTAAGCCAGGTAAAAATGTTTCGACCCTTAGTATGGCCAGCTTTAAGGGCATGAGAGAACTTATTCAGAGGCTATTTGAAATAGATATCCGATTTTGGACTCGCCAAGCTGATGCCCAAGGGCCAGGAAATATGTGAGACTGCCAGAATGCTTGGTACGTTCGGCTATTTCGATCCTGAGTATACATCGGTAAGCTATTATTGTCACCCATGGTTTCTTGATACATTTAGTCTCTAAGCCTTTTTTATAGTCTCTAAGCCTAATCAGTTCAAAAAGTTCAAAGTTCGTCCTAGAGTATTTGAGGTTGCGAACTTCTCTCCAGTTCTATGGCAGAAAAGTTACTTTAGAACATCTTGTCCACATAGGCATGTGTTTTGTTTTTTCCCCTGCTTTTTATAATATAAGATCATATGCACGCACAAAGACTCAACCATAAGTACACTGCAGCAGAGACATTTAATTGATCAATTGCTCTACCTTGGCAATAAAAATAGCTCAGGAAGTCTGTTCACGTATTACAATATGTTAAAATGCTCTTCTCCTTCCCAAATTTTCCCACAAAATAAGTTCAACAACAACCAACCCCCCCCGGGTCTCTCAAAAAAAAAAAAAAAATATATATATATATATATATCAAATAAATAAAATGAAAATTAGGTTACAGCCAGGCTAATGATTGATATGAAACTACTGAATTGGCCACAACCAGACCAAGACAAATCATCACACTAGCCAAATAAGATACTCAGACTTAGGGAACAGTCGTAGACATCCTTCCTTTTGCAAGGGAAGCAACAAAAAAATCTCTAGCATGGTTTTGTTTTGAGATATATTACAAAAGAGGGAGATGTGAAATAGATGGTTCTCTAGACTTGGTTTATTTAAAGCTATACAAAGAAAAGAAAAGAATCTAACTGCAAACTTCATCACCTAGTGGTTTCAAAAGTTGCATTGAGCCCAACTCAGTTTTGGACCATATAGACTCCCTTAAAGTTTCTGTTCAAATGAAAAGAAGCTACTCAAAAACTTCATCAGGGACACAAAACATTCTTCACTTCCATTTTTCTCCAATATAGACTTCTTCTATTGAAATGAATTCAATCATCCAGGAAAAGATTGATTGTTCAGGGTCTGTGCTTTGAAATAATAAAACTTGTTTTGATTGTGTAGCTTGCTTTTGTCCCATCCAAGGGGACTTCTTTTCCTATCTCTAGAAATATATGCTTGTGTGTTTATAAGTGGCCATTTTCAGTTTCTTTCCAGGGTTTTCCTGATGGGTTTGTGATAGAAGTTTTAGGGGTTTAATTTGCTCCATTTTTACAAACTAAAAAATTTCAAAAAACAACAAATCTACTCTCACATAGAAATCAAACTAAGTTACCCAGTTGTTACCATGCTTTATTGAATTTTATATGGTTCTAAGATCGCAAAACCAGGCATGCCAAAGCTGACAGTTAGCATGAGTGTCTACCAAATCCAAAACAGGGCAATTTCTTAAACCCCAACTTAGCAAATTGAATTTGGACCAAATCACAGGTAGATTCAGCATAATTCGCCTTCTTTTTGTTCCAGTTGCCTTAAAGTGGCTTTTGGCAATAGACAGGAAAACTCACACTGCAAAGTGACGTGTATGCTTTTGGTGTGGTGCTCCTCGAACTCTTGACCGGACGTAGAGCATTGGACTTAAATCAGGGTCCAACTGATCAGAATCTAGTACTTCAGGTAGATTAATTTCAACTTGGAACTCAATATTTCCCAGGCAATCTACAAAAGCTATAAGACACAACAGAAAATCTACTTTGAGTTGCAGGTAAGGAATTTACTGAACAGCCGGAAAAAATTGCGGAAGATTATGGATCCAGACCTCACTCAAAATTCGTACACACTGGAGTCCGTAGCCATGTATGCTAACCTAGCATCACGCTGCGTCCGACCTGAAAGTAGTGAGAGGCCATCCATGGGGGAATGTGTAAAGGAACTTCACCTAATATCCTTCATTAACTCGAAAGGTTTGGGCACAGCTGTGAACAAACGCGAATTGATCTAAGATATGAGATCTCTCCCGACAAGAAAAATGATATGATAATGTCTACAAAGGAACATGACCTCTTTTGCTACAAGAACACTTTTTGGGCCTTCATGTGCCTAAGATTCTTGAAGGAGTGTTTAGTTATCCTCTGTGAAGAGAAAGAGCACAAGCTGCGTGCTATACACAACATAATCGAAAGAAAGTTTAAGAAAGATTTTGGGCTACATTGTAATGAATCTAGGAAGTGTTTGAATTATTAAGTCTAGGCTAGGTATAAGATGCATGTATTTATTTCTTTCACCCTACTGCCAGCTTCGAGTTGAATTATCTGTACAGTGGCAAGTTTATTTGGAATGTGTATAACCATTATTTTCTTCACAAAGTTTTCTTTCAAATGTGCAGAGATTTGTCCCAATCAGATACTGCCAGATTGAATTGCTTTATGCAACCTCATCTTTATCACTATTGTGTACAACCCATATCATATCTTAAAAGATATGCATGGTGAATCCAATTCCAAGAAGATATATCATGATAACTCAAAATGAAGGCAGAAATCATGAGAGCAACAAGATCAAAAGTGAACAAGGAATGAAGCTTCCTTCTTCATAAAATCATAGTACATTTCATCCCCAATCAAAGTTGATAGTGGCAAAGATGAAACGGAGATCTCTAGAGACTTGAAGTTGTTATTAAATTGCACTAAAAAAGAATTAAGAAATAAATTAGATTCTTGTTTGAGTCAAAGGGTCAGCTACGTGAATAATTATACAACAGACACCAATATGAACCATCTGAATATAAAAGGGAGTGGGAAAATAAAACAGGACATCTATAGAAACTTGGAAGAGAGAATTTCGAAGAGGGAAGACCAAGATTATCATTCAAGTCAGACACTGTACAAAGATGATTGATTCACATGTTACAGACGGGGAAAAATGAGTACCAGTGATTTTCCTTGGCAACTAGGAAAATTATATGGTATGACATTACCTCAACATGCATTCAAGAGGTCTGTTCTTGGTCAGGGCCCGACTCATCTGATTCTGAAGGACTATGTAGTACTAGAAGTTTCTTGCACATCAAGTGCTTGCGTCTTTGAAGTGTCAACAGGACCAGAACGTTGTCTGTCTTAACGATTCTGTAACCTGCTTTTGTATACATGTTGAATGGAGCAAGGTCAATCATTCTGCAGTGCAAGTACACCTCTCCTGAGGAACACATTTGGGAAATAAGTTCCTCACTAGCCTTCAATAGATGCCAGCCAATACCTCTCCTGAAAGTTAAAAGCATCTCCACTTAATATATTCACCACAAGGCACGGTTGATACACCAGTTAAGTTTCAGCTATTTAGGAAGTTGATACTTTGCTAACACAATTTACATGACTTTTGAGCTATCTAGGAAGTCGAAATTCTTTTATCAGTAAAATCAAAGCTACTGACAGACTTTCGCACTAGATTATCCACTTTCAACACATTAAACGGGATAAGAACCAGGTTACAAGAATACAATCTGAACCTTAGTCCAAAGTATGCTTAAAATCAAGAGGGAAAGCCCTTGATCAACATCAATCAGGTTAATTGCATTCTAAAACAAAAAGGCCAGTGCAAATGAACCATCTCATTCTCAGTTTATGCGACAAATGGAACAGATGACATTCAACAGAGCTGCAACAGAGCTGGTACAAACATGTAATTTGGTTTCTTGATTTCCAAAAACTCAACGTTCAGTGCTCACCAACAACCAACGCACAAGTAAGTGACCATATCTAGCACCAACAGCCAAGAAAAGCAATAAATAAGTCCCCTTTTTTTCTGTTCAACGACATTGCAAGGCAATTAGTAGGGCTCCAGTATTACCTCCTGAGCTGCTCTTTGACAGACATGTTGCAGATATATGGAGAGTTTCGCGGAGGCGTCGGCGTGGGCGGCGAAGCGTTGGTGCCTCTCTTGTCGAAGCACACCTCCACGGTTCCGGCCAACTCCTCCTCGCCCTCTCCCGCGCCCTTGTAAAACCCGACGAGCGTCGCGGCGTGCGGCATCACGCCCCGCCGCTCGATCAAGTACTGCTTCACCAGGAACCGCAGCAGCGACACGTACCCGCCGGGCAGCAGCATCGACTCCGCGAACGACTCGGCGAGCAGCCCCACGGTCTCGTCCATCTCCTCGGCCCTCATGACCCGGACCCGCAGCGACCCGGATCGCAGCTCCCGGTCGTACGCGAAGCCCTCGAGGGACCGGAGCCTGTCGAACTCTTCGTCGGTCAAGAACCTCCCGGTCCGGTACGGGTCGTCGAGGAACGGAGCGGAGGGGGTCGTCCCGGTCGAGGCGGTCGCCGGAGGGGAGGGCTGAGGGGACGAGAACGAGGCCGCGAAGGCGGAGCGGTCGGATTTTCGGAAACCGAGAGGTGGGTGTCGGAGACCGGAGGGCGCGGAGGACGGGAAATGGAGAAAGCGGAGAGCTTTGCAGTGGTGGAGGTGGTGGTGGTGGTGTTGGGGGTCCAAGGAGAGAGAGAAGGAAAGCGTGGCAGCCATGGGAGGAGAGAGCGAGGTCGGGTCCGAGGATTAGCTTACCACAGACACTGCGCGAAGGAAAAAAAAAACACGACTTCTGGTGGATTTTTCCATCGCTGTTTTATCTCATTTTTTGAAACGTTGACGATGCTCTGCGAAGGTTTTTTTTCCTGTGTTTCGAAGGGCGATGTTTCAGACAAAACTTTAGTCATAACGCCGTCTCGTAGACATGTTATAGATCCAAACATAAAAGCATCGAATAAAGTATTCGTCGAGAGATCTAAGATGATTTGCTAAGCGTCCTAGTGCACATAATTACACCGATTTGGGCCGGTGATTTTTACTCGAGGAAAGATGCCGCAGATATCACTCCTTTCATGAGAAACACATTGGTCGGTTCAATTGCGCAATGCTCCTCACCAAAAGAAGTGCATATGGTATCGAGTGAGCTATTGGAACAAAAGTCCACGTCTATGTATTAAATCAACAATAACGGTACAAATGATGTATCAAAAATTTGGGACAACTGGGCGCATAGGTCAAGTAGTGAAATCCTTAAAAGCTTTTAAGCACCCCTCCAAGAGGAAAATGGATTCTTAAGTGGTAGCATGCGAAAAATAAGAAACACAAATATTTGTAGAAGAAGTACCCTTAAACTTAGATGCAGACATGGATGGTCCAAAAAGTCATTGATTCTTCACCCTAAACAATCCTTAGTGGTGGCACCTACAAATCACGAGGACAAGTTCCTCTCGTGGAAATTCAACCCAAAAGTATTGTTAGTAATAGCGACATTAAAGGGAAGATTCCAATTCTAATTTCTAATTATGAGTTCCTATAGGTCTTTTTCTCAACACAATCTTTCAAGTTCGGATTAAGAAAATAAACTTATCCTAAATTCTCTTCTTTTGATGTAAATCAATTTTTCCATTCAACTTACAATGGAAACTTACTATCATTCAATTAGAGCATCAAGATGAGACAAAAGAACAAGCTACGAAGCATGAGAACAAATCAACTTTCAATCGATAAAGCCACAACAGCTTCGGTTTCCAATCTGTTATCTCGATTACTCATGCTTTGTTACTTCCCATGAAAACAATCAAGTATCATGAACTTCCATTCATCGCTCGCTAATGCAATCAAAGTCCATATTCCTTTCGTTAATTCGAATGCTCTTCCCTCGAATTAAGGAGGATTTAGCAGACGATGAAGGAGACAACATACGATGATGATACGCGCTCGTATTGTACGGTCCAAAGGCAACATCTTGGAAGACAGAAAAACAGGCCGGTCTCGAGTCAACGAGGCTCAGATTAGGCCCAACAATCATCTCGGATCCGGACCCAAATCCGCCCGCATTTTCGCTTCGTCCGCAGCGAGCCAGCCACCGCGCAGCACGCCGGGAAAGGAGAGACGACACCAGCGCGATCGCAAAACGTCGATATGGCCACGGAGTCCGCCGCCGCCGCCGCCGCCGCCGTCTCGGACGACTTCGCCATCGGATGCTTCCTCTCCATCCAGACCACCTTCGGTGACGAGTTCGAGGCCCAGGTCGTCGCCTTCGACGCCCCCTCCAACATCCTCGTCCTCCATATCCTTTTTCCCGTCTCGACCGTCTTGACTCGTCGGCGTTCCCGATCGACTTCGCGCCTCGAGTTTCGCGTGCTTCCCCTGAGGGATTTTTTTTTTGGTCTTTTATGTTCGTGCTTCGATCGTCATTTTCTGGTTCGAATTCCTTGACCGCGTTTGGCGTTCGCGGGTTCTCGATTGCCACAGGAGGGTTCCAAGGCTGGGTCTCGGCGGAACTTGCGGCTGCTCAAGGCGGATTACATCAAGCATTTCACCTTCCTGCGCCACGGCGAAGACCCGCTCGATCTCAGCAAGTGTTACATTGATCTCGAAGCCTTGGGAGCTCGAGAGCAATCGGCATTGAGGTTTGGCGTCGGTGATCTGCGCCGTTTCCGATTTTTTTTTCTTTTTTCGCGATTTTGTTTTGCGAATGAGGTTTGGAGTTTCCATGGTTTTGGTTGTGGTTTTGGTCCTGCAGGCAAGCCGAAGCGGGGGCCGAGAGGATAGGAGTGGGTGTCACCAGCGAGGCTCAAAGCATCTTCGATGCACTGTCTAAAACGTAAAGTGTCTCACGCTTCTTCCCCTTTAGTACTTGCGTATTCTGACAATTTTTGCTACATGGTTACTTGGGTTTTTTCATAGCATCTAGTAGAATATGCTCTCCAGTTTTAGATAGTGACTTTTGCCATGCGTGTGCATGCTGCGGTATTCAGATCAAGATGTGTTGACTCTTTTGGTATGGTTTGGAATAGGATGTGCTTGAGGTAGTGGAGATGATTTGGGGTTTGCTTCTTAAGAAAAAGAGTTCACTTTCCATTTACTTGCCTATGTTTTGTGATTTTAGGTGGGAATTCTTATGGTAGGACATGAAATTGTTATTTGTGGAAGTTAAAAGATCTTGAAAAGGCGTATGAGGTGACACAGAAAGTAACTCTGATGAAGAAGTTTGCTCTGCTCATTAAGATGTTGGGACAATGCTTTGGGTTTATCATATTAAATGGTGTGTCTAAGAGTGGTTGGTTTTGGCTGTATCATGGAAACATTGGTGGTAAATTGTCCAGACTAACTAATGTCACCTGTCAGATTGAGGATTTTGGTGCATAGAAGTGTATGATGTTAGAGTGAGGATTTTGGACTAATTCAGTTCTAGCTCTTCTTTGAATCTCGAGGCAAGGAACAAAGTCAATGATGAATGGGTGAGGGAACCTGGGACTTCAATATGTTGTGATTGATGGTCTAAAAGTAAGAAGTTCAATTAACTATGAAATCACAGACAAGGGGAGAAGAGATAGAGAATATGGAGAGAAGGTTGTTGTGTGGCACATTGCTGTTGATTGCTAGTTAAATTATTAAATTTGGTTTATGAGTGTTTAGCTAACTCACACCCTTATCTGATAGTTGTGGATGTTGAGCCCATCAGAGGGTTCTTCATAAGCATTTGGAGTAAGATTGTATCGAAGCTCTTGGATATAATTAGAGTTAAGTCCGCTTTGGCCTGGTTAGCCTGTTAAAATTGACAAGTACATGTTGCTGACATAATTTCTATAGCTCATTACATGTAGAATGGTAAACGCCATTGTAGTCGAAAGTGCACAAAGCGCACACCTAGGCACAAAGGGAAGGCGAGGCAAGGCAATGGCTTTTCACCTCTGCGATGTCTAGGCGAGGCATGTTCAACAAGGGGCATGCCTTTCTTACCTAAGCCATCAGGCACACAGGGCACAAGGCACTCACCTGATGCAAACTGCGGGTTATGGAAACCTTTAGGAGTCTTTCTTTTGAATGATTTTTTTCATCCATTATTTCAGAAAGATGGATGGAAGATAGGACCCAGAAAAAAGTAAATTTCTAGAATCATAATTCTTAGATCTAGAAGAAAACGGTGTTTCGCTTTGTTTTCTTCTAAGCTAAATGACATTATGTTTGGGTTACCTTTTACTCCATCCTTATGGCTAAGTGCACGCTTTTCTTGCATGCTCTCTATTTACACTTTTACTTTTGGACCAGTTTAAATTTAAAATGTAAAATTGATTCTCGTTTAAGATGATTATTGCTAAAAAGATTTGCTTAATTGCGCCTTCCTTTGCTTGGGCGTGCTCTTTTTTTCTTCGCCTCTCACCTTAGTCATTTCAGGGCCCTAGTGCCTTAATGTGCCATTTGCCTTTGACTAAGCTGGTAAAGGTCAATGTTTCACTCATGAAGAGGTAGACCTCTTATCCATCTATATGGACTTCATGGCTTTGCAGCCTATGTTTGAGTTAGAGATAGGAAAAGGAAACAAAAGCAAGAACAAATTTTAATGCATTTCCACTATTTCCTTTATTATGCTAAGAGAAATAAGTGCATGTGGAGAGAAAAATGCCATCATATTTTGTGAATCCTATAGATTTAGTGTCAGTTGATGGTCTTTTCTTGGTCTCACTTTTTGTATCCAAACGAAAGTAAGTATACTCTGTCAATACTCTGCCTATTTTCCCCATAAGAATGCTAATTAGGAAGCCTCAAGTTGGTTGAGACTTTTCAAAGTGTAGGCTATGTGGAAATGGAACTTGCCAATATGCTTTACAGGAGAAGCAATTTATTAACTTTAACTTCCTCACATACAGGCTGCCAGTGCGCTGGGATAAGAGTATCATAGTTGTGTTGAATGAAGTGCGTGTCAGCAGCCCATATGTTCCTGAATCTGTTAGTGGAGGAACTGCTATTGCCAACGAACGGGTTAAGAAAGTGGTGAGGAAAAAAATGCGACTACTTTAGTTATCCGCTTTTATTACTTGACTAATAAAGCGATTAACGGACTGTCCATGATCATTCTTAGTTGGAATTGGAGAGGAAGAAATTGCAAGTGCGTCCGACACAGTGAGCTTCTCTGCATACTCGAATTCATGGGTTTCTACCAACTCTAGGCGGATTTGCCATCCACTGGCAAGGGAAATCTGATGGCTGCAACAAGGAGCAATGTCTTCTTTCACCTATCAATGTCAGGTTTAGTTGATCTGCATCAAATAATCTCTCGTTCACTGTGAGATGGGTGTGCAGATGGAGAAGACTCGAGACAGTTCCGTTGAGCTTTGCTGATGATTAAAGACATCTGTCTGCTGTATGCCTCTTGTATTTTGACTTGGAGAGTTTGTGTAACGGTATCTGCTACGATGTTGTGTGACTCGTGATGGTAGAGATGTGCTGAAGAAATTGACGACATGTTAGAAGCTTACACAGGTGAGCTGCAGTTGTTCTGTTGCCTTCTTTGTTGTGGAATCAGATCAACCTGTGGTGCAGATACAACATCGAAGCTTTATATTATACCTGTCTATCTGGTATAGTGTGTTGTCTGTAGAAGATTTACTATGTTATTCCGTGGTATGCTATGCTCATATCTTCATGCCTAATGTTCTCGTAGACCATAAGACCAAGTGGAAGCTCCAATTGCTTCTGTGATGCTGTTATGTTCGGGCCATTTGCCGAGAACTAGGCTTTTCTTGTTTCGGATGAATGGCTGGTTTTATTGTTAAGGCAAGGTGACAGGGCTCCGTTACTTGGTCAGGAGGCGAACTATTACGGATTCTTATCAATTCAGAAGGCAGAAGAAATGTGGTGGAAAAACAAAGAGAATATGATGTATGATGGGCAAATACTATGGCGTATGCAGTGAATAGTTACTGTTTGTGCTTTTAGGAGCGCAGACCGTGGAGCACCGGCGGTGCCCTCGATCGTTGAGCAATCTTTGATATAGCTCTGACGGTCAATAGTCGCCCGATTGATCTATTGCTCACAGGTTCTTTGGGTGATGAGAGGCCCATTGAAAGGCCAACTCTTTGAAGAGACCGTGGAATCTGTAATGGTTCTGATCTCTCCATGTGGGGAAGTTTCTTGCCAGGACTCGAATGTTATGAGATGGATCGATCGTGGCTATCGATCGTGACGATTTCGCGTGGGCCCTATCTCTGGGTCTTAACAGGACCAATGGCTGTGGTCGCACTCGGTCCATAAACTGGAGTTTTAAATTTCCCACCGGTACAAGTGATGGTTTCCTGGAATATCTTCTTTTCTCATGGCGCGAAAAAAATGTGCTGCACCTGGTTTAAGAGGTATCGAACATCGCAGGGGAATCAATGGTCTATGTCGACCATCATACGTGATTTGCAAGAGAACCGTGCATTGTTCTCAATTGATCAAATGTCTAGTATCCTGAAACCAGCGTTTATGTGCAGTTATCACAATATTCGAATGTTACAAACTCATTTGAGCACTCCAGCGACAAAAGTTCCTCGTCCTGGCGATTCTCCTATTTACCTAAATTAAGTACGAGAATTAATTTAGATTGATAAGGTTGTATCTCGAAATCTGCCTAGAAGCAATAGCTAAATTACCTAATCATTTCCTTGTTTGTAAAAAGCTGTACTAACTACCATATCCTCTTTTTTATAGGATTCTTACCATTGTGTCCTTGTTAAACAAAGATATCGAGTAGACTTTAAATGGATGTGGTCATGAGTTCATGATTAGCGAGGAAAATTACTCGCTAACATAGCGATGTTTCACGTGAGATGGTCAGAGATGACCGATTGTCACATCAACGATTTTCAACAAGAGCTATATTAAAATTTCGTGCAAAAGTTTAAGATTAAAGTAGTGAAATTGAAAATTTTAGATTTAAATTAGCATTCGTACAATAAATTTAAGATTCATCAGGTAATTTTTTCCAAATCATGTGAAGACCGATGAATAAACTAAGTATACCTTATTGCCGAGTGGACATGATCATGAGGTATTTGGTGGATGGAGCCCATATTAGAAATTCTCACTTTGGAAATGTGGAAAACCCAAACCGCAACTATAGTCCTCGAAGACAAATTCGGATGTCGATATCATTCGGATAAAATGAGGCAATCCTTTTTGTACCAGGATACAAGAAGTTCGTCCCAGGAAAACGAACTCGCCATCCAGTCAAGAAAAAGCAGCCTGACTGTCCTTTTCATTCCTTGCATGGTCGAATAACTTTCATTCACGCAATATGATACTTTTTTTCCGTAGAATTCCAAATTAAAGGTGCACCATTTGAGATTTCTGGATGCACAGAGAGATTTAGTGAAACAGAAACTAGATTTTCGCTGCATATTTTGTTGCTGATGCTCCTAAACTTGGCGAAGATTAAGGTAATCGAGGGTTGTAACAGAGGACTCGTGAAGTGAGTGCATCCTGCAACTATTTTATTCAACGCAACTTTTTTTCTAGACCTGAAAAAAGAGGAAAAAGTGCCAAAAAAGTCCTAAACTTTTTGCCTTTGTGCCGATTTAATCTTAAACCTTTTTTTGGTGCCGATTTAGTCCTAAATTTTTTTACGTTGTGCTAATTTAGTCCTTTCCGACTAATTTTGGCCGAATTTTTTCGATTTGACCTGACACCGGCCTACCGACATGACTGATCGGTCTTAACATGGATAACTTTTAATAATATTTTAATATTTTTATTTTTTATTTTTTATTTTTATTTTTGTCTTTTTCCTCTAGCCGGTCATCGAGGTCCGCCCGCGAGGTGGCGGCAAGGGCGAGGTCGCCGGATCTCGGCGACCGGCTGGAGGAAAATAAGAAAAAAATTAAAATATTATTAAAAATTATCCACGTTAGCCGATCGGCCACATCAGTGGTCGGCGTCCAATAAAAAATCCCCAAAATTACCGGAAATGACTGAATTGGCACAAAATAAAAAAAGTTTAGGACTGAATCGGCACAACAAAAAAAAATATTTAGGACTAAATCGGCACACGGTAAAAAGTTTAGAACTTTTTTGGCACTTTTCCTTGAAAAAGAAAGAAAGAGATCTGTGCTGGTCACAAGTTGTTCTCCTTGAAATAGGAGGCCAGACACGTCTGAAAGAAAAGCAGGACCTATCTTTTTGTCTATTCATACTGGGGAGAATTTCATTTTTTTTTTAAATTTTTAATCTAATCTCCAATCATGAATTACAAATAAAGATGTCTTTCTACATATAGATTTGATTGAAAATAAATACAGATGATGCTCGTCTTTATGAACCACCAATCGGCAAGACAAAAGTTGTCTATCAACCGCTAGTTGAAAAGCTAAAAACTAAAATAAATGAGACTAGCTTATAGAGTTTATATATTGAATGACAAGATGAATGACAAGTGAACATTTAAATCGGTGAATTTTATTCAATACTCGACTATAATAAGGCGCATTGCTTAATATATCAATTTGATTAGATATACAATGCACAGTTCTCAAATTGGGAGCGAAATGCACACTTAACCCCAAAAATGAATAAATCCATCCTTTTCTATCCAACGTTATTCCCATGCACACAACTTTGCCCACTGGCCTCTCTCTGTCTCTCATATCTCCGTCCTAAAATTCCCCTTATCCAGGCTCATCATGAAGTAACTTGCTCAAAATACAAAAGCAAAAAAAAAAAAAAAAAAATGAAGAAGAAGAAGAGAATCAAATTTATATCGTTTCATTATCCCTAAATTAAAGAAAAATACTTTACATAGAACATGAGCAACAATTGGACCGCCAAATCAGTTGACAAAAATTAAGATGCGGTTTGGTTACATTTTTATAGATGGTTTACTTTAATTTATTTTTAAAAGTAAAAGAATTGTTTTTCAGATGAAAATACTATTTGGATGGGTGCAGATAGGATCGATTTATCCCAAATAAAAATTCTACATAATTTATTTCTCGAAAGTAGAAATTTTTGGTTTTCCATTATTAAAGAGTGATTTTGCCTATGTAGAATTTTAGACTAATGGAGAGAAAATTTTGACGCGATAAGGACGAAAATCTCTTCCATTGATTGAGGCTCCTTAAAACTATCTTCAATATCACTTGAAAAAAGTTATCTCAAACTTTTATCTTTTTTAATAGAAAGCTCCTCTTGTCAGCGATAAGTTGATCACCCTAAAGAATAATAATTTAAAGTGGGTGCTAAGATGCTTTGCGAAAAAATTCACATCAATTGTAGTATTTTCTTTGATTTTCCCTTATTACCCTATCCTTTAAATATGAACATGATGAATTACTGTCGCACTTTTTCTATATTTAAGAATTAATATTAGAACGTGTTTCTTTTGTCAATATAATTAGTTGATTCAAATATACAATTTATGACCGAAAAGTATTATGGAGGAATAAAATAATATAAAAATATAATTAACAGTAAGACATGACAAATATTGTTTAAAAAATTAAATTCATCATGTTCACGACAAATGTTATTTAAAAAATTTAAATTAAGCTCAAAGCCTAATATTGATTCTAGCTCTTATGGGATAAATTCATTTCAATTAAAGTTCAGAATTCCTCCCCTTGCTATTTAAATTTCAGCCAATGTATTTGTGCAATGGGCTTGGTCGAATAAAAAAGAAAGACAGGAGAGAGAGACGATTTTCTCTGCTCCTCTCTCTCTTTCTCTCGATCGCTCGATTTTCTCTGAATCCCTTCCTACGCAGCTAAGAGCTCGACCGATTGCGGCTTTCCTCGGCGGCGTTGCGCTGAGTTCGCACCGGATAAATCATGGCGACGGCTTCTGGTACCTACCGAAACCCTAAATTATTCCTGTCGTATTTCGTTCTTTCCTTGTCTCGGGTTGCCCCCATTCCGTTGTTTCGATTTCACTTCGCTCTTCTGCGCCGTGATCATCGTCTTGTTTTGGAGCTTTTCCGGCATTATTTTGTGCGGCGTTGGTTGAATTCGCCTTGTTTTTGGTTTGCGCCTAAATTATTCCTATCGTCATGGCTGATTTCGTTCTTTCCTTGTCTCGGGGTTGCCCCCATTTCATTGTTTCAATTTCACTTCGCTCTTCTGCGCCGTGATCGAATGATGGAGTAGGTTTATGCGGGATTTTTGGTGCTAGAAGACATTAAATTGTATGTTGCTTTGATTTTTAAAGGCAGCTTATGTTATGGTGTCTGCAGTGGCTTTTAAATCTAGGGAGGACCACAGGAAACAGATTGAATTGGAAGAAGCACGAAAAGCCGGACTCGCTCCAGCTGAGGTTGATGAAGATGGCAAGGAAATTAATCCTCATATTCCACAGTACATGTCGTCTGCGCCATGGTATCTCAATGCCGAGAGACCTGTAAGTTGAATTTTTGTTTCCTCTTGCTTCCTATATACGTTCTTATGACACTGTGTATGATAGAAAAGGCTGAATCGACTTATGTTTCTTATGTTGTCAGAGCTTGAAACATCAAAGGAAATGGAAATCAGATCCAAATTACACAAAATCTTGGTATGACAGAGGCGCAAAAATTTTTCAGGCTGACAAGTACCGGAAAGGTGCATGCCAGAAGTAAGGAAGACTCTCTCTTTCTCTCTCTCTCTCTCTCTCTCTCTTTGTGGGTGCACACCCCCTAGCCAGTCTAGGGGATTCCTTTTGTTTAAGTCCATATGTCCCAGGAGTCACAAACCATGAACTGTTTCTTCAACTTAATTATAATATAATGTTTGAGGAGGTTCATGGGCTGACATTTTTGGGTTCTTTATTCGCACTTTGTCTCCTCTTTGGATCTACAAAAAGCAAGCTTGTAGTTTTTTTCCTGTGTTTTTATGGCTTAACAAAGTGCAAGTATAGGTTCTTCAGAAACTTATTTTAATGCTCAATTTCCTTCTGTTGTTGGTTTTCAATGGGGAAGAGAATCATGAGGTATTTTGGTCCCTCATGGTGTTTAGTTTAATCTGATCCTGGCCTTTACCTTTTTTATATTGTCAACTGTGATTTGTTTGTCTTGTACCCTTATTAGCTGGAAAACGGTGGCTAAATGCAATTGTTTGTTGACTCCTGCAGCTGTGGTGCCATGACTCATGATTCGAAGGCATGCATGGAAAGACCCCGGAAAGTGGGAGCCAAATATACAAACACACACATTGCACCTGATGAAAAGATAGAGACCTTTGAGCTTGACTATGATGGTAAGAGAGACCGGTGGAATGGCTATGACGCGTCAAGCTATGCTCTTGTGATTGAGAGATATGAAGCTAGGGATAACGCTCGAAGAAAATATCTTAAGGAACAACAGCTGAAGAAATTAGAGGAGAAGAACAATAACCAAAATGGTGAGGATGGTGAGGAAGATGATGATGAGGAAGATGATGATGACGACGACTTAAGAGTGGATGAGGCAAAGGTCGATGAAAGCAAGCAGATGGACTTTGCAAAGGTTGAGAAGCGTGTTCGCACAACAGGTGGTGGAAGTACTGGAACTGTTAGGTAGGTGGATCGGTTTGCTTTGATATTATCAGTCTTTCTTTCTTTCAATGTTTTAGGAACATTAGTAAACAACTAAAACTTCTTAAACTGTTAGTATTTATGTGACCATTTGAAGATTTACGAAGTGTACATGAATGAGTCCCCCCCACATTCTTCTTCATATTCTGGACAGTACTAAGTTGATTTATTTGTTAGGAACCTTCGTATTCGGGAGGATACGGCAAAGTACCTTCTGAATCTAGATGTCAATTCAGCTCACTATGATCCTAAAACTCGGTCCATGCGTGAGGATCCCCTCCCAGATGCTGATCCAAATGAGAAGTTTTATGGGGTAAGTTCTTTGAAGTTTTTTGGCAGTAACTCTAGCTCATTTCCTTATTTTCTGAGGCATAAATATTTTACTAATCAATCAATTCTTACTTTCAGGGTGATAACCAATACAGGAATAGCGGTCAAGCTCTTGAATTTAAGCAGCTTAATATACATGCTTGGGAAGCATTTGAGAAAGGGCAAGACATCCACATGCAATCAGCGCCATCTCAAGCTGAGTTGCTTTACAAGAATTATAAAGTTATTAAGGAAAAATTGAAGTATCAAACAAAGGATACCATCCTGGAGAGGTATGGCAATGCAGCTGCAGAGGAAGAGCTCCCAAGAGAGCTGCTCTTGGGACAGAGTGAGAGAGAAGTGGAATATGATCGTGCTGGTAGGATCATTAAGGGGCAGGTGGGGTTTCTAGTTAAGGTTTTCTTAGTTGTCAAATTCAATCATGAAAGAGGCTAAAACTTTCCACCTGAATTGGCTATGTCATTTTTCTTTCTCCTTGACAATATCGGGGTTGCTTTTCCTGAATCATAAGGATATAACTGATATATGCGACAGTATTGAGGTACTTAATCAGCTTCTTTTGCTATTTCAGGAGTCAGCACTGCCCAGAAGCAAGTATGAGGAAGATATTTTTATTAATAACCACACTTGTGTTTGGGGTTCATGGTGGAAGGATCATCAATGGGGCTACAAGTGCTGCAAACAGACTATCAGAAATAGCTACTGTACGGGCGCTGCTGGAATTGAAGCCGCCGAGGCAGTAAATGAACTAATGAAATCAAATATTGCTCGAAAAGGGGCCACAGAAGGTCAGTCCACTTTTTCACCCGAATTTTTCTGCCTTTAGAGGATCATTTGCTGGAAAAAAGTTTTTGTCCTCAGTTTTACGGTTGTCAGTCAGCTTTGTTGATTGTTTTGATCAAAAAATTATCAGATGCTTCTTGGTCGCTTGATTTGTTTTTATCATGGTCATTGTAATATCCTTTTTTAAAGTGGAATTTTGATACTATAACCACTTTGCTGATTTTTGCTCTGGCACCGGTTAAATGTGGAAACAGATGTAGCTGCCCCAGTGGAGGAGAAGAGGCTGGCTACCTGGGGAACTGATGTCCCTGATAATTTGGAGTTGGACCAGAAACTTCTTGCTGAAGCACTTAACAAGGTAACTGGACCATTTTCAGTTCTCTGTCTGTTCTTTATTTTCTCCTTTCTGACCTATTCCCTCTGATAATTAAAGAAAGAAGTGGGAATTCATATAGATCATCAACAAATACAATGTTGGAGTCTGGCTACCATTGAAAGTCGACAATGAAATTGAGGGTAGCTAGTCATTGTTGCTCAGAATAAATTTAGCTTTTAGTTTAGTAGTGTATAACGTACTGCAGAGGGGAGGCTCAGTATAATAATAGGGGAAAGGTGACAGAACGTATGGTAAACGCATCTAATTTGGGAAGCAGTGGGAAGGCGATGGTTCAGTCATGGACATTCCTTGTTTAATTCTGCTAATTCTTGTTTGATTCACTTTTACAGGAGGATATAAGAAAGCGAGAAGAGAAAGATGAAAGGAAGCGCAAATACAATGTCAGATGGGAGGATGAGGTATTCCTTTCTCTCTATTTTGGAGTACCACTGAAGAACTGGAATTCCACTCTAATTTTTTGTGGTTTATGTGTTGATACAATTACTTATTACCTGCAGGTTACTGCTGAGGAGATGGAGGCGTATCGGATGAAGAAGATACACCATGATGATCCAATGAAAGCCTTTCTCAGCTAGGTAGATAGATAGCATGTAATGGTCAGCTGGTCTACTCGGAACACATACACTATCGATGTTATGTGATCATTTGTGGTGCCTCAAAATAACCATATGCTAGTGTGTTCCCCTAGTATTCTGTATTGAATCTAGCCTCGTGGCATCTGTACGAAGCTGAATATTGGGGAATTCTTGTGCTTTTTGGTTGTTTAGTTTATTTATTGATATAATGAAGGTGATGTATTCAATAAAGTTTTGTTTAGTTGCACTTCCTTTGTTTTCCTTGTTTGGATGGTGCCTCATTTCACCTCCTTTGATTTGTCTGCGACGTGTGGTGATATTTTGCCGAACTTGATGAGGGATATGTCCAGTTCATAGCATAGCATTAAGAGAGATCCATTTTTCCTGAACACTTACTACTCTCTCCGCCTCTATATCGACTAATGTACATCCATTCCTTCATTGGTTGCATATCCTGTTATTCAGGAGTCCCTCGTGACTCCGAACATAATAGTGGTCATGTTTGGAGTAAAAGGAAAAAGGCAGTGCCTTTCTAAGTCCGTGCCCTGTTTCATTTGGATGTTGTCTCCCATTATTGAGGCTGATGGATATGGCGTGGGCTAGGGATGTCTAACAGTCCGGTTCAAGTTGAGTTTTCATGTGACCCGAGCCAAACTGAAAGGGCTCTGTGTGCTTATTTTGACCCAAATGTAATAAGGGAGAGACTAGACAGGTCAGTAGTCTCCACAATTATATGAAAAAGAAAAATCAATTATATACGAGAATCTCCTATAAGATGGGCATCATAGGTAACCAGATTCTACTTTTTGGCCGATTCTAAAGTCGACCCTTTGAAAACACTTGAGTGCCTGTTTGATTTGGCCAAGAAGCTGACGTGCAATTTTTGCAGCAAAAGCAAAGTCACCCTCTCATGCGGCCGAGTGGGGCAAAGAGGCTGAATGCAGCTAAAAGGCCACACCGTATGCAGCCAGTCTCTTCATTTTCAGGAACAAGAGAAAAAATGCAAAGCAATCGACCCCTCAAAGGCATCAAGAGCCAGTTCGAACTTCGTTCAAGATATGTCTGGGACTCAACAGGAATAGTGGGTATGATAAGAATAGAAGCCACACTTGTAGGAATACTAATAAGACTGCAGAAGACTTAGCATGATCATGCCTCCCATGTTTTGGGGACAGCTGCACGCAATTTATATTTAGCATGACTCTGCAAGGCAGTCTATGGACGTCATTCATTCAGAGGGAAAAAACGGATCCCATAATGTGACGAAACTATAGCTTTTTACCTAAATGGTCAGTAAATGCAATAACATTCATGATAAATTGTCGCCAAAAGATAAGCTTTCGACACAAAGATACATTTCATTCCATAGGACAAAATTCTTTTGAAACGTCGACATATTCAATTTTTTTTTTGTCGCAGGAAAAGGGAAGCAGGGAATGGGCATGCATCATCATAGATATACGTATGATCACACAAGCATGCACGATTACACAAAGCCTAACCGATTGGCATGTTAAAAGAAGACAACTTAAAAGTCAATATTGACCACCGGTGCATTGATCTTGTTCTTTGAATGAGCGTTTGGATAGAAATCTCTTGCTTAAAAAATCCCGCTAAAACTCAAACAATGTTGAGCGTACAATAAAATTAGCTAGATTATATATACATGCCTAATACCGACTCTTTTGAATCAAGGACAGAAGAGATGCCAAAATTGTCTCCTCTGGCTCAGAAGCGGCAGAATCAGTATCAGTATACTGAAAATAAAAGGGCAAAAGAAAAGGCCAGATGTTATATTGATATAGGGGGTAACACCCCTAACACCTTAACTTCAAAGAATTCGACTCAAACAGAAATAATCAGATTCAGAAGTACATCTCTCTTCCTTTGTTGCCAATATCCACCAATTGCAAGGTGAACCTAGGGGAAAATGGTCCAAGTCACACTTTTCCTCAGCGATACAATCTACTTGAGACTTCTACACTGACCGAACCAACATTAGCCTATGATCCCAGCCTAATGAATTTCCGCTATTTACCTAACACATACACTGACCATGACAAGAATTGTGAGCCACAAAGATCAACCATGATGCTATCTTTTCATATTGCAGCAAGGGTTTACAATGATTTTGAACACAACCATTTCAGTTTATAACCACAATATGCATTCCAACAAAAGTGGTGGTAATCAAGCATGAAGTACATAGATCATCTTAGACACCATATCTTACCACAGCAGGCAATAGTGTGATCTAGATTGCGGATAATTGAAAAAGAAAAAGAAAAGCTTTGAGTTGAGAAGAGCCTCCTTTTGTCATGTCATCAATGCAGCTGTCTCCATTCTATTAAAACAAACACTAGTCAAGCACATTAAACAAACTTGACTTGCTGAAGATGTTCAGTATCCTTGCTCTGTGGCATGTACAATTTGCTTTCTTTTTTCACTCTTAGGACAAGGAAGTCTATCTCAGGTAGCTAATTGGGAGAAGTATCCTCACTAACCTTGCAGGCTTAGTAAAATACATGCTAACGCTCATATTACTAGCTCAAACACAGGACCATTGGTATTAAAAAATGAACATGTACGGGATGCCTTATCCACACGCATATCCATTACTCAACCACTAAACCAATTGCATGCTGTTTGAGTAAAAGCAAATTAAAATAGAGGAATGATTAATTGCAGGATAAAGGCTGAATTGCTCTCCACCAACAACCGACTATTGTATAGGGCTCAACATATTTTTGTTACTTTTTTCAGTTTCTGTGTTTCACATAAATGTCCTTGAAACCCAGTACAGGATAGAGAAGCTGCCAATACCTTTCTGATGTAGACAACCCACATCTTTATGTATGGATAAAGTATCATTTTCTGTCCAAAGGAATTTCTTCTTTCATCACAATTTACATGGCCAGAAACAAAAGCTTTGCTAAATATTTACATCTCTTCAACAATAGTTTGCAAAAGAGGGACCTTTTTCTTGTTTGGTTCCACATTACCCACTGAGATAGCCAGATCCTTTTTCTCTTCTTTGGCTTTACCCCACATCACAGAATAAAATCCAACAGCAATTGCCACCGATCCTACCAAACTGCAAAGATGAAACATGTAACTTATGAAGCTGTCACGGTTACTAACACAAAATTAAATTATAGAAGAAAGGGAAAGCTATCAGTTGCAAGAACAGCAGCATTGAACACATGGGCATCACAAAGTTCGATTAAAGCAAGTACATAGATTAGAAATACCTTCCAAGATAAAAGTTATCTCCCAAAAATAGAACACCCGCAACAGCTGCAATGACGATCCCCAGGGGCTTGAACATTGATACAAAGACAGGTCCCGTTCTGTGCAGGCACCATGTACTTACACCAACTTGGAAAGCAGAGCCAAAAACGGCCTACATCATAAACCTAAAGTTATCAACTAATTTTGCGAAAGAAAACACAGGTAGAAAGTGACGTCATGGCAATAAACAACTGCAAATCTGCTACAAACGGAGCCACAGCACCAATATCCTTGGAAAATCACTCCACTACATGAAATGAAAACAAAAAAAGGTTACCTGGAGCAAAATTGCTCCAGTACATGAAACAAAGACAGAACAAGTTAAAAATAAACATTTAATATGATAGGGATAAGCTTCTATAGTATAAGTCAATCAAGCTCCAAATTTAGCATAGAAAAATATTTCGGCAGAAGACCCTATGGAGTAAAGAACCGCCATCAACCGCATGTTGTCCTTTAAGCTCCAAGCACTTGACTTTCGTTCCACAAAGAAAGATATGGCAGCAGACTGGATGGCCACAAAGAAGCAGTAGAAGAAGACTATAATCAACTCTGCTGGATATTTTTTCAGCACTGATGCCTGGAAGCATTAAAAGCAGAAGGCTAACTATTTAGAATTAATATGGTTTGACTAAGTGAGACTTCAATTGAGTTTCCTCTAGACCTTACCTGTACAATGAGCCATGATGAAGCCATCACACAATCAGCTACAAGAAGCAAACCTCCTAGAACCCAGTTTGACTCTGGTGTCAGAAGTTTATGATGCAAATTGAAAACTTCATTATGCAAGTTTGAAAGAGAGGATGTTGTCACAATAGCTGGCCCCTTGTACAAAGTGACAACAAATGCACCGGCAACACATACTATGGTTCCAGCACACTTGGCCAAGCTACTTGAACTGCTCCAGTCTAATCTCTCCAATCTGAAGCACCAACCACGTAATTATTAATCAGCAGGCGAGACAACATGAAATTACCAGAATCCTCAAGTGTACCAATCCTTCATGTACTACTAAGGGAAGTGTGCACCAATGGTTATTCCAAGAAATTCAGTCCAACATTTTTGTATTCTAGCATTCTAGCATTCTAGCATACAAAAATTTCAATATTACTTGTTCCCAGTCTGAATACCTAGCAAGGACCGTTTATTTTTTCAAGCCAAGACAGGTGGAAGGATCCTCATCCGGATATCAAGCATGGAAGCTATATAGTACCAAAAAAAAAAAAAAAAAAAAAAAAAAAAAAAAAAAAAAAAAACCAAGGGCAACAAGCCAAACAACTTCACAGAATGGTCGACCCCTCAGTTCGTGATTTGATGTTTTCAGTGCAAGCTATCTAGACAAGAGATTACCTATGGAACTGGAAAAGGAGACATACTTAGGAACTACATATTTAAGATAAGTTTCCCAGCGTAATTTTCATCAATTTACCTATTAAGGGGCACCCCTAAATTCAGGAGCACATTACTGAAAAGTATCTGGATAAACTGATCTTTTGTATTACAGGCATGTTATACTCTCTAACATAACTTAGGCTTTAGGAATCCATGATATAAGCTGGAAGTGTAATTGTATTACGAACTTTATTTAGTTAGTCAGTAGCCAATTCTGCACTTCGTTGGCAATTTCCAAACATAACTACCAAAGAGAACATTTTACAATCATAAAATAGAGAAAGAACAAGGCAAGGGAACGCTTCAAACGATATCCGGCTCCACGGTTAACAACCTCACAATGCGCTCCTAGCAGTCGGCACGCCTCTTTCAAGACAAGCGGTACTCCCACTCCTTTTCCCGTCCCTCAGGTACAACCAAGAGCATACAATGATCAAGGTACATGTGATATAGGCCAAAGCTACTTGAAAAACCACTAGCTCGCTGCATCTGACGGGCGAAGAACCGAGCGATAAAGAAGCACTGAGCCAATCAAAACTACTATAGTGACTGAAAAGGACGGCAAGTAGGAAGGTGAAAGCCGGGACGAGGTTGAGCAAGGCCGAGCCGAGCGTGGGCGAGCTGTAATTGATCCCGGCGTACCCAAGTATCTGTGCCAAGCAATTGTATATAAGAAAAAAGAGAGAACACCGAAGGCAAAACCCAGCATCAACAAAAATCCATCTAAACAGTAGGAATCGACCGAAAGAACAAACGAAGGCACGTAAAGATTTCCCCATTCGAAGCCAATCGAAGCAGTTCACTCCGAACTCACCCAAGGAGGCCGATCACGAAGAACTGAAGAACCAGTGACGGAGTCAATGGAGGACGTCCCGACCTGCAAACGGTGGGGGAAAAGCCTCGTGACAATCAACTAATAGAAACGCCGGTAACCTCACGATTACCAGATGGAGAGGCATGACCTGTGGAAGATGAGGAGGCAGGAAGCAAGATGAGAGAAGCGAAGGCGTTGGAGTAGAAGACGAAGACGAGGTTGCTCATGCCGTTGGACATGACGGCTTTGCTCACGATCATGAGGCCGACCTGCGCGCACTCGGCCATCACCATGCCGGCGACCGGCGCGGCGAGCCTCGTCCCCATCGGTCGTCGCTCCGCCGCCGACCTCAACGGAGGAGGAGATGGAGCTGGAAGAAGCGCCGCGCCGGGCAGAGCAAGAAGCGTGCTCGCTTTTGCGTTTGACGAGCTGTTCTTGGAGCTTTTTGGTTTTTGTCTTCTTCTGCGCAAGCGGAAGATGCAGATTACAGCTGATTTCTCGGTTGGGGGATTCCAGCATCGTTTGGTACGGGCCGACACCTCATCATGTACGAGGAGCACCTGTCGATGGATCACAGCCGTTGAATCTCACGCGATTCAACGGCTGAGATTCATGGAGCTCGTATGAACTAATGAACCTGGACCATATGATGAATTTTCTACATTAAGCATGACCAAGACCAAAATCTGAATGCATGAAAATTTGGTAGGTTGACTAAAAATTGACCGAACATGTATGCTACTCTCATCTTCACCTATTCCCACTTTCTTTTTCGAAATTATTCATTTTCTTGAACTTTTTTATGTATCTTTTTCCTCATTTTATGCATTTACTTAACATTCATAAAGTCAAAAAAAACATGATTGCGAGATTTTATATAAAAATATAACTTGACCTTTACGTAAAATTGGTATATTCAAATTTGCGTTAATCTTACTTTTGGTATAAGAGCTCGTGGCTTGAACTCTACAGGACAAAGCTTGATCCCATGAGCTTTGTTCATAGTTCACATTGACCGCGGGCACAAGCCTTCTATAGAGGATGGACAAACATTAATGTATATACTTGCTTTTAAAAATCTACATTTAACAAAAATAGAATATGAATAGTGAGAAGAAGATACAAGTTGAATTCTCATAATGAAACTCTAATTGCAAAATATAGATTTTTAAAAGCAGTATATACATTAATGTCTGTACATCCATTTGCCAAAACGAGAATGCACCCAAATAGTGAAAAAATCTTTCACCAAAAAGTTCATTCTTGATTTTTAATGGAAATGCATTCTATGGTGATTGCGGGCAAAAAATAAAAGAAAGCTTCTAAAATGAAGATGTAAAACGTAAATTCTAAATATATAGTACTGGAGATGATAAAACAAGTGTTGATGATGAAAAAGACACACTAATACATTGATTAAATGACATTAGGAATCTGCTTGCGTTTAGAAGACCATCCTCTTTACAACGAATGCTATCGGTATTTATGCTTTGCTAATCACTATTACAACAAGTACTTATCACCCTATGTGGCAAAACAAGTGCACGCTTTTTTTTTCCTCAGATTTCCGGCGGGCCCGTTATGCATTGACAATTGTTATCCACAAGAAGTTACAAGTCCGGAGGTCACTAGGACACTCAACCGTCACTCTGCATTGGTGCTTCCATTTGACATCCTTGATCAATGTGCTCTCCTTTTTGTGTCCAACGCTAGGCCAAATTTCAAGATTAGCTGGTTACCGGTAGGCTCTGTCGATGAATCATGATATTTGCTGAACATCCCTTCGCTTCTCGTCAACATCAATATTACGTAGCTATAGACGAGCATAGCATACTGTTGTCGATGTCCACACACAATCGAAACTCCTATCAAATCTGTCATTTTATTGGTGCTGCCACTATTCTGGAAGGAATAATCAATTCGAATCCATTTCAAAAGGACAAAAAAAGAAAACATCTCTGTAGATGTGTACACACCTTTGTCTCTTTCCTTTTGATTCTTCCTCTTCTTTTGGCCGAGAATATCTACACACTCAACGATTTGCTTTGGAGCAAAGGAATCTTATGGCTGGAGGATGCCAGGCTCCCATCAGCCCCACCGCTGTCCTCGATTGTCTTCTCTTCCTCTCTGGACTTTCCCCACATGACCGCGTAGAATCCCATCGCAATCACTGCTGCTCCAATCAAGCTGCCAAAAACCAGAAGGCAAGTAAAGGACCAAATCAGATACTTTTTTAACAATTAGAAAGTAGTCCTCGTACGGCTCATCTTCCGACCCTGTTTTGCTCCTTCGCGTATGCATGTAATGACACAGACTCTGGTTTTTCACGTAGTCTCTGGCAATCGCCAGAGTTGAGCAATAACCGTTTGGTTTTAGAAAGTTAATCTGAAGAGCAAGGCAATCTATGTTTATATCTTAAGAATATCTGTTGCTATGTTTGAGATGAGCTCGTGAATGAGCTTTTTCTCTTATGAACACATCTTTTTCTTAATCTCTTTTAATGAACTAGATTATTGATTGTAGAAAAAGATGAGGTATAGGCATTTCAATGGAAAGGAGGAGAGAGCCTTTGTACCTTCCAAGGTGTAACTTTTCCCCTAGAAATATGAACCCCAATCCCACAGCAAATACAATTCCCAAGGGCTTGAACATGGAAACAAAGACAGGTCCAGCTTTCTTCAGGCACCATGTGCACAATGTGACTCTAAAGACACCCGCAACCAGAGACTGCATTTACAATATTAATCCGACTTTTATCTTCGAACTCGAAGTCGACCAAAAGTTTAGACTTTAAGAGAAGCAAAATACACGCTTACCGAGTATAAAATAGCGATCAAACCCACATCGCGTTTCAGAGTCCAAGATTGCGGCTCTCTCACCATAATGAAGGATAATAGCCCGGAAAAAATTGTTGCGAAGAACATTAGATAGAACATTATATTCAACTTTAAAAAAAAAAAAAAAAACATTATGTTCAACACCACGGGGTAATCTTTGAGGATAAATGCCTGCAAGATTACAGATTTTTTGTACTTGTCAAGTCTTTTTTTAAATTCGTTCTATTGTCATTCATATTCTTAGGAAAAAAATAGGGATTGTTGGTACTAACCTGCATAATGAACCACAATGATAACAAGAAAGCTTCAGCCGCAAGGAGAAACCCACCGAGAACCCAATTCAATTGTCGTGAGAGAAGAGAGACAAGGTGACGGGGATGGACAAAAGAAGGCAGCGAAGGCGAGCGGAGAACTGTTGGACCCTTGTACACAGTGATTACTAATGCACCCAGAATTGATGCAACGGTTCCCACAAGCGTAGCTTGGCTACTCGAGCTTTTCCAATTCACCTTCTCCATCCTAGATTTTCAATCCATGAACAAATTCAACAGTAAGATAAGTTTATCTTGTTTCATTGTCTGACAGACATGTTGTGCATTACTGTGTTTTGCAGTTTCATTTGAATGCGCAGCCTTCACTTGCCGAAGCACTGGACTTTCTTGATTTTTTGTCCCATTTCAGGGATTTATTCATTGGCAGAGCAACACCTATCTCAGAAATTTTAGGGATCCAGCATCATCAGAAATAAAAGTTATAGAACTGTTCATAATCTCTGAGATTAGAAGGACGGATACACTGAAAATGAGAAGTGAATTAAGTCGTAGCGAAGTGAATTACTCCGGTCCTGGTTGAAACAGGAAGTATGGATTTGCTTTGGTCAGACTCGATTAAAAGCATTCTCAACTTTAAGCAGAACCTATGTGAAATCAAACCTCCATCATCATCCAATTAACACATCATCATCTGCTTCTCTCATTTTTCTTCAAATGGAGGTTATTTAAGTGCACTGCAGATAACGAGAAGAAAGAGAGAACGAACCTTGAAATGACGGCGAGAATGAAAGTGAAAGCTGGGATGAGGTTCATCATGGCCGTGCCCAGCACAGGGGAGGATGTCAATCGATCCCGGCATACCCGCATATCCGCGATGCGGATCCGCATCAACAAAATCACTAAAAAAAATTCACCACGTTTTCCCGTATCAAACTCTCAGCAGTAGATCAAGACGTTTCACTTCGAAAGAATTCCAAGAAAAGCAAAATCCACCAAGTCCACAAATTAATGCGAAACGAGGACACTTCACTCACTCACCCGACCAGAGCGAGCAAGAAGATCTTGCAAAGCACGGAGAAAGTGAGAGGAGGGCACGACCCTGACCTGCTAAACAGAGCAAACAAACAAGTCAAGAACTTAAAACCCTTCTCCCCCTTTCGCCTGCCATCAATGGAGCTAGCGAGTGACAGGCATGAGCAGAGCACGAACCTGCGAGAGATGATGAAGGGGCAAGGAAGGAGGACGAGAGAGGAGAGGGCATTACAGTAGAAGGCCAAGGTGTACTTGTTGAGCCCGTCGGACATGGCCATTTTCGCCATCACCATGCTGCTCGCTTGAACCAGAACCACCATTATCATCCCCACGAACGGCAGCGAACCCCCGGCCCTCCCCTCCATCTCCATCTCTCTCTCTAGCTCTCTAGCTCTCTTCTCAGTTCGTGGGTGAAATAATTGGAGGACCCCGAGAAGCTTTCCTCCGTTTTACGGGACCGCCATCGATTGGATGCTTTTGTTTGACTTTAAAACTGACTTAAGACAAAGATCTCTCCCTCCAACTTTTGATGCGCTGTGATATTTTAATAGCTTGCGAACCAGAGGACGATTTCAACAACCGCGAAAAGAACGCGGGCGAGCTTTATTGACGCGGCTTTTTTATAGTTCATAATAAATTAAACACGAGTGATTGCTTCCTTTTGCACGATACGATTCGTAGTGTAACAAGTTCGGATTCGGGATGGACGGGGGACCGTGCAGAAGCATAAATTCTAGGAGAAATACTGAACGTTGTGAGCAAATTTAACCGTGCGCATAGTTACTGTTGTAAGAAAAGGGGCGGGGCGTTTTAGGTGTGAGAGCGAGAGAAGTCAAAGTCTCTTGGGATTTGTATGAGTTTGTGATGGACATCACGTCGCCATGGTTAAAAGAGAGAAGTTTCTAAAGCTCTTGCCTAGATTTGTACGTGTTCGCAAAGTGATTGCTTTACATTAATTGGTTACCTTTAGCAAAACGTTCATTGAACAGTTGTTGCAATGGGAGTTTGGGGTGTGCCTCGGTCTCCAATTGATCTTGAACCTGGACCAAACTAGCCATACTCGATCAGCTTTGATCCGTTTTCAGTTACAATATGCTAAACCGAACTGAATCCAATTTAAGGGTTCTGATTTGGTACCTTTATAGTTGCATATCTTTAGCGTGATCTTGTTGAGACAATAGAAGTTAGAAACCCCCAAAAGTAAGAAGGATTCGAAGGATTTTAGTGTTAACACAAGCTTATGTCATAATTTTTCCTTATTCATTTGGAAATTTTGTCTTCTCTCATTAGTCACTCACCTACTATTAGCCTATCAGTCTCTTCCTCACCATTGGATGAATCATTTTTCAGTCTATTGGCAATCGTTTGATTGGTTGCCCAGCAACCACCGGAGAAAAAAGGAAAAAATTGTATAAATTATTAAAAAAAAATTCATGAAAATGTAAAAAAAATTTTAAAAAAAAATTATCCATATCAGAACCAGCTATACCACATAAAATGATCAAATTAGCTCAAAGAATTACATTAGCAATTTGTCAAAAAGTTTATGATCAAATTGACAATTAAATTGACAACATTTAAAAATTTAAAATTGAATTAGCATTTATACAATTCATGACTATTGTGATGATTACCCCTTTGGTAGACGTATGTTTCGTCAATATTTCCTTACTTTTTTCTTGATTTTATGATGCTTCATTAAGGAGATTCATTACATTTTAACAAATCATGATTTGTAGGACATTACTATATTCACAGTCGTATTAAAATTTTTATATGTGTGATCGTGTGCGCACAAATAACTTAATTCTTTAGTGCTTTGCTTACGTGGGATTCACTAGGCTAGATGCTCTTGTTTCCACCCCAGATTTATCTTTGAGGCAGACTAAGTATACATAAATTCACTAAAGTTGATTATGTATTTGGATCGATAATATCTTTATATTGGTGTCGCGTACCCTCCCTCCAAAGAATTAATTTAGGTTCCGTCATAGTCTCCTTCGAGTATAAAAGAGTTGTAAAATATAATTGAAAAGGAATCTTTGTTTTTTTTTTTTTGTTTTTTTCATTTCTATCGCCGCTTGATTCGCAATTCCTAGAAGTATTGTCACGATGAGCATGCTTATTGTCGTGGAAATACTATAGGGCAAATGCTATCCTTTTGCATATGGGTCGATTAATATAGTTGACTTAGATGTATTTCTTCGTGGGTATATAAAGATAAGTATAATAATGCATGCTACTTCCACAACAACGCATAGTGCATAAATACTATATAAATGTACAAAGTACTTGTGAGCTCAAATTTAGACCCTCGTATGTTTCTTGATGGGGAGGGTCCGGTTGCCTTTGCGGTTGCCTATTTGAACCGTGACTGACGCTGTGACACAGAAATGCACGGACTGGGCGACCCGCTCTTCTGGAGCCGGTTTAACGGGCCCACGGACCCACGTGGGCTTCCGAAGCTGAGAACGGAAGCCCAGCCATCAAAAAGCCCATACGAGGCCCAATGCGAAGTCGCTAGGAAGTTGGCGCACGTCTTTCTTTGCCCACATCTTAACACACGAACACATATGTCGTCCCCTTTCACGTTGCATCAAATACGTGCGCGCACTCCTTCGCATTTCCTAATATAGGGGCTCCCTATTTCATGATATGATATTTAAATTAAATAATGCTTTCATTTAACAGTTTAAACCTTTTAAAACAATCGATAGTGGTACCATCAAAATTTTATCTGGTATTAGAGTAAGAGAAACGTTAAAATATACAAATATTTAATCACGTTTTTATTTAACGACTTAAAGTTTTAAAACAATTGATTATGGTCTCAACAAATTTCTTAACAAATTCCCAAGTTTTCTACACAGCACACACCACTTTTTGGGCTTTCTCATTCTTTAACCTATTGACCTTGGGGTTTCTTAAACCTGTTATACAACAATCAATTCAATTTTGAATTTTCGAATTGTGTCAATTTAATCATTGCAATTAATTCTAACAAAAAATCGCCGACATGACAATCCAGTCAATATCAGCTATCTTATTTAGGAGTGATTGATTCCTAGCCCAATGCAATGGAGCCAATCACTTTCTTTTTTCCCACTACTTATATGCCTTCTATTATGAAGAAATGGATTTAAAAAAAAAACTTTTTTCTTTTATTTTTATTTTAAGAAAATTAAATTAGTTCTCCCTTAGAATCAAGAATTAAATTGTCCTAATACTGGTTCTATTTTTAAAAACTACAACGAGCGATCCGTTTTGCACACCCACAATCTTATATAACATGGTCGGGTTGATGTGGATAATTTTTTAAATTTTTTCTGGAATTTTTATTTTTATTTTTTCTTTTCCCTTTTCGCTAGCTAGTAATTAGCAACAAACCACGGACAATAGCCAACAAGGGTTAGCCTTGCTTGGGAAAGGGCAACCGTTGCCCGCGACTAATGAGGCCCACAACCATAGCCAGTGGCAAGCCCTCGCCCCTCGCTGGCCTAAAAAAAAAAAAGTGAAAAAAATTAAAAAATTATAAATTATAAAAAATTTCCAAAATATTGTCTACGTTAGTACCAATAATGTCACATAGGAAAGTTGGAATCCATATAAGCAATTCTAGGCCAAAATTGACCGGAATGGCTATATTGATAAATTATCAAATTATTTAGGATTAAATTAATACAATTGAAAAGTTTATAGTTGAATTTACATTCATAAAATAGATTTAGGATTTTTTTTTTTGATAATTTTTCCACTTTAAATGTTATCCCAATTGATCGGCTTTGTTTTCGGTGTTTCTTTTTTCATTCCTCCGAGCAGTCCGATCATCCCTGCATTTTCTCTGGTTTTTCGTTTAAAAAAACCTTCTTCTATTCTCGACCTCTTATAACTTTCCGCCATCACTTCGTTTCGGACGGAACCACAGCGATTTGCATCAGATAGACAGTGCGCTCTCTTTTTCTCAATCTGCTCAAGTGTCTATAAGGTCGTCATTATCACTCAAGTTTCGATTTTGTCTGTAATGGTGAAGTGGCGATTGGTTTTTCCTCTCTGTTTCCTTGGGTGGGCGAAGGTGTGGAGAATTGGCGATTGATTTTTTGGCAATGCCCCCCGCATTGGTATTTTCATGTGCGTTTCCCATCGGAATATTCAACTCGAATTCATTTCAGCAAGACAAAAGGGAACATCGCTGTGAAAATGTACAAACCTTTGTCTTTTTCCATCTTTTTTATTTTTTTCCCAAGAATATCTACACGCTTGAAGTTTTGTTTTGGAGCAAAGGAATCTTATGGCTGGAGGATGCCAAGCTCCCACCCTCCATTTTCCTCTCTTCCTCCTCTTTAGACTTTCCCCACACTGCCCCGTAGAATCCCATCGCAATCACCATCGCTCCAATCAAGCTGCCAACCCCCGACAAGAAAAAAAAGAAAAAAACATAAAAAAAAGGAGTGAAAAGTAAAGAGTATGGCAATTATAGTTAATATCTTGAGGATGTATGTCGCCGATACTTGAGATGAGCTCGTGAAGGAGCTTTTTCTCATATGAACGCAATTTTCATAATACCTTCTAATCGATTAGATTCTTGATTATAGCAAAAGATGGGGTGTGGGCATTTTAATGGAGAAGAAGAGAGAGAACTCATACCTTCCAAGGTGTAACGTTTCGCCTAGAAATATGAACCCCAATCCTACGGCGAATACAATCCCTAAAGGCTTGAACATGGCGACATAAACAGGTCCGGTTCTCTTTAAGCACCATGTGCACAATGTGATGCTGAAGATGTTAGCAACCACAGCCTGCATATGCAATATCATGGCAGGAATTTTCCATGAAAATCATTTATTTGGTGATTTCCAGAAATTGATTTCTTTATTACTAGAAGGAAAAGCAGCTTGTTGTTTTTAATCCATGGAAAACATTAAACTAATCGATTTTCAGTCATTCAAACAATTGAACTCTCGATACTACTTTTGTCTTCCGATGCAAAGTCGGATCAAAATCAAGACTTGAAGAGTCGTGGTATTATGCGCTTACCGAGTATAAAATAGCGATCAAGCCCCTGTCGAGTTTCAAAATCCACGACCGTGGTTCTCTGACTGTAATGAAGGACAATAGCCCGGCGAGAATTGTCCCGAAGAGCATTTTGTAAAACATTATGTTCAGCACCACGGGGTAATCTTTGAGGATAGATGTCTGCCAGATTCAAGATTTCTTTATTTTTCGAGTCTACTTCTGTTTAACGTCGGTAAAATTCCAAGTGAAAAAAGTAAGGATATTGGTGCTGAGTCTGCTGACCTGTATAATATACCATAATGATAATAAGAAAGCATCGGCCGTGAGGAGAAACCCGCCAAGAATCCAATTCGACTGTCGCGAGAGAATCAAAAGAAGGTGACGAGGTTGAACGTAGGGAGGAGGTGGAGGTGAGCGGAGAATCGGCGGACCCTTGTAGAGAGTGACTACTGATGCACCGACGATTGATGCGATGGTTCCGACAAGCTTGGCGTGGCTGCTTGAGCTTTTCCAATTCACTTTCTCCATCCTAGTTTTTTTAATTCGATAAAACCAATTCAAGAAAGAAATAAGTTCGTCGTTTCATCATGGATGACATGTCATGCACTGCTATCTTTTGCGTTTCGTATGAACGTGCAGCCTGCTTCCACTTGCTACAATGAAGGTTATAGAGCTATTCTACTCTCTGAGATTAAAAGGACAGATGCACAGAAGAAAATGATGAGTGAATTGAGTGGTGGCAAAGTGAATTTCTCCGGGCCTGGTTGAAACGGGAACTATGAGCTATGCTCTGGTCGTACTCGATTCAAAGCACTCACAAACTTTGAGCTGAATCAAACACCCATCATCCAATCAACACACCGTCATCTGCTTCTCTCGTTTCTTCAAGTGGAGCTATCTTTAAGTGCACTGCAGATAACGAGAAAGGAGAGAGAAAGAACCTTGAAATTACGGCAAGAATGAAAGTGAAAGCTGGGATGAGGTTCATCATGGCCATGCCCAGCACAGGGGAGCTGTAACCGATGCCGGCATAAGCGCATATCTGTGCTACCAATCTGTATCAACAAAATTACTCAGAAACTCTGTTTTTTGGTATGAAATTCTCTGCGGTTGATCAAGACGTTTTGCTTCAAAAGAATTCCAAGAAAAGTAAATCCCAAATCTGCAAATTCATGTGTGTTGGGAATAACGGATCCCCGAAAACCGGATTCGACACTAAATCGAACCCCTAAATCATATGCGGAAGACGTGCCCGAGAAATACATGTATCACCGATCCTAAAGCACACAACGGATTCGAGCGTACCTTGTTAGCCACAGATTAAACACCAATGCCGAAGATCGAGGAAGAAATTCTGATCCGATGATGTCAATTCGATTTGAAGGGAAGACGGTGTCGCCATGTGCGCTTGTCTTCTTTTTCTTGGAGGGAGAGAGGGAGAGCGTTGGAAAGAGAGGGAGACGTACGTACGTTAATGCCAAGAGGTACGTTCTCCCTCTCTCTCCTCCCTTATATATGTCCCTCTAAAAAATAATTAATCGTGCCCCTTCTTCCATGGGCCCTACTCTTGTGGGCCGGGCTTTTAGGCCCAACATGGGCGGACGGGCCTTAAGCCCATCACATAAAACCATCATCTCCCACTCGCACATGGTGGGCCGAACAGAATTCTCTTTACCTCTCTTCAACATTCATACCGGTGAATAATCCGTGCGCGACCAAAGATACTTTGAGAGCTCGTTGCTATACATCCGTTAGGAATATATAGCAGCTCATAATGGACATCACATCCCGAGTAGATTTAGTATGCAGTCCCTAGATCGATCGATCACATTTATATCTCTCTTGATCTCTTTCAAACAATGATATATATATATTATATTCACAATTATGATTATCATAAAGACAGTCATAATTGGTTAACCGGTGAATACAAAACTATAATGTGATTCTCCAAAATCGATCTTCCTCTTTCCTTCAAACTCTCAATTTCAGTTCAGCTTGCTTTTCTAGAAATGTCCCATTAGATCGAATCAAACTCATGACCATTGGCAACATCCTAAGATAGCAAACACTAAATATAAATCTTGAGAATAAGTAAGAGTCATGAGGGGACTAAAAATTGAGGAACTCTTTTCCTCAAGAGTCTCACACGGCATAAAAGTTGAGATCAAACTTTTGCCACTCTTATTGGTCGTCTCATGCATACGTAGTATGAAATACGTATTACGGTATTAACTCATTTCCCATGGAGCGTATGTCTACACCTTTCAATACCGTACAGATGATAGTTCAGACATACCCAATGTCTAACTTGAGTTCACATATCTACTCATTCACAAAATTCATCAGAACTCACATCTGGCATCATAGACAGATAAAGTAAAATATGTGGGTTATTTTACTTTCGGACATAGTAAATATTATGTCCTCATCTTAACACCAAGTTAAGGCGACATACGTATTTTAAGCTTGAGCTCTTGATTATCACCTAGATAATAAGCTTAAAAAAAAAATCTCATCCCTATTTATCACACAGTAAATAGAGGCGATTACCCATGTGAGTGGGTTAATCTTATATCTGTCTGACATACTTTATCAACTTAAAGTAATGCACTGAGCATTAAGATGCATAAAGATCAAACAAAGATTCATAGGCATTAATGATGAAAACACAAATTCATCAAATGTGAACACTTAGGGAAATTACAATATTCAGTACATCATCCTCTACGCAATCCTATAGATTTCATATGGCCACAAAACACATCTCTAGGTATTGGCTTTGTCATAGGATCTGCTACCATTCTATGCGTAGTACACATCTTTTCGTGCAATTATATCATTGACAAGATTATACTTGGTATCTATATGTTTGGTCTTGCTTTGATATTTTGGATCTTTGGTGTACACTTTCGCTGCTTGGCTATCACGTTTAACCAATAACAAATCTGCAGCACTTCCAATAACACCTAAATGATCCAATAATCTCTTAAACCAAACATCTTCTTATACTACCTCGATAATGCCACGAACTCAATTTCCATTGTGGACAAGGCTATACACTTTTTTTCTTACTGCTCCAACATATGGTGCCTTTATTCGGTAAGAAAACAAACCCAGAGGTAGATTTCCTTTCATTTAAATCTCCTCCCCAATCAACATCAGGATAGCCTTAGAGTCGCAGATCCTTTCCTTGATAACTCAACATATAATCAGCAGTTCCCTTTAGATACCTCAGTATTCTCTTAACGGCTTTCCATTGTGCTGGACCTGGATTGGATTGGTATCTACTCACTATTCCAACTGCAAAACATATGCCAGGTCTTGTACACATCATAGCGTACATCAAGCTCCAACAGCACTAGCATAAGGAACATATTTCATTTGTTCCTTCTCTTGTGGAGTCCTTGGACATAGTCTATGGCTCAATCTTCACCTTTGCAATAGGAGTGTCTATGGGTTTACAATCTTGCATACGAAATCGTTCAAGAACCTTATTTATATACGATTCTTGCGAAAGAACAAATCTCTTCAAACGATCTCTTGAAATCTTAACTCCAAATGTATGCAGCCTCACCCATATCCTTCATCTCAAAGTTGGAAGACAACCAACTCTTGACAAGTATTAACAAACTCCATATTGCTTCTGGCAATTAGTATATCATCAACATATAATGATATGATCACAAATTGATCATTGGATCTTTTGATATATACACAATGATCATCATCTATCATTGTAAAATCATATGCCATTATGACATTATGAAAACGTATATACCATTGTCTCGATGACTGCTTGAGGCCATATATCGATCTCAAAAGTCGACATACCTTACCTTCTTGGCCTTCCACTATGAAACCAGCAGGTTGTTCCATATATTTCTTCCTCTAATTCTCCATTGAGGAAAGCAGTCTTTACATCCATTTGATGTAACTCAAGATCCATACTAACCACTATTGCCAGAATAATGCGAATTTGAGGTAAATCTCACTACAGGAGAAAATGTTTCTTCATAATCAATTTCTTCATGTTGATTATATCCTTTCGCCACAAGGCGAGCCTTATGCCTTTCTATCGAGCCATCAGCCTTTCGCTTTATTTTGAGAACCCACTTGTTCCCAATAGTTCTGTCCCCTTTTGGAAGATCAACCAGTTCCCAAACTTGGTTTGACTTCATTGACTCCATTTCCTCTTCCATTGCATGAATCCATTTTTCCTTATTAGGGCAATTCAGAGCCTCATTAATATTTATTGGCTTATCCTCATCTTGTGGAGCAATCATAAAAGTTTCCCCTTCAATGTCAAAACGTCGATGGGGAATACTCTGGCGACTTGTTCGCCGTATGGAAGATTGTACACTTAGCACATCATTTCCCATAATGCTCCCACTAGGATTAGATAATGACGTTGTCTCATCATGTGGTTGCAATTGAGAATGAGTTAAATTCAATTCATCACTTCTCATATTACTCCCACTTGGATGAACTCCATTAATATCATTATCTTGATCCATGGTTTCAAATATGAAGTAATATTCCCCTATTTCGCCCCTCTTAGGAAATTCATCCACTAAGGATGTGACATCCCGTGATTCAAATTCAGTTATACTCCCACTTTCCTGCTCACCTATGAACACATATCCTTTCGAGTGTTCGTAGTATCTCATAAAAATACACTTATTTCCTTTGGGACCCAATTTCCCAAACTTGTGAGAGGAGTCATGAGTATAGGCAGCACAACCCCATGGCTTAAGAAAAACTTAAGTCCGATTTTCTACCTGTCCATAACTCATATGGAGTGAAAGTAAGTGATTTGGAAGGCACTCGGTTAAGTATATAGGCAGCAGTTAACTACACATCACTCCAAAAAGTAATAGGTAAGTTAGCATGCACCATTATGGACCTAACCATTTCCAGTAGGGTTCTGTTTCTTCTCTCTACAACACCATTTTGTTGAGGAGTATATAGAATAAACAACTGTTTTTCTATTCCTTTTTCATCACATAATTTTCTGAACTCATCAGATAAATATTCTCGACCTCGATCGGATCTAAATACCTATATTTTCTTGTCTAATTGATTTTGTGCCAGGTTCATAAACCTTCTGAAACAACTTATGCTTCAGATTTATGAAAAATCAAATAGACATATCCGAATCGAGTATGATCATCTATAAAAGTGATGAAATAAACAGCCCCTTGCCTTCCTCTCACATTCATTGAACCACATACATCAGAATGGATTAAATGCAGAGGAAATTAAGCTCTTTTACCTTTTCCAAATGGTTTCCTTGTTGTTTTCCCTTCTAGGCAATGCTCACATATAGGCAAATCGACTTTTTCAATATTGTCCAAACAAGCCCTCTTTGGCTAGTCTATTCATATGTTGTTGGCCAATATGACCAAGTCTAGCATGCCACACATTCACATCATTATCATATAAAGTAGAAGACGTGAAACAAGGGAATAACAAATATTGACATCACACAGTCAACATCTAATACAATAAAACCATTCAGAAAATGACCACAACCATAGTAGTTTGTACCCAAATACAAATCTACACCTTTATTACGGAAGTTCACACTAAAACCAAGTTTAACCAACACCAAAACAGATACTAAATTTCGACGAATCTCCGGAGCATATAGATCATCATGTAGGAACAAGGTGCGTCCACCACGCATGTTCAATTGGCTGGTGCCAATCCCTTTAACTTCATCTCTGGAGTTATATCCCACATAGATCCACTTAGTTCAAGTTGATACTCGTCGGAATTCCACGAAGGATTCTCTATCATTCGCTACATGGTTTGTCGCTCCTGAATCTACAGTCTACAAAGGATTGGATTCAGTCAATAAATCAGAACTTGACATAAAAACAAAGTTCTCAAATGTACAAGAGGTGTATACTCCTTACTTTGTCGAGCATAGTGACCTCTATTGTCACAATTGTAACACCTCACCCTTGACATTTTCTTCACTTGAGGACGCTTTCCTCTCTTGTGTTGGTTAACTCTTGATTTCTTGCAATAAGGACTTGATCCTTTGCATTCCCACATATTGAACTAATCAATACGCTTGCACTTAAAGCTCAAAACCCTTTCTGAGCTAGAACCAGCATAGCAAATATCTATTTTCGGCTCAAATGCCATTAGGCGGTCCTCAGCTAGCTCGAGGTGGCACACAGCATCCTTAAAATCTTCCATAATATGGTCAAGAGCTTCTAGTGCTTCTTGCTTTTCCAGCACATATTGAATCTTCATATTCAATATTTCACAATTGTTGCCGTTCATATTAGCAATCACATTCTTAGTTGCTGAAAACATCGATCTGAATACATCAGACATACATGCACGAATAATTAATGCTTATAATTTATGCATCCCTATTTGCACAGACCCATCATATTAATGAATAATTTCAAGTAAGGCTTCAGAATCAAAAGGTCACTATGTTTCCAATCATCCTCCAAAAATCCTAACTCAAAATTATTATTAATATAATTGTCTTATGCAAATACATTCTATGAAGTTACAAAAACTTCTATAACTACCCACAGCAACCAGCAGTAACAGAAAGCAAATATTATCTAACATCCAATAGAATAATAGTGCTTTCACATAATATAACTATACATTACACTAAGCAATATATACAGAGAAAAATATCAACATAGAAAGAGATATTTACATCCATAAAAAAAAATCTCATAATTAATCTAAAAAATAAATAGGGAATGTCCCATCTAATCTATCAGCCAAAACATCTGAGAAAACTGAAGGCACATTTGCCAACCATGGAAAAACTTTTGGAGAGCTTTCATGTCGCCTCAAATGCGCATTCACTCTGCACCATGTGGCGCTCATTCTAAGGGTTTAAGTTTTGGTTAACTCAATTCTATAGTACTCTCTTACAAAAGCTTCCACTAGCCTCCTATAATCCGGGACCACGTTGACCTCCCATAGCCGATCTAACACTGCTTGCCATTCAGGTGGAAGAGTGTTCATCAAAGCCGGCACCTTCTCAAAATCCGGCATAAGATAATCATTCCAGATGATTTCCTGTATCATCTGATTGACCCTGACCACATGCGATACTAAATCACCGTCATGCCACCGATAATTAGCTAAATCGACATCAGCCTTTTAAGTCTTGCATTTCCCTCGTCCGTTCTCGGGCTTGCAGGTATCCGTGCATAACACATCATAGTTCCTGCAACAAATGCAGAACTAAAAATAGATTACCCATAATCCATAATTTACATAAGGGAAAATACATAATTTTCCAAAATTCATGCAACAAATGCAGAATAAATAATGGATTACATATAAACCACATAGGCATACATGAAAAAGAAACAAATTCCTTTTTTTTTTTTTTTTTTTTTTTTCCGGGTCAACGGTCAACGGTCAAAGTCAACGGTCGTCGGTCAACGGGTCAACGGTCAGGTCGTCGGACGTTGGACCAGACAGACCGGTCGGACCGGTCGCGCCGGTCGGACCGGTCGCGCCGGTCAGGCCGGTTCGGGCGAACCGACCGCACGTGCCACTCACATGCCGACGTCACGTGGCACGCGCCCGGGCATGGCGCACGGGTTGCCGGTCGGGTCGGGTTGTCGGCGGTGCATGCGCCAACCTCTCCGATGACGTCACCGATGATGTCATCGGCGGTTACCGTGACGTCACGGTGACGCAGCACGCACCGGTTCGCCGACCGGCGCGTGCTCGTTCGCGGCCGCCGGGCGCGGCTGCGCGTGGGGGCGTGTGGCCGATGCCGCGGGCGCCCGCCGCTGCGCGTGGGCGCGTGCGGTGTCGCCCAGCGGCACACGACGTGTCGCCGGACTCGTCTTGACGAGCCCTTTCACCCTATGCCTTCAGAAATTGATTTCGACTTACAGAAACTCGAAAAATTGGACGAACAGTGCTATGGTGTCGGGATTTGTCGCCCCGATCCGTGTCGGCCAATTTTTCGCGAAAAAACAAAAATCAATGAAAAAACATCAAATGGGTTGGGAAAACATGAACTAGGCTCGATACCAATGTTGGGAATAACGGATCCCCAAAAACCGGATTCGACACTAAATCGAACCCTAAAATCAATGCGGAAGATAAGCCGGGAAAATCACGTATCACCGATCCTAAAGCACACCACGGATTCGAGTGTACCTTGTTAGCCACAGATTAAACACCGATGCCGAAGATCGAGGAAGAAATTTGGCCCTTGTTGATCCGATGATGTCAATTCGCCTTGAAGAGAAGACGGCGTCGCCTTAAGCGTTTGTCTTCTTTTTCTTGGAGGGAGAGAGGGAGAGCATATGAAAGAGAGGGAGACGTACGTACGTTAATGCCAAAAGGTGCGTTCTCCCTCTCTCTCCTCCCTTATATATGTCCCTCCAAAAAATAATTAATCGTGCCCCTTCATCCATGGGCCCTACTCTTGTGGGCCGGGCTTTTAGGCCCAACATGGGCGGACGGGCCTTAAGCCCATCACATAAAACCATCAATCCCCGTTCGTGGCTTCATACAGATGGAAGACTTCGGGGTTTTTCCTACATTTTTCTGCCGGACAGCCATTGATTTATTTGACCTTAAAATTGATGGTATCGAATATATGCCCCTGCCACCTTTGGTGTCCCATGGAGAAAATATCAACAAAATCTGTCGTGCCAACATAATAAATTGAAAGGACGGATGGATTTGGTCATAAGTGGAAAGAACGAAAGTGAGCTTGATTCACGTGGCTTTTTAAAGTTCATAGAATAATAAACATCTATGATTGCTATTACATAATGATAATAATGTTAATATACAACTATAGTTCTGCTGCTTTTCTTTTCTCCTCGATTGTCTCTAGTTCATGATTGGTCGGCATATTCGAGAAGGAGATATCGGTTCACGTTTCAAAATGGATCTGCCAAGGTACCTGCAAATTCTGTCGCTCAAAAAAAAAAAAGGTACCTGCAAACTGCGGGAAATTTCTGCTCCTTCTCTCGCCCATTGTCCTGTCAGCATCAGTTTATAAAGGATCTTCCTTCACGGCACAATACGTCGTTAAACGGATTCGAATTTGGCATGAATATATAAGAGTAGAGCAGCAGTTTAGACATAATTTCTTTAAAAATTAAATTATGTAGAAAGTGCATGAAATTATAAAATTTTTGCAAGCAAATAGAACTATACATATAATAATTACTCGTGGGAAAATAGACAAACTATTTTGTAATCCATGATGATGTACAATCATATAAAATATTAGGATTAATTGGTTCCCGGTTTGGTCTGATTCTGAGGTGGAACCAGGAACCAAACCGACTGATCTTGAAACCAGAAACCGAACCGACTAATCTTGAAACCAGGAACTAGACCAATCGACTGGTCCTGTAGAACCAGTAAATTTATTGTTTTTAGCCAAAAATAAATGATAAAGGGAGAAATTTGGAGGAATTACAGTTTTTTATTAAGAAATTTTAAAATATATATTATCTATATATAAAATTAAACGGTCAGGTTAGTCCGGTTCCTATCTTGGAGCCGGAACCAGACCGCTCACTTTTGGGATCACTCAAAATCGGCCAATTCGGTCCAATCTAGGTGGTTTCTGGTTCGGGTGGTTTCTAGTGCACACCCCTATAGAACATGTTTTTTTTTTTTTTCCCACGATGATGCACAATGCATACGAGTGCTATAAAAATGTACGAACTTACTTAGCTCGAAAGGGCGCGACCGCCCCTAACCTGGCAAGCGCACGGATGGGGCGACCCCGCCCATCTCGAGCGGCTTTACCGGGCCCACAGCAGGCCTGCGTGGGCCGGAGAAAAGCCCATACCAGGCCCAAAACGGAGGTCGCTGAAGGAAGTCGGCGCACGTACATCGTTCGCCTTCGCTCGCCCAACGGACGCTCCTTCGCATTCCCCATTCCCTCTCTGCAGTTTTTCTCTCTCTCTCTCTCTCTATTCCTCTCGTCTTCTCCAGAGCGACGCTGCGAGTTCGCCATGGGCAAGGTGAGTCGACTCGCTCCTTCCCCTCCCTCTTCCGGCGTAACGATCGCGTCGTTGGGAAATGCGTCGTCATCCTCGGTTTTTTGCTTTTTTGTGTGTGCTTTGCGCAGCAGAAGAATGAGGGTGGCGAGGGGGCGAAGAGAGGAGGAGGAGGAGGAGGAGGTAAGGCCGGCGAGCAGAAGGACGGGCGCGTGGCGGTCGTCTTGAAGATCGACCTGCATTGCGGAGGTTGCCAAGCCAAAATCGAGAAATTTCTCAAGAAATTCCCAGGTTCGGTTTTCTACATAGTACGTACTGCCTTTAACTGTTTTTTTTTTTTTTTTTTTTTTTTCAAATTTTTTCCCGGTTGAGCTTGGGGTTTCGAATGCGTTCCCTGGTGATCGGCTTCATTTCCGATGGAACCGCGGACGGAATATGGATATACATTGTCGCGACCTCCCCGAAGCGGGTTGGACCACCTAAGGGTTCGGCTAATGGATTGTTAAGCCTAGACTTAACTCGGGCTCTCCCAAGCCCATACCAATTCGCGACTTATGTTCAAGTTCTTAACATGCATATGATTTTTATCCTGGAGTCGCCACTAATCTATTTTTGGTGGGTCGATTAGAAACCCAAGTAAAGTAACGGGAGATTTACTTTACTCCTACGAACCAGAGATTGTGAGCTCGGGGACTTGGTTACGCTAGATTTCTCTAACGCCCTTTCGGTACCTTTTCTTTTATTTTGAAAAAATATTTGGCAAGCAGCTTGAATTGATTTTAATTTATCTCCCTAACATGTGAGGTGATCATGCGGGTGCGCAAACCACCAATTTAACACCCAGATAAAGCAGTGAATAAATGGCAAGACTTACCTCATAGCAACGAAAGCATCTGCAATGTTAAATCAGAATTCATATCAACAGTCATAGATATGATTTCTAATTAACACGCAATTTCCCTTTTTCTTTTTCTTTTTTTACTTATTTAACGGGGATGTAATCCATATGCAATACAATGCTTCTAATCTAACATGAAATGATATGACATGACAATATATCATAAACTATATGACATACATAAGCATGCAGTCTATCCTGAAGCATGAAATTGATTCATCCTGATAATTTTTTTTTTGTATTTTCCATGAAATTCAAAATTAAATAAATTCAACACTTAAATATGCAATCTAAATTAACCAAATGACATAATTCTAATGAAGAGCAATTTCTAACTAAATGAACCTAGCGATAATTACTAAATGACGTGCATTTCATGAACCTAATTCTACATGACATGTGCATGACATTTTTTTTTTTTTTTTTTTTCTTTCTTTTTTTTTTTAATGCAATTTATCCTAGAAAATAAAACTAATTTATTCTAAGACATTTTTTTTTTGTATTTTTCATGAAATTCGGAATTAGAAAAAATGTGAAAATTATCTATCTAAATTAAAATATCATCTAATTTGTATTAGGAATGAGGTTAAGCCAAATCCTAATTTAAACTAGAATGTTATCCTAATTTAGAAGTTCCTAACTAAAATGCAATCTATCTAAAAATCCTAAAATGACATGCGAAGAGTGCCAAAATTCTAATCTTTTTTTTTGTATTAATTTTGAAATTAAAAATTGTCAAGCAATTAAACATGAAACCTAGGTTAAACAACTAGCAACCTAAATTGATTGATTTGATTTTTTTTAAATTCGAAATGAAATTCCTATTCTAAATATGCAAACCTTAAAACAGGAAATAAACCTAATTCTAGCCTACTTTTTTTTTGGATTTTTTTTTTTTATTTTATGAAAGCGAAATTAACTTAAACGTCACGACAGCAAATCAGAGCAAGATTGACATCCAAATTGACGAACCATATCTCGCGCATGAGATCGGGTTGGCCAATTTTAAATAAATCGCAAATAGAATCTCGGGCGTGAGATCAGGTTGGCGATTTTTCAAGCAATTGCGAGTCGGATTTCGTGCGCGAAAATCGGACTGTCAATCACAAATTTCACAGGCTATTTTATGTCGAACATTCTCAATATTATATTAAGGGATGATTCTACTAAAACAATAATAAAAAAAACAAAATAAAATAGATAAAAAACTACCTAATTTGCTTTCCCTTTTTTTCTTTTTCTTTTGCTCCCATGCACGGCTCGGCAACTGTGGTGGTTCGCCGGGGGGCAGCTGGTCACCGGCGTTCGGAGCTCCGGCAAGGACCGGCGACGGGTGGATCAGCAGCGACGGTGACTAGTGGCAAAGCAGACCGGCGGTGTGTACTCCGATGGCGTCGGGAAGCAGCAGAAGGCGAAGAATGCAGGGGCGTCGGGGTCGCAGCTGTTGGGGCGAAGATCGACGGCTGAGCAGCAGCGGTGTGAGCTCCGGTGGCGTCGGGTCGCAGCAGGGACAGCGGCGCGGCAGCGAGGGAGGAGCAGCAGCTCGGCGTTCGGGGCTTCTGGCGCTGCAGATCGGCGATGGCAGAGGCGGAGCAGGGGCGTCGGGAACAGGCGCGCGGCGGTGACCAGGAGTTGCAGCGATGGGCGTTGCAGATCTCGTGGCGGAAGATAGGCGTCTCGGGCGGAGGCGTCGTCGGGTCTACGCTGGTGCAGAGGACAGCACGAGCTCGCGGGTGAGGAGGAGCTTCGGCGGCTGGTGGAATGGCAAGGGCAACGGCGACGGAGCTTCGGGAGGTCAGAGGTGCCGGGTCGTCGCGTTCACAGCAGGAACGACGAGCGGCGGCGCGAGCTTGTGGGTGAGCCGGGTGCTGGTGGAGCGACGAGGCAGAGCTTCGGCGGCTGGTGGAACGGCGACGGAGCTTTGGGCGTCAGAGGTGCGGGGTCGTCGCGGTCACAGCAGGAGCGACGAACGGCGGTGCGAGCTTGAGGGTGAGCCGTTGCAGGTTGGAGCTGAGGGCGTCGGGCGCTGGGTTGCAGGCGCGGCGAGCAGGGTGGAGCTCGGGCTGAGGGCTGCAACAGCGACGGTGTTCGGAGCTCCGGTGGAGGGCGGTGGCTGGTGAGGTCGCGAGCAGCGACGGGTCTCGGACCGGCGCGGTGGTGCGGGCTGCAGTGGACGCCGGGGCGGAGGTGGAGTGCAGTGACCGGTGGAAATCCAGCAGCGAAGAACTCCTGGAGAAGATGAACAGTAGGGGTCTTGTCTTTGCTTTTTTTTTCTTTTTCTCCCTCTCTCTCTCTCTTTCCTGTCTTCAGTCTCTGCCCTCTCTCTGTTTTTTTCTCTCTTTTTTAATCTCCTCCCCCTGACTTCATATTTTCTTCTTTTTGGTTTTTCTCTGACACACTCCCTTCCCTTCACTCGTCTGACCGAAGGAGAAGCCTTTCACAATGAAATTTTTTTCTTTTTCGCTCCCCTCCCAAACCTCTCGGATGAATTTTTTTCTCTTTCCTTCTCCCTTTTAAGCCGAGAATCCTTGCTTATTTATAGGCAACAATCAACCTTAGTGTGAATAGGAGGCGGCCGTAATTTTTCCTTGCTGTTCACGTCCGGTTGCTTTTTTCAAATATGGTGGCTACCGATCGTTAGTCCATCTTCTTGCAGGAGAATTTTCACGTCCCCCATTAATGCGTGCATGTGCTTGCAAAATGCACGTTCATGTATTCTTCTTTTTTCCTCATGCTTGGAGTTCCTTATACGGCTACTTGTCTCTCCCTTCTATAGGATAGCCACAACTTTTGACTTTTCTTGTTTGTTATTTGCTTCCTCCTTCAGCAAATTTCTCGTTGCTTCTCCCCACAACCCACACTTGACAGAGAGCATATTATATAATATTATATCATGGGCTCATTTTGCTTCTCTGAGGATTCCTCTAGCGTCCGCCGAATTTGTGTGTGCATGCGCATGCATTAATGAGGGAGAGACAACGATTGTGCAAGAACTTCCTTCCTCATTTTTTTTTCTTTTCACTCTTTTACGTGTTCAGACTAGCGGAGAAAGACCATCCTTTTCGCGCATGTAATCGACCGCGAGCCCCTGCTTCTTGTTGCCTTTTGATACCGATGCAAATGCAACTACATAAAATGTAATTTTACTATTTTTTTTTTAGGGGTTAAAGATTAATCCTAAATTTTTTTTATGCAATTAATTACTAAATGATTAATCAAAATTTAGGTGTCAACATACATCAGCGAACTATTGCGCTTTCTGCCTTTCTGAATCTGCTCCAGTTTCTCTCGGTTTGTCATTATCTGCTCGAGTTTCGGTTTTTGTCTGTAATGTTGAATCGAGCTTTGTTTCTTTGTATTTTTTTTTTTTTTTTTTTGGGTGGGCGAAGGTGTGGAGAAGACGAAGGTGGATGGAGGGGCGATGAAGGTGACGGTGGAAGGGCACGTGGATCCCGCGAAGCTGCGCGAGAAGATGCAAGAGAAAACGAAGAAGAAGGTGGAGCTGGTGTCTCCGCTGTCCAAGAGAGAAAAGGGTCAGTCCGGCGACGAGAAGAAGAAAGCCGATGAGGAGAAGAAGAAACCCAAAGAGGTATATCGGCTTTTTCATTCTCATTTTTTCGATTTTTCCTGGGGATTCCGCGCGTTGCATGGGAGGAGCTCGTCGGCTTGCTTGCTTGCCGAGTTTGTTTATTTCCTTTTTTTTTTTTTTCGGTTTCAATTGAATGTGCATTGTCCATGAACTTGAACACGTCCCGATGTACAATTCTCCGGTGCAGCCTCCGGTGACGACGGTGGTTACGAAGTTCGGTTGCCTCCACTTTGCGAGGGGTGCATCCAGAGGATCCGCAAGATAATCACAAAAACAAAAGGTTATCTATTCTGCAATTCATTTGCGTGATTCAGCCCAATTCCCATTTCTCTTTTTTTCCTTTTTTCTGGGGAAGGATGTTCATGATGGTACTTGGGGCGCAGGAGTTCTGGACGTGGGCTTCAACAGGGACAAGGACACGGCCACGGTGAGGGGGGCCATGGACGCCAAGGCGCTGGCGGAGAACTTGAGGGAGCAGATGAAGAGGGTGGTGGAAATCATCCCGCCGAAGAAAGACAAGGATGGCGGCGAGGCCAAGGACAAGGAAGGCGGCGGCGGGAAGAACAGGAACGTCGGTGGCGGCTGATGGATTTTTTCCTTTTTGATGGGCATAAGTTGGCCTGTCTGCCCATGATGGGCCCAAAGGCCCGGCCCGTGAGTTGAGGGCCTATGGAGGAAATTATTAAAAATAAAGGGAAAATCTTGGAGGCAGTTAATTTTTTTTTAGAGGTTACGTATTTTGAGAAAGTGAGATTACGCTCTCTCTGTTTTTACGTGACGCTGCTTTCTCTCCTTTGAATAACAGTGTCCGGCCTCCTCTTCAAATCGTAATACCGGTGTTTAGTCTGTGGAAACAAGGTATGTTCGATTATGTGATATGCCTTAGGATCGGTGATTCATGATTTTCCTGGGCTTGCTTCCGCTACGTTTATGTTCGATTCTGTGTTGAATCACTGTTTTGGGATCCTGTTTCCCGAATTTTTCCCAACATTGGTATCAGAGCGTCTTGATCACGTTTCCCGATTATTGTTTACGTTTATAAACAAGTTTTGATTAATTTTCTCGTTAAACGTCACTGTTGATTGATTTAGAGACGGAAAAATCTCGACACCTTACTGTTCTCTCCTAGTTTTTGGTTTTTCTGTAGATCAAAGTGCGTTTCTGATTGCTTAGGGTTGAAGTGCTCATTGATACGAGAATTTCGAGTGGTGGCTCGCCGCCGGATGTTGCCGGACACGCCGCCACGCGCGGCCGAAGAGTTCGGCTTCGTCGGCGCGTGCTCGCGTGCGACGCATGCACGAGCGATGGAAACCGCAGGCGCGTGCAACGCACGCACGCAATAACCGCACGTGCGTGCAGCAACTGCCTGCGCGTGCAAGGCACGCGCCGGCTGACGTCATCGTGACATCGGCCGGCAGTTGCCCACGCATGCGCAGGGCACGTGCCGGTCGGTTCGTCCGATCGGCCCATCCGGCTCAACTGGCCTTGTCGGTCCGACTAGACCGACCCGACCCGACCCAAGCCGTTCGACCCGGCGGATCCATTGACTCGACCGGTCATCCGTTGACCGTTGACCAGCGTTGACTTTGACCGTTGACCGTTGACTAAAAAAAAAAAGGAAAAGGGATGTGTTTTTTTTTTTTTTTTCAATTATGTCTTTGTGGATTATAAGTAATCCCTCTTTATATTCTGTATTTGTTGCAGGAACTATTATGCGTTATGCACACATGCCTGCATTTTCGAAAATAGACGAAGAAAATGCAAGAATTAAAAGGCTAATAACAGAGTTAGCTAATTATCGGTAGAATGACGGTGATGTAGTATCACACGTGGTTATGGTCAATCAGATGATACAAGAAATTATCTGGAGTGGTTATCTTATGCCGGATTTTGAGAAAGTGCCGGCCTTAATGAACACTCTTCCACCTGAATGGCAAGCAGTGTTAGATCGCCTATGGGAGGTCAACGTGGTCCCGGATTATAGGAGGCTTGCAGTAGCTTTTGTAAGAGAATATTATAGGATCGAGTTAACCAAAACTTTAACCCTTGGATTGAGTGTCACATGGCGCAGAGTGAATGCGCCTTGGAGGTGGCATGAGAACTCTTCAAAAGATTTTCCTTGATTGGCCGATGTGTCTTCAGATTTCTTAGAGAATTTTACTGATAGATTAGAGGAGACTTTCCCTACTTATTTCTTAGATGAGTTTGAGATGTTTTAGGTGTAAATATCTCTTTTTATGTTGATATTTTTCCTCTGAATATATTACTTAGTGTAATGGACATGATTAATTATTGAAAGTTCAATGTTATTTATTGTTGTAAATTAGCATGTTTATTTACAATTCGTTGTAGGAAGTTCAAGAAAGTTTTAGTGACTTTGCTGAACTTATTTTGCATAGAAAATTATATTAATGATGATTTCAAGTTAGGATTTTTGGAGGATGATTGGAAACTCAGTGACTTTTTGATTTTGAAACCTTACTTGAAATTATTCATTAATATGATGGGTTTATGCAAAATAGATGCATAAATGATAGGCATTAATAATTCGTGCATATATGTCTGATATGTTTAGATCGATGGATTCAGCAACTAAGAACATAATTGCTGATTTGAACAAAGAAGACAAATTGAACGACGATAATAGTGAAATATTGAATAAGAAGAAAGCAAGAAGCACTAAAAGCTCTTGATCATGTTATGGAAGATCTTGAGAATGCTGTGCACCACCTTGAGCTAGTAGAGGACCGCCTCAAGACGTTTGAGCGGGATGCAGATATTTGCTATGTTGCTTTCAGCTTAGAAAGAGCTTCGAGCTCTAAGCGTAAATGCATTGATTCGTTCAATATGTGGGAATGCAAGGGATCAAGTATTTCTTGCAAGAAACCAAGAATTAACCAACAAAAGAGAGAAAAACGTCCTCGTGTGAAGAGAGGAAAACGTTCTCGTGTGAAGAGTATTTCAAGGGTGAAGTATTTCAACTGTAACCAGAAGGGTCACTATGGTCGTGACTGTCGTGAGCCAAAGAAGGTAAACACCCCATTGTACTTTTGGGAATTTTGCATATGTGTCAAGTTCTGTATTCTTAACTGAATTTAATCCTTTGTGGATTGTAGATTTGGGAGCAACAGACCATGTAGCGAAGGATAGAGAATCCTTCATAGAATTTCGACGAGTTCCGACTAGAACTAAGTGGATTTATGTAGGAAATAACTCCAGAGCTGAAGTTAAAGGGATTGGCACCTGCCAATTGAACATGCGTGGTGGACGCACTTTGTTCATACATGATGTTTTATATACTCCGAAGATTCGTCGAAATTTAGTGTCTATTTTGGTGTTGGTTAAGCTTGGTTTTAGTGTGAACTTCCATAATAGCGGTGTAGATTTGTATTTGGATACAAACTACTATGGTTATGGTCATTTTCTATATGGTTTTATTGTACTAAATGTTGACTGTGGTGATGTCAATGTTTGTTATTCCATTTTCACGTCTTTTACTTTATATGATAATGATGTGAATGTGTGGCATACTAGACTTGGTCATATTGGCCAACAACGTATGAATAGACTAGTAAAAGAGGGCTTGTTGGGTAACATTGAAAAAGTCGATTTGCTCATATGTGAGCATTGCCTAGTAAGGAAAACAACAAGAAAACCATTTGGAAAAAAGGGAAAAGAGCTGAATTTCCTTTGTATTTAATCCATTCTGACGTCTGTGGTTCAATGAATGTGAGAGGAAGACATGTGACTGTTTATTTTATCACATTTATAGATAATTATACTCGATTCGGATATGTCTATTTGATTTCTCATAAATCTGAAGCATTAAGTTGTTTCAAAAAGTTTATAAACTTAGTTGAAAATCAATTAGATAAGAAAATAAAAGTATTAAGATCGAGATCGTGAATATTTATCTGATGAGTTCAGAAAATTATGTGATGAAAAATGAATATAAAGACAGTTGTTTGTTCCTTATACTCCTCAATAAAATGGTGTTACGGAAAGAAGAAACAGAACCATTCTGGAAATGGTTAGGTCCATGATGGCGCATGCTAACTTATCTATCACTTTTTGGAGTGATGCGTTGTTAACTACTGCTTATATACTTAACCGAGTGCCTTCCAAATCAGTTATTTCCACTCCATATGAGTTATGGACAGGTAGAAAACCGAACTTAAGTTTTTTTAAGCCATGGGATTGTGCTGCCTATACTCATGAGTCCTCTAACAAGTTTGGGAAATTGGGTCATAGAGGAAAGAAGAGTATTTTCATAAGATACTCCGAACACTCGAAATGGTATGTGTTCATAGGTGAGCAGGAAAGTGGGAGTATAACTGTGTTTGAATAACGGGATATCACATTCTTAGAGAATGATTTTCCTAAAAAGGGCGAAATAGGTGAGGACTACTCCCTATTTGAAATTTTGGATCCGGATAATGAATTTAGTGGAGTTCGTTCAAGTGGGAGTAACATGAGAAGTGATGAATATAATTCAACTCACTCTCAATTACAACCACATGATGAGATGATATCATCATTATCTAATCCGAGTGGGAGCATAATGGGGAATTATGTGCAAAGTGTACAATCTCCCGTACAGCGAACAAGTCGCAAAAGTATTCCCCCTCGATGTTTTGACATTGAAGGGGAAATTTTTATGGTTGCTTCGCAAGATGAAGATGAGCCAATGAATGTAAATGAGGCTCTAAGTTGCCATAATAAGGAAAAATGGATTCATGCAATGAAAGAGGAAATTGAGTCAATGAAGTCAAACCATGTTTGGGAACTGGTTGATCTTCTAAAAGGACGCAAAATCATTGAGAACAAGTGGGTTCTCAAAATTAAGCGTAAAGCTGATGGCTCGATAAAAAGGCATAAGACTTGCCTTGTGGCGAATGGGTATAATCAACAGGAATGAATTGATAATGAGAAAATATTTTCTCCTGTCGTGAGATTTACCTCGATTCGCATTATTCTGGCAATAGTAGCAAGTATGGATCTTGAGTTACATCAAATGGATGTAAATACTGCTTTTTTCAATGGAGAATTAGACGAAGAAATTTATATGGAACAACCTGTTGGTTTCATTATGAAAGGCCAAGAACAAAAGGTATGTCGACTTTTGAGATCGATATATGGCCTTAAGTAGTCGTCGAGACAATGGTATATACGTTTTCATAATGCCATAATGGGATATAATTTTACAATGATTGATGATGATCATTGTGTATATATCAAAAGATCCAAAGATCAATTTGTGATCATATCATTATATATTGATGATATACTGATTGCCGGAAGTAATAAGGAGTTTATTAATATTGTCAAAAGTTGGCTATCTTCCAACTTTGAAATGAAAGACATGGGTGATGCTGCATACATTCTTGAAGTTAAGATTTTAAGAAATTGTTCGAAGAGATCATTGTCTTTTTCACAAGAAACATACATAAATAGGGTTCTTGAACGATTTCATATGCAAGATTGTAAACCCATAGATACTCTTATTGCAAAAGACGAAGGATTGAGCCACAGATTGTGTCCAAGGACTCCACAAGAGAAGGAACAAATGCAACATGTTTCTTGTGCTAGTGTTGTTAGGAGCTTGATGTACACTATGATGTGTACAAGACCTGATATATGTTTTGTAGTTGGAATGGTAAGTAGATACCAATCCAATCCAGGTCAAGCACATTGGAAAGCCGTTAAGAGAATACTAAGGTATCTAAAGGAAACTGCTGATTATATACTGAGTTATCAAGGAAAGGATTTGCGACTCGAAGGCTATTCAAATGCTGATTGGGGAGGAGATTTAGATGAAAGGAAATCTACCTCTGGGTTTATTTTCTTAATGAATAATGGCGCCATATGTTGGAGCAGTAAGAAACAAACATGTATAGCCTTGTCCACGATGGAAGCTGAGTTCGTGGCATTATTAGCAGCACTACAAGAAAGTGTTTGGCTTAAGAGATTTTTGGATTATTTAGGTGTTATTGAAAGTGCTGCAGATTCATTGTTGGTTAACTGTGATAGCCAAGCAGCAATAGCGTACACCAAATATCCAAAATATCATGATAAGACCAAACATATAGATACCAAGTATAATTTTGTCAAGGATATGGTTGCACGAAAAGATGTGAACTTACAGTACATGTCTACGCATAGAATGGTAGCAGATCCTATGACAAAGCCAATACCTAGAGATGTGTTTTGTGGCCATGTGAAATCTCGAGGATTGCGTAGAGGCTGATATACTGAATATTGTAATTTCCCTTAAGTGTTCACATTTGATGAATTTGTGTTTTTCACCATTAAGGCCTATGAATCTTTGTTTGACGTTTATGCATCTTAATACTTAGTGCATTATATTAAGTTGAGAAAGTATGTTGGATAGATAAGAGATTAGCCCACTCACACGGGTAATCGCCTCTATTTACTGTGTGATAAATAGAGACGAGACGGTTTTTAAGCTTATTATCTATGTGATAATTGAGAGCTCAAACTTAAAATACCTATGTCGCCTTAACTAAGTGTTAAGATGATGACATAATATTTTCTATATCCGAAAGTAAAATAACCCACATATTTTACTTTATCTGTCTATGATATCAGATGTGAGTTCTGATAAATTCTGTGAATAAGTAAATACGTGAACTTAAGTTAGACATTAAGTATGTCTGAATTATCATCTGTACAGTATTAAATGTGTAGACATACGCTCCATGGGAAATGAATTAAATACCGTAATACGTATTTCATACTACGTATGCATGAGACGACCAATAAGAGTGGCAAAAGTTTTGATCTCAACTTTTATGCCGTGTAAGACTCTTGAGGAAAAGAGTTCCTCAATTTAGTGCCCTCATGACTCTTACTTATTCTCAAGAATTCTATTTAATATTTGCTATCTTAGAATGTTGCCAATAGTCATGAATTGATTCGATCTAATGGAACATTTCTAGAAAAGCAAGTTGAACTGAAATTGAGAGTTTCAAGGAAAGAGGAAGATCGAATTTGGAGAATCACATTATAGTTTTGTATTCACTGCTCGACCAATTATGATTGTTTTATGGGATAATCATAATTGTGAATACAATATATCATTGTTTAAAAAGAGATCGGAAGAGAGATATAAATGTGATCGATCCATTTAGGGTACTGCATACTAAATCTACTCAGGATGTGATGCCAATTATGAGCAGCTATATATTCCTAACAGATGTATGGCAATGAGCTCTCAAAGTATGCTGGTCGCACGAACTATTCACTAGTATGAATGTTGTAGTGAGGAAAAAATGATTTTGTTCGGCCCACCATGTCAAGTGGGAGTTGATGGAATTTTCTCTGATGGGCTTAAGTAGGGCTCGTCCACTCATGTTGGTTTTGGCCCATCATGTGCGAGTAGGAGATGATGGATTTTTTCCTTTTTGATGGGTCTAAGTTGGTCTGTCCGCCCATGATGGGCCCAAAGGCCCGGCCCGTGAGTTGAGGGCCCATGGAGGAAATTATTAAAGATAAAGGGAAAATCTTGGAGGCGGTTAATTTTTTTTGAGAGGTTACATATTTTGAGAAAGTGAGATTATGCTCTCTTTGTTTTTACGTGACGCCGCTTTCTCCCTTCTGAAGAATAGTGTCCGGCCTCCTCTTCGAATCTCAACACCGGTGTTTAGTCTGTGGAAACAAGGTATGTTCGATTATATGATGTGCCTTAGGATCGGTAATTCATGATTTTCCTGGGCTTGCTTCCGCTACGTTTGTGTTCGATTCTGTGTCGAATAACTGTTTTGGGGATCCCGTTTCCCGAATTTTTCCCAACAGCGGTGGCAGCGCAGTTGCAACAAGGCGGTGGCCGGGGTCATGGGGGGCTGCTGGTGGGAGAAAGTGGAAGGCCAGCTGATGGAGTACCAGGGGCCATGCGGGTACGGATATGGGGGGGCGTGTATTGGGAGCCGATGCACTTGCACGCACCGCAGCTGTTCAGTGATGAGAACCTGAATGCTTACTCTGTCATGTGAGATGAGAGCTTATTAGGCAAATGAAATTAGCATTAGACAAGACAAGAGAATAGAGGGTATAGTTTAAAAAAAAGAAAAAGAAGTGACACGTTGAGGTAGATCAATGTCTAGCTGGTCAAAGGCTATGAAATCATTAACACTTTCTTGTTCTTTTTCTTTTTGTTGTGGCCTTTGGAATGCGTTGTTAGCATTACCGGTCGGTTGATTTGGCTGGTCTAGCCTTCTTTGTTTCTGTTAGGAAAATATGGCTTCAAGTTGGGTAGAACAATGAAGTCGGATCTTTAGAATACTCAAGTCGGACTTTGAGGCGTGATATCACTTTCTTTAAGGATTTATTTGCCTCACAATGTTGCTAATGGTCACCGGCAAATTTCCTCTAGGATACAACAAAGTCTCAAATGAAAATACTAGATATCAATTCTAGTATTTATTCAGGGTCTCTCATGGGAAATAATTGAAAACAATGGCTGTAGTTTCTATTGAAAGAAGACAAACAAAATGGAAGAAGATCATCGTTTGATCTCAAAACAACGTTACTTATCTTTGTCTTTCAAATAGATACAACTCTTCAAAAGGTTGCAAAAAGAACACATGTAACATTTCGTGAAAAAGTACGTCTCAAAGGTTACGTTGAAAAATATAAAAAATTCGAAAATAAATAAATAAATAAAATAAAAATAACTGTAACTTTTTGTGAACAGTCACATTGTTTCAACAAGATTTATAGTTAATTTTTTTTAGAGAAATAAATCCGAATTTTCAATAAATAAAATTAATGATCATTGGTTAGTGCCAAATCTTGTCCATGTGCGTACTCACATCTTTTCGATGTGAGACAAGGCACCTCTTCATTTGTTTTATAAACAAATTACCAACAATCCCCCACTTTTGTTTATAAAACAAAACAAGAAATAAAACGTTAGAAATATACAGCCAGAATTTCCGTGAGATTAATATACATACATAAAGGTCTCTTTCGAGTTAAACCTTTACTTAGTGCAAGTATCTCAAAGCTCGATCAAAGTGACAAGTAGCTCGGCTTTAAACTTGTACTTTTATGTAATAGAACCAGATATACCGCACATACACTAACCTCTTGTTTCAGCGATAAGTTCTATATTACTCCGCACTTTTATGGCCTTGCGCTTGATCCTGTTTCATGAGCTCTCTAGAAAGCAACCCTAACTTTGATAAGAAGCGGCACCACTTCTAAGCTCATATAGGTGAAGTATCTACTATGTGTTTTTGTTACTATTAACACATTACAAATTTGTACTATACTTCATTAAGAATTCAATTCAACTTACAAAACGTAACAAACGATATTGACTTCTCATATCAGGGTTACGTCAGTATCAAACAATTATATTCAATAACTTGTTCTTACCCATTAAACCTTGTAACTAGTGATGTTCCAGAAAAAGTTGGGTTACCATTATTGGTTATTTCAAATAAAGGGTTTTAGCCCCGTTTCTTATGAGGTCATTATTACCATATCTCTTGGTAAAGCCTTTGTTAAAGGATCGGCAAGATTATTACTTGACCTCACATAGACAATTGTTATGGTACTATCTTTTATCAATTGTCTCACATATTCATGTCTTAGACTAATATGTTTAGACTTACCATTATAGGTGCCATTTTAGCAAATATTATAAGCTCTTGCTAAAATGGCCTAACTATCACAATGGATAGAAATAGAAGGCATAGGACTAGGCCATAATTTGATATCCAATAACAAATTCATAGTCCATTTAGCCTCTTTCCCAAATTCTGCTAAAGCAACGATTCAAATTTCATAGTTGAGTGAATTATGCACATTTGTTTCTTGCTCACCCAAGAAACAACACATTTACGTAATGTGAAAATTAATCCATTAGTGGATTGTTTATCTCTCACACTTATAATCCAACTAGTATCGGTATATCTTTCCAATATAGCCGAATTATTATAGAACAATAAGATAACCCTCCAATATTCTATATTGGATTACTAGTATTTACTCAACTTGCATATATAAAAAATAATATCAAGTCTAGTATAATGTATCGCATACATTAAAGACCCATAACACTCACATTAAAAACTCTCCACCAAGAATCAAATGGAGTATTATATATTTGAAAACAAGATGTTTAAATCTATACAACATCTTCTCCATGTAATCTTGAGCTAACCCCCACTATTTTTTAATTTTTTTTTAATACTTAAGATAGTATATGCTTCTCCTAAATCTTTCATTTTGAAAATGAAAGTAAGATACTTCTTAATCTCAATGATTCCAGTCATATTAGTTCCAAAGTCCCCTTCGGACATAGCCCCACTACAAGAATATTCCAAGAGGTAATTAATCGAAATCATGCATCATCAAATTTTCATCCGCGATGAGATACATACATCAAAATAGTAAATCAATGCAATTCTACTCTCTTGGCTCATTTATGCTATTCCATAGAAACAAATCTATGAGGGGCAAAGCCATAAATTTAACATTATTATGCTTGAAACCATTAGAAAATATGATTGAATCCAATTTTCATGCCACTGCTTATGTGCTTGCATAAGCCCATAATAATATAAACATGCATGCACATATTAATCCAGGACATCAAGCAATCAAGCCGATTCCAATTAATCTTGTGCTTGAATGCATAGCTCAAAAATACTAAAGCATGAAACGAATCAAGGCCAAAAGTCTAGCTCAATCACACGATACCAAACTTCTACATTTTAAAGTTTTGATCTTTTCTTTCTCCATAAAGGTTAGAAACTATAATATGCATAAATAAAAATCCCATGGTGCAAATGATAAATAAGAGACAGACCCTTCAATTTACTCTGACCAATTGATTCATCCCCTATACATACATAAATTTCATCCACAACAAAGATCCTGCTATAGAGACGCAAGAACATAAATATGTGCAGACAGATGTCTCAATAAAAGAAACATACCCAGGATGTCACCACCGGTTAATCATGCATGAAACACTCATGAACTTCAACTTGATAAGAAACAGGAACCTGCATTGGAGGAAGCTTTGATGGCCATTTTCTTGCTTGCCCCACAGCCAATCCGAATTTTATTTAATAGGCCCCATCCAACTCGACGATATCGATGGGATTAGCAACTTTCGACAACGATGAGCGACTCGATCCAACTCAACTTGTCAAAGGTCCAACTCAAGACCAATGAAATAATAAATGGAATGAAGCAAATAATCGAGAATACTATCACAGCCGATATGATCATTTTCTTCCCAAATTTCAAACAATGAAATCACATACCTTGCTGAGGGTGTGCGCAAGAGCACAATCGGCAACTCTTATGCTGATGATGATTACATTGGTAGCGTTGAAGGCATTTTCTGATGAGCAATTGCCATTTGCAGTATCACACGGTGATGCATCATGGATAATAACATGATCTCCGTCTTTCCTCGGAACCTCGTTCTCACGTCACCGTTCCTTCGGTGTAGGACGTAAAGTAGGACAAGGCCCACCAGAGACGTGAGGAAAATCCCCGCAATGCACTTATCGATCACCACCATCTCCATTTCCTTCTCCTTCCCGAAAACTGGGAGCGGCGTGGGGTAAGACTTAGCAGCGATGGCGTGGGTATGGTGAAGCGTCGTGGCTGTTCGCTGGGGAGCAGTTGTGAGTGTGATGTGATGCTAGAGTCACGGCTGCAGTTTAGGCATGGGGCGTCTCCAAATAATTCCTCCGACAACTTCAAGATGGAGACACAAATCCATCACTTTGAAACTGTTCTCAGTGATTATCACATTGAACAAACCAGCCATGAAGGTAGACAATCCTCCAGTTGCTGGTTTTTTGGGGATTCGAATTCATCCCTTGAATTCGCTTGTAGGGTTAGAGAATTCCTTTTATGGCATTTGAATGCCAAGGGGTTAGTCACGTATCTGAGAGTCTGTCAGCATTTGTTGTTGATTCTTTGGGAGAGCGCGTCGATTCGAAGGTGCAGATAAATGATCCAGCGAAGAACTGTGGTGTGGAGCACTTGGAAAGCAAAGTGTTCGACTTGGAAACAAGTGTCTTCGTGAGGACCATGGATGATATTTCCTACTCAGCAAACTGCTTCTCTTCGCCCTTGAAATTGATGACAATCACGGGCTTGTGGTCGGGACTAGTAATGACCCTTGACAGCCAATGCCTCATGTTACTTTGGACCGAAGGATCGCTAAATCTCCTCCCGAACAAAGATCTTGCACTCGATCTCATGATCAGAGTCTTGGCATCCTCGACCTTGTTTTTACAAGATGAGATACCGTCTTGCATGATATTTCCATAATGGATTTCGCATTGTGAGCAAGAGCCTCATTCATCACCTTTTGCTCCGGGAAATTAACGTCGTAATTCAATACTCCACCATTCTTGTCTTCTCCATCACGATAGATGCCGTCAAGATTAGTAAGCGTTGAGTCCCAAACTGAACATCTAATACAGAGACAAGACACGGCATAGCATTGGGCGCACAAAAGACATAAAACACACCCTTATGACAGAACCAAAATGGACAGATAAATAATAATAATAATAATAATAATAATAATAATAATAATAATAATAATAATAATAATAATAATAATAGAGAGAGAAAATTCAAGAGAAAAGAGAGAGAGAGCCTGTAGATCTTCTTTGAAACTCTGGCCAACGGTAATGAGTGATGATTGTTGGCGTCGACTAGAAGCCATCGAGGAACAGACCTGTTGGGAAGTGAAAGAACCTATCCACTTGCATGCATCTGGTGCTCGCATCGCGCAATGGCAAACCTGGCCTCTTGCATCTTTTTCATGAGACCACCAGTGGAGGTGGCTGCCGCACACCTCCCCTGCGCATCCACCACGACGCGTCTCTGGCGCATAGACACTGATAGGTAGGCCATTCATCTGCAGGGGATTCTCCGCGCTGGCGCCGCACGTATCCGAGAGGACAATTGGAATTCAGTAGTCAAACATGATTGTGTTTGCTTCTTTAGCTAATTTCAACATTCCCTCGTTGTCTTCAGAGATGAAGTAGTCATTGTCCACCACCTCAACACCCTTTACGTATCAAGAATCAAAGAATCTCAGGGTAGACAGCAGCAATCAACTCATGATTGTCGTGCAGACCTATGTAGCATGGACACTCTCCGGAAGCCTTTGTGTCGTGTCTGACACTCTGACACGTGTCCGACATGTTCCGACACGCTTCGACACGCGGTCAACGAGTGTCGAAAAATCCGACACGTGGTCAACTCTCTCCGACACGCTCCGACACGCGATTCCGACACGCACGGGGTCAATTTTAAAAATTTCTAATACTTGAGGGGTCAAAATATAAATATACACAAAAGAAGTAATAAAAGAAGTAATAAAATTGCTATAAATATACATGCATGGGGTCAATTTTTTTTTTTTTTTCAGTTTTGTTTTTTATAATTGTTTTAGTTTTTTTAAAAGTCTTTTACTATGAAAGAAGTAATAAAAAAATGCTATATATGATAAATAAATAAATTTAAAAATATCATTTGCATTTTTCTTTAAAAATGTTTTTTCTTCTAAGTTTTATGTATTATTGTAACAAATTAAAATATTGAATGATATTATTTAATATTTTTCGTGTAAATTAATTCTAGGCTATTATTATTATTATTATTATTATTATTATTATTATTATTATTATTATTATTATTATTATTATTATTTATGTATTTATATATAAAAATATATTTAATAGATAACGTGTCGGAACGTGTCGAAATTCTCTATTTTTAAGAAATGACGTGTCGGCGTGTCGTGTCGTGTCGTGTCGCGTGTCGCATGTCGGTGTCGGTGCTACATAGGTGCGGACCAACGACCATTGCACACTCTGCACAATAATCGAGACTCTTCGACAAAAAACCAAGCACTGCACCAATCTTGTAAGAACCCAATTAAAGCACGTGGATGGCCAAACGCAGAAAGAGCCACGCCATTGATCTCCTTTTGTCTCTCGTGGCTGGTGTTGGGTCCCAAACCGAAGTCCATGCCGGTACGTTTCATTCACCATCCGTTCGAGAAAATATGGTTGTGGAGGCGGGCGAAGTCCTCAGCGCTGGAGAAGGCTAGATAGGAGTGGGGGGACTTGTCCATGATGAGCCTGGCCTGGGAGATCGGGTTCTTCACCGTCGTCACCCCAGAAACCGCGGTGCACCTCCTCCCCACCCCGCCCATTATGCTCGCCTCCATCTCCACTGTGCCCTCCTTGGAATTGAGTGCAAAAGAAGCTATCGAAAATGTACTGTCTCTGCAGATTACGTGCGTGATCATGCTTCTATTTGACCGCATTTGGCATGATGGTGAATTTCCAAGCAGATCAGAAACAACTAAGAAGTTGCTCAATAACTTGGTCAAGCATGATCCTCATTTTCGTCAAGTATGAGTTTGACTCCATTGTTTTTTAACGCATTGACGATGGCCCAGATCTTTGTTCTGTTCTTAAAGCCTTCTCAATCCCCTTGTTTATGTCCACATGAATGCCCCTACTCAGTCCATGCTCAAGGCCCTCCACCTTAAGTCGCATTGCCAACACCTCCCCAATGACGCCTGCAGCCTTGGCATTGCAAGATCTGCCACACTCCAGAGAGTTCTTAATGGAGTGCTCAACTGTTGATGCTGTCGCCACAATCCTCCCATGATTCCTGTCCATGACATTGGCCGTGACATACTTTAATGATATGAAAAACCTCAACACGTACCTCTTTAGAACTGTCATTTTTCTTTGAGTGATCCTGCAAATGTCTTATGAGCAAGACCATTCAAACAGAAGAAAAACAACATCCAACGGTAAAATATTATCTGGCGAGTAATTTGAAACCCAAACATCCAAAGGAAGGGACAAAAGAGTTGACCATTCAAGCTGAAATTTCCAGCGCCTTGCCATTTGCAAGCTGCTGTTATTTTTTAACCAGCTCGGAAACAGGACAAATATTCACAATATCATCTCATTCTAGCATCTGTGCCTCCTAAGTTCCAACGTAATTAAAATGAAATTCACTTCTGTCCAAGCCCTTGCTGTTTCTTCCTTTGAGGGGAAGCTTAAACTTGTCCTTTATGCTACTCAAGAATAATGTCCCTCATTAGATGAGTTTCATCATTATATAAAGAGAAGTGTTAGACTTAGACTATTGAACCTCACATCTTCCCTGAACTTATGAAGTGTTGTTTCTATAAGATAGACTTCTTTAGTTGGATGTTAAGAGGTGTACCTATGTGTCCATCAATTAACTGAGGCTTTTGAGAGTTCTCATATGGGTTACATGTCAACCTCTCTATTTATATTTGGTGAGAGCGACTATAATAGACTTCCCTGTTATGATTTTCTAACAAGTAGAAAGGACAACATATTAGTTACGTGCTGTCAAAATATTCACAGTCCCAACGAGCATCCAAATAGAAGGATTTATTATAGAGAAAATAACACAGAGCACCAAGCAGATATAATACTCTTAACAGAAACAGGAGGCACATTATTGACAAACTTGGACGAAGCATAGTGAATATAGATGCACTGCTAAGGTTCTATTGAACTAGGCAGAGCACAAACCCCATAATTATGTGCTATTACGGAAGTAGCTAATTGAATTAAATCAAACTAGTCCACATCCATCGACAAGAATACCATGGCGGTGTCATCTCTGGTCTCTCCAGTTTCCACTCCTGTCACATTCAATTTTCTTTTTCTCTTTTCTCAATATATGACCCTCCCCAATCCGCCAGTCATACTGGGTGGAGCACACCCACTGCATTTTCCGCCCTTCGATTTCATGGGTGCCATGGGACCCGAATAATCAAAGCTTAGGGAGTGCATTCGTGCACTCTGCCCAACGCACCTGATGTTTTCTCTGCAATGGGAAGCTCATCGCCTAATTTTACTTAGACACCAATTTCTGCAATCCTTTAAAATAGCACAATGCAGGAAGCTGATGAAACTAAGCAAACCCAGGAAACTTGTGTTATTGCAGGGCTAATTCTAGCTAATAAACAACAATATTGCAACCAATGAATCTGCTCAGGTCCTGAATTTCTCCTCACGGGTGGCGATAGATATGTTTACTCCATTACAGCACTCTACTCCATTACAGCACTCCCTTGAGAAGAAAAATTGAGTCGTGGAATAGGCCAATCCAATGTAATCCAAAACTAGAGATTAACCAGAAACTCCGCGCAAAGTCCACAACTTGAAAATACAGGAAGCAAAAAGACTAACAGAGAAAGCTAATCTGAATAGGCAGACTTACAGAGAACCATAGGAGAGCGACTACCAGCAGGAGGGAAACAAAGACATGCTCAACAGGAGCACAGGAAGCTTCATATGGAGAGAGAGAGAGTATGGGCCTTGAAAAAAGACGGTGGAGTCTGACAAAATCGCGGGCTCTGCCTGTGTAGACCTTTGCCTGATGCGAGTGCCTACACTGAGATCTTAAACTACGGGCCGTTCTATATTGAAAGTACGTATTGCACTAGAATAAAAGATGACAGATTCTGTACATGAAACAATGCAGTTCTTGCGACGTATACATTCCATTGGCGTATCGTACACCGTATGTATCCTCATGTAATTTCGAATCGTTGTCGAGGTCCGTCGTGTCATTCTTCCTATCGGATAATGTCAAGTACTGAAAGGGTGACTCGTGGTCAATTCATGCTGTGTTGTGTAGTGCAAAGGAACGAAAACATGTTTATGCATGTCGTTCGTGCAATAGAGACTATGCATGGCGTCGGCGAGATCGTACGTTCGTGCAATGTGAGCTGTTAGTCATCCATATGCATTTACTGCCTCCCACTTGTCTAGAATGAAGCTTCTCTTTTTTTCTTTTCTTTATTGGGAGAATTGCACCAGAAGCGGTGTACGTTTGATCTTATATGGAATAAAAACCTAAATATTTTGATCTATGTAGTAAAATCTTGAGCTTTTCAAATTAGATGCAATCAAATCCTTCGATGACCCAGTATGTTGGAATTTGACTTGGTGTTAATGAATATTTTCTAGTATATATGGCACTGATATTATTGCACTACATCAGAAAAAGTAGACTTTTTAGAAGGGAAAAAACGCGATTAATTTAAAGGAAAAATAAAATAAAAAAGCCAAGAAAAAAAAAACTGAGTGAGAGAGAAAGAGAGACTTGGAGAAAGTATTCTTTGTGTAATGAGGATTTTTGAAGTTTGAGGGCGCCCTTGTCGTGAGCCTTGACAAAGGCCGGCGAGGTAACTGGCCACAAACGAGGGTATGCGGCCCACGGGCATTATGAGAGAGTCTATATGAGGGCTTGCCTGATCTCGCCGGTGTCGTCACTCCCAAACGTTTGCTCCTTCTAGTCTTTGGTTTTTCTTTTCTTCTATTTTCAATTTTTACTTCTCTCCAATTTTTTTTTAAACTATTTTTGATGTGACATCATGTCTATAACATCCTTAATTTTTGACCTTGAGAAATAGCTATGAGTCCAGCGTGCCAGTGATAAAGATCGGTGATTGGTCATTCCAAGTTCTGACCATGGACCAATCGACTTGACTGGAAGGGTAACCGAGACATTCACCATGCACTGATCAAAGAATCGGCCATGGATTGATCAAGGGATAGACCATGGACCAATCTAATGACCACGCAAGTGGACCTGAGTAGTTCAATCGATGGACGATTGCTTGACTATAAAGGTTGATCGAAGGATGGTCACGTTGATGGTCACGTTCCACCATAGATTGATGGGCGATTATGAATCAATTCTAAATGTGATGTGGACATCGAGCCATATCGAGGAGGAGGTGCTAGGGACCCATTGTTTATTCCAACTGGTTCGATTACTCAAGCGCGGGCCAAGCAATTTAGGCAAGCTGTTGGCGTCATGGTTCGTGATCTTTGGCGTGGAGATAACCTTGGATCAAATCTTGAAGAATCTTGGAAATCTTGGCGCAATTTGATTATTTGGTCACCAAATATTTGACCAAGTAAAAATAATAATAATAACAATATCTTCTTATTTAAATATTTTCTAGAATATGACGCATTAGATTTCTAGGGTTGGTTTTAGGGTTTGTGTGGCAACTAGAAAGCCTATATAAAGGACTGACCAACTTTCTTTAAAAGACAAACATATTTTATTTTTGAGGAAAAGAATTGAGAGATTCTCTTTTACTGCTCTTTTGAGGACTTGGCTTTATCGAGATTCTCTTGTGGCGGTTGATTCCACTTATCGAGCGAGATAGCGAATTCTTTCGCTCGTGGCATCTATAACGTTGGTTGGTTGACACGCGTTCGTCAACAGGTTACGTTTATATCGAGGTTGCCAATCACAGGTTTGATTGGAGGTTGAGGTTCGCAATTCGCATCATCTAGGCCTTCGTAGAATGATCTTTCCGCAAGATTCACATCAGAACGGTCAACTTTCGGTTGCAAGTAATTTTGCTTGATCATGTATCAATCATGGATGACCATGAGTCGACCCGGTACGTGTTGATTACAAATCGACCAATCTCAAATAACCACATGATAATTGGGAGTCAACCTGGATTAGACCTGGGGCTAGTCCAAGAGCCGGTCCACTTAGCCAGAGTTGGTTCAAGGGTTGGCCATTGAGCCCATGCCCGAGGCCACTGACCTAGTCGAGAAGGCAAATTTTGCCTACGACAACCGCATCGAGGATGGCTTTGTCACTAATCTCAGGTATGTCAGAATGGTCAATAGGATATACACAAAAAGCCCTTGCCCGGTCTTGTTTGCACTTGCAATGGGCTATTTCCCATATTTGTTATATTCTTCAAAAATTGACCAAAAAAAAAAAAAAAAACATTCTGGAACCCCTAGATCATTCATGAGGGGGTGGGGGGTGACTCATCACCATAGGTGGACACTTCTAGATTTGGTAATCATTACCAAGGACTTGCTTTGGGATTTAAGCAAAGGATTCTTGACAAATGTACCAATAAGAATGAGACACCATAGGCAATTACTGCTATCCTATGGCCTAGGTGCCACCTATTTATGATGACTTATTCTTTAATAATGAATCGATGACTTATGTGGGCCAACGGAAAGGAGACAAATGAACCCTCAAATTATTACATTTGGCCATTAGATTTCCACCTTATAAGCCTAGGTGTGCCACCTCAATTTTGTAGCCATGCCACTTCAAGAAAGATAATTGCCATTTGGATAAGTAATGATGAGAATGATGCCTATAAATAGGATAAGCCCCTCGTTCATTTCCACCATTTGAGCTCTCTTGCCATTCACATGCTATTCTCCTATTTCTTTCCTTTCTATTGACCTTGCACTGCCACCCCTCACCAAGCTGCTCGCCCTTACTTTCTTGAGATTCATCTAAGTAAGTACAACATTGGTATTCATCAATGCTACATATCTAATTATCAAAATACGATGACCATGATAGCAGCCAAGATGAGCATTGACGATGAATGATTATTGGAGGGACATTGAAACGCCACTTTGAAACTTAAAATCGGCAAGACGGTTAAGGTCAAGGGAACACATTTTTGGAGAAAATAGTTATTTCTTAAAAGCAGGATCATGGGACAACCATCGGTACAACATAGGAGATCATGGAGTAGTTCGCATATGGCAAGGGCAATCATTCAAGACCATGGGTGCAAGAGTTGTGGAGTTATAGGAACATGGAGGCAATCACGGAAGTTACTTGAGAAAATGCAATTGCCATAAACCATAAAAAGTAGTTACTTTAAAATTACAATATATACCACCAATCATCCACTAGAGGAGCTCTACAAATCAAACGAAATATTGCCTTTTACCTCTCTTGTGAAACTAAGGGAAGAATTATAGAGGATGGTGACAAAATTTCTATCTTCAATACATGAAATGAACATTTTAGAATTCAAATGCATTATTAAAACAAGTTTTAGAACCACCATCGTTCCCCCTAATTTAAAATCCAAATCCAGGAACACATTCCACATTTAAAAAAAAATAATTTAAAACATATCATTTAGATCATTTGATTAGTTTGGCAATCTTATTTTCATTATTTACCTCAAGTTAGTTAAGTTTTTTTAACTCAAAAAATTGATATTCAAGTACAAGTTGACCTAATACTTGTGGTTTTGAAACCACAACCATACACAAACGACAACTGTTGTTTCATGAGTTTGCCTCAGTTTCGGTATGTCTATTCTGTCTACTTTATTTCTCTTGATCACTTCTTTCATTATCCGCTTGAAAATTTTGGCAATAATAACCAGTTCACAAACAAATTTCCAACTAAATGCATCGTCTACAAATGAATGCCGACCAGATAGTTTATCAACCTTGGTTTAGCAACCGTATCATGAGTTATAAAGATGATTAAGGGTGTATTTGTTTCACACAAAATGAATAATTTAAAAGTTTTTTTTTTTTTTTTTTTTATCATTTATGAAAATTGTTGTTAATAATGAAAATAGTTTTCATTAACTAATTATATTAAGTGACGTAAACAATTACTTTTAGGAAAATATTTTTTCATCAAAACAAACGAACCCTAAATTTCTATCTCTCTCCATCCCGTAGCCTCAACTTTTCTCATTTTCCGATCGCTTAGCCCTGTCTATCTCCACGAAGATGAATAAAGTTATACATATGGGCCCGTTTGGTTAAGTTCTGGGGAAATGCCATTGGGAGAATGCAAATACCTTTGAGGTAAAGGGGTTCTTCGAAATACTAGACTGTTTGGTAAACTATAACTGAAAAGTCTTTAAGGAAAATGCAAAATCTGTTTGGTAAATATATATTTGAAAAGCTTTAGTGTGACCAAATTAAATTTTTTAGTTTTAGTATTTTTAAAATTGCAAAAAAAATACTATATAACCTTTTACATTTTCATGAAAAGATATATATTAGTAAATTTATTTAAAAATTATATTAAAAGAATTTGATTATAGATTTTTAAGTTTTTTTTTAGTATTTTTAAAATTGCAAAAAAAGAAATAATGACTATATAACCTTTTACATTTTCATGTTGAGAGTAATGTAAAAGATATATATTAGTAAATTTATTTAAAAATTATATTAAAATAATTTGATTATAGATTAGATGCAAAGCTCAAAAATTAAGTTTTTTTAGTATTTTTAAAATTTCAAAAAAGAAATAAAAAATTAAAAGTTGAGAGTTTTTTTAGTATTTTTTAAAATTGCAAAAGTTTTTTTTTTAGTATTTTTAAAATAATGACTATATAACCTTTTACATTTTCATGTTGGGGTAATGTAAAAGATATATATTAGTAAATTTATTTAAAAATTATATTAAAATAATTTGATTATAGATTATGCAAAGTCAAAAATAAACTTTTTTTAGTATTTTTAAAATTGCAAAGCTCTATATAAAAAATTAAGTAATGTAAAAGATATTTTTTTAGTATTTTTAAATTTCTAAAAAAATTAAGTTTTTTTAGTATTTTAAAATTTCAAAAAAGAAACAATGACTATATAACCTTTTAAATTTTCATGTTGAGAGTAATGTAAAAGATATATATTAGTAAATTTATTTAAAAATTATATTAAAAGAATTTGATTATAGATTAGATGCAAAAAGAAAAAGCTATATAACCTTTTAAATTTTCATGTTGAGAGTAATGTAAAAGATATATATTAGTAAATTTATTTAAAAAAATTAAGAATTTGATTTTTTAGTAGTTTTTTTAGTATTTTTAAAATTGCAAAAAGAAACAATGACTATATAACCTTTTACATTTTCATGTTGAGGTTATGTAAAAGATATTTATTAGTAAACTTATTTAAAAATTATATTAAAAGAATTTGATTATAGATTAGATGCAAAGCTCAAAAAATAAACTTTTTTTAGTATTTTTAAAATTGCAAAAAAAAAAACAATGACTATATAATATTTTACATTTTCACGTTGAGAGTAATGTAAAAGATATATATTAGTAAATTTATTTAAAAATATATTAAAATAATTTGATTATAGATTAGATGCAAAGCTCAAAAAATTAAGTTTTTTTAGTATTTTTAAAATTGCAAAAAAGAAACAATGACTATATAACCTTTTACATTTTCATGTTGAGGGTAATGTAAAAGATATTTATTAGTAAACTTATTTAAAAATTATATTAAAATAATTTGATTATAGATTAGATGCAAAGCTCAAAAAATAAACTTTTTTTTTAGTATTTTTAAAATTGCAAAAAAGAAACAATGATTATATAACCTTTTACATTTTCATGTTGAGAGTAATGTAAAAGATATATATTAGTAAATTTATTTAAAAATTATATTAAAATAATTTGATTATAGATTAGATGCAAAGCTAAAAAAAATAAGTTTTTTTTAGTATTTTTAAAATTGGAAAAAAAGAAACAATGACTATATAACCTTTTACATTTTCATGTTGAGAGTAATGTAAAATATATATATTAGTAAATTTATTTAAAAATTATATTAAAAGAATTTGATTATAGATTAGATGCAAAGCTCAAAAAGAAAGTTTTTTTAGTATTTTTAAAACTGCAAAAAAGAAACAATGATTATATAACCTTTTACATTTTCATGTTGAAAGTAATATAAAGGATATATATTAGTAAATTTATTTAAAAATATATTAAAATAATTTGATTATAGATTAGATGCAAAGCTCAAAAAATAAGTTTTTTTTAGTATTTTTAAAATTGCAAAAAGAAACAACGACTATATAACCTTTTACATTTTCATGTTGAGAGTAATGTAAAGGATATTTATTAGTAAATTTATTTAAAAATTATATTCAAAGAATTTGATTATATATTAGATGCAAAGCTCAAAAAATAAAGTTTTTTTAGTATTTTTAAAATTGCAAAAAGAAATAATGAATATATAAGATTTTACATTTTCATGTTGAGAGTAATGTAAAAGATATATAACACAAAATCTAACTGGAAAATAAAAATGTTACGATCCCTTTTCCATGACATGAGATAAAACCGCCTCTTTGGCCAATCCGGATACCTGAGGGGCAGAATGGTATTTAACCACCTCGGACGCGTACCTCATCATCAATCAATAAGAAAAACAAGAGAGAGAGACGATTTGCTCCTCTCTCTCTTTCTCTTGATCGCTCGATCTCCGAACTTCGATTTTCTCTGAATCCCTACGTAGCTAAGAGCTCGACCGATTGTGGCTTTCCTCGGCGGCATTGCGCTGAGTTCGCATCGGATAAATCATGTCAACGGCTTCCGGTGCCTATCGAAACCCTATGTCTTCTAGCACCAAAAATCCCGCATAAACCTACTCTATCATTTGATCAAAATCTGTTCTCTTCATCACATTCTACAGAAGTTATTCTATTTAAAAGGCACACGAGTGTCAGAAAAACATCATCCCATCAAAAGCCTGAAGGGCAAACAGTTTTGAAGCTTAGCTCGTACAATCGATACACGTATTCTCCAATTTAAACGGGAACGAAAACGCGACCATGCTACAATCAAAGGAAAGGCGCCATTGAATTTCAGTGACACGCAAACCAAAACAAGGCGAAATCAACCAACGCCGCACAAAATAACGCCGGAAAAGCTCCAAAACAAGACGATGATCACGGCGCAGGAGAGTGAAGTGAAATTGAAACAACAAAATGGGGGCAACCCCGAGACAAGGAAAGAACGAAATCAGCCATGACGATATGAATAATTTAGGGCCCGTTTGGTTCAGTTTTGGGGAAATGCCTTTGGGAGAAAACAAATACCTTTGAAGTAAAGGGTTTTCCGAAATGCTAGACTGTTTGGTAAACTATAACTGAAAAGTGCTTGAGAGAAATGTAAGACTGTTTGGTAAACATATATTTGAAAAGCCATTTAGTATGACCAAATTAAAGTTTTTAGTTTTAGTATTTTTAAAATTTCAAAAAAGAAACAATGACTATATAACATTTTACATTTTCATGTTGAGAGTAATGTAAAAGATATATATTAGTAAATTTATTTAAAAATTATCTTAAAAGAATTTGATTATAGATTAGATGCAAAGCTCAAAAAATTAAGTTTTTTTAGTATTTTTAAAATTGCAAAAAAAGAAACAATGGCTATATAACCTTTCACATTTTCATGTTGATAGTAATGTAAAAGATAGATATTAGTAAATTTATTTAAAATTATATTAAAACAATTTGATTATAGATTAGATGCAAAGCTAAAAAAATTAAGTGTTTTTTTAGTATATTTAAAATTGCAAAAAGAAACAATGACTATATAACATTTTACATCTTCATGTTGAGAGTAACGTAAAAGATATATATTAGTAAATCTATTTAAAAATTATATTAAAATAATTTGATTATAGATTAGATGCAAAGCTAAAAAAATTAAGTTTTTTTTTTTAGTATTTTTAAATTGCAAAAAAGAAACAATGACTATATAATATTTTACATTTTCACGTTGAGAGTAATGTAAAAGATATATATTAGTAAATTTATTTAAAAATATATTAAAATAATTTGATTATAGATTAGATGCAAAGCTCAAAAAATTAAGTTTTTTTAGTATTTTTAAAATTGCAAAAAGAAACAATGACTATATAACATTTCACATTTTCATGTTGAGAGTAATGTAAAAGATATATATTAGTAAATTTATTTTAAAATTATATTAAAACAATTTGATTATAGATTTGATGCAAAGCTCAAAAAATTAAGTTTTTATAGTATTTTTAAAATTGCAAAAAAAAGAAACAACGACTATATAACCTTTTTACATTTTCATGTTGAGAGTAATGTAAAAGATATATATTAGTAAATTTATTTAAAAAATATATTAAAATAATTTGATTATAGATTAGATGCAAAGCTAAAAAAATTAAGTTTTTTTAGTATTTTTAAAATTGCAAAAAAGAAACAATGACTATATAACCTTTCACATTTTCATGTTGAGAGTAATGTAAAAGATATATATTAGTAAATTTATTTTAAAATTATATTAAAACAATTTGATTATAGATTAGATGCAAAGCTCAAAAAATAAAGTTTTTTTAGTATTTTTAAAATTGCAAAAAAGAAACAATGACTATATAACCTTTTACATTTTCATGTTGAGAGTAATGTAAAAGATATATAACACAAAAATCTAACTAGAAAATAAAAATGTTACGATCATTTTTCCATGACATGAGATAAAATCGTCTCTTTGGCCAATTCGGATACCTAAGGGGTAGAATGGTATTTAACCACCTCGGATGCGTAGCTCATAATCAATCAAAAAGAAAAAACAAGAGAGAGAGAAGATCTGCTCCTCTCTCTCTTTTTTCAATCGATCAATCTCCGAACTTCGATTTTCTCTGAATCCCTATGCAGCTAAGAGCTCGATAGATTGCGACTTTCCTCGGCGGCATTGCGCTGAGTTCGCACCGGATAAATCATGGCGATGGCTTCTGGTGCCTACCGAAACCCTATGTCTTCTAGCACCAAAAATCCCGCATAAACCTACTCTATCATTCGATCAGAATCTGTTCTCTTCATCACATTCTACATAACTTATTCTATTTAAAAGGCACACGAGTGTCAGAAAAACATCATACCATCAAAAGCCTGAAGGGCAAACAGTTTTGAAGCTTAGCTCATACAATCGATACACGTATTCTCCAATTTAAATGGGAACGAAAACGAGACCCTGCTGCAATCAAAGGAAAGCCGCCATTGAATTTCAACGACACGCAAACCAAAAAGAGGCGAAATCAACCAACGCCGCACAAAATAACGCCGGAAAAGCTCCAAAACAAGACGATGATCACAGCGCAGGAGAGCCAAGTGAAATTGAAACAACAAAATGGTGGCAACCCTGAGACAAGGAAAGAACGAAATCAGCCATGACGATATGAATAATTTAGGGCCCATTTGGTTCAGCTTTGGGGAAATGCCATTGAGAGAATGCAAATACCTTTGAGGTAAATGGGTTTTCCGAAATGCTAGACTGTTTGGTAAACTGAAAAGTGCTTTAGGAAAATGCAAGACTGTTTGGTAAACATATATTTAAAAAGCCCTTTAGTATGACCAAATTAAATTTTTTAGTTTTAGTATTTTAAAAATTACAAAAAACAAACAATGAATATATAACATTTTTACATTTTCATGTTGAGAGTAATGTAAAAGATATATATTAGTAAAGTTATTTAGAAATTATATTAATATAATTTGATTATAGATTAGATGCAAAGCTCAAAAAATTAAGTTTTTTTAGTATTTTTAAAATTGCAAAAAGAAACAATGACTATATAACCTTTCACATTTTCATATTGAGAGTAATGTAAAAGATATATATTAGTAAATTTATTTAAAAATTGTATTAAAACAATTTAATTATAGATTAGATGCAAAGCTCAAAAAATAAAGTTTTTTTTTTTTTTTAGTATTTTTAAAATTGCAAAAAAGAAACAATGACTATATAACATTTTTACATTTTCATGTTGAGAGTAATGTAAAAGATATATATTAGTAAATTTATTTAAAAATTATATAAAAAGAACTTGATTATAGATTAGATGCAAAGCTTAAAAAATTAAGTTTTTTTTTTTTAGTATTTTTAAAATTGCAAAAAAGAAACAATGACTATATAACATTTTTACATTTTCATGTTGAGAGTAATGTAAAAGATATATATTAGTAAATTTATTTAAAAATTATATAAAAAGAACTTGATTATAGATTAGATGCAAAGCTTAAAAAATTAAGTTTTTTTAGTATTTTTAAAATTGGAAAAAAAGAAACAATGACTATATAACCTTTTACATTTTCATGTTGAGAGTAATGTAAAAGATATATATATTAATAAATTTATTTAAAAATTATATTAAAATAATTTGATTATAGATTAGATGCAAAGCTCAAAAAATTAAGTTTTTTTAGTATTTTCAAATTACAAAAAAGAAACAATGACTATATAACCTTTTACATTTTCATGTTGAAGTAATGTAAAAGATATATATATTAATAAATTTATTTAAAAATTATATTAAAATAATTTGATTATAGATTAGATGCAAAGCTAAAAAATTAAGTTTTTTTAGTATTTTTCAAATTACAAAAAGAAACAATGACTATATAACCTTTTACATTTTCATGTTGTGAATAATGTAAAAGATATATATTAGTAAATTTATTTAAAAATTATATTAAAATGATTTGATTATAGATTAGATGCAAAGCTAAAAAATTAAGTTTTTTTTTTAGTATTTTGAAAATTGCAACAAAGAAACAATGACTATATAACCTTTTACATTTTCCTGTTAAGAGTAATGTAAAAGATATATATTAGTAAATTTATTTAAAAATTATATTAAAATAATTTGATTATAGATTAGATGCAAAGCTCAAAAAATTAAGTTTTTTTTTAGTATTTTTAAAATTGCAAAAAAGAAACAATGACTATATAACCTTTTACATTTTCATGTTTAGAGTAATGCAAAAGATATATATTAGTAAATTTATTTAAAAATTAGGTTAAAAGAATTTGATTATAGATTAGATTCAAAACTCAAAAAATTAAGTTTTTTCTTAGTATTTTTAAAATTGCAAAAAAGAAACAATGACTATATAACCTTTTACATTTTCATGTTGAGAGAGTCGATATGCTCCTCTCTCTCTTTCTCTCGATCGCTCGATCTCCGAACTTCGATTTTCTCGGAATCCCTATACGGCTAAGAGCTCGACCGATTACGGCTTTTCTCGGCGGCATTGCGTTGAGTTTGCACCGGATAAATCATGGCAACGGATTCTGGTGCCCACCGAAACCTTATGTCTTCTAGCACCAAAAATCCCGCATAAACCTAATCTATCATTCGATCAGAATCTGTTCTCTTCCTCACATTCTACAGAACTTATTCTATTTAAAAGGCACACGAGTGTCAGAAAAACATCATCCCATAAAAAAACTGAAGGGCAAACAATTTTGAAGCTTAGCTCGTACAATCGATACACGTATTCTCCAATTTAAACGGGAACGAAAATTCGACCATGCTGCAATCAAAGGAAAGCCGCCATTGAGTTTTAGCGACATGCAAACCAAAACAAGGCGAAATCAACCAACGCCGGAAAAGCTCCAAAACAAGACGACGATCACGGCGTAGAAGAGCAAAGTGAAATCGAAACAACGAAATGGGGGACAAGGAAAGAACGAAATTAGCCATGACAATAGGAATAATTTAGGGCTCATTTGGTTTAGCTTTGGAGAAATGCCATTGGGAGAATGTAAATACCTTTGATGTAAAAGGGGTTTTCCGAAATAGTAGAATGTTTGGTAAACTCTAACTGAAAAGTGCTTTAGAGAAATGCAAAACTGTTTGGTAAACATATATTTGAAAAGCCCTTTAGTGTGACCAAATTAAATTTTTTAGTTTTAGTATTTTTAAAATTGCAAAAAAGAAACAATGACTATATAACCTTTTACATTTTCCTGTTAAGAGTAATGTAAAAGATATATATTAGTAAATTTATTTAAAAATTATATTAAAATAATTTGATTATAGATTAGATGCAAAGCTCAAAAAATTAAGTTTTTTTTTTTTAGTATTTTTAAAATTGCAAGAAAGAAACAATGACTATATAACCTTTTACATTTTCATGTTTAGAGTAATGCAAAAGATATATATTTGTAAATTTATTTAAAAATTATGTTAAAAGAATTTGATTATAGATTAGATTCAAGACTCAAAAAATTAAGTTTTTTCTTTGTATTTTTAAAATTGCAAAAAAGAAACAATGACTATATAACCTTTTACATTTTCATGTTGAGAGAGTCGATCTGCTCCTCTCTCTCTTTCTCTTGATCGCTCGATCTCCGAACTTCGATTTTCTCGGCTTCCCTATGCGGCTAAGAGCTCGACTGATTGCGGCTTTCCTCGGCGGCATTGCGCTGAGTTCGCACCGGATAAATCATGGCAACGGCTTCTGGTGCCCACCGAAACCTTATGTCTTCTAGCACCAAAAATCCCGCATAAACCTACTCTATCATTCGATCAGAATCTGTTCTCTTCATCACATTCTACAGAACTTATTCTATTTAAAAGGCACACGAGTGTCAGAAAAACATCATCCCATCAAAAGCCTGAAGGGCAAACAGTTTTGAAGCTTAGCTCGTACAATCGATACACGTATTCTCCAATTTAAACGGGAACGAAAATGCAACCATGCTGCAATCAAAGGAAAGCCGCCATTGAGTTTTAGCGACACGCAAACCAAAACAAGGTGAAATCAACCAACGCCGCACAAAATAACGACGGAAAAGCTCCAAAACAAGACGACAATCACGGCGTAGAAGAGCAAAGTGAAATCGAAACAACGAAATAGGGGCAACCCCGAGACAAGGAAAGAACGAAATTAGCCATGACGATATGAATAATTTAGGGCTCATTTGGTTCAGCTTTGGGGAAATGCCATTGGGAGAATGTAAATACCTTTGATGTAAATGGGTTTTCCGAAATGGTAGAATGTTTGGTAAACTATAACTGAAAAGTGCTTTAGACAAATGCAAGACTGTTTGGTAAACATATATTTGAAAAGCCCTTTAGTGTGACCAAATTAAATTTTTAGTTTTAGTATTTTTAAAATTGCAAAAAAGAAACAATTACTATATAACCTTTTACATTTTCATGTTGAGAGTAATGTAAAAGATATATATTAGTAAATTTATTTAAAAATTATATTAAAATAATTTCATTGTAGATTAGATGCAAAGCTCAAAAAATTAAGTTTTTTTTTTTTTAGTATTTTTAAAATTGCAAAAAAGAAACAATGACTTAATTTAGTATTCTTTTACATTACTCTCAACATGAAAATGTGAAAGGTTATATAGTCATTGTTTCTTTTTGCAATTTGATAAATACTAAAAAAACTTAATTTTTTGAGCTTTGCATATAATCTATAATCAAATTCTTTTAATATAATTTTTAAATAAATTTACTAATATATATTTTTACATTACTCACAACATGAAAATGTAAAATGTTATATAGTCATTTTTCTTTTTTGCAATTTTAAAAATACTAAAATTAAAAAATTTAATTTGGTCACACTAAAGGGCCTTTGAAATATATGTTTACCAAAAAGTTTTGTATTTCTTTAAAGCACTTTTTAGTTATAGTTTATTAAACAGTCTAGCATTTCGGAAAACCCTTTTACCTCAAAGATATTTGCATTCTCCCATGGGCATTTCCCAAAAGCTGAACCAAACGAGCCCTAAATTATTCCTATCGTCATGGTTGATTTCGTTCTTTCCTTGTCTCAAGGTTGCTCCCATTTCGTTGTTTCGATTTCACTTCGATCTTCTGCGCTGTGATCATCGTCTTGTTTTGGAGCTTTTCTGGTGTTATTTTGTGCGACGTTGGTTGATTTCGCCATGTTTTGGTTTGCGTGTCGTTGAAATTCAATGGCGACTTTCCTTTTATTGCAGCGGGGTCGCGTTTTCGTTTCCGTTTAAATTGGAGAATACGTGTATCGATTGTATGAGCTAAGCTTCAAAACTGTTTGCCCTTCAGGCTTTTGATGGTGTGATGTTTTTCTGATACTCGTGTGCCTTTTAAATAGAATAAGTTATGTAGAATGTGCTGAAGAGAACAGATTCTGATCAAATGATAGAGTAGGTTTATGCGGGATTTTTGGTGCTAGAAGATATAGGGTTTCGGTAGGCACCAGAAGCCGTCGCCATGATTTATCCGGTGCGAACTTAGCGCAATGCTGCCGAGGCAAAACGCAATCGGTTGAGCTCTTAGCTGCGTAGGAATTCAGAGAAGATCGAAGTTCGGAGATCGAGCGATTGAGAGAACGAGAGAGAGGAGCAGATCGTCTCTCTCTCTTGTTTTTCTTTTTGATTGATGATGAGCAAAGCGTCCGAGGTGGTTAAATACCATTCTGCCCCTCAGGTATCCGAATTGGCTGAACATGCGGTTTTATCTCATGTCATGGAAAATGGATTGTAACGTTTTTATATTGCAATTAAATTTTTGTGTTATATATCTTTCACATTACTCTCAACATGAGTCATTGTTTCTTTTTTGCAATTTTAAAAATACTAAAAAAAACTTAATTTTTTGAGGTTTGCATCTAATCTATAATCATATTATTTTAATATAATTTTTAAATAAATTTACTAATATGTATCTTTTACATTATTCTCAACATGAAAGTATAAAAGGTTATATAGTCATTGTTTCTTTTTTGAAATATTAAAAATACTAAAAAAAACTTAATTTTTGTGCTTTGCATCTAATCTATAATCAAATTATTTTAATATAATTTTTAAATAAATTTACTAATATATATATTTTATATTACTCTCAACGTGAAAATGTAAAATGTTATATAGTCATTGTTTCTTTTTTGCAATTTTAAAAATACTAAAAAAAAACTTAATTTTTTGAGCTTTGCATCTAATCGATAATCAAATTGTTTTAATATAATTTTTAAATAAATTTACTAATATATATCTTTTACATTTCAACATTACTCTCAACATGAAAATTTGAAAGGTAATCAAATTCTTTTATAACCATTGTTTCTTTTACATTACTCTCAACATGAAAATTTGAAAGGTTATATAACCATTGTTTCTTTTATGCAATTTAAAAAATACTAAAAAAAACTTAATTTTTTGAGCCTTGCATCTAACTATAATCAAATTCTTTTATATAATTTTCAAATAAATTTACTAATATATATATTTTACATTACTCTCAACATGAAAATTTGAAAGGTTATATAACCATTTTTCTTTTTATGCAATTTGAAAAATACTAAAAAAACTTAATTTTTTGAGCCTTGCATCTAACTATAATCAAATTCTTTTAATATAATTTTCAAATAAATTTACTAATATATATATTTTACATTACTCTTAACAGGAAAATGTAAATGGTTATATAGTCATTGTTTCTTTTTACAATTTTAAAAATATTTAAAAAAACTTAATTTTTGAGCTTTGCATCTAATCTATAATCAAATTATTTTAATATATTTTTTAAATAAATTTACTAATATATATCTTTTACATTACTCTCGAGAGAAAATCGAAATTCGGAGATCGAGCGATTGAGAGAAAGACGAAGAGGAGCAGATCGTCTCTCTCTCTTGTTTTTCTTTTTGATTGATGATGAGCTACGCCTCTGAGATGGTTAAATACCATTCTACCCCTCGGGTATCCGAATTGGCCAAAGAGGCGGTTTTATCCCATGTCATGGAAAAAGGATCGTCACATTTTTATTTTCCAATTTTAGATTTTTGTGTTTTATATTTTTTACATTACTCTCAACATGAAAATGTAAAAGGTTATATAGTCATTGTTTTTTTTTTTTTGCAATTTTAAAAATATTAAAAAAAACTTAATTTTTGAGCTTTGCATCTAATCAATAATCAAATTATTTTAATATAATTTTTAAATAAATTGACTAATATATATCTTTTACATTACTTACAACATTAAAATGTAAAATGTTATATAATCATTGTTTTTTTTTGAATTTTAAAAATATTAAAAAAACTTAATTTTTTAAACTTTGCATCTAATTATAATCAAATTATTTTAATATAATTTTTTAATAAATTTACTAATAAATATCTTTTACATTACTCTCAACATGAAAATGTAAAATGTTATATAGTCATTGTTGCTTTTTTGCAATTTTAATAATACTAAAAAAAAACTTAATTTTTTGAGCTTTGTATCTAATCTATAATCAAATTGTATTAATATCATTTTTAAATAAAGTTACTAATATATATCTTTTACATTATTCTCAATATGAAAATGTGAAAGATTATATAGTCATTTTTTCTTTTTTGTAATTTTAAAAATACTAAAAAAAAACTTAATTTTTTTAGCTTTGCATCTATTCTATAATCAAATTGTTTTAATATATTTTCTAAATAAATTTACTAATATATATCTTTTACATTACTCTCAACATGAAAATGTAAAATGTTATATAATCATTGTTTCTTTTTTTGCAATTTTAAAAATACTAAAAAAACATAATTTTTGAGATTTGCATCTAATCTATAATCAAATTGTTTTAATATAATTTTTCAATAAATTTACTAATAAATATCTTTTACATTACTCTCAACATGAAAATGTAAAATGTTATATAGTCATTGTTTCTTTTTGCAATTTTAAAAATACCAAAAAAAAACTAATTTTTTGAGCTTTGCATCTAATGTATAATCAAATTAATTTAATATATTTTTAAATAAATTTACTAATATATATCTTTTACATTACTGTCAACATGAAAATGTAAAAGGTTATATAGTCATTGTTTCTTTTTGCAATTTTAAAAATACTAAAAAAAAAACTTTATTTTTTGAGCTTTGCATCTAATCTATAGTCAAATTGTTTTAATATAATTTTTATATAAATTTACTAATATATATCTTTTACATTACTTTCAACATGAAAATGTGAAAGCTTATATAGTCATTGTTTCTTTTTTGCAATTTTAAAAATACTAAAAAAAAAATTAATTTTTTGAGCTTTGCATCTAATCTATAATCAAATTGTAGTAATATAATTTTTAAGTAAATTTACTAATATATATCTTTTACATTACTCTCAACATGAAAATGTAAAACGTTATATAATCATTGTTTCTTTTTTGCAATTTTAAAAATACTAAAACTAAAAAATTTAATTTGGTCACACTAAATAGCTTTTCAAATATATGTTTATCAAATAGTCTTGCATTTCTCTAAACTACTTTTCGGTTATAGTTTATCAAACAAAAGTGAAGATTTCGGAAAACTCTTTTACATCAAAGGTATTTGCATTCTCCCAATGGCATTTTCCCAAAACTAAACCAAACGGGCCCTAAATTATTCCTATCGTCATGGTTGATTTCGTTCTTTCCTTTTCTCAGGGTTGCCCCCATTTCGTTGTTTCGATTTCACTTTGCTCTCCTGTGCCGTGATCATCGTCTTGTTTTGGAGCTTTTTCGGCATTATTTTGTGCGGCGTTGGTTGATTTCGCCTCTTTTTCGTTTGCGTGTCGCTGAAATTCAATGGCGGCTCTCCTTTCATTGCAGCAGGGTCGCGTTTTTGTCCCCGTTTGAATTGGAGAATACATATATTGAGTGTACGAACTAATCTTCAAAACAATTTGCCCTTCAGGCTTTTGATGGGATGATGTTTTTCTGACACTCGTGTGCCTTTTAAATAGAATAAATTCTGTAGAATGTGATGAAGAGAACAGATTCAGATCGAACGATGGAGTAGGTTTATGCGGGATTTTTGGTGTTAGAAAACAAAGGGTTTCGGTAGGCACCAAAAGCCATCGCCATGATTTATCCGGTGCGAACTCAGCGCAACGCCGACGAGGAAAGCCGCAATCGGTCAAGCTCTTAGCTGCGTAGGGATTCAAAGAAAATCGAAGTTCGGAGATAGAGCGATTGAGAGACAGAGGGAGAGAAGCAGATCGTCTCTCTCTCTTGTTTTTCTTTTTCATTGATGATGAGCTACGCGTCCGAGGTGGTTAAATACCATTCTACCCTATAGGTATCCGAATTGGCCAAACAAGCGGTTTTATCTCATGTCATGGAAAAAGGATCGTAACATCTTTATTTTCCGGTTAGATTTTTGTGTTATATATCTTTTACATTACTCTCAACATGAAAATGCAAAAGGTTATATAGTGATTTTTTCTTTTTGCAATTTTAAAAATACTAAAAAAAAAAAAACTTAATTTTTTAAGCTTTGCATCTAATCTATAATCAAATTCTTTTATATAATTTTAAACAAATTTACTAGTATATATCTTTTACATTACTCTGAACATGAAAATGTAAAAGGTTATATAGTCATTGTTTCTTTTTTGCAATTTTGAAAATACTAAAAAAACATAATTTTTTGAGTTTTGCATCTAATCTATAATCAAATTATTTTAATATAATTTTGAATAAATTTACTAATAAATATTTTTTACATTACTCTCAACATAAAAATGTAAAAAGTTATATCGTCATTGTTTCTTTTTGCAATTTTAAAAATACTAAAAAAAAAAAACTTAATTTTTTAAGAAGTGCATCTACTCTATAATCAAATTCTTTTTATATAATTTTAAAACAAATTTACTAATATATATCTTTTACATTACGCTGAACATGAAAATGTAAAAGGTTATATAGACATTGTTTCTTTTTGCAATTTTGAAAATACTAAAAAAACATAATTTTTTGAGTTTTGCATCTAATCTATAATCAAATTATTTTAATATAATTTTAAATAAATTTACTAATAAATATTTCTTACATTACTCTCAACATAAAAATGTAAAAAGTTATATCGTCATTGTTTCTTTTTGCAATTTTAAAAATACTAAAAAAACTTAATTTTTTAAGCAGTGCATCTAATCTATAATCAAATTATTTCAATATAATTTTAAAAAAATTACTAATAAATATTTTTTACATTACTCTCAACATGAAAATGTAAAAGGTTATATAGTCATTGTTTCTTTTTGCAATTTTAAAAATACTAAAAAAAACGTATTTTTTAAGATTTGCATCTAATCTATAATCAAATTCTTTTTATATAATTTTAAAATAAATTTATTAATATATATCTTTTAAATTTCTCTCAACATGAAAATGTAAAATGTTATATAGTGATTGTTTTTTTTTGCAATTTTGAAAAAACGAAAAAAAACATAACTTTTTGAGCTTTGCATCTTATCTATAATCAAATTATTTTAACATAATTTCAAATAAATTTACTAATAAATATTTTTTACATTACTCTCAACATGAAAATTTAAAAGGTTATATAGTCATTGTTTTTTTTTTGCAATTTTAAAAATACTAAAAAAAAACTCAATTTTTAAGCTTTGCATCCAATCTATAATTAAATTCTTTTTATATAATTTTAAAATAAATTTATTAATTAATATTTTTACATTACTCTCAACATGAAAATGTAAAAGGTTATATAGTCATTTTTTCAGTTTTGGAATATTAACAATACTAAAAAAAAAAAAAAAAAACTTGATTTTTTAAGCTTTGCATCTAATCTATAATCAAATTCTTTTTTTATATAATTTTTAAAACAAATTTTCTAAAAAAAAACTTAATTTTTATATCTAATCTTTTATTCATTAAAACAAATTTACTAATATATATCTTTTACATTACCACATGAAAATGTAAAATTTATATAGTCATTGTTTCTTTTTTGCAATTTTGAAAATACTAAAAAAAAACATAATTTTTTGAGCTTAGCATCTAATCTATAATCAAATTATTTTAATATAATTTTATATAAATTTAAAAATAAATATTTTTTACATTATTCTCAACATGAAAATGCAAAAGGTTATATAGTCATTTTTTCTTTTTTGCAAATTTGAAAATATTTAAAAAAACTTAATTTTTAAGCTTTGCATCTAATCTATAATCAAATTCTTTTTATATAATTTTAAAAAAATTTATTAATATATATCTTTTACATTACTCTCAACATGAAAAATGCAAAAGGTTATCTAGTCATTTTTCTTTTTTACAATTTTAAAAATACTACAAAAAAACTTAATTTTTTAAGCTGTGCATCTAATTTATAATCAAATTATTTTTATATAATTTTAAAATAAATTTACTAATATATATCTTTTACATTACTCTCAACAAGAAAATCTAAAAGGTTATATAGTGATTTTTTCTTTTTGCAATTATAAAAATACTAAAAAAAAAAAACTTAATTTTTTAAGCTTTGCATCTAATCTATAATCAAATTCTTTTTATATAATTTTAAAATAAATTTACTAATATCTATCTTTTACATTACTCTCAACAAGAAAATCTAAAAGGTTATATAGTCATTGTTTCTTTTTTGCAATTGTAAAAATACTAAAAAAAAAAACTTAATTTTTATGATTTGAGCAAATGATACAACTAACAAACCTTTCAAATAGCTTAGAAACCTTGTTGCCTTTTCTACACAACGATCACTTTAGATAATATATTTTTCCTATTAATTTTCATGTCTATTTATCTTAATTTATCCTAAAGTATAAGCTGGGAGGGATAACATATGAATTTTGGAATTTTGGAATTTGGATTAAATAAGCAAGGGATGGGTGGAAATGTAAAAGATAGAGATGTAACAATTATCTACTAGTTAAGTTGTTTTATCATGTTTTTCTATGAGGAAACTCAATATAAATAGAAAATATTTGAGGAACATTACCTCACTTATTATAGGGCCGGAAGAAACATGGATTACAGAAATTTGAAGGAATGCATGAGAAGAAACATGATGATAATTACAGAAATTTGAAAATTGATGGATCAATCTTTTTTTTTTATCTTAGAAGATAGGAAGGAAGAGATTATATAATCTATATCTTAGCTAAATCACCGTATGGCTCTCTTGATGACTCACGAATTCTAGAAATCCATAAAAAGGAATAAAGAGAAAAAATAATGAGAAGGACAAGATGGGAACAATTCCTATGAACAAGTTCATTTTTTTATGGGTAAGTTCTTTATTCAACCATAATAGTCAACAAATGTTAACAAGCCAACTAGGCCTTGAGAAGCAATAATAAGGGTTTGTTTGGTAATATTTCTATTTTTCCCGATTTATGTTCTGTTATTCTACAAAATAAAAAAAGAACAAAAATCTGTTTGATAATCTATAACACAAAATCTGGGTTAAGGAGTCTGGGATTAGTGCTCAAATTGGTCCTTTGATGCTTCAGTAAGTTAATTATTGAAAGAGATGAAGAGTATAAAAAATTCAGATTATGATTTTAGAAAGTCCAACTCCATACCCAAAGACCCCTTTACCTCTCACGGGCATTCCTCTTATTCAGATTAGCGGCAAAGATATTTACCAATTCAGTCCCTATTAGATACTACGAAGCTCTGTATTTTGCATAATGTAATTGCAGAAGCCTGAAAAAGGTAATCACCTGCTTATTGTAGGCTAAGCTTTAAGTGTCCAAATAAGCAGCAAAATGACCGGAGGCAAGATTTCAATGTACAGTGCAACGTATGTAGACCATATTTCTTTGGGATATTAGAGAAGAAAGACATTGGATACTTCACGACAACATTAAAAAAGAATGCTAGCTCAAAATCACATACAAAAACAAATATATCAAGGAAATGTGTGCTATCAACTGAAAACAGTTGCTTGCAAGAAGCAGCCCTCTTTGCCTCGTTGTCGATCGATTATTATGGCTGCTTTCAAAATTCATCCTCCTCATGCTCTCAACACATGTATTTCCTGAAAAAAAAAAAAAAAAGAAAAAAAGTATGGTGTGATATTGGATTTTGTTATGGTGTTCGATATGATTTTGGGTAATAGTTTCCCATAGTTGTGCTGTGATATCGATGTTCCTTTGGTGAGATTATGCATGTACACCTGTCCCATTATACATTTCTGGTCTTATGCTGAAGATTATATCTGCTCAGCAGCAAGGTACATTAATGTATTATATATGATTCATGTGTGTCGATTATACTGATATTATCCGTATTTATCTATTGAATTATGTGGCTATATATCTGCCGTGTTGAATTACTCATTGTTTTCTATTGAATAAGCTATTTCTGCATACATCTGCATTTCTAATCACCAGTAGAGGTAGAGGATCACTTACTGCCTAATTAGCTCATTCCTGTTTTTCCAAATATAGCTAAAATTGCTGAGGATAGGCTGTGAGTTGGGTTATTTTCCATGTTCGGTGGCATCTCGAGGACGTAGGAAAGTTCTGAATACTTCTATTAAGTTTATTTGAGTAGAAGACCAGTTTGTTTTTATATTAATGTACCTATGGACACAATTCCGTTGCATACAAGCCGTGAAGGATATGTGGAATAATTTTCACCCGTGTTTTAATTTAGTGGTATAATTGAGGTATATAGTTTAGTTGCTTTGCGTGTGTTTGGGATTATAAAAATGCATCAGCGGCGCTGCTGCGCATTCGATTTGAGTCAGCGATATGACTAGTCCGTGTAGGAAGGGAAAAGCTCTATTAGATTAACTTCAGTTGTGGGGATTAGAAAATGGCAGTTGGGCATGTCGAGAAACAGATGAAGGACTTGAGTGAAGAAAAAGTTTTAATTAAACCGAAGTGAAAAGAGCAACCGTGAAGAAGAATCTTTTCATGGGTTCGATCTGAAGAAGGAAATAAGTAGAGACTAATAAATTTGAGAACGGGATAACAGGGACAATTGTCCAAAAAGTCCTAAACCTATTGCATATTTTGCCAATTCAGTCCTAAACCTTTTTTCTTGCCAATTAAGTCTTAAACCTTTTACAATTGTGCCAATTCAGTCCATTTGGCCGGCCGGAGCGACGTGGACGCCGGCCGGAGACAAGCGGCCGGCGAACAATTTTTTAATTTTTTTTTTTTTTTTTTCGAATTTTTTAAATTTTTTTCGAATTTTTTTCTTTTTTTTCCACTTTTTTCTTCTTTTTATTTCCACTTTCTTCTTCCGGGAGGCGAGGGCGGCGAGGTCGGCCTCGCCGGCCCCGGCGAGGCGAGGCCAGGGCGCAAAGGCGAGCCTCGCCCGGCCACCGGCGAGCCGCGTCGCCCGAGGTGAGGCTCGGCCTTGCCCGGCCGTGGCGAGGTCGAGCCTCGCCGGATCTAGCGACGGCGAGGCCACCGTCGCCTAGCCGAGGTGAGGCTAGCCTCGCCCGGCCGTGGCGAGGTCGAGCCTCGCCGGATCGGCAACGGCGACGGCGGCCTCGCCGTCGCCCGGCCGAGGCGAGGTCGGCTCGCCTTCGCCGGGTCGGCGGGGCGAGCCTCGCCCGAAGAACGGCTAGGCCGCCGTCGCTAGATCCGGGCGAGGCTCGACCTTGCCACGGTTGGGAGAGGCTCGCCTCGCCTCGGCGGGCGACGGCGAGGCCGCCGTCGCCCGGATCCGGCGAGGCTTGACCTCGCCACGGCCGGGCGGGCCGAGCCTCGCCTCCGCCCTGGTCGGCGGGGGCGAGCCTTGCCAATGGCCGGCGAGGCTGACCTCGCCGGCCCTCGCCTCTGGCCGGCCGGCGCGGCGCCGGCCAGAGGAAGAAGAAAGTAAAAAAAAAAAAAAAAAAATAAAAAATTCTAAAAAAATAAAAAAATTCGAAAAAAATATTAAAAAATTATTCGCCGGCCGGTTGTCTCGGCCGGCGTCCACGTTAGCTCCGGCCAGCCAAATGGACTGAATTGGCACAATTGTAAAAGGTTTAGGACTCAATTGGCAAGAAAAAAAGGTTTAGGACTAAATTGGCAAAAGTGCAATAGGTTTAGGACTTTTTGGACAATTTTGCCGAGATTTGGGGTAGATGGATTGGAGCCCTCGTTAACTAAATCAATTAATTTATTTAACCTGGTCCAAAGTGCCTCCATCGCCTGGTTCCATGGTCTAGTGGTCAGGCCATTGGACTCTGAATCCAGTAATCCGAATTCAAATCTCGGTGGAACCTTTTTCAAGCTCTACGCACTGATATATTCTTTTTTACGGGAGTAAAGCCAGCATAAAAACAAAATAACTTTATGTATATTCTTTGTCAGGAGATGTCTGGAGCTCTTATTAATTATTTTTTTCTTCTCTTTAAAAGTAAGGTACATAATCGGTGCTAAAAGTTTTATTTGTGCGCTCACACGCTTCCGCTTTGTTCATAGCATACAAGTAAGAACACGTAAATTCGTATAATTTTTTCTTATTTTGACAGGACAGAAAATTTCAATTTTTTTTTTGGTCGAAAGAAAATTTAAATTTAGAAGATGTGTTTTTACTGTTCTTTTTTTTTTTTAATTGCTCTTTTGAGGAGTGTCGGTATAAAGTTACGCCCAAAGTAAAGAAGATCAAAGGAAACGATTATGTAGATTCTGAATAAAGCTAACGCAAAAGACATGACCTAATAACAAGTCCAAATCACCACCTTCGAGAAATTAGCATCTAGGCCGCTATAATCGTTATTATTCATTCACTTCGAAAGATTTATGTGTAAATTTTCAATATCTAAGAAGAAGATCATAAGGCGCATATTCGATTTCACCACTATGAGATAGATTGATTCTGATAGAATCTTTTTCCGTAATAATTCGAATGCAAATTGAATCTATCAAATAAATTAGTGGAAAAGACCTTAGTTGAATATGTAATAGCCACCTTTCACAGGCTTAAATCACGGCGGGCACACTTGCGGATTCATCCTTTGCAAGTCCACTAGCATACCGATGGGTTTCCTCTAAACCGTCCAATCACATCTATACTGATATATAAAACAAAGAAGTGCTTCAAATTTTAACCGATAATTCTCCTTTTGTAATTTTCATAACATAGTCAATTAGTTATTTTATGGATAATTTATCAATGGTAAATATGTAATTTAATAATTCTAAACTGGTACGCCTATTACAAATTTACCGCAAATTAATTTTTTAACCACCAAAAGTCCAAAACTAGCACACCTTTGATAAATTTTATCCCAAACTAGTATACTTATGATAAGTTTACCCTATGTTAGTTTTTTTTTTTTTTTTTTTGTGACCTAGGGAAGCCCGTACAGCCGGCCACGCAGGTAAGGCGCCAAATGCCTCCGCTGGGTTTCAAACCCCTCAACTTGGGTGGAAGGATCAAGGGAGCTCTTATCCAGCGGAGCCACCACGACGGGTGGTACCCTATGTTAGTTTTCGTATAATTTTTGTGATTTTTTGTGGTATTAATCCAATATAACATATGGTATATTTATCACGAATATATCAGTTTGGGATTTTTGATGGTCGAATGAATTAGTTTGGGGTAAATTTGCCACAAATGTATCAATTTGAGATTTTTTATGGTTATTTGGAGTAAATTTATCACATATGTATCAATTTAGAATTTTTCATGGTAAAAAAATTAGTTTTGAGTAAATTTATCATATGTATATCAGTTTGAGGTATTTTAGGGTTATTAACCCTAATTCTATATAATATCTTGTTTTATTTAAATTTTTTAAAGAAAATTTAAACTTTTTCTATCTCGTAAGCAACTTCAAAATTTCAAATATTTTTCTCTTTCTAATATTATAATTTGTTATATAAAAAAAGAAAAGCTTCAACTTTTAAGCGATTATTCTCCTTTTTTTCTTTTCATAACATAGTCAATTAGTTATTTTATGGATAATTTATCGGTGGGTAAATACATAAATTAGTAATAATTCTATATAATCTTTTGTTTTATTTCAATCTTTTTAAAAAAGTGAACTTTTTCTATCTGGTAAGCAACTTCAAATCTTCAAATATTTTTCTCTTTTAATATTTATATTATGTAATTTGTTGTAAATTTTTATCAATCATTTCTCTTCATTAATCATTCAAATATTTCCCAATAAAGTGATTTTTCTTAGGGAAAAAGTCACAAAAAACCTAAAACTTTGCCAACTATGACACATTTATCCTAAACTTTTTTTTTGACACTAAAAACCCCAAACTTTAGCCCGCGTGACACATCTACCCTCTGTTAAGGTTCCGTGAAAAAATCCTACGTGGACGCTGACGTGGATGACAGAATGCAAACGGTGCTCACGTGGCACCCACATGGCATTTAAGAAGTAAAACTGTGTCGTTTTATATATGATGTGGCTGAAGAAATAAAAAGGCCATCGTGTGTCCCACCCTCTCTGAGTAGCTTCTCGTTCAAAACTCTATGCTCCATGTTCAAGAGCTCTCTAAAGCTCAATTGTTCTACATCTCCACGAGTGAGCCATTTCCTTATGCTACCTCCCTCCCTTGCTTTACTTGAAAACTCCATTGCTCCACTGTTCCTCCCCCCCTTCTTTCAGCCTCTCTTGTTGAATTGAAAAACACATTTGCCCCAAATTTTAGGGTTTGTTCATGCTATCTCTCTCTGGAAAATCTCATATGCTCTCTCAATCGGTTCCTCCACATTCTCTAGTGGTCAATGTTCCCTCTCCATCTCTCTTAAGCTTCGTTCATTGGTCGGCTCATTGCTCCATACGAGACTTGCTCAATTTGGGACTTGCTTAAAGAAGTTCGATTCTAACTTGGTAATCCTCTGAATTTGACTAATCACAGCTTCTGGAGGGCTTGTGGTGTTTTTCGTACCTCGGTTTGTCTAATAAAGTTGACAGGAGAATGATCAAAAAATAGAGTTGAAGAGCTTGTGGTGCCATCCGCTGCCAGGACAACGCGGATTTGGCATTAGGCAGGCTGATTTTCAAGGCCAAATATTGCTAAGCTGGGAATTGCTCCGTCTAAACCACTTAAGAAGGCACAACACGTCAGTTTCGGATTCTCCCTCTGATAATATATCCTCCTTTCTTTTGCTCCTTGATATTGAGGTGTATCGAGAGGCTCTAGGTAAGAAGTGTATCAAGAAAACCTCAAAAGGAAACGGTGGATGCTAAGGGTTTTTGGGGGTGATATGCTTATTGGGTCTAGGAATTTAAAGTTGGGAAGAAGTATGAGAGCGTTGGATTTGTAGATGGGGTTAGATCATTTCCTCTCTCTCTTCTCCATCTCAAAATTCGCATTGGGTCTTAAGCATGTTTGCTAAAAAAAAAAAATTGACATGCCGAATTCATATTGCTTTAGAACTAACATGTCAAATCTCTGTTTGGTACTACTTTTTGTATTTTGAGTCAGAGCATATCCGTTAGCAAGTGCATGTAAATTGAACGCTACCATGTTGGTTGTAAGGTTAGCCACAAGCAACGAGACAATGCCTTGAACTAACTAGTAGGAATTAAATTGGTGGTCTCGAGCCTTGACCAATGAATTTGAGCATAAATTTGCAATCATAAGAGACATTAGACATTGTGTTGAATTGGGTGCAGTGATTTAGTGGAGTACATATACCTTGCCACGATGTCAAATGCTTTGTTGTTGTTATTATTATTGTTCCATTTTGAGACAACTTAGATCATATCCTCAGATGATTTTCATCATTAACCATCACAAGCTTTAAATTTTCAAATATAGAAAGTAGATCAATTTTTGCTTTTGGTCAAACAAAAAATAATGTTGTGCTGTGAATACTGTGGGTTAGATTACAAATATAGCTGTGCAAACACACCATTTGGTCATTAACATCTCACATTTCTTTCTTCCACTAATTCTCTCTATGTTCTCTTGTTAGGATTTGGACCACCGAGGTGGTCCATTTGACCCATCGGGTCTTGCTAAGGACTTGGACCAAGCTACCATCCTCAAGGTGAAGGAGATAAAGAACAGCCACCTCGCCATGTTGCCCATGCTCGGTTTCTTCTTGCAAGCATACATTACCGGGGAGGGACTTGTCGAGAATCTCGCAAAGCACCTCAGCAACCCATTTAGAAACAACTTGCTCACTATGATTGCTAGAATAGTAGAAAAACTCCTACCCTATGATTTTAGCTCTTAAGATTATCCTCTTAAATATGGGAATGAGTTGTACATCTCAATGAGACAGCTTGAAGCATTAATAAGAATTTCTACTTGGAACTTTCTCTCTTGTGATCTATGTAGAGGGCTTGATCAAGTTGGCCCTAAAGATTGTAACATCTTGAATTTTATTTTGTCATCGTATGTGCAAAATCTTCTTTAGCACACTAATGTACAATTGTTTTTCACTTTTATTGTCCTAGACTCGATTGAACTTTGAACTTTGAAATACTCATCCTCTATATAACTAAGATTGCTCAAAGTAAGTGACTCCCTTGTAGTTGCCACATATCATTCTTGTCATATCTCAACATTTCTCCTATTATGGCATCAGGTAGTTTCTTGGCTTTAGTCTCCTGCACAAAAAGATAATGACAGTAAAGCAGGTCCCATGCTCTGCAGATTCTCATTTCCTTCACACACTTTATCGTCAATCCTGAAGAGAAGTGAAAGGGATAGGAGAAACAAGGGAAAGTGGAAGTCTCAATTGAAAGCAAGATAAATAATCTAATCACATCAGCATATCCACAATTGTATAGTGATTCATAATCAGTGTTTAACTTGGATTACAACAAAAAATAAACTCTTGCAGTTCAACCAAAAAGGAATTTGGATTACAGTCAAAAGGCTTGCACTATTTGTTTTCATTTACAACCAAACAAGCACAAGTAGCCGAGATTCTATATTAGTGTTGAATTCAAATTATAACCAAAAAGGAACAAGCAACGGCTTCTTGGCTATGAGCAATTGGATGGAATTCACATCCACTTCAATGTGGAGCATTACTTGTAGATTCTTGAGTTCTACATGGTCCAAAAGCCTCAGTTGAGACATGGTCGGTCTGACTTGCAGATTCTTGTGTTCTTGTATCTCCTTGTCTGGTAGATGTTCTTTTCACCATGGCTAGTTTCGAATGTTTTCTTGGTCTCCCCTTTTTACCCTGCATAGAAAAGCATGTGTAAGTTACAATAAGTATTGTCATGATACCATGTTAGTATCAAAGACTTGGGCCTATATAAGCTTTCTTGGTCTTCCTTTTTCTCTTACCGGAGGCTTGATTTGTGTTGTTGCTAGAGGCTTTGGACATGTTCTCTTGTTGTGTCCCAAGTCCTGACAGTTTGAGCATGAGATGATTATCCCAACTTTTGCCAATTTATTCGAATTAGTATTTGGATTAACCATGGCCTTCCCCTTTCTTGTCCCTTTCTCAACATTCTTCATATTCCGCATGCCATGAGGTAACTCCGCAATTTCTATAGATTGTAAATCCAACTTAGTCAATGATGTCAACCATTCGATCGAATCAGGTAAGTGTCTCAACAACCAGCATCCTTGTAATGAGAAATGTCGTAGGGACACAAGATCTCCCATGGATGGGGGTAACTTTTTAATCCCTAAATAAGATAGGTTCAAATGATTTAACGCCTTAAGGGAGTCCATGGATTTTGGTAATTCTTCAATCCCTGTATGAGATAGATTCAATTGAGTTAATGAATGCGTATAGCCCATGAATTTTGGAAATTGTCTAATCCATGAATGAGATAAGTCCAACTGAGTTAATGAGTAAAAATGGTCGAAGACTGTTGGTAATTCTTCAATCCACGAATAAGATAGGTCCAATTGAGTTAAAGACGGAAGATAATAAACGGTTCTAGGTAATTCTTCAATCCCAAAATGAGATAGGTCTAGCTTAGTTAATGACCAAAGGGAGGCCACATGTATTGGAAGTTGAGCAAGGTCTTCACAATACGAGGCACATAGAGTCTCTAGCCTTTGCAAGCCACCTTCACTCATTGGAATCTCTTGTATAGCAGTGTCATTTATGAGAAGCTCCCTCAATTTATGCATGCTATCTACTCCAATCGGAAGCTTCTCTAGACTCCTACAACCCGAGGCACTTAGAGTTTTTAACTTCTTTAAACCCCTTCCTGACATTGGAATATTTCGTACAGAAGTGTCATTTATGAGAAGCTCCCTCAAATTGTCCATTCTACCTACTCCTGGAGCTAGCTCCTCCAATCTCCCATAACACGAGGCATTTAGAGTCTCCATCCTCATCAATCCATCTCCCGACATCGGAATCTCTTGTATAGCAGTATCGTTCATGAGAAGCTCCTTCAATTCTTCCAATTTACCAACTCCAGTGGGTAGCTTCTCTAGTCTCCTACAACCACTAACATTCAAGGAGACGAGGGATTTGCTATCCCTGATAGAAGGATGAATCTCTTCCAAATTCTCACATTTTTCAAGAATCAAAATCTCCAAGCTTTCGAAAGTAGACAAGTCAGGAGTTCTTAAAAATGGACAACTCGGAAAGGTTGAGAACTTTGAGCTTTGCTACCATCTAAAAGAAAGAGAGGTTACCTCTAAGTTCAACATCGTCGATTAAGTATTTTCTATCTAGGGGTATCGTTTTTGATTAAATTTCAGCTATACGCGTAAAACAAGCTGTGTCATAAATTAAATTCCGACATAATTTGGGTTCGAAGTGCAGGCTATCTAGCTACTTGAACATTAATTAAATTCCGGTGTAAATTGTGCTCGGAAGCTATCTTTGGGTCATTAGAGTATCAATTATTAAGGTTGTACATATAAGTTGAGAATAAAATTTATGCTTTCATTTGACATTCTCTTTTCGGATTAAATATAGAACTTGAATCTCCCATAATAAAATCAAAACACAACATTTGGTGAAAGATTTTTCACAGGAAATAAAATCGACAAAACACTATGTCATGGTACATCATTGTGCTATTCCAACTCTTTGCCGATGTGGAATATAGAAATAAAAAAAGAAACATAAGTGTAAGAGAGATAATGCTTATCGGTGGAGAAGTATGATAATGTTGCTTGGGGCTTGGCTTTGGGAGAGATCTTTGGTATTGGCTTTCTCGGCTATTTCTTTGCCACCAAGGAGACTGCCTATAAGGTTGGATCATCCTTGGCCAGAAAAGTGGCTACGTGGTGATCATGAAGGTGGCAACAGGCGTTTGCATCGGGTTCACCTAAGCTTGGCAAAAGACGACAGTCCCTAATCGGTGGTGACGGCGGCAGCGCCTCCATTGGCGGTAGCTTTCCTTCCCCTTCTTGTCCCTTAGTCTTTTATCTTGCTTTTTTAGGTTTTTTGTTTTTTTTTAGTGAAGGTTAAGATGTTTGTACTATTTTGATTTTTAGCTTTCAATTGTCACGTATAGTAACACGCGGACGTCACGGTGGCACTTAAGAGTAATCTAATGGCCAAATGAACATCTCAGTTGACTTTTTAGCGAAAAAATTAAATCAATTAAAAAAGTATATAACACAAAAAATCTAACTGGAAAATAAAAATGATACGATCCCTTTTCCATGACATAAGATAAAACCGCCTCTTTCGAACAAAAAAAAAATGAAGAAGAAGATAAAACCGCCTCTTTAGCCAATTCAGATACCTGAGGGGCAGAAAGGTATTTAACCACCTCGGACGCGTATCTCAACCATCAAAAAGAAAAACAAGAGAGAGACCATCCGCTCCTCTTTTCTCGATCGCTCGATCTCTGAACTTCGATTTTTTCTAAATCCCAACCCAGTAAAGAGCTCCATTGATTCCGACTTTCCTCCAGGGTGTTGCGCCGAGTTCGCACCAGAGAAATCATGGCAACGGCTTCTGGTGCCTACCGAAACCCTAAATTATTCCTATCGTCATGGCTGATTTCGTTCTTTTCTTGTTTCAAGGTTGCCCCATTTCGTTGTTTCGATTTCACTTCGTTCTTCTGCGCCGTGATCATCGTCTTGTTTTTTGGAGCTTTTCCGGCGTTATTTTGTGCGGCGTTGGTTGATTTCGCCTTGTTTAGGTTTGCATGTCACTGAAATTCAATGGCGGCTTTCCTTTGATTGCAGCAGGGTCGCGCTTTCGTTCCCATTTAAATTGGAGAATACGTGTATCGATTGTACGAGCTAAGCTTCAAAATTCTTGGCCCTTTAGCCTCGCTACCGCCGCCACCGGTTGGTGGTCGCCCGCCGCCATCAGCCACCGCCGGTCGCCACCGCCACTGGTTGCCGGTCGCCCGCGGCTGCCGCCGACCGCCGATCGCCGCCGGTCGTTGGCCACCGTTTCGCCACCACCGCCCTCCCGTCGCCGATCGCGGCCGCCGGCCCCGACGCCGGTTGCCGGTCGCCCCCGCCGCCGCCGTTGGCTGCCGGCCGTCCATCCCTGCTGGTCGCCGGTCCACCGCCGTCCGAAAGAAAGAAATTTTGTGTCGTTATCAAATGAATTTCTATTTTTAGAGTAGAAATTTTGTGTCGTTATCAAACGGTTATTTTTACTTAGAAACTGTTCTAGAAATAGAAATAGAAAAATCATTTACGTTCCAGAAACTATTTCTGGAACAGAATGGTTGGCATGCACCACCATAGTTATTGTTTCTTTTTTGCAATTTTAAAAATACTAAAACTAAAAAATTAATTTGGTCACACTGAAGGGCTTTTCAAATATATGTTTACCAAATAGTCTTGCATTTCCCTAAAGCACTTTTCAGTTATAATTTACCAAACAATATGGCATTTCGGAAAACCCCTTTACCTCAAAGGTTTTGCATTCTCCCAATGGCATTTCCCCAAAGCTGAACCAAACGGGCCCAAAATAATGCCTGAAAAGCTCCAAAACAAGACAATGATCACGGCGCAGAAGAGCGAAGTAAAATCGAAACAACGAAATGGGGGCAACCCCGAGACAAGGAAAGAACGAAATTAGCCATGACGATAGGAAGAATTTTTGCGGCGTTGGTTGATTTCGCCTTGTTTTGGTTTGCGTGTCGCTGAAATTCAATGACGGCTTTCCATTGATTGCAGCAGGGTCGCGTTTTTTTTCCCGTTTAAATTGGAAATACATGTATCGATTGTACGAGCTAAGCTTCAAAATTGTTTGCCCTTTAGGCTTTTGATGAAATGATGTTTTTCTGACACTCGTGTACCTTTTAAATAGAATAAGTTCTGTAGAATGTGATGAAGAGAACAGATTTTGATCGAGTGATGGAGTAGGTTTATTCAGGATTTTTGGTGCTAGAAGACATTAAATTGTATGTTGCTTTGATTTTTAAATGCAGCTTATGTTATGGTGTCTGCAGTGGCTTTTAAATCTAGGGAGGACCACAGGAAACAGATTGAATTGGAAGAAGCACGAAAAGCCGGACTCGCTCTAGCTGAGGTTGATGAAGATGGCAAGGAAATTAATCCTCATATTCCACAGTACATGTCGTCTGCGCCATGGTATCTCAATGCCGAGAGACCTGTAAGTTGTACTTCTGTTTCCTCTTGCTTCCTATATATATTCTTATGACACTGTGTATGATAGAAAAGGCTGAATCGACTTATGTTTATTATGTTGTCAGAGCTTGAAACATCAAAGGAAATGGAAATCAGATCCAAATTACACAAAATCTTGGTATGACAGAGGCGCGAAAATTTTTCAGGCTGACAAGACATAGGTGCATGCCGAAGATCAGGTGCATGCCAGAAGTAAGGAAGACTCTCTCTCTCTCTCTCTCTCTCTCTCTCTCTCTCTGTGGGTGCACACCCCCTAGCCAGTCTAGGGGATTCCTTTTGTTCGAGTCCATATGTCCTAAGAGTCACAACCCATGAGCTGTTTCTTTGACTTAACTATAATAATGTTTGAGGAGGTTCATGGGCTGACATTTTTGGGTTCTTTATTCACACTTTGTCTCCTCTTTGGATCTACAAAAAGCAAGCTATAGTTTTTTTCCCGTGTTTTTATGGCTTAACAAAGTGCATATATAGGTTCTTCAGAAACTTATTTTAATTCTCAATTTCCTTCTGTTGTTGGTTTTCAATGGGGAAGAGAATCATGAGGTATTTTGGTCCCTCATGGTGTTTAGTTTAACCTGATCATGGCCTTTACCTTTTTTATATTGTCAACTGTGATTTGCTTGTCTTGTACCCTTATTAGCTGGAAAACGGTGGCTAAATGCAATTGTTTGTTGACTCCTGCAGCTGTGGTGCCATGACTCATGATTTGAAGTCATGCATGGAAAGACCTCGGAAAGTGGGAGCCAAATATACAAACAAACACATTGCACCTCCTGAAAAGGTAGAGACCTTTGAGCTTGACTATGATGGTAAGAGAGACCGGTGGAATGGCTATGACGAGTCAAGCTATACTCTTGTGATTGAGAGATATGAAGCTAGGGATAACGCTCGAAGAAAATATCTTAAGGAACAACAGCTGAAAAAATTAGAGGAGAAGAACAATAACGAAAATGGTGAGGATGGTGATAGCGATGAGGAAGATGATGATGATGACTTAAGAGTGGACGAGGCAAAGGTCGATGAAAGCAAGCAGATGGACTTTGCAAAGGTTGAGAAGCGTGTTCGCACAACAGGTGGTGGAAGTACTGGAACTGTTAGGTAGCTGGATTGGTATGCTTTGATAGTAGCAATCTTTCTTTCTTTCAATGTTTTAGGAACATTAGTAAACAACTAAAACTTCTTAAAGTGTTAGTATTTATGTGACTATTTGAAGATTTACGAAGTATACATGAATGAGTCCCCCCCCATTATTCATATTCTGGACAATACCTAAGTTGATTTATTTGTTAGGAACCTTCATATTCGGGAGGATACGGCAAAGTACCTTTTGAATCTAGATGCGTGAGGATCCTAAAACTCGGTCCATGCTTGAGGATCCCCTTCCAGATGCTGATCCAAATGAGAAGTTCTATGGGGTAAGTTCTTTGAAGTTTTTTGGAAGTAACTCTAGCTCATTTCCTTATTTTTGAGGCATAAATATTTTACTAATCAATCAATTCTTACTTTCAGGGTGATAACCAATACAGGAATAGCGGTCAAGCTCTTGAATTTAAGCAGCTTAATATACATGCTTGGGAAGCATTTGAGAAAGGGCAAGACATCCACATGCAATCAGCGCCATCTCAAGCTGAGTTGCTTTACAAGAACTATAAAGTTAATAAGGAAAAATTGAAGTATCAAACAAAGGATACCATCCTAGAGAGGTATGACAATGCAACTGCAGAGGAAGAGCTTCCAAGAGAGCTGCTCTTGGGACAGAGTGAGAGAGAAGTGGAATATGATCGTGCTGGTAGGATCATTAAGGGGCAGGTGGGGTTTCTTGTTAAGGTTTTCTTAGTGGTCAAATTCAATCGTGAAAGAGGCTAAAACTTTCCATCTAAATTGGCTATGTCATTTTTCTTTCTCCTTGACAATATCGGGGTTGCTTTTCCTGAATCATAAGGATATAACCGATATATGCGACAGTATTGAGGTACTTAATCAGCTTCTTTTGCTATTTCAGGAGTCAGCACTGTCCAGAAGCAAGTATGAGGAAGATGTTTTTATTAATAACCACACTTGTGTTTGGGGTTCATGGTGGAAGGATCATCAATGGGGCTACAAGTGCTGCAAACGGACTATCAGAAATAGCTACTGTACGGGTGTTGTTGGAATTGAAACCGCCGAGGTAGTAAATGAACTAATGAAATCAAATATTGCTCGAAAAGGGGCCACAGAAGGTCAGTCCACTTTTTCACCCGAATTTTTCTTGTGACATCCAGATTTCGGGTTCTGATTTCGATTAGATAAATTGGGCATTTCATCGACGCGATTACAATGTTTTTCTCTGAGTTGGTCACTCACGAGATAACTAGACTAGCTGGGTGAGTTATTAAGGACTTTAAAGCAAATAGACTTGAGAATTCGACCATGAATCGACTTCTCGACCATGCTCATCTTTACAGATCATTGCGGCACAGTATAAAATTCACTTGAAATTAGAGATAGGTCGATTTGACTGAGATAAATGACCGATCGTGGGTGACTCCACTAAATTGGAAAACTCTCGTCGACCGGCACTAATTTGATTTTATTGTCGTTTTGGTACCCTATGTCTGTATTTAAATCCTCGAGATTTTCACGACAATCGAGAGTCGCCAATGTGTCGAGTGGGTTCATCGTGGCTCGAAGAAAATTAACCACGGGTCATTTGTCCTAAAAAGTTCTGAAAACTACCCGGTAGCCTAGGTCACACTAAAAGCGCGTTGGAGTGAAATTAACCGTCAATCTAAGTCTGATTTTAGAAATTGAAGAGTCTGTCATGTCACAGGTCATTTTAGGAGCGTCGGCTCAGTCTCATAAGATTTTTCTGACAACCGAGACTTTTTGGGAAAAAGTTGAGTTAGAGCCGTTTTCGATCAAAATTTGTAGAGGACCGTTTTTATTGTGAAATTGGGATGCGAGTGGGCTACATTGGTAAGGAAAAATACCAATTTGATTGATGAGGTGTTGAATGAATTTATGGGGGTCAATTTGATTTGAATCAAGAGGGATTAAAGTCCAATTGGGAAGAAAACCTAGCAAAATTCCGATGCCTAATGGACCATGCATTTTGAACTATCTAAGGGCTTCTAGAAGGGGGCATAATTGTCTAAAAAGGGTGGGTGGTGGACAGCCCACAATGGTGGCCCATGAGAGAGAATGTGAGAATCGGTTCTTCCTCCCTTCTCTCTCCCATCGCCATCTCTCTCTTCGAGCTTCCCCTTCCCTTCGATTTCTTCTTGAGTAGCAACCGAAGACCAGCGAAAAACCTAGCAAGCCGAAGCAGCAGGTTCCCTCGCCGTTGCAGTAAACTGCCGAAGCTGGAGTCGCCGCTACTGCACGTCGTTGCAACCACGTCGGAGTCGCGTCATCTCCGCCTGCGTTGGCCGTGCGACCGCCTTCTTTTTCCCCCTCCGTCTGCTGCTCAAGATCCCAAATCTGGTAGGACGCCGGGCAGAAGTAGCTGCCGATGTCACCGGGAGCCGCCACACGCCGCCTCGCCGCCATTCGCCTCACGCTCGCCCGTCGTGCGCCGTCTGTCCCTGTTCGAACGAGCTGCTGTCCAGCCCCTGTTCCGCCTCGGTTTAGTCCCATTCGGCCACCTCAGGCCGCCGCCCGACCACCTCCGGCCACCGTCGACCTTGCCGGAGCTCTGCTTTGCCCTCCACTACCCTTGGCCGCCTCAACCGACGCCGGAACCACCTCAACCAGCAGCGCACAAAGAAGGCAGAAAATGGGTATGACAGTGGGGTTTTGGCCCGTTTGGTCGTCTTCCCGAGCCCGGATGCTCGACCCGCTTTGAGGAAAGTCAATCCTCGCATCGATGCCGTCGTTTTGAGTGAGTTTTACTCACTAATGCCTTCTTAGTTTGCTAATTATACTTAAAGGTTGATTAGTGTTAGTTAAGTGTAATTAGGTGGTTAGATTAGAATTGATTAGCGATTATTAATTAATTGCATTGCATATTAGTTGTTTGGTTAGTGTACTTAGATAGTGAATTGCCTATAGTATTTATTGGATGCTTCGTGGGATTTTTCCCGACCCTTATTGGGTGTTAATTAGGCAATTCGGGCGTAAATGGAATTTTTAGGAATTAAATATTAATTTTCGAAATTAATTATTTAATTATTTATTCTCCGGAAATTCAACCGGGATGGCTAGCGACCAAGATTTTATGCTGATGATCGTGGCGCAGTCCGTTTATTTAATTGAGCTTTATATGGTGCTAAATTGAATTTCTTGTATTTAAATATTAATTTTCGAAATTAATTGTTTAATTATTTATTTTCTGGAAATTCAACTGGGATGGCTAGTGATCGGAACTTTGTGCTAATTGTTGTGGTACAGTCCGTTTATTTAATTGAGTTCTACGTTGTACTGAATTAATTCAATTGTGGATTTTTAGGGATTATTCCTAAATCGAATTAATTTGAGTAATTGATTGGTGAATAATTGAGTATCGGTTGCCAGTGATAAAGGTATTGTGATAGACTACCGATCATACTGGAAATTGTGGAAATGAAAGTGAGTGTGTAAGATGTATGCTGACCCGATGCCTAGACATGTCATCTAGGAATTTGGTCATGTGTATAGTGGATTCAAGATAGGTTATATATCACCTTGGAGAAGGCACGTGCGCTTGGTGAGTTGGCCTATCACCTAGGAGAATGCACGTGAGTTCGGTGATTAAGTGTGGCATCTTGAAAGAGACACGTGGGCTCGGTAATTTGATGCATTACCTCGGAGAATGCACATGGTCTCAATGAGTACATTTGGCATCTTGAAGAGACACGTGGGCTCGGTGACTTAATGCATCACCTTGGAGAATGCACGTGGGCTCGCTGATTCAGAATGACATTTTAAAGGGCACGTGGGCTCGGTGACTTGATGCATCGCCTTGGAGAATGCATGTGAGCCCAGTGAGTTAAGCATGGCATTTTGGAAGAGACACATGGCTCGGTGATCAGTTCCATCACCTCGGAGAATGCACGTGGCTCGGTGATTGGTTTTATCAGTTAAGACTGTATAGCAATGACTAGAATGACCTAGAGTGGGTCCGGCTGGCATGAAATCGACTAGGTCGATTGATCATTCTTTTGACTTGATGTTGTGAATAAATTGATTGAATTGATATGACCTCAAAGTGGTCTTGTTGGCGTGTAATCGACTAGGTCGATTTGATCGATGCTTCGATCAGTGATGTGATTGCTTGGATGCTTATTTGATATGTGCTAATATGCAGGTGGAATCTGAGGCCAAGGTAAGTCCTCTGACTCATGTTGTGCATAGGTAGCCCTAAGGTGTATTACTTTACTAATTGGATCTTAATGGGTAGAACTTGCTGAGACGTAGTCTCATCCCGGTTTGGGGAAAACATTTTAGGACCCTGATGAAGAACCTAAGGAGAAAGAACTCGAAGAGGAGTATCTGAAGGAGAACCCCGAGGATGATCCAGAGTAGGATCCTGATGACTGTTGCAGTAGAATCTAACTGAGTAGAAACTAACATTTTTAGCATGGTTTGTATATGTACATGTATGACTGAGTCATTATAGATGTACATAAGGGTGCTGGTTTTCAGGTTCAATTTTCTAGTCCTACTTATATATCCCATTACTTTATTGTCTGGGGATTTTTATAACTGCTTCCGCATGTGCTATTAAAAAAGAAACGGTCGACGATACGTAGTCCTGGGATATCACATTTTAAAATCGACCAAAGTTTGAAGGATGGTCACGTGACCAGGGTCGGGGCGTGACATTTCTGCCTTTAGAGGATCATTTGCTGGAAAAAAGTTTATGTCCTCAGTTTTACAGTTCTCAGTCAGCTTTGTTGATTGTTTTGATCAAAAAATTATCAGATGCTTCTTGGTCGCTTGATTTGTTTTTATCATGGTCATTGTAATATCCTTTTTTAAAGTGGAATTTTGATACTATAACCACTTTGCTGATTTTTGCTCTGGCACCGGTTAAATGTGGAAACAGATGTAGCTGCCCCAGTGGAGGAGAAGAGGCTGGCTACCTGGGGAACTGATGTCCCTGATGATTTGGAGTTGGACCAGAAACTTCTTGTTGAAGCACTTAAGAAGGTAACTGGATTATTTTCAGTTCTCTGTCTGTTCTTTATTTTCTCCTTTCCAACCTATTCCCTTTGATAATTAAAGAAAGAAGTGGGAATTCATATAGATCATCAACAAATACAATGTTGGAGTCTGGCTACCATTGAAAGTCGACAATGAAATTGAGGGTAGCTAGTCATTGTTGCTCAGAATAAATTTAGTTTTTAGTTTAGTAGTGTATAACGTACTGTAGAGGGGAGGCTCAATATAATAATAGGGGAAAGGTGACAGAACGTATGGTAAACGCATCTAATTTGGGAAGCAGTGGGAAGGCGATGGTTCAGTCATGGACAGTCCTTGTTTAATTCTGCTAATTCTTGTTTGATTCACTTTTACAGGAGGATATAAGAAAGCGAGAAGAGAAAGATGAAAGGAAGCGCAAGTACAATGTCAGATGGGAGGATGAGGTATTCCTTTCTCTCTATTTTGGAGTACCACTGAAGAACTGGAATTCCACTCTAATTTTTTGTGGTTTATGTGTTGATACAATTACTTATTACCTGCAGGTTATGCTGAGGAGATGGAGGCGTATCGGATGAAGAAGATACACCATGATGATCCAATGAAAGCCTTTCTCAGCTAGGTAGATAGATAGAATGTAATGGTCAGCTGGTCTACTCGGAACACATACACTATCGATGTTATGTGATCATTTGTGGTGCCTCAAAATAACCATATGCTAGTGTGTTCCCCTAGTATTCTGTATTGAATCTAGCATCGTGGCATCTGTTGGGAGTTCTGTTTGCAATTGTTTCTGCTCCAGGATGAATACAAAGCTGAATATTGGGGAATTCTTATGCTTTTTGGTTGTTTAGTTTATTTATTGATATAATGAAGGTGATGTATTCAATAAAGTCTTGTTTAGTTGCACTTCCTTTGTTTTCCTGTGTTTAGATGGCGCCTCATTTCACCTCCTTTGATTTGTCTGCGACTTGTGGTGATATTTTGCCGAACCTGATGAGGGATATGTCCAGTTCATAGTGTTAAGAGAGACTCATTTTTCCTGAACACTTACTACTCTCTCCGCCTCTATATCGACTAACGTACATCCATTCCTTCATTGGTTGCATATCCTGTTATTCAGGAGTCCCTCGTGACTTCGAACATAATAGTGGTCATGTTTGGAGTAAAAGGAAAAAGGCAATGCTTTTCTAAGTCCGTGCCCCGTTTCATTTGGATGTTGTCTCCCATTATTGAGCCTGATGGATATGGCGCGGGCTAGGGATGTCTAACAGTCCGGTTCAAGTTGAGTTTTCATGTGACCCGAGCCAAATTGAAAGGGTTTGTGTGCTTATTTTGACGCAAACGCGACCAGAATCGCATCCGTCTCGAATTGAAAACACAGGTCAGGGTGGGCCGAATCGATTTGGGCTTTCAAGTTTTTTTTAGCCCAACCAGAAGACCCCGCAACAGTGAATCACCATCGCCTACGAATGACAAATCACTGGTGCTCTCCAGCATAAACCCTTGCTTCCCCATTCTTCCCCGAGATTTCATCCATGGTGGACGCCAGCAACACCCCCCACAACTATCGCCAGGTCCAATGCCTGGAAAGACAACCAGCCCCTTCTCCTCAGCTGCTATGAAGTTGGCAAGCTCCTCGACCGTGGCACCTTTGCCAAGGTCCACCATGACCGCAACGTCAAGTCCAGCGAGGGCGTTGCCATCAAGATCTTTGACAAGGAGAAGATCTTGAAGGGCGGCCTCATCGCCTACATGAAGCACGAGTTCTCAATCCTCCGCTGCAGACGCCACCCCAACATCCTCCAGCACCCAACATCATCTAGCTCTTCGACCTGAAAGCGCAACTCCATTCTAATCGTCACGGCCCTCGTCTTCTAAGGTTTGTGGAAGGAGTCGAATTGTTCGGGGTGAGAGAAGAGTATCGCAAATTAATATTTTAGTTTCAACTCAGTCTTGATAAAGTAATTGTGTTTCACCTCGCCTCAGCTTATCACCAGAACCGAACCGAAACTATTACAATACATATTTTTTAATCTTTCAATTGAATCATAATGAGACCCAAACCAAAAATATCCGAAAATTTTGGGTTGGGCCAGGCCGGGCCTTTTTGACCTCTAAAACAGACAGCTTGTGTACTCCCGGAACTCATATATCCAAGTCCAATTCAATGGGAAGTGTTCGTCCTAGCTTTCACTTTCCTCGCAGCTGTTGTTTCGATCAGAAGTTTCTGAACAGTCTGAGGATATTGTTCCTGGACATCACTCGAATTGAGGAACGGATGCCTGCTATTTTCACGAGCTAATTCATGCCAAATTCAGGCCATGCTTGATTTTGTGGTGTATTGGAAATCCAGGCTCTATTATGCAAAGTATGTACAAACAGAAGGCTGAGCTTGACGACAGTAATCACAAATCCAAAAGGGGAGGAAAAAAAATAGAAGAAAAAGGAGAAAATATATGAAGTTATCAACTACAAACTCCGTGCCACCCTCTCTGACGCTCCATTTCAGCTCGGAACCTGGATATGAACTCCTCGGCTCTCTCATCAATCCTGTGAGTCAGCGGAGACGCCAGGCCTACCAACTCCCACATGTCGTCCGCTTCACATGTCTTTGCACCACTTTCACTGCGATCCTCGTCATTCGCTACTAGTGATATAGGTGGAGACCTAACAAGCGAAACTCGGTAGCCTTTGTCACCAAGCATTAAGCATGCTTATGATTAGATATTGAGGGTGTGTTTGTTTCGCGGAATACAATTTTGGGGAAAACATTTTCCTCATTTTCTAGCGTTTGGTTTGCTCAGGAAAATGAGTCAACAAAAAACGGTTTCCTAGTCAACAGAAAACGTTTTCCTTACCAACGCTTAGATTTGATGCTTGGTTTACAAACAATTATTCTTATAAAAATATATTTTCAAAAAAATTGAAATTTGAATTTTTTTTATTTTTTAAATTAAAATTTGGAAAACATTTTAAAATAAAAATAGAAAAAAAAATCGACTTTCCTTCTTTTTTTTCTTCATTTTTCTTTTTGCTTCTTCTCCACCCGTCACCGGCCACAAGGATGGCCAGTGAGTTCTAGCCTCACCATATCGGGCGATCTCATGGCCTTCAACAACAAAGCTTGAGCTTGCCCGAGGTTGATGAGCCTCAAGCCTCGCCAGATCAGGTGAGCTCGTGGCCTCCATCCAATTAGGCTCAAGCCTTGCCAGATTGGGCGAGCTCGTAGCCTTTAGCGGCCAGCTGATGAGCTCATCACCTACGACAATAGCTGGAGCTCACCCTCTGTAAGCCAACCAGGAACGAACTACCAGATGAAGCAAAAGGGATGGCGTGAGGAAGCTAAGGAGTGAAGGATAAGAAGAAGGAAAAAAAAAAAAAAAAAAAAAGGAAAAAAAAGAAAGAAAATAAAAATAAATAAATAAACAATATTAAAATTTCGAATTTTTTTAAATTAAAAATTTATTTTTTTTCCTACGATGTGCGAAATTATTTTTTAATGGGATCCAAACGGTAGAAAGCATTTTCAATTATACATCATCAAACAAAGGAAAACAAACCATATTCTTGGAAAATGCTTTCCTAAAAAGCATTTTCTTTTATCATTGAGTTTTTCGTGAAACAAACACACTCTGAGTATAAGATTAGTTAATGGAATTAACCATTGACATGTAATTTGATGAATTGATGAATTATTGATGCCTGTTTTGATATTATTGTTGAAATGGGTAACTCTGCTATGAATATAATTACGTTAAAGTAATATATAACAAATTTTAATCTTGTAAGTTTGTCATATTCTAGATTTAGCATAAATGAGTTATGTTTTTGTGTTATAAATGTGTAGTGGATACTCAATATGCTTAACAAAGTTATATTACTCACTAGACTATGGTTCCTCGATTCATTCGTCTTAAATGTTTTCATGTTTCTCAATTAGTAGCAAATAGAATAAGAGCGTTCGTGTTGTCGCCAAAGTTTTTTTTATGAAGGGATAATTTTGTATGAAATTAGTTAGTTGCATAATTTTTATCTTGAACATTTGTGTTACTAATTGAAACTCAATTAATTTATGTTATCTTCATTTTGGAAAGATAAAAATATAACAACAAATAAATAAATAGTACGATTATCCACCTGATGTGTATGTTACAAGAAACCATTTTTTTGGCTTCCTTGATTAGTCAGGTTTGAACTTTTGGTTACTTGCCAACTGAATTACTCATCCTGATCTTCACAAAATTCTAAATAAGTTTCTCCATTTGAAACTCGAAACTCAATTATACTTCCAGGTTATAACAATGTAATGTAAATTATATATTTCTTTTTACGACACTTTTGCACTTGGAACGACATGAAATAATCTTACGGAATGAGAAGATTTTTTATTTATTTATTTAATTAGGCCATACAGCTATAAAATTGCAGGATTTTGACAGGTTGGAAATCCTGTTTAATTTTCCAACCGCCTCAAAGTCCCAATAGATTTGACGGTTAGGACTTGTCTCGCGTCCTCAGGCACTCACTCACTCATCTGACAGAATCGCACGGCCATTCAATGAATCTGCCACACCAACATTAATGCTAGACGAGAAAGCTCAGCTGAATTGGTCGGCCTTAAGTTCCTAGTTCTCGGAGATGTCAAGACTCAATGCAAAGGAAAAGAGGTTTAGGTGAGATCGTGATTCTCGATTCAATCGGGTTTATCCTCGTCCCCATCTGATGCGACGATTCAACCTGGGCAGCTACTTCATCGGCGTCACTGTTGCCTTTGATTCCGAATGCGACCATCCGCATTCCATATGTTGGCCATTGAGAAGCTTTCTGATGAGACAAATTACTCAGATGTTGGGCGGTCCCATGGGGAGAGTCCATTTTGGCTTGTGTTTATCATCGAGTTGTTGCTAACCATCCAACTAAGCACTAGGTGATGGAAAGCGGTCATCTTTTGATGGGTCGATCTTCTGAATGTATAATTTATTACGACAAATAGTATGACGACGACGTGACCGATTGATCATGGATGTAAATGCTCTTGACCTAGCAATTGATACAAAATGGTGGTGCTACTGCCCAAGGACATTTTTGAAGAAGAATTGGTTTGATGAATTCGAACCCACCATTCAATAAGAAACGCCTTGTCACTATTCCAATGGGATCTAAACTTGTGAAGGACCTGCCATATGTTTGATGAAATTTCTGAAACATTTCTTTGAAGAAAAACCGGTCTGATGAAATTCCTCGAGGAATTGTTCATCACAAGATTGGTAGCCCTCTCATCACAATAAAAAGATCTCGGCTTAGCTTAGAAAGATTTTTAGATATTCATGCGTAGACACACTTTTATAGAAACTACAATAAAAGTATATTTAATACGATGCATTACGACATTGGATGAGTCTTTTGAAAGATCATATCCTCTAGTGTGTGGCCTATTGTTTGCATGTATTTCATAGGCTCGTGCTATTTTATACTCTAAATGGCTGTGACATGCTGACTTATTAAGTTGGTGAAAACAATCTCAAAAGAACTAATTAATTGAAATTACCAAAGGAAATGGCGAAAGTTGATGTCCATTGAAAATGAAAAAGCTACAAATCACCATAGAAATATAAGACTCCATATTAATCAAATGAATTATGTTTTATCCACCAACTTTGATTCGTCCTTTTACAAACTTTTATCTCCCCTCTTCTACTCACTAATGTGCTCGGGCTAATTTCTTTATAGGAGCTCTGGAAATGAGTATAAACTTTGTTGGTAATCTTTGTTAATTTGCATATGTTAAGTGTAAAGTAAAATCATAAATATTTCACAACTTTCACCAAGGAATGCCGCTGAAAAGAAAAGGTTGAACTAAAGAATTGATAATTACAAGGAGTTATTAAGAATAAAACTTTAAAGAGACATTCAGAGTAAATATACTTTATGGGCGCTCTTTTATATAGAATTTGATCATTGAATTTATTAATATACTCAAATCTTAGAAAGTTCTCACACAAAAGTAACGAACATGTAAATTTCTTTGATTTAAACACAAAAGAAGAAGAAACAACAATTTAGAAAAGATTGATAAAAATCATTAGATTGATTGATCTACATGAAGACTCCATGTGTCTTGCGGAAAATAAATAATTTAGAAATATTTTTCTAAAAATGATTGCTTGTATCGCTTGCAAAAATGAATGAATGAAAAATATTCTTATTGTTTATGAAAATATGTAAACATAAATTATTATTGACAATAAAAATATTTTTTATTGACTAATTATGATAAGAGATACAAGTGATCAATTTCAAAAAAGTGATTACAAAATTATTCATTTTCCACGAAATAAACCGAGTCCAAATGTGTACTTTTTTTATTTTCTCTTTTTTCAATCTTAGCATTAATAAGGTCCCATGAAGGTTAGATTTCTAAAGTTATTTTAGTGGTGAAAATAGCGGGAGCCCTTCCGTATACAATCTAATGAATCCATGATGATGGAAACACTCCATTTAACTTGAGAATGCATTAACTTTATTGGAAATGAGTATAAACTTGTTGTTAATCTTTGTTAATTTATGTATGTTAAGTATAATAAATTATAATCATAAAAAAATTTATAACTTTAACCAAAGAATGCCATTGGAAAAAAAAAATGCTTGAACTAAAGAATTGATTATCACAAGGAGTTATTAAAAATAAAAGTTTACAAAGACAATCATAATAAATATACTTTTTGGCGCTCTTTTAAATTGAATTCGATCATTAAATTGACGAATATGCTCGAATCTTAGATAATTCTCGTACAACAGTAACCAACATGTAAATTTCTTTGATTTAAACACAAAAGGAGAAAAAAAAACGATTTAGGAAAGGTTGATGAAAATCATTAGATCGATTGATTTACACTAAGGTTTCATTTGTTTCGCAAAAAATAAATCATTTGAAATAAATTTTCCAAAAAATGGTCGTTTGTTTACCTTACAAAAATGAATGCATGAAAATCTTTTTATCGTTCATGAAAATATTTAATCATAAACTATTGTTGATAATTAAAACATATCCTATTAATTAATAATTGCAAGGAATTTAAGCGATCAATTTCAGAAAAACATTGTCAAAATCGTTCTTTTTTTGAAAAATAAATGGAGCCTAAATATGTACTTTAATTTTATTTTATTTTCAATCTTGCCATTAATGAGGTCCTAGTGAGGGCCACTTTGATACATTTAAATTTTAGATTACTAACATTATTTTAAAGGTAAAATAGCGTGAGCCCCTCCGTATACAATCCACGATAATGGAAACACTCCATTTAACTTTAGATTGCAATGGAATTAACATACAGTTTATCTACCTGCCTCCCTTTGTCTTAAATTATAGGGGTTTAGCAGTGATTTCTCTACCTGTTTCCGGGGTCGGACATTTATTCCACCACCGCATAGGCACGATCAGGTCAACAGGTCCGGTAAGAAAGGGTCATGAAGTTTCCACTGACTTTAATGTTTCTGCCATCCGTGGCACCGACACCATCCTTATCAGTAGAAGGAATGGCGATGTTTTGCTGTGTTTACGAGGCATGGACAATGTATCTCAGTCGATAATCTTGGTCCTGATAAGGCAAAACAAAATGGAATTTTTGCTTGGCCCCTCAGTTTTGAAAGTTGCTGTAAAAACACGCTCACCTTGCATTTATACGATGCTTGTGAGCAGTGCGGGCCGGTGCTGCTGCAAATTTATGATGTTGATGTGATAGGCAGATGAATGGCAATTGAGCTAAGTTAAAGCCCTCATACATAGATCAGAGCAGGAGGAGTAGTATATATAGACATCTTGGCAAGTCTCTAAAAGAGCGGCTTCGTGTATTCCCACATATTCCTCTCTCATTAGAACGTTCAGAAATGGGTGGCCCTTTAACTCTTGATGCAGAGGTTGAGGTTAAGTCTCCTGCAGACAAGTTCTGGGTGAGCATGAGAGACTCCACCAAACTGTTCCGACTCCACCAAACTGTTCCCAAAGATCTTCCCTGAACAGTACAAGAATATTGAAGTCCTTGAAGGAGATGGGAAGGCTCCTGGCTCAATTCGCCTCTTAACATATGGTGAAGGTAATATGATGGTGATCATAGTGAAGTATCTTCGTTGCTTTTTTCTTTTTTTTTTAAATTAAATAGATGGCAAAGCGCACTTACTGCGAAAATCTTTAGCAGTTGAACCTGATCCGACAAACATATCACCTTTTAAATGGGGGACTTCGCTCTTTAAATGTACCTTTAATCTAAAAAAACTTGAAACTGCAGATCCCATGAGCATGATCAGGTGAATTTTTCAATGAAGATGGAACTGATGAGTAATAGCAATTATTCTCAGACATCTTGGATATGAGGTTGCAAAAGGAAGGCATGCAGTGCTTGTCTATATAATAAGGGATTCTCCTCTATAGATTAGATTTGAACTTTTGTTGTCCATTGGTTTGTGTTGCTTCCTGTGACTTTGGACTGCAATTTTGTAAGAATGAAAAGTAAACAACAAGACGTTATATGACTCAGCTAGGGGTGAGCACGGTTCCCGGGTAGAACCGGAAACCGGAGAACCGGATCCGGTTCGGTTCCCGGTACTAAAGAGACCGGTTCCGGTTCCCGGTTCCCTTTTTCTGGGAACCGGCGTTCCCAGTTCCTGTTCCGGGAACCGGAACCGGTTAGATATTTGAAAAAAAAAAAAAACTCCTAGAGCACTCACGTGATTTCCCCCTTCCCCTTTCTTTTTCCCTCTTTTTCTTTGAGAATGTTTAGAGGGGTACCATGTTTCTATTCCCACCAAAACCCTTTTGTTGCCCCTTTCTTTTGTTTTCTTTTTAGCATAATCATTGTACTGAAAGTGCAGTTTCCAAAGGGATATCATGTTACGTAACAAAAACATCATTAATGATTAGTGACTCCAGTTTTTTTGGATTTGCATATTTGACATATTAATTTACTAGATTCACAACCATTCACATAATTCTATTTTATACTATCAACCTCAGAAGTAAGATGGCATCACTGGCCGTTCGTTGCATCACTTACTTAGTAGGTCTTCTATGTCTATAAAATAAAAATATGAGCAAAATACAAGCTCCACTATTATGTTAATGTGTTCATGCTTTCATATGTAAGGGGTCAAAGTTGAAAGAAGAGCAAAAGACGGGGTCACAAATGTAAATTATACGGAAAAGGAGAAGAAAACGGCAGCTAGCTAAATGCACTAAGGTCCAGGTGGAATTAACAAGATAAATCCATACAAAAAAAAAAAAAAGTTAAAGAACTGGCGCTTTCCATTTCGATCGCCATTTTTTACCAATGTATCCTGTGTGTGGCGACAGATTCAAATGATGTCCACCGACCAGTGCCACCTTGACTCCATGGACTCCCGTCAACTCCAATCTCTCTCTCTCTCTCTCTCTCACTCTTTGCGAGCATCCACTGAGGAAGAAGCTACGCCGATCCGTCCGCTGCCTGCTCAAGAAAAATTTCTGTTCATCCATGTATTATTATGGAATCAAGATAACAAGGTTAACCATCCTGGTCCCGGTGTGATGTCAACTGATTTCTTTTGCAATTTTCTGTTTTCAGCTTCCACAGTAGAGCTCAACAGCCTCAATGTGGTCCGCTGCTTCAGTGACTCCCCCAGAAAGAAAACCCAATATTGAACTTTGCCTCACAGCTCCTCTATTTTATAGGCTTTCTTCTTATATTTTTTTATTCCCCAGTTCAAAGCGTTCATAGTGATTGAATTGTAATCTGGTAGTTTTAATCTGAATGTGCAAAACTTTACTTGTCGTCCTTAGCCAAGCTCAGGATTTGTTTTCTGGGTGTCATCTGTTTCCTCTTATTAAATTGTCTTTTTTTGATCGGATCCATCTATACTGGTCCTTCTATGGAGTTGATGTCTTTCTCGGCAATCATCAGAAACCTATGTTTCTGCGTTTTCCTATTCTCCGGAACTTGCTTTTCTGGTTCTCCACTTGTTGGCCAGATTCGGCCTGGATTCCAAGCTTCTCAGATGGAGTGGGTGGATCACAATGGGAGATTCTTGCTATCTAACAATTCGGCATTTTCTTTGGGATTTTACACCGGCGTTGATGTCACGACCTTTGTGTTGAACATCATTCATACCAACAGTTCCCAAGCCATTCGGACTGCTGACAGAAGACGATTAGTCAGCCGTTCTGATAAGTTTGTGTTTGAGGACAACGGTAATGTCTACTTGAAGAAGGGGAATGACACCACCTGGTCGACTTATACAGCCGGAGAAAAGGTCACTGCCATGCAATTGCTGGATTCTGGTAACTTGGTGTTGCTTGGGCAGAATGAGGCGATTATTTGGCAGAGTTTTGGCTATCCTACCGATACTCTTGTGAGTGGTCAGGAATTTAAAGAAGGGATGAGGCTCAAAAGTTTCCCAAACAGTAACAACATGTTGGTGTATCTGGAAATTTCGTTGAGCGATCTGATCTTGTCTGCCGGATATCAAAATCCACAAATTTTTTGGTCAATAAAAGGTGACAGACGTAGATCAAATGCTAGCAATCGCACCATTGGCAATGTTTACTCTGTGGTTTTGGTCTCGAACTCATGGAACTTCTATGATCGAAATGAGGCCTTACTTTGGCAGTTTGTCTTCTCCAACAACTCCGATCCAAATGCCCTGTGGGCTGCAAATTTGGGACCCAATGGTATGATCACGTTCGTTAATCTTCAACAGGGGAAGTGGAGAACTGCGGAAGCTACTCGTATACCTGAGAATTCATGCAGTGTCCCAGAATATTGTAAGCCCTACGAGATTTGTTACTTTGAGAGCCGGTGTCAATGCCCTCCCGCTCTCAATGGCAACTGTGGACCTCAACCTCTATCATCATGTTCCTTGTCTGACAGTTCGGTGGATTTTGCATAAATTGGAGAGAAGCTCGATTATTTTGCACTTGGGTTTGATACTCCCTCCCTAACGTCCACCGTGAGTGCTTGTAAAGAAGCCTGCCGAGATAAATGCTCTTGTACCGTGCTACGATTTAATAGCAGTTCTGGTGATTGCTTCTTGTTTGACCTGATAGGAAATTTTCAAAGATCTGATCCAGGTTTGAATGGTTATGTTTCGTACATGAAGGTTTCGAGCACCTCTGGGCCAATAGGCAGCAAGAATAAAAAGAAGCAAGCAATTTTGATTGCAGTCATCGTTGTTGCAACTGTTGTGCTCATTGCCGGTCTAGCTTTTGTTGCATTCTGGTATAACCAGAAAAAGAATTCGTTAGTTGACCATCCTCAAGAGACTCTAGAAGAAGATAATTTTTTGGACAGTCTTTCAACTACGCCTATCCGCTTTCAGTTATGATGATCTGAACAGAGCTACGGAAAACTTCTCTTCAAAGATTGGCAAAGGAGGATACGGATCTGTTGGATGTTTTTGCGGAAGCGTGTGTGTGCAAGTGTGTATGTGTGAATAAAAGTGGACTATAATGCAAGAGAGAATGGGTAAAAAAAAGCTTTTATTATGAAAGTTTTTATTACAAAAGAAGAGTGTGGGTAGTTTTTTTTGGCTACATGAAACACACACCTCAACTCCTATTTATAGGCGTGAATCACAGCCATCCTTCACCGACATTGAGTACAAAATTAATATAAAATTACAGCTGGCTTCTTGTCTTCTGTTTGTTGCGACTTCTTCCGCATCTTCTGGTGGCTTCTCAATTATTCTTCATTTTTCTATTCTTTAGGCTACCCACGTACTCTAGATCATTCTTTCTTCATGGTCAAGCAGCCATTGTTGACTTTCATTCAAGATTTCCCATGCACAAATTTCCCATGTACGAGACTTCCTAGTTCGTTCTCCTTCAGCCGCTATTCTTGACTTTTCTTTTGCTTTTTGCTGCCCACGTGATCTTGCTACCAGAAAGTTCTTCAACATTTGAGAGTCTTCTTACATTTTCTTGCGTGTATGTGTACTTATTTATTGCCGCCAACTTTTTTTTTCTCCATTAAGCATGAATAGTCTAAAGCTTTCAAAAATAATACACTTTTTAACACTCCTCCTTGATCCATTTTTATGATATTCCGAGCATCCTTCTCAATGTCTCAAATTTTACTGTTGGTAATACTTTAGTGAATATGTCCGCAATTTGATCTTCAGTCTTACAATATTTCAGCTCAATTTGTCTTTTGTTTTGTACTTTACGAATGAAGTGATATTTTATATCAATATGTTTCGTTCTTCCATGAAAGACTAGATTTTTTTTATATTGCAATCGCAGACTTATTGTCACAAAATATTGGTGTTGATTCCATTTGTGGTTCTCCAATGTCTTCTAGAATTTTCGAAGCCATATTGTTTGACTGGCGGTCATTGCAGCTGCGATGTATTCAGCTTCTGCAGTAGACTGTGCCACTGAGTCTTGTTTTTTGGATGCTCATGAGAATATTCCAGAACCTAGTGTAAAGGCATAGCCAGTAGTACTTCTCCTATCATCAGTTGAACCAGCCCAGTCGCTATCAGTGTAGCCAATGAGCTTAGCATTTGTACTTGGCTGATACCAAATGCCGTAATCTATAGTTCCTGGTAAATATCTGAGAATTCTCTTAGCGGCTCCAAAATGAATTCGGCTTGGACTCTGCATAAACCGTGATAGTAGACTTGTCGCATACATAATATCTGGTCGTGTAGCAGTAAGATATAGTAGACTCCCAATTAGGCTTCTATAGAGTGAAGCGTCTGCTTTCTCAGCTCCATCCTTTTTCAATAGTTTCTCATTCATCACAAGTGGTGTTGCCACTGTTTTGCAATTACTCATCTTGAATTTTTCAAAGAGCTTTTCTGCATATTTCTTTTGTGAGATGAAAATTCCTTCATTTTGATTGACTTCAATACCAAGGAAATAGTTCATCAAGCCCAAGTCCGTCATCTCGAATGTCTTCATCATTTCTTCTTTAAATTCTCGGATCATTGTCTGATTGTTTCTTGTATATATGAGATCATCTACATATAAAGAGACAATGAGAGTATCCAACTTACCTTGGGTCTTGATGTAGAGTGTCGGTTCACTCATACTCCTCCTGAATCCTTGCTTGATGAAGTACTCATCAATTCTACTATGCCACGCACGTGGTGCTTGTTTTAACCCATATAGGGCTTTTTTGAGTTTGAGAACTTTTTCTTCTTGGCCTGTGAGGATAAAGCCTTTTGGTTGAGCTACATAAATTTCTTCTTGAAGATATCCATTTAGGAATGCTGATTTTACATCTAGTTGATGGATCTTCCATTCTTTTTATGCTGTTAGAGCTATGAGTGTTCGAATAGTATCAAGGCGAGCGACATGAGCAAAAGTTTCAGTATAGTCGATACCTGGTTGTTGCAAGTATCCTTTCGCCACAAGCCTTGCTTTATGCTTATGGATTGATCCATCCGCGTTGAGCTTCGTCTTGTAGACCCACTTGACACCAATGATCTCTTTGTCTTTGGGTCGATCGACAAGCTCCCAAGTTTCATTTTTCTCGATCATCTTGATCTCTTCCTCCATGGCTTTTATCCAGACTTCATCTTTGGATGCTTGTTCGTAGTTTTCTGGTTCCAAAATAGCAAAGTTGCATGTGTCGTAAATTCTTCTAAGGGCTTTTACCCTTAGTACTGGAGACTCTGGAGTAGATTATTCTTGCGTTACTCTTGGAGAGCTTGGTGGAGTTATGTCATGAGTGGTGGAATCCGGTACTTCTCCTTCTTCTTGTGACGTTGACTCCTCTCGAGCAGGTGGTATGTCTAGCAAGGTGATGTACTTCTTCTCGATCTTCTCGCTCTCCCAATTCCAAGCAGCATTTTCGTCAAACTTAACGTCTCAACTAATCATAAGCTTCTTGGTTCTTAGGTTGTAAACCCGATAGCCTTTTGATTGGTCACTATAGCCACGGAATATTCTTTTTTCTGTCTTTTCATCTAGTTTACTCCTTTTCTGAGCAGGGATGTGGACGTAGCAAATGCATCCAAACACTTTAAGATGCTTTGCGCAAGGCTTCCGTCCACTCCATGCTTCGACTGGAGTTTTATTTTGAACTGCTTTAATTGGACACCTGTTTAATAGGTATACAGCAGTATAAACTACTTCTACCCAGAAAGTGTTGGGAAGGCCTTTCTCCTTTAGCATAGACCTTGCCATCTCCATGACGGTTCTATTTTTTTCTTTCAACTACTCCATTTTGTTCTAGGGCGTAGCCAACAGTTAGTTGATGATGGACTCCTTCATCTTCACAAAATTTATTAAACTCCTTTGAATTGTATTATGTGCCTCTGTCACTTCTTAGGACTTTTAATCTTTGGCCACTTTGATTCTCTACGTGGTTCTTGAATTTTCTGAAGATAGAGAAAACCTCATATCTTTCTCGAAGAAAGTATACCCACGTCATTCTTGTATAATCGTCAATGAATAGGATGAAATATTTATTTTGACTAGGTGTAGGTGTTCTCATCGGACCGCACACGTCCATGTGGACAAGTTCCAATGGCTCCTTAGCTTTCCATGCAACTCTAGATGGGAAGGACCGTCTCTGTTGTTTTCCAAGAAGACAGCCTTCACAAACATCTGAAATTTCTGTGATGGCTGGTAAATCTCTCATCATATTTTTCTGATGGAGAATTTTTAGCCCAGCAAAATTGAAGTGGCCAAATCTTCGATGCCATAACCATGAATCATGAAGTTGAGCTTTCATGGCTATATCTTTGACATATTTCCATCGAATAGGAAAATTGTTATTTTTCATCTTAACAGAGGCAATGATATTTTTATATTTATCAAAGATAATGCAGGTATCTCTATTAAAATATAGAGAATACCCACTTTGTATCATTTGGCCCACACTTAAGAGATTTTGTGCAAGACGAGGGACTAGATATATATTTTGGGCCTTTATTCGTTTCCACGGCGAGGGTGCCTTTTCCTTTGACATCTACTAATGCACCATTGCCCAACTTTACTTGGGATTTCACCGACTTATCAATATTAGTGAATATAGATTCGTCCCCCGTCATGTGATTGCTACACCCACTATCAATGTACCATGTTTCATTTTTATTATCATTTGCCGCTTGGCCTGCGTAGAATGTATTCTCTTCACTTTCTTTTTTTTCTACATAGTTTGCTCGATTATTTGTTTTCGAGCGACAATCTTTTTCTACGTGGCCATATCTTTTATAAAAGCAGCATTGTTTTTTATTTTTAAACCAACAATCCTTCTCCAAATGATTTGTTTTCTTGCAAATACCACAAGGTAGATAATTTTCCTTTTTTATTATTTCTCCTCCTCTTTTGTTTTTCCATGAGCTCCTTCCACCATTTTTAGTTTGATGAGACCGTATATTTACTTTAGACTGAAAGGCACTTTCAACTGAATCTTCATCTTGTGCCATTAGTCTTTTCTCATGTGCTTCTAGAGAGCCAATTAATTCACTTACCGATAAGGTCGTCAAGTCCTTAGTTCCTTCTATAGTTGTAACTATGGAGTTGTATTTTTTGGTAAGTGACACCAATATTTTCTCAACAACCCTTTGATCAGTTATCCCATCTCCATAGGCTCTCATTTGATTAACTAGTTCCTTTAATTTTCCACAATATTCTTGTACGGTCTCATAATTTTTCATTTTAGAATTCTCAAAATCTCTTCTCAGTGTTTGAAGGCGAAAAAGTGCGTACCTTTTCTGATCCTTGAAATTCTTCTCGTAGTATATCCCAAGCCTCTTTTGCAGTCCTTGCTCCAATTATTCTTGGAAATACGGTTTCCGAGAGAGCTTGTTGGATAAAATATAGCGCCTTTGCATCCTTTTGTAGTTGTTCCTTCGAAACACTTGCACCTTCTGGCGGAGCCTCGCAACCTTTTTCCACGATGTCCCATAAGTCTAGGGCCATCAAGAATGTAGTCATTTTTATGCTCCAAAAATCATAGTTGTTCCCATAAAAAATGGGGATGGGAAATGAGGATGAGGTAGAGTTGGCCATGGTTTAGTTATTGGGTATTTGGAAATGGTAGTTTTAGAAGTGGGTAGATAGGACAAACGCCCAATACCAACCAAAGACGTGGCTCTGATCCAGGTTTAAATGGTTATGTTTCGTACATGAAGGTTTCGAGCACCTCTGGGCCAATAGGCAGCAAGAATAAAAAGAAGCAAGCAATTTTGATTGCAGTCATCGTTGTTGCAACTGTTGTGCTCATTGCCGGTCTAGCTTATGTTGGATTCTGGTATAACCAGAAAAAGAATTCGTTAGTTGACCATCCTCAAGAGACTCTAGAAGAAGACAATTTTTTGGACAGTCTTTCAACTATGCCTATCCGCTTCAGTTATGATGATCTGAATAGAGCTACGGAAAACTTCTCTTCAAAGATTGGCAAACGAGGATTCGGATCTGTTGGATGTTTTTGCGGAAAGCGTGTGTGTGCAAGTGTTTATGTGTGAATAAAAGTGGACTACAATGCAAGGGAGAATGAGTTAAAAAAAGCTAAAGTTTTTATTACAAAGGAAGAGTGTGGGTAGTTTTTTTTGGCTACATGAAACACACACCTCAACTCCTATTTATAGGCGTGAATCACCGCTATCCTTCACCGTGAGTACAAAATTAATATAAAATTACAGCTGGCTTCTTGTCTTCTGCTTGTTGCGACTTCTTCCGCATCTTCTGGTGGCTTCTCAATTATTCTTCATTTTTCTATTCTCTCGGCTGCCCACGTACTCTAGATCATCCTTTCTTCATGGTCAAGCAGCCATTGTTGACTTTCATTCAAGATTTTCCATCTACAAATTTCCCATGCACGAGACTTCTCTAGTTCGTTCTCCTTCAGCCGCTAATCTTGACTTTTCTTTTGCTTTTTGCTGCCCACATGGTCTTGCTACCAGAAAGTTCTTCAACATTTGAGTCTTCTTACATTTTCTTGCGTGCATGTGTACTTACTTGTTGCCGCCAACTTTTTTCTTTCTCCATTAAGCATGAATAGTCTAAAGCTTTCAAAAATGATACACTTTTTAACAGGATCAGTCTACCTAGGTGTTCTCGTGAATGGTACTCATTTGGCTGTAAAGAAACTGGAGGGTATAGGCCAGGGAATGAAAGAGTTCAGAGCTGTAAGTACTATAGGGTGCATCCATCATGTCCATTTAGTCAAGCTAAAAGGTTTCTGTTCTGAGGGGACTCACCGGCTGCTTGTTTACGAGTTCATGGAAAAGGGTCTCTGGACAAATGGATTTGCAAGAACAGCGAGGCCAATAAGATTCTGGATTGGAATACTAGATTCAATGTTGCTTTGGGTACAGCCAAGGGATTAGCTTATCTACATGAAGAGTGTGAAGCCAAGATCATCCACTGCGATATCAAGCCAGAGAATGTCCTTCTGGATGATAATTTTGTTGCAAAAGTGTCAGACTTTGGTTTGGCCAAGCTAATGAGCCGGGAAGAGAGCCGTGTGTATACAACATTAAGGGGCACAAGGGGTTACTTAGCACCAGAATGGATCAAAAACAACCCTATATCCGAGAAGAGTGATGTTTACAGCTACGGAGGATTGTGGATGCGATCAAAGTAGCCCTGTGGTGCATACAGGATGAAATGCATTTAAGGCCATCGATGACTAAAGTGGTTCAGATGCTCAAGGGCCTTTGTGTCATACCTTATCCCCCAATTCCCTCTCAGTTCGGCCTTCAGACTAGCTTGAGCTTTTATCAATGGGGCAATGAAGATGGCACTGCGACTGAAATAAAAAAATCGCAGTAGTGACACATTTTTCTCAGAAGTTCAGCTGTCAGGTCCTAGGTAATTTTCAAATTGGTGAAAAAGCCAGCGACACATGGAAGAGAACCAGTTACTGCGATCAGTGATATATCATCGTGCACTACAGTTATTTAAGTTTTTAGGATTCATTTATGTGCGTTGTAATACAATGCCTGGCGAGAAGCATGACCTCCATGGATTGAATTACAAATTTCCGTTGATTGAATTACAAATTTCCTTTATGTTCGTTCTTTTGAAACTTTCATGTTCGTAGACTATAATCCTCTCTTCTGAGAATTGGTTCAATGAGCTGCAATGATCTTTTCTTATCTGCTACTTCTAAACTTGCACTCATCTGTTTAAAGTAATGGTCATCATGCCGCATTTTTCTGAATTTGCTTCTGCTGTTGCTAGAAGTGAAGTCACTCTGTCTTCCTGACAGTAACGTTCTGGAGCTTGCATCCCGGAATTTGGGAGTTTTGCTGTGCACTGACATGTCAACTCCCAAAACTGCAAGCACCTGTACCTATCGCGCCATTTCTGAATAGCCTAAGTAAACACTCATCGGGTGCTAGGATAATTAGCACGCAGATTAAAGGTCCACGAGTCAGTCAAGCTTGGCATGTCCCTGCAAACTTAACCCTGTAGTTTCATCGCTTCAATCATCAAGGAAAGCTTGCATTCTCAGAAAGACGGTTCTGCCAGTGCAGGAGACAAATTCTCTCCGTGCTGCGTATGCGATGACGTTAATGTGGTTCCGGTGCCTGAAGTGTGAAACAGGGAGGTTCGAGTGTTGACTCTAGGTTCAGTTTGCCGCTGAAATATGCCCAGCGGGGGCTTTAGTAGGGCCTGATGAGTCGTTGCAAGTCAAAGTACTTCCCGTTCCAGGTACAGGTCGGTGGCAAGAAATCTACGGGGTGTGCGGGTTTGTTGGCAGTTGTTGGGTCCTCCAAGGTTTTGAGGGCATTCAAGCTTTGCATTTTATATGGATTTTCTCGGAGGGAAGCGTACCGTAGAGACCAAGAAAATTTTCGCATTGAATTTGTTTTTTGAAGGGAGGGTCCATTCAACGTTGGGTGAGATTTACTCGTGGACTGGAGGAACGTGGCCGTCGTTGTTCCTCAGTGGGTCCGTGCACGATGCACCATATCGTATTTGAGGGGGCTTTTGGATTGTTGACGCGAAATTTCATGTGCAATATTCAGCTCGAAAAGGAACAAAACATTTTCAAGGATGACGGCATTTAAACTATCATGCATTTCCTCTATGTTTTACATTACTCTCAATATGAAAATATAAAATTTGCTATAAAAAAAAAAATGAAAATGTAAAATGTTATATAAGAGGTGCATGATAACCAAAATTTATGTTAGGGCACTGTTTTGGAAGGGAAATTCGTTTGATAAACCTATTTAGTTTTTCATTTCGGAATAAATTTTATTCCGAAATAGGTTTGAAAAAAGAAATCAAAAGCTAAAATTTTCTACTTCTCTACTTTTGGAATAGAAATCAAAAATAAAAATTCTTCTTATTGTTCGTCAATCGGTCCTTCATTCGACGCCACTAACCACCGTCTGTCAGTCGCTCACTGCCACCACCGTCAATCACCACCGCGCTGGTCGCCGCCGCCCAACCGCTGTCGGCCGTCGCCACCGCCGCCACCGTCCGCCCGACAACTGTCGCCGCCGCCGCGCCGCCGCCCGCCGCCACTCGCCACTCGCCGCCACCGCCGGTCGTCGATCGCCGGTCGCGGCCTCACCGCCTCCGCCGCCGGTTCTGGTCGTCGCTCTGCCATCGGCCGCCGGTCGCTGGTCGCGGCCGCCGCCGCCGCTAGTCGCCCGCCGCCGCTGGTCGCCGCCGCCGCCGCCGGTTGCGGTCGTCAACCACCGTTCGCCACCGCCACCCTCCGGTCGCGGATCGCCGGCCCGCGCCCGACGCCGATTGCTGGTCGCTCGCCGCCGCCGCCGCTAGCCGCCGGCCGTCCATCCCTACCGGTCGCCGGTCCATTGCCGTCCGACGGGAAGAAATTTTGTGTCGTTATCAAACGGTTATTTTCTTAGAAACTCTTCAGAAATAGAAAAAGAAAAATCTATTTCTGTTCCAGAAACTATTTCTAGAACATAATGGTTGGCATGCACCCCCATAGTCATTGTTTCTTTTTTGCAATTTTAAAAATAGTAAAACTAAAAAATTTAATTTGGTCACATTGAAGGGTTTTTCAAATATATGTTTACCAAACAGTCTTGCATTTCCCTAAAGCACTTTTCAATTATAATTTACCAAACAGTCTGGCATTTCGGAAAATTCATTTACCTCAAAGGTATTTGCATTCTCCCAAGGGCATTTCCCCAAAGCTAAACCAAACGGGCCCAAAATAACGCCTGAAAAGCTCCAAAACAAGACAATGATCACGGCGCAGAAGAGCAAAGTGAAATCGAACAACGAAATGGGGGCAACCCCGAGACAAGGAAAGAACAAAATCAGCCATGACGATAGGAATAATTTTTGCGGCGTTGGTTGATTTTGCCTTGTTTTGGTTTGCGTGTCGCTAAAAGTCAATGACAGCTTTCCTTTGATTGCAGTAGGGTCGTGTTTTCGTTCCCGTTTAAATTGGAGAATACATGTATTGATTGTACGAGCTAAGCTTCAAAACTGTTTGCCCTTTAGGCTTTTGATGAAATGATGTTTTTGACACTCGTGTGCCATAGAATAAGTTCTATAGAATGTGATGAAGAGAACAGATTCTGATCGAATGATGGAGTAGGTCTATGCGGGATTTTTGGTGCTAGAAGACATTAAATTGTATGTTGCTTTGATTTTTAAATGCAGCTTATGTTATGGTGTCTGCAGTGGCTTTTAAATCTAGGGAGGACCATAGGAAACAAATTGAATTGGAAGAAGCACGAAAAGCCGGACTCGCTCTAGCTGAGGTTGATGAAGATGGCAAGGAAATTAATCCTCATATTCCGCAGTACATGTCATCTGCGCCATGGTATCTCAATGCCGAGAGACCTGTAAGTTGAATTTTTGTTTCCTCTTGCTTCCTATATATGTTCTTATGACACCGTGTATGATAGAAAAGGCTGAATCGACTTACATTTCTTATGTTGTCAGAGCTTGAAACATCAAAGGAAATGGAAATCATATCCAAATTACACAAAATCTTGGTATGATAGAGGCGCGAAAATTTTTCAGGCTTACAAGTACCAGATAGGTGCATGCCAGAAGTAAGGAAGACTCTCTCTCTCTCTCTCTCTATGCCAGAAGTAAGGAAGACTCTCAGAAGTAAGGAAGACTCTCTCTCTCTCTCTCTCTCTCTGTAGGTGCACACCCCCTAGCCAGTCTAAGGGATTCCTTTTGTTCGAGTCCATATGTCCTAAGGAGTCCCAACCCATGAGCTGTTTCTTCGACTTAATTATAATAATGTTTGAGGAGGTTCATGGGCTGACATTTTTGGGTTCTTTATTCACACTTTGTCTCCTCTTTGGATCTACAAAAAGCAAGCTTGTAGTTTTTTTCCCGTGTTTTTATGGCTTAACAAAGTGCAAATATAGGTTCTTCAGAAACTTATTTTAATTCTCAATTTCCTTCTGCTGTTGGTTTTCAATGGGGAAGAGAATCATGAGGTATTTTGGTCCCTCATGGTGTTTAGTTTAACCTGATCATGGCCTTTACCTTTTTTATATTGTCAACTGTGATTTGTTTGTATTGTACCCTTATTAGCTGGAAAACAGTGGCTAAATGCAATTGTTTGTTGACTCCTGTAGCTGTGGTGCCATGACTCATGATTTGAAGTCATGCATGGAAAGACCCCGAAAAGTGGGAGCCAAATATACAAACAAACACATTGCACCTCATGAAAAGGTAGAGACCTTTGAGCTTGACTATGATGGTAACAGAGACCGGTGGAATGGCTATAACGCGTCAAGCTATACTCTTGTGATTGAGAGATATGAAGCTAGGGATAACGCTCGAAGAAAATATCTTAAGGAACAATAGCTGAAAAAATTAGAGGAGAAGAACAATAACGAAAATGGTGAGGATGGTGAGGATGGTGATAGCAATGAGGAAGATGATGATGATGACTTAAGAGTGGACTAGGCAAAGGTCGATGAAAGCAAGCAGATGGACTTTGCAAAGGTTGAGAAGTGTGTTCGCACAACCAGGATGAGACTACGTCTCAGCAAGTTCTACCCCACTAAGACTCAATTAGGAAACCAATACGCTAACCGGGCTACCTATACATGCACAGGTCAGAGGACTTACCTTAGCCTCATATTCCAATTACATATTAGCACAATTCAATAGGCACCCAAGCAATCACATCACGGATCGATATCTCGATCAATCGACCTAGTCGATTTCATGTCAATCGGACCATTCGTCGATCATTTCAGTTCAATCAATCAATTCATGACAAATGGATCAAATCACATCGGTGACTCCATCTATACTCGATAATTGTTCTCAACGTTCCAAGTCAACATTCCCACACAAAAATCGGCTCAAGGCGCTAGAGGTGACCCAACACGAAGTCTTGTCATTATACGGTACTTAATCCTTGACCACTAATGACAATAGTATAAGGCGCTAGAGGTAACTCACACGAAGTCTCGCTATCATGTAGTACTTAGTCCTTCACTACAAAAGCAATAGTATAAAGCGCTAGAGGTAACTCACACGAGACGTAGCACTTAGCCCTTCACTATGCATGACAATACTGCAAGGCGCTAGAGGTAATTCCCATGCGGCTCAGGTCGCCATGTAACACTTAGCCCTTGACTACAATAAACAATGGTATAAGGCATTAGAGGTAACCCATACGAAGTCTCGCTATCATGTAGTACTTAGTCATTCACTACAATAAGCAATGGTATAAGGCGCTAGAAGTAACCCACACGAAACCTCACTCCGTGTAGTACTTAGTCCTTTACCTGCTCATGGCCCATTGGTTTCCCTTAACACAACACACATCACATCCACTTCCAATAATCATATTGCTTCAACTATAAACCAACACACGGTTAATTCCTCACGGCCCAATGACATTTTGCCTCGCATTTAAATTCCTCAATTCAAGTAATGTCTTGGCCTAATTTCTTCGTATTAAAAATACCCGATAAAATATCGTGTGTGGGCACACGACTAACCTTAGCCAAAATATAATATTTTCTTTTTCATAACTCCCACATTTTTTGTAGCCCATTCACATATTTTTGGCATTATCAACCGATACCCGGTTATTTTTCAATTAATAACCAAAGATTATTCAATTAAAGAATAATTCACAATTTCACAAATAATTCAATTCAGCACAAAATAAAGCTCAATTAAATAAACGGACTACGCCATGACAATTAGCACAAAATTCCGGTCATCGGCTATCCTTGCCTAATTTCCGAAAAATAAATAATTAATTAAATAAATTCCGAAAATTAATAAATAAATACGATAAATCCAATTTAGTCCCGTAATGCCTAATTGGAAGCCAAATCGAATCGGAAAAAATCCCGAGATGCATTCAATAAATAGTATAGGCAGTTCTCTAGCTAAGTACACTAACCACCTAACTAATATGCAATGCAATTAACTAATAATCATTAATCCATGCTAATCTAATCACCTAATTGCACTTAATTAAATCTAATCAACCCTTAAGCATCATTAGTCTACTAAGCAAAGAATAGTGAGATTACTCACTTGATTAAAAGCGAGGACCGGGACACCGCGACAGCAGCCGAAATTGGGCTTTCGACAACACCGGCGAGTTTGGACCGGGCCTTAAACTTGGCCCAACAAATCTCAGCCCAACTGAGATTTGTTCTTGCTTTTGGGCTGGACCCAAGTTGGATTGGGCCTGCTGAAGATGGGTTGAGCTGAACTTAAGTAAGGCTGAAGTCTTGGGCCGGGCTTGACTGAAATAGACCCTGCTGGCTTCAAGATGGGCTGCTGGAATTGGAGGTGGGCTGGACTCGCGGACTAAATTGGAGTTGCAATTTCGTGGGCTGATTGCTCACAGGCTTTCAATGAGCTGAAATTGGGCCGTTGAAAACCGGAATGGGCTCGCTGCGGCTGGTCCACGAGCAAAGGAAATGGACGCTAGCCACATGGAGCAGGAAAATCACGTGTGAGCTGCAGTCTTCGTTGGGTGGTGTCTCGTACGCGTGTAGGAAAGCTGCAGCTGGGACGTTGTCGAAGGAGCTGCTGCAAGCGGTGGAGGCTTCGCTCGGTGGTCTTCACACGGCAAAATGGAGGCAACGACAAGGAAGCGAGGGGGAGTTCGGTGGGTTCTGCTAGCGGTCCAAGATGGGCGGGGCAATGGAGTTGTTTCGGCAACTGGTCTTCGTGCAGCTGGATGAAGAAGGCGGTGCAAGGTCAACAAACCGGTGGAACCGTGGACTGAAGAAGCTGAAGACGGCCACGTAAACTGGAGCGGCTTCAGTTAACCTGCTGGCGTGAGATGAGGGTCTTCAGTGGAGCTTCGGAGGTCAGCAAATTGGCTTCACTTGGAGAATTCTGCTGGAGTTGACCGAGGAAAACCAAAAAATGTTGGAGCAGTTGTGTGAGATGAGCGCTGGAGTTCGAACGGTGGAGGAGAAGGGCAGCAAGAGAGAGAGAGGAGTTGTGGCGTCCAGAGATAAAGGAAAATGAAAACAGAAGCTGCAAACGGTCTTCGAAGGAAAGAAAAGAGAGAGAGAGACCGACTTGGAGAGAGAAAGAACGGATAAGGGAGAGGGACCCGTGAGGCTTGCTCGAGAAGCCATGGGTGAGGGGGAAGAAAGATCAAGATATTTATCCAAAATCATCATAGCTTGGCCCACAAGTCCACATAATTATCTCCTTGTCTCCTATAATTAAATCTTGTAAATTAATCCACAAATTTGATGACAAATGTTGCACCCCCATACCTAGCTCCGAATTTCACTTTCTTGGCCTCAATTTATTCACAAATTCTCCAAATCGAAGTCCAATTTCGATGAAGTAAAATCTCATTCAATTTTCTGCAAATCCCTGACACTCAAAAGCTTGGCTTGAAAGCCCAAATTTTCTTCAATTGAGCCCATCCGAATTTCTGCTATTTTTCCGCGACGTCCGAATCAGTTTTCCATAAAATTTCGGTCTCGATGGAATTTCTCCGAAAGACAAGACGACATCCTATAAACGAACCATGACATGCTCGAATGTCCGAATTCCGAAACCGAATTCAATTTCATGGTTAAAATCGATCGAAAGCGATTTTAGTCCGATCCGACCTATCGGGTAGCTTTTAGGGATTTTACCGCAGTTATATCCCTTAATGGCTTCACCCAATAGATTGTTTAACTCGTGAATAATCAATTCAGAGAAAAAGGACCATAGGCACACCGGTGAAATGCTCATTTCATATATTTAGGACGGGGTCGAAATTAAGGATGTCACAAAAATAAAAATGTTATGATCCATTTTCCATGACATGAGATAAAACCGCATCTTTAGCCAATTCGGATACCTGAGGGGCAGAATGGTATTTAACCACCTCGGACGCGTAGCTCATCATCAATCAAAAAGAAAAACAAGAGAGAGAGAGAGACGATCTGCTCCTCTCTCTCTTTCTCTCGATCGCTCGATCTCCGAACTTCGATTTTCTTTGAATCCCTACGCAGCTAAGAGCTCGACCGATTGCGGCTTTTCTCAGCGACGTTGAGCTGAGTTCGCACCGAATAAATCATGGCAACAGCTTCTGGTGCCTACCGATTTCGGAAAACCCCTTTACCTCAAAGGTATTTCCATTCTCCCAAAGGCATTTCCCCAAAACTGAACCAAACGGGCCCTTAATGTCTTCTAGCACCAAAAATCCCGCATAAACCTACTCCATCATTCGATCAGAATCTGTTCTCTTCATCACATTCTACAGAACTTATTCTATTTAAAAGGCACACAAGTGTCAGAAAAACATCATCCCATCAAAAGCCTGAAGGGCAAACAATTTTGAAGCTTAGCTCGTACAATCGATACATGTATTCTCCAATTTAAACGGGAACAAAAACGCGACCCTACTGCAATCAAAGCAAAGCCGCCATTGAATTTCAACGACACGCAAACCAAAACAATGGGAAATCAACCAACGCCGCACAAAATAACGCCGGAAAAGCTCCAAAACAAGACGATGATCACGGCGCAGAAGAGCAAAGTGAAATCGAAACAATGAAATGGGGGCAACCTCAAGACAAGGAAAGAACGAAATCAGCCATGACGATAGGAATAATTTATGGCCCGTTTGGTTCAGCTTTGGAGAAGTGCCCTTGGGAGAATGCAAATACCTTTGAGGTAAATGGGTTTTCCGAAATGTTAGACTGTTTGGTAAACTATAACTGAAAAGTCTTTAGGGAAATCTGAAATTTGTTTGAGTAAACATATATTTGAAAAGCCCTTTAGTGTGACCAAATTAAATCTTTTAGTTTTAGTATTTTTAAAATTGCAAAACAGAAACAATGACTATATAACCTTTTACATTTTCATGTTTAGAGTAATGTAAAAGATATATATTAGTAAATTTATTTAAAAATTATATTAAAATAATTTGATTATAGATTAGATGCAAAGCTCAAAAAATTAAGTTTTTTTAGTATTTTTAAAATTGCAAAAAAGAAACAATGACTATATAACATTTTACATTTTCATGTTGAGAGTAATGTAAAAGATATATATTAGTAAATTTATTTAAAATTATATTAAAATAATTTGATTATAGATTAGACGCAAAGCTCAAAAAATTAAGTTATTTTAGTATTTTCAAAATTGTAAAAAGAAATAATGACTATATAACCTTTTACATTTTCATGTTTAGAGTAATGTAAAAGATATATATTAGTAAATTTATTTAAAAATTATATTAAAATAATTTGATTATAGATTAGATGCAAAGCTCAAAAAATTAAGTTTTTTTAGTATTTTTAAAATTGCAAAAAAGAAACAATGACTATATAACATTTTACATTTTCATGTTGAGAGTAATGTAAAAGATATATATTAGTAAATTTATTTAAAATTATATTAAAATAATTTGATTATAGATTAGACATAAAGCTCAAAAAATTAAGTTATTTTAGTATTTTCAAAATTGTAAAAAGAAATAATGACTATATAACTTTTTACATTTTCATGTTTAGAGTAATGTAAAAGATATATTAGTAAATTTATTTAAAAATTATATTAAAATAATTTGATTATAGATTAGATGCAAAGCTCAAAAAATTAAGTTTTTTTAGATTTAGTATTTTTAAAATTGCAAAAAGAAACAATAACTATATAACCATTTTACATTTTCATTTTGAGAGTGATGTAAAAGATATATAATACAAAAATCTAATTGGAAAATAAAAATGTTACGATCCATTTTCCATGACATGAGATAAAACCGCATCTTTGGCCAATTCGGATACCTGAGGGGCAGAATGGTATTTAACCACCTCGGACGCGTAGCTCATCATCAATCAAAAAGAAAAACAAGAGAGAGAGAGACGATCTGCTCCTCTCTCTCTTTCTCTCGATCGCTCGATCTCCGAACTTCGATTTTCTTTGAATCCCTACGCAGCTAAGAGCTCGACCAATTGTGGCTTTCCTCAGCGACGTTGCGCTGAGTTCGCACCGAATAAATCATGGCGACGGCTTCTGGTGCCAACCGATTTCGGAAAACCCCTTTACCTCAAAAGTATTTCCATTCTCCCAAGGGCATTTCCCCAAAGCTGAACCAAACGGCTCTTAATGTCTTCTAACACCAAAAATCCCGCATAAACCTACTCCATCATTCGATCAGAATCTGTTCTCTTCATCACATTCTACAGAACTTATTCTATTTAAAAGGCACACGAGTGTTAGAAAAACATCATCCCATCAAAAGCCTAAATGGCAAACAGTTTTGAAGCTTAGCTCATACAATCGATACACATATTCTCCAATTTAAACGGGAACGAAAACGCGACCCTGCTGCAATCAAAGAAAAGCCGCCATTGAATTTCAGCGACACGCAAACCAAAACAATGGGAAATCAACCAACGTCGCACAAAATAACGCCGGAAAAGCTCCAAAACAAGACGATGATCACGGTGCAGAAGAGCGAAGTGAAATCGAAACAACGAAATGGGGGCAACCCCAAGACAAGGAAAGAACGAAATCGGCCATGATTATAGAAATAATTTAGGGCCCGTTTGGTTCAGCTTTGGGAAAATGCCCTTGAGATAATGCAAATACCTTTGAGGTAAAGGGATTTTCTGAAATGCTAGACTATTTGGTAAACTATAACTGAAAAGTCTTTTAGGGAAATGCAAGATTGTTTGATAAACATATATTTGAAAAGCTCTTTAGTGTGACCAAATTAAATCTTTTAGTTTTAGTATTTTTAAAATTGCAAAAAAGAAACAATGACTATATAATAATTTACATTTTCATGTTGAGAGTAATGTAAAAAATATATATATTAGTAAATTTATTTAAAAATTATATTAAAATAATTTGATTATAGATTAGATGTAAAGCTCAAAAAGTTAAGTTTTTTTAGTATTTTTAAAATTACAAAAAGAAACAATGACTATATAACCTTTTACATTTTCATGTTGAGAATAATGTAAAATATATATTAGTAAATTTATTTAAAAATTATATTAAAATAATTTGATTATAGATTAGATGCAAAGCTCAAAAAATTAAGTTTTTAGTATTTTTAAAATTGCAAAAAAGAAACAATGACTATATAACATTTTACATTTTCATGTTGAGAGTAATGTAAAAGATATATATTAGTAAATTTATTTAAAAATTATATTAAAATAATTTGATTATAGATTAGATGCAAAGCTCAAAAAATTAAGTTTTTAGATTTAGTATTTTTAAAATCGCAAAAAGAAACAATGATTATATAACCTTTTACATTTTCATATTGAGAGTAATGTAAAAGATATATAACACAAAAATATAACTGGAAAATAAAAATGTTACAATCCCTTTTCCATGACATGAGATAAAACCGCATCTTTGGCCAATTCGGATACCTGAGGGGCAGAATGGTATTTAACCACCTCATCATCAATCAAAAAGAAAAACAAGAGAGAGAGAGACGATCTGCTCCTCTCTCTCTTTCTCTCGATCGCTCGATCTCCAAACTTCGATTTTCTCTGAATCCCTACGCAGCTAAGAGCTCGACCGATTGCGGCTTTCCTCGGCGGCGTTGCGCTAAGTTTGCACCAGATAAATCATGGCGACGGCTTCTAGTGCCTACCGATTTCGGAAAACCCCTTTACCTCAAAGGTATTTCCATTCTCCCAATGGCATTTCCCCAAAACTGAACCAAACGGGCCCTTAATGTCTTCTAGCACCAAAAATCCCGCATAAACTTACTCCATCATTCGATCAGAATCTGTTCTCTTCATCACATTCTACATAACTTATTCTATTTAAAAGGCACACAAGTGTCAGAAAAACATCATCCCATCAAAAGCCTGAAGGGCAAACAATTTTGAAGCTTAGCTCGTACAATCGATACACGTATTCTCCAATTTAAACGGGAACAAAAACGCAACCCTACTACAATCAAAGCAAAGCCGCCATTGAATTTCAACGACACGCAAACCAAAACAATGGGAAATCAACCAACGCCGCACAAAATAACGCTGGAAAAGCTCCAAAACAAGACGATGATCACGGCATAGAAGAGCGAAGTGAAATCGAAACAAAGAATTGGGGGCAACCCCGAGACAAGGAAAGAACGAAATCAGCCATGACGATAGGAATAATTTAGGACCCGTTTGGTTTAGCTTTGGGAAATGCCCTTGAGAGAATGCAAATATCTTTGAGGTAAAGGGGTTTTCCGAAATACTAGACTGTTTGGTAAACTATAACTGAAAAGTGCTTTAGGGAAATGCAAGACTGTTTGGTAAACATATATTTGAAAAGCCATTTAGTGTGACCAAATTAAATCTTTTAGTTTTAGTATTTTTAAAATTGTAAAAAGAAACAATGACTATATAATCTTTTACATTTTCATGTTGAGAGTAATGTAAAAAAATATATATTAATAAATTTATTTAAAAATTATATTAAAATAATTTGATTATAGATTAGACGCAAAGCTCAAAAAATTAAGTTTTTTTAGTATTTTTAAAATTGCAAAAAGAAACAATGACTATATAACATTTTACATTTTCATGTTGAGAGTAATGTAAAAGATATATATTAATAAATTTATTTAAAAATTATATTAAAATAATTTGATTATAGATTAGATGCAAAGCTAAAAAATTAAGTTTTTTTAGTATTTTTAAAATTGTAAAAAATAAACAATGACTATATAACATTTTACATTTTCATGTTGAGAGTAATGTAAAAGATATATATTAATAAATTTATTTAAAAATTATATTAAAATAATTTGATTATAGATTAGATGCAAAGCTGAAAAAATTAAGTTTTTTTAGTATTTTTAAAATTGCAAAAAAGAAACAATGACTATATAAGTTTTTACATTTTCATGTTGAGAGTAATGTAAAAGATATATATTAGTAAATTTATTTAAAAATTATATTAAAATAATTTGATTATAGATTAGTTGCAATGCTCAAAAAATTAAGTTTTTTTTTAGTATTTTTAAAATTGCAAAAAAGAAACAATGACTATATAACCTTTTACATTTTCATGTTGAGAGTAATGTAAAAAATATATATTAGTAAATTTATTTAAAAATTATATTAAAATAATTTGATTATAGATTAGATGCAATGCTCAAAAAATTAAGTTTTTTTAGTATTTTTAAAATTGCAAAAGAGAAACAATGACTATATAACCTTTTACATTTTCATATTGAGAGTAATGTAAAAGATATATATTAGTAAATTTATTTAAATTTTATATTAAAATAATTTGATTATATATTAGATGCAAAGCTCAAAAAATTAAGTTTTTTTAGTATTTTTAAAATTGTAAAAAAGAAACAATGACTATATAACTTTTTACATTTTCATGTTGAGAGTAATGTAAAAGATATATATTAATAAATTTATTTAAAAATTATATTAAAATAATTTGATTATAGATTAGATGCAAAAGTGAAAAAATTAAGTTTTTTTTTTAGTATTTTTAAAATTGCAAAAAAGAAAAATGACTATATAACATTTTACATTTTCATGTTGAGAGTAATGTAAAAGATATATATTAGTAAATTTATTTAAAAATTATATTAAAATAATTTGATTATAGATTAGATGCAATGCTCAAAAAATTAAGTTTTTTTAGTATTTTTAAATTACAAAAAAGAAACAATGACTATATAACCTTTTACATTTTCATGTTGAGAGTAATGTAAAAGATATATATTAGTAAATTTATTTAAAAATTATATTAAAATAATTTGATTATAGATTAGATGCAATGCTCAAAAAATTAAGTTTTTTTAGTATTTTTTAAATTGCAAAAAAGAAACAATGACTATATAACCTTTTACATTTTCATGTTGAGAGTAATGTAAAAGATATATATTAGTAAATTTATTTAAAAATTATATTAAAATAATTTGATTATAGATTAGATGCAAAGCTCAAAAAATTAAGTTTTTTTAGTATTTTTAAAATTGCAAAAAGAAATAATGACTATATGAACTTTTACATTTTCATGTTGTTGTAAAAGAGTAATGAAAATTATATTAAAATAATTTGATTAAAAGATGCAAATCAAAAAATAGTTTTTAGTTTTAGTATTTTTAAAATTTATTTGAAAATTATATTAAAATAATTTGATTATAGATTAGATGCAAAGCTCAACTTTTGGCTTAGGGTTCTTTTAGGTTTGTTTTCAACTTTGAATAATTTTATTTTAATTATTGTAGTATTAATCATCTTCGTTAAGTAATGATCATTCTAGTGTATTGATAAAAAGTTGGGCTATTGATTGCCAAAAGATAAAAATGACAAAAAAAAAAAAGGTGAACCCAACATTTGCAAAGGGCTTTTATTATTATTTTTTAAATATAAAAATAAAATCCGATGAAACTCCGTCTACGATCAACGGCGGTTGGGGTGTGGGGAAGATGATCGGTTTAAAAAAAAAAAAAAAAAAAGTCAACGGATGAACAATAGATGTTGACTTGCATTTCAAATGCCAGCATTTGGCCAAAGACACCTCCAAATGCTGAACCAAACACCTAAATTTTTTCCCAATGGGATTTCAGCCCTGAAAGCCCCTTGGGAATGCTAAACCAAACGGGTCGATAGGCACCAGAAGCCGTCGCCATGATTTATCCGGTGCGAACTCGGACAACGCCACCAAGGAAAGCCGCAATCGGTCGAGCTCTTAGCTGCGTAGGGATTCAGAGAAAATCGAAGTTCGGAGATCGAGCAATCGAGAGAAAGAGAGAGAGAGGAGCAAATCGTCTCTCTCTTTTGTTTTTTTCTTTTTGATTGATGATGAGCTACGCGTCCAAGGTGGTTAAATACCATTCTGCCCCTCAAGTATCCGAATTGGCCAAAGAGGCAGTTTTATCTCATGTCATGGAAAAGGGATGTAACATTTTTATTTTCCAGTTAGATTTTTGTATTATATATCTTTTACATTACTATCAATATGAAAATGTAAAAGGTTATATAGTTGTTATTTCTTTTTGCAATTTTAAAAATACTAAAAAAACTTAATTTTTTTAGCTTTGCATCTAATCTATAATCAAATTATTTTAATATAATTTTTAAATAAATGTACTAATATATATCTTTTACATTACTCTCAACATGAAAATGTAAAAGGTTATATAGTCATTTTTCTTTTTACAATTTTAAAAATACTAAAAAAAACTTATTTTTTAAACTTTGCATCTAATCTATAATTAAATTCTTTTAATATAATTTTTAAATAAATTTAATAATATATATTTTTACATTACTCTCAATATAAAAATGTAAAAGGTTATATAGTCATTGTTTATTTTTTGCAATTTTAAAAATACTAAAATTAAAAAATTTAATTTGGTCACACTAAAAGGCTTTTCAAATATATGTTTACTAAACAGTCTTGCATTTCCCTAAAACATTTTTCAGTTATAGTTTACCAAACAGTCTAGCATTTCGGAAAACCCCTTTACCTCAAAGGTATTTACATTCTTTCAAGGGCATTTCCCCAAAGCTGAACCAAACGGGCCCGAAGCCTGCTGTCTCTAGGAGCTTAGTCTAGATAACTCAATTAAGTTCAAAACCTTTTAGTAAGTGCATCCATCGCCGGTCAAATTAAATGCAATTTTATGAGTTTATCTATATGCAATTTGATTATTTTTTGTTTAGGGGATGGGGTCAATCCCTAATTTTCATGCAATAAATGACTAAATGGGATGTTGAAATTTAGGGTTCAATACTCAGACACTTCAATTCTTTACCTATTTATTTTCACACATTTCCTTCAATCTTGACACAAACTCAAGATGTACTTTTAGCAAATGAGGTTACCTTTTCATATGATCTAAAAACTTAAATGGACAAAGGGGAAGATAGATTTAAAGGCCACAATCAAAGCATCGTATAAGTCCTCAATAACCTACCCAAGTAATACCCTCCATATCCAATTTATATTTTTCAATCCGCTACTACAATGAACTAATATTGTTTTCGAAGCATACTTTGCACAGGCAAGGAGTCAAGCATAGTTCGCAGCACACCGTGAGCTTTAACATAACTGCAGACTTTATTGTGTTACCATATATATACAGCTCTTTTGTCACGGAAAAAAAAAATAACTGTGTAATTCCCTTCCCAATAATAGTCCATATTTCAAACTGCACTGTTACACAAACTAACACATCAGCATCCTTAATGATTACCATATAACACAAAAAGTAAATCATGAAAGTTAGACATGATCAAGCATGCCCCATAGTGAAACTGTCGACTAATAAATTATCCATATATCAGTATTCTCTTCAACTTATTTGTAGAAACGTACTTCACCACCTGAGTGGGACATGGTAGAGAGACGCTACAGATGTGGAGCCTGAGCATTTCACAATTTATAGAGGAGAGTCACCGGTATGCGTGCTCAGGAAGTCGCGGAGTCACAAGGACTTCAAGTGGGGTGGCTTTGAGATTTGTCATTCCGATTGCCTCGGTCATGTCAACCGGTTCATCTGCCAATGTTGTGATGTCGAACCCGTGCAGAAGAGCAGCAAGCGAAAGCGAAATTAGTTGCATGGCTAAATTGATTCCGGGGCACATTCTCCGGCCACTCCCGAATGGCATCAGCTCGAAATTCTGACCTCGAACATCGAAATTCCTGTGGGTGGTCAAGAATCTCTCCGGCCGGAATTCTAGAGGGTCTGACCATATGTGCTGGTCACGATGGATCTTCCAAAAGTTGAAGAGGAGACGAGTGCCCTTCGGGATGTGGTGGCCATCCACGGTGCAGTCTTCCATGGACTCATGCGGGACGCCGAGTGGGGCCGCCGGGTATAAACGCATGGTTTCCTTGATGATGGCTTGGATGTAGACCAAATTCATGAGGTCCGATTCATTTACTAGCCTTTCTCTACCGATTTGAGTGTCCAGTTCATGTTGGGCCTTCTTTAGAACTTCACGATGGTTGAGCAACAAAGACAAGGCCCACGTCAGAGTGACTGAGGTAGTGTCTGAGCCAGCCAAGACAAGTGCCTACAAAGTAACGGATGGTCGACAACTCGAACACGAATCTTGATGCCTTGCTTACCAAAAACTCAAATAAATAGGTGAAGGGAGATTGTATGTATATAAACTATGTATAGATTCCATTGTTAAGTAATGTGGGATATTTCAACACATTTTCTCATGTGCAAGTCGAATTATGAGTGACACGTGAAATTTGATTAGTACAGGTGGACACACACACAAAAGGAGCAGAACCATTTTTCGATACATGTTAAAAAGTCGAATCCAAAAGCCTAAACTAATAGGAGGGGGGAATCACATGTCTATAAAGAGTATATACACCAACATGAACAATGAATTGGTACTTGTGGACAATCTTTTATCAAAATATGCTAGTGGCCTTCACCAATCATAGAGAATAAAATTATACCACATTTATAGGGTAATGACATTATTTCTTTAGTATTTAATTTTAAAAGGCCAGTGATACATTATACTATCATTCAAAATACGTAGGAGACACCGACTGATTAGACACACTAGGCAATACTTCTTGGTTCATAGTATACCTTAACTCCGAAGAACTTTTTTCTCCTTTTCATGCAATTGCAAATTTTATTAAAGAAAAATGTTTAGACCCCATAGTGTTTGCTATATGCCGCCCTTAAATAGTCGAATCACATGATATGATTTGTTCCAAGTGCAAGGAAAGAACCTAGCTGTTCTATTAACATTGGCATTATTGTCCTGTTTTTCTGTCTTACCTGACCTTAAGCGATTGTCACATTGGAGTTGAATTTGTTCTTTTCTCCTTTGTTATGGGTTAAATAAAAGTATCTTCTTTTCTTGAATCCAGTGCCGTTATTGCATGATCTGATCCTGACGCATGTTATGCCTGATCCTATTCAGGGAGGCGAGGAAAAGAACAAGCGTGCTCCCACGGCAATTTTTATTCTTATGCGTGTCATGTGATCATTTAAAGGGGAGCAAATTGATTCTTCCAAACTAGGAAAAAGCTTTAGAGGACACATGCCATGTCATGCTCCGGGACTATCTATACAAAACAAATCGTAGATAGATGTATATACATGTTATGTACACAAAAATCTATATTGTGAATGTCGGAAATCAAATCTACCATATCAAATGCTTTTTTTAATGAAACTGCGGTAATGATTATGCTAAATAAACTTACCATGCATGTTGCTTTAATGAAAGTATCGGCATCGTAACCTGGAATTTCTTCGGCAGCATCTACGATGGAGAGCATCACATCCATGAAATCCTGGTCACTGTCCTTGTTGTCACCACGTCTCTTGTTAGCGCTTCTTCTGCTTTTGTGCTCATTCAGCCATCCTTGAACCACACGGTCTAGCTCTTGGGCTGTCTTCTTCATCATCCTCTCGTACCCATCCAAATCCAACCACCTTAAAATCGGGAATGCGTCGGACACTATGAACCTCCCTGCCAAATCAAAGTAGCTCCTCAAAGCCTCTCGACCCTTCTCGTCTTGTCCGTCCTCATATCGTTTCCCAACTATCATCCTAAACACCACATTTAGAGTAATGTCACCAAACCATCGCTTCATGTCCACCAACACCTTCGTTGGTGCACCACTATAGCTTTCCATACATCGCTTATACAAGTGGGTCACCGATGCTTGTACCTCCGAGCGTCGGACGTGCTTGAGCAATTCCAGCCGGTGATTAGAGAGGAGCTCGAGCATGGCGACCTTGCGCACTTGGCGCCAATAAGGGCCATAGGGAGCGAGGCCAAACATGGCATAGTTGTAGGCCATGACTTCGGAGCTGACCGACTTTGGTCGACTCGCAAAGGCTCTATCATTCACTGTAAGGCACTGCTTGGCTATTTGCCAATTGCTAACTATCAATGCTCGATGAACGCCGGTCTTGATGGTGAAGATCGGCCCGTACTTGTCAGCCATGCTTGCTAGGATTATATGGGGTGGCACTGGGCCTCCTAAGAGATGGAGATGGCCGATCAAAGGCCATGCGCCGCCAGCTTCTGGCAAGGAGGCTTTTTTCTGGCCATCGACACCTCTTCTGTCATTTTTTGTTCTAACTAATAGCGAGCGGAAAAAGTAGAGAATGGTTGCGAAGGCAAAGATGCAAAGAAGGGCTGTGGTTGGAAACGAGAAAGAGGACTCCATGTTTGTGAATGAAGGAAAGGGTTTTGGAGATACATGTAGGATCGAAGCTTGGGAATTTGAGTCCTTCATTGATAGACGCAAGCTACTCTGTTGACCTGTACTGAACAAGGCTCCACCATTATATTAGCAAGCAGGCAAGGCCCAAAAGATAAATATTGGTGTGACTGCAGATTCGTCGTTACCCAGTGCTGCAATAATACATCTGGACTTAGTAAATTATAGACGTAAGCACATAGGTAATATTGAAGAAAATTGAGTTATCTGGACGTTTCCATGAGCCTTTGAAATTCCAAGTCCCCACTAATTGTTTCGAGATATTCAAATTTTACGGCGCATCTTGCTTTTCTAGATTTTACTGGGCAATATCATCTAGTGCTCCACATAGTGACAAGGACGGTCGAATGTGCCGAAGATTTAGGTTTTATCATTTTTTTCACTTGTTCCACGTGCATACATACATTCTGTGTATCTGATCCACATTTTTCTTACCAATAACTGTACTACTTATTGAGAAAAGATCCAAGAAAGATACTGGATAACCATTTTTTAGGCCCCACCTAATATATCTTGTGTTGCTTCTTGAAGCAAGCAAGTCGAGAAAATAGGGGTTTCTATAGAGAAGGTTTTTTTATATGATGTGGTATAACAAGTCAATCGAAATGAAAGAATAACACAAATTGAGCCGATTATGAGAGTGCTATAGAGTCCATTTATGTACTGCTTGCTTATCCACAGAGTTAGCAAGCGTGTCAAACCCATTTTTAAGCACACGAGAAAGGCATTATGCTTAAAGTAAAGGCTTTTGTCTAGGTGATAAACAAAGTGTGTGAAGAACTCTTTATTTTATTGAAAATATGTCTCGAGTTCAAGCTCTTGAAGGAAACATGATCCGTGTAAGATTTCTAATTTGAATAGGTTTCCTAGTTGGAGTTGAATTCTTAGTTTGAGTAAGTTTTCTAGAAGTAGAAGGAGGTGAATAGGTTTTTTTAAAATTATGACAATTTTTGTGGAAATCAACAATCAATATTGAAAAATCAGCTCAAGCAGTTGATATTAAAATCATGTGAAGCTATTAGTGAGATATAGATGGATTCAACAAGTTGGGAGTTTTTCTCTTTGATCTAATTATAGATTTTGAAGTTTTAATGAATAAATAATCCACCTCCAATTTCAATGATGTTCACAATAGCTTCAGTGTCAAATCTATGCTCATTCAACATGTTTTCATTCAAAGCTTTGGCACTTCGCATTGGCCATAGAGCTAGCTTCCACCAGTGTTAGATTTGAGTTTATTCAACAATATTATGGTGATGGTGTCGAAACATCAAACCTAGACACACACTGCTGAAAGACAAAACTGTAACTATAAATGGAGATCCCGGCGTGTACTTATCACCGATGCTGCCGTGTGATTCGGTGATTGGCTGCCGATCATTTCACTTATATGTAGCCACAGATCTATTCTTGAAGTACAAGCATGTGATTATCTCTATCAATCATGCTCCAATGAAATACCTTCATTTTTATTTTTAGTTTATTTTGAAGTTATATGGGCTTGCATAGTTACTTGACTTTTAATATTCTCTTTCATGTATAATTTTGATAATCAATGGAAATTCTTTTTCGTAAAAAAAGAAGCTGGCAATTGAAATTTGTGCGATTATCCTTCTTAGCCATATTTAAATACAGCTTTCTGGTCCTATTTAATAACAATTTTTTTGAACACCGAGATATCTTCAATTCATTGTATGTCAACTGCTCTTGTGCTATTTGGGAAGAGTTTTTGTCGTTTTGATAAAAGTATAGCTCTTTTTTCAATATATCCTTTGCTTTTTCACTGCGCATTGGCTATAGAGCTCACTTCTACCGGTGTCAGATCTGAGTTTCTTCAACAATTTTATGGTGATGGTACTGGGAACATCGAACCTAGACGCACACCGTCGAAAGACAAAGCCGTAACTACAAATGGAGATTCTGGTGTGTACTTATCACTGATGCTACCGTGTGATTCGGTGATTGGCCGCCGATCATTTCACTTAAATGCAGTCTCAGATCTATTCTTGAAGAACGAGCATGTGATTATCTCTGTCAATCATACTCCAATGAAACATCTTGATTTTTATTTTTTGTTTATTTTGAAGTTATATGGGCTTCCTTTGTTACTTGACTTTTAATGTTCTCTTTCATAAATTATTTTGGTAATCAATGGAAATTCTTTTTGGTAGAAAAGAAGCTGGCAATTGGAATTTGTGCGATTATCCTTCTCAGCCATATTTAAATGCATCTCTTTTAGCCCTATTTAATAAATTAATTGTTTTGAACACCGAGATATCTTCAATTCATTGTATGTCAACTGCTTCTTGTCCTATTTGGGAAGAGTTTTTGTCGTTTTGGTAAAACTCTAGCTCTTTTTTCAATATATCCTTTGCTTTTTCACTTTGCATTGTCTATAAAGCTCACTTCTACTGGTGTCAAATATGAGTTTCTTCAATAATTTTATGGTGATTGTGTTGGGAACATCGAACCTAGACGCACACCACCAAAAGAGAAAACTATAACTATAAATAGAAATCCTGACATGTACTTATCACTAATGCTACCATGTGATTTGGTGATTGGCTGCTAATCATTTCACTTAGATGCAGTCCATATCTATTTGTGAAGAATGAGCATGTGATTATCTTTGTCAATCATGCTCCAATGAAACACCTTTGACTTTTATTTTTTGTTTATTTTGAAGTTATATGGGCTTGCTTAGTTACTTGACTTTTAATATTCTCTTTCATGTATAATTTTGATAATCAATGGAAAATCTTTTTGGTAAAAACAGAAGCTGGCATTTGAAATTTGTGCGATTATCCTTCTCAGCCATGTTTAAATACAGCTCTTTTGGCCCTATTTAATAACTTAATTGTTTTGAACACCGAGATATCTTCAATTCTTGTATGTCAACCGCTCTTGTGCTATTTGGGAAGAGTTTTTGTCGTTTTGGTAAAAGCATAGCTCTTTTTTCAATATTATCTTTTGCCTTTTCAATTAGTCTCATTAGTGGGGTAGTGGTCTATTATTTCTTTATTTTTTAAGTATATTGTCAGGATAATTGAAGCTGGTCATGAATTCATGTGAAATTGTGAATAACTGGGGTTAAATTAACGAGAGTCCTCGTCAGCCATTCTTGATTAAGAAAAAAATATGCTGCACCTGGTTTAAGAGGCGTCAAACATAGCAGGGGAATCAATGGTCTATGTCGACCATCATACGTGATTTGCAAGAAAAACGTGCATTGCTCTCAATTGATCGAATGTCTAGTATTCGGAAACTAGCGTTTATATGCAGTTATCGCAATATTTGATTGTTACCAACTCGTTTAAGCACTCCAGTGACAATGGTTCCTCGTACCGGCGATTCTCCTATTTACCTAAATTAAGTAAGTGTGGAGACAATTTACGTCGAGAATTAATTTAGATTTATAAGGTTGTATCTGGAAATCTGCTTGGAAGCAACAGATAAATTACCAAATCATTTCCTTGTTTAGTAAAAAGCTGTACTAACTACTATATCCTCTTTTTTATAGGATTCTTACTATTGTGTCCTTGTTTGCAGAGACATTGAGTAGACTTTAAATTGGTATGGTCATGAGTTCGCGATTGGCGTTGAAACAAAAGGCTTGATGTCGTGGTTTCTTTAGCCAGGAAAATTACTTGATTTCATGCCATTGTTAGGAAAATTGTTCAATTAGTCCTAAATGTCTTGTATAAATGCCAATTTAATTCTAAACTTTTTGATTTTCACAATTTAATTTTAAACATTTACACAAAATTCCGTATGAAATCGCTGACATAGCAATGCTTCACGTAAGATAGTTAGAGATTACTGGATTGTCGCATCAACGATTTTCAATGATAGCTATAATGAAATTTCATGCAAAAGTTTAAGATTAAATTAGCAATATTAAAAATTTTAGAATTAAATTAGCATTCGTACAATAAATTTAAGATTGATAAGGTAATTTTTTTCAAATCGTGAAGACCATATTGCCGAGTGGACATGATCACGAGGTATTTGGTGTGGATGGAGCCCATATTAGAAATTCTCACTTTGGAAATGTGGAAAACCCAAACTGCAACTATAGTCCTCGAAGACAAATTCGGATGTCGATATCGTTCGGATAAAATGAGGCAATCCTTTTTGTACCAGGATACAAGAAGTTCGTCCCAGGAAAACGAACTTGCCATCCAATCAAGAAAAAGCAGCCTGACTGTCCTTTTCATTCTTTCTTTGCATGGTCGAATAACTTTCATTCATGCAATATGATACTTTTTTTCCGTAGAATTCCAAATTAAAGGTGGACCATTTGAGATTTCTGGATGCACAGAGACATTTAGTGAAACAGAAACTAGATTTTCGCTGCATATTTTGTTGCTGATGCTCCTAAACTTGGCGAAGATTAAGGTAATCGAGGGTTGTAACAGAGGACTCGTGAAGTGAGTGCATCCTGCAACTATTTTATTCAACGCAACTTTTTATCTGGACCTGAAAAAGGGAGAAAGAGATCTTTACTGGTCACAAGTTGTTCTCCTTGAAATAGGAGGCCAGACACGTCTGAAAGAAAAGCAGGACCTATCCTTTTGTCTATTCATGCTGGGGAGAATTTCATTTTTTTTTTTTTTTTTTAAATTTTCAACCTAATCTCCAATCACGAATTACGAATAAGGATGCCTTTCCACATATAAATTTGATTGAAAACAAATATGGATGATGCTGGTCTTTACGAACCACCAATTGGCACTAGACAAAAGTCGTCTATCAAACGCTATTTCAAAAGCTAAAAACTACAATAAATAAGACTAGCTTATAGAGTTTACATACTGAATGACGAGGTGAATCACAAGTGGACATTTAAATTGGCGGATCACATTCAATACTCGACTAAAATAAGCCGCATTGCTTAATATATCAATTTGGTTAGATATACAGAGCACAGTTCTCAAATTAGGAGCGAAACGCACACTTAACCCAATAAATGAATAAATCTACCCTTTTCTAGGCAACGTTCTAGTGCACACAACTTTGCCCACTGGCCTCTCTTACATCTCTGTCATAAAATTCCCCTTATCCAGGCTCATCATGAAGTAACTTGCTCAACAGACAAAAGCAAAAAAGAAAAAAAAAAGGGAAGAAGAAGAGAATCAAATTTATATCATTTCATTAATCCCTAAATTAAAGGAATATACTTTACAGAGAGCATGAGCAACAATTGGACCGGCAAATCGATTGACAAAAAAGTAAGATGCGATTTGGTTACATTTATATAGATGGTTTATTTTATTTTATTTTTAAAAATAAAAAAATATTTTTTCACATGAAAATACTATTTGGATGGGTGCAGATAGGATCGATTTATCCCAAATAAAATTCTACATGATTTATTTCTCGAAAGTAGAAATTTTTGGTTTTCCATTATTAAAGAGTGATTTTTCCTATGTAGAATTTTAGACTAATGGAGAGAAAATTTCGACACAATAAGGACACAAATCTCTTCTATTGATTGAGGCTCCTCAAAACTATCTTCAACGTCACTGGTAAAAAGTTATCTCAAAGTTTCATCTTTTTTAATATAAAGCTCATCATGTAAGCGATAAGTTGATCACCCCAAAGAATAAGAATTTAAAGCAGGCGCTAAGATGCTTTGCGATAAAATTCACATCTATCGTAGTATTTTCTTTGATTTTTCCCTCTTTACCCTATCCTTTTAATATGAACATGATGAATCGCCGTCGCACTTTTTCTATATTTAAGTATTAATATTAACACGTGTTTCTTTTGCTTATTTAATTAGTTGATTGTGTGTGTGTAATTAGTTGATTCAAATATACAGTTTATGACCGAAAAGTATTATGAAGGAATAAAATAATATAAAAATATAATTAACAGTAAGACATGACAAATATTTCATTAAGGGTGCGTTTTATTTCACGGAAAACTCAAAATTTAAAATATATTTTCTGAAAAATGATCACTTGTATCGCTTATAAAAATAAATGAACGAAAGTTATTTTCATTACCAATAAAAATAGTCGGTGATAAATTGCTATCGATAATAATAATATTTTTTGTTGACTAATTTTTCTAAGCAATACAATCAATTATTTTTTAGAAAATGTTTTTCAAATCTCGAGTTTTTCATGACATAGCACACCATAAGCGAAACCAAACATTACTTCAATCAATTTTTTTTTTTTTTTGGTGCTGGAGGAACCGCCTCAGCCGGTAGCCGAAGCGTAAACCCCCAGGTGCCTTAAGCGGGAGGACCCACCACCCCCGGTAGCACACTTAAGACGCCAAGTAACTCCTGCTAGTCCCCTTGAGTTGCAAGAGCTTCGAACCTCTCCCCTCTCTCGCAAAGGATCACTGAGGCCTACCCAGCGGCCGGTGGTACATTACTTCAATCAATTAATATCTAAATAGACTAAAAAATTCTTATGATTTTATTGGTTTATAAATTTAAATAAATACAAGCGTATCCAAGAAGCACCTAAAATGCTAAGTAGTTAGCATCATTCAATGTCTAGGATTGCTTGTGTACAACTCCAAGTGGAGTCCACGTGGCCAAAGAGAAGCCAGGACAGACTTTTTCAGGGACGTTCATCATGCACTTGGGATCATCTCCTTAGAGAGGGCTTGCGTAGTTTTACATTCAATCGATCTTCGGCATCCATCTCTATGCCATCTCTACGAGGAGAATCTGAATTTGGCCTCTCTGCAAAATCCAGAATGCCCCTCTAATATTGGACACGTTCCTGCAAAATCCTAAGAGCATTAAAACCCGAGCAGTCTAGAGGTAAATCGAAGATGATAACAATGGGTACGATCGTGAGATCTTTGGGAAGAATCCCTCGTTCCGTCCATGGTGGATGGGAAAGATGGATGCCCGAGTAGCTCTGTTGTTGTGCGCGAATTACGAGCGAGGTGTCTTTTAAGCAGGGGCATGCTCAAGATGGCATTTATGTCAGGTGAGAGCAGAGCAGTCGCTTTGACTACGGCGGAGTTCTCTGGTGATTCCTGACGGATTTGATCTTGATCAGTCTCGGCATATCCTGAGATATGCTGCTTGCCCTGCATTTTCTTCTCTTCCTCCTCTGAACAAGCGGAAAAACAGTCACCTCTCTCTCTCTCTCTCTCTCTCTCTCTGTGTAGCCTAGGAACGTGTCCGCTCCTACGCGTAGTTCACCACCAAGCGTCGCTCAATCCCTGTCGTGGATTTGACACGCCGAGGCGAGCTGGATTTGTCCGTAAAAACGGTGTTCTGACATTAAAGTTTGGCTCTGGCAAAAGGAAAAAGAGAAAGAAAGTGGCATACAGTTCTCTCTTTATTTTTTATCTTTGCCTGACTCTCTGCAAGAAAATCGAACGAAGCGGCATCTTTTTCCAACTCCAAGAAAAAAAAAGGGTTTAACCACCGACTGGCTTAAAGGCAGTTGCAGTAATTGACGAGGACGAGAGAGAGCGAGAGAGAGCATGCAAAAGGCATTTCCTCCTGCGGCTAAGTATTTGAACTGGAAGCCATATGATTTCGGTAAAATTAAAGTGTTCTGACGTTGGTTCTACGAAGCTGGCTCTGGAAGCTGGTAATGCATCGAAGCTAAGAGAAACTAGGCACTGGAGATGCTTTTGCGCTCGACTTTATCTCTCTCTGATGGAAGGCGGAGAGAGAAAAAGCGAGCCCCGCCCACGTATTAAATACGCCATTAGAAAGCTCGCAAGATGGAACTAAGAGATTCCCTCCTCTCTCATTTGGGTCTCTTTGCTTTAGCTTTCGGCCTTTGAGCGAGAGAGGGACGCTCCTTTTCCCTCCTTTTGCTTTTGCCCCTCCCTCGCCATCGTCACGCTCTCTTTAGTGTTTTTTCTTGGTCCTCAAGTGGGGTTTCTTTCTTTCTTTTTTGTCCTAAATTTCTGTTGTTTTATGGGAGTGTAAGTTTATACAGCCAAGAAGAGAAGAGAAGAGCAGAGTGTGATGTTCCCTCTCTCTCTAGAGCGTTCCTAATCTTGTGGTTCCTTTTTTTGCTGGTGGTTTCATTCCAGCTGAGTAAAGTGACATTCTTGCTTGAGATTTACTCACCAGGTTGTGTGTCTGTGTGTGTGGGCGTGTGAAGGTTGGTGAATTTTCTTTTCTTGGGGATTGAGTCATCTGGTTTTTACCATATTTCTTTTTATTTGCTTTGGGTTTTGGTAGATTTTTTGGGATAGGAGCTCTTAGTTTGGAGATTCGGGCAAAGAGTCTGAGGATCCGTCAACCTATTTTTCTGGTTTAGAGAACAAGAAGGAGAAGGAGAAGGAGAAGAAAGAAAACAGAGACTCTAAGAATGCCACCAGGTGGAGGACCGGCGCCACCGCCGAAACAGGAGGAGCTGCAGCCCCATCCAGTGAGGGATCAGCTTCCCAACATCTCTTATTGCATCACCAGCCCTCCTCCTTGGCGTGAGTTTAGCATTCATCTGAATTTGCTTTCTGTTTTGTTGTTCTCCATATCAGAGCAAGTCTCCTGTTACATTGATTTTTATTTGATTTTAATATAAAGTTTAGTGCTTGAATGGTTGTAATCAATCGGAGCTGAACGATGTTCAAACTTTTGTAAAAATGTTTAAGTGGGTTTTAGCATCGATCTGAATTATTGTATGAATTGCCTTTTTGCTGCAGCTGAAGCTATACTTCTTGGATTCCAGCATTACTTAGTGATGCTTGGCACGACAGTCCTCATTCCAACTTCTTTAGTTCCTCAAATGGGAGGAGGCAATGTAGGCTTTTACTTGCAACTATTCATGAAAATCCTCTGTTTCATCTTTCTCTTTATTAAGGAAAGCGATCATTCTGACCTGAAAGACAATGTTATTCTCTCTCCAGGAACAAAAGGCCAAGATGATTCAGACAATCCTGTTTGTAGCCGGTTTGAGCACCTTATTCCAGACTCTGTTCGGGACCCGTTTGCCTGCTGTTATAGGGGCATCGTATACATTCGTGCCGACGACCATCTCGATTATATTGGCTGGCCGATACAGTGACATAGTGGATCCTCAAGAGGTTGTTCCCGAGGCCCCATCAACTTTTTTTTTTGCCCCTAACATAAGTAACTCAAATGTTGACTGAAGCACCAGATTTTTTAAAATACAGAGATTCGAGAAAATAATGCGAGGTATCCAGGGTGCTCTCATTGTTGCCTCAACTCTCCAAATTGTCATTGGCTTTAGTGGCCTGTGGAGAAATGTTGCGAGGTCAGCAGTAACTTTCTTTTTTGGATTGAACATAGAAAATGTCTCTCTTTAAACAGATCAGAGTGCTATTTAGACCATATTTTCTAGAGAGAGGTTCGGAAGAGTGTGGTTGCATTTGCATGTGACTTGCAAGCATAGAACTTCATCATGTGTTCAAATATATAATAAGCTTCCAAAATCAAATGCTGTCCTCATCAGTTACAGGTTTGTGCTTCTCAGGCTTAAATGAACTGGCTGCTTTGCGACAATTACTTATAGAAATACTATAATAGCTGATTCTTAGCAGCATTACTTAATTAACAGGCAACCACAAGATATAATAATTGTTCCATTCCTCTTGTGCGAGCAATTCTCATGGTAAAATTACTGCTCTTTTGTTTTTGTGCATTGCTTTCAGATTCTTGAGTCCACTAGCTGCTGTCCCTTTAGTCGCTCTTTCTGGATTTGGGCTGTACGAGTTGGGTTTCCCCGTGGTAGGTGATTCATTTTGGTGATTCACTCGGTTGAACATCGGAATGGCTCTTCAATTTGCTCATGCCATTAACTGCGTGTTTACCTGTTTAGCTTGCAAAATGCGTGGAGATTGGGCTGCCTCAAATTATCATTCTAGTGATCTTTTCCCAGGTTATTATTGTCATCACTTACATGCTCTTTCCTAGATTGCTTTTCTGTTTGTGCTTAATTCTCCTCCAGCGATTATTTGAACGTGTGCTGTTTGCAGTATATACCTCATCTAACACGTGGAGAGAGGCACGTGTTTGATCGCTTTGCTGTTATTTTTTCGGTGATTATTGTGTGGATATATGCTCATCTTCTCACTGTGGGCGGAGCATATAAGCACACAGCACTCAAAACTCAACAAAGTTGCCGTACTGATCGTGCTGGAATAATCGGCGCTGCACCATGGTAAGTCTACCACTCCATTCCAACTAGAGAGATAATCCTTTACCAAGGTTATGGCAAGCTGCAACTCGCAAGGGATTGTAACGCTGCGAGATATTGTCCATTTGGAGCGGATTCTGCAGAAGCAATAAATTAAGAAAGTCGATTGACTTTTTGATTAGTCTGTTCCTTGGCAATGTTCATGCAGGATACGAGTTCCATATCCTTTCCAATGGGGAGCTCCCACATTCGATGCAGGAGAATCATTTGCAATGATGTTTGCTTCCTTCGTTGCTCTTGTGGAGGAACGTATCTCATCTCAACTTTATTTTGTTGCAAAATGTAACATAGAAATGCGTCAACCAATCATTTGTTGTCAATTGTTGTCAATTGTTGGGAATACTTAACCCTTCTATGCTAACAGAGATAAGCAAAATCGCTTAACATTCGCTCTGGTCTGGCAATCTTCTTGTGAATCCTTCTATTTGATGAAAGTGAGCTATCATTGCTCTTTTTGGATCATAGCCAAGTTCTTCCAACCATAATTTGCTTCTGTTGTTCGTGGATATAGGATTATTGCCATACAAGGCTGGTCAAATATTTCTCAAAATTAAGTCTTGTCAAAAGTAGAATTTGATATTCACTCTCTCATCAAACAAGAGTTGTGGTTAATCATAGCTTATTCACTCTAGACATCCTATGGCTTATTCTGCTAGTTTGCATCATTAGGATTGATCAGGCTCCAACTGATTCTTCTATATTATCAAACAGTCAACTGGTACATTCATTGCGGCGTCGAGGTATGCAAGTGCTACTCCATTGCCACCTTCAATTCTTAGCCGAGGTGTTGGTTGGCAGGTACAATTCCTACATTCTTTCATTTTCATCTCAGGGAAAACTTCATATTTTCTCCAGTAAGATTTTTCTGTGGGACAGCAATTCGAAACCTCCTCTCCTATTGCCGGTGTCCCTGAATATACATTTTCAGACAAACCATATTCATTGACTTGGGCAGATAAACTATTTACACGCCTCAATTCTATAATTAATAGTTGCGATTGTACAATTGGCTTACAACACTGTTCTCCTGATTGAAGGGAGTAGGCATTTTGTTATCTGGGATTTTTGGGACAGGAATCGGATCGTCTGTAACTGTGTAAGATTTCTTTGGTCATGTCATTTCATCATTAGCAGTTGCAGAGTATATCATCACCTCTTGGCAGCCTCATTTTCTCTGACTTCCATTACCCCAACTGATTTGTGTAGTGAGAATGCCGGCTTGTTGGCCCTGACACGTGTTGGCAGCCGAAGGGTCGTGCAAATATCAGCGGGTTTCATGATATTCTTTTCTATTCTTGGTAAGAGACTAATGTGACAATTCCCAATTCATACAGTGTCTCATTTCCTGCATATTAGTGACAAACTGACGTTCATCCAGGAAAATTCGGAGCCGTCTTTGCTTCGATCCCAGCACCAATTATCGCGGCTTTGTACTGTCTTTTCTTTGCCTATGTTGGTACGTTCCGTGAGCTATAGAAAGAGTTTTGTCGTGCCTATGGAGTGTGGTTAACTTTTCCCTCTCTATGATGCTTGAGCAGGTTCCGCCGGTCTTAGCTTGCTTCAATTCTGTAATCTGAACAGCTTCAAGATAAAGTTCGTGCTCGGGTTCTCCGTCTTTATGGGCTTGTCCATACCTCAGTACTTCAATGAGTACACAGTGGTGAATGGCTATGGTCCGGTCCATACAGGAGCAAGATGGGTATACTAGCTAATCCTGGTTGTTTGTTTATTTTATTATGGGTGTGGGTGCTGATAAGGGTCTTGAATTTGGCAGTTCAACGATATGATCAATGTGCCTTTCTCGTCCAACGCATTCGTCGCCGGATTGTTGGCATACTTCCTGGACATCACGCTTCACCGCAGCAAGGATAGTACCACGAGGAGAGACAGGGGCATGCACTGGTGGGATCGATTCCGTTCGTTCAAGACAGACACGAGAAGCGAAGAGTTCTACGTGCTGCCGTTCAATCTCAACAAATTCTTCCCGTCGGTTTGAGACTTCCACCTGCGGAGATTTTGAATGTATGTCTTGATCAAGTCGTGCACCTGCTTCATGTCAAAGCAGGTTGCCCTCTGTGATCTCTCTCTCTCTCTCTCTCTCTCAGAGCATATAAGATACCAGATTGAGCAGCATATTTTATAGACTGGAGTGCTTGCCTTTCAGATTGTCTGTGTCACTGTGTGCTATATGCGATCGCATTAGTAAATTTAGTTTCTATTTTGTCGCCTATTATTCTTGTTTCTACTCGTATTTTGCTTTGATCTTTACATTGTAAGTAGCCTACCTCCTACAATCTTTTAATTGTAAATTGTCTTCATGAAAATTGAGCTTCTTTTCTTTTCTCTTCCAGCATCAATTAAGTTATATTCGGCCTGTTCCGGTTCATGGACACTTATAACCTGGGAGAACCAGTTCATGGACACTTATAACCTGGGAGATGCGTAAAAAAAATTCAAAACTTATTATATTTGTACAAATTTAGTCCTAAACATTTTAATAAACATTTTAATTGGTATAATTATGTCAATTTAGTTATAATTTGATTAATGTCAATTCAGTCATTTTGGTTAATTTTAGTCGAATATTGCTAATGTGGATGTTCGCAAATGTAGATAATTTTTAATAATATTTTAATTTTTTTTTAATTTTTTTCTTTACTTTTGTTCTTCCTTTTGCTTATTGCTGGTGACTAGTCACCACCACAGGTGATGGCTAGCCATGGACACTCGGGCTGGCCTTGCCTAGACAAGGGTCGCCGCTAGGCTTGTCGCTCTCCTTGGACCTCGATAGATTTGTTTAGGGGTGTGCAACCGGATCGTGTATACCTAGTTTCCGGATCGACCACCCATAAAATAGGGTCAGGAACTGGTTCTCATTGAAACCGGTTCCCAAAATTCGGAACCGGTTTAAATTGATCTGGGAACAAGTTCCGAGTCCCGAAAATCGGCTTCTCGGCTTCTGGACCGGTTTTGGAACCAGTTCCCGAACCGGTTTTGTAAGTAGAGGTCCAAAATCCTTTTTTTTCCCTCGATTTCTATACTCCCGTAATCACATGACGTTTTTCCTCTTGGCTCTCTCAAACACACACAGTCATTCCTCTTCCTCACTTGCTTCCCTCCCTCACCGGCTCCCTCTCGCACTCTCCGATGGACGGACAATGTTCATCACCGCCAAATTCTTGTATATCACATGGATTGGCTCGCCTAATTTCTCTTTTGTAGGAAGAGTTATGCTTGCATAAATGAGTAGTTTTATGTAGTAGTTGTGAGAATAAAATTAATGTTAGACCCATGTTTGTTGCTAATTATTTGCCTTATGATTTTATTTATTATAATTAGCCTTGTGGATCTTAATTTTTTGTTTAGTCAAAAAGTTAATGTATTTTTTTATTACAAGTATTTAATGTTTCAATACAAATTAAGAAAATTACGTTATTTTCTCACATATTAATATAAAATTCAAAGTCGTATAAGATATCGAAATTACAAAAACAAGGTTAAGTGGAAACGGGGTTGACTTTGAATCGGATCAGAAAAATATGATGGGTTAGGTACAAAGTCCAATACAAACAAGGTCGGATATTGGGTCCAGAAAAGAGGAATCCGTTATAACAAAGTCGGGTACAGGATCTAGGTCTAGACCCTATTCAATCACCCCTAGATTTGGTTGTCAGTTGACTCTCGCTAGGCCTTGCATGGGCAAGGAGAGCTCTCGCTGGTGCTTGCCCTTGCCTGTGAGGTGCAATCGTGATCTTTGCCTGGGCAAGGCCAGCTTGCTCAACCATGGCCGATGGCTCCTCACTAGTAAAAGGGAGAAAAAAAACTTTAAAAAAAAAAAAAAAGAAAGAAGAAAAATTAAAAATATATTAAAATCTAATTAAAAATTGTCAATATTAGTAATATTTAATCAAAATTAGTGTGGAAGATCAAATTAGCATAATTAAAAAGTTTAGAACTAAATTAATATAAACACAAAGTGTGAAACTTTTACGTCACTCCCTCTATCTTACCTTTCCATAGCACTAGCAGACCTGTGGCTCGTGATTCTTTCGCTGCATTATGGACTTCATCCGCGGTCCCTGCAGTGACAAAGCAAAGGAAGACATAAAAGAAACTTCTTCGCATGAGGAAAAGACGGGGGCAAATCTCGATCCTCATTGTGCAGGGATGTCTTGTGGAGCAGAAATTAGACATTACGAAAAGGAGTTCTGCAGGCAGCTTTGCGTAATTGCCAAGCTTCGTATCTGAACTCGTGATCCATGCAGGGTTCTCTCGACAGTGGTTTTTTTTCGTTTAAAAGAAAAAATTGGTCTGTTTTCCTTCATCAAATTTGGCTGTAGATATCTTGGAAAAGTACCTTTCAAAGAGCCAAGATCAAGATTCCTTCATTAAAATCCTTTGATTCCATGTCTCAAGGAACGCTTTGAGTTTTCGGCTCCATTTATTTTTGCACAAAATATTTTTTTATTTTTTGACATTTAAATCACTAAAGAAAATGAATCAATGAAAAATGTTGTTTTCCTAATCAACTAAAATTTTATGCTTAAATTCATGAAAATAATTTTCTCTTCAATAATGAATAATCATTTTTGAAAATGTAACTAAATTTCAATGCTTGGATTAGACACTCTATGTTTTTGTATGAAAACCCCAATGCTAGTTCTCAAGCCCTTGACAGTTGCCTCGGGCCAAGGCTAGGTCCGTCGGGGTCCATCAAGGCCAAGCCTAAATCACAAAAAACTAGGCCTCGCTCCACAGAAGTTGGGCTCGGGATATTAGCGCTTGTGGCTAGGCCTAGGATTCCGGTATTGTTGCTCAACTCCCCGACACCCCGCCTTGAGGTTGCAAAGCCCAAGCTCAAGACTTTGATGCCTATGCCCGAATCTCTAACCCGGCCTTAGGTCCATTGAGGCTGGTCTTAGGTCCACAGGGTCGCACTTGAGACGGGTCCACTAAAGTCAGGATTGTGACCTTGGTGCCGGTGCTCAAGTCCTTAGTGCTTAGCCCAAGGTCCATTGAGGTCACAACACGGTCCTCAATGCCCATGCAAGTGTCCATCGAGGCAAGGCCTAAGATGGCATCCCTGCCCGAGTCCTTGGTGCTCGGTCCAGGGACCTCAATGCCCATACCTGGGTCCTCGAATCCATTGAGGTTGAGTCCAAGACATCAGCAACCCCGCCTTACCCCGATGGGTCAATCAAGGCCAATCTCAAGGCCCTAGAGTTATCACCGAGGTCCATCAAGGTTGGGCCAGGACCTCAATGCCCAAGCATGATTCCCTAACGATTGTGCTTGAGTCCATAGAGGTTGAGATCAAGACCCTGAAGCATGCCCTGATCCCCTTCACTCGAATCCATTAAGGCCAAGCCTGAGTCCTGACACCCCGCTCAAGGTCCATCAAGGCCAAACCCAAGACCCTAAGCTACCGTGTATAAGTTACTAATGCTCGAATAATATATATATATATATATATATATATATATATATATATGCCTATTTAGGAAATTTGCCTATTTAGGAAATTTTATGTTTTCCCTACAAACCAAACAATGAAAATTATTGTCATTTTCTAAAAATATAATTTCCAAAAAAATATTTCTTAGAAATGTCTCATTTTCCATGAAATAAAAGAACTTTGGTCGAGCTTGTCCGGATAAAAAAACTCAAGCTAGCACGAGCGTACGGTTACATTGAATTTCTGACGGTGAACATCACAACTTTCAACTTGCGGGCGACTAGATTTGAGAAAGTCCCGTGGGATTAATTTTTTTTCCCTCAGTTTTATCTAAGAAATAACATCACCATGTCCTTTTATTTGTGTCCGAAATCAAGATCATCTCTCTATCTTTTTTTTCCCCTTAAAAATGTGCCCCTCAACTTTTTAGAAAATGTCAATGTTAATCTTCTGATTATACTTTTTTCTCTTATCAGTTGACTTTTTTCCTCTTACATAAAATGTAAATTAAATGACACAAACGCCTAAATACACTTATAATGATATGATTCTCTCATTATTATTTTGTGACACCAAATACGCACCGCATTAGAGAGCATAAGAGAAAACAAAATTGAGAGGAAGAAATAAGATCTATCATAGCTGCTAGGGGTGAGCGATTATAGATTTCTTACAAGTTCCGCCTGGAACCTAGAATATGGAATCTACCATCGAGTGCAAATTTTTCATTTTTTTGAATTTGAAACCTACCCATCGGAACTAAGAACCTGAAACCTATCCCGTCACATATTCTAGGGTTGGTTCCAGGTTCCAACAGCTTTTTTTTTTTTTTTTTATGTTCATTTTTAATTTAAAAAAGGGAAATGAACACAACAATAACACATATTCAAAGAACGAAGAAAACTATCAACAAAGGAAAATGAATTCTTGACAAGGAATTCAACTAGATAAAAGAGAGGAAATGCAGCAAAAATCTGCATTGAAATGGAACAAAATTCACTAGACCATGAATTTTGTTTTGGAACTTTGTATTAGGGAGTTTATAACACCATAGAGCCAACTAGACCATAAAAACAAGAGCATCAAAATTGCGGGTATAAGCATGAAACTTTGTTCCAAAATTTAATCACCTGAAAATTCCAATTCCGTGATCGGAGTCATCTCCTCACATCCCTTCACCTCCATTAACGTGTTATCTTGATACATTAATTTCGCACTACGCAACAATAATAGAATATAGTTAGAAATTCCAAAATAAAGAGTAAAGTAGAAATGAAACACCACAATGAACCCCTTTATATCAATCCAACTCATATAATGATATGGATTGTTTAGTTCATTGCTACTCTTTGTACTATACATGCTAAACATGAATACTTACAATTACTGGAACTTCTAATAATCGAACATCTATAAAGAGAGTGCACACTATTAGCTCCTTTATACAGGGAAAACTACAAGAAGAATCAAAGAAAAAGAAAATTATCAACCCCAATAAAGACGAGCAAAACATATGGTCAAACTGTATATTTCCTCAATGGCTTGTTGATAAAAAAAATCATGTGGACGTGAGTTGATGTGGAGAATTGGGAAGAATGTAATAAAATAATTTTTCTCGAAAATAAAGAGTTCATGGAGGCCTGACGTAGCTAACATTACCAGCAATTAAGCAGAAGGATCAAAGCTGGATTTAGGAAAAAACTCATATCTTCAAAGGAAAATGAAAATGCTAGTGAACTTGGAGGAAAAGAAAGATATATGCTCGAAAATTTCAAATTCCAATACGACATGATCTCTTGAATATTTCGGGACATGAATTTTTAAATTGGCACACCACGAACAAACATGCGCAAAACTTCTTCTTTTTTCACACAATTACATTTTAAAAAAATGAGAATTTTGGTCTAGCATTGGTGATAACTTCAGGAACAAAAGGTTGCAGAGGAGTTGGGGCATCGATCCCATTATCTTCACAGGGGACCCCTAAACGACCCATCTTTTCGGCCAACGCTTGAGGGAGCCGATGTTGCATTGGAGCTAAGGTCTTTTCTCCTCCTTCGCTGAGGTGTTGTATCTGGTAGTCGGTTGTTCATGCCGTGCTTGTTTTGGTTGTTTTTGGTCTTTGTCCTTGGTGTTGGGTGCCGCATTTGTGGCTTTTACATCATGGCATCCTTCCACTAATAATGATATTCTCATCTCAAGTGTAAGTTTTTGGTGCCGTGTTCTTTTTGTACAGTTGGCCTTTCCTCATAAATTTATTATCTTTTACCAACAAAAAAAAAAAAAACCATAAGGTAGATTCCGCAAGAATATATTACTAATCAACACCAATTATTTCAGCCACGAGCATAAGAGAGATAAAGCAAGAAAAAATCAAAACACTCCAGTCATCTCTTATAAGCAATTCAAGAAAACCAGATCCAAGCTTGCTATCCAACTTCCTCATCTAAATCGACAAGCAACAGATGCCAAATAGAAGATGCTTGGCAGTTCATCCTTTTTCACGACTTAGTTTGTCCATATTCCTCTTATGTTTTCACTATAATCCTACATGTACACTGTTGTTACGCCTTCTTCTATTTGGCAAATTATCAATCTAATGTTTAAAGCTTCTAAAAAATCATCTCATAGTCCAGTCAATTAACACTCCAACGCAATCCCATTTTCACACTTCTCTCTTCTGAACGAAATGCACAGGGCGTGTAGAAAAGCGACACTGAATCTAGACGCACTTCATAAAACGATGGAGAGAGGGGGTCGCGGAGATTACCAGCACGAAAGGCGGCTGAGAGAAGCTCCTCAAGTCCTTAAAACCTGAATTCTGCACTTCGCAAGAAACAGAACGAAAAAGAGAAATCAAAAACCCGCGTGAAAGCACAGAAGACACAACATGCACGCCACACAAAGAGAGAGCGTACGGCGATAGAGTCGAATCGAATGCTACGGAGGAGAAGAAGATGAAGTGGCGGGGCGTCATCGAGGGTGGCAAGCAGGGAGGTGAGCGGTGTCGGGGGCGGCTGGGCGAGCGGCATCGGGGGAGGCTGGGCGAGTGGCATCGAGGGAGGGTGTCATTGAGGGATTCAAGGACAGAGCATCGGGGCGTCTCAGTCGGGGGACAGGATTTTAGTTGGGCGGAGGAGGATAACGGTTCTCCGATTCTCGATTCTACCTAGAAACCGCCCTCACCCCTAATAGCTGCAAGCTCAAGCTCTAAGCTTATCACAATCATGGTCACAATAGCCATACGAATCACAAAGCTTGAGGTCATGGCCGCTCAATTGAAGCTCGTAGTCATGTTTGTTCAATTGATGATCGTAAGTGGGAATCATAATTTCTGTATTGTCGTGCATGTTTCGTGGATTTCTTTGAGTTTATAATTTCCTTTATTTTGTTTTTGTTATGTACACATTAAGAGAATCTTACTTAGTGGAATTAGAGAAAATCCCAATAAGTGAGATTTTCGTTCCAAATTGAACTGATATGTGTCATGATCGCAAGATAGAGAGAGCATATAGGACCAAAGTAGGATATAATGGATCTGCACCCATGATAATTTATTAGAAAATTACCAAAAAAGTCAAAAACCTGTTAAATTCTTGTTAATTTAGTCCTAATCCTTTTGACTATTTGTTAAGACGGTCCATCTGATCAAATTTGGCTAGAAATTAATAATATAGACGCTGGCCATAATATGTGAAACTGCCCAAACTAATGTGTAAATTTTGTTAAAACTTTACTCTTTTTCAATTTTTCTGGGTTTTTATTAATTTTTTTCTTTTCTTTCTTTTATTATTAAGGGTTCGCAAGGGGCCACTGGACGAGGCTTGGTGACCTCGCCCAACTACGGGAAGAGGGCGTGTGAGCACTCAAGGGCTGTTGGCGAAGGTCGCTGCCCTTGCTCACAGCTAGGTGAGGGCCGCAACCCTTGTCACATCTAGCAACGACTTGCAACCTTTGCTTAGAGGCAGGTGAGGGCTCGCAACCCTCACTCAAATATCGATGAGGGCTTGCGACCCTCGCCATGACAGCAAGAACTCACTTTTGCCGGCATTCACATTAACAATATTTAATCAAAATTAGCTATAACGACTAAATCGGCATTATTAAAAGGTTTAGGTTTAAATTAGTACAAATGCAATGGGTTTAAAACTTTTTTGACAATTTTCCCTAAGTTTGAGGGTGTGAAGTTAGGTGAGGGCTCGCAAACCTCACTCAAATATCAATGAGGGCTTGCGACCGTCGCCACGACAAGCAAGAACTCACTTTTGCCTGCATTCACATTAACAATATTTAATCAAAATTAGCTAGAACGACTGAACCGCATTATTAAAAGGTTTATGACTAAATTAACACAAATGCAATGGGTTTAAAACTTTTTTGACAATTTTCCCTAAGTTTGAGGGTGTGAAGTTAGGTGAGGGCTCGCAAACCTCACTCAAATATCAATGAGGGCTTGCGACCCTCGCCACGACAAGCAAGAACTCACTTTTGCCGGCATTCACGTTAACAATATTTAATCAAAATTAGCTAGAACGACTGAATCGACATTATTAAAAGGTTTATGACTAAATTAGCACAAATGCAATGGATTTAAAACTTTTTTTGACAATTTTCCCTAAGTTTGAGGGTGTGAAGTTGCAATCTAAGTATCTTATCCTAATATTAGAGATTACCACATATATATATTGGTGACCCGGGAACCGTCGTACCGCCGGCAGCTGGCGACATAAACCTGGGGCGTCTCGCAGAGACCCACCTCCCATGGACCATAGGTGAGTTGTACAATGGGGGCGCGGAGTTTCGAATCTCTCCCCTCTCGGATGAAAGGGCAGGGCGCAAATCAGCGCATCCACCGTAGGGTGGGTGAGATTACCATATATTCATAAAGGTTTATTTTGATATTAAGACAGTATGTCATTAGTACTATGAAATAAAAATCAATATTATCTACTAAATGTGAAGTTCCAAGCATCTAAGAAAGGAATCCCTGAAGCAAAATGCTTCTAATTTTTTAAGAGATGTTTTCTCCTTTGATGTCAGCGCAATCATCAAACCTGGCATAGCGTCAGTGTTTCCGAAGATGGACATATCGTGATGAACATGACTAGTTCATGAACCTGTCTTGCGAAATCTTCAGTGACGACGACATGTTTCCTCCTACTCCACCGTCGTCCGTACCATCCTCTCCTCTTCAGAACTTAATTAAAACCTCTTCCATTCAGACATTCTGCGAATCCTGGTACAATCGGACGGTCCGTGTTATCCATCGAAGGGGGAAGAATGTTGAAGATGGCTACTTTCTAAATCATGTCCTACGACCAACCTAATCAGAAAGGCCCCACGCCCTCATTTGTTTAGTAAGAAGGGGCTTTGAGAAGAAATTAGAATGTTCACAATGCGAGCTACAAGAATACCAGACCTGATCTTGCTGCCTCCCCGAGCCGCCATGCATGAACAGAGCGGGAGTTCCGAATTTCGACCGCTTGTGCATATAAAACTCCCCAACGCATTGAAACGAAAGAAAAGGACACCAGACAATGTCCTTTTCTTCTTCTTTTTTTAAATATTCCCGATTGTTGCTACTTGCCTCGCTCTGTAGCCATAACAGGTCAAGATCTTCCATTTAGTAGCAGCGTCTGTAGTCCCCCCACCCGAGTCGTGCTCGGACAAGAAGTTGTCCGTTTCGACATTTAATATGTGAATGGCATAAACCCAACCCCTCACATGGCTTACATAGACTGACAATTGATCGGAGATATGTTAATAGGTTGTTTACTTACACATGAGAAATCTCGGAAGAGTTGTCATATTTTTTTCCCAAAAGTTGTTGGGATGATCTGGCTGGCTTCAGAAAGGAACAAGATTGCGTATACAAGAGTCAAGGATCCCTGATGAAGGTTAGTGTCTCTTTCTTGGGGGGGATTATGGATCGGCACTTAAATCGATCCCGATGATTTCTGTAAGAAATTAAGCAAGAAGGACTGATTTATGCATTTGATAATTTGTCTAAGGTAAAATGGCAGAAATAGTCCCAATGCTCTTGTCTGAAATTCGAACTGTACTTTCCAAAATCGTACCCGTATTTATTAGAAAGGGTCGACATTCGATGTTTTGTTATGTCGCTCATTTTCTCGGCCGATCTCTGCTGATATGAACAATTGGAATGCTCATGCGGACAACTGGAACATGGAGCACTTTTTAAATGTCGACTCGCTTTGCCACCATAGCTGCTCGGCTCGAAGCCCGCAGCTAATGTCATTTGAGCTTGGAGCTTGTGGCCACTATGTCCAGATCTTACTTCGAAGCCTGCGGCCGCCATGGCTTCTAGAGCGCTTCAAGCTCGTGGCCATGGCCATGAGATGGAAAGGTCATTGGTAGGGTCTGAAGATTTTGAAGAGGAAGAAGAAATCCAAGTAAAAAAGAGAGTCGATGTTTGGAAAAATCGATAAAAAAATCCAGACTAGAAAATATTTAACGACATTAATCCACACTAGCAAAATCCCGGACCGATTGAGGGGAGATCAATGACACCTTTTCTAAGAAGTACATGCACAATTGTCGCATAAAAAAAAATACATGAACGGTTTCGAATTCTGGTCACGAACAAAAGGACTACCACTGCCATTTCACCTTTGTCTAATTAGCTGCTGCGCGACACTGGAACAGGAGTTGGTGAATCTGGTAGTCAAATTTGCCGGTGAGATCGCAGGCAGCTTGTTCCTGCAAATTTTGTTTTATTATTTCCTTGAACGACACAACGTGAATGCTTTTCAATTAATTAATCATTTAATTTGCAATGGGAGTCAAAAGAATGATCTAGGTCTCTTCCCACAGGGCTCATAATAATTTCTTCTTTTGGGGGGGTGGGGGGTCACTATATTCTTTATACCTTATGTAATATCTTGACAATATTAATGTAGTGGGAAGATATGTTCCTTCGTAAGTTTTCCTTGAAAATGCATTGGAATTGGGAGGAAAAAATCATGAAAAGTGGAGCCTAGTGTTTACTTATATTCCAGTGCAAGATAGTGGAGATTGATTCCTTTATGTGGCTCGCCACTAAGTTCTGTGACCAATATCATACTATACTTTGATATTTGATATCATCAAAAAAGCTAGAGAAGAGTGCCCTCTTAGTATAGCCTTCCAAAATTAATAATGTCTCCAAGTGGGACAATTATGCTAGTGAATGAAAGCAAAAGGGATCCCCCAATCATAGTCATTGAAGCCAATGGTCGAGGGTGATCCACATATATAGACGCGGATCCAATTATAGCCAATGGTACTACAATTATTATATACATGAATGGGGTCGATTTTGGCCTTACGAGTTGACCACTTTGTAACATGTGAATGCCATAGGTCCTCTCTTGGGCCATCGATTGCCGATGTAGCTCCCATCATTATCAATTCATCATTGTGATTAGTTGAACGAATTAGGTGATTAATTATTGATTAGTTAGGTATAAGTACGGTATGGTGTGCGATGTGTGTATGTATACCATTCAAGCTCGAGACAATTCCAGGGTTTTTTTAAAATGGAGTAGAATGCAGAAGAGGTCCAACATTATTGAATGGCTCAGTTTCCCACGGGGAATACCTCTCCTGTTTTTCAGCTAAGTTCCATATCGAGTTCATAAGAGAGGCCAAACGACCAAATGGGCGTGGCCAATGGGGATGAAGAGGGTACAGAGTCTTCTAGATGTCCTACTGTCCGATCCTTAAATGTTGTCCAGCCATATATATTTTTCTTTCTCGTTTTCCAATGATTTGTTATGTTACTATTATCTCCTACCGACGTGTGATGTGATTGAGATACCAATCGCAGGTTTGCACTTGTGGGATTGGTGACTATGTTCTATAGTCATATTTTATGGCAGCCACGGAGATGAGCATTGTTGCACTCTGACTGTTGCAAGGTGATAATTGATTATTTTATACGAGTTATCTTCACATAATTCATATGGGTGTAATAACTCGACTATAAACTATGGAGATGCTCACGACATGCCCACAATACGAGCATTCTTTTGATAATTGGAAAAAAGTCAAGTAAATTTGAGACTACCCAACTTTGTGTAAACACTTTCTCAAAAATTTAACACATGGCAACATGTGTCTTGTAAACTAATCGACTTGACACCGCCGCATGTTGCCACGAATGCTACATGCATATGCTCGTCACAATCTAGTCACACCAACATTGTTACTCGCCTCTATGGCAATTCCCGCTTAGAGCAACTCTCTCTCTCTCTCTCTCAAAAAACAAATTCCAAAATCATGCATGACGCTTTATTAAATATCAAACATTTTTGAATGATCAATTTGATATCAAACTATTAAAAAATTAAGTGACTCAGCCGCTTGACTCATTAAAAATTTATAGTGACATTGTTTCTATGTGGCTCGCCGAAGACACCAACCTTAAGTATGCAAATGAAGCACCTCGTCTAACAACACAATTGAACCCAAAAATGGGAAATTAGGTTTAAAATTGCTTCTCTTTGATAGAATAGCTAAATATTAAACCACATATTTATTCAAATACTTAAGTTTTTAGAACAAGTCACGCAATAATTCTACTAAACCTTCTCGATTAAGTATATGGGTAAAAAATATCAAATATAACACTTTAAAGTTTTTAAATAATTGACAATAACCTACCAAATTTTACACTTTTCTCAAAATCAGGCATCTACCTGAACAATTAGTCAAAATTGCCACATTGGACATGACTCACAAACGTTTGGACGAGATCGGACACAAATCAAACAAATCGTAAGGATCAGATTCCCTCGGATGAAAAGAAGAAGAAGACGAGCTTGACCGTAAAAGAAAAGCCACGTGAGATTGGATGAAACGTAAAGGAAATGAAACCCACGTGAATAGCAGCACTCCCCTCGTGGGCGGGGTGATGCGGTCGCCTTTCCATAGGCGACCAACCGAGACCTCGGCCTAACCTTTGACCCCGTCCGTCAACGTTGCCGACCAGCCAAATTTGTTTCCACATCTCCTCCTCCTGACATCCCTCCACGTGGCCCGTACGCCGGCTTCGCCAGGCCCGTGCCGGTGTGCCAAACTGTCAGCTGCAACGCTTTGATCCCAACAAACGAATGCCAAGTCTTTTAACCCTAATAAGAATAGTACTGTAAACCGGAAACGCATTTACGACAAAACCTTAATTACAATCGCACTGATCCTAACGCCTTTTTTTGTTTTCACCCTTATTTTAATCGTGTCTCATGGTGTTACCATCGCATTGATTTTAAATATGACCCACGCTTGGCCCCTCTTCCCCGTTCTCACGTCTCTATATTCACCACATTCCAAAGGCTGGCCTTGTGTGGTGTGTATAGATAAGGGCCTTCCTTGCTTCTTCCTTCCTTCCTTCCTTCAGCCCCCTCCCCCTCTCTTCCTCTCTCGCTCTCGCTCGCTCTCGTGCTTTTGCTTCGAAGCTTTGGGGAGATGGGGAATTGCCAGGCCATAGATGCGGCGGCGCTGGTGATCCAGCACCCGGACGGGAGGCTGGAGAGGATGTACTGGCCCGTGACGGCGAGCGAGGTCATGAAGACCAACCCCGGCCATTACGTGTCCCTTATCATCCCGTTGCCCGCCCCCGGCGACGACGACAAGAAGGACGAGGGTGGCCGGCGAGACCCGCCGCCCAAGGCGGCGGTGCGCTTCACCCGCGTGAAGCTTCTCCGCCCGACCGAGACCCTCGCCCTCGGCCACGCCTACCGCCTCATCACCACTCAAGGTATGTTCATGGGTTCTGTTCATTATTTCGTTGTTCCATAGTTTTGTGTGTGAGAGAGAGAGAGAGTGGAGATACATTTATGTCTTTTTCTTTCCCCTTCTTCTAACTCTTTGTGATTGGCTAATAGAGGTGGTGAAGGTGCTGAAAGCGAAGAAATATGGCAAGATGAAGCAGAGGCAACAGCAATCAGGAGCAGCAGCTGAGAAAGCAAACGCTGCGGTGGCAAAAGACGAGAGCTCTGACATGGAGGCCATCAACAAGGTAGGAGAAAACTCATGAGAAAAGATTTTCAGTACACTACACCTGCAAGATGGTTAAAGTTTCCTCTTTTTAAATTGCACTTTCGGGAGTATCTTTTTTCATCATGTGTGCACGAGGGTTTCAGTGCTTGCAGATCTGTGTCAGTTCCTCCCTCTCCCGGTCTGAAAGTTTTCTTTAACAGCCTGGACGGATTCCCTCCAGATTTTCCTTTGAGTACCCCCAAAAACGCAAGTAGAACTTTTTAATAGGAGCACAGTATCTCTCAGGGCATGATTAAATCAGTAGGAGTAGAGTGAAAGTAAAGTCCCTTGCTCATTTTACCGTACAATAATCATCTGCATGCTTGAGTGCGATATAAAATATTGGCGTTAGGTTTCGCGGGTCAGCTTAAGCTATTACAAGAAACCGACTCCCTAGAACGTTGACGAATGATGCGAAACGTCTCCCGCAGGTTTCGAAACACGGAAAGCAAAGGCCCAAAATGGCGGCGGCGGGTGCTGCGGTGGGGAGATCGAAATCCTGGCGGCCCAACTTGCAGAGCATAGACGAATGTGGAAGCCGATGAATTCTCGATGGTGCTTCATCGATTCTAGTTCAGTTTCATGCGGAGCAAGCAGAAAAAGGAGCCTATAATTTTCCAAAATGGAGACGAGGCCTGCTGTTATGAGTTAAACACCTATTGAAGCCAGGTCAAAGGAGAATGATCTCTCGGGACCAGTCGACTCCTGCTCCGGAGCTTCCTATTTCTCTCGAGAAGACGATCACGATTTTCTTGTCACCATGAGAACTTAGTTTGTAAATTTAGGACAGCGCGAATGAGCCAATAGAGAAATCATATGCCAAATTGTATCGAGCAGAAAAAGGAAAAGTTGAATCGTCCTAGCTTTTATTGAAATAAAGAAAGTTGAATGTAATGGCCAGAGCAAAAGGCCTGAAAGTGAAAACAAAAGTCGGGTCCTTGCTGGAGCTGGGCCCAGGATGGCAGACAGCACAGAAAGTGACGACGAATGTGACGAAAGATTTCAGGGGAAACAGTGGTCTGAATGAATCGTTGCTCAGATATTTGAGTACGGCATTAACTGTTCTTAAGTCAGCCATGTCAGAACTTTTGGATTTTACTATCAGTATCTGATCTTCCTGTCGATTGAAGGGGAGGACGATAGGATGGCCAGCGTTTTCCTTTTACCCAAACATGGCTTTTATGGACAACGGCTCGTTTCACCGCTTCGCGCGACGCGGTTAGCTAGAAGGAATTAGGCAGGACGGCAACCTCACCGCGGTGGTCGTCGCTTTGACCGACATGAAATCACCTTCTTTCTCCACTCCCTTCGGTTGTTGGAATATGGAGTTCGAGCCCAAGCCTAGGCCCATCACCAGTCTGAATCATTTCCATTTAAAAGTTTTGAGTCATAAGTTATAAATCAATTATTATATATTAAATATTGCACTTCCCACCAAGCCTTTAGTATGGGACTTTGCTAACACCCCTAACAGGTGCACCTCCATACTAGGAATTTGTGTTTGGATCTGATCTATTTCTCCCTTTTCGCCAAATGATCTACATCTCTCTTTACCAAGTGGCAGCTAACAATGACTGCTTCATAGTAGTTATGCCACAGGAATTTGAACAGATCAAGAGTTTTGTGCCACATATTAACCAGAACTTCAAGAAACTCAAGGTGTTCAGAGTGCGTATGTGTGTTGTGGAGGACGTGTTTTGCATTCTGTTGTTTGCTAAAGTTGATGCTTTCACCTCTTAAAAAGGCCCGTCGGCTCCTCCTATGATTTTTCCTCTTCAAAGGTGTTATTTCAGGAGCTTAAGCATGACACCTCCCCCGGATTTATCGGGTTAATTGGGTATGAATAATCTTCTAGTCGGGTGGCGCTTGTATTTCACATGGATTCTTCCAAATCTTTTTCTTGCATTAGTGATTATTGTCCTAGAGTCACTTCTAAGCTATATACTGGGCTGGTCAGAAGTTTAAGTTAAACATTGGACTGTGCTTTATTCTCTACGAATTAAAGATTCTTGAATTAGGGGATTTAGACGCCGTAAAAAGTCTGACAACTATTAATCGGTACATTTTTCTTCTTTATGAACAATCACTTATTTATTGCTAACATGACGCCTAAGGTGTCCCTTTATAGATAATATTCAATCAAACAAGAAAACATAGCACCCAAATATAGATGCCAAGCAGCAAATCTAATCAATCCGACTACATTGTCAACTTAAAGAAGGGTTACACCATGTTGAGTATTGTTCCTAGCTCTTCAAATATAGCAGATGCAACCATTTCAAGCCAGCTTGAAGAAAATCTTGCAACCATCGTTTACCTTTCGTCTCTTTTCCAGCCTAGTTATACTCAAGCTCCTATCCACCAATAGGTCCATCGGCACAACAAAGTTGCAAATGCGCACATTGAAAATATAAATTGCATAGCTATTCATCTTCCGTTTTGCAAAGAAGACATAATGGATGGATTGAAGCCCATTCCATTCCATCATCCTATCAAAGATAGATATGACCCATTGAGCATAATCCACCAAACAACAAAACTGCACCAGACCATTCGGACTCAACCCAATCCAATCTGTGTCCATCCGTCTTTCGACCCACATGCTAAATTTGGCATAAAAGGAGTATTTATTGATTTCTATAAGAGTTGTGCTAGCACCCACTTTGACCGCAGATGTTTTCAAGGAAGCCTTGTCTAAATTAGGTGTGTCCACTTTGATCAAGTGTTGATTTCGCTAGAACGATGGATATAAATGTGTCATGTGGATAATTCGACCTAGGACTACTTGAAATAAGAGGGCTCGACCTAGTGTTGGTAATTTGTTTATAAAACAAATGAAGAGATGCCTTGTCCCACATCAAAAAAGATGTGAGTGCGCACGTGGACGAGATTTGGCACTAACCAATGATCATATTTTCTTTTATTGAAAATTCGGATTTATTCATGAAAAGTTATAGTAATTTTTATTTTTTATTTTTTATTTATTTAATTCCGAATTTTTTATGTATTTTCAACGCAACTTTTGAGACATATTTGTTCATTTTGCAACATTTCTCGAAGGGTTGCTTTTGTTCTTTTTGCAACCTTTTGAAGAGTTGCCTCTATTCGAAAGATAAAGATAAGTACGTTTGTTTTGAGATCAAACTAACATCTTCTTCCATTTTCGTCTTCTTTCGAAAGATTATACGAACATTATTTTCAATTGTTTCCCATGAAAGGCCCTGGAGAAATATTAGAATTACTATCTAGTATTCTCATTTGAGACTTTGTTGTATCCTGGAGGAAATATGCCAGTGACCATTAGCAATTCTGTGGGGCAAATAAATCCTTAAATAAAGTGATATTACGCCTCAAAATCTAAATTGATTATTCTAAAGATTCGACTCCATTGTTCTGCCCAATTCGAAGCTATATATTCCCAACACCTAGAACTACTAGGTAGGTCACAGTGAGGGAAGCTCGGATGATGCACTCAAGCAAAGCTAGGTGGAAGAGCATGGCATTGAAGACTTGAGGAGATGATCTTATTGTGAAACAAATGGCAAAATGGACGAGTGGCTGCGAGAAGTTGAGAAGGAAAGTGGGTGACAAGGATAAGTGCGAGTTTGGTGGTTGCAGACATGGTCGGAGGTTACTCAAAATTGCAGCAACTCTTCACATCATGGGAAGTTAATCGCAACATATTTCGTGCTGCAAAATTCATGGACTATAGAAACTATCCCCCGACCAAGGATGAGACTTGCGCACAAACGCTCCCCGAGTGTTCTATCCTTCATTTTCCTTGTACATACATTTCCTTACACATTTCAATTCCTCAATTTCCTGTCATTTAACATCAGTTTCATGTATGCGTAGCATTGGTTCCGATTCATTTGCTGTCATCCACTCAGATTTGTAGAATTTAGCAATCCATCCAAGTCTCGTTTGGGCACTTTGTGTTCGAGTGTGGAATCGCAAAACGATCTCAATTTTTCTCCAACCATATGAAGTTAAGATCGCCTTGGTGCATACCGATGTTCATCAACATCTCTTTGGCACGTCCACAAATTAATTTTCTGCAGCAAGCTGCTGTGACATAATATTGAAATGTAGGACGCCCATGACTTTCACTTCTGACAGATTATGGTCTCCACGTTGGGAAGTACTTCTATACATGCTTGTATATGATGACGAAAGATATCCTGAATTGAGTAACATCATGAATATAAATTCTTGAGTGAAGAAGATGGACTCTATTTTGTTTATGATGATGAAAGTTATTCTGAAGGAATACCAACTGGTTTTATTTTCTTTCCTTTTTCAAAATTAAGAGAGAAAAAGATGGACTTCATATAGTCGTCTTTCATGGGGCATTGCCGCATTAGTACACACGATGAAATCTATTCCTACACTGACTGCCAAAGCAATCATTTTGATAAGAGAAATATTAGGTTTATCAAGATTAGTGTTGCAAAATTAATTTATAAAATGATGTGTTCAACTGTTACTAATTATTGTGCATGGCTCAATTAGTTAAACACTTACTTGCAATCCAACACGTCACTTGATAAACTTATCTTGGGAACCAATTCTAGCAAAACCCGGCATCGATCTTTTGATAACATGCTTAATTCGCAAATTTGTGGGACGGGGAATCTTCATCTCATAATAAGGAGGGTGTGATGGAGTCATTGGTTATGGCTCGGAGATCCTCTCATGTGACAACTAGAGCTTGACCCGGACATTCCACAGGGAGCGCGAAACTCCTATAATAATAACCTCGACTGCAACGCTGGTTGCCCCTCCCGTCTCTCTTTTAATAGATAAAAACAAGACGAGACAAAACAAAACACAAGTTCTGTTTTCTCCGCGAGCAAGGTTCAACCAGCATAACCTAAAGCCCCAACACGTCTAAACACAACCTTTAAAAAAATTGGCACCTCAGTCCAAATCAAACAAGTTAATAAATGAACATTGAATCCTCAAACAAGAGAAAAACGAGCAACCGCTATAGACAAGAACCCGCCTTTTCAGCACGCCATCATTCGGGTGGTTCGCAGTTTAATAATTCTCTCCTGCAATTTTTTTCTTCTTCTTTGGTAAGCATCTTCGTGAGTATGTATTGAGACCATTCAACGGCATATATACGAGGAATAGAGCTCAGCCCAGTTCGGGTTCTTCCTAGTTGTCGGGGACTGTTAGGGAATCACGATGAAATTGTCATTGGATCATGGGGTGGTTCTTGTTTTATTCAATGAACCTTTCCTCGTTCCGAAAGCGCGTGCCCCTCCATTAAACTAAAGGGGAAAAAAGCAAGCAACATACTTGGTTTAACAATAAATCACGTGTCTTGCTAGTTGTACTTACGATGTGAAAAATTATCTGACAGCACGAGTAGGCGATTCCCTGATTACGAGCCGGGGGAAATTCTCCATGTATACGGAAAAGAAGGGAGTCATAATTGAGGACTGAGATTTCTTTAATTATGCGATTAGACTTTGTCTTAAAGATTGTCCGTGTCCATGTCTTTTCATATTATCCACTTTGTCATGCTATTGGGTACGAATCTTTCGGCTCTAACAGCGCCTCGCAGGGCAACTTTTTCCCCGACTTAAAGAAACCCTAACGCACGACTCGGTAAAGATCGCGCTGCGCCTTTTTGAAGTCCATTGCTTTACCGACCTTCACAGCATACACATGGAGGCGATGCTTTTTAGACTGTTCTCGAGGACTTCTTTTGGGTAGTCTCACCGAAGATAGTGGAGTTTGACAAACGTGGTTAACACCCCCTAGACGAGTGATATCCTTTTGATCAAACATCTATTCGGATCATATTTTAAACGTCAGATTTGAGAACTTTCTTTTTGTAACTCTTTTTCTTTTCTTTTTTTTTTTTTGAAAAAAAAAAACTCAGGGGGCCACAAATGCAGAAGACCAGCTATTTGGAGGCCCGTAGAACATCTAACAAGTTTCGTGAATTGGACCTGAAACAATATGTACGTAGTTGTTGCCTGTTGGTATTTGAACAAGCGATATCCAATTTCTATGCTTAGAATTCCCTTGCCCACAATGTCAACCCAGAGGGGTTCCTGTTCGTAACTTATTGACAGGTGCAATGCTTTACAATCGGAGAATGATTTGAGGATCGTGTTAATTTTAGCTTGAATCCCATTATTTTTCTCATATTATTACGATGGCATATCGCCCCAAAAATGTTGTGAAAATTATCTAAGAACCTTGGATATAGTAATTGTCTTAATATCAACCCTAAAGTAAATTGGGTTCCAATATCTACTTAGACACCCACCGAAGTATCACTAATTGAATTACATATATATAAGATCTTGCCAATGAGTACCCCCATGGCACTAGTTAACCATATATATTAATAAAATGTTTCGATTTCCAATGCATTGATAATACATAATATGAAAAAGATGATGCATTGGAAATCACAAAGTTACCTATATGAAAATTTAATAAGTGCCTAAGGGCACTGGTTGACAAATTCCATTTCCATCAACAAAAGGGCTCATACGTCAACCTAGGTGGGCAAGGTCTTGCGTGCTTAATATTTACATGTTGCGTATGTGGAGAGGTTGATAGGGATGCGAGAGATCAAGAAGTCATGAATGGTGTGATGAGGGGAAGGCTTCGGTTTTGATGGTTGTGTTGATGATTAAATGGACGACTCTTTTTCTCCACTCCACATGTGAATTAATGGAGGTCCATCCACTATCGCACAAAGCTAAAAGAACAAAAAATAAAGAACAACACGACATGGACATAGACGCTCCCTCGATAGTAGCTACTCCCCCCACACAAACCCGTTTCTTTTTCTCTCTTCTTTTTCTGCCTTTCCTCTATACATGACCTTCAATCGGCATCCAAAGAGATCAGGCCTCTGAGTTGTAAAGCCAATAAATAGGGCTTCCTCCTTCGGCCAAAGAGACTTTTGTTTTGTTTTGTTCTGTTATGTTCTGTTATGTTCTGTTTCGTTTTGTTTTGTTTGTGTTGTTCCACTGCTTTTTTACAGGCATTAGCATAGGTTTAAACATATGCGAACCCATAGACAAGATCCGAATTTGGTCATGTAACAATGATTGGAGAGGGAAGGTAATACAGAGTCCCGTCCATTCATTCAGGGTTTTTATCCTATGATTTTAAACATATTATATCGAGATTGAAGTCAGCATAGTTGAATGAGTTGTTCTTTTTAAGATGCTAGTTTAAAGTTTGGGTATCACAAATAGGTTAAAAGTAAAAATATGTGGCTTTTGGATAGATTAAAGTACGCACGCTTCATGTTTAGCCTGAGTAGGATGGATAAGATGAAAGTAGGATCTTTCCCACTCTAGCTGTACTAGAGAAATAGAAAAGGAATCTATGCTGAATGTGGATGCATTAGCCCTAGCTAAATGCTGAAGCTTTAAATCCTTCAAGGGTTGAATGTAAGATATGATAAAGAAGGATATTATATTTAAATGATGCAGCTAATAGCCCAGATCGATTAATCTGAACGGTGGTTCGGGCAGGTCTACGTCCAAGAGCAGAAATCTTGCCAATCAAAGAGACAAAATATTGATCTCCCCCGTTTCATGTGGGCGTTGGCATGATGCTCATAAGATTTTCTTTTTTCACTTGCCTTTTCCTTTTGAAGCTTTTCCTTTCTTTTTGTGATGAAATTTGACATGGGATGGGGAAGTTGGGGGACCCCCCGCTCCGGCTACAGAGTTGGTGCTGCCTTTCGCATTCAGCATGTAATCAAGAGATGATATCTCTGAGGAATTCAGAATCATTCCCTCCTTTGAAGAAAAAGAGAGACCCTTTAGCACCAGGGCCTATGGATGATACTTTTTGCAGCTATCAAAACCCCACGAGCTTATGGCCTGGGCAAGTTAAAAAATCAAGTTCAAAAGCTGAATTTTTAATGGGTCCTTTCTAATGTGTTTTGGCCACCCTAAAGTCGAAAATTTCCCGCAAGCGAACAAAGGTGAGGAATAAGCCTAGACCCTGCTCCCTACACACCCCTAAAGAAACCCTAGTTTCATTATCTTGGGATGTGGAAAGAAACTTTGGCTTTTAGGTTTTATACTTAGGATTCCTAACTTTAGAGACCATTTTGTCCATATATTTAAAAAAGAAGTGCTTGGAAAGTGACATTGTATACAACTAGCAACTTCAAAAATTCGGGTCGATTTCGTAACTCATTCAAAATTAATCAGCTCTTTTCATACTATCGCGTAATAGTATTCTTATCTCAGCAAAGTTACTTTACTATATAAATAAAATGAAATGGAACATGAACGGTAAAACACCATTATAGCCCTTTTTTTTTTGGTTAAAGACTATGGAACGTGGCACTTTAAAAACAACCCAAATTTTTTTTTGAAAGTCGTCCACATCCATGGCAATTTTGCACGATCAAATAAAGAAAGCACCCTTTTGGTCACTTTTGTCACACCGCGTCTTTCTCTGTGGAATGAGATATCTCATTTACTTTTTTAAGTAACACTCATCAAAGTTTTTCGGTCATACTCTTCTTTAGTGCAATTATACCTGCATTATGTCCACCAGTTACCAAAGGTGTCCGAAATTTTTCAACCCTAACTACTGTCATACTAATATTCCTGGACTCTTTTCAACAGATTAGATTCGATTCTCAAAGCTCATTGCGGACAAAGATTTGGATGTGTCCCACGGTCCCAGCCAAATCACCACTTTTTGCAGCCAATGAGAAGGGGTCACGTCGTCACCGATCCTAATTTTGTTGGCTTCATGGCCACCCTCCAAACGGATTATACTAGTGCAATACCTACAAACTAGTCACTAATTGCGTGTTTTCTTGGAGACAAGACACTTTGTATTCAATGCTCATCTTTTGTAGGTGTTGGAGTCTTGTCGGATCTTCTACATCAATCCCACAATTTCCAAATACTATAGTTGCGCGCGCACTTTGACTTTACAACAATTAATCACAGTTCACTAAGCAAAGAATGGACTATATATAGCATATGTCTAGATTGAAGGATGGGTATTTCTCTTCTTTACGACCAACATGCTGAATTTTATATGGTCGATGATGGACTGTGGGGAATGTTGTTCTCATCACCTATTCCCACGTACGAACCGACAGCCATGTTATCTTATTACATGGACACCGTCTTTTTCTTCTTAATTTCCAGCTTTTTTTCTTCCTCTCCCTCCTTTGCTTTTCCTCTTCTACCCTTAATGTGCTGATGGTGTCCCACTCACGAGATGAGTTCATGTATGCAGAACTCGTGGAAAGTAGCAATCCGAGAGGTGGGCTATGCACATCTTTTTTTCTTGATGAGTTATATATAATTTTTCTCGAAGTAGTTGATTACCAAACCGAAGTCCCATTTTGTTCAGTGTGATCCTTTTCAGTGGGGAAGAGGGGCGACATTGATTGGCGATATAAGTCCAAATTCCCAGAGGCTCCGCTAAGTCCCACCACGATGGACTAATAAACAAAGGCCACATCACGATCCTCCATCTACTTCCACAGCCGCTTCTTTAGATCAACTGAGTCCCAGATATCAAAATCCCGATAAGGTAGATTGTGGGAACCATATGATCGATTAAAATAAAATAAAATAAAATAAGGTATTTTGTAAAAAAAAAGTAAATTCCGGTTATTCTCAACCCCTTTTCATACGAACATAAAGGCAGAACGAGAAACCCATGTAAGTATCTCCCATGGGGTCCTCACTCTTTTAGTCTCCTCCATCAATGGCATATACGATGATGAAGAGAAAACATACTAGATCAAAATCATCGCCACGCATTTCTTACTATGCGGTGGTCCACCCGACCAAGTTCGACATCTGTGCGAACTAATATGCAAAAAAAATAAAAACAAACAAACAAAAACTTATGTGACCCATGATGTTCGCCTAGGCCTTAATGTAGATGGCACATATTGCTGAAACGGCGATGACAAGATGGCATGATCATAATTGCCCCAAAAAATGGTTACCTTTCTTCACCACCCAATGAGTAGAGAGGGCCATTTGGGTGGTACTTTGTTACCATGCGCGTGAAGGAAGAGAACAGCACAAGCTGCGTCGGGGATACAGGGCAAAGTGACCACACTGATGCCGGACATTGTCCTTACTGTGCCAAGTGCACAAAAAAATGAAATAAAGGAGGCTTGAAAAGCCTTGACCTTTTCCTATAATGAGCTTCATTCATCATTGTGCTGTGACTTAAAAATTCAGCTTTCTCTCACTCATGACGTGTTGTGACTTGTGTGAGTTGCCGTACCACTCGGCTCAGCTCGGCTCGGCACGACATTGCATTAAAAGACGAGTGTAGGGAGGAAATTTCCTGCCCCGTATGGTTGCTATGTAACGAAAATGGCCATTTTAGTACTCCCTCACTCGCTCTCTCTGTGTCTCTCAATATGAGAGGAGAGGTGGAGTTGGGGATTGGATCGCGAAGAATATATCCGAGCGCATATGGATGAAAATAAGTCATGGAGGGGCGTCACGGGAGGCAATTCGGCCATTTAAATGAGGAGGACATGGAGTTGGCTTTGATTGGATTGGTTCCCCAAGCCTCCCGCCTTTATTGCGAGCGGGACCAACCGAGAGTCCCCTCTTCGCTCTGTTCACCGAGAGCCATCGCCCACGCAAAATTCCAAAAGCTCCCCCTCTCGCAAAAGCTTATTTTACACGTACCGACGATTGAAATGGAAACAAACGGCAACGCTACAAATTCCTTCGTGGTCGATCACGTGCCGTGCACAGAGAAAGAGAGAGAGATGTAACGTTTTGTGGGTCTAAGAAATATGAATGACATACAGTCTGTTTTATTACACGGGTCGATGGAAAACCAATACAAGCACGCATGAAAAGGTCCCAAAACCTTTCTATGTTCGCCAGGGCCGAACGTCGGCCGGTGCCCTCCCCCTCCCGCCTCATCTCGCGGGCCAGGGGCGGCATGGCCTCAAACCAAAAAAAATAAATAAAAAGAATTAAAGTATTTTTTGTCCGCACGTGTGTCCTTCGCACGTATGGACGAGCACTCAAAAGGGATTTTTCAGTATAAGGTCAGGCCGAACCCTAGGCCATTGGAAAAAAAAGGGGAAGGTGATTCCCGCCAAAAAGAAGAAAAGGCACACCATACAACACTCTTTCTCAGTCTCAAAACTCTAGTAACATCCAAGGAGGAGCCGCATCTTATTCAGCTTTTGAGGAGTAGATGCGGGAGGCTTGACTTCGAATTACTTCACCACCACCACCACCATATTTATTTTATATGTATATATGCATGACCTTAGGCTTGCCAACCCGAGGACCGTAAGATGTCTCTTCGCCCCTTTCCCCCTTTTCTCTAAAAACAAAATTCTATACAGTCGTGAAAGGTCCCACGATCCCCCTTCCCCTTTCATTCCACAATCAATTCAGCCTTTGAATTCAAACCCCCCACTTCTTTCACACTCCATCAATCCACCATTTCAAAAGCCACCACCACCTCTCTCCTCCTATGCTTTTCATAACCAAGCATCATTAAACAACTCCCCACCTCTTCCCTTGGGAATCAGCAAAGCTATAGCCCCATCAACGTTTATGGCAATGCCCCCTCCTTGAGAGAAACCCAAAAGAAAAAGAATTTAAGAAAAGCTCCAAAAGCACCAACCCCCCTCTCATACGTACAAACATACATTATTTACTTATGGTCTCCACATCACTCACTTCATCAACTAGTCAATCTGATCAACCCAAGAAAACCCCTCTCAACAAAAAAAACATTGAGGCTTCTAACTTTCTAGACAGCTTGGGGACCACCCGGTGTCGGGTTTCTCGCTCTCTCTCTCCCTCTTTTTTCTTGCTGGTTTTTCTCTTCCTTGGTTATTCTATTTCCCCCTGCTCGGAGCTTCCTTTGTCAACATCTACCCATAAGCTGTTATTTAATTTCCTCCTTTTATTATCATACGATGGCGATAACGAGGACGAGGATGATGAGTCACTAAACCTCGCCCTTGCCTGAGTCGTCACTCTAAACTGGGGCAGCACTTTTGGGGGCTTCCTCTTGCTACTACCGTGCACCAGTTTTTGCATTAATCGGTAACAGCTGATGATCTTCTCCTGCAAAAAGAATAAAATTGGATATGGACTCGTGTTTACATTATCTTTTTCCCCTTTTATTCTTTGTACAACACTGCCCCAACCATAGTCACGTTCAGAAGCTTACTTTGCTTAGCCCGTCGCACCATGATTCCGCGTTCTCAGGATTACGGAGAGACAGACTCGGGATATCACTAGCAGCAGATAGCATGGCTGCCACGGCGATGCAGGAAGGTCGATACTCAAGGAAGCTAGTTTCTGTTACATCAGCAATAGGCGCCGATTTCAGTTAGGAAACAAATGATTCATTCCAATGTTTTTTTTTTTTTTTTTTTTTTTTTTGTGGGTGGAGGCATGAACATATGTACTATATACTGGTACCGGAATTACCTTGGATGTTAGATAAGATTACGTTGGTCGCCCGCGAGATGAGAAACCCAACACCGGTGCCGGTCGGATCGACCTTCCAAGCGAAGAAACTGATGAAGGTGAAGGGTGTTATGGATCGGAGCCTCCAATCCAGGACGCTTAGAACGAGAAGTTCCATCCTGCGGATTGTCCTCGGTTCAAAAATGTATTTGGCACCTTCAACCTGGTCAAAGAATCGGAATTATTTCCACGAGGAAAAGTAAACAAGCAGATGAACAAAATAAATAAATTAATAAAAGGGCCCAACAGTTTCGTCGAGGAAAATAATCAAGCCTAACTGGGTTAGGTACAATTAAGTCTTTGAGACATGACAAATTGACAAGGACCTGAAGATCCAGAAGAGGAGGAACCAGAGGCTCCTCCATCTTGGCAGCTAATGACAAGCAAGCCACCGAGAGGAGCTGCATCGGCCACCCATTTGGTTGCTGGAACAGAGAATTTCAGAAAGGATCAGTAATAATTCATCGGGAAAATCCAGACTTTGGACAATAATTGCGCAAAGGAAATTTTGCAAAAAGTGATGACGAAAGGCTCGTAGGAATATTACAAAAGTCAGCACAGAGCTAAAACGCAAATGCCGTGATAATCAATAGCGAACTAACAAAACGTGATTGTACACGCACGCACCCACATTACCAGCGCGCACTAAATGCGCTTGCCACTTTACACCAACAAAAAAAATAAAAAAATAAAAAGATAAAAATATTGTTAAATTATAAAAAGACTCACTTTTGCAATTAAAGCAGCCTACAAAATGAGCATTCAATTTGTCCGTATTATTTAAGGATAACGATTTTTATGAATAAATCATTATTATAACAATGACCCCTGTAGGTTGATGGGGAAAAGAGAGAACAGCCCCACGGGGGCATTTGCGTCATTTCGGCGTTTTTTCCTAAAAGGTCGAGAATAATTACTCGAGGTAATCAAATAATTGTTACACGATTTCCGAAGGGAAAAGAGAGGAGAAAATATGAAGAAAAGAGAAATCAATTATTATTATGGACGCGCCAATCTAGACGACGCAATATTCACGCAAGCCGCGAGTCTCGAGCTCCCGGCGGGCGTCAAAAAGTTCGACGGGAAAAAAGCTTACCGGCAAGCTGCGCGAGTAAAGGAAGCGATCGAAGTAGTTGACGGAGAGGTACGCCGTCAGCGGCCGGAATCCGTAGAAGGCATGCACCTGCGACGGCGAATTCCACGTTAAAACAAAAAGCGCGACGTCATCTAAGAATCCGATTTAACGAGCTCTCGAGCGAGCGCCGTCGGTTTCGCGAGCAGCCATCGGGGCTGATACGCTCCGTCGCCGATCGGATCGCTCAGATCCACATGCGCCGATTCGTGGTCGTAGGCCTAAAAAAAAGGCGACGATCGCACGGCCGTGGCATTATCGTAAATATCGCGCGGGCGGCTCGCGTCCGATCGCGAAGACGGGAAATGACACGATCGGTGTCGTTTATCGAAGCCGTACCTTGAGAATCCATGCAACGGACTCCTCCCTCGCGGAGGCGTCGAGCGGCTGCGATCGGAACCGGGCCGCGTAGTCGAACCCGGGCACGAAGCGGTCCTCGTCCTCGATGAACCCGGCCACCGACTCATCGGCGCGCGCCGGGGAGCCCAGGCCGGACGAGGAGTGCTCGGGGGAGCTGTCGGACAGGACCCCGCCGGAGTCCTCCTCGCAGAGCAGATCGGAGAAGCAGTCGGAGCACGAGACTGACATGGTCGGTGGCCGACGCGTCCACGGTTTCTCATTCTCTCGCCATGTCCGGAACGGAGGGGGTGGGGGAGGGACGGCGGCCGGAGCTCCTCGTCGGCGGGGGTAGGGGCAAGGGGAGGCTGCGTTCCGGGCGTGCTGCGACGGCGACGGGGAGGGAGGGGGAGGGGGAGGAGGAGGAGGAGGATCGGAGAGGGAGTTCGGCGGACTGGAGTGGAAGTGAGGCTGGGGCGGAGGAGGGAGGCGAGGAGGAGGTTCTTGAATCTATCTGTTTGTCAGGGTATAAATATAAGGCTGTTGATGCATTTGGGATATTTATGTTTGTTTTTTTATTTTCTCCCCCGTATTTTGCGTATATAATTTATTTTTATTTTATTTTTTTCCTGAGGGGGGAAGGGGGAGGTGATTTCACGAGGCTGTGACGTATGTAAAAAGGAAAAGAACTGGGGGGGGGGTGGGGTGGGGTTTCGATGTTTTTTTCCCGGGAAAATTGATTTGCCATATCGGGACAGTTCCCTCTCTCTCGCTCGCTCGCTCGCTCGCGGGGAGATGATCTGATTCGCAATCGCCTTAAGTACGGATTTTCAAAAAGTTTATCTCGTTTCGAGGGATTCGAGGGAGCGTGCTTGGTACCGCGACGTGCGAGCGCAGTGCATGCGGGTGGGGCGCAGCTCGTGACAGCCGAATCTAGAGGTGACACGTGGTTTTTTTGGGGGTGGGGGAGGGTCCCCACATTTTTGTACCATTTTGAGTAGACATATCAAAACCTATGCCGGGCTGAATAATTATATGAATTAATTATATTAGATAAATTAATTATACACAAATTTAGGTCCAATTATATGAATTTAACATTAATGTTGAATGGGTTCATATCTTACTTCCAATCAACTTCTATGACTTTCTCTCTGCATTTCATGTTTACTCATTCCGAGCTCTTGCCTCAATTTTGATATGAGTTTTCTCATATAAAATCATTCAGAATATATTAGGTAGGATATGGATCATTACATATGTATTGTATGGGTATGAACATTTTTGACCCGGTTCCAACCGACCCAGTGCACCTGTTTGACAGATCTAATTTCGAGGCATCTCGTCAAAACCGAATGTAAATTGAACAAGAGATGATTTTATATCTTCGAAGTTCACATACCATAAAATTATTAAGTGGGATATGATATATAATGGATTCCATGAGCAGAAAAAATGTGTTCATATGAATTTTACGGTATCTAACCGTATCATGTCGACACATAAAATATATTGATATATTTAATTAAAGCGTGTCTAACCTTGAAAGCTAAGCCATTTATAGCATCAGCACGCATAGCTACATGACGTGTAACTCGGTAATGCGAAAAATTGCCAGCAAATAATTAGAATATATACTCGTTCGATATTGGACAGTGAGACATGAGGGGAGGGAGGAGTCACGTCATGGAGTGATGTGGCTACAATGATCCAGTCCGATGGATCTAGAAGTGGTCGTGGAGCGGGAAGCCTACACAAGGGATACACAAACGAGTGGGTCAGACAAGATTTCTAGGATTGGTGAAGGGATAATAAGGAACGACATAAATTATACACCGAAAGGGATGGAAACATTTTTGAATTTTATTTATGAAAAATTGAAATTAACTCGTAATAGGCGTTCTTTGACGTAAGTGTACTCAGACAAGAGCACTATTACATTGGATGATTTCCCACGAAAGTATTCATCTTTATATTAGAGGACAAATCATGAAGTTCAATACGAGGGAGATCAAAGCGGATAATATATTAATTGAATTATTATAGAAGTATCAAGGTCCATCTGCCTCTCTTTTCATAAATTTGTTTATTTAGAAGCACAAGAGAGATATAAAAACGAAGACCAGCAAATTCGAAAGAATCTTATCACATTCTTACCCTACTTGATAAGTTGAGCATTGAAACTTGTGTTATTACTTGTGATGTGCTAAAAATTAGGGACGAACATATTGGATTGCTCGGATCAGGAAACACCCTAACCGAACTGGACCGGACTAACTATTTTTGTTCGGTTCCGGGGGCGCATCGGTCCTATTCCCAATGCCGGATGGGAATTGAACCGACTCTTTTTTTTAAATATTTTTTTATTTCTTATAATTAGCAATAAACCTTCAAATTGCAATAACTCCAGTATTTTTTCAATTTTTTTACTAAGTAGTTGGTTCCATTGGATCGGACCGAACTAAACCGGTTGGTCAAGTCCGATTCCCAATCTTAGAACTGTCCAATTTAATCCCCAATCTTAAAAAATAGCAATTGAACTTGATTGAAATTGATCGCCTTTATTAAAAAAAAATAATTTCAAGCACAACTATTATTCCTTAATCAAGTTCCCAATGTGGGCACTATTCAACAAAATACCATTTTTGAATATCAATAAGAATCCCCGAAGAGGGCAAAAGACCGCTGAAATGATTTTCTACCGCGCCCCGATTCCCACGTCGACGTCACATGGCCGACGTCCAGTCGGGCAGCGATGGCGTAGTTTCCTTTTTGGCCTCTTGCAGCGCGCGCGGTGCGCGCATCGACCCGGATGCGAAAGGAAAAGAACCTCTGGAAAGTTCCCGCCTCTGCAGAACAGAACTGGCGGTCGAGCTCAGCAATGGTCCCCGCCGGGGGGGCCTAGGGGCCTAGGGCCTCGGGGACGAGCCGGGGAGCGTCATTAAGGACCCCGCCGCTCTTTCTCTCTCTCTCTCTCTCTCTCTCTCTGCGTTTCTCGCTTGGATCTGCTGGCCAACCTTGACGTCCGTGACATAACCTGTCCGTCCGGTACGAGCTAATTTGGTGATTTCGAGTCGATTTTTTGTCGCGCTTTGCTCCATAATTGTACTGGCCGGTGGCCAGATCGATGCCATTAGTGAACGCGTTTGGGGATCTAAATCCGTGCGATCCGAAGTTAAGTCGCTTGACCCGTTCTCTTGAAAGGGGATCGGTGAATTTAATGACCCTTGACCCTGACCAACTTAGCTCAAAGTAGATAAACATGTCCGTTCACTTTTAGAAATGAATTCATCAGAAGAGACTATTCTCGGTGCTGAGCATTCTGTTGATCACAATTTTTTTAGATTCTAGCTGGAACAAACGTTTGATATTTTCGTGGGTAGATTAGAAAGGGGATCTGGGTAAATATATTTTATTTGAGTATTTTTTGCAATTATTTGGTTATGGCGTAACTAATCAATTCGAGCGAACTCAATCTCGTGTGGCTAACATTTACCTAAGAAATTATTTTCAGTTGTATGTGTCGTGTCTATATTGAACCAACTTTTTTTGAGTTGATCAATTGAACAGTTCATACTATTCATGTTAGAATTACTTATTTACGAATGGGTTTTCATTTTTGGTAACATTTTGGGACTTGATTATCAAACGTGTCACGTTTAAAGTAAACTTTTTTGACTGTATATCTTAAACTTGACACAATACAAACATGACTCGTAAGCACGAACTAACACCACTTGCTAACTAGAACGTGACAATTGTGCACGTCGCACTTAATAAAACAAGTCATACAAAGAGAGAATATCAATGCGGTTATTCAATGAATCGCCATATTGGGCATCAACCAGAGGCGAGCATGTCTAGTTCAACTCAATTGCCAAAATTAACCAGCCAACTCAAGCCTACTTCTAGGAGAACCGGTTCGGTTCCCAATTTCAAGGGCAAAAGTGTTGTCCCTGGTTGAACTAGTTTGGAATCAATCTTTTAGGGAAAAATAAACATCTTTGAGCACATGGAGAATAAAACCATGGTCTTCAACATGAATAGACAATAATATAATCACTCGATCAACGTATATTTTTGTAGTGAAACGATGCAGTGTTTATATTTGTTTATAAAATTTTATTTTTTTGCACTAAACAAAAATCTCAATCGACTAATTCAATTTTTTGGAACCAGAAGTCACAAGGTCAATTCCTAGTTATAGGCCACGAACCGATCGCCCTAGTGTTGACACAATACAATACATCAGCTTGTTTACAATGATAAACACGCAAAACATGTCTACATACGGTAACCTATATAAAAACATCTAACATGTTTTATAGGCGATGAATACATGTTATATCTACAATGTATTATTGAGTTAGGGATTTTTTTCTTCATGCCATAGGACTTATGTAACCCTAAATTCATTTTCTTTTATCCTTTATTTCTTAACATTTGTACTATTTTAATGTTTTTTTTTTAAATGAAGAAAAAGTATTTGGGTATCGAGTACATGTTAAAATGAGACTAATCATATTGTGTCAAGAAGACGACCATTTAACTTCATTGTGTTGCTTCGTGTTTAAGAGGTTTAAGTAGGTAAACACACTAATGCCTTTCGACCAACAAAAAAAAAAAAAAACTAAGGCTGACATATTTATGATGTGAATTCATTTAGGGTGAATTGATACTTGCTTAACTACGTGTCGACTCGTGTTGCACAAACAGAGTCATGTTGAGAACTGCCATCCTAATCTTATCCACCACACTTATATAGATCAGTTGCCTAAGGCTAGATTCGTACACCGAGAATTTCATTTTCATTCAGTTGATGCATGTGAGTACACTCAAAGACTAAAAATTTCAAATAACGATAAACGGTAAGAATAATTGCAAACTTGTAATCATCAAGAAATAACGACAAAAGCTGAATTCGGTTTTAATACCAATTGGCAGGTGGGACAAGTCCAACACAACAGTAGAAACGAGAAATTGCTCGATTCTATGGAGGGTGATTTTAGGGATTCTCGAGAAATAGATGGCAATTCCTCGATGACCGTCCGATTACAAAGGCGATAAATCCCGTCTTCTAATCGTAAAAACCTTCAAACTTGTGCAGATGACAGATATCCACACAAAAGTCTCGAAAAAAATCACAAGGAAGCAAGGTTCGAGGATCTGTCTTTCGGTGGACCATGTAACTGATCTTGAAGCCGATTCAAGAAGAAGGAAAAAAAGGGGGTCGTGCAACATCACAGTCCAGAGGACGAAGGGGTCGCGTATTGAATACGGTAGCTGGTCAGCTTTCTCCCTGCTCGGGAACATGCGCCCCGTCCCAGATTGAAATCCTTTGACATCCAGCGGTCCGATCTCCAACTGCTGGTCTCTATCTCCACCACCACCAACAAACACTGTTCACAGACACTGGGACTACCCTTCAAATGTAAACTTTGGCCTAAAAGCTGTCCACAAACGTACCCATGCGAAAGCATGTAACTTTGGATGTTTTCTGCGACAACACTCCATATTAAGCTTTACTTCAAAGCATGCGTATAGGAGAAATTTCAAAAAATCATCTCCAATTTTCATCCCCATTTCAATTCGCATCCTCAGCTTTGGAATAATTGGCATCTCTAATACAAATTTGAACGGCAAAAAGGACTAATCTACACCTCAAACACATCTAGGCCTTATTAGGAGGACACAACTTCAAAAGGGCAAGGTTGGATTGGAACTGGCAAGTGAGGATGCTACTTGTAAATTTTCCGAACCAAAGGATACAAATTGATGTGTGACATGACGGCTTTATTAAAATTTTTCCAAAATTAAATGGACAAATTATATATTTCAAGATATTTCTCTTCATCCATTGCATTCAATAAAAATCGACAAGAGATAAAACTCAGCATAGATAAAACAAAGGAGTGACAATGAATTAATTTGCTTAAATGAAAATTTCACTAGATTTTTGTCCAGGATAAGAAGAAAAATTTCTTATGGACATATGATATTAGATTTTGAATCTGGACGTAATTTCTTATCAAAAGCTTATGTCCTATAGGGAGTGTTGGGCTTTGATTATGAGTTATCATTGAAGTTCATCTTAATCAAAGTTAATTTTTTCGCACGCATGCTTTCCCTATCAATTGATATTTGAACGATATCTAATCCCCCCTCAAAAGGAAATTAAAGGAACCCCGTGAGCTTCGCAGCCATAAGCTGAAGCTCAATAGGAATTAGAAAAATTGAAACATCGTTCATCAAGACAAATCATTCCTTTCTCGGACTATATAATTCAACAATTATTGTCTTGTCAATATGGACGGGCATCCTAAGTTAAACGATGCCGGATGAAAAGGGAAATTAAAGACAACGAGAAGTCCACATCCTTGGGGAAGTCATCGCATGTTACTGGGTACAATCGGGGCGTGAGATCAAACGCGATCGAGAAAGCAAAAGAATAAAAGTAAATGATTCCTGAAAAGATAGATCCAAGCTGGTCTATTTCGCGAGTGTGCACGATCTGATAAGAGCAAAAGCTCGTTCTCCATAAAGTGGCGTACTCCGGTTTTCCAAATTCAATGATAACGTCTAAGATGCACAGAGCCTAGCATTACCATCGGACCTTATAGTATATGATTTGCAGCGGCTGAATTCAAGCATCGCATCATCCGCCCACCCGTTTCTTTTGTTATTCCAGGCTTGCGTGTCGCAATCGAGCACTTGTGCATGCGGGGTTCAGCAGTTTTGTTTCATCGGTCGGATCAAGCACCGGACCCTGCTAATAGGGCCCCAGCTATATTGAATATCGATTGCCAATTTGACGATGACACGTTCCATCCATCCTCCACAAGACCTCCAAAGGGTGGGTCGCACTGTGCGTGAATGAAGGGTGACCTCACGACAACGTGTGTAGGATTCAAACGACCAGATTTGACTATGTATCATAATATCAAGTGAGGGGGGGCGTATGTATCATTTGATTATACGATGCAAACACTCACGCCTATCCCCGGGATCAGAAACGGGGATGTGCTGGGGGGGATTCCATTATCTTATTAGTTGCCAAATTGCCATGAGGAGAATGATTGTTGGGATATCCTTAAAATCGTCTAATGTGTAAGTAAAGACACATGAACGTTGAGTACACGGCATAAGTTTAAGAACAGCATCGTGGTCTTATTTGACGAATCTTATATTTTTGTTTTGGACCATAGGATTCTGGTATCAGTTCCTATCGCAACTTTGCCCAGACTCTGAAAATTTAACCCCAATCGGACCCCATTGACAAGCTTTACATTTATGGTCGGCGAGCCAAATGATTGAGACATCTTCCCCTCTCTTTGTTATTGACATTTCAAGGTCTCCGCCATTGAACCCTAGTTTTGAATATTAGGTGGCGAGGCTTTGGCTTTTGATGCACATAATGATTGTCCGAGCTTCAATTTCAATGCGTTTCTTCATCACGCAATGACTAATGACTAATGAGGGCTTTCTCTTTTTCCTTCTTTTTGTTATCCTCAATCGCGTTCCGCTCTAGCTATGTTTTATGTTTTATAGTGTGGTGGTAGCCTTGATTAGTGGCCGATTAGTTTTATTTGAGCGTGGTGATGCATCTTTTGTTGATAAACCTTAGTGGCTACGAGCCTAAAGATTTGACCGGTGGTGCAATAGGCAAAGGCAGCAATTTCCGAGGAGAAGCTTAGCTAATTAGGGGTGCTTAGTGCTATGTTCCCACTCCTAACGCGGTTTGTTTTTTGCCATCGAAAGATCGAATCCATCGAATTTTCTAGAAAAAGATTACTAACTCTTTAACTTTTGGAGGAATGGTGAGATAGAATTATTGACCTCACCTATCAAAGCGGTGGTCCTTACTAGCATTTACATACGACTGTGTGCAAGAAATCGACATTCAAAGATTAAGCAAAATCATTCAATTGAGAAATTTTTGAATTAGTAAATAACGGAAAGAAATGATTAACAAAAAAACACAACACGAAGACATTGTACAAATATTTAAGATTACGAAAGAAAATTGAGATTTGAAAATTTGTTAGGAAGGTCGCTGTAGGAAAAAAATCCCAATTCTGATATTGGAAAACTTGATGGATAAAATAAGATTGTGAAAACTAAGCATTTGTTTGTGGACATAATAGTTGCAAAATAAGTAATTAGGGAATTTTTAAGGGATTATCGGGATCGCTTAAAAACAGAGACTCTCTTTACTTTATGTAATAGCATGGACAAGGAAATAATATCAATTCAGAAGTTTTTCTTACAAGAAGATCCTACTAATACGATGCTTAAACTTTGGTTACATATGTAAACTCATATTTTTAATATTTGGGACTTATTGAAAATTTCAAAAAGTCGGGGTGAATTAAATGTCAGCTAAAGTCCCACATGGAGATTTTGTATGTTGTGCAACAACTACAAGTCAATACATTTTAATTGATTCACCACACATTGATATAAAAGTTTTGAGTGAAAAAATTGTAAAATTTAATTTGTTCAAAGGTTCAAGGATTATTTTTCAATTGGGTCCAGGAAGCTTTAATACGAGGGACACGTGTCTCTTCTCTTTTCTTCTCTCCAAGTTTTGGGGCCGAGGTATGCAATGTAGAGACAAGGCCACAATATTGCCTCGTGATCCGTCTCCTGTTAAGCATCAAACTAAGAGCCCATAAACACGATTGTCTACTTATGGGATTGCTTTATGGCATCGCTAGAACTCGTGCATTTCTCGTTCCAGCCTTTGAATTGATGTGGAATCATTTGTGGACTTGTCTTCACATGTGCACAAACTATGAAAAATGGTAAATTGCAGTTTCAAATTTTGTGTTCTCAAAAGTTAAACTTTTACACCCTGAAATTTGTTTAGCGATTCAACGATTTTGTATTCTTTGGGTTGAGGGATTTCCTTGATATAAACCAAGAGAGGATTCATGGAATGTCAATAAGTATTCCACTCATTTGTGTGTTATAAGCCTCACTTAAATCTACCCAAAAAAAAAAAATACAATCAAATCATGAGCCTAGGATGCAAAGCGAACCCCCAGCAAGATAAAAAGATCTTTTAGCCTCGACATTAATCAGAGAAATTGCGAGAGATAATCGGTGCACTTGTGTTAGCCATCACAAAAGAAATAGAGTCATGTGCCATTCGTTGGAAAGATAAGGATGACTAGTCAGCAAAGTCCAAACTTGGTAGGGAATTCGGCTCAAATTGATAAAGAAGAAAATAACAATTGTATTGCCTTTCCAATAGTTATTCATGTTTATCCTTATAAATGTATTCTATCTTATTTAAAGATAATGAAATCCCCTAAGGTGATAAGTAGAATTGGGGGTTTCCCATCATGAATGCAAGCTTCCAAGGATCCTGTCATTGGTTGACTAAATCACACTAAATCCTTTTCTCCTTCTTCATGCGCGCGTGTTATTACAAAGAAAACATTGTATCGGAGCCAAGTTCGAGCATAGTGCCTGTGCTAGCAAAGTCATTATTTGCCGCTTCATTCTACTTTTGATTGAGATAAGCTCTTGATCATCTCCTTTCTACCTTTTATAATGATTAGCTCTTCAGTCACCGCTGACATTAATTGAACTAGCTCTAATAAGATGAGCAATAGATTGACATCCTTTTTTGTTAATGGAAGAAACTATCTTCCTTGATCTTGGGCAGTTACGGTTGCCCTTGGAGGACGATCGGCAGCTACAATTGCCCTTGAAGGACGATCCAAGTTAGGCCATGTTCATGGTTAGATAAAAGCTTCATCATCCACCGACCCTTAATATGCCGAATGGCAAAAACTAATAACTTGGTCATGTCATGGATTTCAACTCCATGGATTCACAGATTTACAAAAATTTTGCTTACTCTGAAACGACGCAATCTCTATAGAAGTCTCTTATAGACATGTATATGGCCATGAAAATAATGCCTCTTGAATTTTTGAGTTGTAACAGGAAATTGCTCATACCGAACAAGCTCCTAATCAATCATTTATCGAGCATCTTGGAACTCTGAAAAAGAAATGAGATGAACTTCATCAATATCGTCCACCTGTTGATTCCGTGACCATTTGGCATTTACTCAACTCTCAAAGGGAAGAGCAAGATTGGGTCGTCAATTATTGGCCAACATTTGGCCTGAATATGAGGAGCTGAAAAGACAAATCTTTAAGAGCCCGACTCTTCCATCTTTCGCTATTATTTGTGCCATCATCTAACATGAAGAAACTCGATGGCGTGTTATGAATTCAGACTAAAAAGTCTGGGGCAGAGACGACGGAGAGTTCGGCTGATACTGTTTACACCAGTCCCAATCTCCAAACTATTCAAATTAACAATAGTAATAAATCTCACGGTGGGAAAGGAAAAGGCAAGGGTCAAATTCTTAGCTTCATTGCACTCATTGCAACAGGGATGGTTACACTCAGGATCGTTGTTGGGAGTGGCATCCTCATCTTAAGGCGAAATAAAGGCAATGCTCTTGAAACTAAAAGTGGTGCTCCTAATTTCGGCCCTGATCTTCAAGCTTCTATTGGCCAAATTGCCTTGCAACTCCAACAACTCATGACAAGCAGCGACATGACTCCATCTGACTTAGGAACATTGCTTATAACGCTGGTGATGCTTTTGCCCTATCTACATCTTCAAAAGTTTATTTTATTGTTGATTCTAGAGCGACGGATCATTTGTGCAGCGCGTCTCAATGGATAATAATATTTGTTGTGCATCTAATTACCCATCTATTACTGTTGCTAATTAAGAGGAGGTTCTTGTTCAAGGAACTGGTAACGGTGGAATTTCTTTCTACCAACTCAAATGTTTTATTTGTTCTAGCTTTGTCATCTAATTTACTATCTCATTACTAGAGATTTGAATTGTATTGTTGTTTTTTCCATGGTAAGGTTATCTTCCATGACATTTTAACAGGGGAAAGAATTGGTGAGGATCGATTCCAACAAAGGCTGTACATGGTTGATTTACCCAGTGCAAGTTTGACTGCTGGAAACGATAGAGACACGAAGGCTCATCTTTGGGATAAACATGAATATCTATTGGAAAAGCATATACAATTGTTGTTCCGTTTTTAACTGTTTGAGCCCGATCTCCAACTAAATTTGAACTATGTCGACTTGTCCTTAACCTTCCAACAAAAACACTTTCCATCAAAGCTTTCTAGCGTGTGATGACCTAGCTAACCTTTGTGGCATCTTCGCCCTAGCTTGGTGGGAAGTGTTGAAAAGATAAGGACAACTAGCCAACATAATAGAGTCCAAATTTAGAAGGAGATTTGGCTCTAATCATTAAAAAAGGAAATAACAACTGTATTTGCCTTTTCAAGAAATATTCCCCAGAAACGTATTATGAAGTCCGCCAAAGTGATAAAGTAAAATCAGGGGTTTCCCATCGTGGATGTAGATTTTCAACAGTCCTCTTCTTGGTCGATTGAACCACATTAAATCCTTTCTCCTTCTTCGTATGTCTGGCTTGAGAGTAATATTTGCATATGCACGTTGCATGTACATCACGCGATGATGAACATAATCTCTATTTACTCAACACTAAAAAGCAAATGTAATTTCTTCCTAATATCAAATATCTACCGACATTATTCACATACTCCTCAGTCTTGACGTAAACACCACGCGATGTCGCATATGAGAGATCTTATGATGGATTCACGTGGCCCTTCCGGAGTGCGTGGGGATGCACAGTCCATCTTTTGAGGACCATGATTTGCAAATTGCACAAAAGGAAAAGACAAGTTTTGTGGGTTCTATTATAGGGTGGAGGTCACCACACTATGGGTATGGCACCAGCTGGTTTTTGGATTTTCTTTCTTTTATAAGGAGCCCATCATCGATGGTTGCCTCGAGCGACAAATCCGCCTTCAAATGACATAAACTTATTCACGGGGATGGTAAAATCGATATGGGAGTAGGATTGGGTTATCGCACTCTAAAGTCTAAAGCAATTCAATTGATTTGTAAGTCAAGCACAGCGGCGGTTTACCACTATTTGGGTGAATATAAACCCCGAAGCACGGTTAAAAAAAAAAAAAAATCTGGAATACATAAGCATGGATGCGTGTTTTGGATTCTATTTTTTGGCCAAACCTAGTGGAAAAAGATGTGCAAGTTATGAATAAAAGATAGGCTAAGTGCACTAAAAGTCTTAAAACTTATCATGAAATTGTCATTAAGTCCTAAAATTTTCAAAAAGTACAATTAAATCCTAAAACTTATCATAAAAGTACAATCGAGTCCTAAAACTTAAAAAAATGTAATCAAGTCGTAAAAATTATCATGAAAATGTAATTGAGTCCTATAACTTTCAAAAAGTGTTATCAATAGAAGGACTTAATTTGATCAATTTGATAAATTTTAAAACTGAATATACTTTTTAAAAATTTTAGGACTTTATCGTACTTTTATAACAAGTTTTATTTAATTACACTTTTTGAAAGTTTTAAAATTAAATTGCACTTTCTCGATAAGTTTCAGCAATTTCAATGTACTTATCTCATAAATGATTGAGCTATTGTTTAAAATGGTGTGACCTAACATTGGAATGTGCGTCTCCACTTGGGTCACTAGTCGTGGGCCGGACCTATGTAAAGGTTTCCAACTGCAACGCGGGTAGAATAACCAGAGTAAAGGGAAAAGAAACACGTACACAAGTATATTGCTCTGTCCAGTTGGGAATTTTTCGGGTCGGATCCTATAACAAGCCGAATGTTTTTTCCCCACTCTTTTAGCTACCCATTCTAATTGTTGTCTTGTTAGTATGTTCTCGCTATTTTATTTTCTTCTTTTTTTGGTCGGTATTAACCAACACCAATATTGACCTGAAAAAACTAAAACAAAATGACAGATAAAATATGTAGATGAAATCAAACAGAAAGTAAAACTAACCATATATGTGGTAATAACTTAAAATGATAAGAAAATTTCATGAAAAGATTGATACAATGAGACGGTTACACTGAACTAGGAAATAAAGATATGAAGGGAATGATTTCTCGTTCACAATTGTGAAGATTACAATAAAACGTTTTGCCTTCAAGTGAGAGAACGGCAGCCCCTTTATAAGGTGAATGGCCGAGGTTACTTGTGATCGTACAATATTTGCATAGTGATTGAATAATATTTTGTCTATCATATTCTATTAAATAGGTTACTCATGTTGTTACGGTTCTAATTGAACATCTACTTTTAATAGTAATTGACAAGATATATAAATATATATTTATTATAGGGCTTTATATATAATATATACATATATTATAGAGCTCCATCTCACAAGCATTTTATTTTCCCTACGGTACATCAATAGAGGAAAAAAGGTTGACCATTTAAAATACCCGACCCCTTTTCTCTTTCGAGAGATGGTTTTCTTTTAAGTTGGCTGCCATGCAATCATAAAATTAATGCAATATACTTATCATGGGCCTTCAAATAAATATCGTTCATATCCGACCAGAAACAACCATTGGATAAATAAGAAAAAAAAAAATTTTGCAAAGGAGCAAACCAAAGAGAAGAGGTGGCGTCGCCCGGGTTCGAACCGGAGACCTTCAGTGTGTTAGACTGACGTGATAACCAACTACACCACGACACCTTGGTGGTGAGTAAATCTCAACTTAATCTTGTTATTCCATATCAGGAAAATAGATGTTTTTACCAATCGCCTTTATCCCGTACGTTGCGGTGCAGACCTCGGAGGTGGCAACGATGCTGACCGTAGCTCTGAATCCGAATCTCCCTCCATTTTCAAGCTTCAACCCCACCTCCTCCTCAACCTCTCCATCGTTAGTCCCTTCAACATTCAGGACCACCCCCGTCTCCTATCGACGCTCGAACCCATCGCCGTCCGCGTCGCTCTTCGCCGGCCCTTCCCCTCGTCCCTTCCTCTCTTCCTCGCTGCGACTCCGAGCCCCCACCCACTTCGACGTCCATGTCGTTTCGGGGCGGAAGTACGGTAGGCTTATTGAGGTTGGCGCCTCGCGAAGGCGCAGGAGAGGCGGGAGCTCGGAGGCGGACGGTCTCGAGAGGGGAGGTAGAGTAATGGGATATGGCAGTGGTGATGATGAGGCGGAGGAGGAGGAGGATGAGTATGAGGATGAGGAGGACGAGGACGAGGAGGACGAGGAGGACGAGGAGATGAATTCGCCGTTCGAGAAGATGACCAGGTGGCACGAGAACAGGCCGCCTGGGTTCGGGGTCGGGAAAGTGTACGACACTTCTGTTGAGGACAAGCTGCTCGAGGAAATGCGCCAGAGCCGGGTGGCTCAGGCTGCTAACATCAATAAGCTCAAGCACAATCCCATCACGCCCATTCCTCCCAAGAAAGATCAGCCACACCTCAAAGGTCAGGCCTTGATCGGTAAATTCTTTTGTCTTTCTGTGTTGGACACCTTGAATTTTGTGTTTTTCTTTTCTTTTTCCTGAAGTTGGTCTCTGTCACTGTCTTGTTCTTACGCTCACTTTGACTTCACACTTTTGTCGTGGAACATGGATAGATAGCCTTGAATGATGTAATTTCTGCTAGAATGGAGAATAGCATATCTACCTTTAGCCCAGAAATGCAGAGGAACTCAGGACAGGGGTGCGTTTACCTATGTGTGTAGTAATGTCAGGGAAAATCGAAGCTTTAGATAGTAAAAATAGCAGGGCCTTTTTGAGAAATCAGGTGCTCTTTTCACCATGCTCTCGGGAATTATGGTGTTTGTTGCCGCTTGAGTTGAGCTGCACAACTTGAAGAGTAGAACTTGACCATTTTGGTTATGGTCCTGTTGCATCTTGTCGATTTGGTTGCAGTACTCGCTTTCTCTTCAGATTGTGGAATTGGTCACTTCACCCTGATGTAATTGGCCCATGGGACTCTGTGTTCATCATGGATATATCAGATTTCTACCTTTGTTGGTTCTGGTGCAGAATATAATTTAGTTAGTGGTTTTACCTTCAAATTGATAGTTGAAACAGGTTTTTGTAGCTTGAGGTCTTCTCTAGTATAGCATTGCATCTCATTTGAATCTCATTTCCGACGTTGTTGAGTTATTCAGTGACAGAGGCACTTCCAAGCGGAATTCCTGTTCGTCTGGTCAACCTCCCTAAGAAGAAGAATATCCATAGAGATCTAAGATTGGCTTTTAAAGGAGTTGATGGAATCACTGTTATTCATCCGGCCGTCTCCGCAAACAAGAAAACAAGAGATCCTATTTGCACAGGATCCGCCATTGTGTATTTCAAGTCTGAGGAGCATGCAATGAGGTACTAATTTTACTGGGAAGGGAATAGAGAGTCATTTCAGCCACATAAATATATAGATTAATATCCTGCTTTATATTAGTTGTGGTGCTATAATTCAATGAAATACCCTTTCCTATTTATCGTTAGACTATACTAGGGTTAGTTATGGTTGTTTTAGTTTAACAATTCCAAGAAAACCGTAGGGGCTGAATATATTTTTCCTGTTCAAGTTTGTTTTCAGTTGCCATCGGTAACAATTTATGTGGCAAGCTGCTTTCTATCAGTCTGTGTTTCGTTTTCCTTTTGAATGCTGAATATCTCTTTTCTTGCCAGTTTTGTCCAGACATTTTCTCGGCAGAGCTTAACATTTGGTAAGGTTCAGAGGCAGATCAAATGCGAGATAATGTCTTCACGTCTCCCTATTCACGCAAACACCAAATTGGCCAGTAACACCCTTGTGACTTCTCAAATCATCATGCCTGATGTGGAAGGGGAGCCAGATTTGCATCCTGAGCCTACTTCGGGTTCTTTGGAGGATCTCACTTCTGAAAAGGAGAATGACTGGAATGATAAGATTGAACTAGATGAACATGAAACTGGAGAGGATATGGAGACTTTTGATGTGTCAGATCTTGAGACTTTTGACACCTTAGAATCAGGGACAAAGATTGTCACTGCTTCATCTTCAACCGAGGAGCAAGGGGAAGCAACACTCACCAGAGTTGCCGGAAAACAAAAGAAACCACAACCAAATCCCAAGAAGTCTCCTAGCAAAGGGAAAGCAGAGAAGGTTTTGAAACCTGAAGTCCCGGGATATGCTAGACGGTAATTTCTTGCGTGTTGCAGTACAGTGGAGATGAGTTTAATATTTTGTTATTGTGTTGCCAGGTGATATAAATGGTTCTACCGACTTCTTGATGCAGGTTAAAGATCCAGGAGAAGGCTGTGCTAACTGGTGTTTTGTCTAAATACGGAAGAAAAGCTGCTTTAACCTCAAACGACAAATCATTAGGTTAAATTGTTTAATCGATGCCCAGAGGGGAAAATCATTCCATTCTGCATGAAGAAGATTGATGAATGGCTGAGTTATGTGTTTTTTTAGGCCTTTACTTTTTCTGTTTACGCTTGGTTGCTATCCCTCTTCCGGGAGTCTCACCATATAATCCGAAGTGTAGCAGGGTGACTGTCTGGTTGAGCTCCGGTTATGGTAGTTGGTTGTGCTTGCAAGAGTCCCCATCTTTGCTCATTGCAACTTCCATCTTCATTAGAAAGAAGAATTTTGATTTATGTCTATTGGAGGTGTCAAAATAGGTCAAAATTTCACTTTTGAAAGAAACAAAAACTTATATTTAAATGAGTTGGGCCGTATATGGTTAGCTAGAATTTAAAGAATGGATGTTATGAATTTAGAGCAGTAAAGTCCAATTAGATATGGGTTTTAATAGGTCTAAATTATATTTAAAGAAAAAGAAATCTGAAGACTGAAAAAAGAACAAAAGATAATCCTAAGCTTGAAAGAGATAGAGAGATGGGCAGCAGTGTTTCGAGAATGGGATTGCACCGGTTGCCTAAAGACGGTTGCAACAAGAACTCAAGCAGCATCACTTGAACCATAATTGAGAAAATGAGTCCAACTTCCTAACTAACAAACAAATTGATTAAGCTACTTTAGGCAGCTCAACATATGCATTGACAGTAAGTCTAGGCACAAATCAAAGCGCGACAAAAGTCAAAGGCCAAAAAGAGCGAGCAGAATAAAGATGGGGATTGAAGAGAACCATCAAAGCAAAAAATGGTGAATCCGCGATGTGAGAGATATACAAAGCAAAGGGAGCCTGTGTCAAATTCGGTAAAGCTATTACTAGATCTTTCTCTGTATGATCTGAGCTTCAATATGGCTGGAGAGTTTCAAGTCTTGGGGATATAACTCGTTGGTCAAGCCTGCCCAGACTCTACAAAACTTTGAGAATTGAATTTTTCTTTGTAAAAAAGTTTGACACCATGTTGATGAAGAAAGAAGTGATGAAAAGCAATGCAAGAAGATTAAGAAAAAGAAGGAGGAGAAGAATGTGGAATGGATAGGATTGGGTGGTGTAGGAATTGAATGTGGATTGAGTTGAATATGAGTGGCTAAAATTATTTAAATAAAATAAGTTAAATTGATCAATTTGGGTTAATCTCAATTTCGATCCACTCAAATCCAAACTATTGACCCATGTGATAGTCTAATGAGCAATGTGCATGACACAAAATTGAAGTTGAAAATAAAAACTATATAATTGTGATTATGACTTCATATACATAAAAAAAAACACGCTTAAATGATCTTTGAAAACTTTCGCGATGATAATAAAATATTTCTATTCAATTTCCAATTTCTATTTATTATTGAGAAACTGTTATGTGTCTTGAATGAACTTCAATTCCTTTTAAAAAGGGAAAAAAAATCTACTAATTACAGCAAACTGCAATATAATTGCTCGTATCACCACCACACCAAGACATTGACTTGGACTCACAGTTAAGAGTGTGCATCAGTTCCGGTTCAACCTCAGAATTGGATCAAACCAAGCTAAACCGACCGATTCTAGGTGGTTTGTAAGGAATCGGTTCGCTTCTCGGTTTCATATAAGAAATCGAACCAATTGGACCGATCAAGATTTCTTAATTTTCTTTTTTGTTCTAAAGCAAATCCTAATTAATAAATAATCTTTTTATGTTGTGAAACTCCCATTTGTAGGAAATAAAAAAAAACAAAAAATAAAATCATCGATTCTGGAACCGATCTTGAAATCAGATTGGACCAAAATGGGCGGGCTGATTCTACTTTCATAAACGGAAATGAACCACTTTGGAACCGACCACTCCTATTACTCAACCCACGCACAAACCGTCATTGCGGTGATCGGCCGGCAACAGAATCTTCAAATTCAAAGAGGCCAGGCGATGTCTATGTTCTGGTGAAGCTCCGTCTGAGGTCTCCGCTCGCTTTTCGCTCGATCCGAACCGGACTGCGAAAAATCAAACACGCCTCGCTACCTTCTGCGCCCGATCAACTGGCCCATTTCCATCAAAACCTTCTGCGCCCTCCCCATGAATTGCTTGTCCCGCGTGCCTTCCTACACCGCGGCGATATGTAAGCGAGCCGCCCGCTTGATCGGCGGCCGTCCTTTCGTCGAGTGCGCTAGTGCGCCTGCTTGGGGCGGAGCGTTCCGGAATGCTGCTCTCAGTAGCGCGAACTCGAAGCCGGTGCTGTGCAGATATGGTGTTCGATGTTATTCCTCTAAGAGAGGCAAGAGAGGCGGGTCCAAGGCGGCGGCGGCGGCGGCGGCGGCGTCGGTCGTCGATCCGGAGAAAGATTCCTTCTTCGTCGTGAGGAAAGGGGACGTCGTCGGCGTTTACAGGAGCTTCCTCGAATGCCAGGCTCAGCTTGGTTCGTCGGTAATAACCGTTTCGCCGCTTCGGTCGCGCTGAAGTTCGATGCTTTCCTTCTCGTTAGTTCTTTTTTCTTGGGTTGAGGCTCTTGGGTTCGTGCGCTTTGTGTTGGTTTTGCCGTTTAGTTTGTTCTGCTGTTTTTTCTTGATTTGTCTCTGTTCACATCATATGCCATAAGCTTTGTTTAAGAAGTGAATGATCGAGGTGATGTGGACAGACAATGTGATCGTGATGCTCTTCTCCTCAGTTGCTTCTGTTCTTGCTTTCTATGCACTCGAGCTGAGATGGTTCATGCTTTCTATCATTGTGTTGTGTTGTTCGGTTCATCCGTGATATTCAAGGAGATTGGCCGCTTTCAGTTACGCATATTACCTGTTGAGTTTTGCTCATCTCATGATATGGGATGAAAATTACATTGTGAAATGCTTATGACTTATTGCACGGTTTCTGTCAGTTCAAATGATTTGGCTGACAGATGCCGCCATAGTATGCGTCTTTTGACATTATGTCTCAAAACTACCCAGTAAATAATGCTTCAGAAATTTTGACTCGTTTATGGGTGCAAGTTTTGAACTCACGGTTTGACTTATTTTTTCCCATGACAGGTATGTGATCCTCCTGTCAGTGTTTTCAAAGGCTATAAGATGTCTGCAGACTCCGAGAATTATCTCACCTCCCGTGGGCTTAAAGATGCTATCTACACTATCAATGTTGCTGATTTGAAGGATGATCTTTTTGGAATGCTTACACCTTGTCCTCTTCAGGTGAGATATTCTTGCTTGGTGAAATTGCTAATGGACTATGCTTGTCTGTCGTTTTTGATTAATGCTATCTTATGGCTTTTTATACCACTTAGGGAAACTGTTAGCTTAAACGTCATGCAATTCTCTATGCTTTCTGAGGTGCTTGAGGAATTTTTGCATTTTCTGTCTATGTACCTCCCGAAAGAGCCCTCATGTCATTATTAAAGAACAATGAACTGTATCACTTCAAACAGAATAAATGAATTTTGCCCTTGCATAACTCTCTGATTGTGTTTAGCCCTGAGACCGAGGGACCGTTAGAAATTGAAGGGGTAATGCACTAATAGTCTTTGAATGTTGCACATAGTTTAATGTCATCTCATCCATACATTTCTATTCTGTTCAGTGTTGTCTTTAAACTTTTCAAAATGGTTCAATGTGGTCATTCCGTTGAGATTGTGCTGTTAAGATTATTGACAGAATCGGTCGACGTAGACGTGATATTCTCTTTAATTTTTGACATACCATTATTTTTTTTCGATTTTGTCCCCATGTCTTGTCTATTTGTTCAATTTAGTCCTGAAATTGTTCTTTTATACTCTCTCTCTCAATTGCACCTTGATTAATTCCCAACACAAAATGTTTATTAATTGTGTCAGAACATTTAAATCCAAACATGTTATGTTAATTTAAATGGATTACACAACACAAAACATTTGAAACATGAATTCTTTATGTAAAAATGTTTACTTGTGTTTACATATTGTAAGAATGTCTAAACGTAAATAAACATGTCATGCTAGCACAAGGATCATATTTCAAATTGCTTAACTAAATGAGTACAAGCACGTCGTAAAGAGATAAAAGTGTCAATTTATACCTGACATGTTTATAATCATTACGATTGAGCTTATGCGAACACATTAACATGTCCAGTGTGTATGTCTTGTCGATGGGTTGTGTTGAAAATTACTAGTCTTAGATAAGGGTCGTTGAGGTTTATCTTGTAGAAGATTTGATGATGTTCACCATACTTAAGCTAAGATTGATAGAGAAAAAAAATCAAAATATAATAGTTTAAGGAAGAAATTGGACAAAAAGAATGACAAGTCAGTACTTTCGATGGCCACGTCAGCAAATTTAATTCAATTTTTATTGGAAGAACCACGTTGAATAAAAACTAAAAGTTCAGAGATGACATTGGGAAAAAAAGGTACAAAAGAGGTGACAGTAAACATTGAGGAAAAGTTCGAGGACTATTGGTGTCATTATCTTGGTATAGAGTGGAGACTGGAGTCAAATTGAGAACGTGCTAGTAGTAGGCATTTCTAGGGGGATTGGTGCAGCGATCAATTAAGCATGAGGTAGATGAGTGAGGGCCAGAAGTTACCCATAGAGGTCACAAGGCATGCTTTTCAGGATCACTTTTTCGTTCTCTCTCAATGAAATTTTTGTTGAGTGATGATATCATAAGTAGTTTCTTTCTGTTGATCATTCATATCGTTGAGATTTTTGTCATCCCTGGGTGGGTTGAGATCTATCACTGATTGAATTGCTTTTGGTCAGGAGCCTGCTGCATACAGAGGTGAAGATACAGAGACTATTGGACCCAAAGAGACATCCCATGATGCATTGGTAGATAGATGCATTCAGTACATTGATGTGCTTTCTTACTTCTGCATAAATCTCTGGGTTTAGTCGAATTATGAAAATTTCGTATATGGCACTCAGGGTCAGGGGCCATAATCTGAAAATGGGTTGCTATTAGGGAGAGAACCTAGCATAGTTTCTCTCCACCGTTGACTTACTATAATTATTTGAAGATTAAGAGTCTGTGATTCGTAGTAAATCTTTGTCCTTCCTTGCTTTCATTTCTGGCTTATTGAAATGGTCCTTGCAATCTAGCCAGGTAAGTTCATTCAGTAACTGTCTCATTCTTTCAGGAGGAAGAAGTTTCTGTGACGGTTTCAACTGATCCATCTGTAAAGCATGTCAGCTCCAATCTCAATTACGAGGGGGTGCCGACATCTTTAAATTGCGTGAGTACTTGTTCTGATGCACCATATATAGTTTATGTTATGGGGGACGTACCTGATAATGTTTCTGGGCTGAGTCCATAACATTCGAAGCTAGTTTCTTTCCATTATAGTGGTCTATCAAAATGGCAATAAAATCTAATCGGTTTTTTTAAATGTGTTAGTACTTGTACTGATGCAATGTAATCATTCATAGCAATGTCTTTCGCTAAAATGAAAGTAAAAGTGACAACATTCGCAAGACATGATAATAGTTTCTGTATGCAGAACTCCTGTATTCTTGAATTCGATGGTTCATCAAAAGGTAATCCGGGGAAAGCTGGGGCAGGAGCTGTATTGCGAGCGGAAGATGGAAGTGTGGTATAAATTTAGCTTGTTTGCATAATTTTGCTCATTTGCTCATGCCTTTCTGACTTCATATGTTCATACAGATATGTGTATTGCGTGAAGGTGTGGGTACAGCCACGAATAACGTTGCTGAATATCGAGCTGTTATCTTAGGACTGAAGTATGCCCTGGAGAAGGGGTGTAGAAGTATTCGTGTTCGAGGTGACTCCAAACTCGTCTGCATGCAGGTTGCTATCCTTCAAAGTGCAAATGTCATGCAATATTTTCATATTTATCTAACATCTAAGTCGTTAATATTCTCGATGGACTTTGAATCCTTTAAGATAAGTAGGGATCTCAACTGGTCTCTCAAATTATGCCTGTTCTATTTCCAATAGGTTGTCCTTCTGAATCTCTGAGTCATTGTAGTGGCATGTTGGACTCCTGTGTCTGAAATATAATAAAACGAAACTAAGGAGTGGAATGCCCCACAATTTTAGAATTTGACAGTTTCTCTGGTAGTGCATAAAAAATTCATGTGACAATATGCATGATTCAGAGTGAAATTAAATCACCGTAGTCATAGGCTCTATTATGACTGTTCTTTATTTATTCGGGTCTTAAATAACGTACCTGACGTTGATGCTCCGGGTATCTTTTTCTCATAGTAACAGCATAATTGAACTTTCAAGCACTCTCTTAGAGTAACAGACCATTAGGGTTTTGGGATTTGTTGCTTTTCTATTTGCATGTTCTTCTGTTTTATTCCCCTTGTTATTCAGCATATTGGTTGGCAAATTTGGGATGACAGGTTCAAGGCTTATGGAAAGTCAGACACAAGAAGATGTCCGAGCTGTTTCAAGTGGTCAACAAATTGAAGCAGAACTTTCACTCGTTTGAGATCAGCCATGTTCTCAGGGTAACTAATTTTGCTTTTGCATCTTGCAGTTAAGTTCATTCCTCATCTTCTGCGACGCCATCTGCTTAGGACTTTTATATGGCACGCAAGCCATGTATCTTTTTTTATAACCCAATTTAAATTTATTATCATCAATTTGGGTGTTTGATCAATTCCTAAACAATGAATATCATATCAATAGTGATGGAAGTGGCATGTGCAAAACAATAGTATGCACCCTTCAATCAAAGATGATTGCATTATGGATTTACATACCAACCTTTCACAGAATCAATCTGCTATATGCTATTGCGAAAGGCGATTTACTTGCTGCCTTTGATGATCCAGATGTTTATGATTTCTTAAATGTCTGTCAGCCATTTCTTTCAAGCCTGTTTGGTGTGGTTGTACTTTTGGACTCTTGTTCTTTGGTTCTTTTCTGCTACAATTGTGGGCTTTTGATTGGAAAATTCTCTCTCTCTCTCTCTCTCTCTCTCTCTGCACCTTCTTTGCGGCTGCTGAAACTATGACTTGCATCTGAATTTTTTTTACCTCATGGCCAAGATGGCAGAATTCCTTGCTAGAACTCCAAAACATCCTTTATTCTATGTCCAGCTTTAGCTTTTTTCAGTCGCTGTTTCTTGTTGCAATAAGAAAGTGGTTGCTGTTTCTCGTGCTTTATTGGGAAAAAAAAAAGGTTGTTGTTTCTTGTTATTTGGGACCTTGCCACCTGCTTCGATAGTAATTTAAAGCAGAAATTCATGTGACCTTCCAGAGGTGAAAGCCCTCCAAAAGGCCCTTTTGTGTTGCCCATGATAACTTTCTGAGATACATATCATACGATGGTTACTTACAAATCTAGTATCATCAACTGCTGCTTTTTGCATTGTGGAAAGCTGTCATCTTTAATCTTTTCTACCTTTTACAAGGGCCTAAATTCTGATGCCGATGCTCAAGCAAACAAGGCGATCCTTCTCGCTGGTGAGATTGACTATCTAACTTTTCTCTAACATTTATAATGATGATCTTTTAATTTGGCATGCCTCTTTTGCTGGTGCAGATGGTCAAATTGAAGAGGAATGTGTGGAGCTGGTTCAGATGGCTTAAGACTATGGACCATGTTGGGTATATATCTGGATAAAATTGGACTGTGCCATTGTGACACGATTAGTTTTCTTACAATGTTTCGTCTCAGGTGTGTGACTCTGTAGGCGACACTCTTAGAAGGATTTTGCCTCAAGCTCCGGTTTCAGGGCCACATATAATGTGCTGTAATATTCTGTTATTAAGGTGGGTAGATGCCTTGCCATCACGTGCTTGGCAGAGCATCAACAATCCGGGCAAGCACCAGATGAATCAGAACTAGCCTTTTGGGTTGAAGAAGAAGAAGAAGAAAGATAAGTAGGACGAGAAGAAGACGGTGATGATGAAGGAGGTAAGGATGGAATTTGATTGGGTCTCACCACATTAACTGACAAAATGGAAAACATTGGTCGATATTTCCCTCAAATGGGGATGCTTTGCTGATACAGGAACCGAGCAGATAGAAGTTTTCTTTTTTAAGTTCTCAAAGTAAATTGAAATTTTAATGACCTTGGCCATGGGTGTCCTTATTATTCTTGGGTTGTCCACCCCAATTATGTCAAAACTTTTCGTTCAAGCTTGGAATACTGATGTGTAACATGACCATTCAATTCGGACTGTGGAAGAGCTCCCCCGATTCGGAGATGAATTACCATGTGATTGTGCAGGTTTCACCATTAAAACCGTGTACCATGAGTAGTAAGGTCTCAATTAAAGAAAATTGCTTTGCTTATGCTTTTCATTGCCCACCATTTTATTCCACCGATGCCGTCAGTGAGCATCGGTCGGCATGTATCACCGCCACTGCCCGCGCATCTTCTTTGCTCCCACCACTCCTTTAAACTCGTAACTCCCTGGCTCTGTAGGAAAAAAGCATTTGGATGGAAGACCGTTTTTAGTCAAGCACTGCCTAATTTGAACCTAGGCGGTCGGCTCAAGCGAACCCAATCTCTCCCAAGAGCGAAAGAAGAGAACGAGAGAATGGGACGTGTCGCCCTAACTCGAGTATTACATCGTTTAGAATTTTACGAAATCAAGACAGCTCGGAACCTATTGAAGCGACATCGTAATTAGTCAGCAGTGACGGACGGGACAACATTCGTTAGCATGTCCCACGGTATATTCGTTGGAAAAAATGTAGGTGGAGGCGTGGCAGGAAGTTACAAAGTGCGAAACGCACTGTCGTTTCGTCAAGGAAATGGACCTGAGAAGAACTTGGAAGCCAAGCAAGGCGAGACGATTCCCATGGCTGCGCCGACCGACTTCGAAATGCGACCCCTGTTCCGGGAAACGACGGTGATCTGAGCGACGGATCAGGAGGAGCTCTGGAGAGCTGAAGCCATGGCGGCGATCCTATCGCGACTCGCCCGGAGCTCCGCCGGCGCCGGCGCGGCCGGATGTCCGCTTCCTTCTGCCCCCGCCGCCTCCGCTTCTCTGCTGCGCCGCCTCTCCTCGCCGCCCCCGCGCCGCGCCGTCGCGGTCGCCCGGTCCGATGTCGCCGCCGACGCGGACGCGGAGGGGGACGGGGTGCTGGGTCTCCCCGCGGCTTCGGTGGTCATGGCGGCGGATCCGACCGTGCTCCAGCCTCGCGTGGTGGTTTACGACGGCGTCTGCCATCTCTGCCACCGAGGTCCGAACGTCGACACTCGTTTGCCTCTTCATTCGTGACCTTGTGGAAATTCTTTCTCTTGGGTTGCGATTTTCAAAATGCGCGCCTTCTCTTCTTCCTCGCTTTCTCAACATCCTGCTTTTTTTATCCTTCGCCGAAAGCGTGTGCGTTCGATTACTCGTTAACTTCATCAAGAACTTGCTCTTATGGGGACTGGTTGTCATCTCATCACGAGTAATAGGATGTGGCCTCGTGCTTTTGTTCTTATTACCGTGTTAATCGTGGGCAATGAGGTTTTTTGTTCGCAATGCTGATGAGGGTGGGAGATTTTGTTGATCATCCGCCGAAACTTTGCCTGAGAGATGCTGTTCAAGTGAGAGATTATGGACATGTTTGGTCCGTTCAAGGAATGGCCTTTTTTGGATTCTGTAGCAGTAGAACTACTCCTTGTGTAGTCTCATATGTTGCTTGATTTGCATTCATCATAGTTCTTTATCTGGCGGTGTCGTGCTTTAGTTTTGCATTTTCTTTTGATGGTTCCAACTGCTTTTGGCTTGTCCTTCACCCAATTCTTGGCAGTTGGCCTGGAGGCCTAGTTCGATGATTTTGATTGAGTTTCATTTGTTTGTCTTGATTTTGGACTTTCAGGGGTGAAGTGGGTAATCAAAGCAGACAAACATAGGAAGATTAAATTCTGTTGCCTCCAATCTAAGGCTGCAGAACCGTACATGAGACTCTGTGGTCTTGAAAAAGAGGATGTCCTTCGCCGCTTTCTGTTCGTTGAAGGGCCTGGAGCATACCACGTAGCTTCTACTGGTTAGAGCCCTCTTCCTTTTTATGCACACAATGTAGATTGACTTCTCCTGGTTGAGAGAATTCGCTTTGAGTTCCGTTTGTTCTTTGTTGAATGATGAGAGTTCTTTGTGAGTGTTGAAAATTCCAAGTCGCAATAATGATCACCGAGTAATGTAGTTGCTCGAGGTTTCTGGTGGGCAAGAGTTGCACATGCTAGGACCACTGTTGGTGAGATGTGAGAAGGTCTAGCACCAAGCAGAGAGGAGAGAGCAAAACCGTGAATGGTCACTCATCACATCATATTTCACTTCTTGCTGGAGTTCTTTTTTGTGGTTGTGTCCTCGGTGATTCACCTATCTCTATCTTAGCCTTAGTGTGCATGATTGTTGGGATATTTTGCCCCCTTCCCCTTCAGACTTCAGTCTATCACTTTTGCACCTTATGATTCTTGTTTTGTAAAATCTCCATATAGCATGCAAGTCCACATCTGTAGCCTTAAGAAATTCTCAGTTTCTTGTAGATGATCTGCTTCCCCTCTATCAAGATACTGTAATTTTCTCCCTGTGCCGTGTCCCTTGGCATGGCCAGTGAACACTGGCGAGATATTGCTTTGCAGAGTAGATGGATTTGCTGTTGCTCCTGTCTGTCTATCTGATCTTTGAAGGTCTATCATCAATCTTCTTAGATTTTCACCTAGTAGCTCATTAGTTCAACCCATGGACGGGGAAGTTTGGGGTTTCCATCTATGACTTCCAAAAGTTATTTGAATCATCGATTTTCAGTACCTAATTGACAATAGCTTGTGTTTTTGGTCCTGTTCAGGACATATCTCAAGCTGTAGCTGTAATGCCACATGAAAGGATGTGAGGACACAATGAAAACTTTTATGAAATTGTTGGCTTCAGGCTTGTCAGACTTTGCTAACTCTACCAATCCAAAGCAAATTGGTTGCATTCCTAGAAAATTAGTTGTCCATGCGAGAACATGGGCGAGAACTTCTGTGAATTTTGCATTTCTCTATGCTATAAATTGTTTAGTTGATATTTGCATCTCCCCAAATGGATTCTGAATGACTAAAAGTTCATTTCTAATTCCTTTGATCTAACTATGATCATGCAGCTGCTTTAAAAGTGATGTCCAACTTGCCGCTGCCATACTCTGCTCTTGGTGCACTACTGATGGTACCGACACCAGTTAGGGATGCAGTTTATGACTATGTTGCCAAAAGGCGATATGATTGGTTTGGAAAGGAAGAAGATTGCTTGGTTCTACGGGAGCAGGATATGCTTGAGCGCTTTATAGACAGGGATGAAATGTTGGATCGGAGTCGAACAGCTTTGTGAATACTTTTGCTTGCCTGGCATTTACTTCATATTCAAGTTCCCACTTGTAAATGGTTTCCATCATCTAGTTTTCTCTCTTGATTGAGTTTCCAATGACAGAACATGACATTGCAGCTCAGGAAGTGAGACTTAACTTTTTTCTGGTTGGAGTCATGAACAGTACAAATAGCATCAGTTAAATTCAATTTTATATCATCTTTATTTATTGTATTATCTCCATCCTCCAGTAGTTAATATTTGCGTCAAACTTTTCGAGCAACCTCAAAAAATCGTAACACCCTTTCCCCCTCTTTGTGAAGGTTTCCCTGATCAGTGCATCTATCATACGAGCCGAGAAATTTAAACGCGAAACCTCTTGTTGCTTAGAAGAGGATTACAGGTCGTTTCTTTCTTACATCTTTCGATTGTGAATATGAACCTTAGACTATCTACCGTCTCACAATAAAAAAAATTTCTCAAACGATTCAGATTAAATTGAAGGTGTAAGCAGACAAGGAAGCTGCCGTAATTTTTTGTTACCAATAAGTAGGGGTGTAGGGGTGTGCAACCGAACTAGTTTTACCATAGAACCAAACTGGACTGCCTTAGTTTCTCAAGCAAATAGGGCTATTGTTTGTTTTGTTTTCAAATGGTTAGAATTTAAAATAATATTTTTATCAATGAATGAGAAGTAGAGTTTTATAGTCTTTGTTTTATATTACATGTCTAAACCTATTATCAATTACAATTATACATGATTACGTGTTCATTTTATGAATTATTGCTTTTGGCAAAAATCTATTTCTGTTGTTCATCTTGTACTTTGAAATCATTTTATTACTCAAATTATTTTGCTGTAAAGAATGAAACAAAAAAAAAGGAACAAAAGAAAAATAAGTTCTTGAGTAGATCTACAATTGATTCCACAGTAAACAAGATAGGTTCCTTTAAAAAAACTGGGAACCGATTTTAACATGGTAAGTTCTAGGTTCCAGATTTTAGGTTTGGGACCTATCCACCTGGAACCGATGACCATTACCAATGAGTTCTTTTAACAAGTCGCTTTCCTTTCAAGAACAGGGACTAGCTTCCCCACTACTTGGCCAACCTAAACTTTGAGGCCCATTCGATCTCTGTAACATCTCTCACTACAAAAGAAATGCTCTCTCAGAATAAACACCAGATACTAGCGAGAGATGAAAAAGGCGAACTTAAATACTACAAAAACTTGGGCAACTCCATTTCAACTGCTATCCTCACCATTCCATTCATTCCAGTCCTTGTCAACATGAGCTTGAGCCCATTTGACTGCTGCCCGAGCAGCTTGTGGTCCTCCAGGAAGCCCTCGTTCGTTTATGGTATCAGCCATGTCGATGAAAGGGATGACCAACAATGTCCCAGGTCCCCCATATTCAGAATGTAGGAAAGTGCTGAAGATCTGCAGAAAAAGATCACATCTTGCATAAGTTGGTGGCATCAGTGCACCTACGAACAGATATACCAATGATGGCAGGATAAGGGATTGTTATTGTGCATACAATCAGTGAAAGTTGGATTTACATAGACTATTCTGGACATATGGCAGATAACTTGTATCTCAAAAAGTTTATTCTGATTCAAATATAGCTTTCAAAAAACACACGGGCTATGTAAGAAATGAAAATCCACAAGGAAACTTGACATGATACATGAAGGGTAAACAAGTATAACAGGGAGTGTAGACACAGACAAATTCATATATACCAGAAATTGGACCATATCAACTATTGTAGATCATAGTCCAATTAGAATTCCTAGGTGCATTCAACTGTCAGGAAATGAGATCCTTTGAATTAATTACAAACAGAAAGACATCTTGCTCTTCTCTATTAGAATGTCCAACCAAATGACTTAAATGGCAATTCATTCCCTAAGCCATTAAAAGCTTTTATCTTCCAGAGACATATAATGAAGAAATGGACGAAATGTAGAGTAGCATAGACAGAGGAAGCTCTACTTTTCACTAGAGTTAAGTCATTCAAAGAAAATCTTGTCAACGGTGCCCGTATGGCATGAAGATCTTTTTTTTTCTTTTTCTTTTTCTTTTTTTGGGTTGGGGTGGGTGGGTGTTCAACACACCGAAGATGATAGCATTTCCTCAACACGGACAACCCTTAAGAAGCAACAATCTTTCAAGAGGTAGCGAATAGGATTCTACACTGCAACCTAAAGAGAGTTTGTCAAAGTTTGAGGACATACAAATTGCATATGAAATGACAAAAGGGAAGGAGTTGTGCTATCAAAGCTTGCAAATCTAGCAACAAGTTCATGTATATTGCCCGTGAGCTTTGACCCGCGAAACGCCAGTCCACCTAATCTGAGGGATCGATGTCAAATGAAGCGGTTGCCCCCGTGCCACAAAAGAAAGATGCAAATGAAGGGCAATCTATGAGACTGTACCTCTGTACGGTGCCTATCTAGTAGAAACTTATGCACTAGACAACAAGCCATCCAAGTAACAATTCACCACAGCTAATATATCATGTGACCTCACAGTACATTAGTTACCAAAGGGAAAGTAATTTACATCAATATAAACATCTACAAATTCAGACATACCAACATTCACCAGCACAACCTAACTGACCCAGACCAGAAGGGAACGTTCTTCTTCAGAATCCGTTAACTCAATTGGAAGAGCAACAACAGTAAATAAAGTGCATAAAACTGCAGGGCAATCTCGTTCAATATCAACATCCAGCAGAAAAATCTCACGAACCCAAAAAGGAAAATCTCAGAGAGATATCACACGACTCCAGTCCAAGAGATTAGGAGTTCCAGAAAATTACAAGCAGGAGTTAGCTGACCTCAGTGCAGATTCCCACGACTTCGTCAACGGAATCACTAAACAAATCCTTCTTCGAGAGCTTCTTCAGCATGTGGCCCTTAAACTTCTCCGTCTCCTGAGAAATTCACGTCACAACACAACCCAACCCGTCCTTAAGCACTTTAAACATATAAAAAAGTTAAAATTAAAATTCGAAATGAAGAAGAAGAAGCCGCAGAAGGGCTGAAGCATAAGTCAAACTCACAGCATCGGCGAACTCGGGAATGGGGTCGGGGAATTTATACTCGGCGGCTTTGCAGATGTGGTTGCCGCGACGAGACTTCGACACGAGGCAATCGAAGGAAGGCGAGCTTCGGGTTCTGTAGAAGCTTGCAGAGCGTGCGTGAAATGAGCTTGAAGGGAACACTTTCGAAGGAGGAGGAGGAAGAGAAGAGTGAAGTGTATGGAAGGAGGAGGAGGAGGAGAGTGGGGAGAACGATAATGGCGGAGGAGAGATGGTACAAAGCATCATCTTTGTTGCTCCCTCTCTTTCAGAAGTCTATCCGACCGAGAAACGAGACCGCAGGGTTTTAGCTAACCCCCAAAATCAGCTGTCCCCTAGAAACATCCCGTCATCTATGACTCGTCCCTACTTTTTAATTTTGGAAAAAAAATTTCAAATGAGTCAAATTCCCTCCGGTTTTATTTTGGAAAAAAATTGAAATAAGGCATTAATATGTGGTCTTTTTTTTTTCTTTAATTGGCCCAAAATAGAGTTTATCTCAAATAATGCTTAATGTAGCGATTTAGTATCAGACAAAGTCTTAAAGTATTATCATTTTATTAATAAAATGATTTAAAATGATACTTATTTTAAATAATAGTATAAAATGTTCCGAGGAACAATTTTTGAACAAAAAAGTTTCAATTTAGTCTTTTAAATAATTTTAGTCTAAACTTATCGACAAGCCATATCTCCACCGGTTGGTTTGCACGTGTGGCTTTAATGCTTACTCTAGCAACAACATCCTGCACCCAAGAACGACGAATATGATTGAAATAGAGAAGCTTTGTTAATGATATTACCAAAGGAGAATCGCTCGCAGAAGAACCCTTTTCTATTTGGGTCAGAGCAGGAATTTCAGACAAAGTTACCTCTAGGTTGTCCCTAGAATAAGTACATAAGTTGTATGTGCAAGTTGGCCAGTAACGATTTGGCCGACCAGTGGACATAGGCTTTAATTAAAGATTAAATTGGTCATTTCATGCTTTTATTTTTAAAAATGCTACTTTGAACCCACTTTTGAGAAAAATGGTTCACTTTAAGCCCGTAAGTTGACTGTTTTATACTTTTATTTGAAATTAAGTAGATTACTTTATACTTTTATTTAGGATAAGATCCACAATGAACTTATTTTTTAGAAAATGACTCCACCAGAGTCAGTTATTTGAAATTTTCTCTTGATAGCGTACAAAATTGAGAACTCCTCTCAACTTTGACGTGGCAAACGTTCATTCTTGAACTTTCAACTATCACACAATACCCCCAGATTTTCATTTTATTAAAGTTGCTAAGCCCCTTATTTAAGGGAAAAAGTATGTTTTCTTCTCATTTTAAAAGGGAATCTCTTTTTTACTGCTAATTGCTGTAAAAAAAAAAAATATCAACAATAGGAGGAACTAAATTTACTGAAACACAATATCAATAATAATATTGAACAACAGAAGTTTGTGAAAATTTGATAAACATAGTTATTTTATTAGAACTGAATAAGATATTTGAAGAAAATAATAAATTTAACTTATATAAAAAGAGAAAAAAGCCTCACCAATAAAAATTCCATTAAAAAAATTGATTACTACTGTGTATATTTAAAGATTTAATTAAGCTCCGTTTGTTGTTTGTTTTTCAAAAAATGAATAATTTGAATTTTTTTTTTTATAATAAAACATCTATCTATAACGCTTGAAACAATTAGCCAACAAAATTTTTATCATTACTCACACTTATATATATTTATATATTTTGATAATATGAGCAATATAAGTCATCATTTTTGAAAAATATTTTTTTAAGTTATTCATTTTTGTTAAATCAACGGGGCCTTTACATACTTTTTTCACTCCTCGACAAAGTAACATCCAAATTATCAAGTTGAAGAGAACTCCAGCAGCACGATGAACAACAGCATTTTCGGGAAAAAAAAGGTTCACCATCTGCAAGGATATGGGCCGTAAAGCATCTTGCTTCATGTTTAGGCCGTGGTCTTCAAGCTCCGAGGAAAACACATGAATTATAATTGCCTCCTGTCCAAGTTGAGATCGGAATAGAAGACACAAATTATGGTTTCATTCCAATCCATCTAAAACTTTTATTTACGACTTGAGAGCAAGAAATCAGGGAAAATCGGGATTGACATGAAATCCAGTAAAGCCTTGGCTATGCAGCTGAGTAAAGTTTTCATGTCAGTCCTTGTATTTACATCTCTCCCTCCCTATCCTTTTAAGCCTCGGCGTCCTACATATGTTCAGCCGAAGAACGACCATCCGCCTTACTATAAGTTTCTTTCGTGAGGTTCCAGCCAGGGGAAACCCAGGAAATCAAAAACCTCCCTCTCTGTATACAGTTTTATGCTGGTGCTTCCCCTTGAACCCTGCAATAGAGAAAGGCATGCCATGCATGAGGAACCATCAAAGGAATCGCAAACCCCCATATGAGGGCGCAAAGACTTAAGACATTACCCGTTTTCCGCCCGAACCATGAGTTGCAGGAAAGAGTCCAGTGTCATCAAGTCTAAATCCCTTAGATTCTGCTAGCAATCTCAACCTGCACCAGAAATACAAATCAAACAGCAGGCATCATTATACTGGTTGGAATCAAGAGTGTGCTGTTTATATAAAGCAAATAGCATATTTCTCTATGATCACATCATCATATCAGCGTCAAATGCTTTGGGATTCTTTGGCTGTACATGAACTGATCAGAGAGATAACTTCTAGTACTTGCTCTAGATGACAAGTTTATTTGCGCGGTAATCATGGACAGAGGTTTAAGCTGTCCTGGTTCAACCAGGCACAAATCCAGCTTCGCGTACTGTTTTTATCTGTTTAACTAGGTAGCAGACACCAATCCAGTTGATCGATGATCCAGTTATAGAAATATTGGTCAACCATGGATCACTAATCTTGAATTACTTGACTGCTTGAACACTGTGGGAATCACTTCAAAGAAAATTTATAAGAGTTTGACATTAATCCAAGAGTACAGTAGATGTTCGTCTTCAGATGTCAGTCCAACTAGTTTGTGCTTGCTGTCATGCAGGCAACAGCTCTTCAATAAGCTACAGGGACATCCTTACAAGACTCAAATGCTCGGCTCAATTGATGTTCCTTTCTCAGTTAAGTTTTTACATGTAGTAGATTTTAAAATCTCAGAGATGAAGTGTTGCATCTTCCCAAATTGCTGAACATACCTCCTGTTTAAGACGTCATTCCCCGTCCAAGCTACCAATCCAAATGCATATATGTCCTGGGGATATACCTAAATAAATGAACAAAAGGATATCCAAGCTCAGATTGTACCTAAAGCCATGGCGAAGTTAAGAATTTCAGACGATGGAAGATCATAAATGAAAAGCAAGGGAGGGTTCAACCCAGATAAAATGTCAGACAATCCTTTCATCCCTCACAAAGTGGCACTTTGGAAAACTGAATCGCCTATGTGGCAGTACATTAAACATGGCCGAGCAGTAACTTGGGTGCCTCATGTGTTCTTGATCTCCTATTCTAGATAATTATCTCAGACTTCCTCGAATACATGGAAATCAGGATCATCATTCGTCAAGTACCTTCAAATCTATTCAATGACGCAGCTCTCTTCCTGGATAGGTGCAGAGACCAAAATATGTATCAACACCCGAGTCAGTACCCTGTCGAGATTACCGAATAAGAATATTTGACGAGCGTGATGTTGTGAAAAGAAAAGAAATAGTACCTGAAGAAAGTATGAAAGCAGGTGGTGCAGAAGACACGTCATCAAGTATGAAACATAGAAGGTAAGCTAGGACAAAGAAATAAATCATACATCTGGAAGCATCACTTACACCTGAAAGTTCAGCCAAGAAAGTCCATTCTCTCCACTTAAATTTTCCTTCTTATCAAAATTCTCTCCCTAACAATCACAATTCTCTCCACTTAATTGTTTTGAGTCTCTTTTCTTCATAATCACAAAACAAGAATTCGACCAAAGATGAAAAATGCTTCAGACTGCTTTTAGTTAGGGTACTAATTTATATGCAAAATGCAGTTGCAGAAGTTAAAAAATTCTATCAGTTTACATGCTTCAAACTGGCTTTAGTTAGGGTACTAATTATATGCAAAATGCAGTTGCAGAAGGTACAAAATTCTACCATTTTATATGCTTTGGACTGTTTTTTTATTAGACTACAACTTGACTCACTGAAACAAGATACCAATTAAGTTAACTTCATATGATTAACGGTTATTACATGCCTCAGACTTCAGCATTCTATAACTAGCATCGAGAATTAGCTTAATTTCTCCAAGGTCTAGTACCTTACTAGCATGTCCAGACACTTTAGAAAAACATACCTCCTCACTGTGAGTACTAAAAATCAAATCCTCTCTTAGAAACCCCATATCCTTTAAATGCTTCACGTACTTCTTTAGAAAACCTTTGTGGCTGGAAACAAAGAAAATCATATCAGCTTTCAGAAACAAAGCCAGAATCATACCTACCACAGAGCATGACAGCAAGTAAAATTACAATGTCAACAGTAATACAATCAAGAGAGAACTGGACTTGAATTTCAAGCAATCACTGTCATCAGTTGACAGACAATATACAAGCTATCCCTATCATGAGCCCTGACTAATAAGCTGATGGTTCTGTCCATTTGTAAAGACAACCCAAAAAAACATATCACAATTGATTTGTAAGACAGAAATATTTGGGTTCTAGAGAAACAGAGTCAAAGTCTGCATTTTTTAAAACACTCGAAGACAAATTTCCTTGAATGCATTTTCTACACCCTCACAGAAAGGCAGGGGAGAACTTTGATGTTTCGGTGACTAATAGTCACCAAAAGTTCAACAAGATACAAATAAGTAAATCAAAAGAGAACGTTTTCTGCAACCCTAGACTGTAATAAGGTCAATTAGATACATGATAGTTCTTGGTTCTTTGAGATGTGGAAACATGCAAATTCTGTAGCAAACCCAAATGACCTTGAATTTGATACCTCTTTCCATCTGGATGAGTAATTACAACATCCAAGTCGCCACAAGAAGCTTTCCCACGTCTATAGGATCCTCCGCACACAACTACCACCTTAAAGTATTATACACAAAGTTAAACACAAATATCAATTTCTGCCTATAGCTTTGGTCAAGTACAAATGTCTGGTAAGACATCATCCAGTAGAAACGATGAACCTGCAGTGCAACAAGATTTGGCACAAAACAAAATACATATAAATTCCCACCAATCGAGTATATGTGCTGCATGAAGATAAAATAGTAATATAACTAGAAAATGCCCATGCGATGCATAGGTAAGCAAATAGCAATTTCATTATTAGAAGTGTAAAATATGTTAATCCAAAAAGCAGGCAACTGTAAGGGGGTTGAATTGATTGAAATTAAATTTCACTCTTTTTGGCTAACAGCAGGGAACCCAAGGCTATGCAAGCAGCCAATAATCCGCATTGGTTGTGGCAGTGCCCACAAATCTCACAGCTGATAATCATCAAAGACTCACAGGTGTTTGCTCCTGGAGCTAGTCTAGGAGAATGCACCAAACATGATGATTCAAACTCAGGCCTTGAGCAACAAAGGTTAACACACTTATCACTAATGCAACCCTTGGAAGTTCAAAATAAATTTTAACACTTATTTGCAACTAGTTCAGCAAAACAAAAGAAAATTGTTTGTGAGTTCATTGTATATGATACACGTTCCAAATATAATGTAAGGTGCATATCACCTAGTCACTTAGGTTGCAAATAATAACAAACAAAATCAAATTAAGATCTCTTGCCTAGTTAATATGATGAGAAGAGTTGCAAATAATTATATTGTCACAAGAGTGTCCTATGTGAGGCTTCAGTAATAGACTATCTTCATGTAGTTGGTTTAAACTTTGACTTGTTCAATTCTTTCTGTCTAAATAAAATATCGAGTCATTGATTCCAAAGTAAGATTAGATTCACTATTGATATATGACTGACTGCACGTCATATATATCCTAAGCTTTTATTTTATGGTAGATTGTGTTTGTTATATTTAGCAATGAAAAGAACCTATTAATTATGAAGTATCGCATTAACAAACAGATAAGGTCATTATATGCACAAGTCTAACATTTTTATAATGTGGTTGGCCAAGTAACCTTTTAGGTACTGTGGAAGTGGCATTGAATTAGACTCATGCCATGTTTGGGAAATGAGCAAAATGGGGGGAATGAAGGTCTGGACAAAAATTGAGGAAAATTTCAAATTTTATAAGGGAAGAAGACGAGGAAATTTTGGAAAATTTTTGTATTTTCTCCCCAAATTTTCCTCACCCCCTCCTCCCAAGCGAAGCATATAAAATTCATGCATAGTTTGTTAACCAAACATGTTAAAGTATGCATCTTAATCACATACTTGGCTAACAGGTGTCAGTGTCACAAATCATACCAAATTGACAACATGACAAGCATTTTATATGAACACATATAAGTATATGCATTGCTCTCAGAAGAAGTAAAATGCTGAAAGGTGTCAAAAATTACATGACCTTGTTGATGTGAATGATGTGATAAATTCTTTATATACGTAAGTATGCAAGCACTGTGATGTATATATATATATCTACAGGCACACGTGCACAGATTTGGAAAAAAGAAAAACAAAAGCTCCTTAAACCTTACCACTGGGGTAAATATTGGAATGAAGAAGGAGGAAGAGGCTAGCAAACTGCCCCATTTACATCATCACCCGTTACAGTCCGCTTAAATGAGCACATATTCTCATGCCAGTCTCTCGATATTATACAATCATGAATTGATAATAAGAAATCCAATTTTAATATACTTAAGACTAGTTTGGTAGGATGCCTCCAACATCAATCAATCTTCAGTCAAACTGTTTACCAGTTCATATGCTTTATGAAATCTAATAATATGAAGAACACAGGTATAACATGGGGAGAGAAGAACATATTAATTGTAGCCTACAAAGAAGTTTTTAACTCTCTGATACAAAGTAGTTCACAAATGAAGAGCAAAAGAACTGTGCCAAGCTAAAAAGAGCACAGAGTTAGCAGTTTAAGAAGTTATTTTGACACTGGGCATGAATAGGAAATCAACGTCACCAGGAGAACCAATTTCCAACTGAACCAAAACCTTCTCAACGGTATTATATTTCCAAAGGTGAAAGAGATTCTTCCTCACTAAATATGAAAAGAAGCCCTGTTTAAGCAGTCGCACATTAGGGTCGGATACAGAGGCTATTCCAGAATAATTTATACGCATCCAGTTTAAAACTTAAATTCCTCAGATATGAAAATCAAGCAGTTAAATTATTGTGCTCACCCCAGGCAAGACATCTTCACCTGCTTTCTGAAGAAGTTGGTCCATCTCTTGAACCTAGGAAATTGGGGAGAAATGAGTAGCAGATAAAGTTAAACCAGAAGTTCCAACTTTAATATCCAATGTTCTACATATTTTTCTCCTTTCCTAGTCCCTTTAGGGGCTCATAGAACTTCAACTTTCAGGTTAGGTCATAAATGCCACCTATCATACTCAAATCATTCTTTCAGCAGGAGGTGCTGGGATTGGCAAAGATTTTGGGAAGAATACCTCATCACGTGGAATCCTCTGCTTTATATCATCAAAGTATTTCAGACCTAGCCTCTGAGCATGTGTTAATGACTCCTCTCTTTTCAGGTCATCAAATGTACGGTATCCTTTTTCATACAACTTCAGTGCAGTTGTTGGACCAATCCCCCAAACTTCGCCAAACAAACTGATTGTCCGCACCTAGAATCAGATGAAACAGAAGAAATTCAACTACATAAGTACTACTCTCATGTGACCAGAGCACAGAATAATATCAAAAGGAAAAGCCCCAGCTTGGCGAAATGTATGTGCACGATAGATGCGAAAGAGCAAGTAATAGTTAACTATGGAAACGACACAGTACTTCAGCTTCATGTGCCAATCCATATTTCTATGAAACCAAGGGATAATATCTCAATACAGAAATTCAGTCAACCTATTTTGGGTTGCTGCAAATGTTGCAATACAGTGTCTGCATTGATGCACCCCATGACTGGAAACAAGGAAAGGAAACTGCTCGAATATGCGAGCATCAGGATTTATTGAGTGGTACCATTTCACTGGCAGTGCAGTTAAATGTAAATGTCAAACTTTGGATAAACTCTCTGTATACCTTTTCATCTGTTTCAAAGTGCTCCAACTTAGACAACTTGCCAGTAGTCACTATCTCCTGAATCTGCAAGTTAGAACTATCAGTGTCTGCTCTCTTTTATAAATAAATGAAAAATTAATGGTCTAGAAACAAGCAAAATACTCAAAATAACAATGCCTCGCCAATAGATATAATCTCTCTGGTTTGAAATGGCTGTTGACTTCAGCTACATTGATGGTTTACAAAATTCAACAACCAGATAATCACTCTCCAGTTTTAAAAAAAAAATAAAAAAAACAGGAATAGAAATAATCTCTCTGTTTACTAATGGCAACTCACATGCTCTTGCAACGCCTTCCCTATTGAAGGTAGGTTTTTCACCTGGTCCCCACTTTCAATCTTGAAGGGCAACTTCTCAATAACAGGTATAGCTTTGTAATAGCTAAATGACCTCCGATCATCACCAAGTGCTGCAGGTAAACCAACAGAGTCGTTAGGTTCTTCAAGAATGTCACTGATGAAAGGACATGAGGAAGTTGATGAATGTCACCTCTATATATATTGATGAGCTTCCCAAAAATCTCAGTTACATTCCTGTTTAGATTAGGTGGACTGTATATCAAAGAAGACTGCTGCACCCCGCCCTTCATTGCCACAAAAGAATTATTCAGCTCTAAAAAGGATTAGAGCAAATTTTTCATGATTATGGTTGTGATTTAATTCATTTTCCATCATTGTTTGAACCAACTTAAGATAGACGAAAACAAGGAGGGAGCATTGTTGGATTAGCACATTGAGATCATTGGCTTCTAGAACTTACATCCTTGGATGTAATGTCAGAGAGGCCTGGGCTGGTATTACCAGGGCTCAAAGAGTGGCCCGAGTCATAAGAAAGTCTGGGGCTACTTATTGCCTCAGACGGGTCATTGTCTTTAGCATTTTCCTGAGGAGGAGACCTAATGCTTCCTCCTTGTGATGATTCATGGCCAAAATTTACACTTCCATCAACTGGTTTAGGAACTGAAGGTGTCTCTGTTGCCTTCTCCTTTTCTAAGTCTAACTTCAGATCATATATATCCTCAGAAACCTTTTCACCTGATCTCAAACTCTCCTCTAGCCACTGGTAAAGAAGAATTCTCTGCACAGAGGAAGGGCATTTAAGTAAATCTTCAAAGTGCAAACATCTGATACGTGGAACTGGCGAAGCGATTCATGTACATGCCATTTTCTATAGTTTGCAATCTAGAAACATGGGAAGCTTAAGTTGTGAAGGAGCTTGAAGTAGCAATGTAGCTATTTGACAGCATATTGTGAAGTGCTTTTAAAAAGGAGAGATGGAGCAGCTACATCTCTTTGTTTCTGAAGAAAGCATTTGCACCATAAAAGAGAGAAGTAATGGATTTGCAATTCCATTGTGACAGAGGGCTAAAACAACATGTCATATCGTAATTTTTTTTGACTAAGATAATTAGCATACCCCACGCTGTACTTTCATAGACCTATGCCTTTATACAGATAATTACTGGATATAGAAGATGGGATTCATTTAAGTCCTTGGTCAGGAATAGTAAGTACGACAGGTGTAGCAACCCTTCCCATTTCTCAAGGTATTCGGACCCGACAACATGCTACTTGCGACATCCTGACAGCAGCATAATCTCATATAGGATCCTTTTCATAGAAATCCAATAAAAAAGAAGTGTTAAATTTCAACTACCAGACACACCGCTGGATCTGGCGAGACTCAAGCTCGCCGACGTCGGGCGAGGCCTAGTAATATTACTCATCTTGACACCAATTGTAAAAGAAGAATCTCACAATGATACGGTGAAGGAAAATCATAATTGCCTAGTAATATTACTCATCTTTCTCTATCATATCTTTATCTAAAGTTTCCTTTGTCTTTTTATGAGGATAATTCCAAGGTATTTCATGCCGATACAAAAAAACATCTTAACCTAAATACAATTGTACACCTTTGTGAACCGAGGGAAAATCTGGCCCAGAAAATCTGTCAAACAATTTTAAGAAAATCTATGAATAGTTCAGACCATAGTAGGACCTTGACACACACATCGTGCAAAATTGGTCCAAACCTTGTGCATAATTCTTCGATGTAAACTCCCCAGAAATGAGGTGCGGTACAACCTGGTGGAAGTACAGGCATAAAAGTAATGAACGGCATTTTGTCAAAAAATGCTTCCAGTGAAAAATGTTTTTGCAGAAAACTAATTGCTGCAAATTCTGTTGAATTCAACACGTTTTGACCTTGATTAGGAACAAGCATCCAAATCCCGGCTCCGAAAATGTAGCACATGACTTCTTATGCATGGCACATCAAGTACATTGACCAAGAAGAAGAAAAATGCAACCTTGCACTTCCAAGCATATCTAAACGAAGCAAGCAAAGCACAATCCCACTGAAATGCCACCCCTGAATATTGTGCTAAAACAAGATGAGCAATGTTGTGGGAATTCAGGAAGAAGTGCCGATGGCAGATTCTTATTGAATGCTTGAACATGTCCAGTTCACATCACCGGCAAGTAATTTTGTAAAACCCCCCCTTTTGACTCTTATTTTTCCTCGTTCTATGTTCGACAGAATTCGACAGAAGTCGGACCCGCCCGAATCGCTTTCAAAGTCTTCGTTCAGTTGCAAACCAAAAGCAAAAGCGAAAAACCGAAGCGCCGGTTCAAGAACGAAATAGATTGAACGAACGAACGAACCCCTTTGAAACGCTCCAGCTGTCGCTCCCCGAGTTGTCGCCGCAGCTTGTCGGCGTCGATGGCGAGAACGTGAGTAACCTCTTTGGACGGCTTCTCCGCTACTTTCGCCCCCATTTGAGCGAGCTTCTGCTTCCAAATCTGCAGCCACACGCTCGGGATCACATCGACAGGTGGAGATTTCTCGGCGGCGGAAGAAGAAGAAGAGGAAGAAGAAGAAGAAGAGGAAGGAACCGAGACCTGCAGACGGCGGGGCTGAACGCCGGACTCGACCAAGAAGACGACCATCCCCGAGAACATGCCGTCGGGATCGGAGGGAGGGGTCCCTTCTCTCTTCTTTCGCTTTGGCGCCATTTTTGCCCGACGTCGTGCTCGGCTTCCGGTCGCCGTCTCCTTCTAGAACAAGCTCCCCCAGGCGAGGGGGAAAACTGCTTTTCCACGTGTCATTCGCAGACAAGTTCCTGGAAAATTTCGACCGACCGAGACATTTTCGGTTTCTCCGGCATAATAATGCCGACGACCAGAATGGGGTTACTACTAGGGGCCAGCACGAATAAATAACACAATCATTCGATCAAGGTATGCCTGTGGTCTTGATAAGAAATCAAGCACGTCCTTTCTTCTAGTAATGTGTTTGATTTTAAAAGAGTATATTAAAAATCATTTAACTCATCAAAGTAGTTGAGAATGCGAAATCTGCTTCTATTTTTTTTTTTTTGATGACTTTAACCGCCGTACAGTCGGTAGCCGGCGATGTAAACTTGGGGCGACGCTAGCACGGGGACCCACCTCCATGATACCGCACTTAAGTCGCACAAATGTGACCTTGGTGACTCGAACCTCCCCCCAATCGGAAGAAGGGGGATCGTCCGAACTAACGCGTCCACGGCAGGTGGGTCGAAATCTGATTCTATTTGAACTTGGTCATTTGAATAAAAAATGCCATCTCCAATTCTACCGGGAAGTGATGGTTGATAAGATAAAATTCAAATTTTCTTATTCCATTTTTTACCGCCAATATTTTTTTGAAAGTAGAATGATAATACATTTTAACCTGGGAAAATCTTTCACTTTTGTAGGCACATGTGTCTTTTACAATAAATTTTTCGAATTGGATAGCTGCCCAGTATTCATCACTGGCATTAGTATAGAGAATTCTCTTTCCTTCCTATTAATGAGATATGTAATGGAGGGAGAGTCTGCATTATCTCATTAAGTTTAGCGATTGCTTTAGTCTGAGATTTCCCTAAGGTGATGATTTTTCTTCAGCATTGTTTGTAGTGGAATCAGTTGTAATGTTCAAAACAAAATGTCTGAGATAATCAATTATCCAAAAAAATTGCCGAACTTGCTTTATTGTGAAGTTCTTTTCTGGAAACTTTAGCAATTCTTAGGCAATGTGTGGCCCTGGTGGTATGTTTCTTTGTTAAGGTGCATACCAAGGAATTCTATTTCTATTTGAACAATATTCATCTCACGTTCCTTTACAATGTCTACAAATTGCCCAAGGAGTTAGCAATGGGATTCCTCATCAGAGCTGTAGAGCAAGATGTCATCAATGTATATTGCTGCATTTGACAGGATTGTTGGGAAATTCGACATATGACCTTTTGGAATAAGGATAGAGCCACCTTTAATCCAAAAGGAAGAACATTCCATTGAAAATATTGATTCGGAATACATAACCATGTTTTGGGCTTGTCTTCAAGATAAATGCTCAATTGCCAAAATCTGGTTTTAAGATCAAATTTGGAATATATATGGGCTTTGGATACTTCGGTAAAAAGGGAATTTTTTGAAGGCAGAGGGAATTTGTCATCTTGAAGGAAAATGTTAAGAGGCTGATAGTTTATTACCAATCGCATATTTCTTATATTTTGCTCGGCACGATTATTAACATAAAAGGCTTCTCAGGCTCATTGAGAATATGAAATTTCAATAAGACCTTGTTGCCGCAGTTTTGAGCATTCCTTCTGAGCATAGACTAGATGTTCTGGCTTCTTTCCCATGTGACTCACCTCAGTTGGATTGATGTTTTCATTTTTGTAAGGGAAGGCAAACAAAGAATTCTGCATTTTTCCATAAAGGATGTGAACATTTTTGAGAATATTCAAAATGAGATTCTAAACAGGATTTTAACAACTTTTGCATAATCGAATCTAACAGATTCATTTGAATGAAAAAAAGTCTTTGGATATTGACGAATTCAGAGAATTGGTTCTTATACTTAAGACATTTTCCAAAAATGATACGAACTTGAGAAATTTGGGTCATGATGTCCCATCCAATGATCAAATCTTTGTTGGGAAGACTAGATACGAAGATTTTTGTGGTTATGGAACATTGGGGGAAAACTTGACAATTAATGGGGTGGTTTTTACATTCGTAGAAAAAGTATCTTGCAGAATTGAAATATTGAACGGAGGATGTGACACCCTGATTTTCAGGTTCTGATTTTGATTGGATAAGTTGGCTTTTCATTGACGCGACTATAGTGCTTTTCTCTGAGATGGCCACTCACGAGATAACTAGCTTACCAGGTGAAGCTGTTAAGGGATTTTAAACGCAATAAACTTGATAATTCAATTAGAAATCGACTACTCGACCGTGCTGGTCTACAAGGGTCATTACGGTATAGTCGAAAACCTATTAGAGATCGGAGATAGGTCGATTCGACGGAGATGTGAGGTTAAACATGGGTGATTCTACTAATTTGCAAAATTCTCGTTGATCGGCACTAAATTGATTTTTTTGTCGTTTTGACGTCCTGTGTCCGTATTTGAAATCTTGAGATTTTCACGACAACCAAGAGTCGCCAATGTGTCGAAGAGGTACGTGTGGCTCGAAGAAAATCGATCACGGGTCAATTGCACAAAAAATTCATAAAAGCTACCCGGTAGGTAAGGTCACGCTAAAATCGCGTTAGATTGAAATTACCCTCGAATTTGAACCCGATTTCAGAAATTGAAAGTTCTGTCGTGTTATGATCTATTTTAGAAACGTCAACTTATCTTCCGAAGAATTTTCAGAGATTCCAAGTTTTTTTTTTTAATGGAAAATCGATTCAGACGTTGTGGAGAAATAACGGAAATTCGGATGGGCTAAGTCAAAGGAAATTTGGACTTCCAAGTTAAGCCTTTGGGTGTTGAGGACTTGTAGAAATTTTATGGGCTTTCTTTTTCATCAAATTGGACGTCGAATTGGGAATTTGTTGGAGAAATTGAAGCTCAAATGGATGAAATTCGGAGCCTAGGATGGAAGGGTGCATTATTTGCATCAAAATTGATTTATTATTGACTTATATTGTTGGAAAGTATTATAGGGGACATGCAATTAATTAAAGGGATATATTTGTTGGTATTTGGGGGCCCCCTTTTGGCCAAGCTTCCTGTGCACGCCTTCGCCGACTTCATCTTAATTGGTGCCTGTTCTACTTTTCATTTCTTCTTCCCATTGCTGCTTCGCTTTCATTTGTTTCTCATGGCCTGCAGCACCCACCGAATCCATTTCCCCTGCTCCACCAGCATGTGTCCCCTCTGTCACAACCAAGTCAACATTCTTGCAAGTGGAGCTCCTCCGTTGACCCCGCAATTCCACGCAGCCACCTCCACCAAGCCCACCGAATCTGCCTGCTTTCATTTCCTTCGAAGACTTCAACTACCCCATCTTTTGCTAGCGATTGTCTTCACCAGCACCACACGTCCACGTCTTCTCCCTGCATGGTCAACCTCTTGCCCATGAAGCCTCTACCGTTGACGCCAGCTGGTCCCATCTCTTCCGTTGCCGCTGCCACTCACTCGAAGCTGCCTTCATCAATCCTTCGCTGCTTCTGTTTTCCCTGGCGTTGACGTCACGACTCATTCTTGTTTAGCTGCTGCAGTCCATAGTTCAGCCCGCATGTTCAGTTGCTGCAGCCCACAGTTCGGCCGGCATCTTCAGCCGCTCAGTTCACTCCACGAAGCTAGCCCAAGCCAGTTCATGGATCAGCCCATCCAGCCTGTCTTCGGCCCAAATCTGTAGCTACCTTCGCGCCTATTTGAAGCCCAGTGAATTCAGTCCAACAAGACCGCAAGATCAGCCCAGTTTCAAAGCCCACTTTAGCCTAACTTCAAGCCCAGCCCAACTCAAGAACAAATCTCAGCTTGGGCTGAGATTTGTTGGGCCGATTTTAGGCCCGGTCCAAGCCAATTGGCGTCGCCACAATCTCAAGTTTCGGTCGCCATCGCGCCGCCGTTGCGGTGAATCGGTTTTCGCATTAAACTGGTGAGTTTATGCACTAAACTATTCTTTGTAGGCTAATGACGTTTAAGGGGTGTTTATTTTAATTTAATTTGGTTTAGGTGGTTAGTTAGATTAAATTAGTAATTTAATTAGTCAATTTTGCATGTTAGGTTGTTAATTTAGATTAATTAGAGATTGAACAGGTGGTATTAATTATCTAAATTGATTCAGTAATTTTCTGGGCCCGTTTCGGTATTTAATTTAGCATTTTTGGCCTAGGTTTGTATTTTTGGCATTTATCGGTATTTAATTAATTAATTTTAATAATTAATTAATTAATTATTATTTTTCCGGAAATTAGACCGGGATAGCTGGTGACTAGAATTTGGTGCTGATTGCAATGTTGTGATTGGTTTATTTAATTGAGTGTTATATTGTGTAATTTGAATTTAAGTTGTAATTTTGGGTAATTATCCCAAAATTGTATAAATTCAGTAATTAATTATAAATTATCGAGGCGTTGGTTTACAACGCCAAAAATATTTTCAGACACTGTATAAATAGTGGAATTTCTAAAATAAAGATATTATATTTTTGGCTCAGGCCGACCGTGTACTCACACACAATTATTTTTATCAGGTACATTTTAACACGATGAAATTAGGCCAAGTTGGGTTTTAATTGAGAAATTGATGTGCAAAGCACAAGATCCTGTGGTTTAACTTCAGGGAGCATTAACACCAATATAGATCTCTAGTAACTTCGGTGACCAATAATACTTTAGTAGCTTTGGTGAGCACTATAGATATCAGCTTCGGCAAGTAATAATACTTTAGCAACTTCGGCGAGCACATGTTATCTAGCAGCTTCGGTGAGCAATAGTTGATCTAGTAGCTTCGGTGAGCAAATTTTAGACATCAGCTTTGGAGAGCAATGATATATGAGTATATCTATTTCGGCTTAAGTGAGCATGATTCGAATCGATAGAATTTATAGATGGCATCAATGACATGGAGTCGAATGAGTCGATTGATTGATGGTTAAATTGAATTGTTTGGTTGAGTATTTGATTGTACTGACCTACAGGGTGGACCTGAGGCGAGGTAAGTCCCTATAATTATGTGATTGTGTGATTATAATGCTTCTAAGAATATTTCCCTTCTAATTGAGGTTTAGAGCGTGAACTCACTGATATTTATATCTCACCCCATCGTGAGCTTAAATTTTCAGGATCGTCGAGTAGAGGACTTGGAGCCGAGAGGAGGTGATGTGAAGTGTAGGCCAGTTAGGATCACTTCTTTTTAGAAAGTTAATCTTTGTAGTCTTTTGGTCATAGACCTTGTACATGACTCAGTGTGTATATAAATGTGTGTTTTGTTTGTGAATCTGTTTCCTGCTTTTCTATCCCAAGCTGTTGATGTCAGGGGATTTATTATTCGCTTCTGCATGTACAATAAAATGAAAGGATCGGCGACTCGTCTTGAGAAGTCGCAAAATTTTATCGACCAAAAAGGAATGGGCACACGCTCGAGGATCGGGGCGTGACAGAGGATATCCAATATTTTTCAGGAAGAATTTTAGTGTCTAAGATTGAAGAATTTGCACCAGTATCTATGAGAGCAATGATAGTGATGGGCTAGGCAAACTTCAAAGTGAAGATTTTTACAGGGAAACGGGGACAATGGACCGGCTTTAAAATATGTTAGGGTTTTGTTCTGAAGAGCTTTAAAATATGTCAGGGTTTTGTTCTGAAGAAGCAAGAGATATATGAAAATATTATTTAGAATCTGAGTTAGAATCAGTTTCACTAGAGGTTTGATAACAAGGAATAACACAAAAAGTTTGTTCAGATGGTTCTTCCTCTGTAGAAAACAGTGATTCAATATCATCATTTTCGAGTGAAACACCGGTTTCAATCTCTATGTGATGTATTAGATGATTTTGATCTTTTCTTGCCTAAGGCAGTTTTTGGCGAAATGACCCTTTCGATTGCAGATGAAGTATCGAGTTGATTTCTTGCGGCTTGAGCTATCTTTCCTTTTGCGTAGAAATCACCATTTCTTTTTCCTTTGGAAGTGCTTAGATCCATCCAGAATTTCTTAAAGTGTTTTTTTTTTCTAGAAGACTTTTCGCAAGAACTATCGTAGTCTCGTTCGGAACATTTGATCTTCAACTTCTGGCGAGATAAGTTTTCACCATTTGGCACTTTAAGCACAAATCGTCAAGGCACAAATGGATTTCTTGTTGTATTTCTCCCAAATGAATATCCACAAATCTCCTTTATTTGTTGAGAAAAAATCTCTCAATTTGCTAGAATAATTCTTTGGGGATGAAAGTTAGAAAGAATTGTTTTAGGTTTGGATCAGCTCAATACCATAGAAAAGCTTAAGTATTTCCTGATGGTGTTTATCGAGATGTCTTTTTTTAAAAGAGCAACATTTTCTTTCAAAAAATTCTCTTATTTTGAGCTCTTGAAGGTCAGAAGGTTTACCAATGAAAAAATGGTATAGGAGAGTAATGGCATGGCCAAAATTAGATGAAAGCAGAAATTTGAGTTGATCTTGTTCTATCACCAATTGCCACCAATGTTTAAGATTGCCTATAAACCTTGTGAGAAAACCAAAAGGGACATCATACTTGTCCTAATTAGTTAGAGCTTGGGCGTTTAGCCAGGTATGAAATTCTTTAAATCTTTCGGGCTATTTGGAGTAGGAAACATCATTGACAGTAAAAAATTGTTTAGAAGAGGGAGTTAGATTTTGAGATTAATTGTTTGGTTGAACAATCTTTGGTTCAAAAGGGATGGATTCCATTTCTTGGTTTGGGGGATCGGCCATGAATAGAGATAAAGTTACTGGCACTCTAAGAAAAGAATCAATGGTGAGAATTAAGAAGAATGAAGAGGATGAGAGGGATACCGAATCTGATTTAATATCAAAGGGATACCGAATCTGATTCAATATCAAAGTTGATCGGGAAAACTGATTCTAATGGGAATAGGCTCTAGTCTTTCAAAATAGTAAGATTAGGCTATTCTTTCTGATTGACCAATAAGATTAGGCTATTCTTTCTGATTGACCAAATCTCTCAAGAATGATTCTAATGGATTGGATATCATAATTTGGTTTGGCTTTTTCCTTATAGAAATCGAGGATTCTTTAGGCATCTTCTCTTTTCCCTTTTTTCTGCTTATTTGATCTAGTTCTTCGAGATGACTTCGCATTTCTACCACATTAGTCTTGTCTCGTCTGGTGGGAGCTTCTGTGAGAGTAGCAAAGATAGACATATTCTGAGGTAGAGTATCACAACCCCTTCTACCCATCCTGTATATTGTCCTTTTCGTTCCGTGTTGGAATAGACGAGATTTTACGAAAAAAGTTATTGATAAAAGAGAACAAATATTTCTTTTTTTCGAGGGGAATTTGACACAAGATGAAGGAAGGAAATCGCTATTTCAATTTCAAATATTAAAAAAAATAATTTCGAATATTCTATAATAAAAAAGAGTTCCATCATATATAACTATAGTGAAGTAATACTCCGGGTTCTCACAAAACAAAAGAAAATCCTTTTTTTCAATACTCATTCCTTATTTTATTAGTTAATGATCTAGTGATTGGATCTCTATGCTTATTCCGATAGAAAATGAAATATTCAAATGATTTTTCATCGAATGACTATTCATCTATTGTATTTTCACGTAAATAGGGGTAAGAAAGTTCTATGGAAAAAGGGTGGTTCAATTCGATGTTGTATAAAGGAAAATTAGAATACAGGTGTGGGCTAAGTAAATCAATTGATAGGTTTGGTAATCCTATTGAAAAAACCAGTGTAAGTGAAGATCCGGTTAGAAACGATACGGATAAAAAGATTCATAGTTGGAGTGAAAGTTCTAGTGGAGGGAGTGAATACTCAGTCTGCAACGTAGTCGGAAATTGATCGAAAGGCTTGAATTTTCCTTCTTCAAGAAGTTAAGTTTGCCTATTGAGCTTTTCTATTTCTGCCTTGGGGCTTTCGAGATGATGATATCTCAAATGTTGTCCAGATTCCGAGGCATGAAGCCTTTTCTAGAAGTTCACAAGTATCTTCTTGATGGTTTTATCGTATCTTTTAAGATCTTGTTGCACATCTACAAGTTTAGAATAAATTGATTTGAAGGCATTGTTGTGTGCTAAGAGAATCTCTGATTGCTAATTCAGGACAACTTCAGCAACAAGAGTTCTTTTTTGTTTTCCATGTTCGTCCACACCAGTGGGGGCGGGTATTTTGGGAACATGTTGATATCTCCCTTGTGGGTCTATTAATTCTTCGGGAGCAAGGAACGAAAGTCTTAAACTTTCTCGAGCAAGATGAGAAAAATCTGCCTCCTAGAATATAGCAATGGAAGAACTGGGTGGTGCCTCTTCTTGAGCCTTAAGTAGATAGGAGTGTTTCTTTGCCCACTTTAGGATTGGCTGATAAAAATGGGAAATGGTTGGTTTTTTGTGAAGTAAAGGTAGTGTTGCTAGTGAGGCTGGTGAATTGGAGGGTGGCGCAGTGAACTCTGGTGGTGGAATTGGAGCATAAGAAATCATGAATTGAAACTTATTACACTCATCAAGAGTATCAATGGAAGAGTCTCCGTTTAAGTATCTTTGATACATAATATCATTTGGCTTCTTGGGTTTCTGTCGGGGTCTTGCATTTGGATCTACTTTGTCGGGAGAATTTGTACAGTAAGAGCATTAGCAAAAAGGGTCCAAAAAACAGTGACCATATCGGTCTTTGTAGTAATGGACAGGGTTTTTATTACTCTAAAAATATTGGACTCGGAAATTGATTTAGGAACATATGATTCAATCATGAACAGGATTTGAAAGATAGAAGGATTTTCTTCCTTTTTTTTTTTTTTGTCAAATTTAATGGCAACGGTGCCATCTTTCTTCCCGACGAATTTGGAGCCTGAGGACTGGAAATGCTTGTTGTTCCGGTGTAACTTTTCATAGTTGGTAATCTAGGTTTTTGGAAGGAGTTTGGCCAACTTCTCTTTTGGAATCTGTTCTGGAACATGAATACAGGATGCCTGATCATTCTACATAGAGATTAATAGAGCATCTTCATTTCCATTCTGGAAATTTATATCAAAAGCATGATTTTGCACTCGATAAACCATTTGGTAGTGCAGTGTTGCTGCAATAGAGTCAACAGTTTGGGGAGCTCTAATGAGTTGGATTTGGATCTTTAGAAAGAAAAGTAGTTGGGGGTTTGAAAGAGCGATATTAAAGTTTGGATACAAGGTTACAAAGACTGTTCCAGCATTTAAATGGTTTGGTTTGTACCAATATAGGCATGCCGGTATTCTAGGAATCGAGTATCCAATAAGTTTATTCTAACCACAACTAGGCAAGCCTTTATGGCCATGAAAGGTAAGAGCAAGACGAACAGCTCCATAATGGACATGGGAGTATCATTGTTGGGTCTGCTGTTTGGGAAATTTTGATGGAATTTGAAGAGTAACAAAATACTCCTTTTCAGTGGCTAGAATGGAATGTTGATCAAACTTGGAAGACTGGACATACTGCTTTACTTCCTTAAGAGTCTAGCGAATAAGTTGTTAAATGGAGCGCATGGAAGAGATCGATGAGGCAGGTTTAGCAAAAGCAAAATAAGGGCTCATAAGAGGAAGTTAAGTTTCAGAGATCTTGGTTTTATCACTAAAAGAGATTTCATAAAAATAGTCAATCTTAAAAGTATTTGACACACGAAAATCTGAAAGAGATAAGGAAGATGGAGATGAAGCAAGAGTAACCGGGGTTCTATTATTTCGGGATCAGTCACAATGTGAAAAAATCTTCTCAATACTGGATTCACCTACTGAGCGCATGGAACCGATTATGTCATAAATGAAACCATGGCTCTGATACCATGAATAAACCTAGGCTTAGAACCATGGCTCTGATACCATGAATAAACTCTCAATGCCTTCTCATAATAGGCAAATCTCTCGTTCAAGCCTTTCAAGGACGGCCTTTTAGTAGAAACTACTCAGATGTTTAGTTCAGAGTCTAGAGACACTCTGAGATGCCAAGATGGTGACATTTCTAACTATCTGAACTGCATTTCTCAGAGGATTCTACTAGGTTGGAGAAGAAGAAGTGTTTAGAAAGACATTGAGAGTTTTTACAAAATATTCACTTTATTTCAAGGGGTTCTGCCAAATACATTACATCCTCATTGTCTTTTATAGGTATTAAGAGGTCACAGACAAACAAGGACTAGACTCACGGGTCCTAAAATAGATAGGGGCTCTGGAAATCCGGTCGGAAATTATTCTAGGCGATATGAATAGTGACAATGAACAATGTTTTCCCTAACCTATGGTTATAGTGACTTGCTATAGTGACTTGCTACAATGACCTGCTACAGTCATCGATCTCTTCTGTCACAGGCATTGTAGTTATAGTCTGAGTCATCAGAACTATGAATTTCTGCTAGAAGATGTTCTTCGTATTTCTGCTCAAGTTCTACAAGTCGGATGTTAGAGGGGCTTCGAGTATTTCACATGTTTGTATCATATGATGAAGATGCTTCTTCATGCGTCCTGGAGGATCTTGAAGTGTCGATAGGTAGGTTTGGTTGAGGCCAATTTGATGGTTAAGCATAATATGATGTGTCCATCCCTAGGGATAAGGATAAAGGTCCTTGGTCATATGAGTCCCAAGAAAGAGGGCCTCTCATTAGGCATAGGGATCTTGTGATGATTGTGCAGGGTCATCCGTGTCTGTCATTTCTTGCTCGTGTGATGAGCTTGTCCTTGCATGTCTAAATTCTTCGAGCGCTTCTTTGGCTTTTGGTGCAAAGTTAAATGATCCCATTTAGTGGGTACATTATAATTTTATACGTTTTCGGGGATGGTCTTGTTCTCCTGGCACAAAACTCTTTGAAGTTTTCGGTACTAGTGTTCACAACAACTAATAGGATTTGGAAAGGATTTGTAAATTTGAGATTCTTTAAGGTGCGGCTGAGGTTTATAGGATGTGGTTCCTATACTTTGTGGAGCACTGGTAATAATGCCATTATTTTTTACAAAAGCTCATGGTCATCGAAAGAAATGAATAGTGTGGATCTCTGGATTTGGTCGGACAGTTCTCAGTTCTTGCTATAAAAGGTGCTTCCACTAAGTAGGAAGATAAAACCAATTGAGGAAAGCCAAAAGATTTTTATCGCTTTCTTTTTCAGTATTTCGTTTGAGCCCGAATAACCTAGTTAGGTTGGCAATGAACCATTTGGTTGGAATTTTGATAGCTATTAAGTACTTCTTGGTTAAGTACCACAATAACCATCGGAGTTGATCATGGAAGTTATATTCCTTCCAAATTAGAGGGTGTATGAATGGATAGCTGGAAATTAATCCAAAATGATAAAGGATTGAACCTACATGGAGTCTGAATAGATCTAAGTGGCATTGCCAAGAAGTTATGTAATTTATATGTTGTTAAAAAAAATTCAATTTTTACACAAATATATAAGGCGGACTAGTTTCTAGACAGAATCACGACCAGGCCTCGGTTTCCAATTCGAAAGTTTTGAGATCGGGAGTCGTAGGATTGGTTCTCAATAAATAAAAATCCCAAGTTAGCCTATCTATATCAATAGCCCAAACTAATTATTTATTGATAAATTGGTACCCCGAATCACATGTAGCATGTGGCATATAATTTGGATAATCGAAGTATGACGTTAATCCAACATGAAAATTCAACATAAATAGGTACTCTAAATGACATTTTTTAAAATGCAAAATTTAATTTCGGTAAATGTGGTAAGTGTGTTTTTTGTAAATACAAAAATTAGTTAGAGATAAATGTGGCACGGATGTATCATTTTAAAATTTTTGATGATATACACCCAAATTTATAGGATGGTTCACTTTAATTGTAAATTTCTTATCGTACAATTAAATTCCAATCTCTAATTTTGCTTCAGAAATATTCAAACGGACATTCTTATTCAGCGGATATCACTTATAACCCAAAACGGGATGGCAAAAAAGGTGAACTAAAAATTCAACAATCAGGTGGGGGCTGAAGAGGTGGGATTGGCCCCCTTGGAGATGCGGGAGGAGGTGGCGCAGCTTTGAAAGAATCATTTCATTTGACCAAAGCTCCCGCAATCCCTAACAATAATGCAGTCCATAGAAAACTTCTACCCGTCCACTCCTTTCCGAAAAAGACGCACATGCGACACCTTTTTAGTTCTATTTTAATTTTCCTTTGGAATAAAGGCTAAATTCATCAAATGGACAAATAGAACTAGTCCTCACGATCACCAATTACGATTGTTTTTACCTAAGAAATAAATTCAACCATGTTGACTCCTCGAAAAAGCCTGGCCGTTGATTGGCTTCATTCGTATCTCCATCAAAAATTTACCAAAAAGCAATATATGGCGACCGGTATGATACGATTAATTTTGTTTCGCCATATGGATTTATTACTATACTTCATGGGATTATTATAATGGTGAATATCCTTAGTTGTCTTTTTTTTTTTTGGTAATAATCCTTAGTTGTCTTTTTAAATTCCTCTAGAATTGAAGAAAGAAGAAAATATAAAATTCTACGCGAAATTCGAGAGGGATGTCAATTATTTAAAAGTTTGTGGGGCCTATGTTGTTACGCCCCGATCCTCGGGCACGCACACATCCTTCTACTTGGTTGATTTTATAATGCGATATCCCAGGACTAAGTATCGCTGACCCTTTCGTTTATTAAGCACATGCATAAGCAATTATAAATCCCCAGACAATAACACAATGGGATAGAAAAGCAAGGCCATATTTTCATATTGAAATCCACAACTAAACTTTTATACATGGCATAACTCAAAGTCTATTCACAAGACTATTCATAACATTCTAGTCACACTCTATATACACCACACAAGGTTCACAAAAGAGGATGTGATCTTAATTCTCATCAGGGTTGTACTCGGGATCATCTTGATCCTCTTCTGATTCTTCTTCACTAAGCTCACATCCTTCAAGCTCTTCATTTTTTACTGGGTCATCGTCCTCTTTTGGTTCCTTCTTCATAGGCTCATCTACGGGTCTGAAATGTTGTCCCATAATTGGGATGAGACTACGTCTCAGCAAATTCTACCCCACTAAGACTCGATTAGGAAACCAATACGCTAACCGGGCTGCTTATGCATGCATGGATCAGAGGACTTACCTTGGCCTCAGTTCCTTCCTGCAAGTTAGTATATATATCAAATATACATCATCACATCACATCACCCAATCAAATCGAATCATCGATCAATCGACCTAGTCGATTACATGTCATCCAAATTATCTCTTGATCGACCCCTTCCATACTTTCTATAAGTCTGATCAATATCCAAGACTACTCATCTTAGGTGATATATAGATAGTATGTTATCTTATCTCTAGACGACATATAGAGTCATTGAGCTATCAAATCATACCGTATTGTCTCAAGATGATCTATAGGATTATCGAGCCGGTATATCATACCGTACTGTCTCAAGATAATCTGTAGAGTCACCGAGCCGGTAGATCATACCATCCTATCTCAAGATGACATATAAAGTCACCGAGCTGGTATACACACAATTTATCATACCGTACTGTCTCCAGATGCTCCGTAGAGTCATCAAGCCGGTAGATCATACAATTTATCATATTGTACTGTCTCAAGATGCTCCATAGAGTCATCGAGCCGGTAGATCATACAATTTATCATATCGTACTGTCTTAAGATGCTCCATAGAGTCAGCGAGCCGATAAATCATACCGTCCTATCTCAAGATGCTCCGTAGAGTCATCGAGCCGGTATACATGCCATGCCAAGCAAACAATCAAATAACCAATTTTATCCTTTCCGATAAAATGCCGTGTGTGGGTACACGATCAGCCCTAGCCAAAATATAATATTTTTCTTTCCATAACTCCCACATTTTCTGTAGTCTACTCAAATCTTTTTGGCATTATCAACCGATGCCCGGTTATTTTTCAATTAATAACCAATAATTATCCAATTAAAGAATAATTCATTCTTTCACAAATAATTCAATTCAGCATGAAATAGAGCTCAATTAAATAAACGGACTGCGCCACGACAATCAGCATAAAATTTCAGTCGTCAACTATCCTTGCCTAATTTCCGAAAAATAAATAATTAAATAATTAATTTCGAAAATTAATAAATAAATACGATAAATTCAATTTAGGCCCGTAATGCCTAATTGAAGCCCGATAAGGGTCGAGAAAAATCCCGAGATGCATTCAATAAATAGTATAGGTAGTTCTCTAGCTAAGTACACTAACCACATAACTAATATGTAATGCAATTAACTAATAATCACAAATCCATTCTAATCTAACCACCTAATTGTAATTAATTAAATCTAATCAATCATTAAGCATCATTAGTCTGCTAAGAAAGGATTAGTGAGATTACTCATTTGACAAAGCAAAAACCGGAACACCGCGACGGCGGCCGAAATCCGAATTTTCGGCGACGTCGACGATCACTCGGGCCAGGCCCAAAGGCATTGCAAGCCCACAGCAAATTGCTGGGCTTGGGCTGAACTTGCGGTTGGGCTTGGTTTCGCGGGCTTGGGCTGCTGAATTCTTGGGCCAAACTTCAAGTGAGCTGGGTTGGGCCTTAAACACTGGGCTTGCTGGACTCCAATAGAGCTGCTGAAATGGGCTGATGAAAATCACTGGGCTGCTGACTTACGTTGAAGAAGTTGGGCCGACCTGGAAGTTTGGGCTGCTGCAACTGAAGCCCACGACTTCAAATGGCTGAAGCTCGCTGCAGAAATTACGGAGGTGCTGGACTTCGGCTTCGCTGACGTGTGGATGACGCTGCTGGGAAGAAAAACCGAAGCTGCGAAGCTGAGGGCGGCGTGGACTGAAGACGCACGCGTGGGGATGAAGACACGAACGATCGGAGCAGGCGGCGTTCATTCGGTTTGATGCAGCTGGAATGGATTCACGAGCTGAGTTGGGCCGTGAGATTCGCTGGAGGACGCGTGGATCGGTGCAAGCTGTTGTTGAACGTTGACTGGAGAAGTAGCTTCGTGGACAAGCGGCAGAGGCATGGAGCTGCAGCTTGCTTGGTTCAAATGGACGAAAAGAAAGTGTGAGGCTTCGTGGAGTCAGCTTTGAAGAGGTTTGCTGGGCTGTTCGGTTGATGGTTGACCGAATAAGAAGGAAGCTCGGACGCATGGAAGTTGGACTTCCATGGAAAAACGTGGAGCTGGTCGGTTGAAGGAGAATCGTGGCTGAAGGAAGAGAGAGAGTGGAGAGAATTTGAAGAGAGAGAGAGAGTTGGGGCGCTTCACGCGTCGAGGAAAATGAAACAAAAGCAAAAGCACAAGCAGGAACCAGCGGCCAGCTTGCAAGAGAGCCTTCAAAGTCCAAAATAAATATTTAAATGGTCATTGCTTTGGCCCACAAAGTCTACATGTATATCCTCTATGTCCCCAATACTTTCTAGCATAAAATTTTCCCATATAATCCAATTTTTGATGTCAAAAATACAGCCCCCTTCAAAGCTCCGAAATTCATTCAATCTTGGACTTCAATTTCCCAAATCGACGTCCAAAATTTCTAAGGAAAAAGCCCGAACAATTTTCTATAAGTCCTCAATACTCAAAAGCTCGGCTTGGAAGTCAAAACTCACTTAAATTTGGCCCATACAAATTTCCGTTAATTTTCCGAGACGGCCGAATCGATTTTCCGTAAAAATCTCAAACTCGACGGAATTTCTCCGAAAAACAAGACGACATCCTATAAATGAATTGTGATATGCTCGAACGTCTGATTTCCGAAACCGAATTCAATTTTGTGGTTAAAATCGATCGAACGCAATTTTAGTCCGATCCGACCTATCAGGTAGCTTTTAGGGATTTTATCGCGATTATATCTCTTAACGGCTTCACTCAATAGATTGGCTAACTCGTGAGTGATCAGCTCAGAGAAAAAGGACCATAGGTGCGCCGGCGAAATGCCCATTTCATATATTCGGGACGGAGTCGAAATTTGGGATGTCACATATGTAAATTTTTATTTTCATTAAAAAATAGATAAAATTTTGTCAGTATACGTTGATCCTCATTCGTTATGCAAGTCAAGAATCCTTTGTAAATGTTTTAATATGGCCTTGAAAATAGAAGAATGGTTAACGTGATTTATTGAAGAACTTTAAATCACACGTTGTTCCCAATTGTAGAAGTAAAAAATTGTGGTTTGAATAGTCCATCCATAGTGACTTTTATTTATTTATTTTTCAGATCTTGTGGCACACATATCTTGATCTTATCTTAAGCATCCGGCATTTTCAGAATGTATAAATATTGATACATAGATCCACATATAATTTTTCATACTTTCTTAAAATTCCGTGAAAGTAAAACAGACCTAGCTATTTCCAAATGAAAAATATCTCCAAATGAGTATAACCCCAACATGAATGAATCCGGACCTAGCTACTTCCAAAGCTCCTATGCTCGATGCAAACGGGGATAGAGCTAAAAAATATGGGCAACGGCGGCCGTAATATAGCGTAGTGAAATTGATATCAATACATTTTTCTTTTGACTTTTCCATGTACAAGATATGTATTTTTTTTTTTTTTTTTTTTATCTATAGAAGACACAACCGATAATGGTAGCAAGATTAAGTTCATAAAAAAAAAAAAAAAAAAAAAAAACAAAGTGCCCAGCATTTTCGATATTATCTTTGCAAAAAGAGAATAATGATAATAATCATGTCTTATAATCTTGAAAAAGGTATTGGCACTTCAGTTAGAAAGGTATGCACTTTCTTTTCTTATCTTTCTTGACATAAGCAAAGGACATAAGCTAGCAATTACTCCTATTTAACCCTCAACCTATTTAAAAGGATTATTTATTCATCACCAAATATGTAAATTCATGTTAAATAAGCAATGTGAGAGTTAACATATTTTGTGAGTTCCAAATTGAAACTAATAATGCGTTTTCTAAATGAGTAGTGCAAAAATTTCAAGGGGTCAAAATTAATGGGTTATTCTATTCTATTTTATTTTTTTGTGTATTTTACTTTATTCCAACTTCAACTCTCACTCCAGATTTTTACCCTATTTTATTGTAGGGCATGAGAGTCGAAACCTATACCTAAAACTAAATCGTCCCTACCCCAACCTCCTGAAAACGTGGGGCTTCAAACCCTCCACCTCTCGCTTCCCATATGGGAAGGATGGTCATTGAAATTTGCCCAATGGTTGAGTTATTCTACTTAGTAAGGGTAAAAACCTCTTATTTCAAAGAGTAAATCACTTTTTTTTTAAAGAAATAAATAAAATAACATAGAGCGCTCTTGAAATTTCAATGGGGGCAAGTGCCCTACCCTTCAAGCCTAAGCTAAGGGCCAAACTATGGACCTCACATGACCACTTTTCAAGAACCCTGTAAAAGATTTCTTTTCTTTTTCTCTTTGCCCAAAAAAGGCTCGATGCCTTTTCCTTTCACGGTTCTCGAATCAAAACTCTCGTGGTCGACATGGAGGAATAGAAAAGCAAAGTTCTTTTTGAGTGAGTTGGATTGCAAGTATTTTCATCCTGATCAATTTCAAGAGTGCTTCTTGGAGTCGTCGGAAGTGAACTAGGGTAACTGGCAATGTATGTTCGCCACAAATATCGAAGCCTGGCTTATTGTGGCGAAAGTTGGGATGACGAGTTCATCACTAACTAAATACCATCAAGGTGGCTGAACGAATTGGTTGATGCACTTGGATTTTCCCTTGATTAGAGGTTTGACTACTATCGAGCGATTGGAGGAAATATTGGTTCATCTGTGGTGTACATTCGTTTGTTTGTGTGTTGGGTATAGGGACTACTCTAGTTTCATTATATCTCACGTTTAATGGTATGTTGATAATGAGCTCACTCTAGTGAGCAACAAATTGATAGTATCTTTGGATGAAATGACATGGAAGAAAGACAAATTCTCCAAATAACTACCAGAGAAAAGGACTGAAAGGAAAAAAAAATTGCAGAGTTTAAAAAAAAAAAATAGCTTGTGCGTGAATTAACCTTCAATAGGAATGGCAAATGAGACGGGTTGGCTTGCGGACACTGCTGATGCCAACCCAAAATAAAGTAGCTGTCAGGATACTTTTTTTTAGGACCAATGGCCATTGAAGCGGGCCTAGTCCCATGCACGACCCGGCACAACATGACCACCATTGTAGCGGGTCAAGCCAGTCTAAGGCAGTGAATGGACCACTCTATTCTTAGGCGGGCTCGACCCATTTGCCACCCCGTCAGATCCCTTCAAACCATTCCTCGTTATTGGAGGGACTAGGAGAGACGACAAGGCTCGGTAAAAAATAATTGTCGAAGCGAAAAAGAACCATTTTCCTGATTGGTTTAGGTAGGGACCGGTCCATCGAGAGAAATGTGAATGGAAACACCGAGAGCTGGGTGATGCCTTCGTAATGGAGTAAAAGTCTGTCCAAGCTTGAAATGGCCTGCGAGGGCAAGTGACAAATGGGACACAGAGAAGAGTCGTTCGTCGCCTAAGTGTGGCATATTCAAGTACCAACAAGGGTTTATCACATAAATTCAAAAGCCAATTTCTTGAGTCACTTTATCGTTTCCGTACCATAGTGTGATCTATCCAATGCACGTACAAGGGGGTTGTCTATGAACTTGTCAAAGAAGGGCACACTAGTGTCACGGTCCGTGAATCCTCCCGTACTCGTGACACTTGTGAGTAGTGCTTAGGATTATCGAGTGAAAAGTGAGGAGGCAGAGGGGACGAACACAACTGGTCCGTGGGAGTGGCGTCGGACGGTTGGTGCTAGGAGTTCTAAGATGGAAGGATTATATCACTTAGGAGTTTTGAAGGCGGGCTTGGCCTCTTGTGCACAAATTGGTCGGGAGCTGATGCCACTCTCCTAACGAGGCCTTGGCAGGTCGAAATCAATTGTTGAGCCTAAAGAGATCTGCTATCTCACTCGATGGACTAGACACCCGAGTAAAGCTGGGCGTGGTATGATCTCGTACAGAGAAGTTATTCACCGTATTGTTCACTAGAACAAGCATAGAAGGAAGGCTGGCCTGATGAATTCCACTCGTCAGGCAGCGCATAGGTCGTTCTGCGGCTAAGGAAACTGTCGACTTGTGACACATGGTATCAGAGCATGAATCCCTCCAGTAAGTGGGTGAGTTGAAGAATCGGACTCCTTGCCCAGTGTGGGTTAAGCTGGGAAGTACTAGTGGTCTACCCGGTCCTACGAGGGTGGAGAGTGAATCGCCGGGGCAAAAGGTGCTCGGACAAAGTGCGGCTCTCTAAAGCTCTTAGGATGACAATGGGGGCACTAGGAAGAGTCGGTTCCTTGCCGAGTGGACAGTGGGTTCGAGAAGAACTGAATCCACGCTAAATAGGGATAACGTTCCTAGATTGATCAATGGATTCAAAGAAGAGGTCCATTGCCACGTTTTCAACAAGGAAAGAACCTCATTTGGATTTGTTGGGGTCAAGATACTTAGTAGGCAAAAAATGGTGTTGCCAAAAGATGCGGTTGGCGAAAAATGCCACACTTACCAAAAAAAGTGCAGGTGACCAAGAATGGCCTGAACAGCTGAGATCAAAAGAGGCTATCAATGGAGCAAAACCTGTTTTGTTGGGTAAGTGTGACCATTCAATGTGAAATCCAAAAGTGGCGCATCAATGGTTAAGGGATGCAAGGAAGCGACAAAATAGATCGCAACGAGGGCGTTGCGAAATTGAGTGGGGAAGAATGTCACGATCCGTGAATCCTTCCATACTCGTGACACTTATGAGTGATGTTTGAGATTATCGAGTGAAGAATGAGGAGGTAGAGGGGACAAACACAACTGATCTGTGGGAGTGGCATCAGACTGTTGGTGCTAGGAGTTCTAAGATGGAAGGATTACATCACTTAGGAGCTCTGAAGGTAGGATTGACCTCCTATGCACAAACTGGTCTGGAGCTGATGCCGCTCTCCTGACGAGGCCATAGCAAGCCAAAACCAGTTGTTGAGCTTAAAGAGATCTGCTATCTCACTCGATGGACTAAATGCCCGAGCGAAGCTGGATGTGGTACGATTTCGTACAAAGAAGCTATTCATCGTATTGTTCGCTGGAACAGCTATAGAAGGAAGGTTGGCCTGGCGAATTTCGCTCATCAGGCGTCACACAGGTCGTTCCGCGGCCAAGGAAACTGTCGGCCCGTGACACTAGTCGCTATCGTCGCATCTGATCAAATTCAATTTGACCCGTCATTGGTGAGTTTTCTACTAACAAGCCCATGCCTAAGTTCAATGGTTTAAGCTAACATCGTGTTCGGATTTAGGTGCGTAGGGACCATTCTTTTGGCCCCAAGCCTTGGAGGAAGCTGAAGTGCCAAAGTGGAATAATCTCGCGCACGCGCATATATTCCCTCTCACATGTCCTTCCTATTAAAGTTGCTGCTCATCTTTATTGTTCTAACGCTCCACTCAATTTCAATACGTGTATTGAGGAACACGAATTGGGCATTAGCTTAAAAAAGGAAAAAAAGAAGAAGATGTAGCAGCTGACGAATTCATAAAGGACAATGTACTGTAGCAACGCTTGCCCATTTCATTTAATTTTTAGTCAACCATGAGATTTAGTCTATTGCTATTTAGATATAGTTGTCCTTACGATAACCCATAGTTGTTGGTGGTATATGAAATAGATAAGAACAAATCCAGCTGACGAATAATTAGAATAATGCATCCCATATGATATCATAATTGTTAGTTTGGAACGTGATCGACGACTGATTCCACAAAATGAAATTGCATCATTCATGGGTGAATCAACGCAACACGAACTATGGTCCCCCCATGAAATATATATCACATATTGGTTGTATTAGGTTCTATTACATTACAAGTCTATTACATTTGATTGTCTATGATAGTGTTTGTTTCCAATAATAGTTATTATAGCGTAATCCCTATTACAAACAAAACTGTAATAGATCGCCTCTATAATAGTAATTACGGCCAAATTGTAATAACTATTCTTATGATCCCCTTTTTTCCTCATTCACTTTGTGGATGTCAGATTAGCGTGTATATCCAAACTATGGTAGCAATAACGAAGTCTAGTTTGACCCCATCAATGCCGCGCAAAATTTCCATAATGAGTATGATGACCGATTGATGATGATGAAGAAGACGATGATCATAAATCGATTTATCATACCTAATTTCCATATCGAGTATGATGACCGATTGATGATGATGATGAAGATGATGATCGTAAATCGATTTATCACACCTAATCACGATTTTGTATGGTGTGAAATCTCTTCACCTCCCACTTAATTCTAAGATGTTTTAGGTTTTCTGTAGAATATAATCCATATATACTTGTGGATGTCACTTCTCATCAGAAGATGACAAGAAACTTATTTTCATTTTTAAAAAGATCATATAGGCATTCGAAAGTAAAAAAAGGGGGAAAATAACAACTCAAATGCCAAGTCTTGGCACGATGGGACACTTAAAAAGTTATGAAAGTAACATTTAAGTGTCATTTTTTTTTTTTGAAAAATTGGACACTTGAGTATCAAATTTGGCAAACTCCACTGGAAATCCTACATGACAATTTTTTTATTATATTGCTCGCCTACATGACTCACTGGAGAGGTGACTCAACAAAGAAATGCCAAAATGACGTCGTTTTGGGGCGACTTTGAATTTTAATATAAATATTAATTAAATTAAATTTAAAATCATTAAAAAAAAGACAATTGTAGAACGGCGAGGGTTGAGCCCTTGCCTTTTGCCTCCTCATCTTTTTTTTTTTAGAAATAAATATTAATTATACTAAATGCCCTCGCTGCCTGCAATCTCCATCTTGTTTTTTTTTTTTTTTTCAATATTTAAATTTATTTTTAAATTTAATTAATATATATATTAATTATTTACCCACATCAGTAATAAAACGATGTCATTATTGCACTTATCTAGCCATGTCAAATACACTTGTCTCACTGAAAAATTGTCACGTTAGTATTTTGGCCGGATTTTCTCGCTGTTGAAACTTAACCGATCCATTGTGCTTTAATTTTGGCACTTAAGTGCCGTTTTCCTAATTTTTGACACTTAAATGTCCCCTCATGCCAAATTTTGGTACTCCAGGGATCCAAGTCTCATAGAAAAGGACATCAAGTAAGTACTAAGAGAAAGGAACACATGAATAATGGTCCACATTTTAAGAAATTGTATGTATGTGTGTGTGTGTGTGTATATACACACATACACACGCATGTGTGTTTTTCTTATTCTCTTCAAAAGAGATTTCATATATATGCTCGTGAAAAAAACTAAGATTCCATCTATTTTGCAAAAAAGATAGATTTACAAAATATTTCTTTAAAAGTAGTCGCTTGTATCGTTCAAAATAATTAGTAAATAAAAAATATTTATATTATTAGCAATAATTTATGTTTAAACATTTTCATGGACGATAAAAATATTTTTTCGTTCATTATTTTTGTAAAGAACACAAATAATCATTTTTAAGAAAATATTTTTCCAGTCATTTGTTTTCACAAACTAAATGGAGTCTAAACACAACATATACACTTCAAAACCAAAGAATAAAAATAAAATAGCATTTCAGTGGAATTGGTAACCCATCCTGTAGGTTGTCATCATGACTAGGAATATTCTTTATAATCAATGTTCTTTGCGATGGAAGTGATAAATACACATGTTAAATGAACCAACGATACAGACCATGAACTGGCTATTTGTGGGCGTAAAGTGTACTAATATATTACACAAATGGGTAAACAATCGTGTTTGAATAATTTAGTAGGAATATCCGAAACATACAATTAATTTAAGTAAAGAGGGATTTTGTCCATTCCTAAATAACTTAGTGCACGTCACAAGGCTTTTTGCTCGAATCATCGCACATGAGGAGTTCCAGATGATACTTTGTAGAAGTTTCCCTCTGAATATATTCTCTCCAGCGTGCTGCTTTCCTGGGCCTCCGCTTTTCTCTTGGCTTTCCAGGGCTCACGTTCCTGAAAGGCGCGATTCTCTGCGCTCTGCGTCCGTTCCTTGGTCTTTATGCTCTCTGTCTTTCCTTCTAATCTTCGACTCTGTCTTCAGCATCTTGAGATTTCCAAACCACTGGCATGCATTCTACTTTCTCTGTCTCTTTTTTCTTGATTCGGACAGAGTGGGGGCTCTGCTTTGTGCGCTGTTGCTAGGTCATTCGGACTGTTTTAGTGTTGTTTATCGACATCCCTCCTCCCGCCGGAGTACTGAGTCCTGAGCATCAGCTGCCCGCGGCTCTCCTGGTTTTTCAGTTGATGTTTTTAGTGAGACACTAGAGATCAGGTCCAAACTTAACTCTTAACCATCATCTAATCCTAGCACCAAACTTCGGTTCATATGCAGCAGGTGCATCCATTCGAAAAGTTCAGACAACTCGAGTGTTGTGGATTCCATAATATTTAACACGGGATTTGTGGTTTAGATGAGTTTTGGTACATAAACCTTGTGGTGCACTTTAATCAATTCTCATCCTTTTTTTTTTTTTTTTGCTTATATTTTTCTTGTGTTGACACAACAAACTAAATCTCGCTGATTTGACAGCATAACTGTCGAGAGCTTTGCAAATGCTTATGTGAGCCGACCTTCCAAGTAGTACTGGTTATTTTTTTTTATTTTTTTTATTTATTTGTTTCAATAAATCTAAAGAGTTTTTGCCAACCCATTTATTTTGGCTAATAAGAAGCTAAGTAAGACGTGATCCGTAACTTTTCCATACAAAATGGTGCCAAAGTTTGGAAGTAATAGGTGAAGTTTCAAGATTCCATCACTTTTATGTAATGATGTGAATATTTTGACATTTGGAATCCGTCGTGCATTTCTTAAATGATATTGATTGGACAACAAAGAAAAATTAAAATTAAGAATGCCGAAAAACGATAGAGAACATGAAAACACCATAGGATCACTAAATCTGAGACTTGATAATCACTCCTCAATCAACTTGTCTCCCTCCTTCCCCGTGAGACACCAGATGCTCCACAAATTCATTGATGCACCGGTCAGAGCTCCCGCCTTCACTGATTGCTTCCTTAGCCAATTCCATCCATTTCCTTCCATTCCTCTCCATCTCATCGCTTCTGTCTCCTCTCATCACCTCGTTCAGACACTTCACAACCTCCTCTCTCCTCACCACCCCCTCCTCATTCTCCTTGGGCCTCACTCCTACTCCCCAAATCTCCTCCACATACTTGGCGTTGGTAAATTGGTCAGCGAACCCAGGGACCCCGACCATCGGGACACCCGCGCTCAGCCCCTCGAGAGTCGAGTTCCACCCACAGTGTGTCATGAAACAACCCGTGGCTCGGTGGCCCAGGACTTCCAATTGGTTGCACCACGTGGCGATCATGACCTTTTCTTGAATTGATTCTCCGAACCCTTGTGGCAACTTATCGAGCTCAGAAGGCCTCACCACCCATAGGAAAGGGAAGCCGCTTTCCTTTAGCCCCCATGCTATCTCCTCCATTTGCTCCGCAGTCAATGAAATCATGCTTCCAAAGGAGACGTACACAACCGACTTAGGAGGCTTCGTCCCGAGCCAATTGTCGCACTCAATGTTTAACGGCTTCCATAAGCTTGCACCGTACGTGTCGTCATTGTCTATGCGGCAGTCCAAGTATGTAGATGGGACCATTGGACCGATCAACTTTGCTGGCCAAAGGCCTGATATGCTCTTTGCTTCCTAGCATAATATGCATCATGAAGAACTTAATTAGAAAGATAATTATCTGGGATACAAAATTGATTGTATCCAAGATTCTAAGCATTTCTATGCAGTGGTGTGGCCCAACATCTTCAGCACTTTGTGGGAGAAAATACATCTTTTGATAGAAAATTTAAGGATTTTAAGGAAATAAGACTATACTTCATTTCGTGTCGTGTAGTGTCATGTCCTTTGCAATTCATAACTGGAATAGAGTTTTCAATTTAGGGGATTAGATGATGGTTTTAACTGTTGAAACTCGCTCTAGTGACCCTACAACCTGATCAACCACCATGAGAAAGACGAAACTCAAATCGATGTGCAATAGAACTAAGAGGACAATAGCAACGTTTATCATGTGAATTTCCCATACCTCATTTTCTAAGGCCTCAAAGCTGTTTCCAAAAATCCAATCAGCCTTATCTGTGTTAGTGAACTGTCTCAGCTTCATGGCTAAGTAAGCAGGGTAGGTCCCAGGCGACTGAAGAAAACTCGGGAGGTCCCGTGAGTTTAGCGGAGGCAAGCCGGGAACCAAAAGCGCCTCATCGTGGAATTCCAGCGGCAGTTTGAGCAATCCACAGTGCAAGCGGTAGAATATGTTTGAGATCGCGACTGAGTTAGTGAAGAATGCAGCACCGAATATACCATGCTGCTTAGCCGCATTGAGAGCCCACGGGAGAAAGGAGTCGTAGACCACGCAAGTGACGGGGGCATCGGTGCTCGAGTACTTCTCGATAACTTCAGACAAGGTTCTCGAGCCGTGTTCCTCAAACGACTTGAGGAAGACGGCTTCGCTCCCGGCTTGAGCGAACCCCTTCTCATCGAACCCGTCAGATATGGGTTCGACCCCGACGTTCGGAGCATGGATGGATTTGACCGTGTAGTGAGTTGTGGCGAGTGTGGCCTTGAGTCCTTTGGAAGCCAAACGCTTTGCGAATTGGAGGAGAGGGTTGATGTGGCCCTGGCTTGGAAATGGAAGAACCACGACATGGGCTCTGTGTTGCTCAGCCTCCATTTTCATCTTTACACTGAATTCCCACAAAAGAAGAGGGTCGTAATTTATATAGGCCAGCCCTCTAGAAGAAAAGCATTGATTGGCGAGCGACGATCGTATGCTTTATTACGCGTGGTGCACAAAAGTGGATGGGAAAAAGTTCAGAGCAATCGCGAAACTTTTTTGAAATCGACCCGTTGGGGCTTTTTTTAGCATCATAACTCTAGAAAATACTAACGCGTCAGCCATTGGAGAAGTGAATTTATTGAGCATAGATGATGGCGCTTAAAATGATAGTTTTAGAACGAAGAATTTTATTACGACTGTTCATTAGGAATTTGTAAATATTGTCCAGGTCAATTAGAAGGGGTGGAAATACCAGAACGGAATGTCAAAAGTATGAAAAAGCATCTCGTGATTTGCACTTTTCAATAATATTCTCGTATTATGATATGATTTAAGAATTGATTCTCACACATAGTATGATTATAAATAAAATGATACACTTGTTTCTCTGGTTTTGGATCTTGCAACGAAATATTTTTTATCAAGTGTTATTATTATTATTTTTTTATTATTGAAGACTTATGATGCGTTTGATAACGCTCCCGGAAATATGTGTTTCTATTATTTTGTTCCCGGAAATAGATATAAAATAGAAAGGTATTTGGTAAGTTTTTGTTCCCGAGATCGAAACAAGAAAGAAAAAAAAAGTTATTTCTTGTTCTCGGAACAACTCAAGAAAAAAAGAATAAAAATCAAGTTTATTTTATTTTTTTATTTTATTTTCTTCCTTTTCTTTTCTTTTTTCTCTCTCTTCCTCCCTTCTTCCCCTAGCCGGTCGCTGGCCAACAACTGGCTGACGAGGCTCGGTGACCTCATCAGCCCCTAGCAAGGTTGCCTTGAGCTCACCGGCCATCGGCGAGGCCCCTCGAGCCTTACCTGGCCACCGCGAGCCTCATCGGCCATCAGCGAGACCCCCCCAAGCCTCGTCATGGCTAGGCGAGTCTCTGCCTCGCCCTCGGCCTCGCCCAATCACAGCAAGGCTCGACCTCGCCGATGGTTGGGCGAGGCTCAGGGTGACCTCTGCAGGTGGCCGGCAAGCCTCACCTGAGGCGGACCTCGTCGGCCCTTCTTTGGCTGGTCGCCGGCCGACGATCGGTTGGAGGAAGGACAATAAAAAAGAAAAAAAGAAAAGAAAAAAATGTAATAAAATTATTAATAAATTAAAAGAAAGTTTAAGTCATAAAAATATATTGGATCGTACCAAACGCATTTCTCTCCTAGGAACAAAAATTTTGTGTAGTTACCAAACACATTTAAATGCTCAGAAACTGTTCTTAGGAATAAAAAGAGAAAAAAAATGTTTTTGAAAAAAAATTGTTTTCCAAAATAGAAACGTTATCAAACGCACTTTAAGTTCTGTACTAGTATTAGATAGACAGGGTTAGATAGGGTCAAAAGCTAATGAAGATATATTTATATTATATCATCCCGAATCTAATGGAGTTACTTAATATAAGCTTAAAATTAATTATAACCAATGTCAAAATCCAATCAACAATTCGATCCAAGTTTACTTTAACATACTAATGAAAGCCCATTAAAAATTAAAGTGGTTTGTATAATATCAAAGTTGATTTGACGACACAAGACATTGACTACTGTACCGGCAAAGCACTTCTTCTGATTGGATTTGAGGATACAACGTCGGAATCTAATCGACGACGCTGGACATTGGAAACAACACTTGGTAGGTACTGCTCCTAGATGGATAGGAGGACACAATGCTAGAATTTAATTGAAGACGCTAGACTGTAGGACAACACTGGAATCTAATCAATAATACTACCTAGGACATAAATACTCGTTGGAATTGAATCTATGGTAGGGATCTAAAGCTATATCTAAACTAGGCTAAGATAACTAAAAGGGTAAATAAAAGGAATTTTGTTTGTTGTTTGGGGGTGACTCTGTTGGATTGCCTGTAGTACTTATAGGCTAATTTGGAAACCGTCGGTGGTCGGTTGCTTCCTCCTTAAAAGTCGCTTCATGTTCTTTGCTTAATCGCTTTATCCATATCTTGTTGTCTGACTTGCTTGTCGATGCCTGCATGACTTGTTTAACAAGTAATAACCACCCCTTTGACTTTGCGTGCTCTTTTAAGCATCAATAGTTCCCACATAAATCCCGATGTCAATTCCATCTGAATTCCATGTCTTCGATAGCATCTCTTGGCTTGGATACGTGGCAATCAACTACTTTATCGTCAAATCATGTATCTCCATTTGTATGCCCATTGAAATCCAGCCCAAGGGCTTTTGAAATTCTTGGCCATCCTTCGTTTCTATGACTAACATGGGCTGGTGGGCTGGGTTGATATTAATCACAGCCCGCACGTAAAAGTGAGGATGATTTTGAATGTTTTCATCCTTTGTGACCAACACATGACAGTAAGGGTAATTTTAGGTATCAACAACACTCACTGATTATTTTTATCCATTCATTACAAGCTTGTTATATCATTTTCTTATTGTAGTAATTATGGTTAAATATATAGAGAATTACACACAGAAAGTAATAAGTTGAAAGTAACAAAGAACACAAGTATGACATCAATGCGAGTAAGTAATTTGATTTTATGATAGGAGATTAAATAGTTAGCAAGAATCTATTATTTTATTTAGATTAATCTGACGTAATGGAGATAATCTTGTTCAACTCGCCTACACAGATAAGTTTTAGCGCCACACGTGATATTTATTTACTTCCCTATACGATATAGATATAAAAAAGAGAGAGATTTTAAACACATTAAAGGATATTAAATTCTAAGTGAGGATAAAGGATATGCTAACTAAATGAAAGGTATAACTTACAAGCCGATAGGATACATGTGAAATCGTGTTCTTATATGATAGAGCTTATTTATGTATTGGAAATTCAAATTGAAACGTTATACCTATATGACACATTTACAATTTGTTAAGGTCTCGTCAATAAACACTATTAAAAATTTGCCTATATGAACAATGGAACTTAAACGATGTTGGCATAGCGCTCATGAGGTTTAAGTGAAATAATAAAATTAAAAAAAAAATTACGTCGTTTTGGCTATAAAATCGCTTAATAGAATTATATAAATTTGGAATTTTTGACAATACAAATTTATTTTGCGGTAAATGTATCATGGTGGGTATAGTTTAAGGTTTTTTATGTCGCAAATGATAAATGTGTTACAATTGACATAATTTGAGGCTTTTTGTATGACTTCTCTAAAAACAACAGAAATGAGGAGTGGATAAAAAATCAAAAGTCCTCTCGCATTGATTCCCCCTCCCAATTCTACTTTTCATAGCTTAAAAAATCCCTCCTTATATATAAAAGAATAAGGTGCTAATAGAGAGTCACGCTATAAAATTGAGTTGAACATAGTTGGCCTTTTTGGGATTCTATAGCAGTAGAACTACTCCTTGTGTAGTCTCATATGTTACTTGATTTGCATTCATTATAGTTCTTTATCTGTCGGTGTCGTGCTTTAGTTTTGCATTTTCTTTTGATGGTTCCAACTGCTTTTGTCTTGTCCTTCACCGATTCTTGGCGCTTGGCTTGGAGGCCTAGTTTGATGGTTTTGATGAGTTTATTTTGTTTGTCTTGGTTTTGGATTTTCAGGGGTGAAGTGGATAATCAAAGCAGACAAACATAGGAAGATTAAATTCTGTTGCCTCCAATCTAAGGCTGCAGAACCGTACATGAGACTCTGTGGTCTCGAAAAAGAGGATGTCCTTGGTCCCTTTCTGTTCGTTGAAGGGCCTGGAGCATACCACATAGCTTCTACTGGTTAGAGCCCCCTTCCTTTTTTCGTACTCAATGTAGATTGACTTCTCCTGGTTGAGAGAATTTGCTTTGAGTTCCGTTTGTTCTTTGTTGAATGATGAGAGTTCTTTGTGAGTGTTGACAATTCCAAGTCAATAATAATCACCGAGTAATGTAGTTGCTCGAGGTTTCTGGTGGGCAAGAGCTGCACATGCTAGGACCACTGTTGGTGAGACGTGAGAAGGTCTAGCACCAAGCAGAGAGGAAGAGAGCAAAACCGTGAATGGTCACTCGTCATGTCATATTTCACTTCTTGCTGGAGGTCCTTTTGTGGTTGTATTCTCGGTGATTCACCTATCTCTATCTTAGCCTTAGTGTGCATGATTGTTGGGATATTTTGCCCCCTTCCCCTTCTGACTTCAGTCTATCACTTTTGCACCTTATGATTCTTGTTTCGTAAAATCTCCATAAAGCGTGCAAGTCCACATCTGTAGCTTTAAGAGATTCTTAGTTTCTTGTAGATGATCTGAGTCCCCTCTATCAGAATACTGTAATTTTCATCCTGTGCTGTGTCCCTTGGTATGCCCAGTGAACACTGGCGAGATATTGCTTTGCAGAGTAGATGGATATGCTCTGGCTTCTGTCTGTCTGTATCTGATCTTTGAAGGTCTATTCATCAATCTTCTTAGATTTTCACCTTGTAGCTCATTAGTTCAACACGTGGACAGGGAAGTTTGGGGTTTCCATCTATGACTTCCAAAAGTTATTTGAATCATCGATTCTCAGTACCTAATTGACAATAGCTTGTGTTTTGGCCCTCTTCGGGACATATCTCAAGCTGTAATGCCACATGAAAGGATGTGAAGACACAATGAAAACTTTCATGAAATTGTTGGCTTCAGGCTTGTTGGACTCTGCTAACTCTACCAATCCAAAGCAAATTGGTTGCATTCCTAGAAAATCAATTGTCCATGCGAGAACATGGGCAAGAACTTCTGTGAATTTTGCATTTCTCTATGCTATAAATTGTTTAGTCGATATTTGCATCTACCCAAATGCATGCTGAATGACTAAAAGTTCATTTCTAATTCCTTTGATCTAACTATGATCATGCAGCTGCTTTAAAAGTGATGTCCTACTTGCCGCTGCCATACTCTGCTCTTGGTGCACTACTGATGGTACCGACACCAGTTAGGGATGCAGTTTATGACCATGTTGCCAAAAGGCGATATGATTGGTTTGGAAAGGAAGAAGATTGCTTGGTTCTACGGGAGCAGGATATGCTTGAGCGCTTTATAGACAGGGATGAAATGTTGGATCGGAGTCGAACAGCTTTGTGAATACTTTTGCTTGCCTGGCATTTACTTCATATTCAAGTTCCCACTTGTAAATGGTTTCCATCATCTAGTTTTCTCTCTTGATTGAGTTTCCAATGACAGAACATGACATTGCAGCTCAGGAAGTGAGACTTAACTTTTTCTGGTTGGAGTCATGAACAGTACAAATAGCATCAGTTAAATTCAATTTTATATCATCTTTATTTATTGTATTATTTCCATCCTCCAGTAGTTAATATTTGCGCCAAACTTTTCGAGCAACCTCAAAAAATCGTTAACATCCTTTCCCCCTCTTTGTGAAGGTTTCCCTGATCAGTGCATCTATCATACGAGCCGAGAAATTTAAACGCGAAACCTCTTGTTGCTTAGAAGAGGATTACAGGTCGTTTCTTTCTTACATCTTTCGATTGTGAATATGAACCTTAGACTATCTACCGTCTCACAATAAAAAAAATTTCTCAAATGATTCAGATTAAATTGAAGGTGTAAGCAGACAAGGAAGCTGCCGTAATTTTTTGTTACCAATAAGTAGGGGTGTAGGGGTGTGCAACCGAACTAGTTTTACCATAGAACCAAACTGGACTGGCTTAGTTTCTCTAGCAAATAGGGCTATTGTTTGTTTTGTTTTCAAATGGTTAGAATTTAAAATAATATTTTTATCAATGAATGAGAAGTAGAGTTTTATAGTCTTTGTTTTATATTACATGTCTAAACCTATTATCAATTACAATTATACATGATTACGTGTTCATTTTATGAATTATTGCTTTTGGCAAAAATCTATTTCTGTTGTTCATCTTGTACTTTGAAATCATTTTATTACTCAAATTATTTTGCTGTAAAGAATGAAACAAAAAAAAAAAAGGAACAAAAGAAAAATAGGTTCTTGAGTAGATCTACAATTGATTCCACAGTAAACAAGATAGGTTCCTTTAAAAAAACTGGGAACCGATTTTAACATGGTAAGTTCTAGGTTCCAGATTTTAGGTTTGGGACCTATCCACCCAAGAACCGATGACCATTACCAATGAGTTCTTTTAACAAGTCGCTTTCCTTTCAAGAACAGGGACTAGCTTCCCCACTACTTGGCCAACCTATACTTTGAGGCCCATTCGATCTCTGTAACATCTCTCACTACAAAAGAAATGCTCTCTCAGAATAAACACCAGATACTAGCGAGAGATGAAAAAGGCGAACTTAAATACTACAAAAACTTGGGCAACTCCATTTCAACTGCTATCCTCACCATTCCATTCATTCCAGTCCTTGTCGACATGAGCTTGAGCCCATTTGACTGCTGCCCGAGCAGCTTGTGGTCCTCCAGGAAGCCCTCGTTCGTTTATGGTATCAGCCATGTCGATGAAAGGGATGACCAACAATGTCCCAGGTCCCCCATATTCAGAATGTATGAAAGTGCTGAAGATCTGCAGAAAAAGATCACATCTTGCATAAGTCGGTGGCATCAGTGCACCTACGAACAGATATACCAATGATGGCAGGATAAGGGATTGTTATTGCGCATACAATCAGTGAAAGTTGGATTTACATAGACTATTCTGGACATATGCCAGATAACTTGTATCTCAAAAAGTTTATTCTGATTCAAATATAGCTTTCAAAAAACACACGTGCTATGTAAGAAATGAAAATCCACAAGGAAACTTGACATGATACATGAAGGGTAAACAAGTATAACAGGGAGTGTAGACACAGACAAATTCATATATACCAGAAATTGGACCATATCAACTATTGTAGATCACAGTCCAATTAGAATTCCTAGGTGCATTCAACTGTCAGGAAATGAGATACTTTGAATTAATTACAAACAGAAAGACATCTTGCTCTTCTCTATTAGAATGTCCAACCAAATGACTTAAATGGCAATTCATTCCCTAAGCCATTAAAAGCTTTTATCTTCCAGAGACATATAATGAAGAAACGGACTAAATGTAGAATAGCATAGACAGAGGAAGCTCTACTTTTCACAAGAGTTAAGTCATTCAAAGAATATCTTGTCAACAGTGCCCGTATGGCACGGAGATCTTTTTTTTTCTTTTTCTTTTTTTGGGTTGGGGGGGTGGGTGTTTAACACACCGAAGATGATAGCATTTTCTCAACACGGATAACCCTTAAGAAGCAACAATCTTTCTAGAGGTAGCGAATTGGATTCTACACTGCAACCTAAAGAGAGTTTATCAAAGTTCGAGGACATACAAATTGCATATGAAACGACAAAAGGGAAGGAGCTGTGCTATCAAAGCTTGCAAATCTAGCAACAAGTTCATGTATATTGCCCGTGAGCTTTGACCCGCGAAACACCAGTCCACCTAATCTGAGGGATCGATGTCGAATGAAGCGGTTGCCTCCGTGCCACAAAAGAAAGATGCAAATGAAGGGCTCAATCTATGAGACTGTACCTCTGTACGGTGCCTATCTAGTAGAAACTTATGCACTAGACAACAAGCCATTCAAGTAACAATTCACCTCAGCTAATATATCATGTGACCTCACAGTACATTAGTCACCAAAGAGAAAGTAATTTACATCAATATAAACATCTACAATTTCAGACATACCAACATTCACCAGCACAACCTAACTGACCCAGACCAGAAGGGAACGTTCTTCTTCCTCAGAATCCGTTAACTCAATTGGAAGAGCAACAACAGTAAATAAAGTGCATAAAACTGCAGGGCAATCTCGTTCAATATCAACATCCAGCAGAAAAATCTCACGAACCCAAAAAGGAAAATCTCAGAGAGATATCACACGACTCCAGTCCAAGAGATTAGGAGTTCCAGAAAATTACAAGCAGGAGTTAGCTGACCTCAGTGCAGATTCCCACGACTTCGTCAACGGAATCGCTAAACAAATCCTTTTTCGAGAGCCTCTTCAACATGTGGCCCCTAAACTTCTCCGTCTCCTGAGAAATTCACGTCACAACGCAGCACAACACAACCCAACCCGTCCTTAAGCACTCTAAACATAAAAAAATAAAATAAAATAAAATTCGAAACGAAGAAGAAGAAGCGGTAGAAGGGCTGGAGCATAGTCGAACTCACGGCATCGGCGAACTCGGGAATGGGGTCGGGGAATTTATACTCGGCGGCTTTGCAGATGTGGTTGCCGCGACGAGGCTTCGACGCGAGGCAATCGAAGGAAGGCGAGCTTCGGGTTCTGTAGAAGCTTGCAGAGCGTGCGTGCAATGAGCTTGAAGAGAACACTTTCGAAGGAGGAGGAGGAAGAGAAGAGTGAAGGGTAGGGAAGGAGGAGGAGGAGGAGAGTGGGGAGAGCGATAATGGCGGAAGAGAGATGGTACAAAAAAGCATCATCTTTGTTGCTCACTCTCTTTCAGAAGTCTATCCGACCGAGAAACGAGACCGCAGGGTTTTAGCTAACCCCCAAAATCAGCTGTCCCCAGAAACATCCCGTCATCTATGACTCGTCCCTACTATTTAATTTTGGAAAAAAAAATTTCAAATGAGTCAAATTCCCTCCGGTTTTATTTTGGAAAAAAAATTCAATAAGGCATTAATATGTAGTCTTTTTTTTTTTCTTTAATTGGCTCAAACTAGAGTTTATCTCAAATAACGCTTAATGTAGCGACTTAGTATCAAACAAGGTCTTAAAGTATTATCATTTCATTAATAAAATGATTGAAAATGGAATTTGTTTCGAATAATGACATAAAGTAGTCAATTTAGCTTCAAATAATAGCCCAAGCTCATCGGCAAGCCCTACCTTTGCTGGCCGATTTGCACGTGCGACTCCAATGCTTATTCTAGCAACAACATCCTGCACCCAAGAACGACGAATACGATTGAAACAGAGAAGCTTTGTTAATGATATTACCAAAGGAGAATCGCTCGTAGAAGAACCCTTTTCTATTTGGGTTAGAGCAGAAATTTCAGACAAAGTTACCTCTAGGTTGTCCCTAGAATAAGTACATAAGTTGTATGTGCAAGTTGGCCAGTAACGATTTGGCCGACCAGTGGACATAGGCTTTAATTAAAGATTAAATTGGCCATTTCATGCTTTTATTTTTAAAAATGCCACTTTGAACCCACTTTTGAGAAAAATGGTTCACTTTAAGCCCTTAAGTTGACTGTTTTATACTTTTATTTGAAATTAAGTTGATTACTTTATACTTTTATTTAGGATAAGATTCACTATGAGCTTATTTTTTAGAAAACGACTCCATTAAAGTCGGTTATTTGAAATTTTCTCTCGATAGCATACGAGATTGAGAACTCCTCTCAACTTTGACGTGGCAAACGTTCATTCTTGAACTTTCAACTATCACACAATACCCCCAAAATTTCATTTTATTAAAGTTGTTAAGCCCCTTATTTAAGGGGAAAAAGTATGTTTTCTTCTCATTTTAAAAGGGAATCTCTTTTTTACTGCTAATTGCTGTAAATATATATATATATAAAAAAAAAATATCACCAATAGGAGGAACTAAATTTACTGAAATACAATATCAATAATAATATTGAACAACAGAAGTTTGTGAAAATTTGATAAACATAGTTATTTTAATATAACTGAATAAGATACTTGAAGAAAATAATAAATTTAACTTATATAAAAAGAGAAAAAAAGCCTCACCAATAAAAATGCCATTAAAAAAATTGATTACCACCGTGTATATTTAAAGATTTAATTAAGCTCCGTTTGTTGTTTGTTTTTCAAAATATGAATAATTTGAATTTATTTTTTTTTATAATAAAACATCTATCTATATCGCTTGAAACAATTAGCCAACAAAATTTTTTATCATTACTCACACTTATATATATTTATATATTTTGATAATATGAGCAATATAAGTCATCATTTTTGAAAAATATTTTTTTAAGTTATTCATTTTTGTTAAATGAACGGGGCCTTTACATACTTTTTTCACTCCTCGACAAAGTAACATCCAAATTATCAAGTTGAAGAGAACTCTAGCAGCGCGATGAACATTCTGGGAGAGCAGCATTTTCGGGAAAAAAAGGTTCACCATCTGCAAGGATATGGGCCCGTAAAGCATCTTGCTTCGTGTTTAGGCCGTGGTCTTCAAGCTCCGAGGAAAACATATAAATTACAATTGCCTCCTGTTCAAGTTGAGATCGGAATAGAAGACACAAATTATGGTTTCATTCCAATCCATCTAAAACTTTTATTTACGACTTGAGAGCAAGAAATCAGGGAAAATCGGGATTGACATGAAATCCAGTAAAGCCTTGGCTATACGGCTGAGTAAAGTTTTCATGTCAGTCCTTGTATTTACATCTCTCCCTCCCTATCCTTTTAAGCCTCGGCGTCCTACATATGTTCAGCCGAAGAACGACCATCCGCCTTACTATAAGTTTCTTTCGTGAGGTTCCAGCCAAGGGAAACCCAGGAAATCAAAAACCTCCCTCTCTGTATACAGTTTTATGCTGGTGCTTCCCCTTGAACCCTGCAATAGAGAAAGGCATGCCATGCATGAGGAACCATCGAAGGAATCGCAAACCCCCATATGAGGGCGCAAAGACTTAAGACATTACCCGTTTTCCGCCCGAACCATGAGTTGCAGGAAAGAGTCCAGTGTCATCAAGTCTAAATCCCTTAGATTCTGCTAGCAACCTCAACCTGCACCAGAAATACGAATCAAACAGCAGGCATCATTATACTGGTTGGAATCAAGAGTGTGCTGTTTTTATAAAGCAAATAGCATATTTCTCTATGATCACATCATCATATAGCGTCAAATGCTTTGGGATTCTTTGGCTGTACATGAACTGATCAGAGAGATAACTTCTAGTACTTGCTCTAGATGACAAGTTTATTTGCGCGGTAATCATGGACAGAGGTTTAAGCTGTCCTGGTTCAACCAGGCACAAATCCAGCTTTGCGTACTGTTCTTATCTGTTTAACTAGGTAGCAGACACCAATCCAGTTGATCGATGATCCAGTTATAGAAATATTGGTCAACCATGGATCACTAATCTTGAATTACTTGACTGCTTGAACACTGTGGGAATCACTTCAAAGAAAATTTATAAGAGTTTGACATTAATCCAAGAGTACAGTAGATGTTCGTCTTCAGATGTCAGTCCAACTAGTTTGTGCTTGCTGTCATGCAGGCAACAGCTCTTCAATAAGCTACAGGGACATCCTTACAAGACTCAAATGCTCGGCTCAATTGATGTTCCTTTCTCAGTTAAGTTTTTACATGTAGTAGATTTTAAAATCTCAGAGATAAAGTGTTGCATCTTCCCAAATTGCTGAACATACCTCCTGTTTAAGACGTCATTCCCCGTCCAAGCTACCAATCCAAATGCATATATGTCCTGGGGATATACCTAAATAAATGAACAAAAGGATATCCAAGCTCAGATTGTACCTAAAGCCATGGCGAAGTTAACAATTTCAGACGATGGAAGATCATAAATGAAAAGCAAGGGAGGGTTCAACCCAGATAAAATGTCAGACAATCCTTTCATCCCTCACAAAGTGGCACTTTGGAAAACTGAATCGCCTATGTGGCAGTACATTAAACATGGCCGAGCAGTAACTTGGGTGCCTCATGTGTTCTTGATCTCCTATTCTAGATAATTATCTCAGACTTCCTCGAATACATGGAAATCAGGATCATCATTCATCAAGTACCTTCAAATCTATTCGATGACGCAGCTCTCTTCCTGGATAGGTGCAGAGACCAAAATATGTATCAACACCCGAGTCAGTACCCTGTCGAGATTACCGAATAAGAATATTTGACGAGCGTGATGTTGTGAAAAGAAAAGAAATAGTACCTGAAGAAAGTATGAAAGCAGGTGGTGCAGAAGACACGTCATCAAGTATGAAACATAGAAGGTAAGCTAGGACAAAGAAATAAATCATACATCTGGAAGCATCACTTACACCTGAAAGTTCAGCCAAGAAAGTCCATTCTCTCCACTTAAATTTTCCTTCTTATCAAAATTCTCTCCCTAACAATCACAATTCTCTCCACTTAATTGTTTTGAGTCTCTTTTCTTCATAATCACAAAACAAGAATTCGACCAAAGATGAAAAATGCTTCAGACTGCTTTTAGTTAGGGTACTAATTTATATGCAAAATGCAGTTGCAGAAGTTAAAAAATTCTGTCAGTTTACATGCTTCAAACTGGCTTTAGTTAGGGTACTAATTATATGCAAAATGCAGTTGCAGAAGGTATAAAATTCTACCATTTTATATGCTTTGGACTGTTTTTCATTAGACTACAACTTGACTCACTGAAACAAGATACCAATTAAGTTAACTTCATATGATTAACGGTTATTACATGCCTCAGACTTCAGCATTCTATAACTAGCATCGAGAATTAGCTTAATTTCTCCAAGGTCTAGTACCTTACTAGCATGTCCAGACACTTTAGAAAAACATACCTCCTCACTGTGAGTACTAAAAATCAAATCCTCTCTTAGAAACCCCATATCCTTTAAATGCTTCACGTACTTCTTTAGAAAACCTTTGTGGCTGGAAACAAAGAAAATCATATCAGCTTTCAGAAACAAAGCCAGAATCATACCTACCACAGAGCATGACAGCAAGTAAAATTACAATGTCAACAGTAATACAATCAAGAGAGAACTGGACTTGAATTTCAAGCAATCACTGTCATCAGTTGACAGACAATATACAAGCTATCCCTATCATGAGCCCTGACTAATAAGCTGATGGTTCTGTCCATTTGTAAAGACAACCCAAAAAAAACATATCACAATTGATTTGTAAGACAGAAATATTTGGGTTCTAGAGAAACAGAGTCAAAGTCTGCATTTTTTAAAACACTCGAAGACAAATTTCCTTGAATGCATTTTCTACACCCTCACAGAAAGGCAGGGGAGAACTTTGATGTTTCGGTGACTAATAGTCACCAAAGGTTCAACAAGATACAAATAAGTAAATCAAAAGAGAATGTTTTCTGCAACCCTAGACTGTAATAAGGTCAATTAGATACATGATAGTTCTTGGTTGTTTGAGATGTGGAAACATGCAAATTCTGTAGCAAACCCAAATGACCTTGAATTTGATACCTCTTTCCATCTGGATGAGTAATTACAACATCCAAGTCGCCACAAGAAGCTTTCCCACGTCTATAGGATCCTCCGCACACAACTACCACCTTAAAGTATTATACACAAAGTTAAACACAAATATCAATTTCTGCCTATAGCTTTGGTCAAGTACAAATGTCTGGTAAGACATCATCCAGTAGAAACGATGAACCTGGAGTGCAACAAGATTTGGCACAAAACAAAATACATATAAATTCCCACCAATCGAGTATATGTGCTGCATGAAGATAAAATAGTAATATAACTAGAAAATGCCCATGCGATGCATAGGTAAGCAAATAGCAATTTCATTATTAGAAGTGTAAAATATGTTAATCCAAAAAGCAGTCAACTGTAAGGGGGTTGAATTGATTGAGATTAAATTTCACTCTTTTTGGCTAACAGCAGGGAACCCAAGGCTATGCAAGCAGCCAATAATCCGCATTGGTTGTGGCAGTGCCCACAAATCTCACAGCTGATAATCATCAAAGACTCACAGGTGTTTGCTCCTGGAGCTAGTCTAGGAGAATGCACCAAACATGATGATTCAAACTCAGGCCTTGAGCAACAAAGGTTAACACACTTATCACTAATGCAACCCTTGGAAGTTCAAAATAAATTTTAACACTTATTTGCAACTAGTTCAGCACAACAAAAGAAAATTGTTTGTGAGTTCATTGTATATGATACACGTTCCAAATATAATGTAAGGTGCATATCACCTAGTCACTTAGGTTGCAAATAATAACAAACAAAATCAAATTAAGATCTCTTGCCTAGTTAATATGATGAGGAGAGTCGCAAATAATTATATTGTCACAAGAGTGTCCTATGTGAAGCTTCAGTAATAGACTATCTTCATGTAGTTGGTTTAAACTTTGACTTGTTCAATTCTTTCTGTCTAAATAAAATATCGAGTCATTGATTCCAAAGTAAGATTAGATTCACTAGTGATATATGACTGACTGCACGTCATATATATCCTAAGCTTTTATTTTATGGTAGATTGTGTTTGTTATATTTAGCAATGAAAAGAACCTATTAAATATGAAGTATCGCATTAACAAACAGATAAGGTCATTATATGCACAAGTCTAACATTTTTATAATGTGGTTGGCCACGTAACCTTTTAGGTACTGTGGAAGTGGCATTGAATTAGACTCATGCTATGTTTGGGAAATGAGCAAAATAGGGGGAATGAAGGTCTGGACAAAAATTGAGGAAAATTTCAAATTTTATAAGGGAAGAAGACGATGAAATTTTGGAAAATTTTTGTATTTTCTCCCCAAATTTTCCTCACCCCCTCCTCCCAAGCGAAGCATATAAAATTCATGCATAGTTTGTTAACCAAACATGTTAAAGTATGCATCTTAATCACATACTTGGCTAACAGGTGTCAGTGTCACAAATCATACCAAATTGGCAACATGACAAGCATTTTATATGAACACATATAAGTATATGCATTGCTCTCAGAAGAAGTAAAATGCTGAAAGGTGTCAAAAATTACATGACCTTGTTGATGTGAATGATGTGATAAATTCTTTATATACGTAAGTATGCAAGCACTGTGATGTATATATATATCTACAGGCACACGTGCACAGATTTGGAAAAAAGAAAAACAAAAGCTCCTTAAACCTTACCACTGGGGTAAATATTGGAATGAAGAAGGAGGAAGAGGCTAGCAAACTGCCCCATTTACATCATCACCCGTTACAGTCCGCTTAAATGAGCACATATTCTCATGCCAGTCTCTCGATATTATACAATCATGAATTGATAATAAGAAATCCAATTTTAATATACTTAAGACTAGTTTGGTAGGATGCCTCCAACATCAATCAATCTTCAGTCAAACTGTTTACCAGTTCATATGCTTTATGAAATCTAATAATATGAAGAACACAGGTATAACATGGGGAGAGAAGAACATATTAATTGTAGCCTACAAAGAAGTTTTTAACTCTCTGATACAAAGTAGTTCACAAATGAAGAGCAAAAGAACTGTGCCAAGCTAAAAAGAGCCCAGAGTTAGCAGTTTAAGAAGTTATTTTGACACTGGGCATGAATAGGAAATCAACGTCACCAGGAGAACCAATTTCCAACTGAACCAAAACCTTCTCAACGGTATTATATTTCCAAAGGTGAAAGAGATTCTTCCTCACTAAATATGAAAAGAAGCCCTGTTTAAGCAGTCGCACATTAGGGTCGGATACAGAGGCTATTCCAGAATAATTTATACGCATCCAGTTTAAAACTTAAATTCCTCAGATATGAAAATCAAGCAGTTAAATTATTGTGCTCACCCCAGGCAAGACATCTTCACCTGCTTTCTGAAGAAGTTGGTCCATCTCTTGAACCTAGGAAATTGGGGAGAAATGAGTAGCAGATAAAGTTAAACCAGAAGTTCCAACTTTAATATCCAAAGTTCTACATATTTTTCTCCTTTCCTAGTCCCTTTAGGGGCTCATAGAACTTCAACTTTCAGGTTAGGTCATAAATGCCACCTATCATACTCAAATCATTCTTTCAGCAGGAGGTGCTGGGATTGGCAAAGATTTTGGGAAGAATACCTCATCACGTGGAATCCTCTGCTTTATATCATCAAAGTATTTCAGACCTAGCCTCTGAGCATGTGTTAATGACTCCTCTCTTTTCAGGTCATCAAGTGTACGGTATCCTTTTTCATACAACTTCAGTGCAGTTGTTGGACCAATCCCCCAAACTTCGCCAAACAAACTGATTGTCCGCACCTAGAATCAGATGAAACAGAAGAAATTCAACTACATATGTACTTCTCTCATGTGACCAGAGCACAGAATAATATCAAAAGGAAAAGCCCCAGCTTGGCGAAATGTATGTGCACGATAGATGCGAAAGAGCAAGTAATAGTTAACTATGGAAACAACACAGTACTTCAGCTTCATGTGCCAATCCATATTTCTATGAAACCAAGGGATAATATCTCAATACAGAAATTCAGTCAACCTATTTTGGGTTGCTGCAAATGTTGCAATACAGTGTCTGCATTGATGCACCCCATGACTGGAAACAAGGAAAGGAAACTGCTCAAATATGTGAGCATCAGGATTTATTGAGTGGTACCATTTCACTGGCAGTGCAGTTAAATGTAAATGTCAAACTTTGGATAAACTCTCTGTATACCTTTTCATCTGTTTCAAAGTGCTCCAACTTAGACAACTTGCCAGTAGTCACTATCTCCTGAATCTGCAAGTTAGAACTATCAGTGTCTGCTCTCTTTTATAAATAAATGAAAAATTAATGGTCTAGAAACAAGCAAAATACTCAAAATAACAATGCCTCGCCAATAGATATAATCTCTCTGGTTTGAAATGGCTGTTGACTTCAGCTACATTGATGGTTTACAAAATTCAACAACCAGATAATCACTCTCCAGTTTAAAAATAAAAAATAAAAAAACAGGAATAGAAATAATCTCTCTGTTTACTAATGGCAACTCACATGCTCTTGCAACGCCTTCCCTATTGAAGGTAGGTTTTTCACCTGGTCCCCACTTTCAATCTTGAAGGGCAACTTCTCAATAACAGGTATAGCTTTGTAATAGCTAAATGACCTCCGATCATCACCAAGTGCTGCAGGTAAACCAACAGAGTCGTTAGGTTCTTCAAGAATGTCACTGATGAAAGGACATGAGGAAGTTGATGAATGTCACCTCTATATATATTGATGAGCTTCCCAAAAATCTCAGTTACATTCCTGTTTTGATTAGGTGGACTGTATATCAAAGAAGACTGCTGCACCCCGCCCTTCATTGCCACAAAAGAATTATTCAGCTCTAAAAAGGATTAGAGCAAATTTCTTCATGATTATGGTTGTGATTTAATTCATTTTCTATCATTGTTTGAACCAACTTAAGATAGACGAAAACAAGGAGGGAGCATTGTTGGATTAGCACATTGAGATCATTGGCTTCTAGAACTTACATCCTTGGATGTAATGTCAGAGAGGCCTGGGCTGGTATTACCAGGGCTCAAAGAGTGGCCCGAGTCATAAGAAAGTCTGGGGCTACTTATTGCCTCAGACGGGTCATTGTCTTTAGCATTTTCCTGAGGAGGAGACCTAATGCTTCCTCCTTGTGATGATTCATCGCCAATATTTACACTTCCATCAACTGGTTTAGGAACTGAAGGTGTCTCTGTTGCCTTCTCCTTTTCTAAGTCTAACTTCAGATCATATATATCCTCAGAAACCTTTTCACCTGATCTCAAACTCTCCTCTAGCCACTGGTAAAGAAGAATTCTCTGCACAGAGGAAGGGCATTTAAGTAAATCTTCAAAGTGCAAACATCTGATACGTGGAACTGGCGAAGCGATTCATGTACATGCCATTTTCTATAGTTTGCAATCTAGAAACATGGGAAGCTTAAGTTGTGAAGGAGCTTGAAGTAGCAATTTAGCTATTTGACAGCATATTGTGAAGTGCTTTTAAAAAGGAGAGATGGAGCAGCTACATCTCTTTGTTTCTGAAGAAAGCATTTGCACCATAAAAGAGAGATGTAATGGATTTGCAATTCCATTGTGACAGAGGGCTAAAACAACATGTCATATCGTAATTTTTTTTGACTAAGATAATTAGCATACCCCACGCTGTACTTTCATAGACCTATGCCTTTATACGGATAATTACTGGATATAGAAGATGGCATTCATTTAAGTCCTTGGTCAGGAATAGTGAGTACGACAGGTGTAGCAACCCTTCCCATTTCTCAAGGTATTCGGACCCGACAACATGCTACTTGCGACATCCTGACAGCAGCATAATCTCATATAGGATCCTTTTCATAGAAATCCAATAAAAAAGAAGTGTTAAATTTCAACTACCAGACACACCGCTGAATCTGGCAAGACTCAAGCTCGCCGACGTCGGGCGAGGCCTAATAATATTACTCATCTTGACACCAATTGTAAAAGAAGAATCTCACAATGATACAGTGAAGGAAAATCATAATTGCCTAGTAATATTACTCATCTTTCTCTATCATATCTTTATCTAAAGTTTCCTTTGTCTTTTTATGAGAATAATTCCAAGGTATTTCATGCCGATACAAAAAAACATCTTAACCTAAATGCAATTGTACACCTTTGTGAACCGAGGGAAAATCTGGCCCAGAAAATCTGTCAAACAATTTTAAGAAAATCTATGAATAGTTCAGACCATAGTAGGACCTTGACACACACATCGTGCAAAATTGGTCCAGACCTTGTGCATAATTCTTTGATGTAAACTCCCCAGAAATGAGGTGTGGTACAACCTGGTGGAACTACAGGCATAAAAGTAATGAACGGCATTTTGTCAAAAAATGCTTCCAGTGAAAAATGTTTTTGCAGAAAACTAATTGCTGCAAATTCTGTTGAATTCAACACGTTTTGACCTTGATTAGGAACAAGCATCCAAATCCCGGTTCCGAAAATGTAGCACATGACTTCTTATGCATGGCACATCAAGTACATTGACCAAGAAGAAGAAAAATGCAACCTTGCACTTCCAAGCATATCTAAACGAAGCAAACAAAGCACAATCCCACTGAAATGCCACCCCTGAATATTGTGCTAAAACAAGATGAGCAATGTTGTGGGAATTCAGGAAGAAGTGCCGATGGCAGATTCTTATTGAATGCTTGAACATGTCCAGTTCACATCACCGGCAAGTAATTTTGTAAAACCCCCCACTTTGACTCTTTTTTTTCCTCGTTCTAGGTTCTACAGAATTCGACAGAAGTCGGACCCGCCCGAATCGCTTTCAAAGTCTTCGTTCAGTTGCAAACCAAAAGCAAAAGCGAAAAACCGAAGCGCCGGTTCAAGAACGAAATAGATTGAACGAACGAACGAACCCCTTTGAAACGCTCCAGCTGTCGCTCCCCGAGTTGTCGCCGCAGCTTGTCGGCGTCGATGGCGAGAACGTGAGTAACCTCTTTGGACGGCTTCTCCGCTACTTTCGCCCCCATTTGAGCGAGCTTCTGCTTCCAAATCTGCAGCCACACGCTCGGGATCACATCGACAGGTGGAGATTTCACGGCGGCGGAAGAAGAAGAAGAAGAAGAAGAAGAAGAAGAAGGAAGGAACCGAGACCTGCAGACGGCGGGCCTGAACTCCGGACTCGACCAAGAAGACGACCATCCCCGAGAACATGCCGTCGGGATCGGAGGGAGGGGTCCCTTCTCTCTTCTTTCGCTTTGGCGCCATTTTTCCCCGACGTCGTGCTCGGCTTCCGGTCGCCGTCTCCTTCTGGAACAAGCTCCCCCAGGCGCGGGGGAAAACAGCTTTTCCACGTGTAATTCGCAGACAAGTTCCTGGAAAATTTCGACCGACCGAGACATTTTCGGTTTCTCCGGCATAATAATGCTGACGACCAGAAACTCATAATAGGGTTACTACTAGGGTCGCCAGCACGAATAAATAACATAATCATTCGATCAACATATGTTTGAGTAAAGGAAGTTATGTAATTTACATGTTATTTAAAATATTCAATTTTTACACAAATATATAAGGCGGACCGGTTTCCAAATAAAATCAAAAGCAGACCTCGATTCCCAATTCCAAAATTTTGAGATCAGTTTTGAAATAAAAAATCTCGAGCTAACATATCCATATCATATCTAACCCAAACTAATTATACTTTGATTAATTTGGCATCCCGAATCACATGTGGAATGTGGCATATAACTTGGATGATCGAGGCATGACATAAATCCCACTTAAAAATTCAACATAAATAGATACCCTAAGTGGCATTTTTTATTATATAAAATTTAATTTAGGAGACATATGATACGTGCAATTTTTGTGAAAATATAATTTAGTTAAAGACAAATGCGACACGGATGCACCGCTTTGAAATTTTTGGTGATATTAATCCAAACTTATAAAATGGTTCACTTTAATTGTAAAATTCTTATCATACAATTAAATTTCAATCTCTAATTTTGCTTTTTGGAAAAGTTCGAATGGACATTCTTACTCAGCGGATATCCCTTACAACCCAAAACTGGATGGTCAAAAAAAGTGGACTGGAAATGAAGGAATAAGGAGGGGGCTGAAGAGGGGGGATTGGCCCCCCTGGGAGATGCGGGAGGAGGTGGCGCAGCTTTGAAGATTCATTTCATTTGACCAAAGCTCCCGTGTTCGGTAACAATAATGCAGTCCGTAGAAAACTTCCAACTGTCCACCACTACCTTCCAAAAAAGACGATGGAAAGTTCGGAGCACTGCGGGGGGGTGCTTCCGACATAGTCGTCATTCGTCCTTGCACGTCTCGTCACCCCCCGCGGCTTCTTCTGACCTCGCTCCCACGGTCCGGTCCCCCATTCGCCCAGGGGAAATCCCGACGCCAGTCAACCCGATGAGGCGGACCTCTCTCCCTTGGATTTTCGATATTTCCCGGAAGGAAAGATGACCTGTCGTCGTCGTCGTCGTCGTCGTCGCCGCCCCCTCTTCCCTCCAACGCTGCCTCAGAAACAACGGCGTCGTCCACCACCACAGCTCCCATACACGCTTTCGTACCCAAGAAAAGTGAGACAACACGAAAGCTCCCCCGGAACAAGTCAAAACTCGAGGCCCCCCCCTTCCTTTTCTTCCCCCGTCAGGCGCAGCCACGACCCGCGAAGAAGACCTCCATTTTTTATCCCGCTCCTGCACGCCGGCTTCGACCCTTCTCTTCTCAATTCCCCTCTCTTTACCATTCCCCATAAGAGACGCCTCGAGCTCTCTCCTCCCAACTCAAGTTTCGATCTCTCTTTCTCTATCCCACCAGCTTAGCAATTACAGCCAATTGACATGAGGTTTCTTCAGCTCTTGGCGACGGTGGTGGTTTGCCTGGCCCTCGCGCCGCCCCCGTCGGCTTCGGTCTCGGCCTTTTTCCTCCCCAACATATCCTCCATCCCGCCCTCGCTGCTCCCCAATGTCTCCTCCCCCGCCTGGAACGCCTTCCGGAACTTCTCCGGCTGCCACGCCGGGGAGAGGCGCGACGGCCTCGCCAACCTCAAGAAGTACTTCCGCTACTTCGGCTACATCCCCAACTCCCCCTCCAACTTCACCGACGACTTCGACGACGCCCTCGAGTCCGCCATCAAGACCTACCAGCACAACTTCAACCTCCAGCCCACTGGCCAGCTCGACGACGCCACGCTCAAGCAGCTCGTGCGGCCGCGCTGCGGCAACCCCGATATCGTCAACGGGTCGACGGCCATGAACTCCGGCAAGGCGGAGTCGCTCAGCGCGACCCACTTCCACGCCGTCGGGCACTACACCTTCTTCCCGGGGACTCCCCGCTGGCCGGACGGCAAGAGTGACTTGACCTACGCGTTCCTGCCGGCCAACCAGCTCCCCGACGACGCGAAGGCCGTGTTCTCGCGCGCCTTCCAGCGGTGGGCGGCAGTGACGCCCCTAACGTTCACGGCGACGGACTCGTACAACGCCGCCGACATCAAGATCGGGTTCTTCAGCGGGGACCACGGCGACGGGGAGCCGTTCGACGGGGTGCTGGGGACCCTGGCGCACGCGTTCTCGCCGCCCAGCGGGAGGTTCCACCTGGACGGCGATGAGAACTGGGTGGCCACCGGGGACGTGACGACGTCGTCGCTGTCGTCGGCGGTCGACCTGGAGTCGGTGGCGGTGCACGAGATCGGCCACCTCCTCGGGCTCGGGCACTCGTCGGTGGAGGAGTCGATCATGTTCCCGACCATCACGTCGCGGACGAAGAAGGTGGATCTCGCGACGGACGACGTTCAGGGGATCCAGGTGCTCTACGGCGGCAACCCCAACTACAACGGCTCGTCGTCGACGCCGTCGACTTCGCAGGAGAGAGAGACCAGCGACGGCGGCGAGCCCCGCGCTCCGGGGCTGCGATGGGCGGGAAGGGCGATCGTCGCCGTTGGATTGGGAATGTTGCTCCTGTGACCGTAGGATGCGGTTCCCCCCGAGATTGTTATTGGCGTTGATTTTTTCTTTCGTTTCTTCGGTAGTTAGGATTGGTGGGTGTCGCTGCCAGATTTTTTTTTTTTTTCCATTATAGCTTCTGCCCATCATCGAATCTGCACCGCAGATGCAGAATCGATGAACGGCTGCGATGTGTTTAGGAGCAACCCCGTCTTGTCCGTCTGACGAGAGGATGCTGGGCCCCTCTATTAATTGATTTAGTATATATATAATACAATACTCTCATAGACTATTCTTTTTTTGTCATCATGCTTACATGGTTCTGGTAACAATTCTTTGTTCTTTTCTTTTTTAATACCAAACTAGCTGGTGAACACGCGTATGCGATCGCTTTTTAGTTCTATTTTAATTTTCCTTTGGAATAAAGGCTTAGATGCGTCAAATGGACAAATAGAACTAGTCCTCACGGTCACCAAGTACGATTGTTTTTACCTAAGAGAAAAATTCAACCATGTTCACTCCTCAAAAAAGCCTGGCCGTTGATTGGCTTCATTTGTATCTCCATCAAAAATTTACTAAAAAGCAATGTATGGCGACCGGTATGATGCAAGTAACTTTGTTTCGCCATATGGATTTATTAATATATTTCACGGGATTATTATAATAGGGGACTTTTAATGGTGAATATCCTCAGTTGTCTTTTTAATTTCCTTTAGAATTGAAGAAAGAAGAAACATACAATTCTACGTGAAATTCGAGATGAATGTCAATTATTTAAAGGTTTGTGGGGCCTATATAATTTTTTATTTTCATTAAAAAATAGATAAAATTTTGTCAGTATACGTTGATCCTCATTCGTTATGCAAGTCAAGAATCCTTTGTAAATGTTTTAATATGGCCTTAATAATAGAAGAATGGTTAACGTGATTTATTGAAGAACATTTCACACGTTTTTTTTTTGTTTTTGGTAAGACCCTTTCACACGTTGTTCCCAATTGTAGAAGTCAAAAATTGTGGTGTGAATAGTCCATCCATAGTAACTTTTATTTATTTATTTTTCAGATCTTGTGGCACACATATCTTAACCTTATTTTAAGCACCGGGCATTTTCAAAATGAATAAATATCGATACATTGATCCACATATAATTTTTCCATACTTTCTTAAAATTCCATGAAAGTAAAACAGACCTAGCTATTTCCAAATGAAAAATATCTCCAAATGAGTATAACCCCAACATGAATGAATTCGGACCTAGCTACTTCCAAAGCCCCATGCTCGATGCAAACAGGGACAGAGCTAAAACATACGGGCAACGGGGCTGTAATATAACGTAGTGAAATTGATATCAATACATTTTTCTTTTCACTTTTCCATGTACAAGATATGTACTTTTTAAAAAAAAAAAAAAATCTATAGAAGACACAAGGGATAATGATAGCAAGATTAAGTTCACAGAAAAAAAAAAACACAAAGTGCCAAGCATTTTCGATATTATCTTTGCAAAAAAGAGAATAAGCATAATAATCATGTCTTATAATCTTGAACATGTATTGGCAATTCAGTTAGAAAGGTATGCACTTTCTTGGACAATATTTCTTATTTTCTTGACATTGATGACGTCACCTAATATTATCATTTACAAGCAAAGGACATAAGGTAGCAATTACTCTTATTTAACCCTCAACCTGTTTAAAAGGACTATTTATTCATCACCAAATATGTAAATTCATGTTAAATAAGCAATGTAAGACTTAACATACTTTGTGAGTTCGAAATTGAAACTAATAATGCATTTTCTAAATAAGGGGTACAAAAATTTCAAGGGGTCAAAATTAATGAGTTATTCTACTTTTTTTTTTTTTTGTCGGTTCTGAAAGTGCTAGTAAGGACATGGGGGTGAATATGTGTAAAAAACAGATTCTGCAAAATGAAATGAAAACCTTTACTTTTAACTTGAGTTTGAATAACAACATATTTTTGAAACTGAGTTTGAAGAGCAGCAGACTTTGAGCGAAATCAGACTTTAATAGTTAAATAGAATTACGAACAAAATAAAGAAGTTCACCACCCGCCTGGGTGGCGCTGCTGGCAGCGAGCTTCTCCCCCTAACACAAGGGGAGGAGTTCGATTCTCCGGCGTCGCAAGGGTGACTTACCCGGGGTATGAGGGGTGGTGGTGACTCACGTGCCTCCCCAGGGTTTACTCCGCCGTGCTATCAATGTACGGACCTTCCCTAGGTCATAAAAAAAAAAAACAAAATAAAGGAGTTCAAGGAAGAGAATAAGAACATAAGGTTTATAATAGTTCGGCTTAATCCAAGTCTACGTCCACTCTCCTATACTAACAACCTTCTTGCTGAATTCCACTATACTATCAACAAGAGATTACAACTTTGAGTGCAAACACTTAATAGTAAATCACACTATCTCACTAAGTCACTTTTTTAGTATTTCTCTCACGATCACAAATGTTTAAGCTCACCAAAGACAAGTGTATGATCGAAGGTTGCTCAGACTTTGGAATTATAAATTCTACACTCGGTCTCTTACTTGCTCATTGGTCCTTGATCTCCCTAAATACTCCTCAACTTCCAAACTAGCTGTTGGACAGTATCTTGATGATCGTTTTCCAATCTACCCGTTGGATAGATCTGTATCTAGAAAATTTGGTAGCCGTTGAGTGACAAAAGTAGAATCCTAAATTGATTCCGATCACCCATACAAACAGAATCTTGGTTTCCATAAGTAGAGCTTCTTTGTATAGAAAATTCTTGTCTTCAATATCCAATTGTCAATCAATTAGATTGAGTCAATCAAATCTATCTTGATATAGAATCCAAACCAGATCACTAGCCGTTATATGTTTGGAGCTTGTGTTACGTTCTGTCGAATCTGGATGTAAAGTCTAAGAACAATAGACTTTACAATCTGAGTCTGAACATATTCTGCTTCTAAACAGATTTAGCTTTGAAGTTTGAACACAATCTAAATAAATTTAGCTTCAGCATAGAATCTGTCTTCTGGTTCTTCATTCACGTTCAGTCTGGAATTTGTCAAAATGAGCAGACTTCTGATGTAGAACAGACTTTGACACTAAAGTCTGGCAGTCTTCAAACTTTGACAATATCATTTATATGTTCTATCACCTCCATAGTTTATTACTTAACCATTAAACACGTCAGTAGCCATTAATTTATTTTGTCATCTTCAAAACATCATAAGGGATTTCCCTAATAGGTTCTACTCTACTCCAACTTTATTTCTCATTTTTAGACTTGTACTATACCTTATTGCAGGATGTAAGAGTTGAAATCTACATTTGAAACAAAATCGTCACCACCCAAACTCCTTAAGAATGTGAGGATTCGAACCCCTATCTTTCTCTTCCCACATGGAAGGATGGCCACTGAAATTTGCCAAATGGTTGGATTATTCTACTTACTAAGGATCAAAACCTCGTATTTCAAAGAATAAATTGCTTTTATTTTCAAGAAATAAATAAAATAACATAAAGCGCTCAAGTGCCCTACCCTTCAAGCCTAAGCTGAGGGCCAAACTATGGACCTCACATTACCGCTTTTCAAGAGCCCCGTAAAAGATTTCTTTTCTTTTTACCTTTGCCCAAAAAAGGGTCGATTCCTTTCCGGTTTTCTAATCAAAACTCTCGTGGTTGACATAGAGGAATAGAAAAGTAAAATCAAAACTCTCGTTAACCCTTGGTCGTCATAATGGAGGAATAGAAAAGTAAAGTTATTTTTGAGTGAGTTGGAAAGATTCCGCAACATTTGTTGATTGCTTTTGATTTTAGGGACTTTGGACTGCAAGTATTTTCATTCTGATCATTTTCAAAAGTGCTTCTTGGAGTCGTGGGAAGTGCACTAGGGTAACTGGCGATGTATCTATGTTCGCCACAAATCGCGAAGCCTGGCTTATTGTGGCGAAAGTCGGGATGACGAGATCATCACTAACTAAATACCATTGAGGTGGCTGAACGAATTGATTAAAACTTAGTGCACTTGAAGCCTCCCATGATTAGAGGTTTGACTCCTTCTATAGAGCGATTGGAGGAAATATTGGTTCATCTGTAGTGTAGGTTTGCCTATTTGTATATTGGGCATAGGGATTATTCTAGTTTCATTACATCTCACGTTTAATGGCATGTCGATGATGAGCTCGCTCAATAAATTGATAGTATCTTTGGATGAAATGACATGGAAGAAATAGAAATTCTCCTCATGACCATCGGAAAAAAGAATTGAATGGGAAAAGAAATTGCAGAGTTTTAAAAAAATTAGCTTGTGCATAAATTAAATTTTAATAGGAATGATAAATAAGACAGGCTGGCTCGCACACCCTATTGGTGCCGCCCACAATAAAATAGTCGTTAGGATACCTTTTGAGGACCAGTGGCTATTGAAACGGGCCTAGTCCCAAGCACGACCCGGCACAACATGACCACCATTGTAGCAGGTCGTGCCAGTCTAAGGTAGTGAATGGACCACTCTATTCATAGGCGGTTTCGACCCATTTGCCACCCTGTCAGATCCCTTCAAACTTTTTCTCGTTATTGGAGGGACTAGGAGAGACGACAAGGCTCGGTAAAGAATAATTGTCGAAGCGAAGAAGAACCACTTTCCTGATTGGTTTAGGTAGGGACCGGTCCATCGAGAGCAATGTGAACGGAAACACCGAGAGCTGGATGATGCCTTCGTAATGGAGTAAAAGTCTTTCCAAGCTTGAAATGGCCTGCGTGGGCAGGTGACAAATGGGACCCAGAGAAGAGTCGTTCCGCGCCTAAGTGTGGCATATTCGAGTACCAACAAGGGTTTATCACATAAATTCAAAAGCCAATTTCTTGAGTCACTTTATTGTTTTCGCACCATAGTGCGATCTATCCAGTGCACGTACAAGGGGGCTGTCTATGAACTTGTCAAAGAAGGGCACGCGAGTCGCTATCGTCGCATCTGATCAAATTCAAATTGACCCGTCATTAGTGAGTTTTCTACTAACAAGCCCTTGCCTAAGTTCAATGGTTTAAGCTGACATCGTCTTCGGATTTAGGTGCGTAGGGACCATTCTTTTGGGCCCAAGCCTTGAAGGAAGCTGAAGTGCCATGGTGGAATAATCTCACGCACGCGCATCTATTCCCTCTCACATGTCCTTCCTATAAAAAAGTTGCTGCTCATCTTTATTGTCCTAACGCTCCACTCAATTTCAATACGTGTATTGAGGAACGCGAATTGGGCATTAGCTTAAAATAGGAAAGAAGAAGAAGACGTAGCGGCTGACGAATTCATAAAAGGACAATGTACTGTAGCAACGCTTGCCCATTTCGTGTACCTTTTAGTCAACCGTGAGATTTAGTCTATTGCTATTTAGATATAATTGTCCATGCGATAACCCATAGTTGTTGGTGGTATATGAAATAGATAAGAACAAATCCAGCTGACGAATAATTAGAATAATGCATCCCATATGATATCATAGTTGTTAGTTCGGAGCGTGATCGACGACTGATTCCACAAAACAAAATTGCATTATTCATAGGTGAATCAATGCAACACAAACTATGGTCCCCCCACGAAATATACATCACATATTGGTTGCATTAGGTTCTATTACATTACAAGTCTATTACATATTGATTGTCTATGATAGCGTTTGCTTCCAATAATAGTTATTAGAGCGTAATCTCTATTGCAAGCAAAACTGTAATAGACTGCCTCTATAATAGTAATTACGGCCAAATTGTAATAACTATTCTTAAGATCCCCTTTTTTCCTCATTCACTTTGTGGATGTCAGATTAGTATGCATGATTAGAATATGGTAGCAATAACTAAGTCTAGTTTGACCCATTAATGCCGCGCAAAATTTCCATATTGACCGATTGATGATGATGATGATGATGAAGATGATGATGATGATGATGATCGTAAATTGATTTATCATACCTAATCACGACTTTGTATTGTGTGAAATCTCTTCACCTCCCACTTAATTCTAAAATGTTTTAGGTTTTCTATAGAATATAATCCATATATACTTGTGGGTGTCACTCCTCATCAGAAGATGACAAGAAATTTATTTCGTTTTTAAAAAGATCATATAGGCATTGAAAAGTAGAAAAGGAAGAAAAGAACAACTCAAGTGCCAAGTCTTCTTTACCAAAAAAAAAAGAAAAAAGTGCCAAGTCTTGGCATGATGAGACATTTGAGTACTAAAAATTAAAGGGTTAATATTCTGAAAAACCCTAAATTGGTACACCTGTGACAAATTTACCCAAAACTATTTTTTTGACCATAAAAAACCCCAAACTGGTACACCTGTGACAAATTTACCCCGACTGACCATAAAAAAACCCTAAACTTATACATTTATGACAAATTTACCCTAAACTAATTTATTCGATCATAAAAAACCCCAAACTGGTAAATTTGTGACAATTATACCCTCCTCTAAATTGGATTAATACTACAAAAAAATCACAAAAATTGTAAATTGTGGCAAACGAAGTAGAAAATCTTAAATTAGTATACCAGTCAATTGTCATGTGTCATTTAACTTAATTAAAATTAACGAAAACTAACAAAGGGTAAATTTGTCACAAGTGTACCGGTTTGGGGTAAATTTGTCAAAGGTATATCAGTTTGGGGTTTTTGGTAGTCAAAAAAATAGTTTGGGGTAAATTTGTCACAAGTATACCAGTTTAGGGTTTTTTAGGGTATTAACCCAAAATTAAAAATGACATTTAAGTGCAACTTTTTTTGAAAAATGGGACATTTGACTGTCAAATCTGGCAAACCCCACAAAAAATCCTATATCAAAATTTTTATTTAATATTACTTGCCTACATGACTCACTGGAGAGGTGACTCAGCAAAGAAATGCCAAAATGACGTCGTTTGGGGTGAATTTGAATTTTAATATAAATATTATTTAAATTTAAAACCATTTTTTTAAATGACAATTGCAGAATGGTGAGGATTGAGCCCTCGCCTTTTGCCTCCTCCTCCTTTTTCTTTTTTGAAATATAAATATTTTAATATAAATATTAATTATACTAAATGCACTCATTGCTTGCAATCTCCATCATGGTTTTTTTTAATATTTAAATTTATTTTTAAATTTAATGAATTAATATATATTAATTATTTACCCACATCAGTAGTAAAACGATGTCGTTTTTGCACTTATCTAATCATGTCAGCGTGTAAAACGACATCGTTTCACACTTGTCTCACCAAAAAGTTGCCACTTTAGCATTTTGGCTGGATTTTCTTACTTTTGACACTTAATCGATCCATATTGCTTCAATTTTGGCACTTAAATGCTATTTTCCTAATTTTTGACACATAAATATTCCCTCGTGCCAAATTTTGATACTCCAGGGATTTGGGTCTCGTAGAAAAGGACATCAAGTAAGTACCAAGAGAAAGGAACACATGAATAATGGTCCACATTTTAAAAAATTGTATACATGTGTTGTTGAAATATAATATGCGGAAACGACAGGATCTTGCAATTTATGTCAATGCAAAATCACCAGAGAAATAAACGAGAAATAATAAGGACACCAGAAATTTACGTGGTTCGGTCCAAGTATCGATACCTACGTTTGGGGAGAATGACAAGAAATAATCCACTATAATTGGGGAATCAAAGTTTACAATCACTCACATGCGAGAGTTTTCCACACTTATATTTAACCCCAAACCAAAAGTGTTTATTTATAAACGATTTACTTGGACATAAACTCACGGCACAAATCACCGTGTGTTCAAGCTCAAAGTAAAACGCTCTACGTACGCCAAAATCAAGAACTCTAGCGTTCGTCTTTGGTCCGCATACATACGACTTCGCATTCTTGTTCAAGGCTTCGCGCAGCTTCTTGTGGCTCTCAAGTCTTGCGGCTCCGCACGTTTTTTTTTTTTTTTTTTTCGTGCGGCTTCTCTTATGTGCGGCTCCTTACGTTGATAAAAGAAACCTAGCCTTTTTATATTGTGTGCCCAAAGTCAAAACTTTGACTTTGACTTTGGGCCCCACCATGGGTTCTTTTCTTCGACAAGGATTCACTCCTTCCGCAGATAAGGGGAAGAAAACCTTCATTTTTCTTCATTTTTCTTTTATCTCTCTTAAAGATAAATAGGTAATAAAATATATAGTGTGCCCATTTTTTTTGTCTTCTAGTGACAAAACATATCATCCTTGTTTCATTGCTTATTTTGCACGTCCAAAAGAAAGTCTAATAAGAAGAAAGATTTCTTCATCCGATTTGTAATCTGCTTGGAAAATCTTCCTCAACAAAATTCAGTTTAACAATTGTTATCCAAATTCAAATGCGAGACATTAATTTAATAATTTTCCACCTTGGCTCGATGTTTGAAATCAAATTATAGTGCTCATCATCCATGTTGCTCTCCCAACGCTCCGACGAACGGATACTCTCCACAGACGCCAATAAAGCTCAAACAGAGCTTGAGCTTCGCCAAAAGAACAGATTTAATCATCATGTCTATCCGGTTATCTGTTGTAGCAATTTTTTTGACAATGATATTACTCTTAGCTAAGACATTTCGGATGAATTGATACCTAATATTGATATGCTTTGTTCACTCGTGATAAACTGGATTATATGTCAAATATATCGCACCTTAGTTATCATAGTGTATATCCACATTTTTCTGTTCTAATCCAAAATCCGAGAGCAAACTTTGTAACCATTCGCCTCTTTTGCTACAAAGGTTAGTGCCTCAATCGAAGACAAGGCAATGTGATCCTGTAATGACACTTTCCAACTAACTGCACCACCTGCTAGCGTAAACACGTACCCTGCTAAAGATCTGCGATCATCTAAGTCACCAGCGTGATCTGAATCCACAAAACCAATGGTCTCACTACTATTGCTATCCCTCTGTTACACTATACCCATGTTTGTTGTCTCATTCAAATATTTGAGGATTCACTTCACAACTTCCCAATGAGTTTTACCAAGACATTTCATATAGCTGTGAAATATCAAACCTAGTGCACACCATAACATACATAATACTAACCACGGCAATAGAATAAGGAATACGGGACATATGCTCCTCCTCCTCCTCAGTCTATGATAATAATTTATCTGAAAGTTTAAAGTGTTTCGCTAAAGATGTACTTACAGATTTTGCCGACTGTATATTAAAACGTGCCACAATCTTCTCAATATATTTTTTTTCTGAGATATACGTAAAACTCCTACAGCCCCGTCATGCAAAATCTTCATACCCAATATATTCTTTGTAACACCTAAATCTTTCATCTCAAATTCAGCATTTAACCGCCTCTTCAGCACATCAATATCAGGCATGTTCTTAGCTGCTATCAGCATATTATCAACATATAATAGTAGATAAATCAAAAAAATATTCTCCAATCTCCTAAAGTAAACATAGCTATCCATCTGACTTTTTGAATAGAGCATCAAAATATTTATACCACTGCCTAGGAGACTGTTTTAGCCCACACAAAGATTTCTTTAACAAGTAAACATGATTTTCCTTACCTGGAATAGCAAAACCCTCTAGCTGTCTCATGCAAATTTGCTCATCCAACTCATCATGAAGAAACGCAGTTTTCACATCTAGCTGCTCTAACTCGAGATCTTGCGAAGTAACTAAGGCAAGTAAAACACGAATAGAAGTATGTCTTACCACATGAGAGAACACCTCATTGTAGTCAATGCCCTCACGTTGTATATCCATTCGCCACAAGTCTCGCCTTATACCCCGTTGCCTCGACACTAGGAATGCCCTATTTCCGTTTAAAGACCCATTTACTTCCGACAATTTTTTGGCTCTTGGGTACTTTGACAAGCTCCTATATTTGATTTCGATTGAGTGATTTCATCTCTTCACTCATAACTCCTTAGAGTAAGACGAAGGTTAATCTATCTCCACCTCATCACCTACAGTCAATGCATAAGCAATATTTATATAACCATAACATACCGATGATTTAATTTGTCTTCTCTGTCTATCTGTGGCTATTGTACTGCGGTTGTGCTGATTGTCCATTATCACAAACTTCAAAAACTGTGGCCTCATTTGCAATCTCAACTTCTGTTACCTTCGAGATCTCCGGAGTCTCCACCTGAAGCTCCATCTCACTAATGACACCATGATTTGTTTGCTCTACTAGTTGTCTCAAAACTCCTCTGTTGAAGTATTGCAGTCTCGTCGAAGATTGCTGATTAGAAGATCGGGTGATCTGGGATTGGTGCATCACAGTTGATAGCCTTTCACCCCATGTGCATAACTAAAAAATATGCACTTCTTCGCTCTTGGCTTAAGCTTACCATTACTCGCATGAGTATATGTAGGACATCCAAATATACGTAATCCGGAATAATCAATAGGTTTCCCCGACCATACTTTCTCAGGAGTATTTCACTCGATAGCAAATGATGGAGATCGATTAATTAAGTAGCATGCCATGTTTACCGCATCAGCTCAAAATTCATTACCAAGTCTTGCATGCGAAAGCATGCATTGAGCTCGCTCAAGCAAAGTTTTGTTCTTCCGTTCTGTCATGTCATTTTGTTGTGGTGTCTCAGGTATTGTGCGGTGTTTCACAATGCCTTTTTTCTCGCAGAAATCAGTAAAATTTACAGAACTCCATGCCGTTATCGGTTCTCAGGCACTTGATTTGTTTATCTGATTGCTTCTCAATCAATGCCTTAAATTTCTTGAATCGATCGAACACATCATATTTGTGCTTAAGAAAGTATACTCACACATTTCTCGAATAATTGTCAATAAATGTCAGCATATATCGGGCACCTCCTTTCGAAGGAACCAAAGACGGGCCCCAGACGTCTGAATGAATATATTCAATTGGTCACTTGGTCGAATGAACAGCTGTAGTAAACTTAACTCGGTGTTGCTTCCCAACATAAGTCCAGCGTCTCTGTCTTTTGACCCTTCAATAACCCCATTTCACTCAGCATCGTCATACTTGCCTCACTCATGTGCCCTAAACGCATATACCATAACTGAGTCAAGTTAGAGTCTAACTTACCTGATGAAACTGTAGCGGTTCCAATCACAGTTCTTCCAATAGATGACAAAGAGTATTCACTTTCTTCCCATTCATCACTCTCATGGCACCTCGAGAGATCTTCAGTGCTCCACCTTCAACGATGTACCTACACCTGATGTCGTTGAGTGTTCCTAGAGAAATAAGGTTCTTCTTAAGCTCCAGTACATGCCTCATATCTGTCAATGTGCGCACCACTCCATCATGCATCCGAATCCAAATTGTCCTTATCCCCATAGCCTTACAAACTGCGTTATTTCCCAAAAGAACTCTACCACCATTCTGCAGTCTGGTAAGTAGTAAACCAGTTCTTATGAGGCGTCATATGATAAGAACATCCCGAATCTAGCACCCATTCGTCTCCTGACTAAGTAGTAGTCACACATAAAATAGTTTATGCATCACTAGTGCTCTCCTCGGCAACGTTTGCCACACTGCTTGTGGTATTTTGCCTATCAACTTTATTCCTCTGATTTGGACAATCTCTCCTGATGTGTTCCTCCTCATGACACTCAAAACACTTCACGCGTCCCTTGGACTTTCTATGATGTGATTTCGATATGCTTTTACCTTTACTGCTATTAGGCTCTCGGTATTCTTCTCTACCCCGAATCGTCATTGTTTGCGCTACTTCTTGCGCTAGACCGTCATCTCGCAACTTTCTCTGCCACTCCTTACTTTACTTATTCTGAGGTAATTGTAGTATGCCATTGCAACAGAGTAAAATGCTTCCATGACTTTGGTAAAGAGGCTAACAATATCATGCCATGTTATTCATCATCAAGTATCTTACTAACGTTCTTCAGATCCATCATGAGTTTATTAAATTCATCTAGGTGGGTTTTGATAGACGTACATTCAGTATATCTAAATTGAAACATCATCTTCAACATATACAAGCAATTGTTCAAACATTTCTTCACATAGAGTGCTTGAAATTTTGACCATAATGCTGTGGCATCCTTCTCCTCAGCAATCTCTATTAAAATCTCATCCGATAAATTTAACAGGATTGTGCTATTTGCTCTTTCCATTAACTCTACCCTCTTTGGGGCTTTTATTATAATCGGCAACTCATTTTCACCATCTAATGCCTTAACCAAACATTGGGTTGTCAATAATGCCCGCATCTTGATGCTTCATAACCCAAAGTTATTGCTCTTGTTAAACTTTTCAATTTCAGATTTTATCACAGACATAATTCCAATAATAGAATTTCCAGATAAGAATCAGAAAAACAAAAGCTCCAGATCACAATCAAGAAATATAATCCCAAGCTCTGATATCAATTGTTGGAATATAATACGCAGAAACGACAGAATTTTGCAATTTACGTCAATGTAAAATCACAGAAGAAATAAACGAGAAATAATAAGGACACCAGAAATTTACGTTGCTCTATTCGAGTACTGGTACCTATGTTCACAGGAAGAGCCAGCAGCAAATAATCTATTATAATCGGAGAATCAAAGTTTACAATCGCCCACACGCTCGAGTGTTTCCCACATTTAGATTTAACCCCAAACCCAAAGTATTTATCAATAAACAATTCACTTAAACATAAACTCATGACATAAAATCACCGCGCATTCAAGCTCAAAGTAAAACGCTTTACGTACCGTTAAAATCAAGAACTCTAGCGTTCATCTTTGGTTTGCGTACGTACGGCTTCGCGCGGCTTCTTGTGGCTCTCAAGTCTTGTGGCTCCACACGTTTTCTTTTTTTCATGCGGCTTTTGGAAACTTGTGGCTTCTCTTACGTTGATAAAAGAAACCTAGCCTTTTTATATTGTGTGTCTAAAGTCAAAAATTTGACTTTGAGCCCCACCATGGATTCTTTTCTTCAACAAGGATTCGCTTCTTCTGCATATAAGGGGAAGAAAACCTTCTTTTTCTTTAATCTCCCTTAAAGATAATAAAATATATAGTGTGCCCATTTTTTTTGTCTTCTAGTGACAAAACATATCCTCCTTGTTTCGTTGCTTATTTTGCAAGTCTAAAAGAAAGTCCAACAAAAAGAAGGATTTCTTCATCCGATTTGTAATCCGTGCTTGGAAAATTTTCCTCAATAGAATTCGGTTTAACAAATCGTTATCCAAATTCAAATTTGAGACATTAATTTAACATGTATGTGTGTGTGTGTGTCTATATATATATATACACACACACACACAAAAACATACACAGCATGTGTGTTTTTCTTATTTTCTTCAAAAGAGATTTCATATATATGCTCATTAAAAAAACTAAGATTCCATCTATTTTGCAAAAAAGATAGATTTACAAAATATTTCTTTAAAGTGGTTGCTTGTATCGTTTGAAATAATTAGTTAATAAAAAATATTTACATTATCGGCAATAATTTATGTTTAAACATTTTCAGGAACAATAAGAATATTTTTTCGTTCATTATTTTTGTAAACAATACAATTAATCATTTTTAAGAAAATAATTTTTCGAATCATTTGTTTTCATAAACTAAATGGAGTCTAAACACAACATATACACTTCAAAACCAAAGAATAGAAATAAAATAGCATTTCAGTGGAATTGGTAACCCATTCTGTAGGTTGTTGCCATGACTAGGAATATTCTTTATAATCAATGTTCTTTGCGATGGAAGTGATAAATACACATGTTAAATGAACCAACGATAGAGACCATGAACTGGCTATTTGTGGGCATAAAGTGTACTAATATATTACATAAATGGCTAAACAATCGTGTTTGAATAATTTAATAGGATTATCCGAAACATATAATTAATTTAAGTAAAGAGGGCTTTTGTCCATTCCTAAATAACTTAGTGCACGTCACAAGGCTTTTTGCTCGAATAATCGCACATGAGGAGTTCCAGATGATACTTTGTTGAAGTTTCCCTCTGAATATATTCTCTGCAGCGTGCTGCTTTCCTGGACCTCCGCTTTTCTCTTGGCTTTCCAGGGCTCGCGTGCCTGAAAGGCGCGATTCTCTGCGCTCTGCGTCCGCTCCTTGGTCTTTATGCTCTCTGTCTTTCCTTCTTATCTTTGACTCTGTCTTCAGCATTTTTGAGATTCCCAAACCACTGGCATGCATTCTACTTTTTCTATCTCTGTTTTCTTGATTTGGACAGAGTGGGGGCTCTGCTTTGTGCGTTGTTGCTAGGTCATTCGGACTGTTTTAGTGTTGTTTATCGACATCCCTCCTCCCGCCGGAGTCCGGAGTCCTGAGTCCTGAGCATCAGCTGCCCGCGGCTCTCCTGGCTTTTCAGTTGATGTTTTTAGTGAGACACTGGAGATCAGGTCCAAGCTTAACTCTTAGCCATCATCTAATCCTAGCACCAAACTTCGGTTCATCTGCGGCGGATGCATCCATTCGAAAAGTTTAGACAACTCGAGTGTTGTGGATTCCATAATATTTAACACTGGATTTGTGGTTTAGATGACTTTTGGTACATAAACCCTATGGCGCACTTTAATCAATTCTCATCATTTTTCTTTCTTATCTTTTACTTTTGTTGACACAACGAACTAAATCTCATTAATTTGACAAAATAACTGTCGAGAGCTTTGTGAATGCTTATGTGAGCCGACTTTCCAAGTAGTAACAGTCATGATTTTTATTTTCTTATTATTTGTTTCAATAAATCTAAAGAGTCTCCGCCAACCCATTTACTTTGGCTAATTAGAAGCTAAGTAAGATGCAATCTAACTTTTCCATACAAAATGGTGCCAAAGTTAGGAAGTAATAGGCGAAGTTTCCAGATTCCATCGCTTTTATGTAATGATGTGAATATTTATGGTGTTTGGAATCCGTCATGTCTTTCTTAAATGATATTGATTGGACAACAAAGAAAAACTTAAAAACAAGAATGCCGACAAACGATTGAGAACATGAAAATACCATACAATCACTAAATCTGAGACTTGATAATGCCCCCGCAATCAACTTGTCTCCCTCCTTCCCCGTGAGACGCCAGATGCTCCACAAATTCATTGATGCACCGGTCAGAGCTCCCGCCTTCACTGATTGCTTCCTTAGCCAATTCCATCCATTTCCTTCCATTCCTCTCGATCTCATCGCTTCGGTCTCCTCTCATCACCTCGTTCAGACACTTCACAACCTCCTCTCTCCTCACCACCCCCTCCCCATCCTCCTTGGGCCTCACTCCTACTCCCCAAATCTCCTCCACATACTTGGCGTTGGTAAATTGGTCGGCGAACCAGGGGACCCCGACCATCGGGACCCCTGCGCTCAGCCCCTCGAGGGTCGAGTTCCACCCGCAGTGTGTCATGAAACAGCCCGTGGCTCGGTGGGCCAGGACTTCCAATTGGTTGCACCACGTGGCGATCATGACCTTTTCTTGAACAAATTCTCCGAACCCTTGTGGCAACTTATCGAGCTCGGAAGGCCTCACCACCCATAGGAAAGGGAAGCCGCTTTCCTTTAGCCCCCATGCTATCTCCTCCATTTGCTCCGCGGTCAATGAAATCATGCTTCCGAAGGAGACGTACACCACCGATTTAGGAGGCTTCGTCTCGAGCCAATTGGCGCACTCGATGTTTAACGGCTTCCATAAGCTCGCGCCGTACGTGTCGTCTTTGTCTATGCGGCAGTCCAAATACGTAGATGGGACCATTGGACCGATCAACTTTGCTGGCCAAAGATCTGATATGCTCTTTGCTTCCTAGCATAATATGCATCATGAAGAACTTAATTAGAAAGATAATTATCTGGGATACAAAATTGATCGTATCCAAGATTCTAAGCATTCCTATACGTGGTGTGGCCCAACATCTTCAGCACTTTGTGGGAGAAAATACATCTTTTGATAGAAAATGTTTTAAGGAAATAAGACTATACTTCATTTCGTGTTGTGTAGTGTCATGTCCACAATTCATAACTGGAATAGATTTTTCAATTTAGGAGATTAGATGATGGTTTTAACTGTTGAAACTCGCCCTAGTGACCCTACAACCTGATCAACCACCATGAGGAAGACGAAACTCAAATCGATGTGCAATAGAACTAAGAGGACAATAGCAATGTTTATCATGTGAATTTCCCATACCTCATATTCTAAGGCCTCAAAGCTGTTTCCAAAAATCCAATCAGCCTTGTCTGTGTTAGTGAACTGTCTCAGCTTCATGGCTAAGTAAGCAGGGTAGGTTCCAGGCGACTGAAGAAAACTCGGGAGGTCCCGTGAGTTTAGCGGAGGCAAGCCGGGAACCAAAAGCGCCTCATCGTGGAATTCCAGCGGCAATTTGAGCAGTCCACAGTGCAAGCGGTAGAATATGTTCGAGATCGCGACTGAGTTAGTGAAGAATGCCGCACCGAATATGCCATGCTGCTTAGCCACATTGAGAGCCCACGGGAAAAAGGAGTCGTAGACTACGCAAGTGACGGGGGCATCGGTGCTCGAGTACTTCTCGATAACTTCAGACAATGTTCTCGAGCCGTGTTCCTCAAACGACTTGAGGAAGACGGCTTCGCTCCCGGCTTGAGCGAACCCCTTCTCATCGAACCCGTCAGATATGGGTTCAACCCCAACGTTCGGAGCATGGATGGATTTGACCGTGTAGTGAGTTGTGGCGAGTGTGGCCTTGAGTCCTTTGGAAGCCAAACGCTTTGCGAATTGGAGGAGAGGGTTGATGTGGCCCTGGCTTGGATATGGAAGAACCACTACATGGGCTCTGCGTTGCTCAGCCTCCATTTTCATCGGTATACTGAATTCCCACAGAAGAAGAGAGTCGTGATTGATATAGGCCAGCCCTCTAGAAGAAAAGTATTGATTGATTGGCGAGCGACCATCATACGATTTATTACGCGTGGTGCACAAAAGTGGATGGGAAAACGTTTAGAGCAATCGCGAAACTTTTTTGAAATCGGCTTGTCGGTGCTTTTTTTTTTTTTTTATGTCTCCTTGGGGCTACGGGGGCTACCCCCAAGGCAACCCTTCTGTCTCGGCTGTTCCCTTCCCTTCTCGTTGGGGAGACTCCCGAGGAACCCCTTCATCAATAGATGTAGCAGTTTAAGGATATGCTCGGGTCCGAAAAGTGAATTTATTGAGCATAGATGATGGCGCTTGAAATGATAGTCTTAGAACGAAGAATTTTATTATGACTGTTCGTTATGAATTTATAAATATTATCTAGAAAGTATTAGAACCGAAATGTCAAAAGTATGAAAAAACATCTCGTGATTTGCACTTTTTAATAATATTCTTATATCATGATGTGTGTTAAATATGTCTCAAATTTGAGTTCGTTAGATAAATACGTGTAAGTCTGGCCAAATAAACAAAGTTCAGGGGAGACTTTGTGATGTCTTCGAATTTTGTTCTGCCATTAATCCTATCTCCATGCGTAGAAGGAAGAAGCCAAAGAAAGCGACATGAGTGCTTTAAGTTCTTTGAGTCTCATGCGGGCAAGCGAAGTCAGAGAAGAGAGATTTGCCTTAGCCGAAAAGGAAGGCATCCGCAATCTTCTGCATTAAATAAAGGGACCCACAATCTGCTGCAAATGCATAGAAAGACCCCTATAGCGCTTGCTTCTCTCCAGGAACAAGAAATTCGAAGATGGCGGCCCACCTCTTTTCACTCATTTCTTCTGCGTCATTAAATGCATGCCCCTGCACATGCACAATCTGCACGCATGCCGATAAATATGGCGGGCGTCGGTGCCGGTTGGGGGCTTGTCTTGTGGGCGCCTGTGTTGCATTTAATGAGACCGTTTACTTTCATTTTTTGTCTTGTTTTCTGCCCTTCTCCCTATAGAAGGAGAAGACGTTTGAAGATGCAGGCAGAGAGAGTGAGAGAAAAGAGCTCGAGAGAGAGTGAGAGGCATGAGCTCCACGGAGTTGAGTCCATTGAATTGAGTTGTTAAATACCGTGGGTATTAGATATAAAGTAAGATTGAGAAAGACTTAAGTACATGAATGATTGTAATATTGTAATTCTTCGATTTATAGTGAATTATTTTGTTGGCTCTCCCCGTGGACGTAGGTTCCGACATTCGGACCGAACGACGTAAATTTCTAGTGTCCTTTTATTGTGCCTCATTTTGTTTCTATCAATTTCTATAGCTCCCGATAGAATTACAAAATTACGATCTACTTCTGTTGCGCCGCCGATTCCAATAATTGGTATCAGAGCTAAGACTTTGCAATTATGTCCGGAGCAAAAGTAGAAATTGAGAAATTTAACGGCAGGAACTACTTCGGGTTATGGAGCGTCAAGATGAAGGCTCTATTAACAACTCAAGGATTAGCCAAGGCATTGGAGGGCAAGGCTAAGTTGCCTGAAACAATGCGAGATGCCAAAAAGGACGAGCTAATGGAGTTATCAAACGAAGTGCTAATAGAGATGGCCAAGGAGAAGGATGTTGCGGTGTTATGGGAAAAACTTCAGGCCTTCTATGTGACGAAGGGTTTGAACAATCACTTATATATGCTGAAGAGAATGTTCTAGTTTCGATACACTGAAGGTACATCCATTAGATCCCACCTATATGAGTTTAATAAGCTCATTATGGACTTGAAGAATGTTGGTAAGATTTTAGATGATTAAGAACAAGGCATGATGTTATTGGCGTCTCTACCAGAGTCATGGGAGCACTTTACCGACTCCTTATTACAGGGGCGTACTACGATTACCTCAGAAGAGGTAAAATTTGTCCGGTTTTCAAAAGAGTGGCAGAGAAAGTTGCGTAATGACAGTCTAGCGCAAGATGTAGTGCGTAGACTAGTGATTCGAGGTAGAGACCAACATCAGAGGCCCAACAACAGAAGCAAAAAAAAGAGCGGGTTGAAGTTGCGACATAGAAAATCAAAAGGTCGCGTGAAATACTTTGAATGTCACGAGAAGGGGGCACATAAGGAGAGATTGTCCAAAGCTGAGAAATAAAGGCAGTTGGCAAAGTGTCACAAGCAGTGCGGCTAATGTTGTCAAGGAAAGTACCGGTGATGCCGAGGCTGTCTTATGTGTATCTACAAGTTAGCTAGGAGATGAATAGGTGCTAGATTTTGGATGTTCCTATCACATGACTCCTCATAGGAACTAGTTCACTACCTACTAGATTGCAGATGGTAGTAGAGTTCTTTTATGGAATAATGCAGCCTGAAAGGTTGTAGGGATATGAACAGTTGAGATCAGAATGCACGATGGCGTAAAATGGACGTTGACAGACGTAAGGCACGTAAGGAAGCTCAAGAAGAGCCTTATTTCTTTAGGAACACTCGATGACATCGGGTGCAAATACACAGCGGAAGGTGGAGTACTGAAGATCTCTCGATGTGCCTTGATAGTGATGAAAGGGAAGAAGGTGAATTCTCTCTATCATTTATTGGGAGAAACCGTGACCGGAGTTGCTGCAGTTTCATCAGGTGATTGGGACACATGAGTGACGCAGGTATGACGATGTTGAGTGAGAAGGGGTTGTTGAAAAGTCAGAAGACAGGAAAGCTGGACCTGTGTGAGCACTGCATCTTCGAGAAGCAGTGTCATGTTAAATTTGGTACAGCTCTACATTCGACCAAGCAACCAGTAGAATACATTCATTCAAATGTTTGGGCGTCGTCTCTAGTTCCATCGAAAGGAGGTGCTCGATATATGTTGACATTCATCAATGATTACTCAATGAAGGTATGGGTGTATTTCCTAAAGCACAAATCCGAGGTATTTGATTAGTTCAAGAATTTTAAGACATTGATTGAGAAGCAATCAAGTAAACAAATAAAGTGCTTGAGAACTGATAATGGTATGGAGTTCTATGGTAAGGACTTTACCAAGTTCTACCAAAAGAAAAGGATTGTGAGACACCACACATTTCTTGGAACACCACAACAGAATGACGTAGCAGAACGGAAGAATAGAACTCTGCTTGAGTGAACTCGGTGCATGCTTTCACATGCAGGACTGAGCAAGGAATTTTGGGCCGAAGTAGTAAATATAGCATGTTACCTAGTTAATCGATCTCCATCATCTGCTATCAAGTGGAAGACTCTTGAAGAAGTATAGTCAGAGAAACCTATTGATTGCTCCGTATTACGGATATTCGGATGTCCTGCGTATGCTTATGCGAGTAATGGTAAGCTTGAGCTGAGGGCGAAAAAGTGCATTTTTTTTTATTATGCACAAGGGGTGAAGGCTACTAGCTGTGGTGCATTGATTTCAGATCACCCGATTTTCTAATTAGTAGAGACATGATCTTCGACGAGATCGTAATGCTTCAAAAGAGGAGACTTGAGACTTAAATAGCAGAGCAAATGGATCATGGTGTTAGAAGTGAGGTGAAGCTTCAGGTGGAGTCTAAAAAAACCTTAGAGGTAATAAAGGAAGAGATTGCGGATGAGGCCACAGTTTCTGAAGACGGTGATACTGAACAACTAGCAGAGCCACAACACAACATAGCCACAAGCAGACAAAGAAGGCAAATTAAACCATCAATACGTTATGGTTATTCTGAAATTGCCCATGCATTAACTATATGTGATGAGGTGGAGATGAATGAGCCTTCATCCTATTCTGAGGTGATGTCTAGTGCTGAGTCATTATAGTGGCTAGAGGCTATGAATGAAGAAATAGAATCACTCTATCGGAATCAGACATGGAAGTTAGTCAAAGTACCAAAAAGTTAGAAAATTGTTGGATGCTGGGTCTACAAACAGAAAGAGGGCATTCTCGGTGTAGAGGCAACCAAGTTCAAGGCAAGACTTATTGCGAGGGGGTATACTCAATGAGAGGACATCGACTAAAATAAGGTGTTCTCCTCTGTGGTAAAGCATACCTCTATTTGTGTATTATTTGCCTTAGTTGCTACACAAGATCTTGAGTTGGAGCAGCTGGATTTGAAAATGGCATTTCTTCATGGTGAATTGGAGGAATGAATTTACATAAAGCAGTCTGAGGATTTGCTATTCCAGGTAAGGAAGACCATGTTTGCTTATTAAAGAAATCTTTATATGGATTGAAACAATCTCCTAGACAGTGGTATAAATATTTTGATACTTTCATGACTAGTTAAGATTATTCGAAAAGACAGTTTGATAGTTGTGTTTATTTTAGGAGATTGGAGGATGTGTCTTTGATTTATTTGATATTATATGTTGATGATATGTTGATAGCAGCTAAATATATGTCTATATCAGCTAAACATACGTCTGATATTGATGTGGTGAAGCGGCAGTTGAGTGCTAAGTTTGAAATGAAAGAATTAGATGCTGCTAAGAAAATATTGGGTATGGAAATTTTGCGTGACAAGGCTATAGGAACGTTGTGTTTATCTCAAAAGAAATATATTGAGAAGATCATTGTACGTTTTAATATACAGTCAGCAAAATCTGTAAATACTCATTTAGCCGCGCATTTTAAACTTTCTGACAAGTTATCATCGCAAACTGAGGAGGAGAAACATATGTCACGTGTTTCTTATTCTAGTGGAGTGGTTAGTATTATGTATGCCATGGTATATACTAGGCCTGACATTTCACAAGCTGTAAGTGTTGTCAACCGTTACATGAAGCACCCAAGTAAGACTCATTGAGAAGCTGTGGAATGGATCCTCAGATATTTAAAGGGGACAACAAACGTTGGCATTATGTATCGGAGGAACGTCAATGGCAATGAAACCACAGAGTATGTGGATTCGAATTACGCCGGTAACTTGGATGATCGCAGATCGTTAGCAAAGTACGTGTTTACGCTAGTAGCTGGTGCAATAAGTTGGAAAACGTGTTTACAAGACGATGTTATCTCGTATGATGAAGGGTGAAAAAGCGAAAAGCATTAGCTACCTTGGAGATGCTCCCATAAAGTTCTAGACTTGCTACATATCATTCAATTCAATTGATAACCATAGCTTATTTGACAATTCAGTCGCTACTGCATCATAGCCATGCTAAAAAGACATCCGGATATCAAGGAATATAACTCAAGGATTCGCAGTTGTAGCGGAGTTTGCTATTGAAACCGATAGGAGTTAACCTAGTTTGCTTTTAATTGGAATTGAGGAATTGCAAATCCAGATTGATGTGTTCGAGTTGGATCCCACAACAATGAATCAAATGAAACCATGGATGCCCCTCCCAATTCTACTTTTCATTAGTGGTGTGCAAAAAAACCGAGACGCGCCCGGATCGCCTGGAACTGGATCGGGACCACTTGGAACCGGTGGTTCTTAAGGGAACCGGTCTGGTTTCTAGTTCCTGGTTCCAATTTATGAGAACCAGTGGGTACCAGTCCGATTCTCGGTTCCATGGGTGGATTCGTCCACTCGCCCACCCGAACCGGACCGGTTATATTATAATAATACATGTTAATTTTTAATATTAAAAAAAATTGAAATTAGCAAATCTAAAAGTTAAGACTCTAATCATCATCTTGTCTCAATTCACTACTCTCATCCTCCATCTCGTCTCTCTTAGTTCAAAATCTTCCCAAACTCCCTCTTCCTCTCCAATTCACTTTCGGATCTACTCATCTCCCTTCGAGTCCTAGTCCGAACTCGGCGAAACAGCGGGTTGATTCTCTTTTCCCCCCTCGAACTTGAACTCTCTCTCCACGTCATCACCATCCTTGTCGCCACCTCCGCTTTCACTGTCACTATCGTCATCTTTGTTGTTGGGCTCGTCCCACTTCTACCTCCCCTCTTCCTCCTCCCCCTCCTTAGGCCTCCCCCAATCGTCCTCATTTTCAGGGACAAGGGCAAACTCCAAGTCTAAGAATGGCTCATCGTCCTCATTGTCCTCCTCATTGTCAGTCTCAAGGGAGGAGCGGGAGACAGCGGAGGCGGTGGCAATGATGGTGGTGGTGGTTGGGACGAAAGTGGCATAAGGGTCGCAACCATCGCCGCTGCGACGCTAGTACTTGAGAAGAATAAAGCTACCATGATCGGGAGAGTTAGAATAAGTAGATGTGGGGAAGGCAAAAAAGAGGAAGGCGCGGAGGTTGGACCGGTTCTATGGATCCACCCGGGAACCCGACCGCACCAGCGGTCCGGTTCCCGGGTGGATCCATACAATTAGCAAGCGGTTCCCAGTTCCAATTTTTCGGAACTGGTTCTTAGCGGGCAGTTCTCAGTTCTAGATTGGGAACCGCCCACCCAGACCATGCACACCCCTACTTTTCATAGCTTAAAAAATTCCTCCTATATATATATATATATATATATATATATATATATATATTGCTTTTACGTAGATAAGGTGCTAATAGAGAGTCACGCTATAAAATTGAGTTATACAGAATAATGTCATAAATTAGAGCAATACGGTTAAAATAAAAAGTGACGGAAATAGTGTTGTATCAGAATGTAATAATTGCAAATAAATGTCGAATAGTATCCTCAAAGCTTTCCCCATTTCATGAACTTGACAAGGACAAGAAGTACCGAACCCAAAAAAAAAAAAAACAAAACAAAACAAAATAAGGATAAGACGCCAAAATGAACTTTAAATTTGTTATGCTAGATGACATACGCTTTTGATTATGGGTCCGTTTGGAATCGGCTTTGGAAGGGGCTTTGGCCATCAAAGCCATCAAAAGCCCCTTGGGCCAAAATAAAGCGTTTGGGAAAAAACTTTGCAAGTTTCTTAATGGCAAAGCTAGCATTTTGTAAGCTGAAAGCCCAAGGCAAGTCCTAGGCTGCCTTGGGCTTTCAGCATTTTTGGAAAGCCTGATGCATTGTTCATCGTCTTCTTCGTCAAGTTCTCATATGGTCGTCGGCGAGGTTGCGATGGGTTGGCAACGGGCTGGAGAGAGGCCGGCGTGGTCGTGGCACCCCGGTGACCGTCGCCGACCAGTCGCGCGACCTCCGCCGACCCAATACCTTGCCGGGACCCGATCCGGGTCGTGAAGGTCGCCGAAGGTCATTGGAGGTCGCGGAGGTCGCCCGGGTTGCGACAAGGTCTATCATCGCGACCTTAGGCGACCCACGAGCTCGTCGCGACCCGGATCCGGGTCACGGAGTTCGCTGGAGGTCGCGGTGACCCGGGTGACCCACGATCTCACCGCGACCCAGATTTGGGTCGCAGAGGTTGCCCGGGTCGCGGCGCGCAACCTCGCCGCGACCCAGATCTAGGTCGCCTAGGTCACGGAGGTCGCCTGGGTCGCTGGCGACCTCTGCGGTGCGGTGGGTCTCGCGATGGCGTGGCGAAGGTTGTGACCCTAGTCGGACGTTGCCCTTCGCCGCGCCACCTCCCCCTCGCTGGACCGCCTACCTTCGCCGGCAACTATCAGCTCTTCGCCGGCGGTAGCCGGCGAAGCCCTTGACCGGCGGTAACCGGCGAAGCCTATGGCCGGCCAACTCTCCTTTTTTTTTTCCTTTGGAGTCTTTTGCAAATTTAATTTACCCAAACACTATTTTGCACAAAGATACTTCACAGTAGACTTTCACAAATAGATTTACCAAACACAATTTGCATTTTGGAAAACACCTTTCACTCAATGGTCTTTGCATTTCCCCAAAGATTTTTCCCATAAGTCTTTTCAAACGTACCCTATGTGCATACTTTCAAGTTACACAGCGAGCTCGCAATAAACAGAGGGTGGGCATAAATAAATCTTTGAACACTAATCTTCTCATTATCATTACATTTCTATGATGTTACTCTACATTGTAACGGGAAACATAGGTCCATGCTGCTGAAGATGTCCCAAGAGAATGCGCACGTACAGTAAGTAATTCGGGGAATGTGCAAGTTCACTCGTAACCAAGACTTGACTGATAGCACCGTATCGGAGAAAAGAAGAGGTCTTGCTTGGACTGGCTGATAAAAAGTTACCACGAATCGGCCTATACTTAGCAAAAGAACCGACAAATGCGATATCATTTCAACGAGTTTAGACATCGCAATGAAGGCGCCGGACCAATATCGTGGGATTGCTTTGCCGCAGTGTACAGATAGATACAGGGAAGCAGTCCCAAAAACGATGTGACTGGCATAATTTGTGGCTTGGAGGGCACGCACCCCTTAATTAAGAAAGAAGAATCGAAGATCCAATCAATGACTTTCGAGTGTTAAATGAATGACTCCAGATGGCGTCTTTCCACCGAATTTTGGACGTCTTTGGGCCATCATCTGGTCATGGCGTCGTGCATCACATGAAACTTGCCATTGCTTAATTGAGCCTGAACCACTAGTAGCTTGAAAAGACCTTTGCGTCCCATGATGATATCGTGCGATGATAATATGACTAGATCTGTGCCTTGTAAAATATTTGGAAAATTCTTTTTGTTTGTGAAATTAATCTTCACGCCTTGCGGGCCTTCCATGCCGACATAAAGAGCTTATGCCGATCTTTATGTGGCATGGAGGATTAGGTCGTCAAATCAAAGAGTCGTTCACATTTGACAAGTCTTCTCGAATTAAAAAGTGAAAAAGCATATGCTGAATAAGTGTGCCATATACTTGATTTGATTGACTTATCGTGCATCATGTGTTAACTATAATTATAATCGATAAAAAATTTATTAGATTTGAGTCTATTTAATTACTTATATTATTGCAATTCCATTTTCACATTTCTATAACCACAAAATTGTCAAAAACACAACTCTATCGACTGCCTCCATTACTCATCAATCGCTAGTAGTCAGCAATGCCGGTCACCAATGCCACCGCTAATTGCCAACTTGCCACCAATCGCTTCCGATCACAGTTGATGGTTGTTTACTGATAAGAAGTTTTTTCCAAAAAGCACAATTCATTTTCATCCCAATGACGAAAAAAAATATAGCATTCTAGAGAAAGATATTGCTTGAAATGGTAATCCATTTGAGGATTCCTTACATATGGAACCAAGTGAGGCCTATAAGTTATCAAGTGTAAAAGGTTTGGCCAAAAGAAAATTAAGAGTCAACATTGTGAAGTGTGATTTGAATCAGATTATCTTAACGTTGTAACACTTTGGCTTTGCATAGCAATTAAGCTCTAAAATTTGTAAAAATAGAAAGAAAGATTCGTACCGGACAAGAAAAAGTCCCAAGGAAAAAGACAGGCTGGAGATCACAAGAGGATCTGGATGGAAAAACAAGGAAAGAAAGTGTGGTTGAAATTGCACCGTCGTTTTCAAGCAATGACAGCACCACTTATGCTGGCATTGCTCGTCGTTAGGGAACGCAAAATGGAAAAACAGATGCTACGATTACGGATTATATGGAAGGCAGATTGAAAATTTTGCTTTCAATATCCTCGTAAATAGATATTAAAAAAAGGACGAGATAAATGCACAAAAAACCCTAAAACTTATACTAAATTGTAATTAAGTCATGAAACTTTTGGATCAAATTTTAAAAGTTCTAAAAAAAAAATGTGTAATCAATTATTTCGATAGGTCCATTTATTAGACATTAACAGTGCAAACGCATTTGAGAACCGCTGCCTTTTTATTGGGCACTGCCTTGCCTTCCCCACCAGTTCAAGCGAGAATCACGTTGGGGCATCTTCTTCTTCCTCTTTTTCTAGTTCCGCTTCTTTCAGGCTTATCTAGCACGGCTTTCACACAGCAGGTATACATCAATGAGTTATGGCAGCCCACTATTTATGCCAAAATATTGGATAGTTTCAACAATCTTCTTGGAACTTTGGCACATAACCTCGAGCCATATATTTTGCATCGACTTATATTAGGAGGGCCAGTTGTTCCAAAGAAAAAGATTAAATTTTATGTAGGGATATGTCAATCAATGTATATATACTTTCCGTGAATAACTAAATTGCTATCTCGTGCAATCATTTTGATTCTTTTTCTATTGAAGTTTATATTTTGTTCCTCTTGAAGAGTGGAAATGGAGCCTCAACTTGAAGAGGAAGTGTTGGAGAAGTCTCAACTGCAAGCTAAAGAAGCAACTTTTGAAAAGGGTCACAAACCAATATTTTAACCTAGATTTATTGATGTGGATTACATATGAGTCACCTCAAATTTAAAATATAAGTCATGATGGGTTCTTACGCAAAAAGCCCCAAAAAGATGAGTTTTGGTGAGGATGTTATAAGCCCACTTTCAACTCGCTTAATCAATATAGTGAAGTTAAGGAAACAGGATGAAAAAAGGAAAAAAAAAAGAGTTAAGGAAACAGGTCTGGTTCCTTTTTAATTTTCGCTTCTCTCTTCTCTCCTTCTTCAGTTCCACCGATCATGACTTGCGAGCTTTCTCCCTTCTCTTTGATTCCAATTGATAGGCTCTGGCGTCGCTGGCCTCCCTGATTTCTGTAACGTCCAAGAGAGCCCCTGCACAAGAAGAGCTAATAAGGGGCGACCAGATTGGATTATAGTGCATCAAAGTATTGAGCCGGTCCTCCTCAAGTCGATTTTTCTCAGTTGTCTAATGCTCCCCTTTTGATGGGTCTTAGAAATCTGTGATTTGTTGATTTTGCATTTACTGAACTTCTCCGAACTAGATGAACAAAAGATGATATGTGTCTTAGTTATTGTGCTTCTAGAAGAGTCTGTGTCCCTGAACTCGGAACTGGTTTAGGAGTCTTGTTTCCCTTTGACCACCTGAAATGCTGAAAAAGGGGACAAGTCTGTTGGATTGAATGGAATGACGACGAATGCGATGTGATGATGGCTCCTATTTTTTCTCATCCAACATGTATCGTCCTCAAGTTCTACAAGAGATTTAATTTAGATAAATCGCGTATCCACTTCCCTGCCCACATGGAGAAAGAATTGTGCAGTGAGTGGATAATGTAAGTATCGAAATCTTTAGATTTATATTGATATGAACATCTTCTTGAATAATTATTGATGTCTCATATGGAGGGTTATCAACATTGAGCTCTAATTAATGGTTATCTTCATAGTTTTAGCAGGGGCGCTGCTTGTCACTCGGCTAAGACACAGCACCCTTAGCTTCATCACTAACTTCATGACCCCATCCATAACTTGACCCTTGAATTCTCTCATTAACTCGGCAAGCTGATCTATGGAATCACTCATTTTTCAGAGGCAACAATTTAAATAGAAAAATTGTTAAGAATGGAGTCCAGGTCATATTGGTGATGTATTGTTATAATTGTATTGCTTTAAAATAAGACAGTATAGTTTAAATGAGTCATTTTGAGTTGGACCATTTTCAACTCACCTAAACCTAACTTGGATCACCCTTTTGACGGCCCTACATGTTTTAAAATATTGGTTAATCATCCTCCAACATTACCATCTTATCACTTCGAGTCATTACTTGATTATTGGCAGCCTAATGTGTGGCCAAGTTATGATTTATTTATTTATTATTATTTTGGTCGAAAAGATAAACTTCATTTCATTAAGATAATCCATTTGAGTACATGAAGTGGGCCTCTGAGCACCATAAGTCCCCCATAAAATATAGGCAGTGTATAGACATATTCGCTCTATATGTTGCAATAACTTTAATATTCTCAAGGCGTCAGGAATTAAGCCAGGAAAATAATAGAAAATATGTCTAAAGCAAGACAATCCGCATAGAATTGGGCCAAAGAGCTTTGCTGGGATGCAAGAGAGAACTCTGGTAGCATTTGCTTTAAGACACCTGTGACCCATTATCTTCCTTGTTGCCGCCCCGGAAATACCGATGTGTGTGTGTATATTTATATATTGATTGTTTCCCATAAGTTTAATATGCTAAAATAATTCGTCCGACATATTAATTTAAGCTCATCAACATCTGCATCGACTTCTACGACGAGATGTATCCCACGCTAGGGAATGTTTATCAGGCCCGTTTAATTAACATGCAATTAAAATAAATTACGCGTTGTTACGAGGTAGAATATTCCCAAAGACATTAGACAAAACTCTTGTTCGAATTTTCCAAAAGAAAATAAGAAGAAAAAACACAAACATAGAGATCACAGATAAAATATAGATTCAATCTTCAATTTTAACGTCTCCATGGAGACAAAACCGTCCAATCTCCTAAGCCCGTCGCCTGTCGTGGTTTTCACATGCCTTGAGGCCTATATATTTGGGGCCTGAAGAAGCTACAATCGCCACGGTGAACTTATTGATTCATCCCCGGGAAGATTTATAATCGTAACCCAAACAAACATGGCTTCTTCCCTCCTCAAAACGGGGTTGATGGCTCTTTGCCTCTTCGTCTCGGTCATGGCGGTCACTGCTCAGTACGGGGATCCATCGCCTGATGGCGATAGCAACAAAATGCCAATGGCGCCTTCGCCAACGGGCAATGGCTTGTTCATGCTTCCGTCCATGGTGGTCGGAGTTCTCGCTTTGATTGTGTCCTTCTTTGTCTTCGGAGAGAGGGTGTAATGTGTCTAGCCTACATATCATGCAGTTTGTCATTGGATGTGCTTGAGTGTTTTACTTTTTCTTACATCATAATCTGATTATCTTGGCTTCGCGAGTGCGTCGTCTACACTTAACACAGAATGTTGTAATAAACACTGTTCTTCATTCCATGTACGATCTACCTAATAAACACATCTCTTCATTACATGTACGCTGTGTCATTTATCCTTGCCTAAATTTGTGGAGCTCTATATTCCTTAGTCCAGGTTTTTTTCCATAGACGGATCAAGATCTATATGCTTATAACTAAAGCAATCCCAGTAGCGCAAAGCTATCATTAATCAAAGAAGCAATGCTTTGTTAAAACATTTCACATCGCTTATTTACCAGAATTACATGTTTTTTCTAGTTTCTATATATGTGGTATCTCTTTACCTATTAATTTAAGAATATTCCAACATGGATCAAAGCCATTCCTCAAATATACATGTGTCTCCCTCAAGCTTTTCCTATTCTTCAACAACAATTCTCGAAATCAGATTCATCAACTCAACTTTGAGCTCAGTTTTGGAAGAATCCATCAAAATAAACGAACCAACACCCCTCAAGCAACCATGAGAAAGTTCTCTAGAAGTATCAACCGTAGGTACCTCAAGGAATAGCCAATCTAAAATCGACAAAATCAACGAGCAAATGGAGAAAATCACTAAGGCATAGGTTGGCGACCGTGTGCCTTGCCAAGTTCATCTTCCAGCTCTCGAGACGATTTTCTCTCTCTAAAAATGAAGAGAGAGAAGCCATTTTTGTCTATTACAATATGATATCTAAACTCATGTAAATGCACCTAAATCGTCCTATTCATACGCATCCTCTCTGCAGCTCCAACCACTAGATAACAAGTGCGTTTCCTAGTTTATCGCTGTCAAATGAGGTTTCCATGCTAATGTTAAATGGGACAGAATTGAGATAACATCTAGAAGTTCAGGTGCTTTTTTCCAAAAGAAAACCCGGGAGGAGAAACGAGTGGTAGCATGAACCACGACGAATAATCATTAAAGAGAATCGCCTTTGGTGACTTGTGAGTTCATCCCATTATTCTAGGTGTTTGACCGGTGGCAAGTTTTAAGTCGTCGTAAATGGAGACATGTCCCAGTGACCTCCCCTTTACCTTTTGTCTCTTCCCTGCTTTATTCCTTTTTACTGTAAACACTTTTCCTAGCTTTATCAGCATCCACTTAATTTAAGCTGATCGCCATTGACCTAATCATAACACGACTTGCAAGGAAAGAATCCAACGTCACAAGAAAGTTTCGAGGCACGCCTCCCGGTGATCTAGATGTGCATTACCAATATAAGGCAGCCCTAGATTTATGTGGGAATGACTTCCTCTTCTCCTTAATTTCACTATCAACTTAACGTGATTTCTATCACATGAATGTGCATAGTACCATCTTTCTTAGATGATATTTATAGATTTTTACTTTTATTTTTCCTTTTCTCACTCTAAAGTTTGGCCCTGGATTCTCATGGAAAATTGCCAATCTAAATTAGAGGGACTCACCAATTTTTGTCTTATTAAAGTACCAATTAATTTTGGGTTGCCAATTCTCATTTAAATTACTTACCAGTGTTCATTTATTATTTTTCATTCACTAGCTTTTCTATTGAGCTGCAAATTTTACATTTACTAACTCTTTTTAAAAATTACCCACTCCCAACTTTCCTTATCATTTACAAACTCTTATTTGAAATGCTTTAAAGTTTGCTGACTTTTTAGAAATTACCGATCTTAATTAAGGTGATTTATCAACTTTTCTCTAATTAATTTTATTAGATAATTTGGGATTATCAACTCTCTTTTGAGTTACTTATTAAGGGTATTTTGCTTTAATTACCATCTTTTCTTTTCCTTTGCAAATAAAATATTCTTTGGAAAAAAAAAACCAACTAAACATTGGTAAACAACTCAAAAAGACTTAGTAAACCAAAATTAGTTAGCAATATAATTGGAAAAAACTGGCTAGTCACACAATATAAATTGGTAAATTTAAAGTAGGACTTGATAAATTTAGGGCTTTTGTATGATGACAAAACCAAAGTTGGTAAATGATAAATACAAGCTGACAAATTATGCAAAAAATTCAAATAAACATTGGTAAATAATTAAAATGAGATTCAAAAACTCAAAACGAGTGGAAGGTTTAATACAAAAAAAGTTTAAAAGTCACTTGAATAACGATCAATAAATAAGACATTAATTAAAAAAAGGCAAATAAAAGTGTGTAAAATATATTAATGATCAATGATTTATAAATTCTAAAGAAGAGTTGGTAATCCATCACACAATGTCTCTCAAAGGCCGACAAGTTAGTTGAGAGACAATGTACGGAAGCACAGTTCAACCTTGTAGTTGGTGTTTCGCCCACCCCTTCACCTTCATCAATGCAGGCGGCTATTATATTGACCTACCAGTTCTTCAAACATCCCTTACAAGACCTGAAGGGCCTCCTAATTTCTGAGTATAAATTTTTCTTCCCTATCCAGGAGGGAATACCCCAATGTTTTATGTCCCAAAGTTTAGATGAGGTACTTTTAGGACATACTCGGGTCCAATCGAAGGGTCAGTAAGTTGTCAACAAAATATTGAGAGATATTGATAACTCCCTCTATCAATAGTTTTTTTTTTTTTCCGACAATTACCATTTTTTTTTTTTTTGAGAAATCTACCTGAACGGTTAAAAAAATCCACTTCTCAAAATATTGAACGGACCAGTAAAATCGTCCCTCTTCTGTAGGACAATTATTAGGCGACAATCTTCACAAGATTATGTTTAATTCCATCATTAAGCTTTGAAAAATTTTGAAATGCGATTCCATTTGTCACGTGGCTTCTTTTGTTGCAAAATCCATTATTTTATGCGCGATCATTGATTTGCTGGTCGTGGTCATATAACGAAGCAAGCAACTTCATGGTTCCATCAGGGTCGCTGGAAATCTTGCTGTAGTCACATCTTTCTTCTTCTTAGAATGTTAAGTCTGTGATCGGGGTCGTTCGATGTTTCCTCGGGGGAATTATTGATGTATGTTACTTTCCCCTCACAATCATATCGGAGTACAAATAAGACGGGTGCGAAAGTTCGTCGATTCCTCTTGATTAATTTAACTTGAGTTTCGGTGTGATCTTGGTCCTGAGATTTCAACAAGTGCCGTGGGTACTATAATCATCGTTAAAAGACATACTCACGTCTATAAATGAATACCCATTTAATTTGAGATGTTCTTGTTGAGATGTATGTACGGGTTATGTTAAAAAAATCTCACGTCAGAAAATTGGTATAATTTGAGTAGTTGATATATTATAATTGACTCACATCATCTTAATTTAATATTTTTAATAAAGGTGAGTCTAAATGAATATATTGACGGATGAATTTAGACTTCTGGTTTAGTCTAAAAAAAGAGACTAGAGATGAAGGTAGGCGTTGGAGGTTAAGGCTGGGATTTGTTGATGCAAAAGCTTAAGCTTTGGAGTGGACTAGGCTCTTTCTTGATGTGATGTAGCAACGCAGTCTGATCAAAACTTCTATGATTCGGTTTGGAGAAAGAGATAAGGGATGAATATGGATGTTAAAGATTCAAATTGAAATATATTAATGCAGAAGCTTAAGCTTTTGAATGGACTTAAACTCTATTTTGGTGATTTTTTCAAATGAAAGTATCAGGTTTCTGTTGCATGAGCATGCTACCAACACAACTAGGATATCTTTTGTTTTAGTTTTTAATGTCGCACCACAATTCAGTTGAATCAACGTGATATCTCTACTTCTGTTTAAAAAAAAAAAAAACGTGATATCTCTACTGACAATCGTCTTTGCTCGAGCTCAGGCTCAATAAGATCCCATGTCGCAATCACATCATCTAGTTATCAATCATTTGATGCCACGTAGGGAGGCATGTGGATTTGAATGGCAAGCCATTTTGAACTTTGAATTGCCTATTGACTGTTTGGGCGACTGAGTTATTTTATATTCGGTTGCTAAGACCCTCTTTGATGTAAAGCCAAATTTCAACCCAGATCACGTTATAATATTTTTTCTTTTTTTGAGTAATCTTCTGCAACGTGTTTTTAGTCGAGATGGAACCCAGAAAACTTATATTCAATTCAATAACTCATAAAACGGTCTTCTTCAATAGCGTTTAAGCAACCAAACCGTAAGAAATAATTCGACCCTAGATTCAAAGTATCTGCCGGATTATCCGTCAAGTGATTGATGTCAACGTCAATGCCTTATTCTTTTTACTCGCTAATTTCGATTTTGAATTTTCAATCGTTCCTTCATCAGCATGAGGATGGACTCCTGCTAAAGAAAATAAATAAATATGTTGATGAACACGTGTACTGATCTGAGGAGCGTTTTCGTACGAAAAATACTATTCTGGTGGCATGTTTTTCTATATAAATCGATATGTTTGTGTATGATTGCTGCGACTTGGTGCTTAATCCACGTGAAAAGCATTTGCTCAATCTGAACCGTAGGGTCAATGAGAGAGGAAGTCAAATTGCAATTTTATCTTTTCGTACTAATCCAAGTCCGGGCGTCGGTGTACGACCGGGTCATGTTGTTTCTTTAGTATTACTAAATCTTGCTTGTTAGACGATGATATGTTCGAGTCTAGATGGCACATTCACTTTCTTATGCACGTAACCCAGAACTAAAAAATTGCATTCATAAATAGATAAATGAAATAGATCGAGTTTTGACGATTGACAAGGCTCATTAAAGAAAGTTTTTGAGCTTGCGGGGGGCAATTCGCTGGTTCACCTAACGCGCACGATTATCGAATGTAAAGAAATCGATTTATTAGATTAAGAATTTCCTGGGGCATTTATATATTGAATCGGGTTCGGTGAGTAGGTTGGTAGGTTTCGTATTTGTTCAGAATTTGGACCTAGCGACTGCAATTCACACCCCCCACCCAAAAAAAAATAAATAATAATGAAATAATAGGTCTAAGGTTGCTTCATTTGAATGTGGATCCAAATTCCAAGCCTATCTTCTCTGGGACCCATTAAGACGACTGAGCTACGAGGAAACTAGCTGGTTATTAATTAAAGATTGATCCTAGGATTCCACTTTAGTAATCGCACTTGGATAATCTGTTTTCATCGAAACATATAAAAACTATATAAGAGTAGAAGTTCTTCCCGTGTTAATGTCATTTGTATAAAAATTGGATGAGCGTGGTAATACATATTGCGCGATAATACTCATAAGGTCGAGTATTCTAACATTTCATATCGTCATCAAAATAGTCCAATATAATCATAAATTTTTTATTCATAAAAACGGATGAACACGTATCAATTTCGAATTCATTCACGTTTGATTCGGGCTTCTCTTAATAAAAGTTATATAATGTTTGAGGTGTGTTTTTGTATCGTGTTGGATTTGGGTTTCTCTTGATAAAAGTTGTCAAGTTGTCTAGTGTTAGAATTGTGTTTTTGTATCACGTCAGAAATCGCCGCCCTTAGATGGTTTTTCAACTTCTTCTTTTTTCCAGTCGAATCACTTTCGCTTGTCCCGAAGAAAAACCAAGTTTAGACAATTTTGTCTTTTAAGTCATCCACCGATAAAAGGTTTCACGTAATAAAGCACTTTATAGGTCATCGAAACTCCGGGGTTTGGTGGAATCTTGTTCATCCCAACGTGAGATGATTCATCGATTTTTTCGTTAGTGGATTTAGTCCAAATTGTGATTAAGCCTGTGGAAATTGAAAGGGAAACATGCCAAGCCCCGTAATTGGGTACGATGAAGGAGACCAACTTAAAACTCTCAATGTCAGATGTCCAAGGAAAAGATTGCGCATGAACAATACGAGATTACTTTCGACGACCTAAATTGATTCTACCAAGGACCAACCAGCTCTCTCATCCAAGTTAATAACAAAGTTCTATCAAGAATCAACTCATTACATTAAGTTCTATCGAGAATAACAATGTTTGACTCTGCAACATTAACCGATAAAATATAGTTCTTGGGGATTTTATTGGTCTGTAGCCGATAGTGCTTATTAATAAAATAATAATTTAAATCGATGGAGAATATAATAGGTTGGTGATTGGACTCTGGCTTAGGCGCTCATCATGAGTGGGCTAATTAAGTCATTCTTAGAGGTTCCCGCAAGGGACCCTTTATATTCTTATAAGAAAAGATTCTTAGGACAAAACAAGAAGAAAATCTTATAAGATAAGATGAGCGCACTTGTCCTAGAGTTCACATTGAAAACATGGCCACAACCTGTTATTCCTCTTTCATCTACGTAAGCATACATATAAAACAAGTAGAAGGCGGTTGCTTCGCGAGTATATAAACAAACGAAAACAAAGTCTTCGATCCTTTAGTACGATGTCTTAGGCGAAGAAACAAACATGGTGAGGAAGCCGATCAAGCAATTTGAAGTCCATCGCAAGAGATTATTGTTAAGACACCATTTGTCTAGGGGAGTTAGATTGTCAAATAGGTTTGTGATTGATGTTAAACTAAGGATTATTCTCGACTATGATTATGCAGTCCTCCGAGAAAAACGACCAACTCAGGATAAGGAGATGACCACCAAACATTTTAAAAACTCGAGTAAATCATCAATCGGCAACCACGCTTTTCTAAGCAGTAAACTAAACAAGAACATGAAACTTGGGCGTTCGTGTTCTTGAACTACCTTGGTTCATGATTTTTCAAAAGGTGCGGTCTTTTTTTCTTCAAACAATGAAATATGCAAGAACATGATGCATATACAATCGCACAAAATTTACCCATCAAAGAAGCAGAGAAAAATCTGCGACGAGAATATACTTCTCTTCAATTTTCATTCACTTTTTTCCCATTTTCCTAATGGTTCTAAGCTTACACAATGCACTATTCACCTGTCATTTGTAAACCCCTACTTCTAGAGGACCTATAATCAACCTGGTATGTTCGATTCGACGCTAAGACCTAGCTGAAGATCCAAGGATTTACAGCTGATTTGCTTCGGACCTGCCGACCCCGCTGTGTCCATGGGCAGGTGGTAACTTCCTCCGGATCTCTCGCCACATTTCAGAGGGAACATACACGATTCCTGTTGGAAAGAAATGTTAGGAGGGTTATACTGCAGCACCTGATGAAGGTCATCAGAGTCGAACCCATTAAAGCGAGCATCTTGGTCAACTACTGGGCTGAAGCTGATCTGAGATTCATCATAGAGAGTGAACTGATGGTCGGAGCTATTACTATAAGGTTCGTAGAAAAACCAAGAGCCAGAGCTACTATTCCTGGCTGAGCCTTGGAAATTGAAGAGATGGAGGTTGTTTTGGAGAGGTTGCAGGTATTGGTGGAGGCTGGCCTTCCTGGCCTGAATCTGGAGCCTCTTCTTCTTCAATCTCTCCTTCTTGTGCGCGTTCTGGTGGCCCCCCAGCGCCTGCGAGTTTGCAAATTCCTTGAAACAATACTGGCACTCGAACTTCCTGTTGTGGCTTTCGTCGTCTACCTGATGATGATGATCGGTTGTTGCTCTGGCTGAGCTCTTTTCCTTGACTGTGTTTGATGAGTTGACACTTTCATCTCCTTCAGGGGACTCTAGTTTCGAGCATGTTGGGTCGCTCTTGGGTGGATTCAGCTCAAACCCAAATAGTTTCAACTTCTTCTCCGCGCAAGATCCGCTCGAACCGCCATTTTCGCTGACCCATGTGAGAGATAGGAGATTGGAGGAAGTTGAGACTTCCCTGGCTATCTGATCTCTTGACATTGGAGGAAGCCGGATTGGATAATCTAAGAACGTTTCTTGATGATTTTTCTGATGCAGGATTGAGTCTGTTTCTCGTCCTTTTTATAGTAAGTTGTATGGTTTTCCGACGAGTGCATTGCATCTCAAACAAGACTCTTTATTTTTATAATATTCATAGAACAGCATAAACGTCCCCGAGTGTGAATATAAAAAAGGAAGAGGCAAGAAAAGATTAGTCAGAATAGAGTAGCCCATATATTTCATGCAAACATTTTATAATGGTAGGGGCTAACTTTGTTTCATCAATCTTTAGATTTTCCGTAGTGTAGTAGATACACCACATACTTTCTCCGTCAAGGAGGATTCAGTGTGTGTTTTGTTAAGGATGAAATCCATGGTCTACGAGAATTTTTTAAGGAAACGTTGCAATTATAGTACCACTTGTCCATTTTTTATATTCAAAGAGGGGGGGCAAATAACACTAATATTGTTCCGTAATTATTGTATGAAGTACACATTAGCAAAAGTCAAAGAAGGATGGGGGGATATAGGTAATCACCTAGAAAGAAGGGAGGGATCTAACTTTGCAACAAATCATCCACTGTACTTAAAAATGCTTTATTAAATCATTCTTTCATCTAAGTTCTAGACCCACATATGACTCGGTGCATTTCATGCACTTGTCCTCTACCAAAGGTCACCATAAAATAATGCCAAACAAAGAACAGATCAAACGCAAATCATGCACTTTGGGTGTCTTGTCCTATCTACTACAGCACTCGAAAAGATTTGTTTTATGATCCTGAGACTTATGGAGATGTGATTACTCAGCGCAAAGTGAAGGTTCTCAGCAATTATCTCAACCCACAATAGATTAAAAAAATGGCCTCAAGTGTGTCCACCCTTGACCATGTTCTGGGGAGGAAACGTTAGAATAATCAGAGTTGTTGCTAAACTAAGGAATATAAGAAGTGGGGCGATGAGGTAAGCATATATACTAATTGAGGTCTTCATGAGATCTGGGCATATCTTCTGAAAGCAGGAAAACCCTAATATTATAATCAGCCCCAAAAAAAAAAAAACATATGTTTTCAGGTGAATCAAGTCATCAGCTAAGTGTTTATTATTGTATTGAGTGTGGGAAGCATTTGTGTTGGACAGTTGTTATGGTTGGACCCCCCCTCTTGTTGCTTTGGGGACATGCAAGAAACCAATAAATTAGATTGTGTGAAATATTCCATTGTCTCCACCTCTATAGGTCTATTGCATTGGTGGACTTTCTTCCACCAATCATCTCTCTCTCTCTCTCTCTCATGCTAATCAATTCCCACTCCTTTTTTTATTTTTCCATGGCCCTTTTGCAATATGTTCAAATGGCTTTCTTTGCTTTGGGAGGAGAATTCCAAGTAGGCTTGCTGTCCTCAAGCATTTCACTATCCTAACACATGGAATAAATTGAGGATATAAAGGGGATGATTAGATTAATGGTGGCTAGGATTGTGGGTGGGTTGGCTGATTTGATTGATTTCAGCCCATTTCCATTTCACATCATTCTACTCAAGTGGTGTTTCATTTATTCAATAGCTTGATTTGTGGGAGATCATAGAGTGGCCCCCCTCCATCAGCCTCGTGTAGGAAATAACAAAAAGTCAGTTGGTCCACGTAAATGTGGTAATATCAACATTATTGGGTCTCTATTTAGACTTGTCTAGAGCTTTGTCATCTTCATTTATGTCTAATGACATCGAATCTGCTCCATCATTGACAATTATTTCTTTTATTTGAGTTTGCGACCAAGTGATATTCTACGAATTTAATCTATAAAACAATCACGTGGCATGTAATTCATCTTCATTATCCTTCCTCATATGAAAGCCGATAGAGAGAGTAACAAAGACATAAAGCATGCTGACTTAAATATATATATATATTTACGAGCACGCGATTGAATAGTCAAAATCAGAAAGGAATAAGGGAAAATAATATAGTAAAAAGCAATGACATTTTTTTCCAATAGTTGGCTGTGGAAGAAAAGCTTCGATGCTTTCTTTACTCTAATACAATATAAATCAAACAAATCTATTATCATTCTCACTCCTCTTGAAATACATTAAATTTCGAGATAGCAAGCTAAAATGTGGTAAATGTGTTTTTCTGTGTCTACATTAAGTTATCACATTTCCTGCTAATTAACAAACATGATAAATGCATTAATCACATTTAAGGTGTTCTTATCGCTGTAGAGTCATGACATGTCAAGATATCTTTATTACATAAATTTATGAATTAATCATATTTTTGAAAGTCTTTATCGCTCTGAAGACACCGGCGAGAAACATTAGACAAATTCTGAATCAAGAGCACATTCTCATATCATTCTAAAAGCCTAAAATCACGAGAGAATGTTGAGGCATATTTAATCATTGCAACGCTCAACTCTTGAAAAGTCCAAAACGTACAAGCACCTTTTGTTTCCTTCCCCTTTGACAAAACGTACATGTGCTTTAAGAGACCACATAGAGAATGCCAAAATTGACTTCAGGGGAAAGAGGGGGTTTTACTAGAACAGCAAGGGACATCGGATAGAGAAGGGAGATGGAGCATGTGGAAGGTGGATCATCTCTCTGAAAGGCCAGTCAAGACACCTTGGGTCTTGACAGATAATACAGTTGTTCGCTTCACTGTCCCTTCTGTCTTTTCTTTGACTTGAAGCCTCCAATTGCTGACCAACATGCGTACATAAATGAAAAATTTACACCATATGATGTCAAAAGAATAGGACGGAGGAAAGAAAAATCTCAATACAAATAATATAATATTTACTTGTATGGATTTCACGTACGATTGATTCAATCGAGTAAAAGTAGTTTTTGGAAATATATCTTCTTGCAAAGTGATTTCCCTCTTATTTTACCAACTTCTTTGACCTTTTCACGGTCGGAGCAGTTCAATTTCGTCGCTAACCGTATGGACCTACATTAAGCGTTCTGGAAGATGATTAGTTTCGTGCATCGGTTGGTAAAAGAAGCTTCGAGCTACTTTAAATTCAAGTTTCTTTGCTGATTCTTAATTTGAAAATTTGCTGTCGGCATTAGCAGGCAGGAGAAGTATCCCATTCTACGTTCATTCGGGGTTTCTTCACTTGGACAAATCTTAACCAAAACTTGAAACTTTCAAAAACTTGAAAAACAATTCTATGAAAATTGAGCAACTAACATTTAAAATTGGATATGTTAGACAGTACAATACAAAAACTAATAAGTACATAGTGACCACACATTGTCAAGCGATGTGAAATTTGAAAAAAGGAGGTACAAATTGGGATATAACATGATTTTATATCATGTTAGAAAGTTTAATCCAAAAATTTAACTTTATAGGTGGAAAGAAATATATATAAAAATAACATAAATCCTTCATTGTCAAATAAGCGACGTGGATAATTTCCTCCATTCTTTGTTGTTTATATAATCTCGGGGCATTGAATAAGGCCGTACGTCATTGGACGACTATTAAACAACCATTCAAAGAAAAGCAGGTAAGGGTCAATGAGTACTAATATATTATGCCGTGCACGACCTCACGACCTTTTGGACGGAGTCTAGAACCTCAACACCGGTTCACTTCGGCTTTCTTTAATAGTCTATATGCGAAGCCCGTGCGTGCGCGAGCTTGAAAACGTAATTCGTCTCCAAAATATTCTCAAATTGCCCTGAATTGATGACTATTTCAATTCCACAAATCGTGCAACGTTGAGCGCACTTATCATTCCTTGTCAGAGAAGCGCGTTCGGCTCTGAAAGGTGGTGCATTCCCAACGCCAAAATAACTTGACCTCGCTCAATGGCCAAGGGACGGGCCAATGGCAACGCCCTGGTGAAGATATAGTTGTTAGATTGAAAATTTTGGAAAACTCTGCTACGATAAAACTATAGATGTGCAGCATGCAACTAAACGTTCGCGATCTTTATGATCTTTACTTATTCTCATCTAATGAAAGCAGACCAAGCTCCGACACCTAAAGTTGGAGTATCTAGAATAAGTATTTTACGAGTGGAGCTCCAGCAGGTGGGTCTTCAAGGTCTGCCTTTTTTATTGTCAGATACTTCCTCGACTTCAGCCCGGTCACAAGTGGGGTACGATTCTGTGGTTTTATGTCCTCAGATTCGAGGTATAAGTTAAGCCCGGTGGATATTCGGGTTTTGATCATCGAAAACTTTATCAGAGTCGACGTCCAGCATGGTGTTATTGTCGGCTACCTCATTGCGTCACATAGTGGTAAAGTTAACGCAAATAAACCAATAGGCAAATTGTGCTCATTTCTATATCACTATTGTTCTTTACAACTATGACGGCATTCATGGATGATTTCTAGATATATGTTCAAGCAACCACCCGGATCTACTCATCGATTGATGTTTCTAGGAAGCATGAGCAAACAATCAAGCATAGATAATCCACAGCAAAGATAGGAAAAGTTGATGTAGCCAGCATCGAAAAAGAAGCCTAGAACTCAAAACCAACACCAATATAAGAAAGAGAGCAGAGATAGAAAAGTAGCTTAATCCAGCCAAATAGCCAATGTTAACGAAGATACCCTCTTAAGAAGCACGAAATTGAAGGGCAATCATGTCCCTATCTCAAATTTCCTCTACTATCTAATTAATTGAGCCAAAAGTGTGAAACAGCTTATGGCCATTGTCGCAAGACAATTTGAACATATGTGAAATCAGCAAAAATGCATTTCAAAACTACTCCGTTTCTGCTGTAGGTGATAGATGTAGTAATCTTAAAATCTCACTTTCGGAAGAATTGATGTCACATTTGCCGCTTGGAACGAGGTACGAGAGCCAGAAGAATCTTCTTTCTAGGTCCCTGAAATAAGAGTTCCTTGAATCAATCTTCAAGTTTATATTAGGTCCTGTCATGACTATACTTAGAGAACTGCTCAACCAAGATGTCAACCAAGGAATGTGCATCATGCGGAAAATCATCACATAAACTCATGATTGAACTTCATCTTTGTAGCAACGTGGCATCTAATTAGCATGGAACTTCAATCAAAGACCTCAAGAAATAATTTTTGGGTAACCCTGATATAATCAATGTGTAGACAAGATGTTGCCGCAATTGATGAGTTGCACGTGAAAGGGCCTAATTCCCTTTTTTTTTTTTAAAAACCAGCTTTAGATCCAATCCCAATTCTACCCTGAAATTTTTTTGTTTAAAAAAAATCACAAACTTTTACTCTAGTCCCAAATCTACCCCAATTAACCCTTCATCTAAAAATCACCACTATTTGTTTTAAAATTATCAACAAAATTTTTTTGTCTAAAAAAAATCACAAACTTTTACTCTAATCCCAAATCTACCCCAATTAACCCTTCATCTAAAAATCACCACTATTTGTTTTAAAATTATCAACATCAAGAGGCTGCTGTTGTTCTACACAAAAATGAAGGTAACCTCTAATGTGGCCCTGATGATGATAATTCTGAAGAATCCAGTGACCATTTTTGGACAGGGGATTAAGGAGAGCAGATTTGGGAATAAAGTTAATTTGTGATTAATCTTTTAAACAAAAAAAAAAAAATTCGGGACAGAATTGGCCTTGAACTTAAAGTTTGGGGTTTTTTAGGAAATTAAGCCCATATGAAAGTGATTATTATCATGTTCCACAAAATGAATCGAGCTCACTGTCACTAGGGGTCAAAATATCACTGAAGATCATACCATAGGAATTCCAAGCTCTTTAAGATCATGTTCACCCATCTGCTTCAACGCTGCCATGTCAATCTGCCATATATATTGATACAAAACAAAAAACACCATTAATTAAAACTTCATGGTCCTTCAGAAAAGCAAACAACAGAGACTAGAATCAAAGCCACACCTAAAACATATCAGGTGGATGATTTAAGCGCACTCCAACAATGCATCTTATAGTTATAGATCCGCTCTCTAGAATGAGCCAATGCAGTGAAAGCAGGAAATGAAAAGTACAACTTTGGATGACAGAATTGATGAAACTAATGACAACTATTCTAAGTTCTAATTTCAATTAGTGTCACTCAATGATCTCATCCATTTGCATCGATTTTCAGTTCCTTGTTCTTAGCTTCTACCCAATTCCCACTCCCCAGCAAACCTGTCTATTCTTTGAAGTTTTAGTTGTAATACAAAGCATGGTCATGCAAGAAGCTCAATCAACCTGATTGTGAATAATTTTTTCCTCAAGAAATTTCGAAAGAGTAGCACTCACTTCTTCAGCCTTGAACAGAATGGCATATTTCGCTAAACCCAATGAGTGCAACAAGCCATCAACAGTTTGATGTTCATCACCCTAGGAAATAATAAGCCAAAACAATGTCAGGGTCATAAGAGACCAGTAATTCTGTTAATTTGCAGTTAAAAAATAAAAGCTATATTCTAAACCTCAGTGAAAAAAGTCATGCATTGAAGACATCTAAAGGTCATCATTAAGAATGGACATCATCGCTTACGTGATTAGAGAGAGAAAACTAGGAAAGTTGGAATGAAAGATATCCTAGGCCATGGTTAAGAACTATGACTGTAAGATGTTCAACGAAGCAACATTCTCAAAGGTATTCTATGTAACCAATTTAAACGGAGTAGAGATCAATCAAGGCATAACTTCATAAAAACAGCAAGAGGCAAGGTAATTAATGATTCATACTCAGTCTTGATATCCATATATTAACATAGGCTAGATTCATGTAGCAAAAGCGAAAAGGTAATCTGCAGAAAAATCCGTTAATGCATGTTACCACTACCGACAGCCAATCCAATCGTGTTTGGAAGCAGTTGACAAGCTCTAAAATCATGTTGATAATACAAAGCGTGCATCTTTTCATACATTGGCAGAAGATTGTGGTGATCACCCACTTGCATGTAAAGAGGTTAAAAATGAAACATCCATTCATAAAATTTGCATGTAAAATGGTGGGGAAAAAAAAAGACACCCCAATGCTTTATAAAAATCTCAAAAAAGTTGCGAAGGCCTGTGGAGGATTAAAACTACAAAAATTTAGCTAAAAAAAAAAGAGATCAACAATTTGAAATCAAAATTCTTTGTTTTCTGTCACTACATAACCCAAACACTCAGGATGATGTTTGTACAGTGACAATTCAATCCTACTTCTCCTGTTCCATGGATTCTATGTGCTGTTTGTGTGACAGCACTATCCAACTCAACTATAAGCACCTGGCCCATTACATTTAGCTATCAATGGTCAACAATACTACATCAGACAGAGAAAAATAATGATTGGTCTCAATTGAGAAGACATTAAGCTCATATAAGTTCCGGCCAATCAACTTCACTTTATACAATAACCAGGTTACGGTCACTGAAACATGAGATGTTCCTCGTCTAAATAGTGGGGCAGCCTGGGTAGGCTTCTGTCTGTATTGGAACAACATATAGATATAGTAATATTGAGCTTAATGCATACCTAATGAACCAAATAAAACAGTAAACAGGGGAACTTTTTAGTCAAAGGCTTAAAGCGTACTCCTACAAGCAAAATACCACTATATGTAATACAGCACATGAAAGTATGAAAGATCTCCATATCAGAATGTTGCTAACATTAATTTCCATGTGCCAATTAATTGACATAGAATAAAATGGAACACGTCACAATAGTTAGGAGAATAGTGTCTTTCTGTAATTAGGAGTTAGGGGGCCAAAGTCAGGAGAAAGCTTAAGTGGGTGGTAGACGAATCAACCACTAAACAAGTAGATTCCTGCATTTAGCTTGCTTTTCCAGGAACAAAAGCATGTGAGGAGGACTCGACTGAAAAAGAATGCCTTCAACTTCCAAAAGATACAATACTCTCATTCGTTGTCCAATCTACACTTTTTAGGTTATCAAAGCATGGGGAAGCGGATCCAAATATTGAAAGTTTAAAGGTAAGATCATCAAGATACACTTCATAGCTTCACGTGTGTGTACTAAGATCCAAGATTAATTGAACTGTCCATCGAAATATGATACTTATACAGATAAGTAGATCAAAGCACTGCACTAATAAAGAGAAGGAGACACGGCATTCATTCATCGATTGTGCAGGAAACATAGGAGACAGAACAAAGCTTATTTTTGATAAGACATACATTATATACCACAAAAAACAAGAACCAGAAAACAGTTATCCATGTAAAAGCTGGCACAACACAAGTAATCCCTCTATGTAGGCTTCTGGAGAGCAAAAGTAAACTAGAGAGAAATAGAAAAGGCAAGAAGCTGCATACCAAGTACGAGCTTTTCTGCACGATGTTGCTCGGAGGACGAGACTGACCCAGAACTGTTGCCGTAGGCCTTACGCTTGTAGAAGGACGTGATGAGTTTGTTACATAAGGCACACTACTACTCATAGGCCTGGAAGGAAGCACTTCTTTTTGCATATAAGCAATTGACCTGCCTTCATCCGATGTCCTCATTGGCAACCTTCTATGAACATCCTCTGGGCTCCTTCGGGGGGAGAGGCCCCTAGAACTAGCAACATACCTTTCTGGGGATCTTCGTCTCAAACTCTCAAAATCTAAAGAAGAATAAGAACTTCTAAGAGGCTCAGTCCGAGGCAAATGACTTGTACTTCTCGATGGAGGAATTCGACCAAAGAAACCATTATCCTTCCTTTCATGCATCCGCTGCCTTGAGTCAAGTGTAGCTGCTGAGGTGTGAACTGTTTTAGACAGCTTCTCACGGAGGTCCACGGCATCACATTCGTCATCACTCAGAGTTCTTCGAGATGAATTCTTTTGCATGAGTTTAAAACGAAGGTCACCTTTACCAATCCGAATGTCTTGGTAATCCAACAGCAGATGACTATAGTTAGATATCAGTTAGAGAAGATAACTAAAAGTTTTACTATCTCAAGAAAGTTAGAGAAGATCAATTACCATCTACTCCATTGCTACCTCTACTTGACATGGAAATATCTCCTCGATGTCTGCAAAATGCCAACGTATCAGCATACTACTCTACTAGACACAAACTAACCAAGTGAAACCAACAGTGAAAGTTTTCTTGGGAATTGGAAAGGTTGCAGAATCAACAGCAGTAGCAGAAAGGTCAATAACCAACACCAAAAGATAGGTAGGTACATAAAAAACTGAACAAAACAAGCCAGAGCAAGCTGGGATATAAAGTCTCATGAGAGTAAACGCACCTTTTACTACCGAAGTTGTTTCCATGGGACAGGGTACTATCGGCAGTACTGCCTAGTCTATCTCTTACCGAGCGCTTACTCCCGACGGTTGGTACCGAATCAGCATATGAAGCATCTGAAACAACTCCTGCTCTCTTCACCACCTGGAAAGCGACTTAATGTCAATCAAACTCTTGACCTATGTCAGACCAAAAAAAAAAAAAACTCTTGACCTAGGCAGTCCAACCAGAGTAACGTCTCTCATTCAGCTCAGTTTGCTAAGAGGACGGCCGGTTGTCGAAATTTCACAGGGAGAGACGAATATCAACCTTGAAGTTGCTTTCTTTCTCTACTATACTAGAAATTCTAAGCGTTCAACTAAAATCGCCCAAAATCAGTCAACCGTGCTGGCCAACGACATTTTTCTCTCAGCAAGACGACACAGAGCACAAGCAAACCGACCGAATAATCCACGGGACTTCGCTTTTCCATTACAATAAACCAAATCCAACAACATTCATGGATCTCAAACGAGCAAACCTAGAAGAATAATGCCAAAGCCCGACGACAAGAGAAACCATGAGGAAACCCTCACTTCCCAAACTTTCAAGAGTTTTCGCGAAACGAGCTAACCTGGCCACTTCGCCCGAGAGTGATGGTAACTCTGCCTCTCGAAGCCTCAGTCATTTCCGCATCCAAGAAAAAACAACACAAAACCCTAGGCCAGCCCAATCAGCTACGCATCACCCGGGCCGCGGGAATAGACGGCGTTTCACAGTCGTAAAACTCAACGGCGGAATCCACGACGGAGCAGCCCGTGCGACGGACAGCGGCGGCGGAGGAGGAGCGGCGGCGGCGGCTGAGGAGGCGGCGGCGGCGGCGGGGGGATGCGGGCACGGCGTTCCCGTTGGGCGGTAGACGCCAGGGAAGAGAGACGGCCGACGGAGACGACGCCGCGGGGCGAGTCGAAGAAACCGCCGATCGACGGGGTCTCCGGCGGAGGAGGAGGTGCGTCGAGAATGTATCGAGAGCGTGGGGGCGGTTAGGGAAAGAGCCGGAGGAGAAGGAGGAGCTCCGATGGCGTCGTATCAGAGAACCATCCAACGCATTTCGGGGTGCCACCGCTGGCGATGACGGAGGAGGAAAACCCTTTCTGCTTTTTTTTTTTTTTTCCTCCTCTTTTTCTTTTTCTTCTTTTCTCTCCCTTTCCATTTTTTTCTCTTTTTTTTTTCCCTTTCTTTTCGATTTAAACTTCTATTTTTTTTTTTTTGAAAAACCACCCTACCCAAACTTTTTCTATGATAAAAACTCCAAATTTATACCCATGTAGCACGGTTATGACAAAAAAAATCCAAATTTATACTCATGTGACATGTTTACTTATTTAAATATGTACTTAAGTGATACATTTATTCTAAATTTTGAGATAAATGTACCGCACAAATACAAATTTAATTTTTTTGATATTAAAAAAAGTCTCAAGTAAGTAAGTTTATCGTATGGATATAAGTTTAGAATTTTGTATATCACGATAAAAAGTTTGGGATAAATATGTGATGGTAAGTCTAGTGTAAGAGTTTTTGCGACTTTTTCCTATTTCTTTTTGAGTGAAGCTATTTTCATATCTAAAATATTTTTTTGTCAAATATTCAAAGTATTAAACACGTACCTTTTCGGTGCATTGAGATTTTCTCCAAATAAGATCATTTTCATATTTAAGCTTGTAATTGTCATCTCGTTACAAAACACATAGTGATTTTAAAGTGATTAAAAATCTCCTACAATCAATAACAATATGGTTGAAATTGATAAATTTTAGCAAACAAACTTATAAGCAAAGGAAAAATGAGAATTGAATAGAAAGAAAGAACAAATCTGGACACATACGATGGACTAATGATGTATAAAATAAATTAAATCATCAAAATGAAATTATGATAAAATTATGTTCGAGCTTTATGATTAAAGGAACCTAAATTTTCTTCCTTTCTATGGCAAAATAGAGAGAAATAGGATTATCCTTAATTTTCAAATGAATATATGGGCATACGGGTAAGTGAAAATATTATACATCGCTTAAAATTTTTCAAAAAGAATGAAGTGCTGATAAAATAAAAGCATGGAGGGATTTTTTTTTTTTTTTTTGGGTGGGGGGGATTGTGGCGGGCTGTCTTAACAAAGCCAACCTCTTTACAGGTTTTATAGGGGAATCAAAAATCAGTGCAAGCGCACGTGGGGAAGCGAAAAAGTATAAAATACTCTCGAAAATATCATATGACCCAATCATGAAATTTCGAGCATTAATAGAAATATTTTTTTGACAATGAAAATAAAAATGAGAATAAAAGTTACAAAAAAACTTCAAACTTTACCCATTATAATAAATTTACTTTAAACTTTTTATTACGATATGAAAGACTTCAAACTTGTATTCATGTAACACAATTATCCTAAACCCTTTTCAGTGATGCCCAAATTTGTATTTATTTAATATATTTATCCTAAAATTTTGGCGTCATAGAAAAAATTTAAGATTTTTTGTATCACAAAAACAATTAAGGATAAATGTGTCATATAGTAAAAAGTTTAGAATTTTTTTTTTGTCGCAGAAATTTTTTTAAGATAAATGTGTCATAATCGACAAAGTTTGGAATTTTTTATGTGAGGTAAATGTGTCAATTTTTTAATAACTTTTTCCTAAAATTGATTATAAAACTCCATGACCGTAACCCTCCGAAATTGAGGTCAAAGGAGACTATACGGATGACAAGATAGCACTCAGGACTTACGAACGAAGGAGGCGCATGTCACGTTCGGATTCTCTCCGAAAGTCCGGTACGTGTCGCGACGTGGGTTGTTGTCGTGAATTTTCTGTCTAAAAGTCCCCACCACTAGACTTGAAAGGGCACTTTTGGGTGGCTTGGACAATGCTAATTATTTATAAAGCCCAATACCAGAATTCTGTAATCATTCCTTTGGATGAGCCTGGGCAAGAAATTAGGCCCAATTTGTTATAGCCCGGCCGGGCCCATTAGTTGATCATCCTAGTCGCTATTGACCTATTTCAGGATTGGTTAGAAACTCATCAAGATCTGATTATGACAATGGAAGCGAAAGCTCAAACCTAAAACTTAGGCACTAGTTTGTGTAAATCGGATATTTCAGATTTGGTTCGATTGTATTATATTACCTTAACGTCCAATGATGGATACCACTTTTTCTGTGAGAGGTTTCTTGATGCAATGCTAAAATTCTATATAAACGCGCTATTCCATATTCATTTTACGCTTGTTTTAATTAGAATTATGGAACTTGCATTGCTTTGAAGTCGGGAAAGTGTTAGTCTAAACAAGTGAACCCTAAATCTAAATTGTTGGTCATGTAAACACCATAAAAATTCACATGCATTTGCTGTACTATGTAATGCAGGCATTCGCTTTCGACACTACGAAAGAACCATCAACTTGAGCTCGTACTTGGTTAGTCAGCTGAAAATACTTGATGTCCCTTATTGCAATGCAATTGAAATCGAATGATATATAAAGGCTCATGCCACATTTACCCCTCAAATTGCTTTAATAGTAAGATTGATGAAAGAGGTTTAACGTAAGTCAATCAATCTAATGAACTGTCTAGACATTTCCTGTATTGTCAATTTCTCTAATGTTGTGTTCGAATCAAAGAAGTCTATGTGTTGGTTTTTACGAGAATCATCTAAGATTCGAGATTTTAATAAATTTACTAAATAACTTTGAGCATACTCTAAAATTTAAATGGTCCAAGATAGCACTCACTAAACTACAGAAATGGTTATGACCAATATATATATAACTACATAAATGGTAAGATTGATGAAAGAGGAAACATATAGCTTTAATGTAGATCAATGAATTTAATGACTTTTATCTACCTTTCCTAAATTGTTCTCTTCTTTTCTTGTGTTCAAGTTAGAGAAGTTTACAAGTTAGTATTTTATTACAAGAATCATCTAAGATTCAAGTATGTTAATAAACCTAGCAATTGCTATACTAATTTGAAAGAATATTAATAAATTATATTTAATTTAGAACGTCTTTCTATAATTCAATCTCTAATAACTTCAAGTAATGAACAATTCTTTATTTCAATTTTTTTAGGGAATTTCTTTAATTAAAGTTGTGAATTCCTTATGATTGCAACTTATATTTAAGATATGTTAATTAATACCAATAAGGTTTCAAGCTCATTTTAATTTTTTTTTTATAAGTGTACTGAAAATCTTAAAATTTATTATCAAAGTGCAATTGAATATTAAAAGTTAAAAAAAAAAGTATAGTTAAGTCCTTTTGTTAACTCTGTCTAATTTGATTAACGAGAAATGTTTACGTGACTTCTTTTTTTTATTATGTTTACTCTCCTATGTGGCATTAACGTGGCTAAAAAATGAAGAAGAAGACTAAAAAAATGTTATTTTAGTCCAAATATGATTTCTTTTTACTTTAAATATTATTAAAATTAGACTAAAATACTAATTCTTTTTCTTTTTTAAAAGAAGGAAGATGCATAATGGCGAGAGCCTTGTTTGCCCTCGTTGTCACCACCCCACTATCACCAGGGCCAGCAATGGTAAGGATGGCTAGCCAGTGGTCGGCGAGGGTTGCAGTCCCCGTCGTTCGCATCCTCCTTTTCTTTAATTTTAATTTATCTTTTAGTCTAATTTAAATCATATTTAAATAAAAAGATCATATTTGGAACACAATGACGTTGTTTTCGTTTCATCCTTCATGTTTAGCCATGTTAGCACCATGTAGGAGAGAGAAATAATAAAAATAGTGAGTATTTTCCTTTAGCCAAATTGGACAAAGTTAACGAAAGGGCTTAATTGCACTAATTTGATATGTTTTAAACTTGATTCACTTTTTATAATCAATTATACTTTCATGACAAGTTTTAGGACTTTCAGTATATCTATCCATTTAAAAAAAAAAAGGAAAATTAGCTTGAGCACGTTAGTAAGTAGAAGTGAGGAAATAAAATTTGTATAAAAAAAATGGAAAATGATATAAATTGGTTGAATAAAACATCATGATCAATATGGACAGTCTTGTATTTTCATGGTATTATGCCGCATTTACATTTTCAATAAATAGCAACTTTCATCCTATCCACTTTTGATTTTGTTAATTAGTTTTATTGAGGACCAACTCAATAAGTCGGGGAGTGTTGTAGCGATGAAAAGGATTTCTTTTCGGTTTGGATGAGTAGAAGAGAACCGAAGCCAGATGAAGAAAGTCAAGCAGACAGAATGGGATAATCAACCTATATCACCATGAATTCTCCAAGCGAGATGAAGCAAATCGAGCAAAAGTATAGGATAATCAACTTATATCACCATGAATTCTCCAAACCTTGGAAATCATCATCTTTTAGAGGGTAAAAAAGTTCATCACATCAGCCTTTCAGTAGAAAAAGAGCGTTCCTTCAAATCTTTTCAACCTTTTTCACTTGCCAAACTATATAAACACGAAGCTCCTCTAAATGAAATCTCTTCTCCTCTCTCCGAATTACTCGTTAACCAAACATAGTGGAATAGTTGCTTGTATTCGTGATAACAGCCCTGAAGTTCCACGTTCAAACTGTGAGGTTTATATGCTTTGTTCTTGCAAGATCTACCAATCAGCTCAATTATCAGAAGCCAAATAGATTGCATCTTGTCATTAACATCGGCTTTTTGATGTAAGATCTATCATCATTGAGTGGATCGGAAATGATTAGCATAGAGATATTGAAAGCGAAAACTACTATTGTGGAGCCTAATCTGTGATTTGGCAATTCAAGAGCACAAGACATTACTTCTTGCAGCAGTTCAACACAACTTATTTATACATACATGAACAGATAGGTCCAAAGTTTTCATAATCCAGGAAAACAAGTTCACAGAAAAAAGGGGACAAAACCACAGGAACATACAAATGAAGGAAAGGATGTAGAGAAAGCTTGTGATGTAGATCACGATGTCTTTTAGTCACTAAAAACAAATCTCGAACTCAAACCTCAAGCATACTTACTATTATAGCGAGAACTTGAAAAGATCCACGTAAATAAAAGCTTTACTACTTTGTTCCAAGATTCGGACCATGATGCTTCGATTCCCAGGTAGAGAGAAGTGAAGATAGGATCAACGTCGACGGATCGAAGTCTCTCGTGAAGAAGGCATAGCCCTAGTTTTCTTCAGAAGTCAACACAGAAGGGTATGAAAAGGCCCGAAGGCTAGGGACAAAAACTAGGGTTTCTCTTCTCCTTCAGCGAAACCATCTTCACTTCCTTTCGATGATCTCTCCGATCTAAGCTTCTTTCTTCCTCTTTCTTCTTCTTCTTCTTCTTCTCGATCTTCTTCTTCCTCTGAGAGCTGCGATGATGGAGAGTTGATCTGGTGTGGTTGGTAATCGGTAAAAGACGGTGTGCTGGGGATAAAAGCGAGGGGTGAATGATGATGAGAGGAGGAGGGTAGAGGACATGATGATTACTTCGGGTTGTTATGTTGCGTCGAATGAAGAGATAAGAATCCCGCAAACACTGCGTGAAATTTCACAATCTTGATGATTGCTGCCTCTATGACCTGGTGATGTTAATCATAAACCTAGCGTACGAAAGAGAAAGAGAGAAAGCGAGAGAGAAAGAGAGAGATAAAGAGAGGACATATGCTGAAGGCTAGGTTTGTATCTTTACCTTCCGAAAGACAAAACCAACTTCAAAAAGTCATCATCATCGAGATTAAAAAGCGAAAAGAAATGACTATCTTCGGTACACACCATCTTTTAGAAATATTATCAATAGGATTTTCTTTTACACAAATACTCCCAATCTCTTCAAATTTTCATAAATTCAGTTAGTACCTATGTTTGGTGTATACATGAGCCTCGAAATTTCATCTAAAGGAACTTCAAGGAGGGTGAAAAGAAGAACATTTTAAAAAGACGATGGCATGCACCAATTTAAAATCAATTTGAAAAATGTAATTGCAACGTGTGAATCCTTTTAGTGCTCTGAGAAAATTCTAGTCTTGTTTGCCAATAATACTCGACTCCTCTTATTTGTTTAACATTTAGAACCCGATTTCATTCCGTATAGGAACTTTAAGACTTCTAGCACACCTAATTTATAATCGTGTCTCGATATCATTGGAAAGAAATGTGGAATAAAGGATCGTGTAATGTTGGTCAAACTAAAATCGGTGCAGGGAAGATACGCGCCTTCAAAGTTATTTCAAGCGGGTCAAAATGACTTTGTGACCACATATTTTCACCCTAAAGTGAAACTTTACTCGATATAAGTGAACTGACTGATAGACATCTATCTACTGATTTAGTCATACCCCTTTAGAAAATTCAAATTTGATGCCGCAGCACTAAACAATAAACATCACTTATCTTACCATCAACAAGGTGCGAATCAATTGTCAATGAGACAATGCTGTTTGTCACACCCTGAGTGGCTCATCCGGCGAGAGGGGATTATTAGTCAGAGCACAAGAATTCCACGGTCAATTCTTTTTACTAGTTATTCTTTGAATTTGAACCTACACGTGGTAATTTATTATAGGGTAGAGGTCACAAGAAAATAACTTTTAGAAATCAGCCCCTTAGCTTCCACGTAAATGCCCTATTCTTTTTTAATCAGATCACAAAAACCAAACTTAGATACATTTATTTCTGTGAGTTTTTATTTTGATAATTTTCTCAAATCCCACAACTCTTATTAATTTGATTTTATTGAAGGCAAAGCATCCGAAACATTTTCGAAAATGTGGTTATATTAATAAAATAGATCCATGCATAATGTAACTTTTGAAATTCTGATGAATACTTAAATTTTTCATGAAAGAAAAGCATATGGGCACAACGACCTAAGATGAAAATGTAAGCACGAAATTAAAGTAAAATGACTCAATGATGACGTAAACCTCACGTCGTTATACAAGTCCGTAACTCTGACTTTCCTTCCATGCTAAAGTTGAGGGGGAAAGATAATCCATGGCCGTGGGGTTGCTCTTCTAGCTTTGGAAGTAACGAAGAAGCTTTTCTCCCGCATCGCAATGATTTAAATTCCGTCTTCCGAGGCAGTGCCTAATTTTCACTCCCTTTTGGACATCCAAAGGATGTGAAAGCTGCCTTTCTGCCAAAAGTTAAATTGTGCAATCGGACGGATCGGATTGAATTTGAATACGTCATAAATTGACGTCCTTCCGTTCTATGGACCCTGCGCCTTCTACTTGATTCATGCAGCTCTTTAATATCACATGTCCTCTAGTTTGTCAACCATTTGCAAGATCGAGCCGAGTTCATTAGCGTTTGTAAGTCCTCCAGTTCATTGACCTTCTATTGGTTCATTGAAATTCTTTTAATGATCTATCGTCTTCTAATTTATCCACCGTCCACAAGATCCTAACATTAATATATTCCCATCAATAATTTATATGTTATTTACATAGTCCATTCAATCATCAATACATCTCGCTTCTAATAGCTTACTTACCTTCGTTTTAGAGCCCTATTATTCCACACTATTAGATATCCTCTTACTTACACTACCTGCTTATAAAAAAGTACATGTAGAGATAGTATCTTCTGCACGCTCAATTGCACAGGCTATTATACTTAGAATGTCTTGTCGTTCTCAAAACACCATTAAGAATTTTCCTAACAAAAAATGTAGGCCTTTCATGCAACTAAGTAGGCCCGCATGATTTGGTTTGGTTTTCTGACCCACTTTCCCCTACTTTATCAACAAGAGAATTATCCACACCGAAGGGGCCGAAGAATGTGAGTTAAAAATGGGTTGTGGACCCACACCCCATTTTTTATCGCCTCCACTATTTATTCATCACAACAAGGATAGAGATTAGAGATCCTCAAATTTAATTTACAGTTTATTTATCCTTTTCCAAGAAGTACACATCAGCATGTTGACAAGTCAATGCTTGAGATCGAGACGTGCTCCTCCCTTCGTTGCCCCTCGTTGTCTTCACTTTTCTCGTTCTTCTTCTTCCTTTTGAAATAGGCCACATGGCAACAGCTTATGATCCTGTGGCCACTGATATTGCCATCAGTCACCTCACCGCCACGCTCCGTCGCTAATGGTCTTTAACACATCGCCACCACTGCTAGCATCCCACAACCTGCGTGTGAGCTAATCGACACAGGTCACGACCAAGGCCAACTACATAGCCGCAGGTCGATGGTCGAGAGAGAGAGAGATAGAGAGAGAGAGAGAGAGAGAGGCACGACAAGGACCAAAGAAGGTGTGGTAAGGCCGTGCGAGCGTACAGTTTCGGTGGGTGGTCCTCACGGTGGCCGATGGCAGCTTCCACCCCGACTTGAGCGTACAGTATTGCGACCTCATTATCATAACAATGCGGATGCACAAAAAACATACTCATGGGAGGAATAAACTGATGGACATGCATGGGAAGTAAAGCCAGCAACATGGGTCATTTTCCACTCAGATTTAATGGGCCCAATTCGATATGGGTAACTTGTTATCGCGAGCCACTTTGCTCGATGCTTGATCAAACCCAACTTCAATCTTTGCTCTCTCTCCCTTCTCTCCAGTGATCTGCATTGTGCTTGCTCGTCTTTGGTGGCTCTCTGAAAAACTAAATGGGTCAACATGAGTTAAATGTGTCAGTTTGGATTAGCACCATTTTTTATTCGATCCGTCCCAAATTCAACTCGACCCATCCATTTGATGGTCCTAATGGAGGGGGTGTATCATGCATGCAACCCCATCCCAAAGAGCGGTGTCGAGAGTTGATCTCTACTCTTCTAGGAGAAGCATTTAGGAGAGCATCTTCTATGGAAAGTCTAGAGCATGCATACCCGAATGCGTCACCAATTGAAAAGCACTGCCTCACCGTTTTTTCTACTAAGGAAAACATCGAACGTACCTAACACAGCCTGTCTCTCTCTCTCTCTCTCTCTCTCTCTCTTCCTTTTGTTAAACTAATCTGCATGGGTTGAATAGACTATGAACCATGCGATTCATATGGAATTGCCCGTTTACTTAAGTCTTGGAGATTAGTTATTAAATATCTTATGCTTGAAGAAAAGTGCCGTGAATATTTAATTTGCACGAGGATGAATTTTTTAGGCCTTAATCATACGTACTCAATTCGACGAACATCGACTAAATTATGAGCCTTGCACGACTCTCTTTGTTTGACTCTGCTCTAGCAACGTTTCAGCAACCATTATGTAATAAAGAAATGTGATCCTGACAAGGCGGATTTACGTGGTTTGGAGGTGTGCCTCCTCCATGGAGAGGGATCGAGGAGATTGTCCCAATATAATAGACAGAAAAAAAAAAAAAAAAAAAAAAAAAAAGATTATAATCGCTCAATAATAAGTCCCACGAGGATCAACCAAGCAAATTTCTAGTAATAAGTTTCTCTTGATGGCTCTCTGAAAGATTTTTCCGAACTAGAGATGTCGAAATAAGCGAAATAGGTCAAATCCGTTGTTTCATTTTCGGTTGAAGCACATTGTCGAGATTTTCCCCTGGACAGAACACGCAAGGAAAGATGTTGGCAATGTTGTTCGTTCAGAACATGCAAAGAAAGATGCTCGTTTTTGGCTTCGTGCTAGAGGGGCCGAAGTAATAAGAATCTTTTATCTTCGATTTGCACTAGTTAGTGATGACCAGCTATGCATAAGAATCTCTAATCGTTTCAAAATATTATTAGTGCAATCAAATATCATTGGTAAAAAAAAAAAATTATATTACTGCCGAACCCTTACATTATACATATAAGAGACCATAGCACTACACATCTTCATACATTGAAAGCTCCAAGCATATAGAGTGAGGTCGACATGGATGTGGATGACTCAAGTGGTGAGCGTGGTGGTTGCAGCATCGGTGAGTGGCCATGGCCTCGAATCTGGGCTTCCGAAGAGGGTGAACGAGTGGGTGTACGTGAGCAGTTTGGTGCGGGAGAGCTTCACTGCAGCTCTCTGCCGCCTCCCGGCGACATGGGGTGGCCCTTGATTGGCCCAATTGTGGACCTTCTCTAAACCTTTTGAGTCCGGCCATCCCGATTCCTGCATGGCTATTGGCTAGCTTCATCTCCAGGACTTTTCTGATGAGCCCTTCATGTTTAACTTCTCTTATCATGGTCTTTCTTCATTTTCTTTTTTTTTTTTTGGCTTTCAGCAACTCAAAAGAAAAGGATATTGCGTGCATAGCTTTGTTATGGGAATGATGCGGTAGAAGAAATCGAAAAACAGGGCACAAACTACATGAGAATTCATATTTTTTTGTGGAATCCAATATGAGAATCACCTATTCATTTTATAGGTGGTTGGCTTCATCTGGTAGGTGTAGGCCAAAAGTCTCTCTCGTCGCAATTCAAATTAGCTCTTGCTAGCCGAAATTTTCCCCGTCAGCCATCGCCAGTCAGCCATCAGGGAATGACGGCCCTAACCCTGTCGAGGACAAGAGGGATGCGGGGAGTTCGCAATGTCTTGCGTAGTCTATCATATAAGAAAAGTACATCACTGAACTCCCGTGTTATAGATGTTGGAGCATCAGGGAATATTCAGTTTAGAAACCGGATGTCACATGTTCAAATCCTGCTTATTACGTGCAAACTAAGGTCATACATTCAAATCCTACCTATTACGTGTAAACTGTTACGGATAAAAGTGACTTGTACCAGCTAAAAGAATTATATATCTATATGTAGGAAGAAAGAGCCAAACATTTTTTTCTTTTGAGCTTCTTTCCTTTGACTCTTAAGTTAAAGGGTTATCGGTCGGTAAGTTAAAAGAGTTTTTCAGTTTAATGAACTTCGTAGTAGTTGAATGACTGATATAAACCTGTATTTTGTTGTACAGATATGGTTGGATGGGGACGTACGGGACCCTAATGTTCTGGAAAGCCAAGTATTATCGTTCCTACGCCTGAGACTAGCAGCCAAGTAGTGACAGATGAAGTGAATTTCATACAGAGTTACCCCAGAACCACCTAAGAACTAACAGGGAAGAGATCATTCCAGAGCACGCCGGGCGCTGCACATAAAGGAAAGACTTGATCTTTGACATTCTACATACGTACCTTGTAGCTGGTTTCAATAGATCCACCGTGGCTACAATGTGGATACTCCTACACTTTTATGAGAATCCAGATATCTTGCAGAAAGCGAATGTTCCGTCTGCATTATAAAAATCAAATTTCCTAAGTTTTCTCATGGTAAAGCAGGAAGATAAAACCTTTTAGTTGACTTCTCCTTGCTAATTGATTGTACAAGTAAAAGAGAATGTAAGTTTGGCCTCAAATATTTGATGATCACTTTCTTGTCGTCGCTATGCATATAACACGATATAAATCCAGATCTTCTTATTCTCGCATAACAGCTACAGCCCTCGATGAGAAGAACTTGTGCTATTCTTCACCGGCTGTGCAGAAATATTGCTAAATCCAGGCGGAGCAAATTCAAATCCTCCAAAGTAGAGGACCGACGCAGAAAGGATTAACTTACCAGGAGACTAAACAGACAGAGCATCTGCCTAAGGCATGTCTCCAATTTTTTTCCTTCGACCTATGGTACAAAATTTAACGAAGAAAAGAAATATTCAGACCAGATAGAGCATTAAAAGGTTGTTTCTGTATTCAGTGAAATGATCAATTTATATGCAAGTGGGTATCTGCAATTTATCAATGCACTTTGGGGTTGTCCGCAGTGTTAGTTTTGGTTTTTCATTGTTTTGAGAGGTGAAAGAAGACGTTGAGAGTGCATAGCAGAAGCCCGATATCTTCACCACTAGAGAAGATCGTTAGAGAAAGCCCAAGTCCAAGCCCATTAATATGTCCAGTTGATCCCATCTTCACTCAAAAGCTTAAATCAATATATTATTGGCCAACTAAGATATATTAACTGCTTCAACCAAATTAATTCTCCAATGTGAGACTTTTTAACATAAGTCACACGTCTATTTCAACACATGTCAAAGGGGTGAAAAGTCCTAATTTGCTTTAGAGCTCTTCATATGGATCCGGCAAATTACAACTAATGAGAAGAGTTCGATCCTTCAAATAGAATGTAAGAGAATCATCTTGCATTGTGTTTGCTATATCTGTGCTTAGAAATCTTTTCACTCTCATTCAAAATGATTTAGACTCTGCATTGTCAAAAACGTACGAGCATTCGATATTTCACAGCTCACTTTTTGCAAGCAGAACTATAGAAAGAAGGGAGGTGCGTTCATTCCATTTGGAGAAGAAAGCAGGTTTTGCCCAGGAAGGGGCTGGGCTAAGCTTCAGATGTCCATCTTTCTACACTATTTTCTCCTTAACTATGAGTAAGTACTTTCACTCTCTTCCTTTTCTTTTTAACCGAAGTGCTTTCTTGCTAAGTTTTCGAATATCAGGTCATGAGAAATAATTTCATTTTTCAATAAATGAATACCATATGATAACTAAAAAAAAAAAGCTTAGACAGATTAGTAGATACTAATGCAATTACTCATTCGATTGTCAGATAAATGCTTTGATTGTACAGTAGCGAACTAATCCTAAGTGCCCTATCAACTACTTCCCTTCACCAAAACCTTCAGATAATTTCACGGTGAAGCTCAAAAGACCCGGTTCAGGTTCTATTGATGTATAAAACCATGGCTTTCGGATTATCCCATGAACATGGTTTTACCAGCAGCGAATCATCATCTTATGATTCATATGGACTGTGAATATGCTGCGTCATCGCAGGTGCGCCTAATGTTGGTAGGGATGTGAATTGCTTCAGTTGCATCTGGTTGTATCACGCAATGATTAAGATAATCCAGAACTGCTAAAGCATGTTTTCTCTTTTAGACGTTCAGTGTCAACGTTGCAAGTTTACGCGATCAGCTGTACTTTGGAGTCCTTCGGCCTTTTCTTTCGGTGTGTCTTCTCAATCCTTTAATTTAAATCAATGCAGCACTTGTTGCACTGATACTTCGCATATGCCCATTGGTATAAATGTGACTCTTTACTGTAACCTAAGTATAGCTGAATCTACCGACATCGTCTTAGTCGAGCTAAGTCGAGATTCCATGAGCAAACACAGATGTACAAGAGGGACAATTAAGGAGAGATGGAAGTGAAAAGGCAATGTCTCGCCAAGCTAAAGTTGGAGGGAAAAATAATGCATAGCCTTGACGGTGCTCTTCAGCTTTAGGAGTCACGAAGAAAGATTATCGTGTCAAATGATAGTGCATCATCTCACATGTCAGTAAGTAAAATCCCGTCTTCCCAGCCAATACGAATTTCACTTAACTTTGGGACATTGAAAGGATGAATAAGTTGTCTTTTTTGCCAAAAGTAAAATTGTGCAGATGAATGGATTGAATTGGATTTTGAATGGGTCTTTAAAACATATGATCTAAATCGATTCATTTAATTCGTGTTACCCTATCTTTTATAAATATAATTTGGGTGATCTATGGACATACAAATTCTCTTTCGGCCCAAACCCATTTACATAACTCACATCTTTAGCGTACTTCATAAACTTAACAAGTCGGAAAAAAATAGAATATTGAAGAAACACTTTTCAGAAAACTTATCAAACTAAAAGAATAGACCAACAAAAAATTGCAAAATTAAGTTAATAGAGAACTAACAAATTGATAAAAATAAACTTATACAACTTCAAAAAAGAACCTATCAATAATTGTAGATACAAATACACAACGATGTAGATCTCCGGTTGACAAGGCACTGGCGATGTCTACCCCTCCTGGCGAGGTGGACGGCCGCGAGTGGTGCCGGTGGACCACCAGCTTCGTCGACGGTGGTGAACAAGCAGCATCTCTCTTTCTCTCTCTCTCTCAATAAGATTTTGGCTGGTGCGCTGTCGTTAAAGTAACCACATATATCCTTTGCTGACTACCACCTTGCGGCCATTGTCATCCTCAGAGGACCACCACAAAATAGCCGCAGTCCCCAACCGGCGGTGACCGTTGATTCGATGGTGGTCTCTCTCACCGCCACTATCCTATTCTTTATGTAGGGAGGTGGCTTAGGATTTCCTTCCTTTTAAGTTCAAACCAAGTTCTCATTACTCTTTTGGTAATAATTTTCGGTTTTTGCAAGACTCGTTTTCACTTTCATCGGCTAAAACGACTTTAAATACAGGTATTTTGCATGGTGGGCCTATGTTGCTCTTTAATATGTCTCGATCCATTTTACATGTGTATGCATACATACTCATGATTTTTGTTTTTAGTTTTTGGGTCACATTCATACTTGCATGCGTCAGAAATCGAAAAAGCACCACCATTTTTTTTGCTTACAATTATGGTAGCTGGAAAGAAGTTGACCAGATACGTTGTATATTAAGGAAAACCTCGTTGTATCTACATGGCCTTTTCTTTTCTTCTCTGGTAAACCTATCTGCATGACTTTAATAAACTATAAACCATGCGATTAATATGGAATTGTCTATCTGCATGTGTCCTGGAGATTAATTATTGAATATCTTATTGCGCACCAGTAAGGTGATACTTGATATCATGTGCTTCATCCAGTCGTGGTGCATCTGATTTCATGTCGAATGTGTTGTCCTTTGCTCGTCACAATAAGTAACAATCTTCTCCTGTTACTCTCCAATATCGCTAAGCAAACATACGAGCCAAATAGCTTCCTTACTTGCCTCAGTTGACACTAAATACATTCTTATAGTTGCCGATAAAGCGACCATCAACTGTAATTGCACTTTGCAACCGATGACAACTCACAGCACCCAACACATGCTTGCAAAATCAGAATCAACATAACTTGTTATTCATCTAGAAGCACGTATCTGTCAGAAAGTCAAACCGATCCTAACATATGGTATGGACTAATGCAAACAAGGCTTAGAGTAGCACATAAAATGACAGAGCAATGATGACTCGGCTGCTAATCATGATTAATTTATATAACACTACGTCAGATCAGCTTGGCCCCGCGACCTAAAAGTAAAAGATGATCAATCAAATCAAAACTTGGCCAAATAGACTCTCGCCACGAGGCCACCCACAAGTTTAATATTAAGGAAGCTTTATCTCGAAGCGATAATGGGGGGTAAATCAACCTCTATCTTAGCTCCTGCCTGCTAATTACCTCTCAGTTACGTGGCTGCGATGTAATCTCCCACGTAGTCGGTGTCCTGGGAGAAAGTAGGTATCTCTAGAAAAGGACAAGGTGAGAACGAGAATGTTTGTTCATCTTAGTCTTGCAATGACATTTTAAATGACTGCTTTTTGTGCTTGGGATGTCGTACAGCCAGGGACCCTTCAAGAATTCACCAAATAAAAAACCTTAAAGTCGGTAAAGTTAGCTAGATTATTGTTGATTAGGCGGGACGTGAGCCATCTATATCTCAGAAAATCAAGTGGAGAATTAATAAGAGAGACCCTTCTTGTTTTGCTTTACATCAGCATAATCAATCGCCTTTATATAATAAATATTAAACTTCCTTTGAACTAGGGTCGAGGATGTGGGGTATTGTTCATGTTTCGGTGTGATTTGACTCCTAGTACTATCATTCACTTCTGCACAAGTTTTCAGTTCAGAAGGCTTTGGAGCTAAATACAAATCAAATATCAAACAAGTAACAAGCTCTTCGCATCAGCAAGCACTAAACGATGCTTGTAAGTGTTATTATAGGACTAGACTTGATCGAATGGGTGGGTATCGGTCGATCTCGTCCGGGTTGGATCAATGCGAAGAGCGAAAATGGGTTCACTTGTGTAAGTCTGGGCAAAGATATGAGAAGTTAGATTTTCAGTCGAAACAAACATCCAACATGACAAATGTCGTCAACCACCAAAGTCCATTTCTCTTTGGTATATATAAGTTCTTGCAACCGCGAATAGATCGTAACCCGTATATAGCTTTATACATGATCGAAACAGAGAAGGATTATGTTACAAAATCGAGTCGAGTGTTCATCTTCAAGGACATTCACACACTTCGTGTGATTAGGGTTTTCCTCTACGGTGGGGATCCTTGTCCTTGTGTTCTCTATAAGCGGTTGTCAACCAAGAAAACACTTTTGGCCAATTGTTCATATCAAATGAGCTTAGAACATAGACTCTGTTTCACAAATACAAATGATCTGGAAATATGTCGCTAGGTCGGCCATTGCGCCCAGACCCAATTTGTGACCCTATTTGCAGAGAGAGCAATAGAGAGGGATAGACATGGCAGCTTTGGGCGCTTGGGGACGGGGCCCAATTCAATTTGATCGTCATCGATACATTGAAATCTTAAAAGGTAACTTAGGGTGCACATAACATTATTTCTATTTCTCTATTTCTATTTTCCCGTTTAGAACGAGTTTCGAATGTAAATCTGTTTAGTAAAATAATTTCATTTTTCTATTTCGAAACATATTTTTATTTCAAAAATAAATTTGAAGTAGAAATAAGTTAAAATTTTTAGTTTTTCTATTTCTGGAACAGAAATGAAAAATCAAATTTTTTCTCATCGTGCACTTTCGTCACTGCTCGTCGCCCACTTGCCACCCATGAGATGCTGGACACCTACCGCCCACCGTCGATTGCCGACCGCCCGCCACCGGCCCCGACCACCAACCGCCGGCCGCCGAACGTTAGTCACTAGCCACCGAACTCCAACCGCCCTTCACCAATCGTTGGTCACTGGATGTCGACGCCCACGAGTTGTCGGCCGCTCATCGCCAATCGTTGGATGCTGGAGATTCACCACCAACCACCGAATGTCTACCGCCCACCGTTGGACTCCGGCCACTAGCCACTCGCCGCCGGCCTCCGGTCACTGGCCTCCTGATGTCGAATGTTGGACGTCGAACTCTAGATGTTGGACGCCAATTATCGGTCGCCGAACTCCAAACTTCGGCCACCTATTGCCGATCACCAGACTTCGGCGCCAGACACCGAACTTCGGCCACTCGCCGCCAGTCACCGGACACCGAACGCCGGTCGCCGGACATCGAACTCCGGCCATCGGACGCCAGTCATTGCCACTTCTAGAAATAAAAATTTTATTTTTTTATCAAACAAATTTTTATTTCGAAATATAAATTTTGAATTGTTATCAAATGCGTTTTTTTTTTCTTAAAAACTCATCCATGGAATAGAAATTGATTTTTGTTTCAGAAATTTTATTATGCGTACCCTTAGTAGCTAAATGCGGAGAAAACTAAACTTGGAGGCTCCCAATCCACATAAGAAGAAAAAAATCAACTTGACTTTACTTGCATACCCTTACCCTTGTATCTACAAATCATTACTCGGCACCTGACGGCACAAGCTAATTATAGCCACGCACCACCTGTCTCCGCGGATCCTTACTTGCATATCCTTTGCATCTTCACCTAATTTTTGCATGTATTTTCAAAGCGAATTAGGTGAAGGGTCATGCTCTTTCAAGGAGCATCCCTCTGTGCTGCCACCTTAACCAGAAATTGGTGGAACCGGAGATAATTCGTGAATTGTCCTACGGCGGTAGATTTTGGAAAAAATTGACAGCCCTTGCCTTGACTTTCTAGAATCTACTCCTCAGTCTTCTTCCGCGGTCAAATTGGAACAATGACCGCGCTGGTTGCATTAGCTGTCGGGCTTTTCTTCGAATGAAATGATGGGTTTGCAACAACAAAATCGTGCGAACCCGGGACCGTCGGATCAAAAACTTTTAATGTCGACCGTTGGATCTCGCACGGAATCGTGAGAATAAAAGGAACGAAAAACAAGGGGAGGACGAGGAACTGATTCTGGAAAAGAAACACTCATTTTGCTTATGTACAAATCGCCAAAACAAACAAACATGTCAACAAAAAAAAAAAAAAAATACGATGAGCGGGTGGAAATGTCCAACTTGACCCTCCCCCCACCTACTCTTTACCAAAGCAAATTCTCCATACTTTGATCTTACAATCCAGTCCGCCGCTGTAGACCAGATATCTGGTCCCGCTCCCACTGCCCTCGCCGCCGTCCGCGTCGGCGGCCGCGGCCAAACACTTCACCGGCTTCGCGTGTCCCTCGCACACCGCCAAGCAGGAGTAGCTCCGATCTTCTCCCATCCTCCGCCACACCCTCACCGTGTGGTCCGCCGACCCGCTGCACACCACGTCCCCCACCACCGCGACGCACAGAATGGCCTTGGTGTGCCCTCGCAGCGCCCCCACCACCACCATGTAGTGCTCGCCCTCCCCGCCGCTGCCACCCTCTGATCCTCTGTTCCGCCCCCTCCGTCTTGGACCTTCTCCCAAACGAGGATCGACCTATGAATTTTGAATTTTACTGTGAATTTACTTGTTTTGTGCACGCGTGATTGAATATAGCTCTGGGAGAATAAATAGTGGACTGAAGTGCTCACCTGTCGCAGGCGCCCGAGTAGAGGATGCATCCGTCCTCGCTCAACGCCAGAGCGTTGACCGCGGACCTGTGCCGTTCTAGAGTCGCGACCAACGCGTGCTTTCTCTGGTGACCCTCCTTCTTCCACACCTTGATCTTCCTGTCGGCGGAGCACGTGTAGACATGGCCGTCGCGGGACACGACGACGGCGTTGATGGCGTCATCGTGCGCCCTCTCCACCGACTCCATGCACCGGAAGTCGGACACCCGCCAGACCTTGAACGACCGGTCCCACGAGGCCGAGTACAGCACCGAGCCATCATGGGCTAGCGCGAGCGACGACACGGCGTCGACGTGGTGGACCCACGTGCGCTTCTTGTGCCGCCGCACTTCCACGTAGTTCTTCGCCGAGAAGAGCCTCGCGAAGCGATCGGCCAACGTGGGCAGCGAGGTCACGAACCTGTACCTCCCGTCGGCCTCGATCTTCCACACCCGTATCTTCTGGTCCTGGTGGGCGGTGAAGAGCCTGTCCCCGCTCGCAACCACGCTCTTTACAGCGCTGGTGCTGACGGCGGCCAGCGCCGCGAGCCCTGCATCGGATCCGGGCAGGCTTCGGTCCCACGCCCTCACCTCGCCGTCAGAGGAGCCGCTGTAGAGGAACTTGCCGGCGAGGGCGAGGGAGGAGACGTAGGAGGAGGGGGCGGAGAGAGTGGCGACGCAACAGTGGTGGACGGGAGTCGGAGATACGTCGAAGGGCTGGGATTGTTGAGGGGTCAGGGAAGGGACGGAGGGAAGGCTGGATTGGGAGGAGAGGGAACTTGAGGATTCGGATTGAAGGTGACGGTAGTGGGAAGACTGATGCTCGGAGGAGATGGTGGCGTCGGAGCTGCAGGGCAAGGGACATGGAAGAATTCCCATGTTTTTCTTTCTCACCGTAGAGAGAGAGAGAGAGAGAGAGAGGGAGGGAGGGGTTAAATTACAAGATCAAATAATGATGGGGTGGTTGGCTTTATATAATGTTACTATATCACCAACACGAATAATTTTACTTAGAATTAAAAAAATGATAATCAGAAAGACTCTACAGGTTAGAGCATCATAAGCATGCATAGCACACCTAAGTATTTTATATGATTTTGTAGAAATTCAAGCAATTATACATGGATAAATGATTTCGTGAATCGTCCAATACAACTAAAAGTAGCATCAAAAAAGGGAAAAAGCATATAGTTCCAAACACATTTTTAGTAAGAATGTCAATTGAGCCCACCGATATCAACACATCACCAAACAAAGCAGACTACCGATTTAGGCAAAATACATTACTTTTCAGAAAATATCCTCACTCTTTGAAAAAGACAACTATGATCCAACAAAAACTTAATCCTGATCTTTTCCATTAATTAGGATTTTTATTCAGGATGAAACATTGACATTGATCTACCTTACCAAAAAAAAAAAAAAAAACATTGACATTGATCTAAGACTTTTCTAAGAGAGCCCGCAAAAGTTATAAATACTTTTATAAGCACCGAAGGTCAATTCGAGCGTATTAAAAATCGACGCATGTTCTCCGTTTGTCCGAACAAGCATTTCAACATCCAGCTGGCATTCACTATAATTACTTGAGGAAAGGGTTAACGATGAACCCTTTTGGAAGTATTTGCTAAAAAAAAAAAAAAAAAAAAAAAACTCTTTTGGAAGTAGATGAATTGTTTTATATCAAATCAAGATCGATGTTTGATATTCAAATTTTGAGTAAAAATAGAGGACCACCTATGTGATTATTAAAAAACAAAAAGAAATATGTCCATAATGTCGATTGATAATTTAAAAATACAGAATAAAATGATCTCCATATGTCAATAGGGGAAAAGTGCAACCAATGTCTTAAGTCTATGGAATGCAATTAAGTCGTAAGCCTTTCACATCATTTAATTTAAATTTTCTCTTTTTTCTTCAAAAAGTGCAATAAAATTCTCTTGACAATGGATATCTAAAATTGTTTATATGTTACTTAAAAATTTCACTTCTCTATTTAAGTTTTTTAACACAATTACACCTTTCAATGAAAGTTAAAAACTTGATTAAACCAAGTAAAATGTTTAGAATTCAATTGTATTATTTTTTATTTATTTATAAAGGTATAGGATTGGATTGAATTGATTGAAAACTTACAACCTAATATTCTGAACTTAAAATTCAGAAGTCGTGGTACAATTTTCGAGCAAAACAGACCTCCCCTTTGACTATTAATGAATAAGTCCTTGGATATGGCTTGAAGCAGTATCACTCGGGTTCTCACCAACGCAAAGGGCAAATCTCACCCCGGTCACCCGACCCGGGCGAGGCGTTAACCTTAGGTTTGTCGCCACCGCGGCAGATCAGGCACGCCTTAGCATGCGCGCTTGCACAAGATAGGCAGAGAGATGATTGCAGAATCATGGTGGTAATGGCCATGTCGTGGAAAGATGAGCGCAGTGGGGCTTTCGTAAGTTTCTGGGGTATCAAACGGGACTTCACACATATTACCTGCCTTTCATCCATCTGAATGGTATGCAAAACACACGTAGCATAGACTAAAGTTGGCAAGGCCTACTTGTCCATACTAAGATAAGCTCGGTTCGCACATGACGCCAGCTGCCACTTGGACAAGCATCCGAAATTGAGGAGGTCGATATGGACAAAAGCTGTCCTGCCGCAGCTCTTGAGCACATTCAACGGAGGGAGTGCGGACACCTTTTACGCGGCCAGCCACGCCTGTTGTGGAGATAAAACCAGACGCTTCTCTAAAAAGGGCGAGCGCGTTGACGCAAGTTGTGGGGGATGGGACTTTTAACTTTTTGTACGCAATTGTACTCTTGATTTTGGTAGAGCCGTTGAATCCGGGGTCGAGCTGGAGAAGATTTTATTCGTGTGGCTCACGTATGGCTATCGGATCTTCCTCCTTTTTCTTCAGAGCACATCGGCAAGGACCAGACCGATGATATAAAGGGCACGCTAAGCACTCAATCTGCACTCCCTGAAAGTGTCTTCTTAGTTGAAACATAGGGTCTTATAAAGGGTAAGCTTAGTTCGCATGGATTCGGATAGACATATGATGGATCGAGTGCTTGGTCCTGATGAGGCACATTCAATGTCGGAACTGCCATATCTCCCGCTTAGAATAGTCTTGAAGGGCATGTCCGCCACCTTATAGTTTTGCGATGCATTTGAGGGGGGCGGTTCTCTTGTTTCTTTGAAGATTACATGACTCAAAAGATACTTGAAGTATGGTATTATCCCATCTCATTAAAAATGACAACAACTAGCGACAAAAGAGAAGGTACCAGAAGGGGGAAGGCAGCTTCGTATGGTTTTTAAACTCTATGGCCATCTCGAGCTCAAGCTAGAAGCATCGGCAGTGAAGCACGAGAAAAAGGCAAATCCCAATGAGTTATGAGTGTGGGGTCATCATGCATGGCCAATTTCGCGCAGTTTTGTCTTGAAGACAGCCCCCTCCCCATCCCCGTCATCATGATCTTTGGCGACCGCACGCAAGTGGGCCTCATCACGTCATTGACATCTTGCGAGGAAGCAAGTTGGAGGCTCTGAAAAGAGGAGCGGGGGCCATGAGTCAAAAAGACGCAATGCTAAAGCAGAGCAGCATGGGAAACGAATGTAAAAGATGGGTAGGTGCTGGATCATTTTCTCGAGTGGTGATGGACGGAGGAGGCCCGACACGGGAAGCCTCGTTAGTCGACGAGTCTACAGCACCAAAGCTCCCTCAATTTTCGACCCGTGACAACGACCTGGCGCGTCTGCAATGACGACATTCCTCGTTCAGTCTTTTCTTGTTCCTTGTAAGTTTGTCCATCTTTAGATATTATTAGGTTTTTCTGCTTTGTTTACTGACATTTTTTTTTTCAATCCAATGTACAAAATTTTATCCGAGGAACATATTCACCTTAAGAGTTTATATTGATTGTATGCGTGGTTGTGAGTTCTCATAATTGGGTTATTTATTAATTGAGAAAAGGGCCAAAAAAGTCATAAACCTTTTTTTGGTGCCGATTTAGTCCTAAACCTTTTTACGTTGTGCTAATTCAGTCCTTTCTGGCTAATTTTGGCCGGATTTTGCTGATTGGACGTCAGCCAGCAGACGTGACTTAATCGGCGCTGACGTTGACAACTTTTAATAATATTTTAATATTTTAATATTTTTTTTTCTTTTTTTTTTATTTTTCTTTTTTTTTCTCCTCTTCTTCCTCTAGCCGATCACCGAACCTCGGCGATTGGCCAGAGGCGACAGCCGGCGAGGTCGACCTCGACCTTGCCAGCCACCGCGTCAGATCTGGCGAGGGTCGAGCCTCGCCCATGGCCGGCGAGGCTTAACCTCTCTAAATCCAGCGAGGGCAAGCCTTGCCCGCCCAATGTGAGGCCGACCTCGAGGCCCGGGGCAGTGAGGCTCGCCCTCGCCGCATTTGGTGATGAGTTGGGGTTCGAGTCGAACTCCGTCAACGGCTCGCTCTTCACCTTCTGCGAGCTCGTCTCCAGGGAGTCCTTCTTCTCTCCGAAGAAAGCGGGGTACCTCGCCGCGAGGTCGGAATCCGTGGCGAAAGTGAAGCTACCCCTGCCACTGCCAAGGCAAGTGGAGGAGCTCGATGGCTCAGGTTGAGGCGAGCTTGAGGAGCGCAGTGAAGGAACTGGCGCTCTTTGGGGGCGAAGCCATTAGGTGCTGAAGATCCTTAGGGAGCACCGACTCCAGCGTGGCGTCGGTGGATCCAGCTAGGGTTAGAGCTATTGGCTCCATCGGAAATCAGCTTTGAGAGCTAATCGAATCAAGCTGGCCTCCTCGCGCCGAGTTGGCGGGGCTCACCCTCCCCGGCCATGGGCGAGGCTCGACCCTCGCCGAGATCCGGCGAGGGCGAGCCTCGCCGCCCAGCCTCAAGGGCGGCCTCACGCCGGGCGGGCGAGGCTCGCCCTTGTCGAACCCGGCGAGGGCGAGCCTCGCCGCCCGCATGAGGCTGCCCTCGCAGCCACTGGCAAGATGACCGATGAGGTTGACCTCGACCTCACCGGCCGTCACCTCGGCCACCGACCATTGGAGGAAGAAGAGGAGAAGAAAAAAAAAGAAAAAGAATAAAAGAATAAAAGAATAAAGAATAAATAAAATTAAAAGTTGTCCACATTAGTGCCGATCAGCACGTCACTGCCGGCGTCTACTCAACAAAATTTGGGCAAAATTGGCCGGAAATGACTGAATTGGCACAACGTAAAAATATTTAGGACTAAATCGACACCAAAAAAAGGTTTATGACTAAATTGACACAAAAACAAAAGGTTTATGACTTTGTTGGCACTTTCCCTTTATTAGTTAGTGCGCAACAAAATGATTCTAAATGAGAAGAGGGTTATAAATGGACTGATCCATGTTTTATTTATTTAATCCGAATCCATTCAATTGCTTAACACCTCTAAGTGGTGAGTAGTTGCAACTAAAGACGTCAAATGGATGGGTCGGTAAAAAAAGATCATGCCCAAAATGATCAATTTAACCCGTTTTTACCCAATTCTATTCAATACAAATATAATGGCTCATATCTGACCCAACATATGCTCGACTAGACCTATATCACTAAAGTACTTCTATATTTAACTTAATCTAGAAAAACTTATATCTAAACTAAGGTAAGAGCATGGAGTAAGCGAGTACGAGATTGAGTAAAGGTGAGAGAGAGATTGAAGAAAGAGTCTTAAAAGTACATTGGGTCTAAGTAAGTTTTAAACCATTTAACACCCCAATTATTTAGAGCTTTACCATTTTAAATCTATCTATGACTCATTTGCTGAATATAACTAATTCATCTAAGTTCTAACAAACTTAGCCTATCAAGTATGGGTTAAGAAATGGAGGAAAAATACCAGAAAAATCATAAACCTATCGCATTTGTACAAATTTAGTCCTTAAGCATTTTAATTGGACTAGTTTAATCCTAAAGTTTTTTCATATTGATACAAATTAAATCCATCCGGCCAATTTAGATAGCAAATTGTTGATGTAAACATTTTTACATTTTTTCTTTTCTTTTTTCTCTTTTTTTTTTCATTTCTCTTTTTTCTTTTTTCCTTATTTTCCCTTCGCAGGTGCCAACCTCTGTGAGACCATCGGTGAGGCCCCTCACTAATTCTAGCAAACCTAGCCGGCACCTCGCCCTTGCAGCCTGTCGATGACCTCTGTCAACCATCACGGAGGCTAGCGACTAGAGAAGGGAATAAGGAAAAAAAGAAAAAGAATAGAAAGGAAAGAAAAAAAATTAATAATTAAAAAAAGTCTACGTTAACATTAGTCGTACCACATGAGGCGATCGCCATCTATCTCAGCCATTTTCTACCTAAATTAGTTGAGTATCGATGTGAAATATTTAGAATTGAACTAGTACCAATGTAATAGGTTAAAGACATTTTTTTATACTTTTCCCAGAAATGAATCTAACCCATTTCAATAGGCCTAGTTACAACCAACGCATCAATGGTAACGAAAGCCGCGTGTAGAGAAATTTTCTTTCCTTGGCGGTGTTTCTGAGAACAATCCGTATTATATAATTGCAATACTATTTCGTAAACGAGTTGGAATCGATGCGAGTACTACTTCTCGGACATTTCATAGGAGTGGAACAGAAGATTCAACGGGAAGAATATTCCAATTAACAAAGCCTGAGCGCGTATTGTACCAACTAGGCTAATTATAAATCCGCTGATCCGGTCACGATGTGGACGCTAAAGCGTTGAAAACGGTTCGACTCTGTGCATGGACTTCGACGTACATCGAATCTGATCGTGAACGCGGGTTGTTCTGGTCAGAGCTTACGCTTTGAAGCCTTCGTGACGTTATAATGGCGACAGATCATCGGCTCATCACCATCTTTGATCCGTGTGGCTATATGAGTCCAAGGAATAACCAGACATACTGATAAATTTTTCCATCGCATTGCGAAAAAGGCAGGAATCGTTCCAGTGCAAATGGATCCGACGAGCGAGAGCAAGACTCCAAGTTGCGATGCGAAATGGCTCACGGAAGGTACATCCTTTTCTAGTCAGGAGCCTGATGACGTCCCCAATAGCCGGAGGGCTCAGATCAAGGAGAAGCTCAAAGACGGCGCCGGGAAGGCCAAAGAAAGGCTCAGGGTACATCTCCAGCGGGTCAAGAACAAGCTCCCGTTCCACAACCCCGGACAGAATCGTTGACCCCGTTTTTGCTTTCTTCTTCTTCTTCTTCTTCTTCTTCTTCATAATAATAATTGTATGTAATCCTTTTAGCTTCGGAGAAAGACGAGGATCTTAACGGATTCTGTCGATTCTTCGTTGTTCTCTTCCTAACTCCCCTTGAATCTGTACTTAGATATTAGAGATGGGGACTCAATTCTGTGTAAACTCGATGTCATTTTGGGTTGACTTAGAACGACTTTCGAAGTTATTGGTTATCTTGCGCTTTAAGTTGGTGATTACTCGTTCATCTTCTTGATGAGTTTTTGCATGCATGAATCCAATGCTTTTCCTATGCTAAGAGAACATCATGCTGCCGGCATAGCCGACCCAGTTAGCTTTAAAAGGGAACTAGGTCAATTTCGGATCTGGGTTCCGACGATTGTTGTGGACAAAGTGGGGGTTAGAGAAGTTTCACGGCTTGGCGCCATGGAATCCGAACGAGTAATCTCAACAAGAGGATAAAAATCATCAAGGTTGAGACTGGGATGGATCAAGAACCCGATTACATGTGGCTTGATCCTGCTCCTATCTAGGAGATGCTGTTGTTAAAGAATTCTTTTACGACATGCAAACTCCCTCATGTTACTCTTAGCAAATACCCTCTGAGACTGTCGGTAGCAAAATTCGTTGTAGCGTAGTGGGTACAAACTGATAATTTATTTTTCTTTGGATGCTCTGCGCTAAGTGCATGGCACTTTCTCTTTTTTCAATTTGGGTAGTGCGAGTGTGAAAACCAAAGTAGATGCGATCATAAACCAAAGTACATCTTCTTTCTTGAGCGTGAGCTTCCCCGAACCTAACAAAAAAGTGTACCATTTTCAAAATACAATTAAATCCGAGTAAGAATTCTTAGACCTAATATACATCGGCCCACCCCACTAATTTTACGGGATAAGTGCATTGAAAATTTTAAATCTTGTTGCGAAAGTACAATTAAACTTTAAAACTTATAAAAAGTGCAATCAAGCTAAACAATTTGTTAAATTTATGCAATAGAGTCTTTTCGTTATCTTACGCAAAATTTTGATATAACTTTTCTTTAATATTTCTCTTTCTCACTCAATTAAAACAACATGTAAAAGAGAGAAAAAAGCTCACTTAGCATATTCAACCTACCAAATTTGACAAGTACCATGATCTAATTGTTTGATTAGATTCAATCATTATTTCATCACGAATTTTAGTACTTTCAGTGAACTTTTTCTATTTTTTTTTAACCTTTGGGAAATCTAAAATCCACTAGGCATCTTGAACTTTGAGCTTGACCAAGTCAATCAAAGTTACCGATACCCTCTCCAATTCCCTTATCGTCGCGACGCGCCTAACCATCCAACGAAACGAGCCGTATATTCTCCCTGTCATTATCATCGTCTTGTAAACAGAGTCTACATTCAAGCTGCACTCCGATCTTCAATGGACGCCCGCTGCGGCCGCGCCCCGTCCAAGATCCCCGAAGCGGCGTTGAGCTCCGGCGGCCGGAAGATGCCGCTCCTCGGCCTGGGCACTGCCGCGTCCCCGCCGGTGCCGCCGGAGGCGACGAAGCTGGCCGTCCTGGAGGCCATCGAGCTGGGCTACAGGAATTTCGACACCGCGGCGCTGTACGGCACGGAGGAGCCGCTCGGCGACGCCGTGAGGGAAGCCCTCTCGAGGGGGCTGATCAGATCTAGAGAGGAGCTCTTCGTCACCTCCAAGCTCTGGTGCAGCGATGCTCACCCGGGGCTCGTCCTCCCTGCTCTCCAGAAGAGCCTCAAGTAATCACTCAACAGAAGTCTCCAAACTGTCCCGTATTAGTTTTCCGTTCGATTCAAGGCCTACAACGTTTTTGTGTGTAAAGATCCTGTGCATTATAAGCAATGTCAACATGGGTTAGTTTAGATATGCCTAAAGATCTCCTATTTAACTTGTTACCCTTTTGGGAAGCATCCTCTGAGATTTGAACTTTACAGAGAATAGTTGGTGTCTAAAACTGGAGGCACTGATTGTCTCGCAGCGTTGACCGGTAAATGCATTGTAGATTATATACAGTGACGTAAAGCTAAGGCTGCGGAAGTCACTTGCTTTGCACATTTCCTGATGATCTCTGCTTGTGCACATTCTGATCAGAAATCTCAAGTTGGACTACATAGATCTTTACCTCATTCACTGGCCCGTTAGCTCGAAACCTGGAATTTATGAGTTCCCGATCAAGAAGGAAGAATTTCTACCCATGGACTTCAAGGCCGTTTGGGCTGAAATGGAGGAGTGCCAAAAGAAAGGGCTAACTAAAAGCATCGGAGCCAGCAATTTCTCTTGTAAAAAGATCTCTGAAATTCTGGCGACTGCGAAAGTGCCTCCAGTTGTTAATCAGGTGAGCTTCTTTGATTCTTCTAATGTACGTCCTAGCTGTTGCTATGACGTCGTTTTGATGGCGATGCATTGTCTCTGGCAAGGTGGAATTCAATCCGCTGTGGCAGCAAAAGAAACTAAAAGAGTTCTGCGGAGACCACAAGATCCTATTGACTGCTTATGCCACATTAGGCGCTAAAGGGACCATCTGGGGAAGCAATAGGGTCTTAGAATGCGAGCAGCTCAAGGAGATCGCTGAGGCCAAGGGAAAAACTGTTGCGCAGGTGAGGCGCTTCTGTTCTCGAGCCTTAACCCTTGTTAAGTGATTTAATTTCCAATTTTAGACGGATGAAGATGTTGAGTGATGCTGATATTTTGGGCGGTGGTAAACAGATTTGCCTGAGATGGGCATTTGAGCAAGGAGTGTCTGTACTGGCCAAAAGCTTCAACAAGGAGAGAATGAAGGAGAACCTCGAGATTTTCAAGTGGGAGTTGACAGAGGAAGAGAACAAGAAGATAAGCGAGATCCCCCAAAGCAGAGGATGTCTTGGAGAAGATTACATCTCGGTGCACGGGCCTTTCAAGACGATTGAGGAGCTTTGGGATGGTGAGATGTGAGCAATAGAGGCTGCTCAGAACACTTTGTGACAGGTTCTGAGTTTTGTGGATGTACCTTTCTTCATGTGGAAGAGGAGCTAAACATCACCTGAATTCTTAGGATAGAACCTCACTGTTTGTGAATGGATCCGATCAGATTTTTGCAGCTTATTTCCTAGCTGAAGAAGCGTGCTTGTATTGAACTTCCAACTAATTTGAATCAGACATTGGAAATCTATGAATAGTTGGCATCATCAACCGCGTTTCAACAGATACCGGAATCTCTGAGAACAATGTTACAGATTGCATTCAAACAGGTTTCCACTTGCACTTTACCCTTTGGGTTTCCAGCAATATCTGGTCTACAGCCTCATGGAAAGGCTTTCAATTGTCCAGACGACTGAATGAAACGAACAAAAAGATTTTCCATTCGGGGGCACAGAAGGCAATGTAGAAGATGAACTCGAACAAACAAAATATGGTGCTCTTTTTTAGCCTCTATTGTAACCTGGAGTAAACATGACATCGGTCACGATTTCATTGTAAAACTTATAGAAGGTCAATTGCAGAAGCTAATAACAGTTCAGATGACCAATGGACCTTAGGGGTAACTGTACTCCATAAGTAAAGTACATGCATTCCAATTTCAGCAGCAGTCCATGGCTCACTTACAGAAGCTGCAAATCCAAGATACAGAGTTACTGGATGAATCGAGCCTTTGAAAAAACTAGGAAGGAACTCGCCCAGTGAAAGCTCGGTCCAAGTAATTGGAGGTCAACCAGACCTTATCTACGTCTGAAAATCTTACAAATAATATAGAGAAACCAATCGTACGAATTGGAAACCAATTTATTTACTAATTAAACCAGTGCAACTCGAAAATGGAAGTTTAACCTATGCCTGAAAATACTCACCCTGAAACTGACCAAGGCATTCTAAAATGTCAGCTCTAGGCACACGGATATCTCACTTAACAAATCCGGGGCTTCACACCATTATGCACTCTCACCTTAGGATAGAATTGCCGACATTTGTCTCGTCGGTCGCAGTGCCCGTCACAAAAAATCCTTAGACGGACTTTATGCAGTTCTTGAGTGAAGAACCAGGTTGAACCAGGTTGTCCGCTTATGACCCAAAAAAAAAAAAAAAAAAAAGAAGGGGTTCTGCTGTATTTCCCAGCAGCAGGATTTTTTAGGTGTTTTTATTGTCAATCCTGCATAGTCTGTGGATTAATATAGGTCAACAAAGAAAATGCACGTCTATAGTTGGCTCTGACAGGTGCTTACGTTATTAAGAGTCAAACTTTTCACAAATGTACAACCATTCTAACTTTATCCGACAAACCTGGGTAACAAAAAAATTAACTTTGTTTCCTATCGAAAAAAAAAAAAAAGTTCCACACAAATATGAAGCATAAGTTGAATAATCCTATCCTTCTTTATCAAATTAAGATCGAAGGGTATAAATGCTGTAAAGCCTAGATATAAATAATTCTTCGTGGCAACGGTATATATCATCATTCATGACTCAACCTCACTGAGGTAGCAAAATAAACAATTGATTAATGGAATGTAACTACAACTCAAATTACTTCAAATTACTTAATGATAACCAGTCAAGTATTCGAGTCAACACTTTAGTGAACCCATCAACAGCTCTCGCTTTCATTGGAAGGCCGTATAACCTAGGCATTAAAAACATTCAGAGCCTAGAGGTCTGTCGAATCTTTAGCAGAGTGATCAACTCCTGAGTATTATAAAAACAACGATTGTAATAGGGTGAATCACCCGATATATGCAAAAAAATCTCCCCTTTTGTGGATAATAGCGAGGGCTTTCTTATTATCTCAAACTGTTGGACTGACAAAATCAGAAAAATACGTTTAGGAAGTTAAGCCAAAAACCATAAATATCCATCATTCATGGCCTTACTACTTCCTAAATTGGATAAAAATGCAAAAGAGCCATTACATAATTTAATTGACCGAGAAAAAAAACCTTAATTCTAATTAAATATTGAAAAGTTTTGTTTTGAATTTTTCCAAGTGAGGAATATGGTGAAAGAAAAATCGAGCGAATATGTCAATAGTTAATTTTTCCCATAAATCACAAAGAAATTTAGTTATTTATTCTCGAGGAAGCCTAAAAAATCAAAAAGCTACACGTGAAGGATTTAATTAATCGAGAAAAAAACCTTAAATCAAATTAAATATTGAAAAGTTTCGTTTTGAATTTTTCCAAGTGATGGATATGGTGAAAGAAAAATCGAGCAAATATGTCAATAGTTAATTTTTCCCATAAATCACAAAAAAAAAAAATTAGCTATTTATTCTCGAGGAAGCCTAAAAAATCAAAAAGCTACACGTGAAGGATTTAATTGACCGAGAAAAAAACCTTAAATCTAATAAAATATTGAAAATTTTCATTTTAATTTTTTTCAAATGAGGGATATGGTGGAAGAAAAATCGAGCGAATATGTCAATAGTTAATTTCCTCATAAGTCACAAAGAAATTTAGTTATTTATTCTCGAGGAAGCCTCAATTAAAAAAAAAAATCGTAATCTTGGTTGGAGAACATAAACACAAATTCATATTGCATTTTTACATCCACTAAACACATATTCACATTCATTTATAGAAACGATATGCATAGCAAATAGGAATTAGTATTAGACTACATTGATCAATTTGCATCATGAATCATTTGAGTATTGCTAATTAGAGACTGAAACTGTTATGCTTGTTATTTATCCTGCTGTTAGGCTTGTTATTTATCCTGCCAAGAGCTTAAAACCCGATTGATGGCACCATGCTATACTCGGTCCCAGCCTTAGATGCTGATACATGAAGTAAAAGAAATTATGAGGAGGAACATAATGATGAAAATTTATTGCAGAATTAAGAGTCAAACCTTTCACAAAGCATTGAGCACCGGGTACAACCATTCTAACTTCATCCGGCAAACTGAGTAACAAAAAAATTAGCTTTGTTTCCTATCGAAAAAGAAAAAAGTTCCACACAAATATGAAGCATAAGTTGAATAACCCTACCCATTTTTGTCAAATTAAGATCGAAATGTATAAATGCTGTAAAACCTAGATAGAAATAATTCTTTGTGGCAACTATATATATCCTCATTCGTGACTCAACCTCACTAAGGAAACAAAATAAATAATTGATTAATAGAACGTAACTAAAACTTAAATTACTTCAAATTACTTAATGCTAACTAGTCAAGTATTCGAGTCAACACTTTAGTGAACTCATCAACAGCTCTCGCCTTCATTGGAAGGCCATATAACCTAGGCATTAAAAACGTCAAGAGCCTAAAGGTCTGTTGAATCTCTAGTAGAGTGATCAACTCCCGAATGTTATACAGACAACGATTGCAATAGGATGAATCACCCGATATATTTTGCGGATAATAGCGAGGACTTTCTCATTATCTCTTTCTGCAAACTGTTAGACTGACAAAATGAAAAAAAGACGTTCAGGAAGTTAAGCCAAAAACCAGAAATATCCATCATTCATGGCCTTGCTACTTCCCAAATTGGATAAAAATGCAAAAGAGCCATTACATAATTTAATTGACCGAGAAAAAAAAACCTTAAATCTAATTAAATATTGAAAAGTTTCGTTTTGAATTTTTCCAATTGAGGGATATGGTGGAAGAAAAATCGAGTGAATATGTCAATAGTTAATTTTCTCATAAATCACAAAGAAATTTAGTTATTTATTCTCGAGAAAGCCTCAATTAAAAAAAAAAAAAATCGTAATCTCGGTTGCAAAGCGTAAACACAAATTCACATTGCATTTTTACATCCACTAAACACATATTCACATTTATTCACAAAAACGATAGACATAGCAAATAGGAACTGCACCCCAATGTATTAGACTACATTGATCAGTCTGCATCATGAATCATTTGAGTATTGCTAACTAGAGTCTAAAACTGTTAAGCTTGTTATTTTTCCTACCAAGAGCTGAAAACCCGATTGATTGCACCATGCTATACTCAGCCCCAGCCTTCAGGGGCTGACACATAAGTAAAAGAAATTATCAGGACAAATATAATGATGCAAATTTATTGCAGAATTAAGAGTCAAACCTTTCACAAAGTATTGAGCACCGAGTACAACCATTCTAACTCCATCCGGCAAACCTGAGTAACAAAAAAGTTAGCTTTGTTTCCTATCAAAAAAAAAAAAAAATCTTCCACACAAATATGAAACATAAGTTGAATAACCCTACCCATCTTTGTCAAATTAAGATCGAAAGGTATAAATGCTGTAAAGTCTGCATATAAATAATTCTCGGTAGCAACTATATATATCCTCATTCGTGACTCAACCTCACTGAGATATCAAAATAAACAATTGATTAATGGAATGTAACTGAAACTCAAATTACTTCAAATTATTTAATGCTAACTAGTCAAATATTCGAGTCAACACTTTAGTGAACCCATCAACAACTCTCGCCTTCATTGGAAGGCCGTATAACCCAGGCATTAAAAACCTCTAGAGAGTGATCAACTCCTGGCGAATCTCTGGCACGGACAGCGATTGCAATAGGGTGAATCACCCAATATATCCCAAAAAAATCTCTCCTTTTGCGGATAATAGCGAGGGCTTTCTCATTAATTCTTTCTACGAGCTGTTGGATTGACAAAATGAGAAAAAAGACGTTTAGGAAATTAAGCCAAAAACCAAAAATATCTATCATCAATGGCATTACTACTTCCCAAATTGGATAAAAATGTAGAAGACCCATTACGTAATTTAATTGACCGAGAAAAAAAACCTTAAATCTAATTAAATATTGAAAAGTTTCCTTTTGAATATGTTAATATGTTAATTTTTCCCATAAATCACAAAGAAATTTAGTTATTTATTCTCGAGGAAGTCTAAAAAATCAAAAAGCTACACGTGAAGAATTTAATTAACCGAGAAAAAAACCTTAACTCTAATTAAATATTGAAAAGTTTCGTTTTGAATTTTTCCAAGTAAGGAATATGGTGAAAGAAAAATCGAGCAAATATGTCAATAGTTAATTTTTCTCATAAATCACAAAGAAATTTAGTTATTTATTCTCGAGGAAGCCTAAAAAATCAAAAAGTTACATGTGAAGGATTTAATTAACCGAGAAAAAAACCTTAAGTCTAATTAAATATTGAAAATTTCAATTTTAAAATTTTTTGGTGGAGGAAAAATCGAGCGAATATATCAATAGTTAATTTTCTTATAAATCACAAAGAAATTTAGTTATTTATTTTCGAGGAAGCCTCAATTAAAAAAAAATCGTAATCTCGGTTAAACACAAATTCACATTGCATTTTTACATCCACTAAACACATATTCACATTCATTCACAGAAACGATATGCATAGCAAATAAGAACTGCACTCCAATGTATTAGACTACATTGATCAGTCTGCATCATGAATCATTTGAGTATTGTTGACTAGAGGTTGAAACTGTTAGGCTTGTTATTTATCTTGCCAAAAGCTGAAAACCCGATTGATGACACCATACTATACTCGGCCCCAACTTCAGGTGTTGACACATAAAGTAAAAGAAATTATCAGGAGAAACATAATGATGCAAATTTATTGTAAAATTAAGAGTCAAACTTTCACAAAGCGTTGAGCATCAGGTACAACCATTCTAACTCCATCCAACAAACCTGAGTAACAAAAAAATTAGCTTTGAAAAAGGTTCCACACAAATATGAAACATAAGTTGAATAACCCTACCCATCTTTGTCAAATTAAGATCGAAAGGTATAAATGCTGCAAAGTCTGGATATAAATAATTCTTTGTGGCAACTATATATATCCTCATTCGTGACTCAACCTCACTAAGGTAGCAAAATAAACAATTGATTAATAGAACGTAACTAAAACTCAAATTATTCAAATTACTTAATGCTAACCAGTCAACACTTTAGTTAACCCATCAACAGCTCTCGCCTTCATTGGAAGGCCATATAACCTAGGCATTAAAAGCATTCAGAGCCTAGAGATTTGTCGAATCTCTGGTAGAGTGATCAACTCTTGAATGTTAAAAAAACAGTGATTGCAATAGGGTGAATCACTCGATATATTCCCGCAAAAAAATCTCCCATTTTGCGAATAAAGCGAGGACTTTCTCATTATCTCTTTCTGCAAGCTATTGGACTGACAAAATGAGAAAAAGACGTTCAGGAAGTTAAGCCAAAAACCAAAAATATCCATCATTCATGGCCTTGCTACTTCCCAAATTGGATAAAAATGCAAAAGAGCCATTACATAATTTATTTGATCGAAAAAAAAAACATTAATTCTAATTAAATATTGAAAAGTTTTGTTTTGAATTTTTCCAAGTGATGAATATGGTGGAAGAAAAATCGAGCAAATATGTCAATAGTTAATTTTTCCCATAAATCACAAAGAAATTTAGTTATTTATAGCCTAAAAATCAAAAAAGTTACACATGAATGATTTAATTAATCGAGAAAAAAACCTTAACTCTAATTAAATGAAAAATCAAGCGAATATGTCAATAGTTGATTTTTCTCATAAATCACAAATAAATTTAGTATTTATTCTCGAGGAAGCCTAAAAATGAAAAAGCTACACATGAAGGATTTAATTGACCGAGAAAAAAACCTTAAATCTAATTAAATATTGAAAAGTTTCATTTTAAAATTTTTCAAGTGAGAGATATGGTGGAAAAAAAATCGAGCGAATATGTCAATAGTTAATTTTCTCATAAATCACAAAGAAATTTAGTTATTTATTCTCGAGGAAGCCTCAATTAAAAATAAAAATAAAAATCATAATCTCGATTGTAGAACATAAACACAAATTCACGTTGCATTTTTACATCCACTAATTCACAGAAACGATATGTATAGCAAATAGGAATTGCACTCCAATATATTAGACTACATTGATCAGTCTGCATCATGAATCATCTGAGTATTACTAACTAGAGACTGAAATTGTTAGCCTTGTTATTTATCTTGCCAAGAGCTGAAAACTCGATTGATGGCACCATACTATACTCGGCCCCAGCCTTCAAGTACTGACACATGAAGTAAAAGAAATTATCAAGAGAAACATAATGATGCAAATTTATTACAGAATTAAGAGTCAAACTTTTCACAAAGCGTTGAGCACCGGGTACAATCATTCTAACTCAATCTTGCAAACTTGGGTAACAAAAAAATTAGCTTTGTTTTCTATCGAAAAAGAAGAAAAAAAAGTTCCACCAAATATGAAGCATAAGTTAAATAACCCTACCCATATTTGTCAAATTAAGATCGAAAAATATAAATGTTGTAAAACCTGGATAGAAATAATTCTTCATAACAACTGAATATATTCTCATTCGTGACTCAATCTCACTGATGTAGCAAAATAAACAATTGAGTAACGGAACGTAACTAAAGCTCAAATTACTTCAAATTACTTAATGCTAACCAGTTGAATATTCGAGTCAACACTTTAGTGAACCCATCAACAGTTCTTGCCTTCATTGGAAGGCCGTATGACCTAACCATTAAAAACGTCCAGAGCTTAAAAGGTCCGTCGAATTTCTAGCGGAGTGATCAACTCAGAGGGTTATATAGACAGCGATTACAATAGGGTGAATCACTCGATATATCCCTGCAAAAGAATCTCTCCTTTTGCGAATAATAGCGAGGGTTTTCTCATTATCTCTTCCTGCGAGTTATTGGACTGACAAAATGAAAAAAAGACATTTATAAAGTTAAGCCAAAAACCAGAAATATCCATTATTCATGGCTTTGCTACTTCCCAAATTGGATAAAAGTGCATAAAAGCCATTACATAATTTAATTGATCTGAGAAAAAAACCTTAAATCTAATTAAATATTGAAAAGTTTCCTTTTGAATTTTTCCAAGTGGGGATATGGTGGAAGAAAAATCGAGCGAATATGTCAATAGTTAATTTTTCCCATAAATCACAAAGAAATTTAGTTATTTATTTTCGAGAAAGCCTAAAAAGTCAAAAAGCTACATGTGAAGGATTTAATTAACCGAGAAAAAAACCTTAAAAATCTAATTAAATATTGAAAAGTTTCGTTTTGAATTTTTCCAAGTGAGGGATATGATTAAAAAAAATCGAGCGAATATTTCAATAGTTAATTTTTCCCATAAATCACAAAGAAATTTAGTTATTTATTCTCGAAGAAGCCTAAAAAATCAAAAAGCTACATATGAAGAATCTAATTGACCGAAAAAACCTTAAATCTAATTAAATATTGAAAAGTTTCATTTTAAATTTTTTCAAGTGAGGGATATGGTGGAAGAAAAATCGAGCGAATATGTCAATAGTTAATTTTCTCATAAATCACAAAGAAATTTAGTTATTTATTCTCGAGAAAGCCTCAATTAAAAAAAAAATCATAATCTCGATTGCAAAACGTAAACACAAATTCACATTGCATTTTTACATCCATTAAACACATATTCACATTCATTCACAGAAACGATATGCATAGCAAATAGGAACTACACTCCAATGTATTAAACTACATTGATCAGTTTGCATCATGAATCATCTGAGTATTGCTAACCAAAGGTTGAAACTATTAGCCTTGTTATTTATCCTGCCAAGAGTTGAGAACCTGGGTAACAAAAAAATTATTTTATTCTGCATAGTCTTGTGTATCGTTAATATTTCTAAGACTGTATGATGCTTAAATATAGTATTGCATTCTTGGTAGAGAAATGAGTGAAGAAAGATGTTGAAGTAACTAACAAGTATTACCTAGAGGGGAATGAATAGATGATTTTATAGAATTTCAACAAGCTAAAGTGGAATTGAAAGAGTTGAAATCTAATTTTGAAATTAGAGTGCAAAGTTCATATTCTAAATGAAGTTCAAAAGCAATTTGTGATTAAATGAATTACAAAAGCACCTTGCAAGTGTGCAATAGACTACAACAATAAACAATAAGAGTTTAGGGATAAGAGAAATTGCATATAAGACTTATAGTGGTTTGGTTAGATCAAGCTGTGTCCACTCTCCCACATTAACATCCTACTTTACAATATTGAGTGATTATACTCAATGTATGATAGGTCATACTATCTCACTCAATCACTCTTACAGTACTTCTCTTACAATCACAAAATTGAAGCTCACTAAAGACAAATATATTGTCGAAGTACGATCGAACTTTGAAATTCTAGATCTAAACTTTGTCACTATCTTGCTCCTCAATACCTTGGTCTTCTTGTATACTCCTCCCCTTCCAAATTAGCTGCCGGACAGTATCTAGAGAATCATATTCCAATCTCCTAGTTGGACAAATATGTATCAACAAGATTGAGTGATTGTTGAGTGACAAAAGTTGAATTTTCTATAAAGTTTCTCCATTTAAAAAGAACTTATCTTGAGATTGATTTGCCAATAGAGTAAGATTGAGTCAATCAATCTTTTTAAGTGTGAAATCCGCTTAGCTTAAAAAGAGAGCTAGGTCACTTTTGGATCTAGGTTCCAATGACTGTCGCAGACAACATGGGGGTTAGAGAAGTTTCACGACTTGGCGCCATGGAATCGGAATGAGTAATCTCAAGAAGAGGATAAAAATCATCAAGGTTGAGAATGGGATGATCAAGAACCCGATTACATGTGGCTTGTTTATGTTCCTATCTAGAAGATGCTGTTGTTAAACTAGATATGATCATAGACCCCAATTTATTAGTCTAAGCCAACAAGGCTCAAAGCTGGAGACCTAAGTCGGGGCAAACAATAGGGGTACACACAATTTTGGAAAAATTGTCCAAAAATCCTAAACATATTACACTTATACCAATTTAGTTATAAATCTTTTAATTTTGCTAATTGAACCCTAATTTTTTTTTATATTTTGCGAATTGAGTTTATCCGGCCAATTTTGAATAAAATTCGCTGATGTGGACACTAACCGTTCTACACCAATTGTTCTAGGTACTATAGTGGACAAAATTTAATTATTTTTTAATTATTTTTTCTAATTTTTCTTTCCCCTTTCCTCTTCCCTTTGTCAATGGCTAGCCAACTACCATTGGCCATGGCCAAGCTAGCCTCCCTCACCACAAGCAAGGCCTCGTAACAATTGGCCTTGTCTAGGCCAAATCTAGCAAGGGCCAATACCTTCGCTTGGCATTCGCTAGATCTGGCAAGGGCAAGGTTGACCACCAAAGGAATCATCCCTTTGTCGTCCATGGTTCAAAGCCCGTGGCCTTGTCTCCTTTGCGAGTCCTAATTGTCATCTCTCTCTCTACTCGATTGAAGTCCTAGAAAAGCCTCAATTCCAACTCGGCCTTTGCTCGGTGTGTGTGCTTGGGTAAGGGCATACCTTGGCAAGGGCTCCCCTCACCCAAGCTTGGGTGACACCAAGCAAGGCTCCAACCCTCACCAGATTTGGCCTAGGCGAGGTCGACCATTGTCAAGCCTCACTCGGTCGAGCTTCACTTGTGGTGGGTGAGACCAGCCAACCCAGCCACTAGTAAAGGGAAGAAGAAATGGGGGAAAAAGGGGGAAAATTAGAAAAAAAATTAAAAAATTGAAAAAAAATATTAAAACGTTATTAAAATTTGTCCACATTAGTGGGGGTTGGAACAAATAGGATGGCCGATGTTCACATCAATAAGTTATGGCCAAAATTAGCCGAATTGACTCAATTGATAAAATATGAAAATGTTTAAAACTCAACTGGCAAAATTAAAAGGTTTAAGATTAAATTAACAAAAGTGCAATAGTTTTAGGACTTTTAGACAATTTTCCCAAGAATTTCTTCCTTGAGCATGAGCTTGTTTGAAATCATAAGAACTTTTTAGACTTAATACACATCGGCCTGCCCTACCTATTGAGCAGGTCATTTCTTTTTCTTTTTTTTTTTATGGGATAAATGTACTTAAAGTACTAAAACATGTGTTGAAAGTGCAATTAAGCCTTAAACTTACAAGAAGTGCAATCAAGTTCTAAAATTAATCAAATTTATGCAGTCAAGTCTTTTCGTTAATTCCGTCTAACTTGATTAATAGAAAATGTTGATGTAACTTTTTTAAAGATTTGATCTTTTCTACATGGCTAAAACAACGTCATTCTAATCCAATATAACATCATTTTAACTAGGGTTAATACCCTAAAAAACCCAAAACTAGTACACATATGACAAATTTACCCCAAACTATTTTTTAATCATGAAAAAATCCAAACTAGTACACTCACGACAAATTACCCCGATGACCATAAAAAAAAACCCTAAATTTGTGCATTTATGACAAATTTATCCCAAATTAATTTATTTGACCGCAAAAAACCACAAACCGATAAATTTGTGACAAATATATCATCCGCTAAATTGAATTAATACCATAAAAAAATCACAAAAAATTGTAAACTGTGACAGACAGAGCGTAAAATCTCAAATTGGTATACCAATCAACTATCAAGTATTATTTAACGTGATAATTTGACAATAAAATTTAACAAAAATTAACAGAGGGTAAATTTGTCACAAGTGTACCTGTTTGAAGTAAATTTGTCACAAGTGTACACTGTTTGAAGTAAATTTGTCACGGGTGTACTGGGTTTGGGATTTTTGTGGTCAAAAATATAGTTTTTGGTAAATTTGTCACAGGTGTATTAGTTTTGGATTTTTCAGGATATTAACCCTTTTAACTACTATCATCATCATGTAAGAAAGAGAAATATTGAAGAAAAAAATCACCTCAGTATTTTCTATTAGTCAAATTGAATAGAGCTAAGATTTGATTACACTAAATTGACAAGACAAGTATCATGCCATGATTGCTTAATTGAATTTAATTACATTTTCTTGATAAATTTTAATACTTTCAATGAACTTATTTATTTATTTATTTATTTTGCCTTTGGGAAATCTAAAATATACTGGAAATCTTGAGTTTAGAGGTTGGTCAAATCAGTAAGAATTCCCTCTCCAATTCCCTTACCGTCGCGTTGCACCTAACCGTCCAAGGCAACGAACCGTTTATTCTCCCTGTCATTATCATCGTCTTGTAAACAGAGTTTACGTTCAAGCTGCACTTTGATCTTCAATGGAAGCCCGCCCCAGCCGCGCCTTGAGCTCCGGCGGCCGGAAGATGCCGTTCCTCGGCCTGGGCACCGCCGCGTCCCCGCCGGTGCCGCCGGAGGCGACGAAGCTGGCCATCCTGGAGGCCATCGAGCTGGGCTACAGGCATTTCGACACCGCGGCGCTGTATGGCACGGAGGAGCCGCTCGGCGACGCCGTGAGGGAAGCCCTCTCGAGGGGGCTGATCAGATCGAGAGAGGAGCTCTTCGTCACCTCCAAGCTCTGGTGCAGCGATGCTCACCCTGGGCTCGTCCTCCCTGCTCTCCAGAAGAGCCTCAAGTAATCACCCAACCGAAATCTCAAAGCAGTCCCATATGAACTTTCTGTTCGATTCAAGGCCTACAACGTTTTAATCTGTAAAGATCCTGTGCATTATAAGCATGTGAACATGGGTTAGTTTAGATATGCCTGAAGATCTCCTATTTAACTCGTTACCCTTTTCGGAAACATCCTCTGAGGTTTGAACTTTGCAGAGAATAGTTAGTGTTTGAAACTGGAGTCACTGATTGTCGTGCGGTGTTGACTGGTGAATGCATTGTAGACGATAGCATGAGGTCTGTACGATGACATAAAGCCAAGAATGCGGAAGTCACTTGCTCTGCACATTTCCTGATGATCTCTGCTTGTGCACGTTCTGGTCAGAAATCTAAAGTTGGACTACATAGATCTTTACCTCATCCACTGCCCTGTGAGCTCGAAACCCGGAACATTCGAGTTCCCGATCAAGAAGGATGGGTTTCTATCCATGGACTTCAAGGCCGTTTGGGCTGAAATGGAGGAGTGCCAAAAGAAAGGGCTAACTAGAAGCATCGGAGTCAGCAATTTCTCTTGTAAAAAGATCTCTGAAATTCTGGCTACTGCACAAGTGCTTCCAGCTGTTAATCACTTGAGTTTCTTTGATTCTTCTGATGCACGCCGTAGCTCTTGGTAGGACATCATTTTGACATCGATGCATTGTCTCTGGCAAGGTGGAATTCAATCCACTGTGGCAGCAAAAGAAACTAAAAGAGTTCTGCGGAGACCATGAGATCCTATTGACTGCTTATGCTGCATAAGGTGCTAAAGGAACCATCTGGGGAAGCAATAGGGTCCTAGAATGTGAGCAGCTCAAGGAGATTGCTGAGGCCAAGGGAAAAACTGTTGCGCAGGTGAGGCGCTTCTGTTCTCGAGCCTCAGCCCTAGTTTAGTGATTTAATTTCCAATTTTAGATGGATGAAGATGTTGAGTGATGCTGATACTTTGGGTAGTGGTAAACAGATTTGTCTGAGATGGGCATTTGAGCAAGGAGTGTCTGTACTGGCCAAAAGCTTCAACAAGGAGAGAATGAAGGAGAACCTCGAGATTTTCGAGTGGGAGTTGACAGAGGAAGAGAACAAGAAGAGAAGCGAGATCCCCCAAAGCAGAGGATGTCTTGGAGTAAATTTCACCTCAGTGCACGGGCCTTTCAAGACAATTGAGGAGCTGTGGGATGGTGAGATGTGAGCAATAGAGGCTGCTCAGAACACTTTCTGAACGAGTTGTTTTGTCGGTGCACCTTTCTTCATTTGAAGAGGAGCTGGACATCACCTGAATTCTTAGGAGAGAACCTCACTGTTCATGAATGGATCTGATCAGATTTTTGCAGCTCATTTCCTAGCTGAAGATGCGTGCTTGTATTGAACTTCAACTAATTTGAATCAGAACATTGGAAATCTATGAATAGTGGGCATCATCAAGCCGTGTTTCAACAGAACTGGAATTTTTTAGAACAATGTTGTAGATTACATTCAAACAGGTTTTGACTTGCAAAGCTTTTGTCACATTCTTTTGCAAGAAATGTTGCTATGTCTAACATTGCACTCATGGAAAGGCTTTCAATTGTCCAGACGACTGAATGAAACAACCAAAAAGTTTTTCCATTCGAGGACACAGAATGCAATGTAGAAGATGAACTCGAACAATCAAAATACGGTGCTCTTTTTTAGCCTCTACCATAACCTGAAACAGGCATGATATCGGTCACAGATTCGTTGTAGAACTTATACAAGGTCAACTGCAGAAGCTAATAATAGTTCAGATGACCAACGGACCAAAGGGGTAATTGTACTCCATAAGAAAATGCATTTCACAAGTACATGCATTCCAATTTCAGCAGCAGTCCATGGCTCACTTACAGAAGCTGCAAATCAAAGTTGCATAGCTACTGGATGAATCGAGCCTTTGAAATAACTAAGAAGGAACTCGCCCAGTGAAATCTCTGTCCAAGTTTACCAGCTTTCAGTCCTATCCTAACTTGGATCTTCCATAGTGTAGCCCATTTCGTTATCCACTGAAAGAACGAGGAGGTGACCTCATTGTGTTACTGCACCTACTTGTCATACAAGTTCATATTCTCTCGAAAATCTTCAGCATGTAAGCATCCCAAAGCTGACAGAAGTAATGAAGTTATGTCAACTAGTAGTAGTTGTAATGGTGAGCTCTACCCTCTAAGCATAGAATCGTTGCTGCAGAACTATAGCCTCTTCAAAAGTTTTACTCATAGCATGATTATATTCAATTTCATCAATTCTCAAGAGGGTTTCGCACATCCAACAGTATCAAATTCAAGATACCCACCGTTTATCCAATATGAAATTGATGAAGTTAGTACCCACATTCCATAAACGGATCAACTCCACTAATTGCAGGTCAACCAGATCCTTATCTACGTGTGAAAATCTTAGGAATTAAAACCAGCACGACTCGAAATTGGAAGTTAACTCCCGCCTGAACATACCCACCCTGAAACTGACCAAGGGTCTGTGCAAAAAAGAAAAAATAAACTGACCAAGGGCTAGAAATTCAGCTATAGGCACACGGATATCTCACTCACAAATCGATGGCTTCACACCCTTGTGCATGCTTACCCTAATATTGGATTGCCGACATTTCGCTTGTCAGTCGCAATGCCACTTATGAAATATTCTTAGACGGACTTTATGCAGTTCTTGAGTGAAGAAGCACGTTGTTGCAGTATTTCCTAGCTGTAGGATTTTTCCAGAGTTTTTATGGTCAACTCCGCATAGTCTGTTGATTAATATAGCTCAACAAAGTAAATGCACGTCTGTAGTTGGCTTCAAGATCTGGCAGGAGCTTATGTATACATTATTATATTTATAAACAATAAGAGTCTTATGGTTATTAAGTATTGTTAATCTTTCTAAGCTCATATGTAGTATTGCATTGTTGGTAGAGAAACAAGAAGACGATGTGTGAGCAAGTTTCTCTATATTCCTTCTCTCGATGAGTGCGACTTAGAGTTTCTAATTCAAGGAATCTTCTCACCAAAATCAACTTTTAAGTTCCTACTTCCTCCTGTCCAGTCCACTCACTGTAGCACCGTAGTTTTATAGTGCAAAGTTCTCATTATACGCGTAGCATATTATAATATAAGCTTTGATGGACGGACCAAGACATTTTCATCATGTGAGTGGTTGCCCGATCGCCATCGGGGTCTCAAAAAGATTACCAAGACAACAATTTCCTACCCCATTCTACTATCTTCCGCAAAATCCAAGATGAAAAAGCAGTCTGGCCGAACTCCAGCTAGCATTCCAGAAGCAATTTGACGTCCAGTGGTCGGAAAATCACTCTTGGGGTTCGGCACGGTGGAGTTTCCGAAAGTGGATCATGAAGTCGTGAAGGTGGCAGTTCTTGAAGCGATTAAGCTGGGTTGTAGACATTTTGACACTGCAATTCTCGACTATACAGAGGAGCCAACTGGAGAAGCCATTGCTGAAGCAGTTTCGCAAGGGCTGATCAAATCAAGGGAAGAACTCTTCATCACCACCAAGCGCTGGTGTAGTGATGCTCATCCTGGGCTTGCCCTCCCCGCCCTCAAGAATAGCCTCAAGTAAGAAAATTTATCTACTCAGATAATTTTGTAAATCTGGTCATTCCTTGTCATCTGAGCACCCAACTTGTTGGAACTTTAAATGACATGGCAGATAATCCGATGACAATCTGTTCTTACCTTTTGAGAAGTTCTCTGATAGCCTCTAGCTTGTGAATGCTCTCACCAGAAATATCAAGTTGGATTACATAGATCTCTATCTCATCCACGTGACTGTGAGTACAAAACCCGGAATGTACGAGTTACTAATGAAGAAAGAAGGTTTTATATGCCCATGGACTTCAAGGCTGTTTGGGCAGATATGGAAGAGTGCCAGAGAAAAGGACTCACAAGAAGCATAGCAACTTCTCTTGTAAAAAGCTCTCTTTCATCCTGGCCAATGCACAGATACCCCCTGATGTCAACCAGGCAAGCTTCTTCACTAGTTGAAGAAGTTTTAATGAAGGAAATGACCCTACGAATTTTATGCCTGTCGCATCTAAATTTGATAGCACTGAGGAAGAGAAGATGCTACTTTTGGAGCAAAAATCTTGAAAATCAATATAGAATGTAGATAGATCAATTCCATGCCTAGACAGTTGAGTACAATCATGGATTCATTGTACCGTGCTTTCTCTAACAGACTTCTGAACTGGGACTTCTCTGAGTTTATCAGATCAATTTTGACAACATTTTTAAATCATGCAAGGTAGAGTTTAATCCATTGTGGCACCAAAAGAAGCTTCGGGAGTTCTGCGAGGCTAATGCGGTCCTGCTCAGATTTGCCTCGGATGGGCATATGAACAAGGATTTTGTGTAATCGCCAGGAGCAAAGGATATCTTGGAGAAGATTACATCTCTAAGCACAGGCCTTACCGGACAACTGAGGAGCTCTGGGATGGTGAATTGTGAGCAGCATAGGGAAGCAATGGACGCTTCTTAGAACTAGGTCCTGCACGTGCCAAACTCCAAGTAATGAGGAATTAATGAAGCTGAATCCTTAAAGCAGGAGTCTTTCTAGTAGAAGAGTCATAATAATGTTTTAATTGGTGCTCGCATGAAGAGGCACCGAATTGCCAGAATATTTAAACTTTAAATTGACAAAGTAACTTGAAAGTTCTACCAAAACAGGCGTTCAACCTGCAAGGCTTTTCCAAATTGCTTGTACATTTGACAGGAACCGGGAGGACACACACTGCTATTCAATGCACCGAGAAGAATTTTACTCGTTGCAACAGTTTACTCGCTAAAATGGATTGCAAAAGTCATACTCCATTTCAGCAACTTGAAGATAATATTCTCGTGCAAACTTTTGAAACTCGTATCATATAAAATTATACCATACCTTCTGACAATAGGAGAAATTTCATACAAGCTCGTCGTCTGTCAGATTTCACCGAACATGAACTGTAGATGTGGTACATTGCGTTGTTGTAGAGAAAAACAAATGAAGACAATAAGTGAGCAAGTTTCTCTGAATTCTTTCTCCCGAGGAGTGAGTCTTTGAGTTATTTTATACAGGAAATCTCACCAAACTCAACTTTTAAGTTCCTTTCTAATCTACTCACCGTAGCACCTTAGTTTTTTAGTACGAAGTTCTTATTATTTGCCTAGCATTATGTCACATCCCAAAACTATATAAAAAATGGGGATGACACGGCCATCCTTCCACATGAAGGTTGCAACCTCAAACACAACTAACAACCTAAAATCAACTTATATATATCAGATAAACCAACAAATTAGTTACAATATCAAAGTTTCTATAATCTACCAAAAAATATATACATTTACAACTCGGCTAATCCAACCACTAGCAATGATTATGTGCACCACTTCCTTAAATCATACCCAAAAATAGAATTCCCAAAAGTTTCCCATCAATGGCGCTCTCGCTCTATTCACCGCTAACTAAGGAACCTGAAAAGATTAAAGGACGAGTGGAATAAGCAACAACAGCTCAGTGAGTAGTAAATATCTTCTAAGCAGATATAACAACCACTATGCATGTATACAAAGTAATAACAAACTTCATAACTCAAACTCAATATATGAAATACATTTGAATCATATAAGAGTTATTTCTTATCATTCAAAATTTTATATTAATATGAAAAACTCATTTAAATTACCATCACAATTCAAGTATCAATGGTCAAGTCCATTGAATAATCTCCATCAAATATCACACATCAATGATTAATCCGTTGACTAATCCATTGCTCAATACTCTACCATGGTCACGACACAACACCTGATGACAAGGCGACCAAAATTCCCCATTTTGCAAGACTCGGCCTAGAAGGATATCTTAAACGCGGTATGCATATCCCCCAAAACCCCTCACTATGTCATAGTCATATTGAGCATAAACAACCATCCTCTAATACCAGAAATCCAATCTAGAAATCAATATCATAAACCAAGCAAATAACATTTTGCAGCATAACCTATCATCCATTTCTCAAATCATTGTAAACATTTTCATAAATCAATCGCAAAGCAATTTCATATATATCATTCCACGAACTTTGTATAACACGTTTTTCAAACATTCATAATCAACCAAAGAATAGCAAATGTTCAATCCAGCTTTTATGCAATAAAAATGCTCATCAATTCAATATATATACACATATATACTTCAAGACATGATTTTTCAAAACCAAAGAAGATATAGTACCACTCACCTTGTTGTCTACGATCAAACGACAAATGATACTCGTATCATCAAACTCACAGTCCTATCAAATAACTGAGGAATAATGTTAAAATAAAATAAAACTATATTTCAACTACAACACAACTAAACTACGCCTTTAACTCGCCTTTAACTCTAACAAAAGGATTCCTACGCGCTAACAAATCGCAAAACCAAAATGATTGTTCAAGCTGTTTGCAACGCGGAGTTTAAGCGCAAAACTTAGTTACACTATAACTTCCTCCTTTGAATCCCGTTCCGAACGTATTTATAGTCAAAAGAAAGCCTTTCAAAAATACTACAGGAATCCCAACTTGACCATCCCAAAATCAAGCCGAAAAATGAAAAAATATGGGTCCAAAGCTACTGGACGCGTATTGTTCACTGTGCGCGGGAAATTTCAAAATTTTATTTCAGATAAACCATAAGTTCAAATCATGATCCGTAAAATTCTATGGCTCCACAACACTCTAAACTACGTGGCTCAACGACTCCAAAATAAAACTTTGCCGCTCGATTTTTCAAAAATTCCGAATTTGAGCTCTAAAATTGTAAATTACTTCGATTGGACAAATGAGGAGCCTAATCTCTTACCGGGCACTACATTATAGAGTCAAGTTGGCTTGGCAAGGTATCCGCGATATGCACATGCCAAATCCCTTTTCTTTTTTTCCCCTTTCTTCTTCTTCTTCTTCTTATTCTTTTATTTCTTTTTGGTCGAGGGAGCTCTCAGCTTTTATTTAGCCGTGCCCCCTCCCCTCTTTTTTTTTGCTTTATTGACTTTTCAACTTCTTTTTCTTTTTGCCCACTAGCCTAATATCACATATTATATGATATAAGCTTTGACACACAGACCAAGACATTTTCTATCATGTGAGGGGTTGCTCCATCACTCTCAGGGTCTCAAAAAGATTACCAGGACAACAAATCCCTGCGTCATCTGCTATCTTCTGCATAATCCAAGATGAAAAACCAATCTGATCTTACTCCAGCTAGCGTTCCGGTAGCAGTATTGAAGTCCAGTGGCCGGAAAATCCCACTCTTAGGATTCGGCACCGCAGCGTTTCCAAAAGTGGATCATGAAGTTGTGAAAGCAGCGGTTCTTGAAGCAATTAAGCTGGGTTACAGACATTTTGACACTGCAACTCTTTACTACACAGAGGAGCCAATTGGAGAAGCCATCGCTGAAGCAGTTTCGCAAGGCCTGATCAAATCAAGAGAAGATCTCTTCATCACCACCAAGCTCTGGTGCAGTGATGCTCATCCCGGGCTTGTCCTCCCAGCCCTCAAGAATAGCCTCAAGTAAAAAATATTGTCTTCTGAGATAATCTTGTAAATATGGTCATTTCATTGTCATATGAACACTTACTTGTTGAAACTTTTAACTGTAATATCGCAGGTAATGTTATAACAAATCTGTTCTTACCTTTTGAAATGTTTTCTGATAGCCTCTAGTTTGCAAATATTCTCATCAGAAAAATCAAGTTGGATTACATAGATCTCTATCTTATCCACTGGCCTGTGAGTACAAAACCCGGAACCTACGAGTTCCCGATGAAGAAAAAGATTTTATGCCCATGGACTTCAAAGCTGTTTGGGCAGATATGGAGGAGTGCCAGAGAAAAGGACTCACAAGAAGCATCGGCGTCAGCAATTTCTCCTGTAAAAAGCTCTCTTTCATCCTGGCCAATGCACAGATACCTCCTGATGTCAACCAAGTGAGCTTCTTCACAAGTTGAAGAGAAGTCCTTTAATAAGAATGACCCCGTTAATTTGATGCCTGCCGCGTCTAAATTTTGATGACAATGAAGTGAAGATGCTAAGCTTTCAGATTGCAAGTCTCGAATATTAGTATACAACATAGATAGATCAGTTCCATGTCTAGACAGTTGAGTACAACCACGGATTCACAGTATCGTGCTTTCTCCAACAAAGTTCTGAAATGGGATTTTTCCGAGTTTATCAGATTGATTTTAACCAAACAATTTGAAATCTTGAAGGTAGAGTTCAATCCACTGTGGCAACAAAAGAAGCTTCGGGAGTTCTGCGAGGCCAATGGGGTTCTGCTCACTGCTTTCTCTGTTTTAAAGCTTTAGTAAGCAATGGAGGAAGCAATAAGGTGATGGAGTGTGAGCAGCTGAAGGAAATCGCCAGGGCCAAAGGGAAAACTGTTGCCCAGGTGAGATGCTTCTTATTCTTCGAGTCTTTTAGCAGTTAGCGCCAATCATAAAGATGTAATCTCAAACCTAGGCTCATGGAGGAGCAAGAAGAGTGTTGGGAGATAACTGATGCATGGTTGGTGGTGACAACAGATTTGCCTCAGATGGGCATACGAACAAGGAGTTTGTGTACTTGCCAAGAGCTTCAACAAGGAGAGGATGAAAGAGAATCTTGAGATTTTCGACTGGGAATTGACGGAGGAAGAATCAAAGAAGATCGATGAGATCCCACAGAGCAGAGGATATCTTGGAGAAGATTACATCTCTGAGCACGGGCCATACGAGACATTTGAGGAGCTCTGGGATGGTGAAACGTAAGCTGCAGCAGAGGGATACGGACACTACTTACAACTAGGTCTCGTACGTGCCAAACTCTTTTGTTAAGCAAGTAGGGAGGAACTAATGAAGCTGAATCTAAAGAGCAGGAGTCTTTTTAGTAGAAGAGTCGTAATAATGTTTTAATTGGTGCTCGCATGAAGAGGCATCGAATTGCCAGTATATTTTGAATTCAACTAGACAAAGTACCTTGAAAGTTCTACCAAACAGGTCTTCCACCTGCAAGGCTTTTCCGAGTCCCTTGTACATTTGACGGGAACCTGGAGGATACACTGTGCTGTTCAATGCTCCAAGGAGAATTTTACTAGGAGCTACACAGTTTACTCGCTAAAATAGATTGCAAAAGGCTTGCACGATTACAGGAACTTGAGGGAAATATATCTCCTGCAACTTCTGAAACTCTCTTCTATGAAATAATACAATAGTTTCTGACAATAGGAGCGATTTCATACAAGCATAACGTCCGACAATTTCGCAGAAGATAAAACATAGGTGGTCAACAAGCCAGTCCTGCAAGATGTCTATTTAAGCAAGATACTTCATAGACTGTCCCTTCCTTCAATTTCACGACTAGATATGTACAAAACGCAGATGTCACAGAAGTTATCATATACACACTTTTATCACTGCTTCTAAACAGATCTCGTATGACCAGACAGACTGTGGAGCTCAAAGAGCTCCCTACGATGAGGAAACAAGTATTTGAGAATGGATTACTCATGCAGTAATGGATCAGCATGACTTTAGCATCTTTTGGGCCTTTCATAACTTGGAGGCAGTGAAGGGCAGTTCTCGTTCATGTTGGCATATGGTTCTATGGTGTTATACTCCGGCAATTCCATCCAATATTCCCCAAGAATCTGACAATATGGAAGTTGACCTCCTTTGTTACTGCACCAACTCGGCAGACGAGTTTGGTTATTCTCAAAAATCTTCAGCATGTAAGCATCACGAATCTGAGAGCAAAGAGAAGTCAGTTCATATACAGTAACGAATTTTCCACGATGAAATTCAGGATACAAATCTATAAAGAGTAGATGATGAAATAGGATATCGATGACTTACCGTGAACTCAGTTACTTGAATAGAACTCGAAATGGGACCAAATACTCCAGCTTCCTTGTACATTGCGAGTATAAAGGCAACGCATGTGGTCGATTTCCCATCACTATACATCCAATCATCTTGTTCAGGAGTAGTAAGTAGTTCATCAAATGACATCCCTCGTTGTTCAGTCTCTTGAATTATTCCATGTAAGTCCAACTCCTGCAACAAAGCGAGAAATGCATGATCTTTGCGAATTGCTAGTAATACCTTGTTGGAGAATAGAACCAGTAAATGGCAAAAATTATGTCCTTAAAGAATTAGGAATCGCAAAATAATCATTTCAACCTCAATATGACAAACACCACCACCCCCCCCAAAAAAAAAAAAAGAAAAAGAAAACCTCCTCTGTTCTTTTTCTTTGTTCGTTTTTCCTCTTTTCTCCTTCCCATCCTCATTTCCCATGCCAAATAACAGCCAAACAGCAATAATGAGCCACTTTGTCCCCATGAGTACGCAATACCATTTATGAGGTTCATCTTCTCAACCTCTCCAGCTCACAAGAATGAGATGCCACAGACAGCAGCCACTTGGACTTGATGACTACAAGTTCCATCCATATCAGAATGACTAGCCAAATGCCTGAGACACAAGCTCCATGTATGCACATTATGTAGCTAAGAAAAGCACCCGATACCAGGACACCAGTCACACCACCACTCTTTTGCTTCCTCTCTCTTTTTTCCTGATTTGAAAATCTATGATCTCTCATAATATATTGACCAGACCAGAATATCCACGCATTTAGTTACACAATTACCATTTTAGCTCCTCATTTAGGGAATATTTGTCATTAAATCCACAAAATCGTTTCTAAAGCCAGGACAAAGGATAAACTAAGCAAATAATAAATTGACAAAAGAAAATCAGAACTGGGAGTATGACCGGACAGCAGCTATACCTCAGTCCCAAGGCGCTTATTCAAAGCTTCATTCCACATATTTGCAGCATATGCTGGTTGCAATCTCGTCCACATTGACATGACAGAAACGACCTATCAAAAAGCACCAAAGTATCAGGAAACATAATGATAATTCTTAAAATTATCCTGAACCAAAAAATGCCATGCTGCAAAGAATATGGCTTCTTCATTCGTGAGGAAAAAAAAAAGAAACAAAACAAGAAAGTCGAATTGTTACAAAGGTTGGAAAATTCAAAGCAACTCCAGAAAATAAACTATCTTTATCATATTTCAAAAGAAAAGAAACACGCAAAAATCACTTTAAGAATACTACACGAAGCACATGCTATTATTTCCCTGTTACAACAATTGCATTGAGCAGGTCGAGAAGATTTGCTAATCTCAAACTTCCCATTTTCAATCCCAAAGAAATAGCACCAAAAAATTGCCAGGTACTATCAGATTCACGGCAGAATAATTATTCCTGAATAACAAGGTTGTAATGGATGCATAAGATAAGTCGATTAATAAAATCACTTCCCACCACTTCACATTATTAACACAGTTCAGAATTAATAAGGAAAATGCATACCAAGTGAGCATCGAGAGGAGGAGGATAGTTGTCTCCTACAGTATCGATCCAACTGAATATCATGTTGTGATAACCATAAGGCTTCCCTGACATGCTTCGAGCATATTCCCATGCAGCCGTGGAGTTGAACTTTGCACGCACATCTGGATGTAAAGGAAGCAAGGCTATCTGGGGATTGGAATTGTCTTTTAGCGCCAATTCCCACCACTCTTGCCACGGAATAACCACAATAATTTCTTCCCCCTGCAAATAAATGAGCAATATGCTATCAAAATGGTGGAAGAATATATCAAAAAGTAATCACACCAGTCATACCTGTGTTCATTATTAACAATGCCATTCTTCTAAGCCCGAGAAAAATTCGCAAGAAAAACAATTTTTTTCTTCTAGACAATCAAACTTAAAATAGACATCAAAAAGATTCTTGGCAAAATTCTAGGATGTGAGAAGGGGAATACACAAGTCTCTCTTTAACTGAGGCAATAAGGGGAATACATTCCCCAGCAGGAGCAAGAGGCAAGACAAAAACTGGCTTAGAAATTCGTATCGGCGAAATCATTCGCGGAAGACCACACAACATGTTATGGTCAGTTTCCAAGTATCTGCTCTTTGGTATCAAGTTCAAGTGCGTACAATTCATTTTCCATACCCTCAATCCCTATGTTATATTCATTGAACTTTGTTTACCGATTTGTGAATGTCAGAAAGTGATATAGAGAAACCGATTAAATAAAAACAAAAACACACCTTCTCATTCTCGTGTCCTGATTCACCAACCCACAGATTACCATGTTCATCCTTCAAGCAAACCGCTGTGTGACCCGCAAAAGCACCAGTTACCCATTTCTCCAATGTTTCAAAACCACCCCACCTACCACGGATCTTGGACACTGCTAAAAAATCGCCAGTATGAACATCGTCTGGATTAATAGTTGTGTACCAGGGCTTAGGACGTATTTCAAATGTAGCGCCCATACGGTTCTTCAGGAAAGCTAAATTAGCATTCTGACCCCAAACGGTGTTAGAGAACAGGGGCAATACATCAAATAGAGAACGCAATGTTCCAAGCATTCCTGATGGCATAAGAAATACAGAAATTCCATGCTGCTTTACCTGCTCAACATCCAACTCAGACGTTATTTTGATGCAACGATGAGATTTACTAATTCACAACTAAATCAAACACACGAGGCATACATATTCCAACTCTGCTTGTTCTTCCCACGAGTCGAACTTCAACGTGTGCTCTCTTGCAGAAAAGTAATAGTCCCACGTGATCCTGTATGGTGTTGCAAAAACATACAAATCCATGCACGTCCAGCTATGTGGTTCAGATGTCTGTAAGGAGAAAGCAAGAAAAGACAAAATTATTCATTTCTCCAGTGAAGGAAGCAACTAGCAAGTGAAGAAATCTCAAAATTCGAGCAATAATCTTATTGTCTTAAAAGAGTCATGGTAGGCGATTTAGCTAGAACCATTTTAAACCATTTGAGACTGGAATATAAGCTCCTGCCATTCAAGCAATTAAATTAAACTTTCTCCAGCACAAGTGAGGGCACTAATTTTGCAAACTTTCTATGTAAAACCTAAGCAACTGTGTAATGCCAGTAGCGTTATTCAACCGAAATACCGACTCCATATAACTGCAGAGCAAAGAAAATGACAATTTTTTCGTGTTTCCACAATCGTCTCTACCTTAACTAATAACAAGTCAGATTTGATACCACAAGATACTTGAATATTAAACCCATTCATATGCATCGTCGTAACCGACAAAGGATGACGAAAAATTGTAACTTTAACTCCGTCTCCTACAATCCAGACTCTACTCACCAGCCCCTATAAGGCTATAACCCTCCATTTGCACTAAGAAAACCTACAGAGCACCACGTCGACCGTGCTAAGTTCAACACAGACTAACGGATAATTCACGACACGCACCGCCGTCTCGGCACGCGACCGGGACCAACAGAGGAACGAAAGACGAACCTTCAAGTACAGAACGCCGCCCCCCAAGCCGGGCTCCTCGTCCCCGCCGCGATCGCCCTCGGTGAACTCGAGGCGGGCGTCGTTGCCGTCGAAGCAGGTCCCGTTCCACCGGAGGGGCCCGTTGCCGGGGGCGACGGTCCCGACGAAGGAGGGCAGCAGGTCCACGGCGCCGTTGAAGCTGTTGAGGACCGGCCACGAGATCTGGCGGGGGAGCACGGGGAGGACGTCATTGACCTTGAACGGGACCTTGAATCCGAGGGCCCGGTCGCCGAGGAACCCTAGGATCAGGAGGAGCCACGGGAGGAGGGGCCGCCACGGGGGTCGAGCGGCGGCGGCGGCGGCGACGCGCGGCATGGATCGCGAATCGGGGAGCGGCGAGGATCGCGAGGAAGAACGCGGATTTTTGCCCCTTTCTCGTCAGGGACGGAGGGGAAATGGGAAGTCCGCCATGGGAGGGTTTGCTCGAGCGATGATGATCTTGACCGTCTGCGACGGAGTTTCACGGACAGCTAACTTGGTAGTTATCGTAGAATATCCGCTCCCCCTCCCCTTGGCCTCGTGGACTTGGACTGGCACTGGGAGAGGAGAGGAAAAGCGGTGATGATGACGTGGCGCTTTGTGGGGTCCGCCTTGCCGTTGCCTTCTCTTGGAAATTTCGCCTTGAACTTGAGATGAACAGGTGGCGACTGGAGGTTCGTTTACTGCCAAAGGTGGAAAGTGGAGACCGAGCGAGAAAAGAGAAAAGATGGAATGACGTGAAACTGACCGTTTTTCGTGGAATTAAACGGGTCTTTTAGGGTCGATATTCCATCGACGCTCATCAGATATACCGAAGAGGAAACTTCACTAATCATTGATTGAACATAGTAAAAGTGAAGCGGTACAGGGAAAGTAGACAATTTGCAGTGGGAAAGGCATCCAAAAAATTACTTAATTTATTATGTTAATATTGATACAAATTTAATTTTAAGCATTGTCATATTAATATAATTTTTGTCCATCCAATCAATTTATACTAAAAATTACTGATGTAGATATCGGCAATCTTACGTAACACAGCCAATTTCTCATACGTCTTACATGCCAGTAATCCTTCATAATTTTTCATACATCATTATCGCATGGACTTGAAGCTGTCTCATAATTTTAGATTTGTATAAATATTAAGCTAATGAATCAAACTAAATTATTCATATTTCCCTCTAGCTAAATGCTAGCAATGATTTTAATGATTTGTCTTAGTTAGAGGTTGCAACAAGACGGAGTTACGAGGCTCGATCCTATTGTAAACTCGAAACCGGTTAATCCTATATAAAGATTGAGTCCATCCCAAATCGAAGTTGCGTTTCCAAATAGAAATCTCAAAAACACGAGTATACAAGAGCCTAAAAAAATGAATTATCTTTACATTTTTTGTATATTTTGAATAAACAGATCTATCAACTAAAAAATGAATTATCTTTATTGCCCCAACAATTTGGTGCCCAGCAATACAATACCCGAAAATCAAATTATGCCCCTTCAGGGTTTTGGGCAAGTTATAAACTCAATAAAACAAAGTTCACCGGCATCCGCAATGTTAAGACAAAGCACAAAACCTATCATGAACGTGAAAGGCAGGACTCTACGTCCCACTTCTTTACCCTAGGTTTTAATACCGTACTAAACTGTAAGTTTTAAGGTCACATTGCGCTTCAATGCATAAGGGGTTGAGATCGATTTTGCAAATTGTTTATGCCAGTTGCCAAAATCCCCCAATGTGGAATGTGCGTTCAGATAAGTCTCCGTCGCCATTGGGAGTACGATTTTAAAGTCCACAAGCAAGTTACAAGGCGAGTCTGCCACTAGCATGACCGATCTTCACTAGAGCTTTTACCAATCGACATGTCCTCAGTTTACAATCTCCGAGTTGCCATTCTACAGCCAATTCACATCTAGCAATGAATAGGTCGATAACATTATTCAAATGCACCGAGGGTGACTGCCATGGCAGAGTTGTATCTTCCACTCGATGGAGTGCCGTGTTCTCACAGCAGCAATATTTTGGGCGAGTCCCTTGATTACTGAATGCCAATCACGCGTGTGATACGGAAATGGATGGCCAAAGGCCGGTCCTAGAGCAAGTTGAAAGTCACCATTGCGCAAGATGAACTCCGCTGTTGCTACTTAAACTAATCCTCGTTATGCAGAAGTCCTGCCTCTTGAAGTGAATTGTCTTGAAGTATTCATTCTCCCCATCCAATTCAGGTTGGATAGGTGCAGCTAAACATCAAGCAGCGGATCATCTCAAGTACCTGGAGAGTGGGTAAACACAAGGTGCACAATCAGTTTAACATTTCAAATTAGCCTAAACAACTTGCTTTACTAAACTTACCAAAGCCTCATGCTCCATCATTCGATAGAACCATCTCCAAAAGACTAAATGTGATCTTCGACATTTGCATTACTTCTCAATTCAGTGGTTCATATTCCAAAGAGGAAGCAATTTGAATAGCAAGGAAGAAGAAGTGCATTGTCTTCCACCACCATCGGCTGCCTGAATGGATTCAACTGGATCTACAAGCAGCAGAAGCATCAATTGCAACTTGGTTAAGTTTGTGCTGTTCGAAATAAGCTTTTCAAAAAGAGAAAAAAGGAGAAACGGGACACACTGGAAGAGAAAAAGATATGCCAGCAACAGTGCTAATGCAACGAGTTGCAAGATGACAAGCCTCTTCACAGTAATCAGAAAAAACTGCAGGGACATTCATCTCGTGTATCAGCTCCTGCAAATATCAAAAGAAAAATTTAAAAAAAGATTATGAGAATAAGGAGACAAATGAATCATGGACTTAAAGAAGACTCACAATTGTAGGTAACCAGGATGAATAAGCAGCAATGCCAGCATTAGGAGCAACAATCAAATGAGGAAAAGACTCCTGCCAACATAACAGAACTTCTCAAAAAGTTAACACTGTAGGAATTCCAAACAGAGAAAGAAATTTTATGTGTGAGAGAAAGAGAGAGAGACTTCTGATATATTTCTGTAGATGTCATGATAACAGCCTCTCCGAAGCTGCAAGATAACTGCGGAGTCATAGGCGGTGTCTAAACTCTTGCTCCCTTGAGAACTTGTGGATTTGCAGTCACAGTCAGTGTCACTACACTGAGCATAACCACCGAATTTAATTGTCTCACCATCCCTAGTCATTGCCCAAAACATAAGAGAAGAATGAAGACATGGAAGAGGGTTACGATTTCTCCAGTTATATATTAGATCATGCAAAAGTCCACCAGAGTGAATACATATCAAACCCAAAAAAAAATGAATAGTCACCTATGCTCTGGAACTGCTGGTCCAACAAGCTCAATATGCATCCGCATGCCAGGAAAAAGCGCCTGCAACTCACCAAAGGCTGGAAGTTGTAGAAGCTCCTTCTCAGGCCCTACAGGACAGGACACTAGTAGTTAAGTGTAAGCTTTACAAGGCTTAACTTGGTCTCCATGATTAGAAGCATCAAGGACAATTGATGCATCTGCTGTTTATTGTGATTTTTTATCTGATTCAAAAGATTGTTGAAAGCTAGTGACTCATGTTCGACAAGTGCCTCAAAAGTAGAGACGAAGTTTTCAGATGTCCCTGACAGGATTACACAATCCAAGGTTCATAATAAGGACATTTTATATTGACAAACTGGTATTGATTTCGCGATGGTGACCAGAGTGGCAATAAGGCTAGAGGAGAAATCTTCTCTACATTTATGTAAGCCTAAGTCAACAGGAGAACAATATGAATAAGCAGTGGCAAAGAAGAGAAGTTCTCCACAAGAAAGTGTCCTTGAAAAGGAGAATGTTCAGGGCCAGAAATTACCAACATAGTGGACACGCAGTTCCTTGCTAGTGCCAATAGTTGAAATCCTTGCACTAGTAATCTGAATGGCATGGTATATCAACATTGGCTGAGAGAGAGAGAGAGGAGTAAGTTACTTTAAACACATATGGCATGCATAAATAAGCATGCATCAACTTTAGTAGCTAACAAGGTATCAGGCGGAAGAAAAAATAGTTGCATTTTGTCAGGCAATAAAAGATCTTGAGTGGAAGAGAACACAGTTGCATTTTTGCATGCAATAAAAGATCTTGACATTTGGACCAATCCGATATTCACGTAAAACCCCAGTGCAGTGATTCTCCATTACTAAGAAGGGCACCAAACTGCCCCTTGTTTTCACACAGAAGTCTACCTTTAATGGCATTGATTAAAACTGTCCACTGTACTGGAGGTGTTAATCATTTTTAAAATGTAGAATACTAATTTGAAACTTTCAAAGCTCAAGCTCCAAACATCCGCAACCCCAACTCCTATACTTTTTGCTCTATACAATAAATTTTCCATGAACTCTGTGTTGATAAGACAAAAATGGGATGTCTGTTCATCAAAATGCCCAACTTCTTGAAAAAAGACCATCCAAATGGCTAACTTCACTGGTTATAAGAGACATAACGAGGGGTATACAATAAGCACAATTCATAATGATTCACAACAGAGGATAAGAATTAACATTAGTACCCATTGAAGGAGTAAAGCAACAGGTGAGTGAAACGGGATATGCCTCCACCTGTAATAGTCCTCCCAACCACTTAGATGGTCTGACATTGGAGACACCGGGCCTGTAGAATTCTTTAGTCAAGTATTTTCTAAGGCTCAACTCTGTAAAAGCTGGAAGCCATTGGTTGTACCTCTACATGGGCATAACATTCTCGGAAGATCCCAACTATTGTGAAACCTGCCACCAAATAAAGTTTGTAAGCAGATATTAAAGACAGTATCATTCACCTGAACGGTCCAGTAAAAATTAGGCCATGTAAATGAAACACTGTGCCAAGTCTTGATTTACATAACTGTCCTGGCAAATACTCCAAAAGTGCAAAGAATAAGAGATTTTTCTTATGCTAATTTATTAACACAGAAAATTCACAGGTGAAATGTCATGTAGCTCAGTCAGCTAAAGCTTAGTGCTAATAAGGTGGGAATCCATAAGGGGTCATAAATAGATTCTCCCACAATGGGCTGACACATCAATAACTGAAGTGAGACTTACATTTTCCACAGGATGCAATAAATGCTGATTCTAATGAGGCAGAATCGGAGAAAATTTTCTACTGTTCCTCAACAAAGCCAACAAGTATGAAAGTGTTGGTGCTAAAAGGTCAAATACCAGTTAAAATACATTAAACACAAAGTGAGGTGTGAAACAATCCGCTAAGAGTTTTCTCACAGAGCCATCACATATCTTTCAGCAACAGAAGCATTTTTCTAGTTGTGCTGGTCAAGGTGTGCAAGCACCAGCAAATTGCCTGTTTGAGAAGCATTTGGCCCATGTAATATCGATTGGTTAATATCCCAGGCAAACAGAACATACTATAATTTTAAAAATTCAGACCATACGAGAGATACTCCTCATAGCCATACACCAGAACAAGTTTACACTACATAAACTCATGACCAGAAGCATGAACCAGAACACGACAAAGTAAAATCCAAGATTGGAGAGAAAAACTCAAACAGATTGCCAACGATGAATATATCAAATATAGGAGTATCACAGAACCTCAAGTCCTCGAAAAAATTGCTCAATGGCTGGCACTTGCATTCGTACATCCACATCCCAACCTGATGAATGCCCCTTTTGCTCAAGAATGAACATCTGCTGATTAGTTTTTCACAAATCTGGAAAGAATATCATCAATTCACTTTCACACAACAAGCCAGAAGAGGCAAGAAATATTCTGAAGCAAAATGAGAGTCACCTCAATTGTAGCTTCTTGACAGTACGTGAAAGGAAAAGCATTCAATGCATCAGAATGCTTCATTTGTTGCTCTAACCTTGCACATTCTTCCTTATGAGCACTCCTATGAGAAATCTAAGGAGACAACAGGAAAAAAGAAGAAAAACAAAGCTTTCAATTGTCAGAACCCCAACACATTAGCCCTAGTTTGGATAGATGTCAGATCAAGTTATGTCAATTGAATAAATTCTGATGTGACATCGGCATGCTTTGTATCTAGATACTGTTTACATGGAGAGATCATTTCATGTGGCAGAATGGCAGTAATACCATGCCAAGGCTGTACCAGTGAGCCACGGGCAAACACAATAACCACCCAAATTTTCAATTTGTAAAGTTGGAGGACATGATTGGCTCGGTCATACCACGTGAGCATTACATATTACATTACTTTCACGTGAGATATATTCTCCATTCAAGGGCTTGGCCACTATGCACTTAATCACTGGGTCCAACCACCACCCTGCCGATTCTTCCTTCCGTCAGCCCTGATTTTTTTCCTAATCGAAAATCATGGCCTATTTTCTAGTTTCAGTAGATAAACTTTCAAAAAGAACAATACAAACTTTCATTACATGATGTCATGAGAGCCAATGATGCGACCTAGGAGCCATGCCTGCCGATGCAAGGAGAGGCTGTATGAGGTATATGAGCTTTTGGTGCTTGAGAGGATCACAATTTCATATTTTGCATTTTCCTCTACATCCACCAACTAGGATCCAGTAAGTTACGATCGGTCTAGCAAGCAACAATGGACCTGCTGAACAAATGCTCTATTGGAAAAAATCAAACACCGAAACAGGGACGCGATCGCCCTCGCACTGTCCATCATCTCAAAGCCATTCATCTCTAGAATAATCACACATGACCAGACGCAACAGGTTCACCCAGCAAATGCACCATCGCCCGTTGTTCACGATTCAGATTATACGGAATCAAACTACGCCACCACTACAGAACGCAAAAACTCCCTCCGTTCGCCCGCCCTGCGCGAGTTCGCATATCAAACCCCAATTCCCAAACGCGCGCCCGCTGAACCGGCGATGCCAGTGCCGAATATGAAGTCCTGACTGGCTAACCAACCCTCACACACGCAGCTAGCCGACCAGAGAGAGGTATTCCACATGGGACAAAAAACGATGAACTCGCCGGGCGCCTACGCAATTCCGCACGGCGGAGCAAGAATCGACGACGAGAACAGGTGAAGAATCGAGAAAAACAAGAAGGAGAAGCGAAGGGAAAGGATCGTCACCTGGTGAGTGACGGAGCAGTAGCCGACGGCTCCGCAGCGAGCGCACCGCCTCTTGGCCGGGCCGACGCACCTCGTCCCTCTCCCCTTCCCTGCGCACTCCATCGCGGTTCAGTCTGTTTGAGCTTCTTCCTGCGATGCTGCCTGGTCCTTGGAGCAGGGAAATGGGGACTTGACAAGGACCAAGGAAATTGAAGGGGAAAACTTTAATTTGGACAAAAACGTTTTGACTTTTTACTTTAATTCTCAAAATTATTTTAGAATAAGGGCCTTACAAGTCCTGATTATGATTATGCGATAAAAATGCAATTGAATTTTTAAATTCTTAAATTCTTAATTTTCGTTAGCTCCATCCATGAATAACGAAAATTATTCACATAAAATTCCAATTAATTTCCAGAGCGCGTTATGCTGACATGACCTCAAACAGGTAGAGTGAGAGATTGCATTGCAAGGAGCATTTTTTGGTTCTCTCTCTCTCGGTTCTATTCATCTATTTTTTTCTGAGTTTTCTGCTTTTTCATTCTATTTAATTTTTGGCCTTTTTTATGTTTGCACAAACTAGTGCCGGATCATTATCACCTCTCGTCGAAATACATTAGGAAAATTATATGTAACTCGAATTAAGCGGAACTCACAAAACTTTTAAATTCTCACTAATGTAGTTAGTTTTAAAATTTAATTACACTATTTGAAAGTCTAAGGATTTAATGACACTTTCATGATCAATTTTATACTTTATCGCTCTTATCCCTCTTTATCCTTGCACTTGCTTATGTCATGTTTGATAATGTTTCTGTTTCTCAATTTTTTTGTTCTTTTGCTCATTGGAATAATCCATCTAGTAATGTTGACTAATTTTTCTATTCTCTAGAAAAGATCGGAATAGACTTGAAACAGAATAAGAAGTAGAAAAAAATTTACTTCTTTATTCGTAGGAACAATTATTGAAACAAATCATTTTCTCTCTATTTTTTTTCCTTTCTTCAATCGGTTGACGGGCCTCAGCGATGGCCAACGACCAGCCAAAGACAAGGTCCAGTGACCCCACCAACCTCAGAAGAGCCTCATTAGCATCGTCAAGGCCCCACGACCAGCTAGAGGAGGAACAAGGGAGGAGAAAAAAAAAAAAAAAAGAAAAAGAGAAAAATTCTAAAAAATTAGAAAAATCTTAGAAAATTATTGAAAAGTTAAAAAAAAAAATTCTACGTCACAAATAAATTTGAGGGTCGTAACAAACACATTCCGATTCTTTTTTATTTTGAAAATATAAATTTTGTTTAGTTACTGATTCCATCCGAATGCTTATAAACTTATTTGAAGAATAAAAATGAAAAAATTATTTCTAAACAATTGTTTTTAGGAATATAAATGTTACTGAGCGCACCCTTAGGCATTGATTCCAAAGTAACGCGACCGACTCGCTTGTCCCACAAAATCTCCCAAATCACATCACAGTGGAGCATTTTAGACCGGGCCGGTCGAGAAAATTCAGCAACTTTTCGGAGGAAGAGCAGCACTGCACCCAGATCACATGAAAGAACACAAAGGCTAACGAGCCAGCTCCAACTCCCCTTCACATCCAGAAAGATGCTCCCACAAGTGTTCGCTCATCGTCAGAGTCCAGGCGCGCAATCCGGTGCAGGGCCCTAGAACGGAGCTCCTTCCTTTTGGATATTTGATTCTTACTCAACGATATCATTTGTTCCAAAGCAGCTTTTTGGGAGCTCTAAAGTTCTACCGAAAGTCGCTTCTATCTTAAAAACGGTCCAATGACTGTCTACTCTGCAAATCTTAACCTTCATCCTTACCGCCCAGGTCGAGCAAGGGTCCCTGCCTATATTTTCATTGATTCTCTTTTCCTTACACATGTGTAACGGACTGTGATGTTCCATTAGAGCGTGGGTTTATTGGATGAAAAGTGAGTAGTGTAAAAGATGATACCACTAATTCGTACATATGACATCGAGACGATTGGTCCAAGAAGTTCTAGGATGGAAAACTTATATCTATAAGGAGCTCTAAAAGAGAGATTGATCATCCGTACATAAACTAGTCAGAAGCTGTTGCCATTTTTTTTTTTAATGAGACATTGGCAAACAAAAATTAGTTATTGTGCCTAATGTGCTTTGTTGTCTTTCTCGATGGACTAAATGCTCAAATTAAGTGGGTATTGTATGATTTGATACTTGGATTTGATACTTGGATACCACTTGCCGTACTGTCCTTATAAATAACTATAGAACAAAAGTTGGTCTAATATTCTTGGCTCACTAGGTGCCACAACTATTGGCCCGTGACACATATTTGTCTCTTGTCTTGTGCTGTTAAGAGGAAATTTCTATGAAAAAGGTGAGTATAAATTCTTAAAAATATGTTAAATATAAGTACCGAGCTTTGACATTTCTAAGAAAAAAAGGAGAGTATAAATTCTTAAATATGTGTTCAATGTAAGTACCGAGCTTTTGATTTCGATCGTCAAACGCGTCCCGCTTTTTTCCTTTTTCCGGCAATTGATACACTTTAAGCAAATCAGGCTTATGTTTCGGTGAAACTCTGACGCGACGAAGACGCGGCAGAATTCGAACGGGCCAGAGAGAATATTTGCTTTTGTTGCCTTGCCAAAGATAACATCAATGCCTAAAACAGGGCGAATTTGTACCCCACATTGAAAAATTTAGGGCCTTTCTTAATCAGGCTAAAGCAATTTCCCGGAAGCCTTCTGATATTCCTGTCGAAATAAAAAAAAAATTAAAAATCATCTGAACCAAAGAAAATGTCAACGTTTGTCCGTTTCAAAGATTTAAGATGATTAGTAAAAATAATATGCATTAACAAAAGTAAAGAGGACGGAATGTGGAGCATTAAAACATTTACGGATTTAAGTATAATAATCTAGGAGTATTTACCGACCAAAAAAAAAAAAAAAAAAAAATCTAGGAGCATTTAAAACATTATCTCCCGTAGCACATCATATTGATTATTATTGTCCTTGGCACAATCATTGATCATAACATGTACGCCAATTACGCGAGTAACTAGGAATAACTAATAGTAAATTGAGAATGCTAAATATCAGCTTTTTCATATCACTATCTTGTGAAATAAAAGGAGGCCCTATCCAGGAATTCCTGAATATATAGTCATTGCCCAAAGTATGAACATAATGCCCACAGAATTCTAATGAGACAAAGAAGCGATAGTTACAACATCACATTTCCATGGTCAAGAGAGTTCCCTGCTAATGTTATGAAAATCGTACTTGAATCAATCGATTCAACCGACAGAAAATTGTGCATTGGCCTAACTTCAGATATGATTCTTTGTTGACTAGATTTCTTTTCCAATTCAATTTAATTTTGGTCATTTCAACAGTGCACAGATTAGTAGTCCGATTTGATATATCAATACGATGATGGAGTCCTTATTTTTCAACTTAGCTTCTTTTTGCCACTTCATTTGTTTGATGATGATTGAGCAATTGTGAAAAATCATTCTCATTTTTCCTGTCAAAATCTAAACTATCATATGAATTTTAAAAAACTATGCAAAAACAAAGGTTATCTTACAAGTTAATATTGTGAAAGTTCCAAATATTTTGGACTCAAAAAAATGTGTTTGTCACATAATTTGTTAAGTAAAATATAAAAATCAAACCCACCCCACTGTAGGCGCGTTGGTTCAAGCGTTCCCCCCTCTTCTGGTTGGGGGAGGTTCGAGCCACAGCTTGTGCATTTGCGCGACTTTAAGTGCGCGCGCGTGGGAGGTGGGTCCTTTGTCTTAGTGTCGCATTTCGAATTTTTGTTGTTAGTTTAGGTTGTACGGTACGGTTAAAGTTAAAAAAAAAAAAAAAAAAATATATATATATATATATATATAAATCAATCCAATTAATGAGATAGTTTTTGAATTTTTTTTTTTTTTTTTTGGGAAAATACAAGAGACGCCTGAACAAGCTAAAATGGCCTAATTATGCTTTTGCACGCGCTCAAGTCTCAACCGAGTCGACCACCACCACCCCTGCGGCTGGCCACCACCCCCGGCCGACTTGGACCGCCAGCCGTCGCTGCCGAGTGCCGACACTGGTCCCCCGCCGTCTCAATTGCCCCCGCTCTCTCTTCTCCAGGTCAATTCACTGTTCCTCTCGGCCCGCGTGCTCTGCTCCGTCTCTCTCGGTCCCTCTGTGCTCTGTACTCTGTCTCGCGCTCTTTATCAGCTTCGTGATTCTTTTAGACGAAAGACTGCACAAGCTGATAGGGCATGGCTCCGGCAAAGGCCTTTTCCACTTTGCAATCAAACACTCCCTCCAAACATCTACTGACCCACTCTCTACCATGAGACTGACAGAAGAGAGGCCGAGACATGCTCTTTTTCTTTGCGCTCTATTCTCTGACGCAGTGATTGTTGTCGACCTCAGGCTGACGTCGCCAAGGCCACTGGCTACCTCGATCGAAGTCTCTGTGTCGTCCATGGGCGACAAACATAGCGCGGCTTGGGGCGGGCCTCCTCTGTGCGGTGGCTGCTGAGATAGAAGAGGAAGCTGCAGTTTGGAGCGTCGTACGTTGGGATTGTGTATTGATTTATGTGGGAGACGTGGGGTGATTGGTTTCCAAGAGGTTCATCGACCGTCCTAAAATTAGGGACGAGCCAGAACTCCTATTTTACTCTAGAGCTGGTGGTTCTGATCTTGAAATCAGTGATTGAATCAGTCTTTGGCCAGTTTTAGGTTCATGGAATCGGGAACAAAATTGGTTATACTTAGAATCAATCTTAAATCAATTTGTCCATGTTGATTCAATCCGATTTTTAAATTGAGCAAACCGGTGCTCACATTCAGAAAGAAAATAAATAGCAAATTTCATAAGTATGCATGCAGTTTTCGCCAAATATACATGTCAAATTTAGAATTTGGAAAAGTAGAAATGTATTGTCTGTCTTGGTTGAAAAATCACGCATATTTTTCGATAGTTTCGCTTTTTCTTTTATAAGCCAAGATTTTGAGAAGCCTAGCGTGGTCGCTTCTCGTTCGATTCCGTTTTCTGATTTGACGTCCTTCGTCTTCACTTCACCCCTCCCACTCCCACCACCAGTGCCTGCTCCTGCATTTTGACTTCCTGTAAAAGGCTTGACCATTCAACTGACAAGAAATGAGAGAGAGAGAGAGAGAAGAGCACTCCACGAACCGAGCATATATCGCGAGATATCGGGTGGGGACTTGGGTAGATGTCACGCCCAAAAGTCGATGTCAGAATCTTTCGCCTGCGAAGCTCAAATCCATTAAAATAATCCCAAGATTTGAGATCTCCTCGACACTGCAAGATTTGGTCTCATTTTCAATCCTCAAAAGCGAGATAGACAGAGAGAGAGAGCCAATCGATTGAGAGACGACCAGACAACGCATTTCCTCTTCCTTTCTGCCACAAAAGCAAGGCAAATTCCACAGTGATTGTGTAGACATAGAGAGAGGGAGAGAGAGAGAGAGAGAGAGAGCAGAGAACAGGATCCATTTCGTTTTTCGCCTCTCCTGGTCAAGGGAAAAAGCAAAAAGCTGGCGACTTGCATCTGTTTATTAGCTCCATAACCATAACCAGCTGAGTTCCGTCCTCCGAAGCGAGCTGGTGATGGACGGACACGACGTCGTCTCGTGGCGGAGGAGGACGCACGGCATCGGCGCCTTGGATTCGCTTCAGCCCTCTTCTGATTCCGGAGAGGCTCACGTCCTGGCCGTCGACGACAGCCTCGTCGATCGGAAAGTCATCGAGCGATTGCTCAGAAACTCTTCCTTCAGAGGTAATCTCGCGTCTTGACTCACTTGCTCGAGTGAGCTGAAATGTGTTCTTTCCTTCTTACGAAGAAAAAGAGTTTGGGTTTCCGAGAGATGAACCTTTTGGTGCCGCAATTCGTAGTGACTACCGTGGAAAGTGGAAGCAGAGCTCTGCAGTTTCTGGGTCTGGACGAGGACAAAAGCTCCGGTCATTTCGATGTGAGTGGCAATCGGAAAGTTCTTTCATTCTCTTTTCCTAGACATTTATTGCTTTTTTTTTTCTTTGGTTAATTTGGCTGAACTTGAAAGTGAGGCTGTTGCTCTGTTTTTATGAATGAGCCTGAACAAAACTGTAGCTTTTTTTTTTATGAATGAGCCTGAACAAAACTGTAGCCGCGTCTGGTTATCAGGGCCTGAACTTGAAGGTGGATTTGATCATCACGGACTATTGCATGCCTGGAATGACTGGATACGATTTGCTCAAAAGAGTTAAGGTCATTATTTTACTTATCAAGGTTCTTTTCTTTCACCAAAAAAGGAAACAAAAGGTTGGATTTTTCGGGAAAATATGACTTCCCAATATCTGTCTAATGGCAGGAATCGTCTGCTTTGAGAGAGATACCCGTTGTGATCATGTCATCTGAAAAGGTCTTGGCACGTATTGACAGGTGTTCTTTTTGCATTTTCCCTTAATTTCTTTCGCCTAATTCGGCAGATTTCTTCTTTCCTATTGTGTGATTTGAATTGGAAGCTGATGGATAGGTGTTTGGAGGAAGGAGCGGAGGAGTTCATCATGAAGCCTGTGAAGCTATCGGACGTGAAGCGATTGAAAGTGTACATGAGGAGAGACTCCGGAGAGAGAAACGAAAGCGAAGCCGAGAACAGAGTGAACGTGAATCCGAAGAGAAAGCTGCGAGAGGAGGAGGACGACGACGACAATTACGATGATTCAGATCTCTCGGCGTCATCGCCATCGCCGCCAGCTTGCTCTGTCTCATCGTCGCCACCTTCGGCTTCTTCGTCGCGCCTGTCCTCCCCCTCCATGGCTGCAGCCGCTGCCGCTGCCGCCGCCGCCGCTGCTGCCACCGCCGCCTCGGCATCAACCGCGGATAAAAGATGGCTGAGGATGAACGGCGGTGATTAGAGGCCACGGAATGAGCGATGCAATTTTGCTTTTAATTTCCACTGGATTCTAGTCGTTTTTTTTTTTTTTTCATCCTTTTTATCTCTTCTTGATTCAGGTTTTTTTCCCTTTTCTTCCCCGTGATTTACAGAACAGAGGAGTGGTGTCCTGTCTCATTTGGGTAAAATGCAAGCGTGGAAGTAAATAGATGGAAAGGAAGAGTGAAAATGGTGTGGAAGGGGGAATTAATTTCGTGAATATAGACTTATTTTTCAGTCTTGTTTTAGGAGAAAGGATATATTTGCCCTCCTAGGTTTTAAAATTACTGCAAGTTGTTCCGACGTTTCAATCCCTTGTAAGTTGCCCACTGAAATTCAAAAAGAAGTTTTAGTGTGTCCCTTGATATTATTACCTTCAACTAAATATTGTTTGAAGCTTTGACTTCATCACAGCATAGGATTGATTTGTGATGCCCATGACACGTCACGGTTAACGTAGTGTAGTTGTCTTATTTATTTTGCTTTTTCTTAAACATGCAGAAGCATAATTGACCAAAATGACCCAAGAGTACACGTGGATTTTTACAAACGGGACAACTTCATTTATTATCTATTTATATATGTGTCAAGCGACAGGTATACTAGGGAATTCAAAAATGTTAGTACCACTAATTATACCTAGTAGTAAGTTGGTCACCCCATCTCAATCTAACTGTACGTGCGGTCACTAACCCTAGCCCTTGGCTTTGTCCAAAAATCTTTCAAGTTCTCTAGTTGCCCTCCTACCTCCCTTCTAGGTGGCAAGGCTATCTCCGTCCCCTAGCTCGTCGGCGAATAGTGGGAGTGGACCCACCGTGCGCCCATTGATATGGGTGTACATTTCAATGAATCCAAGAGTTACAAGCCTCGTCGATGGCCATATGTCCACAACCAAACGAGACGTAATATGGATAAACACCGTGTTCGAGAAATCAAGGTCTATGAACTCATTCTCTTGCCAAGTGAAGTCGATCAGTTCTCCATAATGAACCATAGGGGAGGCAGGTGGAATCGACATTTCTATGATATGAAAAAATATAGTCAACAATCAATAAGCCTAAATCCAGCAAGTAGAAGTTCTACCGGTCTACACTACATAAACCAATCACCGTACTAACAAGAAAAGCCTTGGTATAATGTATAGTAAATCATCTAGAGAACCTCTTCCAAGTAACATAACAGATCAATAAAGGCAATAACTCAATATAAAGGTACCAATGTTATATTCAATATGAATTTCTGCTACCATCATCATCCAAGGAACGGCATCTCGCATCCATCCGCATTGCGAGGACATCTAGGGGAACCACATTACACCCCCCAGGTGTTACCCCTCTAGGCATCCTTATTACAATCCGGGGTATCGTTGTCCCAAGGACCAATAGTATTCTCAGTCACACATCCATGTCACGATGCGGCAATTCCATAATTCAATTTAAAAAGCACGTTGACATGACCACTATCCAGGAACTCAAGCGTGAATTTACGAATTCTCAATCATTTTTATTTCCCTAGACTAGTCTAAACTCACCCGCATTGTATTAGACGAATTGCAAGAGGGTTCTACATCAAGGTCCGTAAACTAGCCTTATAAGAGCATCCTGCACCTCTAGAAACTACGTTGATTGTCTAGGGAAACGGATTTCAAAAATAACGAAACTTTAACATAAGATAGACAATATTTAGAGGGATATTTTCATAAGACTCCAAGGTTGATTCAATCCATACAGTTCTAAATAATTTTTGTAAACCAGCCCCAAAACACTAAGAATTTCCAAAACACGGTTGAGTAAGAAAGTAAATGTTCCACAAACCAAAGGAGATCGAAAAATGATCAAAATTTTATTTGTACTAGTATAGTATAGAATGTACTCTACAACTTTCATGAAGGACGCTTGTTTAGAATTCTTGGCCAAAAAATCTGTGAAAAATGGAAAGCGGGAAGGGGTCGAACTTAAAAATAGATTTTCTAACTCACTAGTTTTTTAAGCATATTTTTGACATACGAAATTCAAAAATTCTGAAATTAAAATATGTTGTAGAACGGCCAATGAGGGACGACTTTTGTGAGAACGCCCCGCAAAATTTGCATCCCATAAGTTGGTACAAAAGTAGAAAAAGTTCAGGGTTGGGCTAACCCAAACCTAACCTAGGTCCGGCACTAGTTTGGTTCAGATTTTCCACAATCCCAGCCTCGTACATGCTAGATATCGAGTGGCCATGCTTACACAGGCCAATCAGAAACTTGACTACTTCAAACTTGATAATTGAGCTAGATCATGTGATTGGAACTTTTAATCAAAGGAGGATTCAAACAATGCCTACAAAATTTATAGGAAACCATCCTCATCAGACAACAATCGATCAATATAGGATCGAACGGAGGATATCTACTTGCCTTAGGTCTTGGGGAGCTGCGGTCATGGCTCGGCAAGGCAACGGCGTGACGATACCTGCGACGGCTTGGCTGAGGCGTTACACAGAAGAGGAGGAGGAAGGGAAACGTGTAGTGGACTGCAGAGGAATTAAGGAAGCAACCTCTGCTTCGAGCGAGAATTCACCGTTTGCTGCTGTTTTGAATTGTGCGGCTTGGTTCTTCGAGTTAGTCGCTGTGACTGACTCGAGCGGCACCGTTGATGCTGGCAAACAGAAGGAGAGCCAGTTGGACAGGCGTGTCTTGTAAGGATACGGCCAAGTGGCAGCATGCGAAGGTGATGAGTTGGCGAGCTGGGGTGGCATGGTCATGACGGTGCGATGGTGACACAGCACTGAGGTGTCGCCGCGCAGGAGGAACTGAGTTGGCATTGCAGTTTCGATGGCACGGTTGGTGACTTGGCATGGCTCGAGGTGCCGTGGTGGCATCGATCAAAGAGGTGTTAGGGATATTGATTTGATGTGACTTGACTTGAGACATCGCATCAATAATGGAGATGAGATGAGATGGCAAGTCTTTGTGGTGATGCAATTGGTGCAGTCCAATGATGAGTTCAATGACGCATTAGGGACTATTAAGTGTTTGAGACTCACGATTCATCAAGCGAAGATCCGGATGTCACATGATCATTGAGGGGCAAATTCATCAAATAAATATACATAACAAGAATAATTTAAAATCATATTATATGGAAAATCGTGTGACTCAAATTCTGGGGCGAATTCACTAATTATACATTGATATATAATTCTGAAATATAGTTTTAAGTAATCCATACACGCACATACATATATATGCCTTATGTCCACCATTTTTCCATATAACTTTCTTACCCCTATTTACGTGAAAATACAATAGATTAATAGTCATTCGATGAAAAATCATTTGAATATTTGATTTTCTATCATAATAAGTATAGAGATCCAATCACTAAATCATTAACTAATAAAATAAGGAATGAGTATTGAAAAAAGGATTTTCTTTTGTTTTGTGAGAACTTGGAGTATTACTTTACTATAACTATAGTTATATATGATGGAACTAATTAATCACATGCAATCACGTGATCAGATAGATATTCGACAAATTTGGCTGGAGTCAACCCTAATAAAAACCACTAGGATTCGCCCTAGTGGCCACCCTTCCAACATGGAAGAGGGAGGTGAGGGGTTCAAATCCCCACCTTCTCAGGGGGGATGGGGTGGGGATGCGTAAGTTTCAGGAGTGGGTTTTGACTCCCACGCCCTGCAAGAAGCAGGGCAAAAGTCTGAGAGTGAGTGTAGAGTAGGAATAGAGTAGGACTGACAAAAAAAAAAAAAACCCTAATAAAGGGCACATTGCCACCGATTTTAAAAAAGATAGGGTGAAAATTGCATAAATTAAAATGTCACGGGGCAACTTGCCACAACCGCCAAGAGGCAAAATGTAATTCTCCCTTTAATTCACACTTGAAAAAAATAATGTTAGGGCTTTTGGAAGAAAATGACCTCGTTTATATTGCTTTCCATTTTTCTGTACTTTTTGGAATGAAATAAAATGTGGCCCACGGAGAAGTATTTCCCTATATCATTTTGATCCACTTCCTTCCTAACTCAAAACAAACCAAACAAGGGACTATTTCTATCCATTTCCTTTCACTTCTCTCCATCCAAACACATTGTAACAGGGGCATGGTAATAGATTGGATTTTTTTTTTTGGAAAAAAATCACAAAAAACCCTAAACTTTACCTAAAATGACAGAGTTACCCCAAACTTTTTTTGTGACATGAAAAACCTGAACTTTGCCAACTGTGACACATTTACCCCAAACTTTTTTTTGTGACACAAAAAACCCTGAACTTTTATGATGTGACACATTTACCCCAAAATTATAGGGCATTTTGGTCTTTTTGCTTTTTAAAATTTTTTACTTTTTTTTTCTTTCTTCTTCCCTCCGCCGGCCATGGCTGGCCGACGGAGGGAAGCCGGCATCTGGCAAGGGTTGCCCTCACCGGCGTCGAGCGAGGGCACCCCTCGCTCGACGCAGGCAAGGGTGGCCCTCGCCTGCATCGGGTGAGGACTAGCGAGGGCACCCTTCGCTCGATGCAGCGAGGGCCGCCCTCGCCGGCAACGAGCAAGGACGGACCTCACCAATGTCGAGTGAGGGCGCAAGGGAGGCCCTCACCCGACCGAGCGAAGCGCCGCCCTCGCCCGACCGAGCCGAGGGCCGCCCTCGCCCGACGCCGGTGAGGGCAACCCTAGCCAACCTAGGCGAGGGCGACCCTTGCCCGATGCCGGCGAGGGCAGCCCTCCCCGGACGCCGGTGGAGGGAAGAAGAAGAAAAAAAAAGGAAAAACAAAAAAATAAGATAAAAATGCCCTTGATGGGGTAAATGTGTCACAGTTTGAAAAGTTTAGGGTTTTTTACATCACAAAAAAAAAAAAAAAAAAAAAAAATTGGCGTAAATATGTCACTTTGGGCAAACTTTGGGGTTTTTGATTGTCTTTTCCTTTCTTTCTTTTTTTAAGGGATAATGACATGAATAGTTTGTGAACTTTTCTTCATATTCATTACCATGTCATGCTTGATTAATGTTAATTGCACATGAAAGGAAAATGTATATGCATGGTAGAGTACTGAGAATTACATAGATTCATAAGATTCACTTGCTCACCGAGAGGGCTTGAGTGATGGTATTTTTTTTTTTTTTTTTTTGTGGCCTTTTGAGAGAGATGATGAGAGAAATTGAAACTATGAGGACGACAAGTACATGAGACATTTAACTAAAGTTCCATGACATTTATTCACCGACGAAATTGTGCAAGATCATACGAATCAACAATGGACACTAAACCTTCAGTTATGGGAGAGGATTTGAGCAAGTCTCACCCTCCCCTTCATTTGTTGTTGATTTTATTTGAGTTTTCTTGTTTATTTCTTCTTTTTTCTTCTCTCCTGATTTAGATCCGGGAGTTCTCTTCCCCAATCTAGTTTTAATTATGAGAGTTTGAACTCTTAAATCTATTTCTAAACCTACGAGTTATTCTCTCATGATTAAGATATGAGAGTTTAATAATGTTTTTGGGTATTCAATACTCTCATGCTTTGTTCATAATATCATATATAGGTCCCCCGACTCCAATTTTGTCGACAATTGCAGGAGCTCTGCTGTCTCACTCAACCACAAATTTGGTCTTCCAAAAGTAAGATCTATATGTATTTAACTTATTTTGGTTGTCTCCGATGGTATAGAAGAAGTCGAACTTAGGTGCCCATTACAAACTGGCAACGCTGTAATTATTGGAGAAAAAAATTTCAATTTGCATTTATCATTTACAATAATAAGAAATCCAACAATGGGTTATCAATTATTTTGCTTGATAGGTTCGTTTCATAAAGAAACGAGTATGTTCTTAACTTTGCCGGCATTCTATTGATCCTCCTTATTTTTTTGTATTTGGTTTTGTTTTATAGCATTTTGGCATTTGCTCTACTTCAATTTGCCTTGCCATTAAATTTAATGTACTTCTCATATATCTTATTGAGCAATAAATGCAATTTTCTTTCGAAAAAACAAGAAACGTAGATATTGAACCAAGGTTGTCTCTCAAGGGCATGTTAAGTGGCATTTTCCCTTTGTCTGAATGGGCCGGTACCTGAGCCTCACGGCCCAAGATGACGCCAATGTGGCCTGGACATTTGTCCCTTTCCTAACCTGCCGGCCTTCCTTTATTCTATCTGACAGTTCATCTCAAAACACGGTTAGGGAATAAAATAATTTCGAATCTTGGTACTGGGAAGTGGAAGCGACTCGTGCGATGATATTTTGTAACCATTTATAAATTCTGATTGACTATCCGAATCAATAATGACGAATCTGACGGATAAATTTATTATAGAGGTTTTGTAATCAAAGTTAATGCTTTGTTCGAAATCTACGAAATCATTGCAAATTTTAAAGAGATGATATTCGTAAGGCGTCCCCGCTGTTATGTTGGTTTTATGCGTTTAATCTATTCTTTCCATGGTCGGCATCTGGTGCCATCGTCAATATCATATGCCATTATATATTTCATTGAATGTTAAATGAAAGGAGTTAAATAAGGACGGAAGATCCCGACGGTGCACAAAATTGTACGAAATGTTCAACCCGGCATTACTTTATTTGGATGAGAAGACTTTGCATGCAATCTGGTGGAATGGTTGGTACGCGGTAGGACTAAGAGCGCGTTTAGTAACGTTTTTGTTCCGATAAATAATTTTTTAATAGAAATAATTTTTTTGTTTCCAGGGAACAATTTTTAAGTATAAAAGAACACGCAGTAATCGCAAAAAATTTCTATTCCGAAATAGAAATGCGTTTGGTAAACTTGTATAATTTTTTTGTTTCTTTTAATTTTTCAATATTTTTCCTTTTTTTCGTCTTTTTTTTTCTTTTTTTCCTTCTTTCTTCCTTTTGGCCAATCGCCGGCCTCGGCCATGGCCGGCAACCGGCCAAAGGAAGAAGGAAGAAATAAAAAAGAAGAAGAAAAAAAAAGAAAAAAAAAGGGGAAAAAAAAGTGTTTCTCGGAATTGTTTCCGGGAACAAGAAACAAGTTTTTTTTTCTACTTTTTGGTTCTGTTCCAAATCTATTTAGGGAAAAAGTGTAAACAAACATGTTTCTGTTCTTTTTTTGTTCCCCGAAACAAAAAAAAACAAAAATTTGTTACGTTTAGTTGTTTTATGAAAAATGATATATTTTCGAAAACTATTGGAAAAAAAATTAAAAAGTATTTTCTATCTTTTGAAAAGAAAAATCTTGTTTGATTTTCCTAAATCCACATAAATTATCCAGGCGTTTGTGACTTGCATACAAGCAATTGGGAAATTGGGTATAGGCATTAGGATTCCAAGTTTAGCCTCAATGGACCCCAACATGAACAAAAGCACAGGCACGAGTCCTAGCTCCATAGAAGTCGAAACTAAGAACCCAGTCTTCCTAGCACCCCAACCCAAGTTCATAGAGACTGGGCCCAAGGCCCCAATGCCCATGCCTCAATCCCTAATATTTGAGCTTAGGTCCATAAAAGCTGAGCGTAGGACTCTGGTGCTCCGGGCCTAAACTCAAGTCCATAGAGACCAAGCTTGGGACCTCAATGTATGTGGTCGGATCCCCAATGACTCGGTTTAGGTCCTCAATAAACAAGCCTAATTGTCAAGTCTTAGGCCTAGCGTCAATGGATGTAGGCTCGAGTGTTGGGGACCTCAGCCTCGAACGCAGTAGATTTGAGCATTGGCACTAAGGTCTCAAGCTCGGTTACCATGGACCCAGACCCAAGCAAGGGCACTAGGGTCCTAGGCTTAGCCACGATGGATCAGGGTATAGCATTAGGGTCTTGGATCTTGACCTCAATGGACTTGAGCTCAAACATGATAGACCCAGGCATGGGCAATGGGGTTCAGGGCCTGAGCGTAGGGCTCTTGGTTTCGATGGACATGGGTATGAGCACTAAGGACCCGAGCATTAGTCCCGGTGCCCTTTTGATGGATGGACATGGGCATGGGCATTAGGGTCTAAGGCCTCTATCTCAATAGACCCAAGCATTGGGGACCTAAGCTCAAGCGCCAATGACTCTGGCGACCTTAGTGGATTTGACCTAGGTACTAATGATCCAAGCATAAATATTAAGTCCCTCGCTCAGCCTTTATGGACCTAAGCCCAAGTGTTGGGGACCTAGCTCCAGCCTCGATGGACCAAAGTGTGTGTGTTAGGGATCAACGCACAGGCACAAGGGGTCATGAGTTGGCCTTGACCCGAGCCTATGTGCTGAAGATCCATTCTAGGACACTAGGGTCTCAAAAACAAGCATAAGGTTCCTATGCTCAAGTGTGAAGATTTTAATTCAAGCGTTAATATCTAGTCATAAATTTCTTTTTCTAAAGAGAGAATCATTTTCCTAAACTTAAATATAGATTTTCTGCTGACACATTTTGCTAAGCAATCCAAATGTCATAAATGAGGAAAACATTTTCATAGAAAAGGTTTCCAGAAAATAAACGGATGTTAATTAATAGAATGATTTGCTCTTTAAGACAATGATCAATGATCAATAATTTGTCACGAGTATATCAGTTCGAGCGGTAAATTTGTTAAAGATGTACTAATTTTGGATTTTTTGTTGTCAAAAAATTAGTTTTAGATAAATTTCTTATAGGCGTACTAATTTAGACTTTGGGATTGTTCATGATATTAATCGTAAATTTTTTCATCGCGTATGGCTAAAGAACTTTAGTTCCTCCTCTATCTTCTCCCTCTAGCCCGCCCAATGACAACAATGGCGGGGTTTAGCAAGGGTTGGAAAACGGGGTAGGTTGATCCGGGTGACAACATCTTCGTTTGCTGTTGTGTTCTAGATGTGTTTATGGGTCAAAGTCGCTCGTTGCTGGTGATGAAGGAATCCCTGTCAATGAGTAAACAGGTCGGTTCAGGAAAGTTTCTTCCGACAAACTAAACGCGATGGATCCTAGTCCTGGTATTTCACCATCACATGGGACCTGTTCGACATCTTCTAGACTCGTCTCTCTGGATCGAGTACACAATCTGACAAATTTGGAACGAGATCATCTACCCTTTCGGTGTCTCTATTCGGTATCTCAACCATCCAAACCGTTCATTCATATGAATAATGATAAGTATGGAATTTACAACTAGTGAATCGACGATAATAAAGACAGTAACAGAGACACCGAACAGCATAGAGGACACTGTTCCGGAAAATTTCGTATTATCCAATTTTTGCAGTTCCACCGGTTACTCTTTTTGGGGTATCTTATGTTGATCAATTATTCACATACGACAAACACAAAAACTCCTGAATTATCAATCGTAAGCCACTTGATAGTTGTCGGTTTTATGTTTATCTCTGTCTCACTTCATCTCATATCGAACCGGGAGGTCGGTCCAGATTCTGCAACAGCACAATCCATCTAGTTCTGAAAACATCTTCTCTGACAGGATGGAGGATGAACGACGAAATCTAAAAACTGGGTAACATATGCCCCTACCAATTTGGGCGTTTGGATTTGTTGCAAGAAGTTTTGGAGATCTAATCCAACAACTTTAATTGGATGACAAGACCTGACCCTTTCCTCATCTGTTTCTGGGAAAAAGAATAAAAAAAGGTATTGGGTTTGAGAACACGTAGTAGGCAATCCTACGGAAGAAAACGTCCCTATTATGCCTTGTGCCTATGATGTAGTTCGCTAATCAAATGGTCACGCTTAACATCCCGTAACAAAGCCTACTGGGATTTCCCTTAGTGTAGGTCTTGATTCATCTTGGCCAGTTGCTAAATCCAGACAAGATATCCTGAAAATTATAAGGGTGCCCATGACAAAATTTTTAGTCAGAAATTAATTTATCAATTTCTATTTCAGAAATTGAGAAGTTAAAAATTTTAGTTTCCAATTTCTTCTTCAAATCTATTTCTGAAATAGAAATCTGTTCCAAAAATAAAAAAAAATCAAATTACATTACTAAACGGATTTTTGTTTCAAACCTGTTCCGGGGAACAGAGAAACAGAGAAATAGAGATATAGAAATTTTATCATGCGCGCCCTAAGCATACACAATCTCTTAATAGGTTCAAACACAGCAGCAATGAGCATAAAACCACTTTTATTATCTCTCTCTCTCTCTCGGTTCCGCTCTCTTTTCCTCTGAGGAACCATTTGGGGAACCAGCCGCATAGGAAATAAAGATGGACTAGGACAATAGTTTCGCTACTTAGATTAAAGTTCCACTTGACGGCCAATCCACCCCTCTCCAAATCGTCATGGCTAATCCATTTCGTTGTGTTACTTAAGGCAATTCTCGTTTGCTTACAGCCTTTCTTAGGGTTTTAGGAGTGCAAGCAAAGCGGGATGTAATCGGAATCAAGCTATCATTTATTGCCTCTTGCGTGACTTTTTGTTCTCACATTTCACCTTACACTTTAGACTTTCAACGTATGAGATCTCAAGGATTTCAACATCTAAGACTTATTCTGCGCCGTTACAATTTACTACATAATCTCCAAGATTTGAAATTAAACCTTTCCCCCTTTGCTGATCCGAAAGGGATACGACCTTTGCCAAAGTCAAACCCTGCAGTTTTTGCTTCTTTTTTCCCTTTCTGGCCAGGCCCCCTACCGCGGTTGCTCGTTCATCTTCACCACCAACTGCGATCCCATCCCAGTTTCAAATGCAGAGCCCGGTCAACGAACCACCCAACCCCACCTCCCCCTGTCTCCCCCTGTCCCTGTCTCTCCCTTCTCCTGCCGGGACCACGCACCATCCCCATCGCCCAATCTCCTGATCTATGCCGCGTGAAGAAAATGACCGCGGGGTTGGCGGCATCTCCACATTAAACATTCCCCGAATTCACTCGGATGGATCGGCACGCGACGGAAGCTTCTCTCGTGAATGCTTAGGTAAATTCCCAACCCGATGAAAGTCTCCCCTTAGGACTTTCTTTTTGTTTTCTCAACTCTGCACTCATTGACAATCCTCCTCCTCGAGACACAACTTGGCCGATTATAATAATTCGCTTGCTTTAATCGGGAAATTGTCGTTGAGCACTCGCCCATCAAGGAACAGATCATATTGCCTTTCTTTAAGATCAGTTTCCGCGGGTACCATTTCAACGCTCTCGCCGACTTGGTCTTGACCAAACGACATAGCTCCCGTGCTCTTATTGTCCTTTTCGTAATTTGTTTGTGAAACGACCAAAGCGCCCCTAGTCTGAAGGCCTTGACTTCTGTGAACGGGGGCCATTCCGGTCTTTGCGCGGAGGCAAAACACCCGGGAAAAAAGAAAGGACCTGTGCCACCAACCAGGAGCTGCCTCCTTAGAAACTGTCAGCGACGAGAGACCAAAAGCCAAAAGACAGCAGCTGACCTTCTCCTCTTCCTCCCTTTCATCATCTTGCAGAACAGGAGAAAAGCGACAGAAGATTTTGGTCTCTTTCTCTTCGGTTTTGATCCGACAACGCTCTCCCATGGCTTCGTGTCCTCACCGAAGATCCTCCGTTCTCATGTGGGTCCTCTTCCTCGCGTTTGTCTCCTACACCCGCCTCGTCAACGGCGGGCAGAACGTCGAGGTTTTCTATCCAGGCTCGGCGCCCGTCCCAGCTCCTACCCCTCCAACCATCCCTCCGGCCTCCCCGCCGCTTCCGCCATCTCCGCCTACGCCTCCGCCTCCGCCGCCGGTAGCATTGCCGCAGCCCACGCCGGCCCCTTCGTCTTCTGGGTCGGACAAACAGATCATAGCCACGGCGGTCGTCGCCACCGCGGCCAGCACCGTGGTGATTTCGGGGCTCGTCTTCTTTCTGCTCAAGAGGCGAGCAGTCGCGCGGCGGAGGAAGGAGGAGAGCGGCGCCGGTGGCGGCCTCCCGACGATCGCGCGCGACGACTTTACGAGGTTCGATGGTAATATTAAGGGGCTGATAGTGGATGAGAATGGACTGGACGTTCTTTACTGGAGGAAGCTTCAGGGGAGGAGTGGCAAGAACTTCGAGAAGCAGGCTTTGCCAAGCCCGAAAGATGGAGGAGAAGCGGAGGAGGAAGGCACGGCGCCTGGAAGAGATCGCTGGAGAAACGCCGAGCCCGTCCAGGAATTCCCTTTGCTCCGAGAGAAGTCCACGACTTCCTACGGCCAGTACAAACCAGAAGCAAACGACCCCGTTCAGAACGCCATGCCTGCTTTTCCGACTCCTCCGCCTGCCGGTCACCCACTAGAGGCTGTGGAGAAATCCACCACGTCAACTCGACCGCCAAATGCTCCTGCTCCGCCGGTGCCACCCAAAAGGTTAATGGAGATACTTACCTCATCAGCAATCGGAGCCGATACAAGGGCCGCACCACCACCTCCTCCACCAATCCCAGCCGCGAAAGCGCCACCACCTCCTCCACCTCCGAAGGCAGGAGGTCCAGCTTCATCACTGAAACCTCCCCCGCCACTGCCAAAAGCAATGCCAGGGGCCAATAAACTAGGGGAATCATCATCGGGGAGCGCTCAAACCGGAAAAGATCAGGTGAAGCTGAAGCCACTGCACTGGGATAAGGTCAACATTGCCAACACGGAACATTCGATGGTGTGGAACAAAATCGATGGTGGTTCTTTCAAGTAAGCGCATCCTGATAAACTTGCGGATTCTAGTAGCTTCAGGACATCGAGATTCATTGAAGATTTTTTGTTTCTAACCCCATGCTCATTTGCAATTACTTGCTGTAGGTTTGACGATGATCTGATGACAGCTCTATTCGGATCTGTCGCCACCAACCGCAAATCTCCTCGAGGGAAAACCAGTTCAGCGATTCCTAGTGCTGTCACTCCAGGCCCATCAGGACAGATCTTTATACTCGATCCTCGAAGGTCACAGAACATCGCGATTGTGCTCAAGTCTCTGGCTGTTTCCCGCAAAGAAATTCTCGGTGTGCTCACCGAAGGCCAAGGCCTAAATGCCGATACTCTCGAAAAGCTTGACAGGATTACCCCCACGAAAGAAGAGGAAGCCCAGATCCTTGGATTCGCTGGCGACCCCACAAGACTTGCCGATGCAGAGTCTTTCCTCTACCACATCCTCAAAGCTGTCCCCTCCGCTTTCACTCGTTTTAGCGCCATGCTGTTTAGGCTGAACTACGAATCAGAGACCCTGCAGCTAAAGGAATCTTTACAAACACTTGAGTCGGGGTGCAAGGAACTTCGATCACGAGGACTCTTCATGAAACTTTTGGAAGCGATTCTTAAGGCTGGCAATCACATGAATGCTGGAACTTCCCGAGGAAATGCGCAAGCCTTCAACCTCACCTCTCTGCGGAAACTCTCCGATGTCAAAAGCACCGATGGAAAGACTACCTTGCTTCACTTTGTCGTGGAAGAGGTGGTCCGAGCAGAAGGGAAACGCTGTGTTGCCAACCGGAACCATAGCTTGAGCCGCACCAGCAGCCAGAGCAGCAGTGCAAGCACCCACTCTGAGCATAGGATGTCAGGAGAGGAAAGAGAGAAGGAGTACATGATGTTGGGATTGCCGATCATAGGAGGTCTCAGCGCTGAGTTCTCTAACGTGAAGAAAGCCGCAGCAATTCACTATGAAACCTTCGCTGCCTCATGTGCAGCTCTTACATCCCGTACAGAGGAAATCCGGCAACTCGTGTCCCGAGGTACTGGGGACGGAGGAGGGTTCGTGAGAGTAATGCAAGGATTTCTCAAAGCCGCCAAGGAAGAATTGAGTGCCTTGAGGAAAGATCAGGCAGCTGTGATGGAGATGGTAAAGAGGACAACTGAGTACTACCAACCAGGGGCCTCAAAGGACAAAGGAGCAAACCTACTTCAGCTGTTTGTTATTGTTAAGGATTTCCTGAACATGGTTGATCAGGCGTGTGTGGAAATTGCTCGAAACCAGCAAAGGAGGAAAACGGGGACGGCAAGCACAGGGTCATCATCGCCAACATCTCCAGCAACAAGACCCCCTGTAAGGTTTCCAAAGTTGCCACCGCATTTCCTGTCGGAGAAGTCCGGGAGCATGTCCAGCGGATCTGATTCAGATTTATGATTTGGCTCGTATTTGAAAGCAAACAGGCTAATGTGTATAGGCATCATCGAAAGTGTACTATACGAGCAAGCGTCAAGCATTCTTTCATTTGCATCATATTCTTTCCCAATTATTGGTAAATATGATCGTGTATATCGTTTTTTTTTTTTTTTTTTTCTGCACTTGCTGTTGCAATGTTTTCTCTTTTGTAACCTGAGTAGTTAGTGCGAGTGTCAGTCGAATTGTTGAGCTTGATCATTATGCTTAGTCCGAGATGATTGAAGGAGAAGAGTGTCTTATGCGCACGTTCCACGAGTGATTTTAACTGTGTTACCGTAGAAGAGAACCTTCAATTCCTGACGACTGTTCAGGCTTCGCAGATTCTGAAATGGGACATACCCAGAAACTATTTCAAAAGAGTCATTTATTCTGATCTTTCAGTACTCATAATGTAGGATCTCCATGGAAGTATCAAGTTCAAAGAAATATGTTGAATGGGCTGCTGTAGGGTGTGAGATGAACAAAAGAAAGAATAATTGCCTCCATCGATACAGTCATGCAAAAGAAGAGCATGCGAAACACCTAAGAACATGCAGTCATTTCCTCTGAGAAATCCACTGGTGGAAACAAAATTGATAGAAACCGAATAGCCCATGAAAAGACTCCACTTTTGCAGAAAACCGAACATGAGTACTGCAACTCGTCTTCCATTTGTTGGATCAAGTGAGATTCGCATGGAAGATGGGATTCAGAACTCACCAATTCAACGGTTACCAGATGTTTCATGCGATAGATTACGAGGATCCCAAAACTCCAAACCAAAATGCACTTTCCAGAGAGTGATAACACAATCATGTTCTTGACAGGAACAAGATGGAAGCCGACTATGTATCCCGTTTAGAGCATCATATGTCAAAAGAGTTCCGTTTGAAAGAATAAGGAGGGTTGAGGAAGAGAGTTGTTCTTCCAACCATAGATAAACAAATGGAAGTTATCGAAGGCAAAATTTACTCAAAAGAAAATATATATATATATATATATAGAGAGAGAGAGAGAGAGAGAGAGAGAGAGAGAGAGAGAGAATGTTCAAATCGATGGGATTAAGCATTCACAGTCCACCAATCTGCTAATCTCAAACTTATGCTCTACCAATTTCGTGAAGAATACCCACCTTCATTTGTGAAAGACCTTTCAAGAAGGTATAACTGCGCTCGACATCCTGCCAATACTACGGGTCTCCAGCATAAAGTACAGAAACTGCAAACTAGTCCTATGTAAAAGAAGCCACGGGGCCTACAGAGACTCTTACACCTTTCACAGATTCTCAGACGATTTCTATATATAAAAGTTTCTGAGACAATCACCCTGTATATGTGTAATGATAGAGAAAAAATGCGATGTCTCAGGAGACATCTGACCTACCTTACCATAAATTCGACACTACTTATATCTTCCCACAACATAACCAAGATATGGGCGTCTCTCTAGTCATTAATTCAAAGCTCCTCCTGTCTCATAAATGACTCGAGGCGATCCGCTAACTTTACACACCATTGGGTATGTGGATAATTCTCTCAGAATGCTTCTGAAGTACTCCAAACCAGACCCATCTCTTCAGCACCCTTCCTCAAGCATCCTTTTTGAATAATCATCGAGCTTGAGCCTTGTTAACCACCTGTAAAATTGATTAAACAATTTTTAGTGCTATTGCCATAATAAAAATGTACATGAACGAAGCAAAGGAACACAATCAACAGCGAAAATTAATCTAAGCTATATGAAATTGTCATGCTTTTGCCTTCTTGTCTCTCATCCAGATATAACACTGCCCCAAGGCTTATGAAGAACTGCAGTAACTAGAGCACTTTGATTCTCGCTTCTGAGTTAGCCGGTTTGCGCTGGAAGAGTTGACAGTTGATAGCATCATATCAAACGCTCTTAAGCTAATTGGGAAATGAAGATGTACCAAAATTAATGATGAGAAGATGACCTCCTTTTACCCGTCCCCCAGCATTCGCCAGTCAACACTAGGCACAGACGTGTCCAATAATGACTCGTGATATAAACATATTATTCTTAGACAGAAAAGCTGCTCCATTTAGTCTTGACAATCGAGAAATATTGTTCCTTCGCTAATATATGCTCTCCTCCAAGGCACGCAACCGAACTCTATTTATAATGTAAGCACTTCACGATCGCAAATGGTTTGAATGGATTAATACAAAAGAACTGTACCTTTTTCAGGCCGTTTGTCGATTTACTATGCCCTGGCTGACCTGATGTGGGTGTGCCTCTCTGGGTGAGACTGGGTCTTGAGTTTTGGTGCCCTGCCTTCTTTTCTTCCTGAGAAAAACCAATCTTCTTGTACTAATGTGATCTTTAAATAGGATGTCATGCCAAAATTTTCACAAATTCCAGGATGTAAAAAATTGCACAGACCCAAGTAGATGTGTTGTTTAATATTTATACCTTTAATTTTGCTTGAGATTGCGGCTTTCCTTTATCTACAGCCGTGGATCTTTCCTTCAACTTCTTCATTAACTGAAATAAGATGATGAGAAAAATTGAAGCCTGTAAAGGAGACGGAAGAAACATTTTCAGACTAAAAGGATAAAATGATGCACACCAGTGGAACCTCTGCAACCTTTCCCGCCCTCTCATCACTTCTGGAGCCATAGGAAGAAGACGCAGGCTGAGAAGCTTTTTGTGCCCCAGTCCCTGCTTTAAGTGGCCTGAAGAATGATATATGAGATAGATGTTAATGATGTGCTAGTATAATACTTTAAACAGCATTAGAGAGTAAAGTTGCAAACTGAAAAAGTTAGCATCAGTCAGAAAATATCATGTGCATTGATTCAGGCAAAAGGTTGGATGCAACTGGGGCAATATGCATGGAGAATGTTATTAAATTCATTACCCCCCATTTTCCTTCTGTCTAATTAGGGGAATGGAAGCCTTTGGTTCTCCCTCCCTGGAAAGCACCTGCCAAAGTTAGAACCCACGTGCTTTGAATGTTACAAACAACAGGATTTTGAACAATAATAATCATCAATTCCAAGTTCCAACGAAGGAGTTGTATGTTTGAGATGAGAGAGATCAACATCATCACAAAACTTACCTTCTCTGATTCTCCGCCAGACAACTTCTGGCCCGCATTATTGTTCTGGAACATCTTGAATGCTCGCTTGACAATGTCCTTATCCCCCATTCTCTCCATGATGAAAGATTTCCTTGTGGCGGGAGAAGCCGGATGAGAATTTGTGGAACCCAAAGCAATCGACATGTGCAAGGCTTTCGGAACTGCATTTTTCTTCTCTCCTGTTGAAAGGTTCTTGCTCTTGGTTGGAGACGGAGTAATTCCTGGCTTGCTCGAAGATCTCAATGAGGATGCTATTGGGGTAGTGGAAGCCGATCGCCTCACTTTTGGCGATTTCATCACTGGTGACTGTGGCCTGCTCTTATGTACCGCAGCACTCTGCTCCTTACTTATGCCGCTAATCTGGACCAGACAAAGAAAGGGGACCAGCAGTATGATCAAAGCATGTATAATCAAGATCTTTCAATGATGGTCAAGAAATTTTGTTTATCATATACCTTTTGAGGGAGCTTTGGCTTACTCGACTTTGCACTCTTCACTTCATACTTTGGAGTGGCTTTTGTCTCGATTTCACAATCTGGCTGAACTTCCATGACATCATCTTGAGATCCAATAGAAGGAACCACTTCTTGCACATCCTTCACTAAATTGTGCTCTTCTGGTCTCTCCATGTTGTGGAGCACTTCTACCACTTCCTTCACTAAGTTAATTTCCTCTGGTTTACCCAAGTCGCTGATTTCGAGATTTCTCTCCGGTTCTACTTGCACTCCCACAACCAATAAGCTTTGACATTCAATAGTAATCAAGTCATCCTCGTTCGGGTCTTCACTGTACAAAGCATTTGTCTCAGCTAACAAGCTCATCTCTTGTTTAATTGCTCCGAAGTGACTTTGATCCTCGTGTGTATTGATCTCAAACGTCGCCTCATCGACATCCCTATTCAGATCTCCATTTCTTTCACCCGTTGGCAACGAATCGGCCATCATTTTCTTCTCCTCATCCAGTAACTCGGCCTTTTGAGCAGCGATCTTCTTGTAATGCGCTTCAAAGTAGGCCCTTTTCATGGCCACTGATCCAGGCGCAGCGCACTTCTCTACTTCTTCCATATATTTATTAGGCGAAAAGGATGACCATCTCTCCCAAGAGAGCGAATCACCCCCAAACCTACCAAATGAAACAGACGCTTCAAGAGCAGCATTTGAAGCAGCTGTTGTCTCTCCCATCTGCTTTCATGAAGATCAAGAACCACACACTGTCTTCAGACACCTAATCCCAGTATTACTGACAAACCCCGACTCAAGTAACTTTAGAATAAGGCATAAAAACCATGAGCAGTCAACTATGAAGTACCAGTACAGGCATGGAAATGGAATGGATTTCATCAAACAGAGTAAATGGGAGTCATTTCCACAGATCCAAAAGAGGAAGAAACCTCACCTTAGCAAAAGATTACTTTACGACGGAGCTATTTCACCAGCCACACAAGCTGTGCAAAAACCATTGCCACCTGTTGCCCAGCTGGGAAGTTCACCAATCTATCTACTCAGAGACAGTGAGGGTCCATGTAATGTGCCATTCAGGATGAGGACAAAAGGGAAAGGATTGAAAATTGCAACCAATGCAGAAGAGAAAGAGATGAGGATAGCATAAGCATGTGCTCCGTTTCTTTCCCATTGCTTCTTGTCATTTTCACAGTCCTGGGAAGGGGCTGTCTATTTCTGGTTCTTTTGGAAACTCCCATCATCCATCCTCACAAAAAGTAAAAACCACGATGAAGGTAAGAGAGACAGGGAAAGGAACCGTCGAAAAGGATAGCAGAAGGCCCCAACTCAACTAGGTTTCAATGGAAAGTTTCCACCTTTTTCACCGTAATCTTGCAGTCACTGCTTTGGGAACTGAGAAAAGTTGGACTGAGAGAGTTCAACCTAGGGGTGTGCAAAATATCCGGGAACCGTCCGGACCGCCCGGAACTGGACCGGAACCGCCCGGAACCGGCGGTTCTTGAGGAACCGGTCGGTTCGGTTCCATTTTTTTCGGAACCGGTGGAGGCACGGTCCGGTTCGATTCCATGGGCGGATCCGTCCACCCGGACCAGGATCGAAACCTTTTTAATATTAAAAAAAAAATTACTAAAAGAAACCCTAGATTAGATCTCATTTCCTCGCTCCTTTCGTCTTCGGTTCTCTCTCTCTTTGTCTCTTCCTCGGTTCCTCCTAATCCTATCGCCATTTCGATTCCTCCCTGAGCGTCAACACCGCCGCCGCTGCTCCTCCACCGCTATTGTTCGCCCCCACGTGTCGACCACCACCCACCACAGCTGCGGAAAATTGTTCCGCAACCATTCTACGTTGAAAACCCAACCATAGACCTTCTCCCCTCCTTCTCAACTCATAGACCCGACCGTTCTATGTTGAAAACCAAAATTTTTTCGCGTCAAGATCGGTTCCATGGATCCACCTGGGAACCGGACCGAACCTCCGATTCCCGGGTAGATCCATGCAACAAACGGGTGGATCCCGATTCCAATTTTTCGGAACTGGTCCTTAGTGGGCGGTTCCCGATTCTAGGTCGGGAACCGCCCGCCCGGACCATGCACACCCCTAGTTCAACCTCGAGTGAAGAGGAGAAAAGTTACGGCAACGGAAAGACCCATCAAATGAGAGAAAATGGGACATAAACAATGGGATTAGTTGGCTCAATGCGGGATCAAAGTGGACTGACTGACTAATAAAAGCAGGACGGAGGCAGCTGTTCTTTAACCATTTTCTGAGGCCCCCCAACTGCAGTCGGATCAAAGGGGCTTGAAGGTGATGAGATCAGCAATCAGAGCGTGTTGCAAGGTGAAAGGCCCCACCTAGGCAAAGTGTCTCGAGAGGGTGTCTGCGGGGGGACAGAGAAGAGAAGACAGGGATGGAGGGAGGCATATGTGACAAAAGCCTTCCATTAAATGATCTCCTACTTGGTTGAACCAGAACAACATCAATAATTGTCAGGAACTGTCCGAAGGCCAAAAAGCGACGTCGCTGGAGGCATCGGAACGTGATTGTTGGAGTAGAGTCGCCATCCGAAGAAGCGTGTTCTCCTTCGGCCAAAAAAAAAAAAAAAAAAAAAAGAAGAAGAAGAAGCGTGTTCTCCTCGTGATTGCATAGCTTGAACATGGATTTGCTGCCAACAATGGCCGTGTCTAAATACAAATTCTCTGCACGTCAGGACCAAATTTCTGACCTTTGATGTCTCCTCGTAAATGAGTATTGTCTGAAATAGGGACTTTTCTACCGTGCAATGAGATTTTGTCCGACCAATTTATCGACCAATCTAACCAATGACATTAATTTTTTTTTTTTATCCAACATTGAAGGAAGCTTTTTCATCCGATAGTTGACATGCAGTCTTTTTTATTCGGCGGTTTTCCTAGACAACATAGAAAAAGTCGTGAAATTGCGTTCAACACAAGCTCTATATAATCCGTAACATCAATGTTAGAAATGAGCTTGGCTTTTAGGGGCTCGGGGTTTTGCCATTAGAGACTTAAATTTGATTACCCAAGTCCAACTGTCAAGGGTTGAGTTATCGTTGTGGGGACCTAGGTCTAATTTAGGAACTTAAGTTTGGTCATGAAAGTCTCAACTCCAATAATTGACAAAAGAAGTGACACGGGTTTGGTTACAAATGAGTTGATCCAGTTTACTCTTCTAGACCCCTTTAGTTTTATCTACCAATATTCTACCGAACTCATTAATAGCCAACCGTCGTCCATTGACCAACCTATTTTAACCCTATATGCTCTTTTCTCAAAACAATCAATCTATCAAGAAAGCAGAACAGCTTTACCTAATCCCTAACAAAGCGTCATCTAGATCTACCACTACGGAGGAATTATCTACTTGTTATGCTAGTGAGATCGTCCCCCCATGATAGTGATCGTTTGTCTTAAATTCACTGGAACCCTATTTTCAAGCCCACTTCAGCCTAAGTCCACGGGAGTGCAAACAGACCGCATTCTACATACCTCATAATGTTTCGAGTTAGCAAAATCAGAAAACGCCCTTCAACTTGCTTGCTTAGATAGTCTACACTTGCCTAGCACACTAGTGGACCTATTTGCCATCTCTCGCGACGAGATGTGAGGTTTGGGCGCGAGGGACTGACCACCAAGCAAGTAATTGTCTTGTTATAGATAATGATTGCACTGATTACCAAGATCGCTCCCAAGCGGCCTCCTTTACTAGAGGTGACAACTGATTGGACCCGGAGCCGGTCCAAGCATTAAAGTCGGGTCTAATCTCTTGACCTAGACCGTCCAATGTCCATCACCAATTGTTTGTATTCGAACATTCAGGATGGGCCGGGCTTGACTCGGACCCCAACTGGGCTAGGCCAAGCTTTCTCGCTAGCTGTTCTTGTCGAAGCCGGTCGACAATGTCTTAATCTCTTGTGGCTATGGCAAAGCCTTTGGGCAAGCTCGCAAGTCATCAGATTCATGATCAGATCTATTCTTTAATTATATGATTTGGCGGTCGTAGTGCCCGCTTTCTAACCAATCGTCACATCAAGGGTGAGAATCGCGGTTGGGGAGTGTCTTTCCTTCCATTGACATACACATGCAAAACAAATCCTTACTCGCGCTGTTGTCATTCTTTTGGGCCGATAAGTGGGTCGACAGGCAACCCGATTACAGGTAAATGGGCTCTATTGGTCTTGACCATGTTTTAGCCCATTTTAGTTACTTTATATAACCTATGTAATCGTAAAATGAGCTCAAAGATGGGTCTTTCACCCATGTTGCAAAATCTAATTTTATCATGTCATTCATGGTAGGTTTGTTTTTGCAAAAAATAAATAATTTGGAAAATAATTTCCTAAAAGTGATCGTTTGTATTGTTTATCAAAATAAACAAACGAAAGATATTCTCATTGTTCATAAAATTATTTAGATATAGATTATTGTCCATAATGAAAATATTTTACATTAACTAGTCATTTAAAATGATAAAAGTGATCGATATTATAAACATATTTTTCAAACCATTTACTTTCTGTAAAACAAATAGAGTCTCGCTAAATCAAATTCTTTTATGTCATCCCGAATCACACAATATTGCCACTGTTTTATTAATATCTTCAAAAAAAAAAAAGCGGAACTCAGTTACTCCTCATGGTTTGAGGTCATTCTTGTAGTTTACGTGTCAGCTAAGGCACAACTTTATTTTGCCTCCCGCTCAAGTTTTCCCTAGATCTGACCAAAAAGAAAAAGGCTTCCGCTGGTTGGGTGGGCCCATTTAGTGTACAAAAAATAAAAATTCTCCTCTTTTCCGGTTTCTCACATTATCCAAAGTAATCTGTGTTAAAATCCAACAATCTTGTAATAAAACCACTTATTTTAGACATGACCTAGAGCATGTAGAGTTTATCAAACCATCATCTAGAACATTCATTAGTTTAGCTGTTCCGGCATAGAGGGACTTATCAGTTTAATTCGATCAAAATTTATCCCTCTTTTTACTTTTTAATTCAAAATCAGTGTACCCTCGATTAACTTATATGTCGAACTTTTCATTTGGTCCAATGCAGCATTGTTCGATCTAATCTCGAATGCTTACACAATGTCGATGCTTGTGTTCTTGTTGTTGCTCTTGAAACTGGCCAGAGAGGAACATCATTCATTGACGCGGAGCTTCTCTGCGAGTTCGTGTGACTTGTCATTGCTAAATGCTACCATCACAAAAATGGCAAAACTAAAAACAAAGATTTCTATTTATGCATTATTATGTTTTCGGGAGAAAAGGGATATTTTTCAGTATGTCCAACGTGCCATTTAAGTTTTCGCTTCGGGTTCGTCGGAGATCCCATCGAAGCTCTTTGCGTGGAGTCAAAAACCAGTTCAGTCAAGAACAAGCCTCCGCATCTCCCGCTTACTGTTTAACCCCAAAGGCAAATCCACCATTTTCTTTTTTTATCCGCAAAACAAGGTCAACCTAATCGGAAATCTTCATCATTCATTCGTTCGTTCGTTCGTTCCAGCGGGAACCCAATCATCGCCCGCGAATTCTTTTCATCCGGGTCTTCGGAATTCATTCGGTATCGAGCCAATGGCGTTCGGTCGACCGGCGGAAGAGCCGTCGATCTCCACGTGAACATGTGGGAGTCCCAAACCCGGCTGCGAAGGAAAGTCAAAAGACGATCGATCGATTTTTACGGTGTCGATCCCTGGTTAGCCGCTAAGGCACGTCGGATCCCCAACGGGACCGGAAAGTGTCCCTTTCGCTTTTTTCTTTTTCCTCTCTTAGGTGTCGCGAATCTAAGGGATTAAAGTTGGTCAGCGCGGCCGGAATTGTCCGAACGGCCGTCCGATCTGGCGGCGCTGGAACCCTCTCGACGTGCCACGCGGACGGGAGAAACTTCGAACTAGGCAAAAAAGCTAATGCACCGAAAATGCCCCAGCGCCACCGCTACAGAGCCGTAGCTAAGTCGATGAATCGATTCCCTTTTGTAATAATAAAAAGAAAGGAAAGGCTCCTAAGCTTCTCTAGAACCAATCGCTTGCGTGGCGAACTTGCACAAGAAAAGGAAAGTTGCCGTAGACATCGCAACAGCTGCGAATATCATGACACATTTGCGAAACTCAAATGATATTTTATTTAGGTCGTGTTGTTGTGGGGTCAAAGGCGTTGGATTTAGAAATCTTTGAGGCCCAAACGGAAACCCGTGAGTGGTTTTTTTAATTTAATTTATTTTTCTGGGGGGTTTTTAATCTTTTTCTTCAATTTATGAGGAGAGCGATGTCCGGACGCGGACAAGTGATAGATATTAAATTTGAAATTTTTCGATTTGGAACTCAACTTGCAAAATATGTTCTTTTTTTTTCTCTCTTTTTCTTCTTTTTCTTTTTTCAGGGTTTCATTCATTGATCATTGTGAAAATGTGGGTGGTGATCTGTCCAGACCAGAGCGCAGCTTTGATTAATAGCTGCCACCCAAGTCCAAAGGCTCAAAAGCCAACCACTAGAGATGTGGGGAGTGTCAGTATTGATTGGACCTCACCTAACTCCAAATATCGACAAAAAAAAAAAACAAAAACAAAAAATCTGTAAATTGAACGAACAAAAAAAAAGGGCAGCTACACACAAAGAAAGAAAGAAAGAAAGAACAACATGATGTTATTCTTCATTCAACCAACCCCCCACAAATTCATCCACTTCCTCCAAAATTTGTGAAACGAAATGAAATCTAAACAAATATGTAATCGACAACATCAACAACGACGACAGAAAAAGAAGAAAATGCTGTAAGAATCATCAATTGTCCAACCTAAACCCCCCAAAAAAAAAAAAGAAAAAAGAATTTGAAAAATAATGATCACAACGAATGGAACCCCCCAACCCACCCCCCAAAAAGAGAGAAAAAAGAAAAAAAGAAAAAGAGATTTATGTTCTTCATCCTTTCCTACGAATCGCCAATCAATCTGTACACCGCCTATCAAAGAATCATCCAATCTGAACGAATGTAATGAGAGAAAGATGATATAGAGATGGAAGAATCTTCATCGAGTCTCGCCAATCCTCCAATTCTTCACAGCAAGTAGCTCGTGTACCCCATCATCAATGTGCTCCCGGAGGAGGAAAAAGAAGAAGGAGAGCCCGAACCCGAACCGAACCCGAATCCGAATCTGCCGCCCCTCTTGCTGTACAAATCGTAAGGCTCCCACAGGTGGTCCAGCGGGCAGGGCCGCCTCTCGTCCAGCCTCACCCACGGCTTGCCCTTCCCGCTCCAGTGCAGCAGGCTCACGGGGCCCGGGTGGAGCGACCGGCAGCTCCCCCTCACATTGTCGCCGCCGAGGCCGTGCTGGTTCCACCGGTGGTCGATCGCCTCCACGTTGCCCCCGAACACCAGCAGGAACGGCGGCAGCGAACCCAGGTCGTATATCCTCCGCCGCCGCTGGACCTCCATCCACCCCTCGATCCGCTTCCGGTAGCCCCCCTCCCGCCACCTCGCCAGGTCCATCACCATCACCCCCGTGTTGAAGTAGCAGGGCTCGCGCGACCCGAAGGCCCGGGAGAGGACCGGGTCGGACCAGAAGGCGTCGGTGAAGTACTTGGTGAAGTTGGCGTGGCAGTACTCGGGGGCCCCGATGACGCGGGAGCGGCGGAGCGGGGTCTCCCAGAGGCGCCGGATGTCGTCGACGACGACGAGGTCGGAGTCGAGGTAGATGACCCGGTCGACGCAGGGGTCGAGGATGTCGCCGAGGTAGTTGCGGGCGTAGTTCAGGGGGTTCTCGAGGGCCTGGCGGACGGAGGAGGAGATCAGGTTGATGACGGTGTCCTCCCGGAAGATGTACACCTTGAAGTTGAGGGACGGGAAGGTGGAGCGCACCAGCCGGGTCAGGGCCCGGGGGCTGGCCGGGTCGAACTCCGCCGCGACGAAGTGGAAGAAGACGTTCTCGGGGCAGGAGGCGTGGCGGAGGACGGAGTGGACGGCGGCGATGGACCCGCGGAGGTACTCGGAGTCGAGGGTCATGGCGACGTGGACGAGCGAGGGGTCGCAGGAGGAGGAGGCCGGGGACACGGCGGGGCAGCCCCGGCCGTTACGGTACTCGGGGGCCTCGGCGAACCGGGGCACGTCGGCGGCCGCCGGGAAGGAGCGGATGGCGGTGCATAACGGCGACGGGGCCAGGCATAGGAAGATGAAGAAGAGGAGGAGGAGGGGGAGGGGGAGAGGAGTGCCCATAGAATGGGCCGCCCTTGTGGGGGAAGGAAGGGATCGAGAAATCGCAGGGGAAGGGAGGGGTCTTCTTGGGGTAGGAGACAACGATGGATGCGGCTTATAAAGAATGGGGTTCGATTGGAGCGGGCATTGGTTCTTGTTGCTGAGAGAAAGAAAGAGAAAGAGGAGTCAATGCGGAAGAGTCAAGAGGCCGAGCCCTGTTTTTACTTCGGCCATGAATGACTGCAACTTCTTCGTTCTTGTCCCTGTAATGTAAATGGTCCTTTCGAGGACCAGACGGGAGAGAGAGAGAGAGGGGTAGGGGATTTGGCTATTGGCTATTGGCTATTTGGCTATTGGCTATTGGTTCTGTATTCGTCTCCCTAAGAAGCGAATCGTCTCTTTAGGATTGTTGTCAATCAATGACCGGGACGAAAAATCGAAAATGCTCGGTATTCGTGGAATCGGGTCGAGCCGATCGCGTTCTTCGCACCGATTACTTTATGCGTGATCGAGCCGCACGAGACCGGATCCAGAAGGTAGACCGTGGTAGAGAAATTTACGGCACCTACCAACAAAGCATTGACGAAGCATGGTATATAATCAATGCTCGGCGTTGCTTGGTGTGTTTACCATCCATAGTGATTTCGAAAATTCGGCCGATTTATTTCTTAAAATGGGATTTTCATTTACCTGGTTAGGTGATTTTGTGTGTATTTCTCAATGGGGAAAGAATAATGAATTGGAAACAGGTGGCGAGCAAGCAAAGAACAATGAGATCCTCTTTTCCCTCATTTTATTAATTGAGCTTGGGAACATTCACCTAAGTTTGCTTCTATGTTATTGGGTTGGAGGGCAGTGGGTGCGATGATTCGCCTAATTGAATTGATTAGGGAACTAATACTAATAATGCATTAGTCGTAATGTAAATTTTTTTGCTCTGCCTTTTCTTAAAGCCATTGATTAAATCATGATGACGTGATTTATAAACCCTTTTAAATTTTCGGAACTAAAATAAGAAATCCCTTTATATTATATATCTGTTATTGGAATGTCCTCGAAGGATAAATTAGAAGCGAAGACATTGTAATGTACTTAGCGTGTGCTGCACTTCCCCGTTTGCCTTTTCCACAATTTGACCTCTGAGATCGGACTTGGGCGATGGACTCGATTTATGACAACGTGTCTTTTTTTTTTTTTTAACAGCAAAATTACGACAGAAAAAGAAGTTGAATTATGAAAGTGGCATGCTTTCCAGAATCGTAGGCGTCTAATTTTCTTGATCCACGTTATAATCTCCGGCAAAATTGGTCCTGTGCAATTTAAGCAACATTTTGGATATTCTTTTTTAGGGAAATTTAATTGCCATTTCCTTAATAGAACAAAATACCACGTAAATGTCTAGTTTACCCTCCACGAAAAAATTGCGCCCTTCTTTTTTTCCTTTCCGTTGACTTTTATTTTCCTGGTCTGTTGCTAATGTTGGGTTGAATTCGGATATTCGGACAGTCCGATATGTCTTGGCTGTAGAGTAGTAATCCCAGGCTGGCATGTTCGGATGGATCGCAATCCCAGGAATTCATTTTTTTTTAAAGGAAAATTATTTGCTTTAATTGCACAAAATGGAAATAAAAGATTTGATTTAGTCCTCTTTCCGCGATGTGGGGTCATACGATCGAATACCCCTAATGCCCCGCAATCATCTTCGTATGATTATGATCACCATCGGTAGATATTCGTTAATTAAATTACATTTGCACGTTAAAGATATCTATATTTAAGTTTCTTTTCGGTCAAATCAATAATTAAGTCGATTCATCCCCTGAATGGCACCTTCTGAAAAATGAAAATGCGGTGCATTATTTATAATTTCAGTAGATTATGGTCTAAATTCAGAGAATATTGTTATTGGGACTTGAGTTTTTTGTTGGTTTCCCGAGATTATTTAATTTAAGGGCCCGTCTAATTTTTTTTTTTTTTTGGTCGGCCTGTCCTAGTTGGTTCGTCCATTTTCACGTATAAATAGACATCTAAACCCATTAACAATGACGAAATGGAAGTTGGAACGTTGCAACGCAGTGATTTCCTTTCTCGGCAAAAACGATAATCGTCAAAAATAAAAATACAGAAATCGAGGCACCTCGAGTCGAGTCGAGGCGACACACCATCAAGATCTAGCTAGTATTGAATCTTGAAACTCTGCTCACAGTGAGGCTCAAGCTGCGATAATAGATTTTTTTTTACAATTACTAACTACTTTCAAATGCTCAAAAACTCATATAGTGAACATAGTTAGAAAAAATTATTTATAAGTATAAATTGTTTTCGAGAATATAATAATTACTAAACATGCCATTTCTTTGCTCGAATTCAACTTAATATAAAATTTGGTGTACTTGTGAACAATGACGAAATGGGAGTTGGAACATTGTAATGATATGATCTCATTTCTTGGCAAATTAGTTGAAAACGATAATCATTGAAAAAAATATAAAAATTAATGCGAGTCGAGTCGAGTTTAGTCGACACACTATCGGCCTCTAGTTGGAATTGAAACTCAAAACTCGACTCAAACTTAATTTAGTACTTTTCTTCTTTGCTCGAAGTCAACTCGATACAAAATTCAGTGTGCTCGAGTTCAGCTCTATTTTAAGTATATAGCACTGAACATAGGTCGCTTGGTTGAGCTCAACTTGGCTATAAATACTCATGCTTGCCCTATTTGTTTGCAGTTAAAAGTGTGTTAGAGGGTGAGAATATTATTAAATGATGAAAAGTAATATCATAAGTACATACGTCATTTTTCTTCAAACAGAAAAAAAGCACATGAACAAATTGAAAAACTCAATTAGGTTTTCACACTAATCAAGTCAAGTATCTTTAGGGTCAAACTCAAATTCGACCCAAGCTCGAAAAAAATAAACCGATTTCAAGTCAGGCAACGAGTCGAACATGAGTAACTAGACTTGTTTGCATCCTTAATGTGCACGTGCATGTTTCCTCTCTATTTAGGCGGAGAAGCGGTATCCAAATTGCTCAAAAACCAAAGGTGAGATCGATAGGGAAGTGTACGGCCAACAAAGAGCAAGCGGTGAAATATGCATATACGGAAATAAATAGACATTTTTTTTGTTGAATAAAAAAAATTAATATTATGAAAAATCTCAAATTAGTATTGTATAATAAATTTATCCAAACCAATTTTTTTGATATTAAAAACTCAAAACCAGACATACACGCAACAAATTTATCCAAAATTAATCTTTTAACTATTAAAAATCTCAAATTAGTACATCTCGTGATAAATTTACCCTCCATTAATTTCCGTTGAATTGGATTAATATCTTTGTTGTGTTTTACATTTCCATATAGCTCATTGTGCGGAGAATTTTCAAGTAAGTTTAGTGAAAATTGTAGTAGGTCTATTACTTTCCACGATAGGGAATTTAGTCAATCACATAAGGTGTCAATTGTTTTGGACCGAGAATCTGACTAATTAGTTAAGTAACATATATCAAGTGGAAAGTAATATATTACCAATTGCGTCATCAAAACTCTCCGATGATATTATTCACTATTTCATATTTAAAAATAAAGTAATGGAATCAATTAGTCGGCTCATTCCTTTTACAATCAAATAGTTTTTTGTCACAAGTGAACCAATTTGAAGTTTTTATGGTATTAACCTTAATTAAAAAACCATTTGATTATGAACGAAATGAGCCGACTAATAAATTTTATTCCTTTCCTATTAAACACGAAACAGTGAATAATATCATCGGGGAGTTTTGATGATGCAATTGGTAATATATTACTTTCCACTTGGTATATATTACTTAACTAATTAGTTAGATTTTCAATACTTATTCCGCATTATCTTATTTCCAATTCAAAATGATTGACACCATATATGATTAAGTAAACCCCTTGTGGAAAGCAATAGTCTATTACAATTTTGGCCAAACTTACTCGAAAACTCTCCGCACAATGAGTAATGTGGAAAAGTAAAATCAATCAACACTTCAATCCGTACCTATAAAACAAATATTTCAATATTCTTTATTTTCATTGATTTTTAACAAGTTTGTAGTCATCGAGAAAAAGTAATTTTATACATTAACCGTCAAATTATTGACATATGATAAAATTTAATCACAAAACTAATACTCCGTTTATTTCACGATAAATGAATGATTTATATTATTTTCCTAAAAATTATTTACTTACATTATTAAAATAGTCAATCAAAATCAATGAAAATATTTTTTTATCATCCATAACAGTTCATGTATAAACCTTTTCGGGCGTGATTAAAATATTTATAATTCGTTTATTTTTATAAAAAATAAATTGAAGAAAATATTTTCGGCCATCATCGTTTTCCGAATCTATATTTTACGATGTCTCGGAGGGAGCAAGATTCGCTGCCTCCAGTAGTGAAATGCCAGTTGTACGCACAGAAGAGTCCAGCTGTGTTTGATGCGGACGGCCGAGATGGGGCCGGCCGAGAGGAGTTGCACGGCACTGACACCTGATTGGTTCCCCCACCCAAGTCCCCACTACCCGAAGAACTCCATGTGACCACGTGCCTCCTCTTTTCGGAATACTTTTGCCCACTCTGGCCCCAAAAAAATGAAAAGTCCCAAAAAAAAAAAAAAAAAAAAAAAACACAAAGCACAAATCACATTTTACAATACATTACCAATTTTTTCGTATTTAGTACTGAAGACGGGCCGTAAACTGCAATGTTGTACGTTAATTGAATAAGGGTGGCTTAGTAATTATATGGTAAAAACATATTTATATGCTAAATGCATTAGAGGTTCACATTTTACAGCACATTATGATGTTTTTTCGTACTCTGTTACGAAGATGGGTTATGATGCTGTACGTTAATTAAATAAAGGCGGCGAAATAATTTATGAGGTGAAAAAAAGATTTATTGGTTGGCTTCTTAGGACATGCGCCTCAAGCAATTTGGCACCACGTTGTCAGTTAAATAAAATTCACAGGTCTTCAGTACCTCGTTTATTGAAAACGAATAAGAAAATCCTGTCCGGGAAGCAAGTGGCATTCTTTTAAATTCCTGACACGATAGCTTTGTGTTGGGCTAAGACTATTACGGTCTCTCCCTCTGCCTTCGAGTCTTCCCACGCAGATTGTAAATTTCACCTTACGCCGCGCAACGTGGATGGTTATTTTAAAAGCTCAGTGATGTACGGACCACATAAACAATTTCCAATATTGTCTTTGTTTACATGCGCATAGTCAACTTGAGCAGCTGCGAAACTTTGTAACTTAGGGTGGTTCTGCAAGTCCTTTTATGCAAATTCTCAAACGATGAGTTCACGCAATGTATGTTGACTGCACTCTCATAAGAAATACAATGGATCGTCGTATATCTATCTTGCGGTCACTCCCTTTCAAGCAATTGTTGAACATAGCATTGTCGTTTTTTGGATTCTTGACGCTCCATTAGGGGTTCGTTTGTTGTTGGTTTAAGTGGATTTTTCAACGACTTGCCACATAGCAAAAGTCAGATTCTCCAGTAGGTTTGTCCCCATAGTCGATATAGTTTTGGTGTAGGGTATACTTAATACCATGAAAAATTCGAAACTAGTACATCAATGACAAGTTTATCATAAATTAATTTTTTTAATCATAAAAATTCCAAATTAGAACATTTATTATAATTTTACCTTGAATTATTTTTTTATTATAAAAAATTCAAAATTGATTCGCTTATGACAATTTTATTATCAATTAATTTTCGTTAAATTGGATTAATATAGCGAAAAAAATTATAAATTGGTACACTTGTGACTAACGGAAAGTAAAGCCTTAATTTGATACACCCGTCAATTGTTATGTGTTATTCGATTTAACATTTTGATGGTAAAATTTAATAGAAAGTAAATTTATTATATGTATACTATTTTAGGAATTTTGGTGGTATTAACTTGTTTTTATATTATATGCCAACCATTTGAATGTGCATGATACGATGTATCAAATTTGTTTGCATGATTGGTCCGCCAGTGCATGATTTCCTCCGGAGAGCGGAACGACGAGAACAAAGGCAAACACGACAGCGATGTGCTTAAAGCATCAAACTCAGTAATCAAACTCAATGTCATTACTTAAAGAAACTTGCAGCAGCCCCCTTCAGCATAAGTGGCCAGCGAGTGACTTCACGTCCACGTGTGGGTTGAGAGAGCAGGTGAAAATCGAGCTCTTTTAGCGAAAGAAAACGGAGAATGACATGTCGATGTTTTTGTCAGGTACTGAAAAGGACAAGGATCGAGGCGATTTAAATAATGGAAGGGAGAGGAGGGTGAGAAGTTGGTTCAAATTTAGGTGGTGCTTAGGATTCTCTGACGACGGGAGAGGCCCCGGGTTTCGGTGGAGGAATAGTGCCAAACAGGTTCACTGACCTTGAGGTACCACTGAGAGAGCCTGCGACCTGCTCTGGACGGTGCTGTTCACTTGCCACGTGAAAGGATACTGCATGACCAGAGTGAGGCAAGCCATTCCATGGAGAGAATGTGAGGGACCAAAATCAAAATTGTCTCATCTCCATATGATATCTTAGGCTTTAGGTTCGAAAATTCTCAATACTTCTAACATGGTATTAGAATCAAGTTGACAAGCCCCATGTATCGGGTTTGCCAACCACGTGAAGTCGTCTTTGCGTGTGAAGGAGGATTTTGTATTGCATGCAACCTATATTCATGGGTTGTGATGGCCCCAATGGCGGCACGGAGAGGGAGAGAGAAGAAAGAGAATATGGGATTAGGGTTTTTGCTGATGTGTGTGCAGTTTGTCACGTTTCAACAAACTCAAGGTATTTTTAGTGGCGTAATTTAATCCAGATGTGTCATTTGGTTGTCTCATGTATCAACCATTTAAGGAAATTTCATTGTATCAGGGAGTCTTACTCTCCAGGGGAGGTTGTAACCTAACTTAGGCCGAGCTAATTTGAGCAGCTGCAAGTGTACTTCCGAACATTTAAAGAACTTCAATCTAAAAGTTACTAAACGGGGAGTCTCTAGACGATCATATTCCAAGGGAGGTCATCTTTCGTCTTTTCCTTTTCTGCTCGTGCTTCACGGGAGGAGGAGCGGCGCTTCAGTTCAATCCGCGGAAAGACCTACCGCACCAGCATGTGATTGCAATGATAAAACGAAAGCTCGCTCGTGATCCCATATATAATTTGAAAACTCCGGGAAAGTCACTCGTGATTCCGATAAAGAAAAAGGCTGTAGAGAAAAATTCACATGCGAAACATGGTGGACTTCCCTCCAGCACAGGACTGTCTCAGCGAAATAGGGGATGAACAAATCATACGGTGCGTCGTGCGAATAGAGAGGCCTTCGCATGCTTCCAGTCGCCTTAGGCAGTAAAGGAGAAATCCCAAAAAGAACATCATTATGTGTTTACCTCAACCATGTTTTTAGTCGGGAAAAATAGAAAAATGTCAGTATCATAGTTGAATTCTTTTCATGCTAGAGTTCCATGTCCCCAATACAGGTAAGCATAATTCCAATGTAGAATGGAAACTTGACAACAAACCGATGGGAACCGGTTAGGTTTCAAGTTTATTTGTTCCGATAGATAGGTTTTAGATTTCGAGTGGAATCAAGAACTCGGAACTTATAACAAGCATTTGTGTTTTTATTATTTTATGTCTTTGTGTGATCTTGAGGCATTCCATAGCATTCAATAATAAATATATAATCCAAAATCACTAGCTTAAGCTTTAATTTATGGTGATACCCATGATTGAGATTTAGTTTGTTAATATTTTATAATCTCCATGTGTTTCTAAGTGTGACCGTGTGAATTGTGAGAAGTGGATTGTAATAAATAGTGGTCATTAGAGGTGATGGTTCACCAAGATAGAATTTGGGTAAATCTTGGAACAGACAGAACCTAAGGATACCTTGGAACCGACCTTGAAACCCGGGTTCCAAGTTCCTAGACATATAGGATGAGTTCCAACAACCTCTAGGATTCAAAAATTAGGGAATCTGTTTTGATAGGTAATTTTTAAAGTTCTAAATAGAACCTGGACGGGACCTGAAATGCTCATCTTTAATGCTCATCTTTGATTATAAGCTACGAGCATATGCCATCCTAAACTGCAGTATATCCCAGAGCAGGATGAGGTCATTGTCTCTAGAATGAACCCTAAAAGTATTCCAAAGAGAGAGAATAACGACGGTGGCCAAGGAAAGGGACCGACGTCAGAGAATCTCCACCCCTCTCACGCAGTTCCTTTCTTCGCTCTTCAACCTCCCCACGCTTTTCAGACTCGAAGGTCGAAAGGTATACGCAACCGCAACTCCTAAACATGGAAGCATCCATCGCATCTCGATTCTTAACTATAAATCCGGTCTGTGCATATGAACTCGTCGTCCATCTTGACTTTGTTCCCCGAGCTTATTATTGGCGACAATGACATCGCAGCGACTCGAGCGTTCACATGCGAAGACTGGAAATCTCGCGAATGAATATGCGGGCATGAGATCAGTATCGGACCACGAGCTTTTCATCGATGTCATCTCTAATGTTTAACAAAGGTTCCGAAAATTTGTCTGACGCGCAATCTCTCGTTTCTGGCGGAAGAGAATAACACGTATGTTGCTTCCGTGTACTGATCACTTCAAGCATCCGATTTTCCTATTCAATCATTTGAAACGTTTAGAGCCTCTCGTCGGACCAACCCTCTTTGTTTTTACTTAGTATTCCACAAGAATTGCACAGAGGTAAGAAGAACGGGCAAATCTCGAAGGAAAGAACACTGAACTTTTTGCCTGTAGGACGAACTTGCCATGGCTGTGTAAACGAACCCTTAAAATCTCACAAACCTTATAGCCGAGAGGGGAAAAAAGTAAACACCCGTTAGATTTTTCCATTGAAGCGAGCTGATGCCTCATATGATGTGACCAATTGATAGAAAGAGTTATAACGATCTCCTGAAATTTATGTGGAGCAGATTAATTTAAATCAAGAGAAATTGAAAATGTTGACGTTTTTGTTGAAACAGGGTTTCGGGCTTTTACTAATGTGTCTTGCAACGTCTTTTTTTGCTTATGTCAACGTGTCATTTTCTAGGTATTATGACAATGCCGTCAGCCATATCATGTATCGTATTAAATATATGGATGAAAAATTCAACATGGTATTTGTACATTTTCTTCTTATATCATTCGAAAAGTCAGGATATTTTTATTCTTGGAATGTCAAGCAAGTGTGTTTTTTTTTTTTTTTTGTCCCCTCTTTTGGAGCTGGCCTAAGGAAAACTAGGAAAGCAGCATGGAGTCTGTGCTAGTAGCGGATATGAAGAATTCGATCCTCCGTACCTGCGAGAGGTCGCTGAGATCGGGCCCACCCAGCCCAGGGGCAGTAGTTCGGACTTGGGAAGGATAACCCGGCCCATGGGCCCATCAAAGAAGACTTTAAGTAAGCCCGTTTTCTCATATTTAGCTCGATTCGTGTCCTGCTGTCTTCCCAAGTGGGTTATCCTACCTTTCGATAACCTTGCGATTCATTCATTAACTTCAATTCGGAGTCCAACGAACGAACGGATGATTTTCATGAATCAAAGTGCATTCGAGCAACTACGACGATGACAATAAAGATTGGTGCCGTTTTGGCAACTGAGGAATCTCCGTCGGATGATCTGGAAATCAATATCGAATCTCTTGAGATTATTTTGATGATGAGAGAACATCATTGAATTGTTTGATGAGTTCTTTGAGCGAATGTTAAAACGAATCCGCAGAAGATAAAAGTATTATCAATTTTCTTGACAGATCAAATCAGTTTACTTCTCTCTTGAACTAGGAAATCCCTAGATCAAGTGATCAATGGGAGGCGAAAAGCTTCAACCCTAAAAGGCTCTCGCCTATGCGAGTTTCTCTCTACCTCATGGTAGCGTCCACTTTTTCCTTTTACAAGCCCTAAACCCTAATCTGCTTTCCTGTTTCTTTACTCAGCTTCCAAAAATGGAAAAATCACAAAAAACAAAATTTACGGTATGCTATGTGTTCTCTGGAGGGCATCTGGTCTCCATCGGATAAGATCTTCACCGAAAGCATTTCTTCAGCGATCTGGAGGTATCGGGATTTTCACCAGTCATGAAGTGTGATCGTAAGTTTTCCTTCAGGTGGAGGACTGCGTGATGTTCTCAGTATAGTTTCTTAGTAGCAAATCAGCCTCTCCCGGTATTTGGTTGCAGTTCCTTCAATTTGTCGTCGTTTGGCTGATGAGTTATTGGAGTGGAAAAGTTGAATCTGGGTAGGTTTGGAGATGCGGATAGTCTGGATCTGAGACGCCACTGGAAAAAGATCTCAAAGTTAGTGAAAATGGAGAGAAAAGAGGAAAATGAGATGAGAGTGGCCGCATTATGTAAAAGTCTGGGGCATTTGTGGTCTGAAGAAGATGTAGTCCAAGTGTCTGATGAAATACCTCAACAGAAACGAGAGGAATGCAGTCGAACTCTCTTCGGAAAATTGTTTTCTAAACCAAACGTGAACTATCCAGCCTTCGTCACTACAATGAAAAAAGCATGGAAATCAGAAGAGGTTATATGTTCCTAGAAGGAACCGGGGCTATTCAGCTTTGTATTCCCAATGGAGGAGGAAAAGCAGCGAATCAAGAGGAACTCACCTTGGTCTTACTCCACGAATCTGATTGTTCTGAAACAGTGTCTCCCTGAAGTTCCTGAGCACTGCTATGATTTCACTAAGGAAGAATTCTGGGTGCGTATTGGAGGAGTTCCCCCTGGGTGGAGAATAGAAAAAGTGTTTAATGAATTGGGGAAAAGGGTGGGAAATGTAAAAGAAGTTCAACTCGACTCAACAACTAATGCTCAAAACAGAGGAGGAAGAGTTAGAGTTGAGATTGATCTGACCTCACCTTTGAAATCGGGAGCTATTATGGATATTGGCAATAGCTGGCTTTGGGTGGAGTTCAAGTATGAGCGCCTCCCACACTTCTGTTTCTCTTGTGGCCGAATTGGCCACTATGCAACTGACTGTCTTGAGATTCCATATGCAAACTCACCTTGGGCAATGAAAAAAAAAGGGTTATATGGACCCTGGTTGAAGGCAGAAACAAGCGATCACAGTCCCTATTGGGATGCATTTTATGGGAATATGGAGGAAGAATTAGTAGTGGAAGAAACTATACTTGTTCAATCAAATCCACCGAGGGGTATGCACTTAAGTGATCAAGAGCCAGTATCAAATTTGCAAATAGTAGCATGCAGCAAAAAGCGAACAGTAGGCAGCCCGGACAAGGTGAAAAACCCAGCAGAAGTACCTATTGCAGCAGAAGTCCGAGATCGTGGAAAACAGGTACTACACACTGAAATTCAGAAACCTTTGTTATCAAAAGTTGGGAACAGCAGCAAGAAGTCTATGAAAGTACAAAAGGCCAAAAAATAGAAATGCCTACCAGCAACACCCCCAATCCTTACAGATGAAATAGAACTCATGGAGATCCCGGTGCAACTGGTCCAAGAAGGACAAGAATGGGCTTTGGTGGCTAGCCCTAATAAGCCACCACAGAAGCCATGAAAATAGTTAGTTGGAATTGTCAGGGGTTGGGCAACCCCCTGACAATCCGAGAACTAAGAGCTTTAATAGCTCTTGAAAGGCCTAAGCTACTCTTCCTAATGGAGACAAAAAATAAAGCAGTTATGGTGGAAAAGATTTGTAAAAAACTTCAGTTTCAGAAAATACACTTGGTTAATCCAACAGGAATAGCAGGAGGTTTGGCAATCATGTGGCAAGAGGAAATTGATTTAAAGGTAAATGCAAGTTCTAAACAACTCATAGACGTGCAATGTATTGATCCTGAAAGTAAACAGCTTATGCAGATCACCTTTGTCCATGCATCTAATGATTTTGGTGAGCGTCTGGAATTATGGCATGTGCTGGGAAATATTAAGCCTTTGTCTTCTCTTCCCTGGATCTGCATAGGAGACTTTAATGAGATTCTGTATGTATGGGAGAAAGTGGGAAAAAAGGAAGCAGATAATAGAAGAATTGCAGCGTTTAGAACCATGATCAATGATCTATCCCTAATGGATGTAGAAAGTCATGGCTGTGCATTCACATGGACAAATAACAGGGAGGGGGCAGAGTTGGTTAAAAAGAGACTTGACAGAGTACTATGTTCTCTAGAATTGCGAGTTACCTTCCATGATGCCGAAGTCCAGGCCCTTCCAGCCATAGGATCGGACCATAGTCCCTTAGTTCTCAGTCTGTATCCTGGAGTCAGAAGAAAGACAAAGCAGTTTAGAATGGAAGTTTTCTGGACAGAACATACCGATTATCAGGCAATTATTCAGCAAGCATGGGCAGAGAACTCAAGTCAAATAGCCCCATTTGCAGAGAAACTAGGGAGAACATCACAAGCATTAACTAAGTGGAGCAAACGGCACTTCTCAAATGCCTACACAGAGATCAAAGACCTAAAGCAAGCATTAACAGGTCTGATGAATCAAACAGATCAGCATACAAGTAAGCAGACAAGGCAGCAACTTATCAGCAAAATAGACATTCTCAGAAAACAAGAAGAACAGTTTTGGGGAATGAGATCACGCATTAAATGGCTTCATTGGGGGGATCAGAATACACGGTTTTTTCATGCTACAACAGTCAATAGAAGAAAACAGAACCGTATTTCAATGCTGCAATTAGAGGATAACAGATGGTGCAGAGAACCCACGATGATACAGGCACACATTCAATCTTATTATGATAATCTATACAGGACTGATGGTCAACGATATTACCAGCCTATCCTGAACCAATGCCTATCCCCAATAACAGATAATATAAACGAAAATCTGGTGGTAATACCTACATTGGAGGAGATCCATGCAGCAGTGTTTCAATTGGGAGCCTATAAGGCTCCTGGCCCTGACGGTTTCAACGGAATTTTCTATCAACAATCATGGGAAACTATAAAACCTGACCTGATGCAGCTAGTACATAAGTTCTTCCAGACAAGTGTTCTCGACCCCCGGATCAACCAGACCCACATTGTGCTGATTCCCAAAGTAAAAAGTCCTGAACATATCAGTCAATTCAGACCCATTAGTCTGTGCAACTTTAGTTACAAAGTTATATAAAAAATTTTAGCCAACAGACTAAAAAGATGGCTGCCACTTATCATTGAACCAGAGCAGGGGGCTTTTGTCCCAGGGAGGCAAATTCAGGACAATATCTTCATCGTACAGGAGGTACTGCATCACCTACGCAAAACAACAAGGAGGAAAAAGCATCAGGCCATCCTGAAACTGGATATGCAGAAAGCATATGATAAGATAGAATGGAATTTTGTGAGAGATCTTATGCTGCACATGGGGTTTCATGTCAAATGGGTTTCTTTAATTATGCAGTGCATCTCAACAGTTACCTACAGTGTAAAAGTTAATGGAGAACCTACCTCCTTCTTCCATCCTTCGCGAGGCCTTAGACAAGGTGATCCACTTTCACCTTATATCTTCATTCTAATGTCCAATGTGCTAACCTGGATGATGAAAAAAGCATTAGAAGATGGCACACTCACAGGAATACAGCTCAACAGAAATTGCCCTAAGCTATCACATTTAATGTTTGCTGATGATGTCATTTTCTTTCTGGATGGAACTATATCAGAGTGTCAGAATGTAGCCCAAGTACTAAATCAATATTGTTATGCTACGGGCCAAGCAATCAATTTAAATAAATCAGGAGTTTCTTTCAATGGTAGCTGTCCAGCAGTGCTAAAATAGAATCTAGCTACATAATTGAGAGTTCCTATCCTACAGAGAACAGGAAAGTATTTGGGCATACCTACTAAATGGGGACAATCCAAAAAGGAGCTGTTTGCATGGATCCTGGCCAGAGTAAATTCAAAATTAGCAGGATGGAAAGAAAAATTATTGACAAAGGCAGGCAAGGAAGTGCTCATCAAAAGTGTGGTACAATCTTTACCTACCTATGCAATGTCCATCTTCAAGTTGCCCGTATCTATCTGCAAAGCCATAGAACAACGAATAGCATCATTCTGGTGGCAAAATGGCGATGCAAAAAGAGGGTTGCACTGGAAAAGCTGGGAAATATTGAAGACTCGAAAGGATGCAGGGGGTTTAGGGTTCAAGGATCTACTAACCTTTAATAGAGCCATGCTCGGCAAACAACTTTGGAGACTCGCCACCTCCCCTTCAGCTCTATGGAGCAGAGTGCTAAAAGGGATTTATTTCCCCAATGGTGACGTCTGGACAGCTTCGAAGGGACACCGACCATCATGGGGTTGGCACAGTTTGATGCTTGGCAGAGACACCATAAAGGACAACATAATATGGTCAGTAGGTGACGGAGAATCTATTCGTATTAGAGAAGACAGATGGCTAACGCAAGGTGTAATAGGAGGCCAACCAAATCAGACAGAGCCTAAAATGGTATCTGAATTGATAAATGCAGAGCACAGAGTATGGAAACAACAGCTTATTTTTCAACTGTATGATGAATCAATTGCAAATGAGATATTAGCAATCCCTATATGTCAGCAATCAAAGCCAGATATGTTGATATGGACAGGCAACAAAACAGGGCAATACTCTGTTAAAAGCGGATACAACAGAGCACGGGAAACAACAGGTAAACCAGAATAGAACAGACCCTCTTGTTCTTATCAACCACCGCGTACCTTATGGACTCAAATTTGGAGTCTGAATGTGCCACCAAAAGTTCGATCTTTCCTCTGGAGCCTATGTCAGAATGCCCTTCCTACGAGGGAAAACCTGTATAAAAGAAAAATTGTTACTGATCCATTATGCCCCTTCTGTTGGTCGAATATTGAAACTACAGAACACATGTTGTTTCTATGCAAGTGGACGAAGAGAGTATGGGAAGAACAGATTTTCGAAAAGATAAGACCAGATGGAAGCATCAGTCGAACAGATCAGTGGATTGTCAAAGCTTTCCAACGAGATCAGAGCTTACCTAGTCGAGAACTCACGGGAATGGTTTTGTGGCACATCTGGAAGGCGCGAAATACCTGGATATTCCGATCAAAAGAGCCTAGACCCGCAGATCTGTTGAGCACAGCAAAGGAACAACAAGCGTTCTTCAGCCGAGGAAAAACAAACAGAAGCAAAAACTCAACCGATCTAACAAAACCTGACCGATGGAGGCCTCCGGAAGGGGATGAGCTGAAATTAAATGTCGACGCGGCATGGTGTTCCGGTGACTTTCTCGGCTCTGCGGCGGGTATCGTTCGTGATCAGGAGGGAAGACTTCTCGAGGGTTTCGTTGCAACGATTAGGGTTTCCTAGGCAAGTGAAGCGGAAGCCCAGGCAATCTTACACGGGATCTCCTATATGCACGAACTCAAGTCGTCTCACGTGCGGGTCTTCGGAACACGAACAGGGAAGTGGATTATTGAAAGCGACAGTTCTTCGGTCGTGGACATGATCATGGGCCGGGCTGAACCAGCTTGGAATCTTAAGGAGATAGTGCAGAGGTGCCGAAATGGGCTCAGTAGAAATACAAATATTTTGGTGACCCATTGCCCTCGCCAAACAAACGCAGCAGTGGATTGGATAGCAAGGAAACATCGCCTACAGTCTCTTCCACGTAATTGGCTAATTTCTCCCCCTTTTCCACTATGGAATATTTTATGTGCAGATCTTTCCCCATCTGCATTATGTAAGTCTCCTCTATAATTAAGCAATAGAAAGCTATCTTTTGACCCAAAAAAAAAAAAATCAGTTTACTTGACAGATGGTTTCGAGAGTAATTCCATCTTGAAAATCTCTCTAAAGCAGAAAGTCAGAGTGCTTGGAGAAAATTACTTTTGTGCAAGGCTGTAGAGATTAGGATCCAGTCTTTTTGGGGTTTCTGAAAATTGGATCGAGGTTCATAAGATCTTACGGATTTCACAAATTGAAGCCTGAATTGTGAAATTGAGACTTTGTTTTGTGCTATAACATGGACAATGATCTTTCATAAGCAAATATTGCTCCATAGTGAAATGAGTTCCATAAACATAATGAGAACAGGCACCGAATTCACATCAAGGCTGATAAACCACGAGAGCACAAATTAAATGTCTAGATCGATCCATTACACAATTGATTGTTGAGTACTTTATTCACTTTGTTGTCATTCATTATGTGATACATCATACCAATCACATGTGTGATTTTTAATCACTCAGTCGCATGCATTTTTAATCACTCTTCAAAAAATTCACCGAAATGAGCATATGAAAGAGGACAAGTCGGATTTCTCACAGCCATCTAAGAATTATCAGGATAGAGAGTTCATTATGCAGGGTTTATTTGATTGGATACAAGATATCTCCAAGGCTACACGGAGAATTTTCCCCTTTCTCGTGACACTAGGCCATGAGTTGTGACATTAACAAGGACATCGGTACTTTATGCAGGTGAGTGTTGTCATCTATCGAGTCTCACATCAACCGGAGAACTCGTTCCAAATGCTTATCGCCTCAAGCGGTCACAACCGAACAACTCTCATGGGCTGTCGGGTCTAACTGGATCACGAGAGGTTGTTATATATGGACTAGCTTCGCTAAAAAAAAAGAAAAAGAAAAAAAACTATTCACCAATTCGGATCTACGAAATCAAAACGCTTTCCGTCGTCCGCCGTTCGTGGATTACGTGTGATCCATAGAAGAAAAAAAGGGAGAGGGGGTGACGTTTTCAAAGGGCCTCTCTTTTTTCTTTCTCGTTTCTCTTCTCTCTCATTGGGTCTTTTCGGAGCTGCGAAAAATTAGGTGGACAGGAAGCAGCGGAGGACCAAGCGAGGATGGATTGAGGAGCGGAGCATTAGCCGCCACAAGTTAGTGAGGACCGAGGTGGCCCCCGATCGATGTCGTACCGCATCGCGACAAACGCCTCACCGCCACGCATTACGTATCCAATAGCGTCCCGACACCAGAAGCACGGCCAAGAAAAAGAGGGGGCCATTGCCATTTAGGGCACGTGAACCACACCCGTTCCTTCAAAACCAACCACTGCAAGGAAACTGCCGACCGCCGTTCGTTCATCTCTGTTCTGTTCTCGACACTTCCGCCCCATTAGGCACGTGATCTATTCTTTTTTTACTTTTAACTCCGCCGGCTCGCGCTTTAATGTCTTGGTCGGCGGCGAGTGCGCTTTGTCAAAAGTGGGGGCAGTCGCCGTCATCTTTAATTGGGACGTCTCTGATCGACGGGTTACAAAAAATTTGCAGCGCCGAAAAGTTTTTCCAAGCGAAACCTTGATTGTAATGTGGAAGTTGGGACGAAGGAACGAAAAGAGAGCTGAGACCGCGCAGTAGATATTCGATATTTTCGTTTGAAGAGATCACCAAAAGAGAGTTCAAGTTTAAATCCATTAATATATCGAATTAAACCTATCTTTACTAAAAAAACTTAACCAATGAATTATAAATCAATCAAGATATATTAATTATTCTATACCATATTAATTTTTCAATATGGTATTTCTTAAACATAATTTACATGTGTATCAAAATAAAGAGGATGTTAATATCTGCTTGCTATTATGATCCATGCTTTTGATAGTAGGATATGATGGTTAATTGATTTTATTGTCCAATGGCATCATGGACAATGGGTTATAAAAATTGCATCACCGAAAAGTTTTTCCCCGTAATTCGATTAATATCATGAGGACATCTATGAGCAAAACCTCGAATGTAACGCAGAAGATGTGATGAAGGAACAAAAAGAGGACATCGGTATATTCTTACTGTAATGATCCACGACTCTAATAGCATGATAGGATAGTGAATTGATTTTACGGTCCAATGGTATCATAGACAACGGGAATAAGATTGGTGAAGTGGATATGCAAAGAGCACATCGCTTTCCTAATTTAATCATTCTAACTATATTTGGTGTCAATTTGTCTCATTGCTATCGAGAATAAAATTGTAGAAGATGTGACAATTCGATTGTTTTGAAAGAGTACCCACCCAATTTTTGTTATCATATTGTACGCGTTTGATGTTAAACAAAAGAAGTATTGTTTCTTATCTTCTTCTTGTTATATCGTGATTCCATGTTACGGCCACAGGATAACCACATGTTATTGTCGACTTTTTCAGCAAAGCTCCATGCATGTGAAGCAAAGCAATCTTCAGATTTGGGAGAATCCACCCTTTATCATTACTACTCTCACTTCCGAAAGGTAAATTAGTTTTGTGATCAAAAGTTTAATTTGGAATGAATTTACTAGTATAAGGTTTTTGGTGAAATTAACCCTTGAACAAAACTTATAATTAAAGATAATTGTCCTCCACTTTCAATTGCTTTTCATTGGTGAGCAGACATTTTGTGTGTCTAGTTCAACATTCGCAAAGCTCTATCGGCAATTGCAAATGTTGTTTGACAAAATTTTTGGGTTGCTTAGAGATATGTAATTGCATCTCGAAAACTCTCTAAAAACCTTTATTTTAAGGTATGTCCAAAAACATTTTGAAATACTACATTTACGGAATGTAAATAGACTTTTTTTTCTTCCAACTTTGGTTTTGCTCAATTTCATAATACCAAAAGTGTCTTTGAAAACCCTAATTTTACCTCAACCAGCTTCGCCTAAACAAAACAAGTATATGAATTTGGGATAAATTTGTTATAAATGTATTAATTTGGAGTTTTTCGTTGTATGAACCTCAAACAAACAAGTATCATTCCTTATCTTCTTCTTATTATGTCGTGATTTCATGTTATGGCCTCAAGAAGACGACATGTTATCATCGACCTTTTAAGCAAAGCTCCATGCATGTGAAGCGAATCAAAGCAATCTTCAAAGATGGGAGAATCCACCCTCTGTCGTTACTGCTCTCACTTTCAAAAGGTAAATTAGTTTTGTGATGAATTTATCACAAATGTACTACTTAAACAAAACTTACAATTACAGATCATTACCACTTTTGATTACTTTCCATTGGAAAGCAGATATTTTGGGAGAGTTTGATTTAGCATTTATAAAGCCCTAGACCCAAATCCCTTTTGACAAACGCAAGTGCCGTTTGACAAAAATTTTGGGTTGCTTCGGAAAAATGCAATTGTATTTCCAAAATTCTCTAAACGATTTTAGCCCAAGGCAAGTCATCAAATATTTTTGAATGCTGATTTTCCGGAATGCAAATAGATTTTTTTTTTCATTTAAACTTTGCCCTCGCTCAACTTCATAAATTCGAAAATGTTTTCGAAAATCCTAACTTTGGCATGTGGTTAGTGTGTCATTGACGAGCGGTTGGCAAGCCACCGCCAGATTCGCCTAAATAAAACAAATATACGAGTTTTGAATAAATTTATCACAAATATATCGGTTTAGAGTTTTTTTATTGTATCACCCTTAAATAAAATAAGTATTAATCCTTATTTTCTTCTCGTTATATCGTGATTTCATGTCACGGCCTTGGGAAGACGACACGTTATCGTCGACTTTTTCAAGCAAAGCTCCATGCATGTGAAGCGAATCAAAGCAATCTTCAGAGACTGGGAGAATCCGCCCTCTATCGTCACCGCTCTCGCTCCCGAAAGGTCAAAGGAAAAAAAAGGCGGCAGCCCAATCGAACCTTCAAAACTGCAAAGAGACGGACCAAAATAAAGAGAGAGAGATGGAAAGCCAAAAAAGGAATCGGCACACGCAGCGCAGCCACATGGAAAGGCCGAGGCGAAAGGGCGAGAGACGGATCGCCATCATCACCACCACTCGATCCCGCGAGCGAGCGAGCGAGCGAGCGAAAGAGCAAGCAATGCGGTCGCGGGTAGGTGGCGGTGGCGGGGCCCCGGCTCCAACTCCTCTTATCCCCACCACGATCCTCCACCACCACCACCACCTCCACCTCCACCACCATCGCCACCACCATTGGTCACTATGGAACGATTGAATGCGATGGACGAGCGAAGGACGATGGGGTCAACACCACAGACGCAACCCCCCGAAATCCTTTTTCCATGGAAAAAGGAGGGGGCCGACCGAATATGCCGAAGCGACGGTGGAGACGTTTCCCCCCCCTGCCTTTGCTGCTCCACCACCACACCCTTTTTCTAAAATTTTCCCCATTTTTTTCCTCTCTGCTTTCGCCACTATAAATTCATTATCCTTTTCAATTCTCAAATCCATTTCCAGCCCCACATTCCAATAAAACCTAAAATTAAAGATCATGGTCCTCCACTCTCGATCGCGTCGTTCCATTGGTGAGCAGACATTCCCTCTCCAATCGCTTGACCTTTCTGTCAACAGCTTTGATCGCTGCCATTAACTTAATTAACCAACGCACACGTAAGAGGCTTTGGCAACTTGCTTTGAAGTGTGGAGATTTCAAGAAGTCAGGACCCTTCTACACTGTCCTTTCTTCAATAACATTAACTATACTTTATCTCGATGATAATTCAAATTGTTTTTTTTTTTTCTTTCTTTTGACATTTGGAGAGTCGGGTTAAATCACTTTGTTAAGATCATTAAACAATGGTGAGGAATTATCGATGTAAATTATAACACGTGATGCGGATCAATTATATTTGCACATAATTAGGAAGGCTATGTATGATCTCCAGTAAATAGAAATTGTCTCTTTTTAACTTTTGGCCCAGGACAATATTCTCTTTCCCCCACAAGAAGTATATGCATTTCTATTTTTCTCTTTGACAAAACTCTCCGTCAAACCGACTTTATTTACCTAACTACATATGATTACCGGTAAATAGAAGTGATCTCTTTTTTCTTCAAGCCCAGGAATATATTCTCTTTCCCTCACAAGAACTATATGCATTTCTATTTTCCTCTCTAGCGAGACTCTCGATTGAACCAACTTTATTTACCCGAACTATTTCCTAGGATTTATAGCTAAAATTTGGATAATGGATGAGCAAAATATGCACAAAGAAATATTATTTACGTATGCAGATGTCGGATGTACCTACACGAGATTAAATTGGTAAGGTTACCCTAGTCGTCACGCATGTCATATTTCGCACCCTCGAAGAAAAGAAATTCCAAAGACACCTGGCCTCGTTTAAATCGCTCGATAGTCGGACGGCCGCCATTCACTGCCCCCGCAACAATCGGATCCCCACCGTTTATTTACACCCCGCGGAATCCTCCCCCACTCTCTTAATCAACCACACATCGCCATGCAATTTACCCCCATTTTCTCTCTCTAAGGGCACTCTCCTCTCGCTCCGTCTCTCTCCTCTTCTTGCATGGTCTGAGAAACTTTGAGATCCCCTTTATCTCAGACAACTCGTGCTCTGTTTGATCGGCGAGTGGAGTGGAAAGGCGGCTGGTCCAGAAGATGTCGCGGAGCTGCTCGCAGTGCGGGAACAACGGGCATAACTCGCGGACCTGCATGGATGGAGGAGGAGGAGGAGGAGGAGGCGGAGGCGGCTGTGGCGGGGAGGGGACCGGCGGCATCATGCTGTTCGGGGTGCGCCTGACGGCGGATGGCTCGGCCTTCAGGAAGAGCGCGAGCATGAACAACCTCTCGCAGTACGAGCACAGTCCGGAGTCCTCCAACGTGGTCGACGCCGGCTACGCCTCCGACGATGTCGTTCACCCCTCCGGTCGCAGCCGTGAAAGGAAGAGAGGTAATTCGATAGATGAAATTCATAGAACTGCAGAACTGTATCCGCGTCGGCCCGATTTCATGAACTTTTTCAAGTCGGGTGAAGCGGTGGGGTCTTGGTAAGTTTTGTGTGATTTAATTTACTCACGGTGGTTTGTTTTGTAGGAGTTCCATGGACGGAGGAAGAGCACAGGCTGTTCTTGCTGGGACTCCAGAAGGTGGGGAAGGGGGATTGGAGAGGGATCTCTAGGAACTTCGTGAAAACGCGGACGCCGACGCAGGTGGCGAGCCACGCCCAGAAGTACTTCCTCCGGCGTACCAACCAGAACCGGCGACGCCGGCGGTCCAGCCTCTTCGACATCACCACCGACTCGGTAAACACAGCATTAATTGCATGATAATCAACTTTTTTCTAAAAATTTGAACCATTCTGACATACTATTGCTAGCTGTTGATGAACAGCCCAAATCCACTGGTTCTTGCGTCTGTCTGTGTTGTACATGCCTGTTAAGAGGCTGTGAGAGCCAATTTAATAAACGGATCTTGCTGGTAACTGCAAGAATCCATTGAAGTTTTTCTGGATTTTCTTTTCCATAAAAGGTAGAACAATGCCATAAGTGGAACAGCCAACCCGTTTCCTTTAGGAATTGCAAAGCGAAGAGAGTATGGTATCAACTGAGAATTGTTTTTCCCCCTGAAAACTCAAACGTCGACTGAAAATCTGCTGCAGTACTTTGGAGTTTCAAGCTCTACAATGGAGGAGGGTCATCATCAAGCGCACCAAGTACCGAGCTTCCCTCTTTCCTTGCCTCCGGCGGTTTCACCGGGAACCGGCGAGAAACTGCTGGAAAGTCTGCGACTAAGAAAAGAGGGCTGCCTGTCGAAACCCACCCCGTCGAAGCCTATCCGCCCGGTCCCGATCCTTCCCATCCCTCCGTCCTCGAAAATGGCGGCTCTCGACCTCAACAAGGCGACCGCAGCTTCGGAACCGGCAGAGCCCTGGCCCCTGTCTCTCAAGCTCGCCACGGCGATACCCTCTGACGACCAGCAGGCGGCAGCGGCACCAGCGCCAGCAACAACCTCACACTCGTCGCCGACCAACAGCATCATCAGCGTGGCCTGAGGAATCAACGGTCCTGTATGGTCATATCCATAATCACCAAATGATCGGGCTGCAAAGTTGCTAAAGTGGTGGGGGGATCTCCTAGAGCTTAGATGAAAGTAGAGATTAGGAATTAATTAGAAGGTTTAAGTAGGAGTCATTGTTTGCTTTTGTACATAAGCTAAGGGAAACATCAAGATGGGGGGACAGGAGATGCGGTGTCGTTTTCGTGGTGGTGGTCTACGTTGGTGTCCAGTTGGTTGGGGTTAGGGTTTGCTTTTTCGTGGGTAAATGGGGAGAGTACCGGTACCTCTTCTGGTCATTGGTCCGGCTTGCTTTGGGAGCCTCAGCTTAGGAAAAGGAAAATATCTGTCCGTGAATATTCTTGTCTATATGTCTCTGTTTTCTTCCTTTCTTTCTTTTCCCGTTTTATTGAAGTATTTTCGGGCGTTATAATGTGTTGTTTTATACGTGCATTTTGCATGGTTTTTGTTTTGGTGGCGGTGGCATTAGAAATCTCTTCTTTTTGAAGTATTAGGGTTTTCCATTGACTCTGCGACGTATGCAAGCCCTGGCCCGTTTGTCGATAGGAAAGAGACCTCTCGAAGAATTTTAGAAAGGAACAGGCGAGGGATCGGAAAAAAGAGGCGGTGTTTGTATCACGTGAATGTGTATGTAAAACTTGTCGTGAAGCAAGCAAAAAAAAAAAAAAAGGAGCATATATTCACTGGATGTCCTTTAAGTTTTGTTGCGTGGAAAGTTCAATAAAGTTTTCACGGTCGTCGCAAGTGCGTTGGAAGAAATAAGTCCATCGATCGAGGGTGGGCGATGATAGCTCGGCCATGGACGAGCACTCGACAAGTAGCTGGCGCGCAATTGACGAGCGGTTAGTGAGCCACTGCCACCCGATCTCAAGTCACTCGACAAGTAGCTGGCGCGCAATTGACGAGCAGTTAGTGAGCCACTGCCACCCGACCTCAAGTGAGGCTAGTAGCAATCAAGTTCCATTGATGAGTAGTTTGAAATTCTTTATAAAAAGAAATTAGCAAAAATCATTTATAAATTGTAACATGAAAGTTGCTTTTTAATATAATTTTAAAATATATCTTATCAAATAATATTTGCATTTCCAAGAAAAATTTAGTCCAAAGGCCTTTGTACGACCATGACAGAAGTGACATAACAGACAACGCCATCAACGGAACAAATGAATATGGATATATGCCAGACAAGATAAAAATTAAGTATCAAAGATTAAAAAGGCGTACCTCTTATGCCCGCGCAAAGCGCGAGCCGTTCGTATGCAATTTTTTAATTGATTCTCCTGCAAAAGAATTGCTCATATCGATACAAGTGGGCTCGTGGTGGGGTTAGTTCACCACAATTCAAGAACCTAATTTTTTTTAGGGAGCTGACGCCTTGTTACTTCTTAATCAAAGTTAAGATGGTAATGAGACCTGTCTAATGAGTGGGTCGGGAGTGAGTCGAGTAAGATAAAAAAAATAATATTACCTAAATAAATCAATTTGATCCGTTTTGACTTATTTTTATGTAATACAAATCTAATGATTTATACTTGATTCAACTCATGCCTATTGCATAATCGACTTGGCCTGTATTACTAAAACCCATCTAAATTTAATCAAATCTACGAAAACTCATAGTCAAACTAAGGTGAAAAACGAAGTGAGCGATCCCAAAATCGAATAAAGACTAGCAAGAGTCATAGAAATAGATTAAGCTTAAGTAAATTGTAAAGTCATTTAACATCCATATTAAATTCATTGATGAACCATAAAGTTTAAACCCATTTATAATCCATTTACATAATATAGTTAACCCATATAATAACTCAACCCATCAAATATGGGTTAAGAAATGAGCCTCTAACCTATTTTCACAAATCTAAAGATAATTATCTATGGATAATATTTATATTGAAAACCAAAAATGCATATGTACTATTTTGCAAGTTATTACACCATGATCATTTAAGTAATTTGAGAAAAATAAATGAAAATTAATTAATAAAAAAATTTCAGAAAAATATATTAACCATTAATTCACGCTAGTTATCAATTTGTATATAACTAGGTATAGTAACTAATAAAGGTAACTTGCCCCTCGAATAAATATTTGTTTTTCCTTATAAATCACGAACATATAGTTTTTTCTATTATTCTTTCCATTTTAAAGTAAGAGTCCTCGGTATTTAATTAAAAAGTTTAATACCTCAAAAAACTCCAAACTGATACACATGTGATAAATTTACCAAAAACTATTTTTTTAATCACTAAAAACTTAAAACTGGTGTACCTTTAACAAATTTACTCAAAATTGGTATACTTGTAACAAATTTACCCTATGTTAGTTTTCATTAAATTTTACTATCAAATTATTAAGTTGAATTATTATGTGTACCAATTTGGGATTTTACTTTTCGTTTGTAATAGTTTTATGGTATTAATCCAATAGTATATTTGTCATAAATGTGTTAATTTGTGATTTTTTGTGGTCGAATAAATTAATTTGAGATAAATTTATTACAAGTGTACTTAATTTGGTTTTTTATGATTAATTTGAGTAAATTTGTCACGGGTGTATAAGTTTTGAGTTTTTCATAGTTAAAAAAATAGTTTATGATAAATTTATTACATATATATATTATTTTGAGATTTTTCGGGATATTAACCCTAATTAAAAATTATATTCCCACTTTTCTTCAATTTTTAGACTTCAAAGCAAAAAAGTGTACCTACCAAGAAAGTCAAGGTCAAACATTTCAGCTCCAACGAGCATGGGGCCACTAACTGGCGGATTCCTTTCTTGGCCGAATTTACTTTCTAAAAAAAAATTGATAGTTTGCCACACAAGAAAATAGTTCTAGCGTGCCTTCTTTTATTTATTTATTAAAAGGATTTGTTAAATAATGCCTCCAAAATGCTTGTTAATTAACTGAGTATAATTTATTATTCTTAATGGATTATATATTCTCATGTTATGCATAATCACTATCTTAAAAATTGAACCATTTCTCATTTAGTATGCTTAACAAGTGCTTTAAATATACTCGTTAATATGATCAGTTTTCTAAATCTAATAATATGGTGTTGTAGTTTCCTTCTATCTTAAGAAATTTGTTCTTTTATCATCATCAGATATGGGCATGAATCTTGAGGTTGGTATAGTTTGTCGGGCGTCACGATATTTCCAGTTTCAAAATTAAAGAGTTTTCCATTGAGATCCCATAAAATGTGCTCCAAGGAAACGTTCTCCATTAGGACCATCCCATTAGGAGTGTTCAAAAAGGCCTAATATCCCAAAAACTCAGACCACCCAATTAACCCAAATCAGTGTCTTTTTGCCTAAAATTGGACCAAGTCAGGCTACCTGACCCAACGATTTCTTTCTCTTCAAGCCGGTTTGGGCCAAACAAATTAGAACGCGTTAACCCCAATTTCTCAGCTCTCACTCCCCCTTCTCAGACACTTTCTTTGTCTAAGGCTCTCTCACTTGCTCGCTCACCACCAGTACCGCCGGCACCACCACCACCACCACCACCACCACCACCACCACCACCAATCAGTCTCGTGGTCTCTGCCTCTCATCTCTATTTGACTCTCACAATCCGCTCACGACAAAACTTGTCCGCCGTGCAAGATCCAGAGGTCCAACAACACGCTAGATCCGGCTAGCTCGACCGCAAGCACCACCAAATTGAATGTCAACGGCCGGAAGTGACTTCGAGAATTTTTTGTGATTTTTTGTTTGGTGGCTGTTCCCCAACTATCGACAGGCCCATCGCCATCTACCTCGAGCCAAAGCATGGGCCTTTCATACCAAACCGGGCCGAGACGGTGCTCCAATAAGCCCAGACCTAACCGAGAATCATTTGGTCCGGGCCCCTATACCTTAATTCGGGCCGAGCCCACTGTTCGGCCTCGGACAAATCTGCCGGACCAAAATTTCAATTTTAACGTCTCTTATGGGACCATATAACAAAATTCCCAGTTCTCCTGGATATTAGTAGCTGATGCGAAATTGAATGGAAATATTGCTTGACACGTAGCTGTCGCATTTTTATTTATACGTAAAACTAAAATTAAAAAAAACAAAAATACAAGGATAATATAATTAAACAACAGAAGAAAATAATATAATATTATAAGATTGACTTTGATTGCTATTGTTCTCTCGTATTTTTCAATATTCCTTTTCAACTCTATACGTATTTTTATTTTTTATTTTTTGGTACAGACAGCTCTATGCGTAAATTCCTTATATGACGTTACATATCGTCCAAGCAGCGGATTTGGCTGAGAGAATAAATAATAAAAGTTACGAATTTCTTAACATAATTTATGTAATTTTTGAAAATAATTCTTATGCACAGTCGTGAATTTGTTCGTCAGTGTAAATTATTTGCCGAATTGTATTTTATTTCATGCGAATCTTCGTATTTCGAACAAAACAAAGGTGAGATTCTCCAATCACATAATAGATTACTTACAATAAAGGCATTGATAACGATATAGGGAAGTTTAATATGTGATTAGCTATGTTGAGAAAAATAGCTTAAAAAAGAAACCGTTAATATGGAGAGTCACAAAAAAAGATTTTTGATAATTGCCTATCTACAATATTAAGGACTTATTTGGTAATCATTACGTTCTTTGTAACAATTTTTGCTTAGATTTTTTTTTTTTTTTTTTTCTGTTTCTGAGTTTTTGAGTATTTGAAGACATTTAGAAGCGTCCAAAATTTTTATTTTCAATATAGAAATGTGTTTGTTAAAATTTCAAATTTTTGTAATTTATAATTTATTTATTTTAAAAAATAATTTAATTATATTTCTCTCTCTCTCTCTCTCTCTCTCTCTCTCACTCTTTTTCTCATTTTCTTTTTGTCCTTCTTCCTTCGGTTGGCGACCTCGCTGAAGCATCACTCGATCAAGGCAAACCTTGTTGGCCAAGCTTCCCTAGGCATTGTAGCCAAGATGAGGTTGAGCCTACCTAGTTGCTAACAAAGTTGGCCTCACCTAGGCTAGGTGCCTCCAACTGCCAATGAGGCTCAGCCTCACTGAGCCATCGCAAGGGTGGCGTCACCCAAGGCAAGCTTGGCCTCATCAAACTCAGGGGAGGCCGAGCCTCGCCTAGTTGTTGTCCCTTATCTGGCCGGTTGCCAAAACAAGAAGGAGAATAAGAAAAGTAAAAAGAAGAAGAAAAGAGGGAAAAAGAAAAAGAAACTAGACTTGATTTTGGAGTTGTACTTTGAAATAAAAAAAACAATTTTTTTTTAATTTATTGATTCTATTTTAAGTCTATTCTTGGAAACGAACAAAAAAATTACCGAATAGATTTTTATTTCTATTTTTGTTTTGGAGAATAAAAGAATAAAACATATACTATTTGATCGATTATTAAACAGGCTCTAAATCTCATTAAAATTGAATTTCTTTTTATGGAACATAACTCATGTTGTTAAAAGGGCTTGGCACGGATCCTAGTCGGGAGCAAAAAATGAGTGTATCTTGTAATTTAGAGTTTTGTACGACAGCTACCTCAGTGAAATAAAATAAAAAAGGGGGAATGCCATCTGTCCCAAGCGATCAACTGTGCCCCCACCGTATCTCAAGGGGCAAGCGTAGAAATATGGCCTTGACAAGTAGGTGTCACATCTTTATTTTATAGATGACATGGAATAAATTAAAAAGCACCACCCCCATAGAAAAAGAACAAACAAAACAAAGACAGGTAACGATAAAATCAGTGTGTGTGTGTGGGGGCAAGTCACATTTGTCCACCCCATGTACAACGACATACCAAAATTTAATATTGGCAAGTGAGCCTCCTCTGGTCAAACATTCGCAGCCTTAGATAAGTTAAATAAGTTAAAGGTTGTGTGTAGCAATCATTATATTTCTCTATTTTTTTTTTAATTTTCTGTTTTTAGGAACGGATTTGGAATAAAAATTTATTTGGTAATGCAATTCCATGTTCTAATTTCTGGAATAAATTTTTGGTCCAGATATATGTTCGGAACATAATTGAGAGGTAAAAATTTATAACTTTCTAAATGAGAAATAAAAACTATCATCATTGTTCGCCTTTTATTATTAGTTGGTGGTCTAGGAGAGAGAACTTTTATTTATTTTTGTTCATGAAATAGAATTTTTATGTCGTTATCAAATACCATTTTTTACTCAAAAATTTGCCTAGGGAATAGAAAAAATAGAATGGATTAGTTATTATTCGTTCTCTAAAATACTGATAAATCTTAATAATTTTGGGGGCCACTCGAATCCCTCCCTAACCTAATCCAAAAGCCCAACCCCACCACAAGAACCCCCCAAAACGACGCCGTATCACCGCCACCCTCCAGCACCTTCCTCCTCCTCCTGCTCTTCTTCTTCCCCACGTCGAGTAGGGGTTTTGGCCAGAGAAAAAGAAGGAGAGAGAGAGAGAGAGAAAACGCGCAAGTAAAAAACACGAAAAAACGAAACGCGATCGAAAGCAAAACGACGACCGACGACTGACGGCGTCGACGACGACGACGACGACAAAAAAAAAAAAAAAACTAAAAATAAAAAAACCAGTCAAAAGGTCGCGCATCTTCCCACCCGCTTCCCTCATCATCCTTCAACTCTCCCTCTCTCTCTCTGACCCGGTCAATGGCCGCTCTCTCTCCACCACCACCACTCCTCCTCCCCTCACCTTAATCTCTCCTCCGATCCCACACCAAAACCCCCTCACCCCACCTCCATGGCGGCCTCCTCCTCCTCCGCCGCCTCCGCCGCCGCGTTCGCCCTCCACTCGCTGCTGCTGCTGCTCGCCGCCGCCGTCGCCGTCGCCGTCGAGGACGACGTGCTCTGCCTCGAGGGCGTCAAGCGCTCCCTCGCCGACCCCCAGGGCTCCCTCGCCGACTGGACCTTCGCCAACACCTCCGCCTCCCACATCTGCAACCTCAACGGCGTCGCCTGCTGGAACCTCAACGAGAACCGCATCATCAGCCTCAGCCTCACCGGCTTCGGGCTCTCCGGCGGCCTCCCCGAGTCCCTCAAGAACTGCCACAGCCTCCAGACGCTGGATCTCTCCCAGAACAAGCTCGACGGCCCCATCCCCGCCCAAATCTGCGAGTGGCTGCCTTACCTCGTCAAGCTCGATCTCTCCTCCAACTCCCTCGCCGGCCCCATCCCCAGCCAGATCGGCGACTGTAAGTTCCTCAACAACTTGATTTTGAGCGACAACAAGTTGACCGGCCCCATTCCTTACGAGGTCGGTCGCCTGGACCGGTTGAAGGTGTTCTCCGTCCGGGGCAATGATCTCTCCGGATCTATACCGTCGGAGCTGTCCAAATTCAGTTCCGACGATTTCTCCGACAACGACGATCTGTGTGGTAGGCCTCTTGGGTCGTGTGGGGGGTTGAGTAAGAAAAGCCTCGCTATAATTATCGCCGCGGGTGTTCTTGGAGCTGCGGCATCTTTGTTGCTAGGGTTTGCGCTCTGGTGGTGGTACTTTAGTGGAGCCAGTAGGAAGAAGAGAGGATACGGCGCTGCTGCTGATAAGGACGATAGTAGTTGGATTGAGTGGTTGAGAGCACACAAGCTTATTCAGGTGTCTTTGTTTCAGAAGCCCCTTGTGAAGGTCAAATTAGCTGATCTTCTTGCCGCCACTAACAGTTTCGATTCTCGGAACATTGTGATTTCCACGAGAACCGGGGTTTTTTATAAGGCCGTGTTGCCTGATGGTTCGGCTCTCGCCGTGAAGAGGCTCAGTGCCTGTTCGATTGGCGAGAAGCAGTTCAAATCGGAGATGAACAGATTGGGGCAGCTTAGGCATCCCAATTTGGTGCCTCTTTTGGGTTATTGTGCTGTCGAGGATGAAAAGCTTTTGGTGTATAAGCACATGCCTGGTGGGACTTTGTTCTCCCATTTGCACATGAACGGTCAAGGCACCACTGGTCAGTATAGCTCATTGGATTGGCCTTCCAGGCTTAGAATAGGCGTGGGTGCCGCGAGAGGGCTCGCTTGGCTTCACCATGGGTGCCAGCCCCCATATTTGCTCCAAAGCATTAGCTCTCATGCGATTCTCCTTGATGATGATTTGGATGCACGAATAACTGACTTTGGGTTGGCAAGACTAGTCAATCCTCGCGATTCGAATGACAGCTCATATCGCAATGGAGATTTGGGTGAGTTTGGTTATGTGGCTCCTGAGTACTCGAGCACTATGGTTGCATCTTTAAAGGGCGATGTATATGGTTTTGGAGTGGTACTCTTGGAATTGGCTACTGGGCAGAAGCCATTGGAAATCTGCAACGTGGAGCAAGTATTCAAGGGAAATCTGGTGGATTGGGTCAATAATTTGACTAGCAGTGGTCGAAGCAAGGATGCAATCGATCGATCTATCTGTGGGAGAGGACATGATGATGAAATTTTGCAGTTTCTGAAAGTTGCTTGTTCTTGTGTGGTTTCTAGGCCAAAGGATAGGCCTTCCATGTATAATGTATATGAGTCGCTGAGGACCATTGGTGAGAGACATGGTTTTTCAGAAGCAGATGATGAATTCCCATTGATCTTCAAACAAGATTCCGACAATAAAGAGTAGCCTGAAATCTCCGCATTTGGTAATCTTTTCATCTTATGCTATGTTCTGAATGATGTCTTTTGCTGGTTTCTACTCCATGGGGCTATCCAATTCTTCTGGCAATTATTGGATAAATTCTGTATCATACACGAACCATCATCTGATGTAGCATTCTACATAGTTTGGGGAAGTAATGTTGTCAATCTGAAAAGGTACTTCCTGTTCTTTGGGTGCCCTGTTGTTCATTCACTAGGTACTTACTGGTATACTTTTGAAATGATGCCCTCTTTAGTGTCTACTCAGCTATATTTGCTTGGCCATATTGCAATTCATGTTTCTTATCTAGCGCGGAGTTCTTCCGTCCATTAACTTCCTTTCGTGAACATGGAATTTCAGTCTACTTTAGATAAGTGGAGCAGGTCTTAGTACATTGCTATGTACTTCTGATTCTGAGGTGTTGGAGATTCTTAATCCAATCTGATGTTGTGTAGGATTTTCATGAGAATCATTAACTGATAAATCTTTCGTTTCTCCTGCCCATAGAATCAATGTGGTGATATTATGGATTAAATCGCAACCTTACCTAGAAATATTTATGTTTTTGAAAGTTTTCAATGGAAGATAGAGGGAAGGTTCTTCCTTGAATTCATTGCTGTGGGAAGATAATTTTCCGGAAGCAACCTTTATCATGACTGATTCTCGTCTTAGCTGTGAAGGATACTCTATTTTACCCGAATCGAAGATGGACATATATGGCAAGGAAAGTTTGCTATGGGGATTTTTCTGCTTAACCAAGTGGTGAATAAACATCGCATCACTGCTTGGCATTATGCCATCGATGGCACTGTCGCAGCATGAGACTTCCATTAGACTGCATATCTCCCGTCGTTTAAACTTGCTTGCATGTTGCCTTTGGAGATAGTCTTGCCTAAGTAAACTAATCGGAAATTTTTCCTGTGTTAACGAGCAATCCACTAATTTGTGGAGGCTTATTAAGGAAAAACAAACTAAAGGAAGAATAGTTTATTGCATTTTTAAGCATAGAGAATGGAACGTTGACTGGCTTGCCAAAGAATAAGAAGCGTGGAAGATTGACTGTTTAAAGAACGTCAGCTTTTGAATGATAGATATCTTGGAGCATTGTTTGATGGGAAAGGTAATGGTCGCCTATGTCGAAGTCTTTTTGCCAAAGCTTCCTCCTTTTACTTCATTGCTAGGACGAAAGCTTTGCTTTTACGTTCGTTAATCATTGCTCTCCAAGTCCAGTTATGTCTGTAGCGCTTTTATCTTTTTTAGAAATGATTGTCCTTGAGATTTCAATAATTATTTTGTAGGAAGTGTCGTTCTGGGGTTGTTGGTCCCAGTCCCATGTGATAATCTTCTTTAGAAACTAAGAGGCTCGACACACACACGTGGCAGCAACAGCATTTAGTATAGGAGTCGACGTCTTCGTCTGGCATTGGCGCAGTTCTCTTCAAAATCTCCATAGTGTTGTCTAATCGCCGTAGGGAATTTAGTAAAACCTCAATTTAAGGGGGGGTTCTTTAAGTTGAATTATCCTTAGATACTTCTCTTCCGGGACTAATTTCCAGGATTAGAAGAGCAATCAAGAGTGAATTATTCAATCCTCGTCAAAGCTTCGTAAAGTTTGGGTAAATAATGCCTCGGACACTTTGCGGTCTCCAAACACATCAACTTTTTCAGTGGTGTATATTACTAACACTTCATAAATCGAATGTTTCGATAGTAATCCGTGTACTTTATTTTAGCGACGATATTAGTGTTTAATTATTCTTCAGTGGGATTTAAAAGTGCTTTTGTCATGGTTCCATCCAACGTTAAAAATAGACATGTCCCGTCAAGTCTTGCTAATAAAATGTTATGATGCTTGCGTGTCCTAATCTGTCAGTCCAATCAAATTGACCACATTGAAAGTTTTGGGTCCCGGTTTGAACTCACTCTCTAGTAGACAAGATTCGCCCATCCTAAATTATGAACAGTTTCGGTTGAGTTATGTTCATTCTAATAGTGACAAGAAATCTGTTTCTAATGCGAGTGTCCACCTAAATTATTCGCTTGCAAAGGTTTCATCTAATTACTTCTAATGAGGTCATCGATCTTGACTATTTCTCCTTAGCTAACCCAAAGATTGGGAAGATGGCCCTGACTTCATGATTCTGTCTGTGTCGAGGAGCAACCCCCATTTAAGACTCAGGTACGTATCTCCTCGAGGGGCTCGTTTTGATCTGTGGGTCATAGAGCACGTCTTTCAGCTCCATGTTTTGTAAAGTTGTGGGCATAGACTAAATTACATAGGCTTAGACTAAAAGCCTCACTCTCATCCACGTGGGTCCATTTCAATAAAAGTTATGATTGACCTCGTGGGTCCACTTCAATAAAAATTATGATTCACCTCGTGTTTAAGTAATCGATATTCATTTGACGTTTTCAATTAGGATAATAACATTACAAGTATTATAATTTTTGTATGATGTTTACGTGAGCGTCCTAACATTTTTTTTATCACTTGAGTACCGATGGTAAAAAATTGTTTATTGAAGTGTCTATTTTGACGATTCGCCTTACGGGCTTTTTAAAAGAAATTTATGTTCAAAGTGGAAAATGGAACAAATTTCAAGTCCAAATTTTGAGTCCGACGTGCCACACCTGCTCTTTTTCTTCGTGTCTTCGTGCTCATCTTCTTCGGTAGAGAATTGGAATGAGGAGGAAACCAAAACACACACCTCTCTGTCCCTCTATTCACTCACTATACAAACATCCGCGATTTCGCGATGGCGATGGAATGGCCAAGGTGATGGCAAAGCAAGTCGAGCTTCCAAAGCTTTGCAGCCTCTTGCGATAAGTCCAAGCCTAGTCCTCGAATGGCTCGGCTTCGTCGTGTGCAGTCCGAGACAGTTTGCGAAAAACTCATTCGTCGGTTTGCGTTTGAGTGAGAATACAATGCAGTGGACGAACGAGAAGTACCGAGGCCATACTCCTCTGCTCGATCAGATGTTTGATTCTAGATTCACAGACAATGAAAAGAGAGCAAAATCACTGTTTTCCACTTCCACTGTCTATTGCCCTAAAAGATAGAGAAGGTTATTTTGCCCAAAATTAAGAGAATTAGGGCTTTTGACGATTTCGGAATGGGTTTCTGTATAAAAAGGGGCCAAATGTTTCCCTCTTAAACAATGAGAAAGCGTGGTATTCCACAGAGACATGACCGCGCATCAGCAAACATTCGGGCTTCCATGTCCATGGCTGCTTTTTCAAGTTTTCTCTGTTTTATTTTATTTTTTTTTTTTTTTAAATCCAATAATAGGGCCAAAATGAGATCGTTTTTTTGTGATTTTACCGTACTGGCCAATTTAAAATAAATTAATGCCAGATTTTTTGGCCACAGAAATTGCTGATGACACCTGCAATTGATTTTTCAGTGCTCTTTTTTTTTTAACAATTGGATTAATTTGAAGATGGGGGACGATTGTGCCTAAATTCTCATCGATAAATAGCATAAGTTCTCATTTTGTAAGTAAGAAAAAAAATACATTATGGCATAAATTCTAGACCATCCATAGAATTTTTGTCTGGTCTTAAGGTCTTAGTCCGTTCAGTGGTAAAGTCGCACTTTTCCATTCTAGAATTAGTTATGTTTAATCGTTAATGCCTTCTGTCCTTTTTACTACAAAAAAAAAAAAATTAGTGGGGACTAAATTTAAAATACCCTGGAGAAAATGTAGCACCTCCTTTCTCCTCCAAAATTTTTAGATTTTTCTATGTTATTCCAAATATCTAGATATTTTCTCCTAAGATATTTTAAGTGGAAATATATGGCCAATAGATAGACCATATTTAGTATTCTTTAGATTTTCCAAAGCTACTTCTAGAATAGATATTTTCTTGTAAGATATTTTTAAGTAAAAATGTGGGGTGATAGATTGGCCACATCTCTCTAGAAATATCTAGGAAGAAGGTACTCACACCTCCTTGTTAGGCCTATAAATAGCCAAGAAGTGTGCTCATTTGTGTGTGTGCCTGGCGCCATGTAAGTATGTGTGCGCGTGCCTGGCTCCAAGGGTTTGTGCGTGTAAAAATTTCTCCTAATCGATATTGTATAAATTGCCTCTAATAAAAAACTGTTTTTTTCAATAGAGTTTTGTGCTTTTCTTAATAAGTAGTATTGGAGCCTTGTTTTGGCACTCAATATATCCGTAAAAGTACATGACTCTTAATGACTTTTCTTTAGCAACGTGTATATATATTTCTACATGTCAATAATTGAAGGCATCGGCAATTTTGGTTTTTATATGGAAAGACAGAGAGGCTTAAATTACCGATAAAGAGTGGTACATATAACAAGAATTGTGTCAAGCAAGAAGAAAAATTCAAATTTAACAAACCAATAACATTACACAAGATAGAAGAGGCACAAACTCCATGTGACTTTCATCTATCCAGCAAGCGGTGCCTCCCGTACCCAACAACTGCACCTCTGGATATCTACTCCTTGCCTTTTGCTCTTCCTGACAAGTCAGAAAAATTCTGATGTCCAGGTAAGAAAGTGGATAACATGAGCTGTTGTCCTTCCCTTCTCTGCATCAGCACATGCTCATCTGGGGCCACATCCGATATCATTGCCCAAAGCAACAAGACCAGAGTGCTTCCAAATCCGAAGACACTGCCAAGATCTATGGACCCCTTTCCCACCCAATCCATTGATTCTGAATTTTTGACTTACTCCTGAAGTGCCATATGCTCGATGGTGCTTGAATTAAATTGATGCTCAGTCTGTAAGAGAAAATCTAGTGACGGTAGGATTTTCTCAAGGTCTCTTCTTGTAATTATTGTACGAGTCGCCATGCAACTAAGCTTGATCATGAGTCAATCGAGTACGGAGGCACCATCACGAGAGGCTTGCCTACAGCTGATGCAGAACAGGCCAAAATGGCCTTTAAGAAGACTAGAGAAAAGCATTTCAGTGCGAATGATAACGTTTCTGTTCTTTTTTGTTCTAATGTAAAAAAAAAGTGTTTACATTAGAGAACAATTTTGAAACAAAAGAACACGTTTGGTAGAACGTTTGTCGGGGAATAAAAAATGAATAAACACGTTTGGTAAATTTTATTCTTTTTTTATTTCTTTTAATTTTTAAACATTTTTATTTTATTTTTCACTTTTTCCTTTCTTTTTAATTTTTCTTTTTCGGTAGGTGGCCTCCGCTCCGGCCGGCCGACGGGGCGCGGCCTCGCCCCCACCACGGCGAGGCTCGCGGCCGCCCGCGAGGCCGAGCGTCGCCCCCGGCGAGGCCGCGTCGCCGCGGATCCGGGCGAGCTCGAGCTCGCCCGGATCCGGCGAGGCCGAGCTCACCGGGGCGGCGACGCTCGGCCTTGCCCGCGCCGGCGACGCCCGCCTCGCCTCGCCTCGCTCGGGGGCGGCGACGCTCGGCCTCGCGGATCGGGCGAGGCCGAGCCTCGACGGCCGGCCGCGGCCATGGCGAGGCGGCGACCGGTGAAAGAAAAAAAAAAAAGAAGAAGAAAAGAAGAGGAGAAGAAGGAAGAGAAAAAAAAAAATCCAAGAAACGTTTCTTCGTTTTGTTTGTTAAAGAAACAACAAATGTTGTTTCTTTTTTCGATCCTATTTCGTTAGAAACAAAAAAACAAAAAGGAAATTAAACGCAACCAAACGCGTTTGTTTTTTGTTCCGGGCACACTTAAAAATGAAGTGTGCCGGAAACACTTTTTTGGAGTGTTTCCATGCACACCCTCAATGTCCCCATATCAAAGAGATTTGGAGCTCCGATTTCGTGTTAGGTGAGGAAGGACAAGGAATTTCATTATTTTAGAACTTTGTGACTTTAAAACTCAGCACTAAAACCTAGTAATATGCGACGCTAGGGATACGTATTGTAACATTTCTATTCTCGAGAATAATTTTTTTAAAAAATATTTTTTTCTATTTCTGTATTCGAAAATAGTTTCTAAGTATTGAAATGTGTTTAGTAACTAACAAAATTTCTTTTCCCGAAAAAGAAATGCATTTAGTATGACCCTAGATATTTTTGTGACTTAAAATTTCTTTTAATTTATTAATAATTTTATTATATTTTTCTTTTTCTTCTCCTTCCTTATTTGGTCACAGGCCTTGGCTATTGCCGATAGGTGACCGATCAGATGAGGGTCTCGACGAGGTCACTACCTCGAGAGAGCCTCGCCACAGCTTGGTGAGGCTGATTTCAAAGTGATTAGACTAGGTAGAGCCTCACCATGGCAAGGCGAAGCTTGCCACGAGGCGATCGGTCAAACAAGGGCCAACAAGGTCGTTGGCCTCGAGAAAGCCTCGCCACGGCTTGGTAAGGCCGATCTCATAGTGGTCGGATGAGGTAGAGCTCAAGGGCCTTGCTGGTGGCTGACGAGCTGGTGGCCGACGAGCTCGGGGGGCTCCAGCAAGGTTGTTGCTGGGCCTTGTCTGGCCGATTGCCAGCCTCAGCTAGAGGAAGACAAAAAAAGAAAAGAAAATGAAGAAATGAAAAGAAAAAAAAAAAAACTCATTTCTTAAGTTATTCATGAAAACAAGAAACAGCATTTTTTATTTTTTTTTTTTTATTTCTATTTCAAATCTATTCTTGAGAACAAATTGCTCCCGGAAACAAAAAAATTAATGAACATGTTTCTATTCTATTTCTGTTATGGAGAACCAAAAAACAGAAACAAGTTTTTCCTGCCACGTTACCAAACATCTTAATATATGAAGCTTCCGTGCAAGCAGATTCCTTTGCAGTCAATTCATAGAAGACGTTTATCCAGGGAAAAGAATCCTAATGGACTTTACTTCGAGCATGAAGGAAGAAATGCTCCAAAATAGTTCATAAGCAGTGTTACAGACGAAGAACCAAAAACAATTTCCACTTCACGGCTCATCCACCCCGCAAAACAAACTTTCAAGAACCTTGTGCCAATGATGCTCTCTATCCGAGTAAACTCATCACAGCTCTTCGGTCTGCTAAATTTGAAAATGGAAAACTTTCAACAGCTTCAAAAATTTTCTACTCGGGTTGAAGAACGAGATTAGACCTTATTATTGCCACCCCCATTTTCCGATGAATATACAGGACAAACAAGAACGCCGATGCCTTCCATCTGGTTCTTCAAGTTCCTTGATCTCAACAAAGACAAGCTGCAAGGCGGCAAGACAAGCTCCAAACAGAAGGATGGCATTGCTCGTCACTCTGAAGTCTGATCTTAAAGATGAAATTCTTTTTCCATAAGACATACCAACAGCAAGATGGCGTCAAACCTGAATTACAAGCAGCAAGTACATTTCTTGAATCACAAGAAATAATCAGGAGTCTTGCGCGTTGTGTCCGGTTCAATTTGACGTGGTGCTGGTTCAAATTGAAGGAAATTCTGATCCATATTCTCTCCAATCTCAAGAATTGCAGCCATATTTCCACACCGATAACAATAATTGGGAGCACTAAATACAGTGACCACATTTTTTTCCTAGCAAGATGTGAATGAGCATAAAGAATGAGTTAGACATGAAATGGCAATACATGCTACTAGAAAAGAAAAGGGGAACTCCCTGTTCTAGTTGACAGACCTGACACCAATTGTATCCTTCCATGACAAGCTGATGGGCTCTCGATATCAGAGTGAGACCATTGGTGTGATTAAAATTAGCAGCAATGTCCTGACCAAAGGTATAACCAGCACCACGTGGAGATATTCCCCAGCCACAGCGATCGTCTGGATCAGACCACAAGAGGTCGCACATTGGTCCTTCATGAGGAACCTGCACAATGTACAATGAAATTAGGGCATGCGGTTCACGCAGTGGGAACTTATAATGCAATGGTCAGACTCAAATATGCTAATTTTGGCGAAAATGGTTGTCATGTCAACAAAATGGCATTGGAAAGGAAAGAAATGGAAGGAAAAAGTTCATTCGATGTGTATACAATGTGACAAAATGACCTGCCATGAATAACTAAGCAAAAGTTTTGTGTATTACATATTAAACAATTAGAAATTACATAGGCACATGTTCTGAAAATAGAAGAACTGAATTGGTTAGGTGATATCGCATGATGTCAAGTGGCATGTCACCAGACATTTTTAAAATCACGACAATCACCAGCAAGAGCACTATTTTATCCAGAGAAGAAAATCGATATTCTAACCAGGGTACATCTCACTTTATTGCAATTTTTGCAACTTTGCAACAGTTAGGCTAAAATATTACTTGTAGACATTGCTCAATCCCCCTCTCTTGAGGCAAGTACATTAACTTTCAGAAACACTGAATTCATACTGTCAACCATATATCCACATCTTCTTTTGGACAGCATGTCATACAAAAAATTGTATATTTAAATGTTAAAGCAATTACTTGGATCCATACCTCTTGTATACGGTCCAGGGCTCGGATATTGTCTAGTGTATCCAAAGAGGGTGATAGACCTCCATGCAAACAAAAGATCTAGAACATGAAAGTGCTATAGTGAGTATATAACATGTAGGTAGCTCATGCAGTAAAGTGGGAACAGGTCACTACAAACCTGACTCTCAATAAGAGCAGTAAGTGGAAGATAATCGAACAAGTCGGTGACATATTTCCAGACATTGGCATTTCCATACTTTCTCAAGCATTCATCATAGAAACCATACCTGAAATTTATGAAAAACTTAAGTCAAGAGTAAAGCAGACCTTAAAAGCTTAACCATACTACGCATGTTCATGAATGTTAAGTGATGCCGGTGTGCATGCCAATCCATTTTGCTTTATTTTTTGGTTGTGTGTGTGTGTGTGTGTGTGTGTGTGTGTGTGTGTGAGAGAGAGAGAGAGAGAGAGAGAGATAGAGAGAGAGATCCGAGATTTTCCTCTCATAAAAGAATGTTGTATATTAGCATTTCAGCATTTTCATTTCTGAAACAAAGTTTTCATAAAACCCATTTGTAGATAGTCCAAACTCCAAAGCCCATCACTCATGTAAAGCTAAATCACTCTTAAAACAAACTCTGATTTGTGAGATTTTGGTGGGACTATTGCCAACTGTTCTAAAAGCTTAAACTATTAGATGAAAGCGTAGTTTATTTTTGTAGATATTCTAACACTTATCCTAAGTGTGGAAATATTTAATGAGGAGACAAATGGAGCTTGGAAATATTCGAACTAGAATCTCACTCTGATACCATGTGAGATTTTGATGGGACCATTATCAATTATTCTAAAAGCTTAAGTTATTAAATGAAAGTGTGGTTTATTATTTAAATATTCTAACAAAATTCATATTCCAAGCACCCTACCCTAGTTACCTTCTTTTTAAGTTGCATAGAAGCGATATATTCCAATTTTTTGGGCAGTTCATTTTCATATGTCACTTTTCTTAGCTAATTATTCATCGATTCAAACAGCCAGCTGAATAGTCATTAGTTACACTGTTGGACAACAAACAGAATAACAATGGAGATAGAATAAGAGAGTTTTAGAAATCAACTAGTACTCTGCCAGTTTTATAAGGATCGGATTATTTTATCACACAGAATGCTAACACATATCTTAGATAGTAATGGATAAACAAAAAGGGGAAGATACAGCAACAAAGAGTGACTGAAATTTCTGGAGCAAAAAGTCTCACAAATAAAATTAGAGACAACATAAATCAGCACTAAAGTGGACATCCTGAATCAATGAAAACCAGTAATCTTGTTATATAAATATCCAGGAGAAACATCTTGCTACCATCTAGCACACCCATGCAATGGATAGTATATAAAGGACAAGCATTATTGTGCAAAACTGACATTGCTTTCGCATGACATATGGTCTTCGAAAACTAAGAAAGTGCCTTACACTTGTGTTATTTGCCGACTTTCATGATTTCCCCTAAGGATAGTGATTCTATCTCTATAGCGAACTTTCAAAGCCACTAAAAGCGTAACAGTCTCCACTGAGTAGTACCCCCGATCTGCATTTATGAAACCACAAATACAGTTAAATACTTTCTGTACAATCATCTACCACCATAAGTGGCATCAATTACAGGTGTCTCGAAGGGAAATGCTATAAAATATGGATAAAGCTGGACACCGAGGATACCATCCCACATAGGATACTCCCAGAGTCATAACAATGACAACACGGACAAACCATGGACAACAATAACATGTGAATGAGGCCTATAAAAAGTTACTCTGCCAATAATATTCCTCAACAGCCAGTGAAGGCACTTCTTTGGTTGACCTTATCACTTTGCTAGAAGCATATACCCATGCAGCATACATCGCAAAAACAATTTTCATCCCCACTGCGTTAACTCGGGCTCTAAGTAAATTGAAGTTGCAACCTTGATCAACCATGGATTCCAAACAGGTGAATCATGGCTGTAATTAGTAACTAAAATGGTTTTAAGGTACTGAAGTGAGATCTCACGTCACTAATTTCCAATATGCACATGACCAATAGACAAGTTTCTAACACAGCCAGAACACCTATACTGCCCAACCCCAATCTTCTGTTTCCAAAAACTGCCAGCAAAATAAATTCACCAACAATGGGAAAGCATAGTGCGTGGAATAAATCCATAAGGTAAGCAATAAAGAAAAGTAAGGCTTAGACCCACCGAGAAAACTACTTCCAATTATGCTTATGGAAATTCAAAAACAACCAGACAATTTTTACAAGGCAAAGAACCGCAAGTTACAATTTCTGATCCACGATGATTTGAAGAAATAGTGATCCTTCAAATCCTTCAGTGCTATCATGCTAATTGAGTATCACTACCAGTATAAAATATGTCGTGGCAATACAGGGTATTCTAAAGTATTGGACCGCAATTAGAGATGAATGCCACGATGGTCTCCATGCTACCGACACTCCCAACAAAAGTTAATTTTCTGACCTGCGCAATTACTCTAACATACCCACAGACATTCCTCGTTCCGGTCTTTTAACAATAGATTCAAAGATCACACTAGAAACCAATAAGCGCTGAGCAGGATCAAGGTTGTCAAACTTCATATGCAAATAACACCCTGCCTGCACAAACATACTTCGGCAAGCCCCCAATCTGGCTCTATGTAAATGAATCCAGAAACTTTGAAGAAGAAAAGAAAACCCATAATCATTCTTCTTTCTTTCCGTCTCTTGTAAACAAATTTTTCAAAAAAAAAAAGTAATACCACCATTGTCATCGATCAGTATCACAAATACAAGCAAAAGAAAAATTGAAGCAAACAATCCACCCACCATGGCAGAGAGCGATCTTCAGATCACGCGTCATCACGCACAACATAGTTCAACATACATAAACTCAATAATTCCACATCCTGGAAACCACATAGCTCGCAAACGAAGCTATGTAAACAAACATAAGCTCAAGACCAGAAGAGGCAGGCGGAACCCGAAAAAAAAAGAAAGAAAAAAGAAAAAAGAAGAGCTCACCAACATAATCTCCCATAAACAGATAATTCGTATCAGGCGCGTTGCCGCCTATCCTAAAGAGCTCGATGAGATCGTAGAACTGGCCGTGAATGTCGCCGCACACCGTGACCGGGCACTTCACCGGCTGCACGTTCCACTCCTCCACGAGGATCGCCCTCGCCTGATCGCAGAGCGTCTTCACCTCCGCCTCCGTCAGAGGCTTGCACTCCATCAGCTGCTCGATCTGGTGGTCCAGATCCGCGTGCGACGGCATCGTTCCCTGGCGCCCCCACCCCACCACCCCTCGTCCCTCGTCCCTCGTCCCTCGGCCCCCTCCCGCTCCCACAGATCGCAAATGGCAGGCCGGGGGCGGAAACAACCGCGCGATCGTCGACGGGAGGCGTTTTTCTCCCCCTCCCCTCACTCGGCTCCCGTCGAAGGGAACGGCTCGCCGGGCGCCGGGATCGGGATTCCGAATCGGAGCGAGGCGAGAAGCGGATCTCCGAGCGATCGACCGGGTCGCGATCTTTCAATCATCACTCAGCTCCGCGAATTCACCTGCGCCTTCCTCCTTCCTCCTCCTTCCGCCTTCGCCGTTTGGATGTCGCGCAGATGTTTCGACCGATGAAATTGCATGTGAGAGAGAGAGAGAGAGACCGAAATGAAATTCGAATGCGAATGCGAATGCAAATGCGGATGAATGAATGGGGACAAAAAAACCTTCTTTTTGTCTCCGGTTGGCTCCGCCGGGTCAAATAGGGAAATCTGTGGCGACACGTGTCGAGCCGGGGGAAGACGATTCAGACATCCCCCGCGTGGGGGCGGGTGCACCGGATCCTCCCCCCTCTCTCTCTGACCTCGTCGCCCGGGACTAGGATTGGCTTCGCGATGTTTGTCCCCACCGTTGAATCTTTTAGAATTAAATCCGGATGCATCGGAAGGCGTCGTTTTATTCGATCGAGGAATTATCAATGTTGCCGTCGAACCATTAAAGTAAAAGACTTTTCATCCCGCGGGAAATTTAAGATGTCTTTCCCTCTTAAGTTCTTTGCATTAATCTGACACCTGTTCCTTTGAGGTAGATAGGATTTCCAATTAGTCTAGTTTTTAATCCTTAATTTTTTTAACATTAATTAGATTTGCGAATCTTTGGAGTCTTTCAAAATTGGGTAAGATTCAGATTAATATAAGTATAAAGTCCAAACACATCTATAGACATAAAATAATAAACGGTAAGAAACTCAACCGAAAATAAGTTGAAATGATGTTTTGCTTTTACGATTATTGAGATGATCCGCTAAAATATATTTATGTGAAGTTGTTGTAATATTTATAAAGACAAACATTACAGTAAGTCACGATTCTATTTCAAACTTTTTTTAATTCCATAAATAGACACTTGCTTTCATTGTGTATCTCATTGTGGCCTATGTTAACTTTCTGTCCGATAACGCCAAGTGTCAATTCCACGTAACTTCCTTTTTCAAAATTAGAATTATATATTTATTTCCTTCCTTTTTTCTTTATTCTGTTTTTTTTTTCCTTTTGCTTTATTCTTCTTCTTTTCACCTCCGGAAACAATTATAACACTGTGGACAACATCCAAACCACCACCACCTCACCGCCGTCCCCAGTCCTCCGTCCATCATCGGCTCGCTGCCATCCACGACCACCATCCTTTTATTCCCCTTTGGCACAAAATCAGATTTGAGGGGTGCATGGTCAAATCTGAAGCCACAACCTCCGTTGATGGAGGTTGCCACCTGCGACTAAGGTGCGCAGCCTCAAATTTGAGGTCATGCAACTAAGATATGAGATTGTGTGACTTAAATTTGAAGTTGCGTACTCTAGATTTGTGTTCGAGCACCGCCGTTAATGGAGGCTAAACGATTGGTCATGACATCCACCGGAGGACCGACGATGAAGATACAGAGGTACCCGCTCACCACTAGCAACCCGAACCAATGCTTGAAGCTTCATCTTCCCTCCAAGACTTGGTGCCATTATCCAGAGTACAAGATTCCAAAAATGTATCCCATGGGATAAACATAAGCCACAGGAGCTAAGAAGAAAGGAAAAAAAAAAAGATGAGTTTTCTTTCGAAAATGTATAATTTAGCTGAAATCTCATCTCATTAATGACACATGGAGGGAGAGAGTGAAAAAGATGTACATGTGGAATTGACAGGTCAGACATTTAACAGCAAAAGTGGATTTAAATTGATGGAGGATGGATTTGGGTACAAAGTGAAAATTGGTGAATTTTTACGAGCAAAAAAAAAGTTCGTATTAGAATTGGGACTTTACTTCTATTTTGTGGGTTTGAGGAGAAATTATGTTGGGAATGATGAAAATGAAAAGGTTTTCTAACATTTAGGCAATAATGTAACTATGAAAATATGTGAATAGTACCGAATCACTAATTTCACTTTTATGGAAAGTTGGTAAATTAGGTCGAATAAATTGAAAATTTAGAGATCATCTTGAATATTTAGGAATAATTTAAGAATTACATTAAATGAATCAAAAGTCCAAAAATGGCATTGAATTAAAGTTTATATACTATTAATGTCGATTTTACTACCCCAGATATCACCTCGATAGCCTGACCTAAACGATGATGAGAGCCATGCTAGAAGGAATGGGGCCATGGCCACCGGTTGAACTTCAGCTAAGTCAGCGGGAGACAGAGTCACCAACTGGTTGGCCACGGGATCATGTGTTTCGGAGGCCTCTTCGGAGCAAACCAGTAACAGAAGAATCAAACTCCTCCTGTTCGACATCTCGACGTGATCAATGAGGGTTGAATATCGGCTCAAGATATGTTGGTAGCCGTCATGGACAGGACACTCTCGTGAGAAGGTGTCCGCCACAATGCCATCGGCGGCTAGGCCTGTGAATGCTGCAAGGTACGCAAGGGTGATAGACATCGTGCCTTCTAGAAACATAAAGAAGTTGAAACACTTGTCCTATAAAACCACCAAAAAAGTACAGAGAAGGTGGCTGTGGAAATCTTGTTTCTCTGTCGACAGGCGGACGGGATGGATTCTCAGCTTCTCCCGAACTGAACCCTCTTGCCTTATCAAGCATGCGACCCACCTTGAATTGTGATTATCAGCAGAAACCCAACACCGAGGAATCGATTTGCTCCACCCTGACAAATCACCCATCTTTTTAGGCGACATTGCCGGGGAAGCTTTGTGATTTTCAGAATAATTCTCTTTCAGGGTGTCCTCCACTCCTGTAGCGTCCGGGTTAAAAATAGGCCCTGTTACATCATTGTCAATCTTCTATCAGATTGTTGAACAGTGAACTACTTGAAATTCTCGACCTCGACCTGATACAACATGTTTCTTGCATTCAACGGGTTGGCAATCGCTCTTATTAGAACCTATCCTCGACGAGCTTCACAAAAGTAACGTCACTTGGGCAGGGAGGAAGGGAGGAAGAGAGAGAGAGAGAGAGAGAGAGAGAGAGAGATCAAAGTGCTCGAATTGAAAAAGTAGAGACTTCACGGCTTAAGTACGTTTTTATCTAAATGGAGATGCTGTTACATTCTGACCCATTACTGAGCCAGCGTGGGGTCAAAATAAGGGGGCACATGTTGACATTAGGCCCAAAATGTGGGCCCAAATCTAAAAGAAATTAATGGCCTAAATTGGGATATGACAATACACTTAGACTGCGTTTGGTCGTCCATATAAAATAAGGTTGGATTATAAATCCTCCAAATATTCTCTAGATTGTAGAAAATCTGATCACATGCTTGGTACAATCCAAGATAGGATAATTTTTTTTTGTGGATGAAAATCTCACTTGCCTAGTACAATCTCTTGTCCAAATTTCACTGCTTGAGTTCCCTCACCAATATTTGAAACCCGCTCTTTCTAGCTCCCTTTGGTTTGTCTCCTTCCTCACCAATTTCACTAGATCCACGGCCATCTCACCCTCTAGCCTGAATTTTTTATCTAGCACTTTATTCAGGTATATATCCGATTTGATCTAATTTAGGGAACGTTGCCAAATATCGAATAAGATATTTTGTTATCCTATCCGAACAACTAGATGTAGCCTTAACTTATAAGACTAACTGAATAGCATGCTTAATAAGCTCATTATGTCATAACAATATGATTGGCTCAAAAAGCACTTTGATGGAATGTCTATCGATGATGAGTTTTTAATGGATAGAGTTCAAGGGAAGTTCATGACGTGCGATGCCAATCAATTGACTTGAAATATATCAAGAAGTCAAAGACTAAGTCAAAAATGATTTATCGAGCAAGGAATGGTTATACTTAAAGGATTGGGAGCGGCTGCAAATTATTCGTAAAGCATTGCAAGTCAAGAGGCAATTAGTGAATTTTGTTGAAGAAGATTGTGCATAACAATATTGCATGCATGATGGATAAAAGGACGCATCTCTCATTGCACATTCTACTGTCACAAAACATCAACCAAGGCATCAAAAATCATGAGAAGGGCTTGTCAAATTAAAGGCAAGTAATTCCAGATTCCATATAAGTTTTACCTATAACTTGAAATTTATTTGTCAGAACATGTTCCTCATTTTTTAAAACCCGAAACCCACTATGTCATAGGTTTCGAAGTTGGTTTCAGGGTTTACCCACTTTCTATCTATATTATTAATTGAACGATTGCAGTGAATTACCACATTTAATAATCACTACTTGCCTTTACAATTCACTGATCATAACTTATATTTAAACACACGAAAGATATAAAGTATTAACAAAGTAAAAGTCTTAATCATAAAAATGGAAATTCAGACTAGGGGTTCCAGATTATACATTTATCATCGAACGCCATCAAATACTGTAGGATTGTAATAAGACATAGACCAAGAAAAACACAAAAACTTATTCCAGTTCTAACTTTAAGTTACAAGTTTTAGGTTTCATCAACCTAGAACCTAGAATCTACCAATTAAAATAGGTTTCCCAATTTTTGGAATCTAGAATCCCAGTGGATCTTGGAACTTGGAACCGAATATGTTCTCACTAGTTTGGTTTTCAAGTTCCAAGTTCTACCTTGAAACCATACTCACCTCTTGTTAAATTTTTAAGAAAATCATTTGGATTAGACTTCACCAAAGTTTGAATGTTCAATTTGAATTAAATTAAGTTTCCTAATTTCAGTATTGTACTTGTCTTTGATTATAAAAACTATAAAGTTGTGTCTTCTAAGCCTTTTACTTTCCCTATGCACTTAATCGATTTCTTTTAAAAAGCTTATATCCAATCTTAGTCATCGAGCAAACATGCTATCCAAAACTGTAAAGTCTATTTGTCCACGAATTATATTTATAATTCAAATTTTACGAAGTCCTTGAAATTTCAAGACACATTATAATCCACTTGCTTTTGATTTAAAGCCAAATTTGATGCTTTAACAACTTGACAAAAATACACGTGACACGTACATAGAGATTTTTTTAGGACTCTAGTATACTTTTCCACCTTCTCTTTTTAAATTTTGAATGTTCGATTTTATAATTCTGGGGCTTGCTTTGATGTCATCCGGTGGTAGGGTTGGAAATATAATGGGGAGTCAAAGTCTAAAGGAGGAGGTCAAATATACAACGCATCTCAGTATTTTTAGGTGTGTAGTGGGGTCGATTGAACCCGGGTCAAATAAGGACGCTCCCCCACTAATCTTGGATGGGACCACATTGCATGGTCACCCAAGTTTTAAGAATAGAGCTGTTTACCATCACACGAAAGCCAAATCTCAAAGAGGAAAGACGCCTACCACCCAAAAACTTCCCCAATTCATCTAAAAACGCAGCCCTAATCTTTTGACAAGGATCTAGTACATGCTTGTCTTTCGTTGGTCGTGACAAGAGCACGTTCTCCCTTTTCTTTTGTCCTTTTCGGAAGCTGTCCCAATTCGAACCTCGCTTGCTTCAGACTCAAAACTTTGCTTCTCAGCTCAACCCCAATTCAACAAGCAAAGAGAAAAGGAAAAGACAGAGAGAGGTTGGGTAGAGAGCCCGCCCACTACTTTTGTGCCCACTTTCAAAGTGTGATCTTGTGCTATCGCGCGTTCCCTTTTTTCTTCTTTTAAACGTTTGACCGACCATATGCATAAATAAGATAATTGGCTAATTATGTGGTTCATGAGATGTTAAGAGTCTGTTTGCTTGAAAGAACATTGTTCCGGACAATTATTGTCCAACTTCTCGGTGTTTGGATGAAGGGAAACCAATCGATTTACAAAAATTGTTTTTCATTAACTGAAAACGATAAATTTAGATTGGAGAAAAACGACTTTCCTTTCTAGTAAAAAAGGAATTACTTTCCATAAACTACTAAACGAATGAAATCTAAGAAAAATGGTTTTTCTGGAAATTATTTTCTTTTACCATAAACGTTTTCAATGAAAGGAACGTCTCCTAAATTGCTATACTTAGTCCACGTGGAGGGTCCAAGGAGTAACAAGATGTGTATAGTTTGCATTCTAAATTAAAAAGATTGCATTCGTTCCATGAACCCGAGATGCAAAGGCTTTCTACCGATCATGCGTGCCCCTTTAAAGTTTTATGGTGGGTTCGCTTTTATTTTGCGCACTTCCTTTTTTTCCCCTCCCTTCGATAAAAGAATTCTGTGTACTTATACTGATGCCACCTCCTTTTGACCAGCAGAATCAGCATATAGGAACAAACAATTTACGGACAACAACCAGCGCGTGTGGGAGACTGTTGGCCGCTACACATTTATGACAAGACAGCCCCTAAAACATTAGCCGGCCACTCGTTAGGCATTTCAAATAAGGAAATGTTTGATTTTCAAAGTATCGCTGAGGAAAGATCGTCTGGTACTTGATTGCTTTTTTTTTTTTTTTTTGAGAAATGGTACTTGATTGCTTTACAAGGGCGCTTTTCGACGACACTCTATTTCGATAAACAGGACAAATCAGATGTACATAGGACATGTAATCAGGCAAGAAGATACGGAAGATAATTTAAAGTAGGGTTTCGTCTGATGAGTTGCCCTGGATGATTTGTCTTTGGATTCTGGAGAGCATATTTTGTGCGACACAAGCTTCCAATATTCTTCGACTTCCCCTAGTGCTAGCCACGAAGAATACAATGCTTCCCGGAAGAGAATATACGGCGGGCAATCAATCAAGCAACAAAACATTTGGTACTGGAGTGTTCTCAAACTTTTCTAATTAACTTTAATTACAATCCCATGTCTAGACGAACTTAAGCAATCCTGCACACACATTTCTGTCGTCTTCTCTCCGTCTCTCTCTCTCTCTCTCTCTCTCTCGATACCTATGCTTGACCCGGAGGTTGTTTTGAGTTCCCAGATCTCCTGAAACCAAAGGAAAAACACATAAATTTAAAGCCACGCATTATTTTTTATAAGTGATAAAAAGCAATGAATGTGCTTTGGTTCTCTTGGTTGTTCTCTCTAGCTTTTTTTTTTTTTTTTTTTTTCAATTACCCTTTATGTTGTGAATAAAAGTGCCACTTCCAATATATTAGACCACGATTTTCAATGGCATGTTTGAAGATGCGGCATGTGTGTTCTAAAGGGACGGGAAAGTGAAGACCAAAAGAAACAATTAAAGCTTCAAAAGGTTGCATGTACTCTGGACATATCTATATTTACGTAAAGCTTTAGATAAGCATTGAAATTGAATAAAGCAAGAGAACATCTTCCCTTTTGATGGCAGACACATATTAGATTTAGCTCCTTTGTTATAGCATTAAGTAAATAGCTGACACAATAGTTTCTTTTTTCTCTATGCAATGAGAGGGAAGGGTACTTATTCTGTAGGCACTTGACGAAAATGCACTCAATATAGCAGACCGTCAAATCATATGAGACGTTAAAGATCCACGATTGAGTATACGGGTTCTCACTATGAGTGCACATGCATATAATGTCTTACATGCAAGTGCTTTCATCTATCCCTTAGAGAAATCAAAAGATGAAGCAGATTATAGAATTGGGATATATTTAAACTGTTGAATTAAGCAGACCTTTTGTTTTGTTAGTTACCGTTGATCATATTTTCAAGGAAAAGACATTCGAAGTATAAAATTTCGTCAAAGGGACATGATTGTGAGATATTATGTCATTATTTGGTTTATGAAATAAATTTTGACATTGGTATATGGTGTAATGAAATGAATAGAATGGGAATACTTTATATTTAAAGGGAAAAGTTGATTTTTTTTTTTATAACTGGACATCCATATGAATCACTCTGAAGATGATAATATAGTTATTCTTAGCTGTCTAAAACTTTCGCAAAAGCAACTGTTTCATAGGGGAGAAAACTTTAGCAAAAGAGAAATTCACTATGCATGGAGCAAGAAGCACTGACACAAACTATTCGGGCTATAACTCTATATTAAAAACATAAGAGAATCACGTTAGCTCTTTTCTAAAGCCCACAGTAAACCTCGAGCCTATTCAATACCGCTGGCTCAAAATCACTAATCATGTCAAATTTTATGAACATTGCGTAGAAATGCACTCATCTCATCACAAACACGGCTTCAAGTTTTCATGAATCCAATAAAATATATCTTCTGTCCTTTCTGTAAAAGAGAGAAAAAACTTCTTGTACCGTACCTGTTATGAATAGGATCAGATCCATTAGGAACTCTCCTCTTGCTCATGTAGTAGAGATCTGACCGCGGGCGGAAAACAAGCTTCTTCTCTCTATCAATCAACTCAGAGTTCCTTGCCTTCCCCTTCGACCACTCCTTCAAGGGCGGGCTTGGTGGTACTCCTCTACCGCCAGCTGCTTCCGCCATCGCAAACAACAAAAGCCAAACGAGACTCAGAGCTGCTAGTGCTCTGAGTAGGAACTTTGCGTATAGAGGACAATTCTTACCCATGGGATATGCTCCTTATATAGTCCTCTACACACAGGTTTCCACTCTTTTTTTTTTTCCTTTTCCTACAAAGAAAAATGCTTAGATTTCTAGGATGACTAAGACGAACGACGAAATATGGCAGAACTCAACACCATCATTGCACAATGATTGCCATGCATGAAAGAGAAAAGAAGACAGAGAGAGAGAGAGAGAGAAGAGTGCCCGGGGGGGGGTGTTGGGGAGTGGGCTAAGGCAAGAATTCTATTTTTTGGGTGATGGAAGTCTTCCCTAATTTACTTCGTGGGCTACGGATGGTTTGTTTTCTTTATAGGTTGAAGCGATTCTATTGCGCTTTCTCGAAGAGAGAGAGAGAAAGAGAGAGAGAGAGAGAGTGGGCACGCTTAGCTGGCTTCTTTGGTGACATGAAAAGGGACCTAAGTTTGCTTTATACTGGTGAATTTTAATTCGACACTGCTTTTAAGCTTCCATTTGAGTTTTTTCATGCACATGCACCCACAATGCCCGAAGAGCCTTGGTGCCTCTCCCTCCCCATCCCATCCTACGTTACGAATAAAAGCAAAGATATTTGCAACGATAATTGGCTCCTCTCGTATCTCCTGCGCTCACGTGGCAATCTGTTTTTAAAAGGATTCACATACAATTTACCTATGACAGAGCACCGAGGTGTACATGTGACTATGTGAGTTTGTGTTAGAGGATTTCATATTGAAAATTTAGGGTACATTTAGTTCAATTTTCTCAAGAGGTTTTCGATCAATGCTAGGGATGTTTGACAAATTTTACCTAGGGACTTTCGGCCAAATGCCAACCTTGGGAAAGCTGAAAGTCTAATTCTAGTAGGGACTAACATTGAGCTTTTAGCATTTGGCCAAATGTTAAAACTAATTTTTTTCTTTCAAAATTACTCTCACCAATTTGTTAGTTTTTTGATTCACTCATTTGTATAACTGTTAATTTTTTTTGAGTGACAGCAGCAAATTTGGCTGGAGAAGGGTTGGTGAGGGTCACTCGACCTAGGTGACACTTGCCAAAGGTTGCACAACCTTGGGCGACCATTGCCTGGGTCTCGCGACCTTAGGTGGTCCTCCCCTGGGTCTTGCACGATCTTGGCAACCTAGGCGGTGGTCGCTTGGGTTGCGTGCCTCCTAGGTTGTGCCACCCTCCTCAGGCAAACTCAACTAATGGTCATCGGCATCAGACTTGGCTTTAGGTGGCCATAGCTCTTCGTTAGCTCCGATGAAAGGTTTAGGTTTTTATTTTTTTTAATAAAAAATATAAAAACAATTGCCAAAACTCATTGCAAAAGGTTTTTTTTTTTTTTGCCAAATACTCCTTAATTCCAAATTCCATTTGCAAAAAGTTTTTACCAAACATAATTTGCATTCCCTCAAAGGACTTTGACTTTCAGCATTTACATTACACCCAAAGTTCATTTGCAAACTTGAACCAAATGCACCTTTAGTATGTATGAAGCAGTTTGGATACCTTAATTAGTCCATACCACGTTAGTTTAAGTTTTTAATGAAGTAGTATCTAATTAGATATGTTCTTAGGTTAGGACTTACGATCTCTCTCACAAATCTTCTCAAGTGCAGGTATTGGAATTCTGCTGCAACTTTCGAGCCCAAACAAGCGGTATCGAAACCTTGATCAGTGGCGCTCCAATGTGGATCGATATTTGACTTAAATATCTCAAAAAAGATATCTCATGACCAACATTGATTTTGGTGAAAATTTTCATCTCGATGTGTTTGGCAAAAAGAGACTATGGGTGAAGGCAGGTATCGAGGTAGAGCAATTTTATTCCATGTACAACGATGATGTTTGTTCGGAAGCTATCCCGTAACAAAGGTGGAGATGCAAGTGTGAGATTGTTTGAGGTATACATGTAAATTATGCGTTGGAGAACTCTCACATAAGAAATTTAGTGTTATGTGAAATAGTCATTTTATCTTAAATATTTAAAAATCATTGACTTATACTTCTTAGTTAGTGAAGATAAAATTAGATATATTGATGGGATCAAATTTAGACTCTTTTCTAAAGATCTCCTCTAAAAGGGTATAGGACTTCTGCTACGAGTCCTAACATAGGGATTGCACTATTTGGTTTCTATTTCAATCCCAAACGCCTTTCTTCATCAAATATGTAAGCTGATATTGGTTTTACCAGTTAGGTCAAATTGGGTTAGTACAACCCTAATATGACCCGAACTACCCAAATTGCTTCATTAAGATGTTAAATAGCTGTGATGGATTTTATTAATGGGATTGATGTGCGTACTGGAGATGCATAAACAAAACAGAAATATTTAGGGAAATGTTAATAAAATTACGAAATTGATTCCTTTTTTTTGGGCTAATTTACGAAAAACTCCAAGATATATAATCCAATACTATACCTAGAAAAATGATCTAATATAAATAATTTATTGCATACCAATATTCATTCACATAACATATTAATTGGCAAGGATGTACCAAATTAAGCGCTCAAGCCAAATAGGTTAAAGTAGGTCAAATCAATAATCTTAGCAACAAGATCTTGACCAATTCAATTAAATAGAACATATATGTAATTTTCGGGTGACATCAGTTTCACCTTTATATGACCCAATTTATAAATCAACTCAAATGTATCATGACAAGATTATGACACGAAACACGAGTAACATAAATTTGAATCCGCAAGACTTCCACTCGAGTCATGTTTTCATATCATGGCAGAAATAGATACTCACAAGTTTAATTAACCTCCTTTGGTCCACTTTATGCCTTAATCACTTGGACCACCCTTAGTTGGACCGCAAAAACTTATACTCTCCCAAAAATGGGGATATGTGATCTTTAGGAATATGATCACCCAACACATATAGATATAGATGTACATGAATATGAATTAGAAGCTGGTTCCACCTTTAGATGGTTGAGGGCCTTTTGATTGGGGAATATTGTCACTCCTTACTTCGATGGTTAAAGCATATGGCCCATTTTTTTTTGTCTTATCCATTCTCTGCATGCATGTTGGAGTTATAATCAATATGCTGGCAAGAATCCAATGCTTGTCACTAGGAATGGCTTCTCCTAGAAGGATGATATAACTAGGTACAGTATCCTACAACATTTTTTCTTTTTTCTTTTGATTTGGGTCAGCGGCCGTTAAAAGTGCCGATGGTTCCAAGATTATATAATCGTTGAGAACCTGAGATTTGACATGCATCAGAATGCAACTTTGGGTGTCCAAGGAATAGAACCTGAATGACCAAGAAAAAAAGAAGGAATAGAACCTGCCTTGGTTCCTCAATTATGAATTCCCTTTTGTTACCTAGGCTACGTTTGATAACGTTTATGTTCAAAAATTGTTCCAGAGAACAGAAATAGAAAAAACTATTTCTGTTCCGAGGAACAATTTTTGAACAGAAGAATGCGTTTGGTAACCGCATAAAATTCTGTTCCTGGAATAGAAAAAGAACAGAAACACGTTTGGTAAACTTGTATAATTTTTTTTTTTTTTTGTTTCTTTTAATTTTTTAATATTTTTATTTTGTTTTTATTTTTATTTTTATTTTCTCTTTGGCCGGTCGCGACACCACCGTGGTCGGCGGCGGCTAGGCGATGTCCAATGAGCTCGCCGGAAGCCAGCTGGCCCCCGGCGAGCCTCGCCGGGTTGTCGGTGAGCTCGCCGGTGGCCCGGCGAGATCGCTACTAGCCAAGTGAGCCACGCCGGGCCACCGGTGAGGCTCGGCTTCACCCGGGCGGTGGCATGAGGTCGGCCTCGCCTTGGCTTGGCGAGGCTCGGCCTCATGCCGCCCGGCCGGGAGGCCGACCTCGCCCAGCCACCGGCGAGGCTCGGCCTCGCTAGATCTAGGTGAGCTCAAGCTCGCCCAGCCAAGGCGAGGCCAACCTCGCCGGTGCTTGCCCAGAACCGGCGAGGTCGCCGGCCCTCGATGGCCGGTCGTTGGCCATGGCCGAGGCCGGCAACCGGCCAAAGAAAAAAGAAAAAGAAAAAATAAGAAGAAAAAGGAGAAAAAAAAGAAATAAGTTTTGTATTTTTGTTCTTTTGTTTCTTCAAAAAGTGTTCCTAGGAACAAATAACAAGTTTTTCTTGTTTCTTGTTTCTGTACTTGGGAACAAAAGTGTAAACAAACACGATTTTGTTCTTTTTTTGTTCCCTGGAACAAAAGAACAGAAATTGTGTTCCGGAGAACAAAAATAGAACACAAACAAACAGGCCCTAGTAAATCTCAAGAAATTTATTTACACAAATGTGTATTGTGATTTTGAGACACGCAACTATCTAGGGCTGAGAATTTGTGCTGACATGTTGTAATTGTCTTTATTGTTCATGTCAATTCATGTTATTGTAAAACATTATAATTTTGGTAATGTATTGGACAATATTATGAAACCATGATCAACTATTTTAAATAGCTTAAACATTAATTGTGAGGCAACGGCGTGGTTTATATTTAAAATACTCCGGCACTTCCCTGACGTGTAGGCAAGAGCAGCATTATTGGGTAGACAAACAAGGAGGCCGGAAAAATTTGAACTCAAAAACTCCACTTTCATTCCATATCAACTTATGTGGGATCACAACTAAACATTCTAAAAAATTAAGTTGTAAATTATTCAATTTTCTTAACATACACGCCAAAATAATTGAACTATAATAATAATAAAAAAAAAACGTGTCAATTCGTGTCATCATATGCAATTAAGCATATTTATATAAGGGTTTTCTCGTAATTTATATTTCTTCTTGTGTCATGTTTATATCGTGAAAACAGGTCGTGCCTAATGTTCCCGATTATGATCCTCAATGTCCGAGGTGTCCCGCAGATGATATATCAATAGTGTACACAAATCTGCATGATGATGGTTCCAAACATATAAAGCCATCGGCAGATCAGATCTCACAAGAAACATATGGAATATCACGTAGCTTGATAAGATCATGTCCTTTTTCTAGCCCTCCCTAAAAAATGAAGAATTTACCATTCGAAGTATGAGGCTTCTAAAAATGTTACTGTTCACGTTAAATATTTTTTTTTTGGTGACCTAGGATCCGCCGGGCCCGAGTTTTGTTTATGCTAATCGCCAGCCCACGGCCTGTACAGTGCACGATGCACCTTGGACCAAGCATCAATACCTGGGGGAAGCTAGCACAGGATCCCACCACCATGGCCCCCCACTTAAGACGTGTTAGTAGTTGCGGAGTTTCGACCCTGGGACTTCTGCTATGAAGTACCCAAAGCCGAATCAACTCAACTGCCCACCGGTGGGTTGTTCACGTTAAACATTTATACAATAAGAAGCACGCAAAAGGATATGTCCACACTTAGTTTGTAATTCAGTGATTGAATTGATGGGTCTAGCTAAATATGAGGATAATTATAAAAAAAGTCAAAAACTTCAGTCCTAACTATTTCAATTGCCCAATTTAGTTATAAATTTTTTGATAATTTGTCAGCAAATATTGGCTAGAAATCGTTCATGTGGATGTTGGCCATTTTATATAGTACGACTAGTGTTGACATGAATAATTTTTGTAACTTTTAATTATAATTTTTTTCTATTCTTTATTTTTTTCTAACTCGACTCGGCAGGGATTGGTTCTTTCTTTTTTTTTTTTTCCAAATTTGTGCTTGCGAAAGAAATGAAAAGGAAAAAAAGGAAAAAAATTAAGAAAAATTTAAAATAATTGCAAAAACTGTTCACATCAACACCAGTCATGTCATTAGTCATGCCATATAGGTTGGTCGGTATCCATGTCGATGATTTCCAGTCAAAATTGACTGAAAGGATTATACTGACAAATTGTCAAAATGTTTATGACTAAATTAGTCAAATAAAATTGAACAAAAGAAAAAAAAAAGTCAAATTGTAAAGTTTAAGACTAAATTGATCGTCATGACATATGTTTAGAATTAGCTTTGGGCACTCGTTTCGTAATCTTGGCATGGACTACTCCTATATGTCCTAACAAGTGGTATCAAATGTGATAGATTGGGCCCACGATTTCTATGGATGTCCGATGAATATCTAGAGAAAGAAATCACCAGATACGCATAAGCATGTTTCCCACTCGCTGAGATTGTTAAACCTGTTGTGGTTTCTAGATACCGTGAGCTCCATCGGTGCTTAATAAAAGAGTGGATTGCTGGATGCTTCACTACCAAAGGTACATGTGCGGGAATTTTGGTTAACATCGAATCTCCCAAATGCTATTTGAAGTGTAAAGAAAACCAATATATCTAGGTTGCTTGCTCGATAGCTTAGACCTCTTAGCGAAGTTCCCATATGCTATTTGAAGTGTAAAGAAAACTAATATATCTAGGTTGCTTGCTCGATATCTTAGACCTTCTAGCGAAGTTCGGTTTAACTAGATATAATAAAAAGCAAATGACGCTAAGCTCTTTTTGAGTGATCTTTTCAACCGTGAGGTTGTGTCTAACTTAGTGGTGTTGAAGCGGACATCATCATTGGTGGATTGGAGTTGATAGGCCTCTGGTGGGAAAATTGTCCAAAAAGTCCAAACATATTATATTTTTACTAATTTAGTTCTAAACTTTTCAATTTTGTCAATTGTCAATTAAATCCACTTGATCAATTTTAGCCGAAAATTGCTTAAGTGGATGCATACCATTCTACGTGGCATGGCCGGCCATGGAATGGCCAGCGTTAGCATTAACAATTTTTATATTTTTTTCATAAGCATGTTTGTTTATTTTCTTTTTTTCTTCCGAGCTTGGCGGGGGTTGACTGCTTGTCACAGGCGACGGCCAGCCAACCCTTGCCTAGTGATTGATGAGGGTTGGCCTACGGCCCTCAGTGGACTTGGTAGAAAAAATGAAAAAAAGGAAGAAAAAGAAAAAGAAAATTATAAAAAAATTGTCTACATCAATGCCAGCCATTTACAGAGCACTACCAATGTTGACATCAATGATTTCTGACTAAAATTAATCGGATGAATTCAATTAACAAAACGTGAAAATTTTTAGAACTCAATTAGTATAATTAAAATGTTTTGGACTGAATTGTTAAAAATACAATAGGTTTATGATTTTTTGAATAATTTTCCCGATCTTTGACAATACGTGTCCTCGATGAATATCTTAAGGTGTGCTTTTCCTAGATCACGGTGGTTGCCAGATGAGGATTACCATTTCGATGAACGGTCGAGAGATTCGAGGGAGTTGAACCATTAATGCATATTTCCCCCATGACGGATGAGACTTGTTAAGGTACTTGTATTGAATGCTAATGAAAATAAACTTCTCTAAGATCAATGAAAATCGATATGTCACAGAGCAATTGATCAATCTAATAGACCTACTACTTGATGACTCCGAATTTTTTTCAAGATATTGCATCCACTTAATTTTGGTAATGAGCTTGAGTTTGGACTCCATTTTGGTGATCTTCTCACCAAAGAGGCATTGTACATTTGTCATCCATTCACAGATGATCATATAACCCAGTCATGTGAATATTTTCCCTAAAGAGTTTTGGAAGTTCAAAGCCCCATGAAAAAGTTGAACTAAATAAAACAATAGAAAGATATGGAAGATCTCTTTGCATGCACATACACCATTCGTGAGTGAAATCATCTTTTTATTGGATTCGTACACGACAACTTTGATAGGTGTCCTGGAATCTCGATTTGTTTGATTGTGCGTTGCCCGACATGGGCCGATTCCATGCGATAAAAAAGCTCTAGATTTGGGTACTTGCACTTCAATTATAAAAATGCTTGATCACGCATCTCCCCGAATAAAACATGGTTTCAATGCCATTACTGTGGCCAATACTAAAGCACGGTTCATCTTTCAGTACAAGTTTCTCAGCATGATGCATGTCCTGTCCAGCATCCCCCGATGAGCTTTTGTGGCTGCGTATTCGGTCAAAAGATGAATGAATAGTGCGTAGATGTCTCCAAAGAAACATCTATGATTTGAGTTCCATAACCTCACATGTTAGCTATCGGTCAACCGAGTCATTAACATTTTAAATGAATCATTATTTGTGCACAAAGTTAATTTTTACTTTATTCATCCTTGGAGGAGTGTATGTAATTTACGAGTTGGATAAATCCGACAAACATACGAACTATACTAATACAGAAATCTCACTAACATATTGTTGCGTCGTTCCCAGGAACTTCGTGTTAAAAATTCTTACAAACATGGGATAATATTAATTGTACAATATTTTAATTATTGAAGAACAAGCTGTTGTAAAGTAAAATCTCTATTCCGCAATGTAGACATGTTACGGTTAATCCATCATGGTCCTCCAAGGGAGCAGAAGGAGAGAAGGACCTAGTCCCAGATTTGCATGTCACCGTTCGTATTGATTGATTCGGTGATGGCGATCACTCTTCTTAGCCTGGACAAGTCGGGTTCGTGATTTCCATTTAGACCTGGTATTGATACTAAATATTGACGGTCCATTTAATCATTTGTTGCATAGAAAATTAGAAATCAACTCCAACCAAAACAATTTTTTTTTTTTTTTGATTTGCATGTTAGCAACATCTTTATTTAATTACGTTAGGCTCACACAAATTGCATAAATGGACTGATTTAAGCAGAGAGGTTTCGAGCGTAATTAAAATTTGAAGATCTTGGCCGGCCCATGCTTCAATCGACCATGATTGAATTTCACGCGTGCCTGAATTTATTATCAAAAAAGTCATAAACCTATTATATTTTTACCAATCTAGGCCTTAACATTTTAATTTGGCCAATTTAATCCTAAATCTTTTGAAAAATTATCAATGTAGTCCAACCAGCCAATCTCAGCTGAAAATTGCTGATGCGGACACCACTCACCTCGTTCAGGTATAGTGCACCATCTTTCGGGTCTTGACATTCTTGCTCTCACTTGAACCCTTCTTAGAAAATCAAGGTCGATCTCACCTAGAAGGGATCCTACCAATCAACTTTCTTACGCCTTACGGGTTTGCCACCCATTCACATATGTCAGACTCCCTACATAGTACTACTGATATTGATGTAGACAATTTTTGTATATTTCATTGTTTTTTCTAATTTTTAATAATTTTTTTTATCATCTTTTTGTTTCCTTCTTCCTCTGGGATCACTAGTCTCCTTGATGGTTGGCCATAGGCAAGCGTCGACCTCGTAGGGGTGAGGTCGCTAGGCTAGCAAGGTCACCTCGCTGATATTTGGCAAGAGTTGACCTCGCCAGCCTTAAGCTTAGCCTCAAACAAGGCTTGCCCTTGCTAGATCTAGTAGGGTCTAAAGCTAGCGAGGCCGATCATCGCCGGCCTCAAGTGAGGCTTGCTCTCACCTTGCACATGATTAGGGAAGTGGATTTTGATGAAGCTTGGGGGTGGTAACAATGCATATTTCCTTCATAAAAAATCCATTTAACGTGAAGGCAAGAAAATCGACTATCATTAAAAACTGGGGAAATAAACCGTGGTCGAAATTCACTGGACGTATTCACGGCAAGGTAAGGTTTCCGATGGGAACATATGCTTATGTATCTGGAAAAGTTTAGCAAGCAAGAAGCATCACGGGCATATCGAAGAAAACGTGGAAGAGAGAAAATATTGGGAGATACACAAAGATAGTAGCCGAAATACGAGGAAGCTAAGAGGGAAAGGAATATTGAGGATTCAGTGAAAGATAGTGTTATACGTGGGGGCATATATTTATCATATTCTTTGATTTCAAGACAGGAAAAGCAAGAGCAATATATGCTTATTTTAAAACAAGGAAGATGAGAACGAAAGAAAAGATGAAACTTTGACGTGTAAGAGGACAAGGGGGACTTCTTTTTGAAAAAGAAAAAAAAGTGTCCGTTGGTTCACCAAAACAGAGAAGCGCTCGTGTTTGCTCTCTTAGTGGCCAGCTCTCGTCACGATCGCAACCCCTCGGACACAACCACACACGGAGCAACGCCATGTAAATCCTCCGCAGTGTCGGGCCTGCCATGCCGACGCCAACGGGGCTGCTCGCTGCCCCTTCCCCGTCGTCGTCTCCGTTTGGACCCTGTGCTGCAGCCCGCACGATCATCAGTCCAATAGTCCAGGCGAGGTTCCAGAGGAGTCCTCGCGGACGTATCGACAGCGGCCGGTCCCAGGTGATACTCAGGGTGTCCGATTTTCTTTGCTGTTTTTGAAACTTCGCACTGCACGTTTTCTTGTGGTCTTAGCAAAGTGGAACGCTCAATCGTCGACTAACTCAGTTGTCAGTTGTATCTTTCCACGAGGCCTACCGTAGAAAATAGGTTTTTTTTTTTTTTTTTTTTTGGTAAAGACCGTAGAAAATAGGTTTACTATCACAAAAAACCAAAAATTGATATATTCATGACAAATTTATCCCATTAATTTTATGATAGCCGAAAATGCCAAACTGATACATCTTTAATAAATTTACTACAAACTGGTACACTTGTGACAAATTTACCCTCTTAGTTTCCATTTAATTTTACTGTCAAATTGCTGAGTTAGATGACACATGATAGTTCACTAGTTTACTAGTTTGAGATTTTATTCTTTGTTTGTCATATTTATATTCGTTTTGTAGTTTTTGTAATATTAATCCAATTTGACAGAGGGTATATTTGTTATCGGTTTGGACTTTTTGACGGTAAAAAAAATTAGTTTGTGGTGAATTTGTTATAAGTGTACCAGTTTAAGATTTTTTTGTGGTCATTTTGGGGGTAAATTTATCATAAATATACCAATTTAGAGTTTTTGGTGGTAAAAAAATTGGTTTGAGGTATATTTATTATAAGTGTACAAACTTGAGATTTTTCGTGATATTAAATCTAGAAAATATTCAGTTGTTTGAAATTACCACGTCATCATCTTACGTGGCACGTGTGTTGGGAGAGGCGATGTGCTAGAGGTAGATTTGAGCAAAAGCTGTGACTAGCGAGCCTTTTGGGGAGGTGGTGGGACGCGTTGGAGAAAGAAAGAGAGAAGTGTCCGGGTTGTTCTTCTCTAAGAGAGAACGTGAAAAAAGCCCTGAAAATTGAAAATAGGAGAGAGAATTTTGTAAGCGGGAGTTTGAGCATTTATTATCCTGTCCTTTGCCAGCCAGCCAAAGAAAGAAAAAAAGAAAGTCCACTTTTTAGGGTGCGTTTGATAATCATTATGTTCTTAGGAATAATTTATACTAAAAAATAATTTTTTTAATTATGTTCCTTAAATAAGTTTCTAAACATTTGAAGGCATTTGGTAATTATAAAAAATTTCTAGTCTTGGAATAAAAATGCATTTGGTAGACTTTAAAATTTCTACCTGAAACCATTTTCTTTTAAATTTTTAGTTATTTTATTACCTTTTTTTTTTCCTTTCCTTTTTTTCCTTTTCTCTTCTTCTCCTACTTTTAGTTGTTAGAGCGTCACTGCCCTTGGCAAGGCTCAACTTCACTAGGCTAAGGTGAGGCCGACCTCCAACCAGCTGGGTGAGGTTGAGCCTCACGGTGGTCGAGTGAGCCTTTGGTGAGCTTATTGAATCTCGCCTAGCTAGTCATTAGCGGTGGCAACGGGCTACGGTGGCCAATGATTGGCTTGGAGGAAGAAGAAGAGAGAAGAAAAAGAGAAAAGAAGAAAAGAAAAGAGAAAAAAAAGAAAAATGGGTTGGCTTGATTATGAAGTTGTTCCCAGGAACAAAAAAGCAATTTTTTTCTACTCTGATTTTATTCCAAATCTATTCTTGGGAACAAAAAATTTACTGAAAGGATTTATGTTCTTTTTTTGTTTCCGGAAACAAAATGATAGAATTGGGTACTCTTTGGCCAGTTGTCAAACAGACCTTTAGTCTTTTCTATTTTCCAGCCGGTCCAAGTGAGAGACATGTGTTGCCCTTTGTGTGGAGCCACCTAGGATCATGCAGGCCACATAGGCTAATGACATGATGGTTACTAACCACTAGATATTTTCCTCTACTACCATGATTGCAAAAACTCCAGCAATCCTCCCAATGCTCTTGCAATGAAACCGTTCTAGAGTAGCCGATCCCATGTTTCGGTTTTCCGTCTCCATATTCCTACGGCAAGTCAAGCTCCACTATCGTTGCTTTGTCGTTCATGCTCATAGCCTTGCCGATTGCGGTTCATCGTGGCCGGCCATCGTTTGATCCAAGTTCAAATTAGGTGGCTTCTTAATTTGAAGTTAATTGAATATACGATTGCCTAATTTAGATTATTGGGATAGGTGCTGCAGAAGTCCTAAAATTTGTTACGAAAATGTAATTGAGTCCTAAAACTTAGAAAAAAGTGCAATCAAGTCCTAAAACTTGTCAAATTGTTTCAATTGAGTCCTAAAGTTAACGTCATTAGCCTTTTTAACGGAAAATGCTGACGTGGCATCGACATGTCATTTTAAATAATTTTTCTTTTTCAGATGGCCTTTTTAATTATTTTTTATTCAATTTTTCTTAAAATAGATTTAAAAACTAAAAAGAAACGAAAATTTATTTTTAAAAATTGTTAAAAAAAATAAATCTATTTTTAAAAAGTGAATAAAAAATAATTAAAAAAACCACGTGGAAAATAAAAAATTATTTAAAATGCCACGTCAGCATTTTTCGTTAAAAAAAGCTAACGGTGTTAACTTTAGAACTCGATTGAAACAATTTGACAAGTTTTTGGACTTGATTACACTTTTTGCAAATTTTAGGACTCAATTACATTTTCATGATAAGTTTTAGAACTTCTGCAGCACTTATCCCTAGATTATTTGATTCAAACTTTGATTTGGTTTGAGTTTTAGGTGTTCCCTTAATAATAACTTCCCCAATTAATTCACTGCCTATCTATGCTTGAGTCGTACATATAATTGGGATTTCGATACCTAGGATCGGATTCCTGATTATCCTTATGTCCTATTATCAATGTCATGAATACTTGATTGCTTGAGTTTATATGTTGCATGTTGTTAATTTATGAAATGTTATAATTACGAAGAATACAAAAATAAAAATAAAATGCATTTCATGTTAGCATAGATTGCATTCATATCAGTTCCCTAATTTAAAACTGCACATGTAGGGGCCACGTAATTAATTAGGAAATTACCTAATTTATATTAGGATTTAACATAATTATTTCATAGTTTAAACTAGGTAATTACATTTTAGGTGGTTCTCTATATTAGTCTAAAAAAACACATAAATCAATTGTTACATCATTGCCCCGTCCTCATGTTCGCCATGTAATCGTTGCCACATCATCACATTGCCATGTTATCATAATTGCATCATAATATTCATGTCATGTCATGTTAGATTAATCTATAGTTCTTTTACTTGACCTTTGAAATAGCTCGCATATAAATTGTATCTCATGCATTGCATATAGTTCAATTTTCATTAAAAAGAAAAATCCAAAAAGAATTAATTGATATTACATTTAAAAATCATGTTTAGGTCATGCATATATTATTTAGTTAACATTTTGTGGAACACTTGGTTTGTTGAACTTGATGCAGCTTTTGCTTTGCTTAATGCATTGATGTTTTTGCCCATATTCGAGTAATTCATTTATTACTTTGAATTATTTTTTGTTAAATTCTTGGTTGTGTACTCACATGACCATCCATTACATGTTAGTGGTTTAGGATTAAAATTGACTAAGATTACTTGCAAAATATTTTTGAAAATAAAAAGAAAATGCACATTAAGGGTGTTAGGTTAATCTGCATAATTAAGTCTCCATATTCATGCATTTCTAGTTCATAAAAGAAAAGTGTTCATTTTTAATCGACCCATAATAGATTAGTGGTGATTTCTAATTAAATGGAATTGCATATTTAATTGATTAAATTAAAATCCAAAAGTTGTGATTGGTATGAGTTTGTGAGAGTCCATGTTAAGTTTTTGGACTTAATAATCAATCAACTTTCCTTTTAGTGGTCACATCGAAGAAGGTCGAGACACTTAAGTATTCTAAGGGCGCACATGATAAAATTTCTACTTCTCTATTTCTTTGTTTCTCTGTTCCTCGAAACAAGTTTGGAACATAAATTTGTATGGTAACGCAATTTGATTTTTCTATTTCTGGAACAGATTCTATTCTAGAAATAGATTTGAAGAAGAAATCAAAAGTTAAAATTTTTAACTTCTCAATTTCTATTCCAGAAATTTTGTCATGCGCACCCTAAGAATGTTCACCTAGCCTCTGGTCTTTTTTGGTTTCCTGACAATGAATTCTCGAATATGATTTTGTTTTGCTGAAAAGTGTCGATGAAATACCTTTTAAAATATGGAATGGTAAACATGAATCGACAAAGGGTGTGAAGGCATGGCCACCTTCTTACGTGGCTAGCAAGGTTGCCCTTGTCCGCATATGGGTGAGGGTCAAAGCCCTTGCTGGCTATAGTGGGAAAATAAAAGAAAAAAAAGAAAGGAGAAGAAAAGGAAAAAGAATAAAGAATAAAAATTACCAAAAAAATTAATATATATTATAAAGAAATTATAAAAATAATGTCAATATCAATACTAGTCGCTCCATGTAAGATAACTATTATCCATGTCAATGTTAGTATTAAATTGATCTAATTAAAAAGTTTGTAACTGAATTAACACTAATGTAATGATTTATAAATGTCTTAATATTTTTTCCAAAATAAGCTTTTTCCAATTTGATGTTTCTAATAGAAATCCTAGTACAAATACAGTAGATCGGAGTAGTGTCAGTAATTATTACTTTGGCTGTAGAAAGGGTATTATAGTTGGTGGTCTTATAAGTAATTTTTTTTTTTTTTTGAACAGACTTATAAGTAAAATTTGAAAGCTCATATAAGCAACACCTAGCTCAGCCTTATTCACGAACTCCACAGTTTGGTTTCTCACTTAGGAAAAAGAACGCAAATGCAGCAACTTGAACTCCACTTATAAGTACGGGAAATTTTGTTCCGTCTGTGATAGCTGCTCTCACATTTTTTTCTTTGAAGAGATTGATTATTAAAATGTCTTCACTTCTTTAGAGATCAATCCAATCGAAAGTTAAATTGGGGTCGTGTACGTTCAAAAGCTTATGAATATGTCAAATGACAGTCCTCACAAAGCATAAAAATCAATAATAATTGCGATTACCATGACCCAATGAAGGTGACACGCCTAGCAGCAGTGGTTGGGGATTAAATTGCGTGCCTTGCTTAAGATTGAAGCAAACAGTAGTAATTGTAAGTGTACCAGTGATGCTGCATACTGTAATCGAATATCTATAATATTTGAGGAATCTATTGTTGATGGGGTAGTAAGTGGGAAGATAATGACCGTAATACTTGGAGATGCGGTTGTTGATATCTATCTGCACAACAATGTCGACAAGGACATGGCATGGGTAAAATGTGAATTATAGAGTGGAAACTCGAATATGACACAACACAATATGACATACTTAATTGCATATACTAACATGAATTGGCATGGTAACACGATTTCATTATAATTAAATTATTTGCCTTGAATATCGAACGCGACACATGAACAGGGGAGTACTAACCCTAAGAAGAGGCTCCTATCATTGTCATCGTCCCTCCTTGTGCAAGTGATGACCTATCGCAAGTATGTCACTTAATATTGGAGATATGAAAATTTATATTCTAAAGTAATTATTTAAGTGAAGCCACGACATATAGATGGATTTTAAAGTTCGTAGATCCATTTAAGCACCAAATGAAATCTGCAATATTTTGACCAAAAAGAATATATCATATTACTTTATAGAAAAAATTATCCAAAAAATCCTCAATTTATTGTATGATAGTCAATTTGATTTTAAACCTTTCAATTATACTAATTTAACTTTAAATTTTTTGAAAACTTATATTTTGCAAAGCATCCAAATGTTTTGCATATCGTGCATATCTTGTACATATTAGATTTGCGTTTAAATCATCGACAAAGCACATTCAATCGGGAATACTCCGATTTGGTTTGAGGCCGATGAATTAGCTATGATATCGAAATCAAGCAATACAATCGTCACTCTTTCCATTAAAGTTCTTCCTCCTTGTGGACCCCAAGTGGAATCTAAGGGGAATTGAATAGCGAGCATGCGGAGAGAATGATGATGGGTGGAGAAATCACGCGAACCACGCAAAAGCAGCAAACGACGCGAACCACAAGGAAGCAAAGCCAATGAATGAATCGTCTATATTCTTTCGCCCCAAAGCAAGGCAAAGGCAAAGCAATAGTACTAGTACTAGGCGTCATAAAAAATATAATTACATATATATGTACGTATTAAATTTAATTATTTTATCAGAATATCGATTTAGATAATTGAAAATAATGGGATGTGTCCGACATGGGTTTTAACAATTGAACGATTTTCAAGAACATACGGCTCTACTTCGTTCCTGCTTCCTGCATCACCATGAGCTCGAACAACGAAGCTTTCCCTCGAAATTTCTCTCGAACCCCGGGGTCTTACCTTGACTTGTCGTTTACGTCTTTCGACCAGCGCTTCATTCATCGACGAGGATGATGTGATGGAACTGCAGGTCTCTTTTCAGTGAACAGTCTCTTGCTTGGCCTAAGTTTTTCCTTGGATGCCTTTGTATGATCTCGGAAGCAACTTCCTTCATGGGCACTGATTAGATAAAAAGCTTTCTCCCTACCTTCAATCGAATCAAAGAATAACTTTCCCGGTTCTACCTTCCTCCCCCCATCCGCCCTGTCCGATCGCCTGTCACTATTGCGACAACCGAGCTTTCAAGAAGATGATACTTGGTTTCGGTTTCGAATTCTCCCTTTTCCACCTCGCGAGGTTGAAGACCCTTCTCTTGACTCTCTGGTCAAGTACCTTCAACCGAATTCCCTGCCCGGTCAGCTGCGTTCTTCGTTGATCCGAGGTAAACCGCTTCTCAATAGCCTACTCCGCGTATTCCTTCAAGATCTCATATGTAAGCCAAGTTACACTCGTTTCACATGCCCATCTTTCTCAATTTTTAGCTACGATTCAAGCACCCCCCAGAATAGAATGGAGAATAGCGTTGCTGCATCGACCCAGCCCGATCTGAGGCTGAAGTGGGACGTGTTCCTGAGCTTCCGAGGCGCGGACACTCGCAGAACCTTCATCGGCCCTCTCTACGACGCGCTCTGGAGCAAAGAGGTCCGGGCCTTCCGCGACAACGAGGGCATGAACCGGGGTGACCAGATCTCGCCGAGCCTACTGGCGGCGATCGAGGACTCCGCCATGGCGATCGCGGTGATATCGCCGAGGTACGCGGACTCGCACTGGTGCTTGGAAGAGCTGGCGAAGATATGCGAGTGCCGGAAGCTGATACTGCCGGTGTTTTACGGGGTCGAGCCCTCGGATGTGAGGCATCAGACAGGGCCGTTCGAGGGCCCGTTCGGGAGTCATGTAAAGCGGTTCGGAGATGCGAGGGTTTCGGCTTGGAGAGCTGCCATGAAACAAGCTGGTGGAGTCTCTGGTTGGCCCTTCAGCGGCCAAGACGATCAGAGGTAAAGGATTCTCAAGCCTTTCAAAATTATCCCAATTAAATAATTGACCCGTCAATAGAAATAATCTTAGTTACTAAGGGTGCGTTTGTTTGCGTTTCGTTTAAAAATTATTCTGGAACGTAAATAGAAAAAAAGTGTTTTACATTAGGAACGATTTTGAACAAAAAAACGCGTTTGGTAAACTTGTTAGGGAATAAAAAATAAACAAACACGTTTGGTAAACTTGTTAGGGAATAAAAATAAACAGAAACACGTTTGGTAAATTTGTATAATTTTTTTATTTCTTTTATTTTTTCTATTTTTTTCTTATTTTTCCTTTTTCTCTTTTTTCTTTTTCCTTTTTTCTTTTTTCTTCTTTTGGCCGGTCGCCGGCCTCGGCCATGGCCGGCGACCGGCCGACGAGGGCCGGCGGCCTCGCCCAGCCACGGCGAGGCTCGCCGGCCCCGGCGAGGCCGAGCTCGCCCGGTGGCGGCGAGGCTCGGCCTCGCCGGCCACCGCCCGCGACGCCGACTCGCCCGGCCGGCGCGAGGTCGGCCTCGCCCGGCTACGACGAGGCTCGGCCTCGCCGGGACGGCGAGCCTCGCCGTGGCCGGGCGAGGCCACCGGCCCTCGTCGGCCGGTCGCCGGCCATGGCCGAGGCCGGTGACCGGCGAAAGAGAAAAAGAAGAAGAAAATAAGAAGAAAAAGAAGAAGAAAATAGAAAGGGTGTGCATGGAAACACTCCAAAAAGTGTTTCCGGCACACTTCTGTACGGAAAGTGCAGGGAACAAAAAAAGGAACGAAACGCGTTTGGTTGCGTTTTTTTTTTTTTTTTGTTTCGGAACGAAATAGGAACAGAAAAAAACAACAATTTGTTGTTTGCTTGCTCAGTAAAACGAGAAATGAAGAAACGCTTCTTGGATTTTTCTTCTTCTTTTTTTCTTTTTTTCTTTCACCGGTCGCCGGCCTCGGCCATGTTCGGCGACCGCCGCCGAGGCTCGGCCTCGCCCGATCCGGCGAGGCCGGCCTCGCCGGCCCGGCGGAGGCGAGGCTCGAGCCGCGCGGCGGCGGCGTCGCGGATCTGGGCGAGCTCGAGCTCGCCCGGCCATGGCGAGGCTCGGCCTCGCCGGATCGGGCGAGCCCGAGCTCGCCCGACCAAGGCGAGGCTCGGCCCCGCCCGCCGGCGACGCCGAGCCTCGCCTTGGCCGGGCGAGCTCGGGCTCGCCAGATCCGGCGAGGCCGAGCCTCGCCATGGCCGGGCGAGCTCGAGCTCGCCCAGATCCGGCGAGGCTCGGCCTCGCCGAGGGCGGCGACGCTCGGCCTCGCCGGATCCGGGCGAGGCCGAGCTCGCCCGGCCAAGGCGAGGCCGAGCCTCGCCCAACCACGGCGAGGCTCGGCCTCGCCGAGGGCCCGGCGAGCCTCGCCGTGGCCGGGCGAGGCCGCGCCCCGTCGGGCCGGTCCCGGGAGGCCGATGACCGGCCGAAAAAAGAAAAATTTAAAAAGAAAGGAAAAAGTGAAAAATAAAATAAAAATGTTTAAAAATTAAAAGAAATAAAAAAAGAATAAAATTTACCAAACGTGTTTCTATTCATTTTTTATTAGGACCAAACGTTACCAAACGTGTTCTTTTGTTCAAAAATTGTTCCCCGGAAGTAAACACTTTTTTGTTTGTTCCCGAACAAAAAAGAATGTAAACGTTACCATTCGCGCCCAAAAGTGTTCCTCAAATGTGTTTCAGAAATAAGAAACACAAATTTGTTGTTTCTTATTTCTGTTTCTTTTTTGTTAACAAAAGAAAAAACAAACAGAAAAAAAGGAAGAAACGCACCCTTGAACAAAAAAAACAGAAAAAATGTTCAAAAACAAAAAAAGAAACACAAACAAACAGAGCCTAAGATACATTCATCTCTTTTATCCTCTTTTCTCTACCGTTTTGGTAAAGTTTAATCAAATAGTTGAGGCGATTGAATCGACATCCGTCATTATGGGTTTGCTAAAGCGGCAACAATTAATTAAAAATAGGATAAGCTTGCATGTTTAATTTCTCTTTAAATCTTAACAACGAAATAATTGATGTGTTGACAAACAGATTGTGGTTCTTGAACACACTAGTAATTTAGTGGGCTCTTGTGGTCCAATCAACCCAGGGCGTTTGGTTCAGCATTCTCAAAAGACTTTTAGGCTCTAAAGCCTGTTGAGAAAATATTAGACTATTTGGCAACTATTTTGAATTAGCTTTAAAGTGAAAGTTAGTATTGGGAAGATCGAAAGCTCAATGCAAGTAGAGACTAGCTTTGAGCTTTTAACATTTGAAACTTTTTTTTTTTTTTCAAAACTATTATCACTCATTTTTCAAATTTCTAATTTTGCCCTCGTTATTATTTTTTTAAATACCAAAATAATGCTAAAAAAATCAAATATATATGCTAAAAAGTCAAATATAAATTTGATTTTTTAGCATTATTGTATAAACTTATATTTAAAAAGTTGTATACATTATTTTTTTTTCAATTTTAAACAAATAAAAATTAAAAAATTCCGACTAAGGGTTTGAGCCTTTTTTGTATTTGATCTTTTAGCATTATTTTCAAATTTATATTTTAAAATTTGCATACATTATTTTTTCAATTTTAAACAAATAAAAATTTAAAAATTTCCACGAAGGATTTGGTATTTTTAAAAAAATAATATATATTTATTCGATTTTTTTAGTATTATTGTCAAATTTTATATTTAAAAAGTTGCATACATTATTTTTTTTCAATTTTAAACAAATAAAATTAAAACAATTCCGATGAAAGGTTTGGTCTTTTTAAAAACATATATGTATTTGATTTTTTAGCATTATTTTCAAATTTATATTTTAAAAAAGTTGCATACATTATTTTTTTAATTTTAAACAAATAAAAATTTTGACGATGGATTTGGTCTTTTTTTTTTTAAAATTATATATATGTATTTGATTATTTTAGCATTATTTTCAAAATTTATATTTAAAAATTTGCATACATTATTTTATTTTTTCAATTTTAAGCAAATAAAAATTAAAAAATTTCGATGAAGGGTTTGGTCTTTTTAAAAAAAAATTATATATGTATGATTTTTTTAGCATTATTATCAAAATTTATATTTAAAAAGTTGCATACATGATTTTTTTTTTTCAATTTTAAACAAATGAAATTAAAAAAAAAACTAATATTAATCATCAAAAGGGTTTTTAAATATGTTTTCTACCAAACGGCATTTCTCTTAAAGTTGTTTCTCAAAGTATAGTTTACCAAATGGCCTTTGCATTTGCCTAAAGTCCTTTAGACTAAACTGCTTTGCATTTTCTCAATAGGCTTTCAAAATGCTGAACCAAACTCACCCTTAAACCTATTCCACGGATGTTGATTTAGTCTTAAAGATTCCTATTTTGTACATACTGACCCTTACGTCGACACACTAATTTTATATGACTTTCATGTTTGATAGACTCTTATTACACAAGTTTTGGTTTTGTTACGGTACTGCTACAGTGATGAACAATACTGTTGTAGTGTCATGAACTCATGAATAGGTATATGAACAGTGTTTTTGCTAAAGCTAAATTTTGTGCATTCACCAGCACCTTCATATGTCGCATTTGACTCCTTCACATGTTGTATTTATGCATTGATTCTTAAGTGTTATCTTCAGAGATGTCTAAGCCGCCTCCATCTTTTTGCCTCCTGTATTCTTTGACGAGTCATTCAACTTTTAGGGCTTCGAGCTAGTCATATTTTGTGGACTTTAGGGGCTGATGAGAACTTGATGGGCTGTTAGTGGACTTACTGAAAGTACTTGTCTTAGATCTATGTTCATACTATTGACTACATCCTTCAAGGAGCTTCTTCTCTTTTTCAATTTATAAGGCAACTTCTGCTTTTAATTCAGACAAATTTTGTCTTTTCAAAGACCGATGAGGACTTGTCGGAACATTAATAGAGCTTGATGGAATGCCAGGTTGGGGTTGATACTTGAGTTAGTGTGATGGGCTTTCTTTGTTGAGGCCTAGATTGAGTGTAAAATGTAATTCACTATAGTTAAAAGGATCTTGTGACAATGGTCCTCTCCATAGATCTTGTGATGATGAAGCTTGATCTTGTGAAGATGTTCATAACACGAAATTGTCAATTCCATAGTATCTTCTTGAGTAAATATCAATCTCCTCTTGGGTTGTGCGGTAGTCATCGCAATGATCCCAAGTAATATCATCAACTTTAATTGGCCATGCTTCTGGAGGAATGACTCAATCGTACTAGCATAGTATCATCCTCTGTAATTCTCAATATTGTTGAAGGTAAGCTAAGATTTTACAAGGAAAAGTTGTAAAAATCTCATTTGCAATAAGTTGGGGTTTATATATGAATATTCCAACATCTGCCAGAGCTTTACATATATTTCCACTAGGTTTGACAAATGGCCATGGGATGAAGAACAAAACAACTGTATGGAGTTCTAGATCAAGCTTACATGCTTTGAGTTATGTCTAGAAAATATTTCTCCATGCTCCCAATGGTTTACACTAAGTAAACATTTGCCCAAAATATTTATGTTTACCTTCTTCTTGGATAATCTTGCTAATGATAATAAAAGGCATCCTGGCTATCAAAAACTGGATGGTAATGGTATAGACATTAAACAGATACTAATAAAATTTGAGTTTTTGTGGGGATTCCTCATTTGGGAAGAAAGACAGAGGATGAATGAATGGATTTTGAGTGTAGTCCGCTTGGGTGAAGGATAAGACCACCATAATCGCTAAAAATTTGGAAATGGTATTGGCACATGAGTATTTCAAGATTTTCAAAGAGAATGTTGTCTTCAATGAGCTTAGGGATTTATGGTGGGTATGAGTATTAAGGGCATTCGGGCTTCATTTCTCTAGTCTTAAATCTTCCTTTTGGATTTCTTACCAAATATATATTGATGGATGTGGTAGTGACATATCCTTTCAATTGGGATAGAAAGTAAGCAAGTATATTCTTTTTTCCTGCAATACGTTTGGTTTCAAGGAAATATTTTGAGAACCATTCGACCTATCTAAGAAACTAAGGATGTGGTATCTGTTTTTGCTTGAATTTCATCATTTGAGAAAAAGAGGACATATCAATTTCTACAAGGAAGTGATGTCCTATTAGATGGAACTCAAATTTCTTAATGTCATAGTTTATTGCTAGGATCTCGTTAAACATAGAGTGATAATGCATTTATGCTTGTGTGAATCTTCCAGTTTTGTGTCCACATACTCACGCTTCCATCAATTTCTTCAAAAAGGACTACAACCCAACATTCATAACTGACATCTATTTCCAAGATATTTTCAGTGGAAGGAATTTGCAATGGGAGAATTTGTTGTAGAATTTCTTTGAGTTTGCTTATAGACCTAGTTTGCTCTAGCCCCAACAGAGGAATATCTTTCTTGAGTGTTTGTTGCAGTGGACTTAGGAACTTTATGATTTTTGGAACAAAATCCTTGAGATAATTAACTATGCCAAGGAATTGTTGAAGCTGTTTGTGGGACAGATAATCATTAGGAAACTTTTGTAATTCTTTAACAATATGAGGACCGGGGTAATAAGTCCTATTCTTGAGGTGCATCCCAAAAAATTTAATTTCTTTCTGTGCGATGACAATCTTTTTTGGGATAATATAATCTCATGCTTTTGTACTAGCTCTGCAAATTGGGTTAGTAATTTACTATGAGAATCCTCATCTAAACTATAGAAGATGATATCATCAATGTAAATTTGAGCACTAGCCATAATATGCTGAAAGATCTTGCACGTAGCCCTCTGAAACAGCGAAAAAGCTGTTTGAAGACCAAAAGTGAATATCGTCCACTAGTAATGTTGATTTGAGATACAAAGACCTGTTTTGCACGTCTTTAGGATGATTTCCCAGTTGCCAAAATCCAACTTTAAGATCAAACTTGAGTAAACTTTAGCTTAAATAAGGCTGGAGAGCAAATAAATGTCGGTAACTACTCACAAAAGTTGGCAAATAAACATTCATAAGTAACTCAAATAAAAATGGTCAACCCAAAGCTAATTGGTAATTGAATTGGGAAAGAGTTGGTAAGTTACTCAAATAAATATAGATAAAATCATTAGAGAATTGCTGAATTAAATATATCGATCAAAGATAAGGAGAGTTGGTAAATTGCAAACTATTAAAAAGAAAAATTCATAGAAATGTCGATAAGTTACCTATAAGCCGCCGCAAAATTAAATGACCGAATAGTTTTTTTTCTGACCGACCAACTCTACTAGAAATGTAGCAGAGAAGAAGAATATCGGTTCTGTTTTGTCTTACAGGATTATAGTATGATTCTTTAATTTATCTATTATCCAGGGAAACAGATGTACAACTACGTATATGCGCATTGCATACTTGATTTATAGTTCCTTCCCGCTGCTCATGCACTCCATCCTCGCTCGCAATGTATTCTTGACTTCAATCTCTGATTGCAGAGAAATGTCGCTGCTGATTCGACAGCTCGTCCACAGAATTATGGATGAACTGAACAACGTTCCGCTCAATGTGGCTCCATTCCTCGTCGGACTGGACCCTCGCATCGAGAAACTCCTCGGTGTGTTGAGCGTCAAATCCGGCGGAGTCAAGTTTCTTGGATTGCATGGGTTCGGCGGTGTTGGCAAAACCACCCTTGCGAAAGCGCTCTACAACAAGCTTGTCGTGCACTTTGAGAAGCGCTGTTTCGTTGCGGACATCAGAGAAGCTTTCATGCAAAGCGGTGGCTCGATATCTCTCCAGGACAAGATCCTAAGCGATCTCTCGGTCCCCTTGCCTACTTCGAATGACTTCGGTTTTCGCAAGAATGTGATTAAGCAAGCCCTTAGCGAAATGCGAGTCCTCCTCATCTTGGATGACATCGACGATGCCAGTCAGCTCGACACGTTGATCAGCGGAAAAGAATGGTTCCATGAGGGAAGTCGAATCATCATCACGACCAGAAATAAGGAGGCTTTGTCCGCAAGAAACTATGAGATCGAGCCTTATGAGGTGCGAGAGTTGTTCGTCGAAGACGCGTTGCGTCTGTTCAGCTACCATGCGTTGAAGAGAGAGAAGCCGACAGATGAATTCCTTGAACTGTCCAAGCAAATCGTGTCTCTGGCTGGGAATTTGCCATTGGCCTTGGAGGTGTTTGGCTCTTTTCTGGTCGACAAGAGGAGGAAAATCGAATGGGAAGGCGCGGTGCAGAAGCTGAAACAGATTCGCCCCAATAATCTCCAGGACACGTTGAAGATCAGCTACGAAGGGCTTGATAACGAGATCAAGTGCATATTCCTCGACGCAGCTTGCTTATTTGTTAAGACGCATATGACGAGAGAGGAAGCAATAGAAATATGGGAAGGTTGCGGCTTCAAGGCTGAGATTGGGCTCCGAGTTCTTGTCTCGAGATCCCTTATCAAGATCAACGATGATAGGCTGTGGATGCACGATCAACTTAGGGACATGGGGAGACAGATTGTGAAGCACGAGAATGCTGATGATCCCGGCACACGCGGTCGACTGTGGGATCGCAATGAAATCATGGCTGTCTTCAAGAATGGATCGGTACGGAAATTTTGTATCATCACCTTTTGCTTTCTCTGTCGTTAACACCATCACGCATACACGTCCTATGTTGTTGTTCTTGATTTGGTTGTTACTAACAGACATGAATTTGAGAAAAAAAATAAATCAGTGGTCAGACTGCAAACTATTGCAGCTGGTAGATTTACTTCTTTCGTTCTGTTGAATAAGCTTATACTTTTGTAATCGCAGGGGACGAGGAATATAAAGGGGATCGTCCTGGACTACCAACGTAAGCCGTTGGTGGCGGACCCTAGCACTGAGAGGCTGTTGCGACACAATTTCATGAGAACGCCCAATCTTACTTCCGCCATTCAATATCTACAAGAGATGTTTAGGACATTCTTTGATTTCGGAGCAGAGAGAGAGAACGAGGCAGTGCTTCATACCGAGTACTTTAAACCAATAATTAACCTGAGACTACTTCAGATTAATCATACCAGATTGGAAGGGAAATTCAAGTTCCTGCCTCAGTCACTGAAATGGCTGCAATGGAAAGAATGTCCTTTGACCATTCTTCCTTCTGATTTCTGTCCACGAGAACTGGCAGTCCTCGATCTCACCTACAGCAAGATCAAAAGTTTGTGGAAAACAAACGGTAATAAGGTACGTCGCGGTCTTGGTCGCTAATACTATATTTTGTCAGTATACTATTTCATATTCAACTGTTGTTATGTAAATTTTTCTGAGGATATGTTCATTTCCAAACACTTGGTACCATTCATATGCTTCTTTATCATTTGTTTATGCCTATATTTTTCTGCTACCGTTCATATGCTTCAGCAACTACTTATGGTGGGTTAAAATTTCATATCCACCAGGCTGGGGAGAACTTATTGATTATGAATCTTCGTGGCTGCTCTAGTCTTGCTAGTATTCCAGATTTGTCAGCAAGTCGAAGCTTGAAAAAACTAGTTCTTGAGCGGTGCACGAGATTGACCGAAGTTCCTGAGTCAATCGGGAGTCTGAATGCTTTGGAGCACCTAAACCTTGAAGGGTGTTCAAAGCTTGTTAGACTCCCGAAAGACGTATCCGGGCTCAAGAATCTGAAAGAACTCATTCTCTCCGGTTGTGCAAATTTGAAAGAACTGCCAGAGGATATAGATATTATGAAATCTTTGAAGTTACTTCTCCTCAATGAAACTCCTATAAAAAGGTTGCCCGAAAAGATATTCCGCCTCATGGAACTTGAAAAGCTTCACCTAAATCGGTGCACTTCTTTGAAAAAGCTACCCGATCACATTGGAAAGATGGCTTCTCTCAGAGAGCTCACTCTTAATGATGCTGGAATAGAGGAGCTACCTGATTCGGTGCGGTCATTGCAGAATCTTGAGTTATTGAGCCTTATGTGGTGCGTCTCGCTGACTGAACTTCCTGAATTTGTTGGTGACTTAGAATCATTGAGGGAATTGTTCACTGATGGAAGTGAAATCAGAGAACTGCCTTCTTCCATCGGTTCTTTGCTGTACCTAAAGACCCTTTCAATTGGAGATTGTCAGTTTTCAAGCCATTGTCCTGATTCAATTAAAGGATTGCATTCACTCACAGAGCTTAGTCTAGGTGGACCATCAATCACGAGTCTACCAGCTCAACTCGGAGCTCTGAAGATGCTTAGAAGGTTGGAAATCCGCAACTGTGAATCACTTGAAAGCTTACCAGAATCGATTGGAAACTTGTGGAATCTCACCACCATGATCCTTTACAAGGTGAACATCACAGAGCTTCCACAGTCAATCGGAAAATTGGAAAATGTCATGGTCATGAGGCTTAACGAATGCAAACGTCTATGCAAGCTTCCGCCATCCATGGGCAATTTGAGATCATTGTACCAGCTGATTATGGAGGGTACCGCGGTAACAGAATTACCAGAAACCTTCGGGATGCTCTCAAAATTAGTAACATTGAGAATGGGCAAAAAACCGCGTTCTGTGGTTATTCCTGAGGGCAACACAGAAACAGAGAATCAAGATTTGATTACAAAGGAAATTCCTGGATCGATTCTTCCATCTTCATTATCGAATCTCTCTTGGCTAGAAGAACTGAATGCCCGTGCTTGGTACATGCAAGGAAAAGTTCCTGATGATTTTGAGAAGTTGGTATCGCTAGAAACTCTAAATCTAGGATACAATAACTTTACGAGCCTTCCCACGAGCCTCAAGGGACTTTCCGTCCTCAAGAAACTTCTGCTACCGCACTGCAAGGAGCTCAAGTCTCTTCCGCCCCTTCCATCGAGTTTGGTAGAGGTTAATATCGCTGGCTGTGTGGCAATAGAGACAATCTCTGACCTGTCTGAATTGGAGAATTTGGAGGAGCTGAACATGGCGAATTGTGAGAAAGTAGTGGATCTTCCAGGACTCCAGTGCTTGAAATCCTTGAGAAGGCTATACCTGACTGGATGCCGCATGTGTTCCTCAGTAGTTAAGACAAGAATTTCGAAGGTTCTCTCTCTCTCTCTCAAAAGATGCTTCTACACTGATCAACTCCGAAAACTCAAGTCCGAAAACTCTTAAATTTTATGCATCAATGGACATGTTTATATAGCGGTTGCTATGGTTTGACATTTTGCAGGTTTCTTTGAGGAATTTACGCGTTCTCAGTATGCCAGGGAGTGAAATTCCAGATTGGCTAAACGAAGAGGAAGTGAGCTACACGGCACCCAAAAACTGCATGCTCAAGGCTGTTCTCATAGGCGTAGTCGTTTCCATCACCAGTGACTTCCCAGAATCTTTGAGAGATCATATTCCCACACTTGTGGATTTCGAGGCGAAGATACTCAAAATGAACACGCCTATCTTCAGCACCACATTGCCCTTGAATGGGATACCAAAATTAGATGAAGATCAGGTTCATTTGTGCCGGTTCTTGGATTTTCACCCGCTGGTTTCCAAGTTGAAAGAAGGGTACAAAGTTCAGGTGGCAAAGCGGAACCCACCATTCATTCCCGGAATGCAGCTGAAGAAATGCGGGGTACGTCTGATTTTCGAGAGAGACGATGAATTTGATGGAGATGAGCAGCAACTGGATGATGGCTACCAGTCTTTATCCGAAAAGCTTGTCCGGTTTTTCAACCGTCTGCAGTAGCCAGTTCACTATTGTTTTGTTAGATATATATTTAGATTAGAAATCCAGAAGATTATGAATAATCTATATATGTGTGTGTGTGTATCTAAAATGTTTAGAGTTAGCCTCTGGAAAATGGAAACGGAAGACGGTGCCAAAGATTGAAGAGAAGGGAACGAGCTTGCTCCTGTCAATTGAAATTTCACTTCTGGAAATGTAATCTGAAAATACCAGAAGAGCATCGCTCTCTCCTGTTCTTTCATTCTGAAGGCTTTTCAATTTACCCTGAGAGGCTCCATTTTTATGCCCACTTAGCTTCAATTGCAAGTTTTGAGCGGATCTTTCTGAGGCAGCTGTATTGCTCAAAGAAAGAACCCGGGGAACGAAAAATTCAAAACTTGGGCGTAGTTTCTTGATCAAACATGTGATGAGAAGAAAATGAACTAAATATTGAATGAGGTTTCATGATTGACCATATTTGGTGAATGAAGTTAAGGACAAGCATGATAATTATTTCTCTACCTTTTAATTTTTCTATTTGCTGCAAACAAATTTGAAACAAAAATCCGTTTGATAAGATAGTCTCATTTTTCTATTTCTAAGATAAATTTTAGCTCATATATAAATTTGAAACAAAAATGAGAAGTAAGAATATTCTACTCTCTATTTTCGGATTATAAATTAAAGTTTTTTTTATCGCTCACTCTCGTCACTTGTTGATCGGCTGCCCTCCTGCTGTCGTTGCTTTTCGTCGCTAGCCATCCACTGTGGTTGGCCACCCTCCTGCCATCATCGCTAGCCATTGCTAGCCTTCAATTCAGTTAATTAATGATGTTTTATCTCATGAGAGAGTCGAGTATAATAAATGAAAAAAGAGTTTGGGAAAGAGATATTTAAGAAGCCTATTAAATGATTTTTTTTTTTTAGGGTAGAAATTTTATGTAATCAAATGCATATCCCTACTAAGAATTTCCTCCGGTAAATAGAACTAGAACTAGAAATTATTCTCGGAAACAAAACCGTTATAATTCACGCCTAATCTTCCCTTGTCCACTTATTTAGCAGTGGATAATCCATTCGATGTCCTCTCCCATGGCATCCTCCGTGTCGCTGCTCAAAACGGATGCGGTCAACCCCATCACCGCCTTACCTCCATGGCAGCACGAGCCGCAATTTCGTCAGCACGCATAAGCAACCCGGCAAGCATCGCTCCCCTGCTGCGCTCCCAGCTCGCGCCCCCTTCGGCTCTCTCCTTCCCCCGGCGTCCGGCCCGAGGGCCCCGGCTCCGCACGGCTCGCCGCCCCGAGTCCTCCCTCCATGACCCGGCCGGCGAGCCGACGGGTTCTTCGGAGGCGACGGCGGGCCGATGATGGAGGACGAGAGCGACGGCGAAGAGGACGCAGAGAGCAGCGTCGATTTGCTCCTCAGGTTCTTGCAGAGCATGTTCAGGAAGGTGGCCCGGCGAGCCAAGAAGGGTTCTCGCTCCGTTCTGCCCGACGCGATACCGCCGCAGCTGGTGAATTCTCTTTCTCAATCTGCTTTGGCTTTCGGTGCTTATACAGGGTCGGCAGGAGGCGAAACTGAGAATTGTTCATGTCCTGTTTGATCTAATTCCTCTTAAAAGAGCATTTCGCGGCCTGTGTGGTCTAGGTTCGTCGTTTATTTTTTAGCTTAAGCCCAGTACCGTAGAATGTCTTCGTACACGTTTACTTTACTAGTCAAGTCGTGATGGTAATGTCCAATAGAGAAAATGTTGAATTTGTTAATCCTATGTCGCGAGTCTAACCGAAGTTGCGGCATAAGTAACTGTTATCAGCTCATCATGACATTGCCTTGCCCTTTAATAAGAAGTTTGTCCTTTGGATTGTAACATGCAAGATTGTAAACCCCTTAAATGTTAGATTACACTTTACCGGAACTGTAAATATCAAAATTTTCATCCTAATCAACCTGACTACATCAAGAGATTTAGGCACCTGAGAAATCAACTCGCTGGCCTTATCATGCCATGAAATAATAATGGAAACTGCACGATTTGATTGGCGTAAAGAAATTATTCATGAAATGGTTGAATCAGGGAATTCAGGTAACTACAGTAGCTTCAGTGGTGAAATAAGCAGTCTGCAGATTAACCGAAAAGAATCAGGTAGGAGACAGTTTTTCTTTGTTCCACTGTTTGAAAAAGGGCCTGTCCTTGGAGCGAGTTACCGATAATCACGTATTGATTGATTCGGTGATGGGGATCACTCTTCTTAGCCTGGACAAGTCGGGTTCGTGATTTCCATTTAGACCTAGTATTGATACCTAAATTTTGGCGGTCCATTTAATCATTTGTTGCATAGAAAATTAGAAATCAACTCCAACCAAAACAAAAATATTTTTGATTTGCATGTTAGCAACTTCTTTATTTAATTACTTTAGGCTCACACAAATTGCATAAATGGACTGATTTAAGCAGAGAGGTTTCGAGGGTAATTAAAATTTGAAGATCTTGGCCAGCCCATGCTTCAATTGACCATGATTGAATTTCACGCGTGCCTGAATTTATTATCAAAAAAGTTATAAACTCATTACATTTTTACCAATCTAGGTCTTAACATTTCAATTTGGCCAATTTAATCTTAAACCTTATGAAAAATTGTCAATGTAGTCCAACTGGCCAATCTCAGCTGGAAATTGCTGATGTGGATGCCACTCGCCTCATTCAGGTATAGCGCACCATCTTTTGGGTCATAACATTCATGCTCTCACTTGAACCATTCTTAGAAGATCAAGGTCAATCAGCAGTGCACCTAGAAGGGATTCTACCAATCAACTTCCTTACGCCTTACGGGTTTGCCACCCATTCATACATGTCAGACTCCCTACATGGTACTACTGATGTTGATGTAAACAATTTTTGTATTTTTCATTATTTTTTCTATTTTTTTTCGAAATTTTTTTAATAATTTTTATTGTCTTTTTGTTTCCTTCTTCCTCCTGGGATCACCAATCTCCTTGATGGTCGGCCACAAGCGAGCGCTGACCTTGTAGGGGTGAGGTCACTTGATGATAGCAAGGTCACCTCGCCGATATATGGCAAGAGTTGACCTCGCCAACCTTAAACTCAGCCTCAAGCAAGGCTTGCCCTCACCAAATCTAGTGGGGTCTAAAGCTAGCGAGGCCGACCATCACCCGAAGTTGGCGAGGCCGACCAAGGCCGGTCTCAAGTGAGGTTTGCTCTCACCTTGCACATGATTAGGGAACAATGCATATTTCCTTCAGAAAATCCCTTTAACGTGAAGGCAAGAAAATCGACTATCATTAAAAACTGGGGAAATAAACCTTGGTCGAAATTCACTGGACATATTCACGGCAAGGTAAGGTTTCCGATGGGAACATATGCTTATGTATCTGGAAAAGTTTAGCAAGCAAGAAGCATCATGGGCATATCGAAGAAAACGTGGAAGAGAGAAAATATTGGGAGATACACAAAGATAGTAGCCGAAATACGAGGAAGCATAGTAGCCGAAATACGAGGAAGCTAAGAGGGAAAGGAATATTGAGGATTCAATGAAAGATAGTGTTATACGTGGGGGCATATATATATATATCATATTCTTTGATTTCAAGACAGGAAAAGCAAGAGCAATATATGCTTATTTTAAAACAAGGAAGATGAGAATGAAAGAAAAGATGAAACTTTGACGTGTAAGAGGACAAGGGGAACTTCTTTTTGAAAAAAAAGAAAAAGTGTCCGTGTTGGTTCACCAAAACAGAGAAGCGCTCGTGTTTGCTCTCTTTGTGGCCAGCTCCCGTCACGATCGCAACGCCTCGGACACAACCACACAAATGTATCTTTCCACGAGGCCTACCGTAGAAAATAGGTTTAATATCACAAAAAACCAAAAATTGATATACTCATGACAAATTTATCCCAAATTAATTTTTTGATAGCCAAAAATGCCAAACTGATACATCTTTAATAAATTTACTACAAACTGGCACACTTATGATGAATTTACCCTCTTAGTTACCATTTAATTTTACTGTCAAATTGTTGAGTTAGATAATACGTGATAGTTTACTAGTTTACCAGTTTGAGATTTTATTTTTCGTTTGTTACAATTATATTTGTTTTGTAGTTTTTTGTAATATTAATCCAATTTGACGGATGGTATTTTTATTATCAGTTTGGAGTTTTTGGCGGTAAAAAAAATTAGTTTTTGGTGAATTTGTTATAAGTGTATCAGTTTAAGATTTTTTTGTGGTCATTTTGGGAGTAAATTTTTCATAGATATATCAATTTGGAATTTTTGGTAGTTAAAAAAAATTAGTTTGAGGTATATTTATTATAAGTGTACAAACTTGAGATTTTTCGTGATATTAAACCTAGAAAATATTCAGTGGTTTGAAATTATCATGTCATCATCTTACGTGGCATGTGTGTTGGGAGAGGCAATGTGCTAGAGGTAGATTTGAAGAGTAGCTGTGACTAGCGAGCCTTTTGGAGGTGGTGGGACGCGTTGGAGAAAGAAAGAGAGGAATGGCATATTTGGTAACGTTTCTGTTCCGTAGAATAATTTTTGAACATAAATAGTTGTTTTTTTTGTTTTTGTTCCTTGGAACAATTTCTGAGTATAAGAACGCGTTTGGTAACTACAAAAAATTTCTATTCCAAGAATAGAATTGCATTCGGTAAATTTATATAATTTTGTTGTTTCTTTTAATTTTTCAATATTTTTCCTTTTTTTCTTCCTTCTTTTTTTTTTCCCTTCTTTCTCCTTTGTGGCCGGGCCGACGCCGACTAGCGAGGTTCAACGAGCTTGCTAGAGCCTCGCCAAGCCACCAAGAGGCTCGGTGGCCAGGCGGCGCGAGATCGGCCTCGCTCTGGCCTGGGGAGGCCAAGCTCGAGCTCACCTAGATCTAGCGAGGCCGAGCCTCGCATCGGTCGGCGAGGTGAGGTCGAGCCTTGCCCAACCATGGCAAGACTCGGCGTCGCCAGGGGCTGGCGACGCTTCGGCGAGGTCGCCGGCCATGGCCGAGGCCATCGACCGGCCACAAGGAAGAAGAAGGAAAGAAAAGAGAAGAAAAAAGAAGAGAGAAAAATTATTTATCGGAATTGTTCCCGGGAACAAGAAACAACTTTTTTCTATTTCTTGTTTTCGTTCCAAATTTGTTTCTATTCTTTTTTTGTTCCTCGGAACAAAAGAACAAAAATTTTTGTTTCGGGGAACAGAAACACCTTTTAACAAACATACCCGAAATGTCTGGGTTGTTCTTCCCTAAGAGAGAATGTGAAAAAAGCCTTGAAAATTGAAAAGAGGAGAGAGAATTTTTTAAGCGGGAGTTTGAGCATTTATTGTCCCGTCCTTTGCCAGCCGGCCAGAGGAAAGAAAAAAAGAAAGTTTGCCTTTTAGGATGCGTTTGATAATAATTATGTTCCTAGGAATAGTTTCTACTTAAAAATGATTTTTTTTTTAATTATGTTCCCTAGATAAGTTTCTAAACATTTGAAAGTATTTGGTAATTATCCAAAATTTCTATTTCCGGAATAGAAATGCATTTGGTAATCCTTTAAAATTTCTACCCCAAACCATTTTCTTTTAAAATTTTTAATTATTTTATTACTTTTAATTATTTTATTATTTTTTCCTTTCCTTTTTCCTTTTTCTCTTCTTCTCCTACCTTTAGTTGTCAAAGCGTCGCCGGCCGTCGGCAAGGCTCGGCCTCACCGGGCTAGGGTGAGGCCGACCTCGCACCGGTTGGGTGAGGTTGAGCCTCACGGTGGTCAAGCAAGCCTTTGGTGAGCTCATAGAAATCTCGCCCAGCTAGTCATTGGCGGTGGCGACGGGCTACGGTGGCCAATGATTAGCTGGAAGGAAGAAGAAGAGAGAAGAAAAAGAGGAAAAGAGAAAAGAAGAAAAGAAAAGAGAAAAAAAGAAAAATGGGTTGGCTTGATTTTGGAGTTGTTCCCGAGAATAAAGAAGTAACTTTTTTCTACTATAATTTTATTCTACATATGTTCTTGGGAACAAAAAATTTACCAAATAGATTTCTATTTTTTTTTTTTTTAAATTTCCGGGAACAAAAGGATAGAATCAGGTACTCTTTGGCTAGTTGCCAAACAAACCTTTAGTCTTTTCTCTTTTCTAGCCGGTCCAAGTGAGAGACCTGTGTTGCCCTTTGTGTGGAGCCCCTAGGATCACGAACGCCACATAGGCTAATGACGTGATGGTTACTAACCACCGAATATTTTCTTCTACTACCGTGACTGCAAAAACTCCAGCAATTCTCCCAATGCTCTTGCACTGAAACTGTTCTAGAGTAGCCGATCCCATTTTTCGGTTTTCCGTCTCCATATTCAGTTTTCCGTCCCCATATTCCTACCGCAAGTCAAGCTCCATCATCGTTGCTTTGTTGTTCATGCTCATAGCCTTGCCGATTGTGGTTCATCGTGGCCGGCCATCGTTTGATCCAAGTTCAAATTAGGTGGCTTCTTAATTTGAACTTTATTGAATATACGATAACCTAATTTAGATTATTTGATTCAAACTTTGATTTGGTTTAAGTTTTAGGTGTTCCCTTAATAAGTTACTTCCCCAATTAATTCACTGCCTATCTATGCTTGAGTCGTGCATATAATTGGGATTTCGATACCTAGGATCGGATTCCCGATTCCCGATTATCCTTATGTCCTATTATCAATGTCATGAATACTTGATTGCCTGAGTTTATGTATTGCATGTTGTTAATTTATGAAATGTTATTATTACGAAGAATACCCAAAAAAAAAAAAAAAAAAAAAAAAAAAAAAACGCATTTCATGTTAGCATAGATTGCATTCATATCAGTTCCCTAATTTAAAACTACATATGTAGGGGCCATGTAATTAATAAGGAAATTACCTAATTTATATTAAGATTTAATATAATTATTTCCTAGTTTAACTAGGTAATTACATTTTAGGTGGTTCTCTATATTGGTCTAAAAAACACATATATCAATTGTTACATCATTGCCCCGTCCTCATGTTCGCCATGTAATCGTTGCTACATCATCACATTGCCATGTTATCATAATATCGCGTCATAATATTCATGTCATTGCATGTCATGTTAGATTAATTTATAGTTCTTTTACTCGACCTTTGAAATAGCTCGCATATAAATTGTATCTCATGCATTGCATATAGTTCAATTTTCATTGAAAAGAAAAACCCAAAAAGAATTAATTGATATTACATTTAGAAATCATGTTTAGGTCATGCATATATTATTTAGTTAACATTTTGTAGAACACTTGGTGTGTTGAACTTGATGCAGCTTCTGCTTTGCTTAATGCGTTGATGTTTTTGCCCATATTCGAGTAATTCATTTATTACTTTGAATTATTTTTTGTTAATTTATTGGTTTTGCACTCACATGACCACCCATTACATGTTAGTGGTTTAGGATTAAAATTGACTAAGATTACTTGCAAAATATTTTTGAAATAAAAAGAAAATGCACATAAAGAGCGTTAGGTTAATCTAGCATAACCAAGTCTCCATATTCATGCATTTCTAGTTTGTAAAAGTAAAGTGTTCTCCCACACTTGACTTGGATTTCTAATTAATCCATAATAGATTAGTAGTGATTTCTAATTAAATTGAATTGCATACTTAATTAATTAAATTAAAATCCAAAAGTTGTGATTGATATGAGTTTGTGAGAGTCCGCGTTAAGTTTTTGGACTTAATAATCAATCAACTTTCCTTTAGTGGTCACGTCGAAGAAGTTCAAGACACTTAGGTATTCACCTAGCCTTTGGTCTTTTTTGGTTTCCTGACAATGAATTCTCGAATGTGATTTTGTTTCGCTGAAAAGTGTTGATGAAATACCTTTTAAAATGTGGAATGGTAGACATGAATTGACAAAGGTTGTGAAGGCATGGCCACCTTCGTACGTGGCTAGCAAGGTTGGCCTTGTCCGCATATGGGTGAGGGTCACAGCCCTTGCCGGCTATAGTGGGAAAATAAAAGAAAAAAAGGAAAGGAGAAGAAAAGGAAAAAAGAAGAAGAAAAATTAATAAAAATTACCAAAAAAATATTAAAAAATTATAAAAATAATGTTAATGTCAGTACTAACCGTTCCATGTAAGATAACTATTATCCATGTCAACAATTTGAAATTAGCCATGCCAAATGAACTCAATTGATAAATCGTAAAAATATTAGTATTAAACTAATCTAATTAAAAAGTTTATAACTGAATAAATACTAATGTAATGATTTATAAATGTCTTAATATTTTTTTCAAAATAAGCTTTTTCCAATTTGACGTTTCTAATAGAAATCCTAGTACAAATACAATAGATCGGAGTAATGTCAGTAATTATTACTTTGGCTGTAGAGAGGGCATAGTTGGTGGCTAGTCTTATAAGTAAAATTTGAAAGCTCATATATGCAACACCTAGCTCAGCCTTATTCACGAACTCCGCAGTTTGGTTTCTCACTTAGGAAAAAGAACGCAAATGCTGCAACTTGAACTCCACTTATAAGTAGGGGAAGTTTTGTTCCAGCTGTGATAGCTGCTATCACATTTTTTTCTTTGAAGAGATTGATTATTAAAATGTCTTCACTTCTTTAGGGATCAATCCAATCGAAAGTTAAATTGGGGTCGTGTACGTTTAAAAGCTTATGAATATGTCAAATGACAGTCCCCACAAAGCATAAAAATCAATAATAATTGCGATTACCATGACCCAATGGAGGGGACACGCCTAGCAGCAGTGGTCGGGGATTAAATTGCGTGCCTTGCTTAAGATTGAAACAAACAGTAGTAATGACTAATTGTAAGTGCACCAGTGATGCTGCATACTGTAATCGAATATCTATAATATTTGAGGAATGTATTGTTGATGGGGGAGAAAGTGGGAAGATAATGACCGTAATACATGGATTTGGAGATGCAGTTGTTGTTGTTTATCTGCACGACAAGGACATGACATGGGTAAAATGTGAATTATAGAGTAGAAACTCGAATATGACACAACACGATATGACATACTTAATTGCATATGCTAACATGAATTGGCATGGTAACACAATTTCATCGTAATTAAATTATTTGACATGAATATCAAATGCGACACATGAATAGGAGAGTACTAACCCTAAGAAGAGGCTCCCTTCGTTGTCACCGTCCCTCCTTGTGCAAGTGATGACCTATCACAAGTATGTCACTTAATATTGGAGATATGAAACTTTATGTTCTAAAGTAAATTATTTAAGTGAAGCCACAACATATAGATGGATTTTGAAGTTCGTAGATCCATTTAAGCACCAAATGAAATCTGCAATATTTTGACCAAAAAAAATATATCATATTACTTTATAGAAAAAATTGTCCAAAAAATCCTCAATTTATTGTATGATAGTTAATTTAGTTTTAAACCTTTCAATTATATTAATTTAACTCTAAATTTTTTGATAATTTTTATTTTGCAAAGCATCCAAATGTTTTGCATATCATGCATATCTTGTACGTATTAGATTTGCGTTTAAATCCTCGACAAAGCATATTCAATCGGGAATGCTCCGATTTGGTTTGAGGCCCATGAATTAGCTATGATATCGAAATCAAAGCAATACAATCGTCACTCTTTCCATTAAAGTTCTTCCTCCTTGTGGACCCCAAGTGGAATCTAAGGAGAATTGAATAGCGAGCGTGCGAAGAAAATGATGATGGGTGGAGAAATCACGTGAACAACACAAAAGCAACAAACAAACGACGCGAACCCCACGGAAGCAAAGCCAATGAATGAATCGTCTATATTCTTTCGCCCCAAAGCAAGGCAAAGGCAAAGCAATAGTACTAGTACTAGGCGTCATAAAAAAATATAATTACATATATATGTACGTATTAAATTTAATTATTTTATCAGAATATCGATTTAGATAATTGAAAATAATGGGATGTGTCCGACATGGGTTTTAACAATTGAACGATTTCAAGAACATACGGCTCTACTTCGTTCCTGCTTCCTGCATCACCATTGAGCTCGAACCACGAAGCTTTCCCTCGAAATTTCTCTCGAACCCCGAGGTCTTACCTTGACTTGTCGTTTACGTCTTTCGACCGGCTCTTCATTCCCCAACGAGGATGATGTGATGGAACTACCGGTCTCTATTCAGCGAACAGTCTCTTGCTTGGCCAAAGTTTTTCCTTGGATGCCTTTGAATAATCTCGGAAGCAACTTCCTTCATGGGCACTGATTAGATAAAAGCTTTCTCCATACCTTCAATCGAATCAAAGAATAACTTTCCTGGTTCTACCTACCTCCCCCCATCTGCCCTGTCCGATCGCCCGTCACTATTGCGACAACCGAGCTTTCAGGAAGATGTTACTTGGTTTCGGTTTCGAATTCTCCCTTTTCCACCTCGCGAGGTTGAAGACCGTTCTCTTTACTCTCTGGTCAAGTACCTTCAACCGAATTCCCTGCCCGGTCACCTGTGTTCTTCGTTGATCCGAGGTAAACCGCTTCTCAATAGCCTAGTCCGCGTATTCCTTCAAGATCTCATATGTAAGCCAAGTTACACTCGTTTCACATGCCCATCTTTCTCATTTTTAGCTACGATTCAAGCACCCCGCCCAGAATAGAATGGAGAACGGCGTTGCTGCATCGACCCAGCCCGATCTGAGGCTGAAGTGGGACGTGTTCCTGAGCTTCCGAGGCGCGGACACGCGCAATACCTTCATCGGCCCTCTGTACGACGCGCTCTGGAGCAAAGAAGTCCGGGCCTTCCGCGACAACGAGGGCATGAACCGGGGTGACCAGATCTCGCCGAGCCTACTGGCGGCGATCGAGGACTCCGCCATGGCGATCGCGGTGATATCGCCGAGGTACGCGGACTCGCACTGGTGCTTGGAAGAGCTGGCGAAGATATGCGAGTGCCGGAAGCTGATACTCCCGGTGTTTTACGGGGTCGAGCCCTCGGATGTGAGGCATCAGACAGGGCCGTTCGAGGGCCCGTTCGGGAGTCATGTAAAGCGGTTCGGAGATGCGAGGGTTTCGGCTTGGAGAGCTGCCATGAAACAAGCTGGTGGAGTCTCTGGTTGGCCCTTCAGCGACCAAGACGATCAGAGGTAAAGGATTCTCGAGCCTTTCAAAGTTATCCCAATTAAATAATTGACACATCAATAGGAATATTTTTAGTTACTAACATACATTCATCTCTTTTGTCCTCTTTTATCTACCGTTTTGGTAAAGTTAAATCAAATGGTTGAGGTAATTGAATCTAAATCGTCATTATGGGTTGCTAATGCGGCAACGATTAATTAAAAATAGGATAAGCTTGCATGTTTAATTTCTCTTTAAATCTTAACAATGAAATAATCCATATGTTGCGAACAGAATGTGGTTCTTGAACACACTAGTAATTTAGTGGGCTCTTGTGGCTACCGTTCAATGGCAATGGAAATTGTCTAATTAGTTTTAAACCTAGTGTACGGATATTAATTCAATTCTAAAGTTTCTTATCTTGCCAATTTAGATCTAAACCTTTACACAAAATTTCAATATAGTACTTCTAGCGAATTTTGCGAAAAATTGATGACATGACACACCACCACGTAGGATGCCTGGAGAAGACTAGATAGCTATGTTAGCAATTTTCGGCGAAATTGACCGTAAGGACTACATTGGAGTTTCGTGCAAAAATTTAGGACAAAATTGACAAAATTAAAAAATTTATGACTGACTTGATATCTCTATAAGTTGAGGATTGATTGGTGTAATTTTCCCTTCAATGTTATGGTGACAACACAAGGTACCTTGTCAGTGCACCTAGTCCCAAAACTATAAGATTAGGGGGTAATATAGACCGATCTCTTTGAAGGTATTCTACATTCTATAAATGGTTGGTTGTTGTGAATTAAACCTTTCATGCGAAACTAACTTTTTCCAATTTAACGTTTCTAATAGAAATCCTAGTACAAATCCTATAGATCAGAGTAATGTCGGTAATTTTTGGTTTGGCTATAGAGAGGGTACACTTGGGGGTAGCCTTATAAGTAAAATTTGAAAGCTCATATAAGCACACCTAGCTCAGCCTTATTCTCGAACTCCACAATTTGGTTTCTACGTCGGAAAAAGAATGCAAATGCTGCAGTTGAGAACTTAAACTCAACTTCTAAGCAGGGGAAAGTTTTGTTCCGACTGTGAAACTTGCTATAACAAAGGCTTTACATCTGTTATATTAAAATTAATATACTAAATTAATTTATTTAGTGAAATCGCCACCTATATATGGATATTGAAGTTCAGAGATCCATTTAAGCCCCAATGAAATCTGCCATATCGCTTTGCGAGCCATTTAATATGTCAATTTTAATGTTTCTATCGTAATATATATCCCTGACTTTCTCCATGTTAGGACACCATTTTCAATATGTCCGTTGCCTAAGCTTCCTTGTCCGAGTATTATATATCTAGGAAGCCAACTTAAGTGAGTAAATCTTGAGTTTACAAAGTATATCACTAATCTCATGGATCAAGTAAGAGCGAGTCTAAATCTTAGGTAAAGGATGGAATTATTTTTACTTACAGACGTACTCATTACAGAATCAAACTTGTGATGTGGGTCTAATGCACTCAAACTAATTAGATACTTAATCACTAAACCATCCTTATGGGTTAACTAAAAAATGTTAGGGTTGTCTTAGTGTTTTTTTCCTTTTTGTCAGCATAGTTAACTTAGGACGTACTCGGATGGACTCTCACTTCTTATTTTTGCGCTCAGGCACTTTGTTATTTTAATATTCAAAACACCTTTCACAATAGACAGAATGTACATTCGCGTATAAGTTTTTGAAATTTGAATAAGATTTTTAATTCTAGCGGAGAAGGGAAAAAATATATATTTTTTTGCTAGGCCTGATAGGTGTTTTGTCTCCTGTGAAATAAAAAAATCGTAGTAGATGAACTGTATATTTCTTGTTTTTTTTTTCTATGAAAACGCATAATTGTAAAGCCAATATTCGTAGAGAAAATACATCATCAATTGAGAGTGTGGTGCAAGACTGGGTGATCAATTGAGAGGGTGGTGCAAGACTGGGTGACCATTAATGGTTGAATGAGTGACTTGAGCAACTTAGAGTTAATTTTGTAGGCAAATTCTTTCACATGTTAGTAATCAAACAATAATTGTGTGAATTAATTCCTATCCGACCAAAAAAGAAATCCAAATTTAAAGTGACGTTTACCCTTGGAGAGCTAATGAGCTATATAGCTCTCTCAACCGGAAGAGGGTTGTGATCCCGCGCACAGATCCCCCCTGCTGTCCTTTTGGCCAACGTGTATCTAGCTTTCAGACGCAATTACAAAGCTGGCCATCTCAACCTCCAACGATACCCTTGCTAGCCATGGATGGAGGACCTTTGCCGCCACCCCAGTCGCCATTGCCTCTGCCCTCAACCGCCACAGCCACCTCAGCTTTCCACCACCTCCTCACAAATCTCCACCACCAACATCTCTACTCTCAGTCAACACCGTGTCCTCTACTTTCGGCTCGTGCAGCTGCAATTCGTCCTTGCTCTTGTTGAGCAAGAGGTCTAAGTTCGAGTGAGCCCTAGATCTCTGGTTGAGCACCTTCGAGCCAGACATAAGGCTTGCGCTTGATCTTGGACCAAGCTTGTCGCCGTTACCATCTCCTTCTCCTTGATGGGCGCAGTGATGCGATGGGAGGTCAAAGGGCTGGTGTGTAATCCAGGTGAGTACCAAGGGGTAGAGAGAGGCTTGCTGGTAATTCAGCAAGAGAAAAGGGTGAGGGAGGAAGGGGGCGTAGGCAGCGGTGTGCGACAATGTGCTGGGCGGTGGCGTGCGGTGGAAGGGTGGTCCTAATTGTCCAGGCATTTAAAGTACATATTGAAGAGGGGCTTGAGGTCTCGAGGAGAAACTAGGTTGGGTATTTGGAGGGATATATGGCACAAATCCTACGGCAATGACCAAACTCGGGCAAAGCTGGAAGGCCTGGCCACGCGGTTGTTGAGGTCGTGCGAGAGTCGTGTGATCCATGGCAACCAGCCACCGAGGTCATGCGGCCCTGGGTGAGGTGATGCCAAGTTTGGGTGACCTTAGGCGGCCCTAACTTGAGCTTGCTAGCATCATGTGAACTCGAGTGAAGGCTACCGAGGCTGTGTGACCCCAGGCCACCACTGCCGAGGTTGAGCAGCCCTAGGCGAGATGATGCTGAGGTCGTGCGACCTCATACAAGTCACATTTGACGAGGTTGACAATCCTTGAGTCTTGAACTCAACTTCGTTCAACTAGGGCTTGAGATTGAGCATGAGCGTCGTGTGACCCTTGGCTGGTGTTGTGCAAGCCTTGGCAACCCTCAATTCTCTGGATCTTGTTATGACCGTCTAGATCTAAGCTTGATCGATCCATGACTGTCGATTGTAGACTGTTTGGCAACCATCTCTTGGTTCATGTGCTCTAGGATGATGATATGTTGAATTAGTATTCTCCCCTTCTGCATTGGATAATCAACCCAAAACTAGAGATGTGCCGGAAAATGCTATGGCTTTGATATCATAAAACTAGACTGCGATATGAACCACAGAAAACCAAAACAGAATTTGTGATAAGTATGCTATCTCATATGTACAGCTCTTCCAGCTTCAAAATAGGGTCTGCTTGTTAATCACCAAATTTCTTTTCATTTGATGACTCATATCATAATTTTTTTTATAATTGAAATTGCCATGGCTCTAATACCATAAAATTGGCTTATGATGTGAACTGGGGAAAACGAAAAATATAATTTGTGGTAGGTATGCTATCCCACATGCACCGCTTTTCTGGTCTTAGAATGGTGATTGTCTTTACATTGCCAAATTCATTTTCATTTTTTTATTCATGTTATAGAAAAATTAATGATAGTAAAATTTTAATGTACAGGTTCCACATTGTGGCAAGTACAAAGGATATTATCGGGATTAACTAGAATATTTATAGTTTAAAAAAATCATACTAGGCAAAAAGAAAGGAAAGAGTTTTAAATATTCATAAAGCAAACTACATAATATTAGCTTTTAGGGAGGGTGCAATCTGCCTCTTAGCATTAAGCATTGCCTTATATATGTACAAGACGAATACCGAACACTTAATTATTGGCAATAGTATTGGAGATCACCAATAATTTCTACAAACTCCTTATGGTCGACAATGGCCAATAATTTGTACATGTTGACTCTTACACTGATAGACTAATTTTATATGACTTTCGTGTTTGATAGACTCTTGTTACACAATTTTTGGTTTTGCTACAGTATTGCCACAGTGATGAACAATATTGTTACAATGCTATAAACAGTACATGAACAGTGTTTTTGCTGCAGTAACTCAAACTAATTTTTTTTCATTTGCCAGCACCTTCACGTCGTATTTATGAATTAGTTTTTCAGTGTTATCGCCCGAGCTGTTTGAGCCACCTCCATTTTTCTGTCTTCTTTATTATTTGACAAGTCTTTTAACTTTTAGGGCTTCCAGCTATTCATATTTGGTGGACTTTAGGGGTTGATGAGAACTTGATGGGCTATTATGGACTTACTGAAAGTACTTGTCTTAGGTCTATCTTCATACTATTGCCCACATCCTTTGAGAAGCTTCTCCACTTTTTCAATTTATAAGGCAACTTCCACTTTTAATTCAAACAACTTTTGTCTTTTCGAAGACTGATGAGGACTTGTCGGAACATTAGTAGAGCTTGATAGAATGCCAGGTTGGAGTTGATACTTGAGCTGTAGTGATGGGCTTTCTTTATTGAGGCCTAAATTGAGTGTAAGATGTAATTCACTATAGTCAAAAGGATCTTTGGACAATGGTCCTCCCCATGGATCTTGTGATGATGAAGCTTGATCTTGTGAAGATATTAATAACACAATATTGTCAATTCCATGGTGTCTTCCTAAGTAAATATCGATTGCATTTTGGGTTGCGTGGTAATTATTGCAATGATCCCAAGAAATATCATCAGTTTCTGTTGGCTATGCCTTTGGTGGAATGACTCGATTGTATTGGCATAGTATCCTCTGCAGTTCTCGATATTGCCGATGGTAAGCTGAGATTTTATAAGAAAGAGTTATAAAAATCTCATTTGAAATGGGTTGGGGTTTATATGAGAATACTCCAACATCACACATATCTCCACTAGGTTTGACAAATAGCCATGGCATGAAGAACAAAACAACTATATGGAGTTTTAGGTCAAGTCTGCTTGCTCTGAGTTGTGTCTAGAAATTCTCCTTTCTCCGAATGGTTTACACTAACTAAACATTTGCCCAAAATATTTATGTTTGCCTTCTTCTTGGATAATCCTACTAACGATAAAAGGCATGATGGTTGTCAAAATCTTGATGGCAGTGGTATAGAGATTAAACAAATACCAATAAAACTTTTGAGTTTTTATGGGAATTTCTCATTTGGGAAAAAAGACGAGATGAATGAATGGATACTTCAGGTGCAGTCTGCTTGGGGGAAGGATAAGACCACCATAATCACTAAAATTTTAGAAATGGCATTGCCACATGAGTATGTCAAGATTTTCAAAGAGAATGTTGGCTTCAATGGGTAGGGATTTTTGGTGGATATGAGCATGAAGGCCATTTGGGCTTCATTTCTCTTGTCTTGAAACTTCCTTTTGGATTTCTTACCAAATACATATTGATGGATATGGTAGTGAAATTCTTTTGGTCAGGGCAGAAGATAAGCAAGTATATTATTTTTTCCTACAATATGTTTGGTTTCAAATGAATACTTTGAGAACTATTTGACCTATCTAAGAAGCTGAGAATGTGGTATCCATTTCTACTTGAATTTCAGCATTTGAGAAAAAGAGGACATATCAATTTATGCAAGGAAATGATGTCCTATAAGATGGAACTCCAACTTCTCAATGCCATATTTTATTGCTAGGATCTCGTTAAATGTACAGTGGTAATGCATTTTCGCTTGTGTGAATCTTCCACTTTTGTGTCCACATGCTTTACGCTTTCCATCAATTTATTCAAAAAAGACTACAACCCAACATTCATCAAGAAGGAATTTGCATTGGGGGAATTTGTTGTAGAATGTCTCTGAGTTTACTTATAGACCTAGTTTGCTTTGGCCCTTGGAGGAACATCTTTTTTGAGCATTTGTTGTAGTGGACTCAAGAATTTTTATGATTTTTGGAACAAAATCCCTGAGATAATTAATTATCTCAAGAAATTGTTGAGCTTGTTTGTGGGATAGATAGTAATCAGGAAACTTTTTTAATTCTTCAGCAATAAGTCCTATCCTTGAGGTGCATCCCAAGAAATTCAATTTCTTTATTTGCGTTGATAATCTTTTTCTGGGATAACATAATCTCATGCTTTCATATTAGCTTTGCAAATTGAGCTAGTAATTTGCAACTAGAATCCTCATCTGGACTATAGAAGAGTATATCATCGATATAAATTTGGGCATTGGCCATAATAGGTTGGAAAATCTTGCACGTACGAATAAGCTATTTTGAGACCTAAAGGGAGCATCATCCACTAGAAATGTTGATTTTGAATACAAAATTCAGCCTTGCCCATGTCTTTAGGATGAATTCCTAGTTACCAAAATCTAGCTTTAAGATCAGGCTTGGAGTAAACTTTGGCTTAAGTAAGGCTAGAAAACAATTGATTGAGAAGCTGATAATTAATGACTGGTCTTATTTTTCCTCCATTCTACTCAGCACGTTTATTTACATAAAATGCTTCACAAGCCGATTGAGAATTTGAGAGCTCAATTAATGTCCGAATATTCATTTTGCTCTAAAAGCAAGTGTTTTGGATTCATGCCTAATTGATTGGCTTTGGTGGGATTGACATCATTGTTCTTGTTGAAAGGAAGATAGATGAAAAAGTCAGGGTTTTCCCATAAAGGATTAGGACATTTTTGGACAATATGCAAATGAGATTCTGCACATGCATCCAAAATGATTTGCATGATGGGGTCTAACATGCTCATATGAATGACAAAGAATCTTTATATGTCCACAAATTCGGTAAATTGTCCTTTGAACCTTAGTTCATTGGACATAATCCTAAGTTGAGGAATTCATGTGAGGATATCCCAATTGATGATGATATTTTTATCAAGTGGAGCTAAAATCAAGGATTTTTGTGGTGTGGGACACTGTTGTAATGTTGTTCATGGCATTGTAGCAATACTGTAGTATCATTATAGCAGACTGAGTACTGAAGCATAAGTGAAAATTGTGTAATAAAGGTTCATCAAATGTGAAAGTCATGTAAAATTAATTTGTAGTGTAAGAGTCAGCACGGACAAATTATTGGTCATAAGGTATTTGCAGAAATTATCGGTGATCTTCAGAATTATCACTGATAATCAGGTATTCGGTATATGTCTTATGCCTATATAAGGTAGTACTTGTAATAATAAGGTGCTGAAAACACCTTCCTTAATATATATACATATATATTGTATGGTTAGCTATGAATCTTTAAATCATTATCCTATCTTTCGTTCTATCTGGCATGATTCTTTAAAAGAGGAGAGAGATGAACAAGGCTAATTTCAAGGGTAAAGAGGAATAAGAAAAAATGGTGAGAGCAAAATTAGATTAAAGAGTTCCATTAATGATGGGCTCCAACATTCTGAAAATGGTCAATGCCCAATGCAGTTAAGTAGTGACTTTGAGGCAAAGGCCTTCAGAAAATTTTAGACATACGATGCATTTGCCAAAAAGTCTTTAGAGGCTTAGAGGGGAATTTGTTCCCAAATGCACCGTAAATGGTATTGGAAGTGGGGACAATACCCTCACTTCCCTCTTCACTTAGAAAAATTTAATCACAAATAAAAATTAGGGTTTAATACCCTTAAATACTCTAAACTTTGCCTATGTGATACTAATAGTTCAAATATTTTTAATGTCATAAAATACCCTGAACTATGACTATTGTGACGCCTATACCTCAAGCTCACCCGAACTTTTGTCACATTACTGCAAGTTTGGGTATCAATGTTACCATGGGCAAATTTTAGGATTTTTGGTTGTAGACAAATGGCATTTTTGTCATACCATTATAAGTTTTGGATTTTGGTGACCAAAAAAGAAATGTGAGATAGTGATGTTATATTCGGCATAATTCAGGATTTTCGGTAGTGTTGTCTCTAAAATTAATGAAGAAAATAACGAAGCTTCAACATATAGTATTACCTAAAGATTAGAGATTTTCTTTGATTATGAAGACAAATTAAAGTGGTGAATCAATGAAAAAAAAGTTGGTACAAATGCATAAAACAAAATAGACATTGGTTAGGAATTTAAATGGGAATCGATGACTTATAAAATTAGTTGGTGATTTAGGGTGCGTTTGTTTGCGTTTCGTTTAAAAAATTGTTCCAGGGGAACGAAATAGAAAAAAGTGTTTACATTCAGGGAACGATTTTTGAACAAAAAAACACGTTTGGTAAAATTTGTATAATTTTTGTATTTCTTTTATTTTTTCTATTTTTTTCTTATTTTTCCTTTTTTCTTTTTCCTTTTTTCTTTTTTCTTCTTTTGGCCGGTCGCCGCCTCGGCCATGGCCGGCGACCGGCGGCGGCCTCGCCCTTACCGGGCGAGCTCGAGCTCGCGCGGGGCGGGCGAGCTCGATCTCGCCCAGATCCGGCGAGCTCCCCGGCGGCCGGCGAGGCTCGGCCTCGCCGAGCCACCTCCAGTCGGCGTCGCGGCGGTGGCCGGCGAGGCCGAGCCTCGCCGGCCCCGGGGGGAGCTCGTCCTCGCCGGATCTCGGGCGAGATCGAGCTCGCCCGCCCCCCGCGAGCTCGAGGTCGCCCAGATCCGGCGAGGCCGAGCTCGCCGGCGGCGGCGAGGCTCGGCCTCGCCGGGCCACCGCCGAGCGACGCCGACCGGGAGGTGGCTCGGCGAGGCCGAGCCTCGCCGCCGCCAGGCGAGCTCGGCCTCGCCCAGATCCGGCGAGCCTCGCCGTGGCCGGGCGAGGCCGCCGCCCCGCCGGCGGTCGCCGGCCATGGCGAGGCCGGCGACCGGCCAAAAGAAGAAAAAAAGAAAAAAAGAAAAGAAAATAAGAAGTGTTTTCAAAGTGTTTGAAACAAGAAACACAAAATTTGTGTTTCTTGTTTGTTTTTTTTTTTTCCTGGGAACAAAAGGAATGCAAACGCACCCAAACGCGTTTGTTCTTTTTTTTTTTGGGAACAAAAAAAAGAAATTTCTGTTCCTGGGAACAGAAATAGGGTGCAGCCAAACGCACCCTTAACTAGCAAAAAAAGATTTCTCGGCAAGTCTAAGGTGTTGGTTAGCAAAATAACTATAAGTTTGTGAAAAATAAGAGAAGTCATTTCCTTTATAGATAAAAGTCCATAATCAAACGTTGGTAACTAATTTTAATTAGAGTTGGTAAGGTTGACTAGTTGGTAATGTAATCAGATCCAAGAAGGTAATCAGTCTAATTAAGATAGGTAATTTATAAATAGAGTTGGAAAATATGACTGGTTGTTAAGTAAAGCAAATGAAATTATGTATCTCAATAAAAAAGTTAATAATTTGTGCAAAACAACCAAATGATTATTGGTAAGAAACTTAATGAGAGTTGGTAAATTAAAACTGGTTGGTAACCTATTGGTAAGCACTCACAAATAGATTTTGATAAACTCATAAAAGTCGATAGATTTAAGCTGATAAGAAAAACAAATAAATGTCGGTAATACTCACAAAAGTTTTTTTTTTTTTTTTGGTCTGAACTCACAAAAGTTGATAAATTGAAAAAAAAAATGAACATTCATAAGTAACTCAAATAAAAATGGTCAACCCAAAACTAGTTGGTAATTGAATTGGGAAAGAGTTGGTCAGTTAAATATAGATAAAATCATTAGAGAATTGCTAAATCAAATATGTCTATCAAAGATAAGAAGAGTTGGTAAATTGCAAACTATTGAAAAGAAAAATTCATAGAAATGTCGATAAGTTTCCTCTAAGCCGCAACAAAATTAAATGACCGATAGTGTTTTTCAGACCGACCAACTCTACTAGAAATGATGCAGAGAAGAAGTCTATCGGTTCTATTTTGTCTTACGGGACGGTAATATGGTTTTTTATTTTACCTATTTTCCAGGGAAACAGATGTACGACTACGTAGATGCGCATTGCATACTTGATTTATAATTCCTTCCGGCCGCTCATCCACTCCATCCTCACTCGCAATGTATTCTTGACTTCAATCTCTAATTGCAGAGATATGTTGCTGCTGATTCAACAGATCGTCCGCAGAATTACGGATGAACTGAAAAACGTTCCGCTCTATGTGGCTCCTTTCCTCGTTGGACTGGACTCTCGCATCGAGCAACTCCTCAGTGTGTTAAGCGTCAAATCCGGCGGAGTCAAGTTTCTTGGATTGCACGGGGTTGGCGGTGTCGGCAAAACCACCCTTGCGAAAGCGCTCTACAACAAGCTCGTCGTGCACTTTGAGAAACGCTGTTTAGTTGCGGACATCAGAGAAGCTTTCATGCAAAGCGGTGGCTTGATCTCTCTCCAGGACAAGATCCTTAGCGTTCTCTCGCCCCACTGGCGTCCTTCGGATGACTTCGGTTCTCGCAAGAATGCAATTAAGCAAGCCCTTAGCGACATGCAAGTCCTCCTTCTCTTGGATGACATCGATGATGCCAGTCAGCTCGACATGTTGATTGGCGGAAGAGAATGGTTCCACGAGGGAAGTCGAATCATCATCACAACCAGAAATAAAGAGGCTTTGTCCTTAAGAAACTATGTGATCGAGCATTACGAAGTGCCAGAGTTGTTCTTTGATGATGCGTTGCGTCTGTTCAGCTACTGTGCGTTGAAGAAAGAGAAGCCGACAGATGAGTTCCTAGAACTGTCCAAGCAAATCGTGTCTCTGGCTGGGAATTTGCCATTGGCCTTGGAGGTTTTCGGCTCTTTTCTGGTCGATAAGAGGAGGAAAAGCGAATGGCAAGGCACGTTGCAGAAGCTGACAGAGATTCGCCCTGATAATCTCCAGGACAAGTTGAAGATCAGCTATGATGGGCTCGATTACGAGACCAAGCGCATATTCCTCGATGCGGCTTGCTTATTTGTTAAGACACATATGACGAGAGAGGAAGCAATAGAAATATGGGAAGGCTGCGGCTTCGAGGCTGAGATTGGGCTCCGAGTTCTTGTCTCGAGATCCCTTGTTAAGATCATAAAGGACGACGATACACTCTGGATGCACGATCAACTTAGGGACATGGGGAGACAGATCGTGAGGCACCAGAATGCCCATGATCCTGGCACACGCAGTCGACTGTGGGATCGCAACGAAATCATGGCTGTCTTCAAAAATGGATCAGTATGGAAATTTTGTATTATCACGCCTTTTGCTTTCTCTGTCGTTAACACCATTGCGCACACATCCCATGTCGTTGTTCTTGATTTGTTGTTACTAATAGACATGAATATGAGAAGGAAAAAAATCATTGGTCAGACTGCAGACTATTCCAGTTGGTAGATTTATCTTTCATTCTATTGAATAATCTTACACTTTTGTCATCACAGGGGACGAGGAATATAGAGGGGATTGTCCTGGACTACCAACATAAGCCGTTTGTGATGGACCCAAGCAGCGAGAGGCTGTCGCGACGCAATTTCATTAGAACGCCCAACCTCACTTCTGCCGTTCAATGTCTACAAGAGATGTTTAGGACATCTTTTGGTTTTGGAGCAGAGAGAGAGAACGAGGCTGTGCTTTGTACCGAGTATTTTAAACCGATAATTAACCTGAGACTACTTCAGATTAATCATGCCAAATTGGAAGGGAAATTCAAGTTCCTGCCTCAGTCACTGAAGTGGCTGCAATGGAAAGAATGTCCCTTGACCATTCTTCCTTCTGATTTTTGTCCACGAGAATTGGCGGTCCTTGATCTCACCGACAGCAAGATTGAACGTTTGTGGAAAACGAACAGTGATAAGGTGCGTCGCGGTCTTTGTCACTATAGCAATATTTTGTCAGTATACTGTTTCATATTCAAATGTTGTTTATGCTAATTTTTCTGAGGATATGCTCATTTCCAAATACTTGGTACCATTCATGTGCTTCTTTATCATTTGTTTATGCCTATATGTTTCTGCTACCATTCATATGCTTCAGCAACTACTTATGATGGTTTAAAATTTCATGTCCACCAGGCTGGAAAGAACTTATTGATTATAAATCTTCGTGGCTGCTCTAATCTTGCTAGTATTCCAGATTTATCAGCAAGTCGAAGCTTGAAAAAACTTGTTCTCAAGCGGTGCACAAGGTTGACCCAAGTTCCTGAGTCAATCGGGAGTTTGAATGCTTTGGTCCACCTAAACCTTGAAGGGTGTACAGAGCTTGTTGGACTCCCAAAAGACGTATCCGGGCTCAAGAATCTGGAAGAACTCATTCTGTCCGGTTGTGCAAATTTGGAAGAACTACCAGAGGATATAGATAGCATGAAATCTTTGAAGTTACTTCTCCTCGATGGAACTCCTATAAAAAAGTTGCCCGAAAAGATATTCCACCTCACGCAACTTGAAAAGCTTCACCTAAATGGGTGCACTTCTTTGAAGAAGCTACCCACTCACATTGGAAATATGGCTTCTCTCAGAGAACTCACTCTTAATGATACCAAAATAGAGGAGATACCTGATTCGGTGCGGTCATTGCAGAATCTTGAGTTGTTGAGCCTTATGAGGTGCGTCTCGCTGACTGAACTTCCTGAATTTGTTGGCAACTTAAAATCGTTGAAGGAATTGTTCATTGATGGAAGCAAAATCAGAGAACTGCCTGCTTCCATCTGTTCTTTGCGGTACCTAAAGACCCTTTCAATTGGAGATTGTCGGTTTTCAAGCCATTGTCCTGACTCAATTAAAGGATTGCATTCGCTTACAGAGCTTAGTCTAGGTGGACCATCAATCACGAGTCTACCGCGTCAACTCGGAGCTCTGAAGATGCTTAGAAGGTTGGAAATCTGGAACTGTGAATCACTTGAAAGCTTACCAGAATCGATCGGAAACTTGGCGGATCTCACTACCATGATCCTTTACAATGTGAACATTACAGAGCTTCCACAGTCGATTGGAGAATTGGAAAGCATCGTCATCATGAGGCTTCACGAATGCAAACGTCTCTGCAAGCTTCCGCCATCCATGGGCAATTTGAGATCATTGTACCACCTGATTATGGAGGGTACCGCGGTAACAGAATTACCAGAAACCTTCGGGATGCTCTCAAAATTAGTAACATTGAGAATGGGCAAAAAACCGCATTCTGTGGTTATTCCTGAGGGCAACACAGAAACAGAGAATCAAGATTTGATTACAGAGGAAATTGCTGGATCGATTCTTCTTCCATCTTCATTATCGAATCTCTCTTGGCTACAAGAGCTGAATGCCCGTGCTTGGTACATGCAAGGAAAAGTTCCTGATGATTTTGAGAAGTTAGTATCGCTAGAAACTCTAAATCTAGGATACAATAACTTTACGAGCCTTCCCACAAGCCTCAAGGGACTTTCCGTCCTTAAGAAACTTCTGCTACCGCACTGCAAGGAGCTCAAGTCTCTTCCGCCCCTTCCATCGAGTTTGGTAGAGGTTAATATTGCTGGCTGCGTGGCAATAGAGACAATCTCTGACCTGTCTGAATTGGAGAACTTGGAGGAGCTGAACATGGCGAATTGTGAGAAAGTGGTGGATCTTCCAGGACTCCAGTGCTTGAAATCCTTGAGAAGGCTATACCTGACTGGATGCCGCATGTGTTCCTCAGTAGTTAAGACAAGAATTTCGAAGGTTCTCTCTCTCTCTCTCTCTCTCTCAAAAGATGCTTCTACACTGATCAAGTCCGAAAACTCTGGAAAAGATAAATTTTATGCATCAATGGACATGTTTATATAGCGGTTGCTATGGTTTGACATTTTGCAGGTTTCTTTGAGGAATTTACGTGTTCTCAGTATGCCGGGGAGTGAAATTCCAGATTGGCTAAACGAAGAGGAAGTGAGCTACACGGCACGCAGAAACTGCTTGCTCAAGGCTGTTCTCATAGGCGTAGTTGTTTCCATCACCAGTGACTTCCCAGAATCTTTGAGAGATGATATTCCCACACTTGCGGATTTCGAGGCAAAGATACTCGAAATGAACACGCATATCTTCGGCACCGCATTGCCCTTGAAGGGGATACCGAAATTAGATGAAGATCAGGTTCATTTGTGCCGGTTCTTGGATTTTCACCCGCTGGTTTCCAAGTTGAAAGAAGGGTACAAAGTTCAGGTGGCAAAGCGGAACCCACCACTCATTCCCGGAATGCAGCTGAAGAAATGCGGGGTACGTCTGATTTTCGAGAGAGACGATGAATTTGATGGAGATGAGCAGCAACTGGATGATGGCTATCAGTCTTTATCCGAAAAGCTTGCCCGGTTTTTCAACCGTCTGCAGTAGCCAGTTCACTATTGTTTGTTAGATATATATATAGATTAGAAATCCAGAAGATTATGAATAATCTATATATATGTGTGTGTGTATATATCTAAAATGTTTAGAGTTAGCCTCTGGAAAATGGAAACGGAAGACGGTGCCAAAGATTGAAGAGAAGGGAACGAGCTTGCTCCTGTCAATTGAAATTTCACTTCTGGAAATGTAATCTGAAAATACCAGAAGAGCATCGCTCTCTCCTGTTCTTTCATTCTGAAGGCTTTTCAATTTACCTTGAGAGGCTCCATTTTTATGTCCACTTTGCTTCAATTGCAAGGTTTGAGCGGATCTTTCTGAGGCAGCTGTATTGCTCAAAGAAAGAACCCGGGGAAAGAAAAATTCAAAACTTGGGCGTAGTTTCTTGATCAAACATCTGATGAGAAGAAAATGAACTAAATATTGAATGAGGTTTCAAGATTGACCATATTTGGTGAATGAAGTTAAGGGTAAGCATGACAATTATTTCTCTGTCTTTTAATTTTTTTATTCGCGCAAATAGATTTGAAACAAAAATCCGTTTGATAAGATAATTTCATTTTTCTATTTCTAAGAGAAATTTTAGCTCCTATATAAATTTGGAATAGAAATAAAAAATAAAAATATTTTACTTTTCTATTTGTGAAAGATAAATTAAAATTTTTTTTTATTGTTCACTCGTTACTTGTTGATTGGCTGCCCTCCCATTGTTGTTGCTTTTCATCGCTAGCCATCCACTGTGGTTGGCCGCCCTCTTGCCATCGCTAGCTTTCAATTCAGTTGATTAATGATGTTTTTATCTTAGGAGAGAGTCGAGGAGTACAATGGGAAAGAGATATTTAAAAAGCCTATTAAATGAATTTTTTTGGAGGGTAGAAATTTTATGTAATCAAATGCATATCTCTACTAAGAATTTCCTCCGGTAAATAGAAATAGAACTAGAAATTATTCTTGTAAACAAAACCGTTATAATTCACGCCTAATCTTCCCTTGTCCACTTATTTAGCAGTGGATAATCCATTCAATTTCCTCTCCCATGGCATCCTCCGTGTCGCTGCTCAAAACGGATGCGGTCAACCCCATCACCGCCTTACCTCCATGGCAGCACGAGCCGCAATTTCGTCAGCACGCATAAGCAACCCGGCAAGCATCGCTTCCCTGCTGCGCTCCCAGCTCGCGCCCCCTTCGGCTCTCTCCTTCCCCCGGCGTCCGGCCCGAGAGCCCCGGCTCCGCACGGCTCACCGCCCCGAGTCCTCCATCCATGACCCGGCCGGCGAGCCGACGGAGGACCTGGACGACGACGACGGGTTCTTCGGAGGCGACGGCGGGCCGATGATGGAGGACGAGAGCGACGGCGAAGAGGACGCGGAGAGCAGCGTCGATTTGCTCCTCAGGTTCTTGCAGAGCATGTTCAGGAAGGTGGCCCGGCGAGCCAAGAAGGGCTCTCGCTCCGTTCTGCCCGACGCGATACCGCCGCAGCTGGTGAATTCTCTTTCTCAATCTGCTTTGGCTTTCGGTGCTTGTACAGGGTCGGGAGGAGGCGAAACTGAGAATTGTTCATGTCCTGTTTGATCTAATTCCTCTTAAAAGAGCATTTCGCGGCCTGTGTGGTCTAGGCTCGTCGTTAATTTTTTAGCTTAAGCCAGTACCGTAGAATGTCTTCGTACGCGTTTATTTTACTAGTCAAGTCGTGATGGTAATGTCGAATAGAGAAAATGTTGAACTTGTTAATCCTATGTCGCGAGTCTAACCGAAGTTGCGGCATAAGTAACTATTATCCGCTCATCACGACATTGCCTTGCCCTTAAATAAGAAGTTTGTCCTTTGGATTGTAACATGCAAGATTGTAAACCCCTTAAATGTTAGATTACACTTTACAGGAACTGTAAATATCAAAATTTTCATCCTAATCAACCTGACTACATCAAGAGATTTAGGCACCTGAGAAATCAACTCGCTGGCCTTATCATGCCATGAAATAATAATGGAAACTGCACGATTTGATTGGCGTAAAGAAATTATTTATGAAATGGTTGAATCAGGGAATTCAGTGGTGAAATAAGCAGTCTGCAGGTTAACCGAAAAGAATCAGATAGGAGACAGTTTTTCTTTGTTCCACTGTTTGAAAAAGGGCCTGTCCTTGGAGCAAGTTACTGATGATCTGCTTCAAATTGTTTTCCCCCATATATATTATCTTCAGCATCGTTTATTTGATCAAGCTGCTGGCTTTCATCCATTTAGTAACTGAAATGGTGTACTCATGTCACTATTACTGTTTGAACAGCATACAGCTTGTGCTTACCCTTTTTTGACTGGCACTGACTGTAGTTCTCGAATGCTTCCCTGGATGGAAACTGCAGGTTTCCTTTGCGGTTGATGGGATTCTACTACTAGCGTCACTTTCCATTTTGAAGGCACTTCTTGAGGTACTTCAGTAACTTTTTATCAACAAATATGAATGACTTTGTGGATCCAAGAGGTTCACCTCAAGTCTGGGGACTGTATGTCACTAAAAATGTATTAGACTGATGACTGTCTATATTATGTATGTCATCCACTCCACATTTCTTCTGTTTGTGCCCTTATAAGAGCATTAATCTTCAATGGCATTTCTAGAGCGATAGGCTCTTTGTTTGTTGAAAAGTTAGTTAATGAGGAAAAATGTGGAGGGCATTTTCAGAGTAAGAGTTGATCATTGAGTAGCTGCAACTTCATCTCACTGCGCCACAGCGTAGTAAATGGAATTGGCTTTAACTAGATCAACTTTTTGGAAGGAACAGCCTTTGGCTTTGACCCTCGACTGCTGATGTTAGTGTTGGTGGTGGTTTCAGGTGGCTTGCACTCTTGGTGGCTCTGTATTTGTGGTGATCCTCCTCCTGCGGGTGATCTGGGCGGCTGTCTCATATTTCCAGTCTAATGGGGGTGGCTTGAACCAAGGTGGGAATACCTTCGGTGGGGCACGACCTATATGACAGACAACTTCATTTTGGGCTGATGCATTTCTCTATGACAACTTCAGAATTCTCCTTACTTCAACCTTGCTTATGTCTATAAGTTGAACCACTATGTCTGTACTCCGAAAATATAGGTTCTCAGTTAATTATCTGTCGGCTGTGAATACAAGTACTGCTGATGCTTATAATACTTGAGAATCGTTTATTAGAGATTGTACTAATATCTGTCGTCCATTATATTGCAAATACATCCAGTATCCCATTTGTATTTTTTAAGGTAAAACCATCTACCCTATACCTTTTAACATAAACCATCCGCATGGACATAGAGTTTACATTGCTTCCACTGTAAAATCCACTTCCACATCCTATAATCGAAATATACTCAGCAACATGCATAAAAATGACGTGATCAGGCAAAATTGTTCAGTTTGAGCATTTTTGGTTGTTTCCTTGGTTAAACTTGGTCCTAAATAATACTTCACCAAAAAAAAAAACTTGGTCCTAAATAAAAATTAAGACGAAAAGGCCTAACAGCCTTGAAGCTCATTTTCTTGATTTGGATCAGTCAACTTTTCCCTGATTTTCGGTTTACGACGACAATAATCAAGCCTTTCCCTCTTGTATTGTACTGTTATCTCATATTATAATGTTCTAATGAATTTCTGAGTAGCTATATGAATGCAAACGGCTAATGCATGACTGCGTGTCATAGATTGCTTGAATGGCTTGATAATGTGAGGCTGAGGCATAAACTTTGATGAGTGGAGCTATTATCCGCATCTTAGTTGCTGCTTTTCTCGCTCTTCCCGGGGAAGTGCAAGTAAAATGTCCGTGACTCTGTGCATGCATGAGCACAAGTACAGTTTTTGGAAACCTATTGATCTGTTTTCTGCCATGATCCAATTGTAAATCCTTCCTGTTTCTCATTATAGGTTACAACAAAGGAAAACAAAAAGGAAAGGAAAACGAGTTCATCGTGTGATGGACTGGGACATATAACTAATCTACTTAATGTTCTGACTTCTGAGAATTAGTGCAAATTAACATAAAACCAACTACACCACCGGCCGTACCGACCAAAAAAAAAACTACACCACCGGCGTGGTGGCTCCGCTAGATAAGAGCTCCATTGATCCTTCCTCGGATAAGAGCTCCATTGATCCTTCCCCAAATGTGAGGGGTTCAAAATCTAGTGGAGGCATTTGGTGTCTTAAGTGGGATGTCAGGGTGGTGGATCCTCCGCTAGCATCCCCCGGGTTTACCTCGCCGGCTACCGGTTGTACGGGGGTTCCCAGGTTATCAAAAAAAAAAAAAAAAAAAAAAAACATAAAACCAACTACACACATATATATACAGGTGGGACCTCATTTCAAACACTGAATATTCATTCTCTATAATGCTTTACTTGCTGAAAGAAGAAAGATGGAAAGCAAATCCTCAACGCTTACAGGGATTAAGGGGCTTCCCGCACAATCCTGTGTTCCCAGAGAACGAGCTCTCGGGGAAGTTTGCCAGAGGTTTACCAGTAGGAATTTGCCCCACCAAAAGATTATTCGACAAGTTCAAGTCTCTTAATTTACTCAACTTCAAAAATCCTTCTGGTATGCTGCCAGTGAACCGGTTCCTTTGCAGCTTCAGTACCTCTAGTGAGCTTAAATTTGCTAAAGCATCCGGCAGATTAAATCCCAAGCTGTTGTTACTCAAATCCAAACTTTTTAAGGATGAACACATTTTGATTGTTGTTGGTAGTCTCCCCGAGAGAAAGTTGCATGATAAATTTAGAGATTGGACTCCACACTCTGCTCCAATTCCTATCTGTTCAATTCCTTCAGTAAATCTATTATCAGAAAGATCAATATAAGTCAGCGGACCTTGTGGAAACCTCTGCTCCATTTTGAACACCTGACCTACGTTGCCTGTTAGCTTGTTTGAGTGGAGATCAAGGACACCCAAAGCATTCAACTTAGTAATTGATTCTGGAACATCTGCAACTAGCGAATTTCTGGAGAGATTCAACAAGTAGAGCTGAGTTAGTGTTCCAAGCCAAGATGGCAAATTTCCTGTCAGGTGATTGCCTGATAAATCCAGCTCCTGTATTGGACTAGGCATTATCTTCAAGGACTCTGGAATTTCTCCTTGAATTCCACATCCAGCAATATAAATTTGGGAAAGAGACGGCAATCGCAACAACCACTGGGGGATGGAGGAGAAATTAAATTGGTTAAAAGAAAGATTGATTATTTGAAGATTGAAGAGGGAAGACATCTCCTGAGGCAATGGTCCTCGGATCATATTGTTTGAAATGCTTAGAATCAAGAGCTGGGATAACTGACCCATTGACTCGGGTATTATGCCAGATAAGTGGTTGTCATCAAGATATAACTCTGTTAGAGCAGAGAGAGCTCCCAGACTTGAAGGAATACTTCCCTTCAATCTGTTATGTGCGAGAGAAACTCTCTGGAGAGAGATCAGATTGGCAAAATTGGGTGAGATTTCGCCAGTTAGCTGGTTATTGTGGAGTCTTAGGAAACTGAGAGAAGGCATTTGATCTAACCTTGAGGGGCTCAGGATTTCTCCCTCGAGATTGTTTGTGTCCAAGTACAAGACTGAAATGGCAGTTAAGTTAGTAATGGAAAGTGGAATTCTCCCTCCTAAGAAATTGTTTGAAAGATCGAGCTCTTTCATATTGTGCAACTGACCAATTTTTTCTGGGATGGCGCCAATAAAAGAATTGTTGTGGAGATCCAGATGAACCAGCCCTGTCAGATTTGTAAAAGAATCGGGTACCGTACCAGAAAATTGATTTGAGTACATAATCATAGAATTCAGATTTCTGAGATTTCCTAGGCTCGGAGGGAGTGACCCAGATAGCTTATTCTCATACAACAAAAGTTCTTCGAGCTGCCAGAGCTTACCAATGCTTTCTGGTAACATACCGCTTATTTGGTTGCCATACAGGTAGACCTTTCGCAACTTTTGGAGGGAGAAACCGATGGAAGGCGGGATTGTTCCAGCGAGATTCATGAGTCCACCAAGATCAATGACTTCAAGAGAGCTCAAGAGTGTTATGGAAGGAGACAACCAGCCTTTGATCTCAGATTGGTAGACATAGTCTTTTGTGGAAATAAATCCAGGGAGACGGATTTCTGTGACTCTGCCTGTTGCATTATCGCATGAGATGCCTTCCCACTCGCAACATTTGAGGCCGACCCATTTCTCTAGCCTTCCAGAAGTATCGAGGCGAATGCCCGCTTTAAAACCAGTCAGTCCTTTCAGGTCTTGGGGATTACATATTCCATGTACATTTGCTGCTCCAAGTGAAGCAGCATACACGGTGAGCACTATGAGCAAACTCAGGAGCTGATACTGCATTTTTGAGTCCTAATTGAGGGTATTCCCTCGGGTCGAAGTCTCTGATCAAGGAAGGAGACACTGAATTTAGCTTTCGTTATGGAACTGCTAAAATTTAGGCAAAGAAAGCGACTAAAGCACTAAAGTTCGGAGATTCAGCTTTTCTCGTTTCCAACTTTTCTTTTGTCTTCCTTTTGCTTTACAGTGTTTTGTGCTGAAAAAAGGCTTTGTGTCTCGATGACAGCGTGCTGTCAGAGATTTTCTTATTTGATTGTTCTGGGGGATGCCCGAGATCTCTTCCTCCAATATTTCGAAATCATTAAACTAGTCATGCCTGCTCTTTTGATATGTCCCAAAGATCCAGAACATCTTACCCAAGATCCTGCATAAACCAATGCGAGGACCAAAATCCTTATTTATACCCCACTTGGAGAGAAGTATTTGTGCAGATCTAGGAACGAAGTTTTAGATCAGGCGGGATCTATCAATTTGAATGTTTTAATTAACCGATTTCACGGTGGACAGGATCTATGCAACTATTTCCCTGCCATGTCTATCGGTCTTCATCATAATGTAATCCTTTACTTCATTTGTTATGTTAGAGAAAGACCTCTGACCGAAAAAAACGATGTTAGAGCAAGACCAGGATGGTACGCTTGAGACCCGAGAGCATTTTTACGGCGGAATAATGCGAAAACTTCCGGGTTCCCTATAGAGGACGTGATTCTTTTTTCTTTTCTGTTTTTTTTTTTCTATTGGTTAGCATCATCTTTATAACCCAACTACGAAAAATTTGGACGGGCCAAGATGGCCATACAAAGACACTCGAGAGGAATAATGTCTTTGTCAGAATCATGTGCCTTTTCCTGTCAAAACCAAAGCTTTGCATTTGCGGGAGAGGAAATCATGTTTGTCTCGTGCTGATAAAAAAACATCGTGCAGGCTGGCAATTTGTGCTGGGGTTCTCTACAGAACTTCGAGTATCATCCATGCGCACTTTTAATTTCGTCCGGAGCAGGCATGGTCTGTAGCTTGGAATCTCGAGACGGATCTAACTACTGAGAGCACCAACCTTTCCCTTTTAAGTGGGAAAGAAATTGATGTGCGGAACTCCCGCTGCGCGTCCAAGATGAGAAGGGATCAATTAATGGACTGTGTGCAATCATAACCATTAATCTTTATGAGACGCGTGTCGAACCTGTTATGGTCGGCACGATCGACCGCTTGAATCGATCCGGTTCGCATGAATCCGTGTCAAGGCGAGACCGGCTCAGTGGAGAGAGCAGGTGTTGAAACCTGCTTCCTCCCCCATTCAACGCGGAGCAGTTACCGTCTTTCCCGTAAAGAAATTTGTTCTACTATCGTTACGTCCAAGGGTTCCCACTTCCGGTTGGACTTTGCTTTTGCACCTCATGGGATGTCCCAGATGACTTCTTGCAAGTTTTACTTTTATGTGCGGCTTCAGTTGTTCACTTTTCATGAGTATGTTTCCACTTTCCTCCGCAATTATAGCTAACATGCATAGCAATTCCAAGTGACCAGACCAAATTGACCTTCCAATTGAAGGAGAACCTCATTATTCATTCCAAAGTCATCTTTTCCATCATTTATCACCAAACTTCTTCCCTAATTAGAACAATGCGAGATATATCAAGATTGATTTACAAAAATCAATCTACAAAGTCATTTAGTAGACTAGCTCATTGAGTATTAATCCGATTCACCGGTTTAATTACCAACTAAAATTATAGAACCATTTTTTAACCCATATTTAATGGGCTAGGTTATTATATGGTTAGCTAAGTTTAATAAATGAGTATACAGTTTACCAAAACCCCACTCACATTTATGACTCTTTCTTCATACTTTGTGAGAAAATAATAAACTTATTCGATTGTCCTAAGCTCAAAGAAGTCTTGGTGGGCCTGCTAGATGGGCTCGACTTCACCCTTATTGGAAATATCAACACTACTTTTTTCCCATTATTATTATTAATTTTGTAAGTTTTGTCCGTTAGTTATTGGATTATATTTTTCCTTGATTGCATTTGGCATTCTTATTTTTATGCAGCTTTCTAGTTTTAGTTCTTGTCATTACAATTCATGCTCTGCATAAATCATCATCAATATCTTACATTTCATTTAATTTAAATTTAAATTCCTCCACGTTATTTGTTGCTATAATTTTATGGATTCACTACTAAGTGCTAAATTTCCCTTATTCTTCATTGAATCAATACCAAAATTAAAAATGATATACAATGTTAAAAGCCAATATGTAGCTTCTTAAACTCGAAATAGTGATTTTATCCAAATAACATATATACATGAAGCGTCTAAAGTGGATTAACTATGTGATATTGGATTTTTATAAGTAACATTAATTATGTAAGTATTTTAGTAGATGGGTCAATTGGGAATGGCTCATTTAATTTGTGTTACATATAAATGGGTCAAAACGGGTTAAATGAGTCATTTTGGACATGAACATTTTAGTTCCAACACATCCATTTCACAGCCCTAACACCAACCAACAATTTGCTTGAGCATTCTGTAAACTTACTTTAAAAAGTATCCTGGTGTCATTATCTCTCTTGCGATATAAAGGCATGATTTGCTAGCCCAATCGACGCGAGCAATTGCCTCCTGAGAAATGTGACGAATGTGAATAACTTATAGGACAAGTCTCATCTAGTAAATATCCTCCACAATGTTTACACAAAAAAATAAAAATAACTATCTCTTCATAATTGACACGAACTCGATTTGGTCAAATATAAAGCCTGGTTATGAAACCAATATGGTTATCAACAAGTTATGTGACAGTCACTGATAGCTACGTAATGTAGTTATCAATAATGGAAGAACTTATCAATGGCTATAAACAATGATTATCAATGACCATGAAATAGATCTATTGATACATGATGGCAATTGGGTGATGAATATTTTGTTTCAATAACAACCAACGTATAGCCAGTTGTTCAATTTGGTTAAGTGTTGGACATAGGAAAATAAGGAGATAGAGTGAAGATGTTGATATATATTATATATATCGATTAAGTAACATAATGGCCTTGAGAATTGTATCCGCTTATGGATAAGATCGGTGTACGGATAGGAGGCTTAGGGTGCGTCTAGTAGCATTTATGCTCCTGAGAGCAATTTTTGTTCATAAATTATTTTTTCTATTTCTATTCCCTAAACAAGTTTCTAAGTAAAATAATGCATTTGGTAATCGTATAAAATTTCTATTCCATTTTTTTCATTTAATTATGAAAATGTTAATTGAGACTTAACAATTTATGTTTGAATAAAAATGGACCTTTGTATGGACTTAATTGATCAAGATATTCTAACATAGTCTCTAAAAATCTAACATAATAGTTAGTAAAAAATAGATGGTTGGAAATGGCACTAGAGCGTCTCACTGGTTTATAACTCACAATCTGAATAGGTTGACAATAAATCTTTGAGTATTACAGTAAACATTTACATAAACCTCTTGACCTTTTCTAGCTTCAAGAAGAAGAGCAAACATTACTTGGTAGAATGGGCAATGATGGAACGATTGAGGATGAAGACGATCTTTGGTAATAAACTCATCAAACCTTCAAGCAATTAACATTGGAAATCCATGGAGCATAGGTTTATTTGACTAATATGAACACAAGACAAATGATAATGCAAAAAATTTATTGAGAGTAATCTAATAGAATGATCTTAAAGGATGTCTACAATAGAATCTCAAGGGAAGAAAATCGGAGTCGCCAAGTTTTGATGACTTCACATTGTCTTTTAAAAAAAAATACAAAAATCCACAGAGTAGCCCTAAAAGCTTATTCAATTTTAAATCTAATATTTATCAAAATATTTTCACATTTTTATGCTACACTTATTCTAAATTAAAATTAACACTAAAATCTAGTAAAACTACTCAAAATCTAATTTATAATTCTTTTTTAAATTTTGGATTTTTTTATCCCAAAAAATAGGACTCGAATTGGGTCAAGAGACTAGACCTTATGTCAACTGTGTAAAGACAAACCTTAGGTTACATTGAGCTTGTTTTTCTAAAATAGTCTTCTTCTTTTTTTTTTCGAGAATAAAGAAGTAGGTTTTTTCTATTTTTTGTTTATATTCCAAATCTATTCTTTGGTTACTGATCTGTTTCAAGGAACAGAAAAATTAACTAATATTATTAAATGGATTTATGCTCTTTTTCTATTCTAGGGAATATAAAAAAGAAAAATAGAGAAATAAAATTATTATCAAACAGAGCCTTAGGATCTTGGAAGTGTAGTTACAACCATACTTAGCATAATAACTGCTAATGAGCAGTTAAAATAAGGGATTATATATATGGCGGCATGTAACTATTGGATGGTAGGTCATCAAGAACACACATTCCCGATGTACATTTACTCATTTATTAATTTTTAATGTCTTTTTTTTAATTTACATTATTTACAGTCTTTTACCTAAAAAATCATCAATCTTCTTCTATGCTACGCCGATGGAATTTCTATCTGAAATCACTACCAAACCCATCTCAAATAAACAAATAAATTAATAAAGAAGAAAAAAAAAAAGAACAAATGTCAATTGTCGAGCGAAAGATTTTCTATTACTTGGTCGACGCCTATTTTTGGCGAAACCAACAATAAGGACGAGGAAAGCCCTTTGGCCCAGCGTTCCAATTTTCTTAATAGCTTGCTTCTGTTCTCCATCTCGAATGAGGCCCGCACCATCTGTTTTTTTTGGTAAAGTAGAAATATTTTTTTTTTGGTAAAGACCATCTGTTTCTCACTGTCCACCGTGCTATTAGGAAACACAGGCTCCCCCACACACAGGAACAGAAATAAAGAGGAAGGCAACAAAATTGTATATCATGTATAAGCCTTTAATATCTTCTCCTTACCATAAAATGACTGCATTCGTGTATAGGATTATAAGGGACAGTCAACTCGAGACAGGATCCTAAATATGAGGACGATTATCGAAAGTCCCGAAAGTTGAGGATGGTGCTCAGTGCGCGCACAAAACCAAGGTTCGTTTTGGAAGTTCTCATTCATTCTGTGTCGAGCATGCTCAACAAGTGCGTTGAAAGCATCCTGTCAACACGACGTCTAAAAATCGCAACACATCTCGGGTGGCAGAATAAGGCAGCCAGAAGCGACGGCAATGACTTGGTGCCCCCTATGGTTTCTATTAGTGGCTTCTTCCGCGCTAGTGACACGGCCCAAGAACGAGCATGCTCCAAGACCGTCCAAAACGATAGGTTCATGTCCCACACAAGGGCCAACCCGCGAGCTGCCCATGAACAATCCATAAACGACCCACCATCAATGCATGAGTCGACCCATGAGTAATACGAACCAGCCCATGCGCAACATAAGATAAGCCCGTGACTGTTCAGTTCCTTGTGTCGGTTGTTGTATCAGGCAACCTTTGGGTTTCCCATGGACTGACCCTGCAGAACCATGGCAAACGTCCTTTGGGCTTCCCCATGCCTTAAGGCCTCTTGAGCTGCATGTAGCATTGTAATGATTGTACATATTTGAATCGAGAGGGGATCAACAGCTAGGATCAAGGCCGCTTATGTATGAATAGGGGATCCTCTCCCTTCAGATGTACACACCATTATTCATGAGTAATACATTTGAGTTTCACCCCCACATTTCATTTTTATGAATTGCGTACGTATAAGGCTGACTTGGGATCGTAATCCTAAGGCTGCACAGATAGGTGATCGTTTGGAATCGGCCGACCCATGACACTAGGCTCTAAGTGGGCAGTTGATATCGAGGCTGAGATAATAAATGCCGCACGATTTGGAGCCTCGGTGTTTCGACTACAGCCGTTTAAGCCACCGACCGGCCCCCCTATGGGTGTTCCAAGATGGGCGGTTCTGGCGATATCCCCCACCATGGTGGTCCTCGGTCTGACCATCATTGAATGCATTTAACCCTCCTTCGTGGTGAATTCCTCACCTCAAAGACATCGACCGTTTTCTTTCCAACTAATAACGCCACGCCATGAAGACCCAACTGCCTAGTTTAGTTCAGAGAACGACGTTACAAAGTGCTAATCTACATCTAACCTATTCCTAATCGAGAGATGTCGAGGCAGTCTTACCGTAATTTCTCGCGCAAGTTTCGCATATGGTGTATCCCTTCAACGTGGAAAAAAGACACATCGGGACATGAAACGTGTTCATCCGCCTGCGAAAGATCTTGGTCTCCCAAAGATGTTCCCAAAGACCAACTCTCTCTCTCTCTCTCTCTCTCTCTCTCTCTCTCTCTCTCTCTCTCTCCTTTTATTTATAGCCACCCAATATGCTGAACTAACTCTTGTAAAATCTGTCCTTCGTTGCGAGACCAAACTCGCTCGTCCTAGTGTGATCTCTCTCTGTCTCTCTTTTTGCGTCACTGGGCGCGACCATCATCCGGTGAAATGGCAAAGGGCGGGGAGGTAAAGCTGATCGGGGGGTGGCCAAGCCCGTTCGTGATGAGGCCGAGGATCGCGCTGAACATGAAGGGATTGGAGTACGAGTTCCTGGAGGAGAAGTTCGGCGCCAAGAGCGAGCTCCTCCTCCGCTCCAACCCGGTCCACAAGAAGGTCCCCGTCCTCCTCCATGCCGACCGCCCTGTCTGCGAGTCCCTCGTCATCGTCCAGTACATTGACGAGGCCTGGCCCTCCTCCGGCCCTTCCATCCTCCCCTCTGATCCCTACGACCGCGCCACTGCCCGCTTCTGGGCCGCCTACATCGATGAGAAGGTATCCGTTCCCGTCTTCGATATCTCAGCCTCTTTTGTATATGGTTAGTTGCTGATCTGATGATGAGTGATGATAAGCATGGTAAGCATTTCCAGTCGCAGACGTTATAAATTTTTTGGGAGCCTTCTGTCTTATGTGGTGATCGAATCGAAGAGATACTGCTCATGCCGAGCCTTGGAAATCATGTTTAGCACGGTTCGAGAGTTATCTAGTTCTCTAGTTTTCATACCGTGAACCGGATCTATCTATTCAGCTGACCGCGCTTATTGCTCGGTCAATCGGGGTTCTCGCGCATGCGGTGATTCTTGCAGATCCAATATTTATGGGTCAATTTCAATTTTAATTCCTTATTTCTCTGGAAAATTATGGTTGTTGATTGGATTTGGGCCGTCGGATAAAGTAGGCCAACTGTCTCATTTTGATCAAATGCCTGATGTTGGGGCTCACAGAGTTTTTCTAATCATTTAATCTAATTAAAATTATATCATTAAAATGTCGAGTATATGGTGTGCACCATTGATTAATGGAAAATTATCGAAAAAGTCATGAACTTGTTATAATTGTTTCAATTTAGTCTATTCAACCAATTTTTAAACAATTATTAATAATTTTTTCTTTTTTTCTTTTTCTTTTCCATCACTTCCTTCTTCCTTCGGCTAGTCATCAACCCAGTGAAAGACTAGAGGCAAGGTTGGCAAGGTCCCTCACTAACCTCAAGCATGGATGGGTGAGGCTCCACCTTGCCATAGTCGACAAGGCCGCCCTCATGGCCTCAAGCGAGGGGTTGAGCCTTGCCAAGGCTTGGGTGAGGCACAACCTCACCAGCCTTAGCAAAGTCAAGCCTTGCCCAGTCGAGGCTTGTCTAAGTCCACCGAGGTTGGCCTTGCCTTTAGTCAGTCATCAATCGTTTAGAGGAAGAAGGAAGTGAGGAAAAAAAAAAGAAAAAAAATATTTAGAAAATTTACAATATTGAATTTTGTTCATGGCAATGTTAATAGGACTATGTAGGATCGTCGGTGTTCATGTCAGCTCTAATCAGCCAAAATTGAATTGATAGGTTGAATTAATACAAGTGCAAGAGGTTGAATTTTCAGTTGACAAAGAAAAATGTTAATAATTGAATTAGCATAATTATGATAAATTTAGGACTTTTTTTTTTTTAATAATTTCCCATTAGATTCTCTATACGGGCTTTTCTTATGTGAAAGAGAAGTAGTTGGTAAAGAAATAAAAATTGTATACTCGTCATCAACTCTACCCTATTTATGTAATGATTTTTTGTGCCGTCAATGTACTAAGTCATTTTAAGACTGTGCATACATACACACACATATACATATGTGTGTGTGTGTGTGAGAGAGAGAGAGAGAGTATAGTGATGTGACAGAGCATGAGCTGACATCTAATAATCTGGGATAATTTAATTGCCATATTTTGTAGTATATAAATTTTGTACATAAATGTTAGTATACAATGCTTTGTTAGCTTTGTTAAGAACAAGCGATTGCCAATATCACGCGTAGTGGTTCCCGTCATTGAGCGGCGTCGCCAAAGCGCAAGAGGAGGAGGCGAAGAAGGCGGCGATCGACCAAGTCGTCGAAGGCCTGTCGCTGCTGGAGGACGCGTTCGGCAAGATCAGCAAGGGCAAGCCCTTCTTCGGTGGGGACACCATCGGCTTCCTCGACATCGCGCTCGGGTGCTTCCTCGGGTGGGTGAGGGTGACGGAGAGGACGCACGGTCTGAAGCTGCTTGACCAGGCCAAGGTCCCGGGGCTGGCCAAGTGGGCCGAGAGGAGGTTCGCGCCGGCTGCGCCGTGTGTGAAGGGGGTGATGCCGGAGACGGAGAAGCTCGCCGAGTTCGCCAAGTTGATAATGGCCAGGTTCAGAGCTACTCCTCCCCAGTGAATCAGGGAGAGGCAGTTTCTTGTTCGCTCGTCTTAGACGTACAATCGTGCGGTGACGACTGAGTAGTGAAATAAATGTTGTGGACCTTCTTGGGTTGCTTACAGCTCCGACATGTCACTCTTTCGAGTTGGCCGGGGTACGCTCACTTAGAGCAGTGTGCCAGAACAATGTACTGTCGAGGTCTCGGTTGAACTTTGTGTTTAACAAAGATCAATGTGGTCTTTCTGAATTAATTTCTTGTCCAGAGTACGCGCCGTTGATCGGTTCTCCCATCTTTTCCGGTTGAAATTGACATTGACGCAGATGGTAACCTTTGTGTTTCAAAAATTAACTTATGTTCCAGAAATAGATTTTTCTATTTTTATTGTGGACGAATTTTGTAATAAAAATATGCATTTAATAACTGTTGAATGAGTCAATGTTTCTGGTTTGTTTTTATGTGTTAATAGTCTATTATGTGGATTGATTGCTATACGTGTGAAGTTAGTGGGCTGTGGTGGTTACTAGTTTTTGTAAAGCCTATATAAAGGCTAAGGCGTCAGTTTTTTTATATGTGTGGGTGTAAAACAAGACGTTTCCTCTGTTTTTATGTGATATATCCTCTGTTTTCCTCTGTTTTAGTGCTGCCCTTGTGCATATCTGCACATCTGCATCTCCTCTGGTTTTTAACATTGGTATCGAGCGGAGGTTAGGAAGAAAAGTGTGTGTTTGAGTGCTGTAAAAGGTGAGAACCAAAAGAGAGTTTTTATTGCAGCAAGTACTTTCGTTTGCAGCAGTCAAGGGAGAGTATTGCAGCAGGTTATTTTCGTTTGTAGCGGCAGCAGGTTGCTTTTGTGGTGGTTCTATTTTGCAGCAGCAGTAATGGCCTCAGAAACATTTGTACAACCTGCTATTCCACACTTTGATGGTCATTATGATCATTGGAGCATGCTAATGGAGAATTTTCTCAAGTCCAAGGAGTATTGGGATGTTGTTTCTTCGGGAATTGCCGAACCTGATGAAGGAGTTGTGTTAACGACAGCGCAAAGAACGGCTTTGGATGCGTTAAAATTGAAGGATCTCAAGGCCAAAAATTATTTTTTCCAGGCAATTGACAGATCCATTTTGGAGACAATTCTTTGCAAGGATACCTCCAAGGAAATATGGGATTCCATGAAGAAAAAGTATCAAGGCTCAGCAAGAGCAAAGAGGCAGCAGCTTCAAACGCTTCGTTCGGAGTTTGAAATGCTACGAATGAAGTCGGGAGAGACAATCACAGATTTCTTCTCTCGGACAATGGCAATAGTTAATAAGATGCGGATTCATGGCGACAAGACGGAGGATGTCATCATCGTTGAAAAGATTCTTCGATCGTTGACACCAAAGTTCAACTTTATTGTTTGTTCCATAGAAGAAGCCAAGGACATTGAAGAACTTTCCATTGATGAGTTGCAAGGATCCTTGTTAGTTCATGAACAAAAACTCCTACAACAAGAGACGGAAGAGCAAGCTTTGAAGGTCTCAACTGGAGATCATTCTTCATCAACAACAAGGGTGAACAAAGGAAAGAGGAGAGGAAGGGAGAACAACGATCGCAGTGGCTTCAGCTTTGATCAAAAGTCTGAAAGCTATTCCTATCGTGATTTCCAAGGGAGAGGAAGAGGTCGTGGAGGACGACATTCAACTGGTTTTAGGCCAAGGTCAGCAGACAAATCCAAAGTGGAGTGTTTTAGATGCCACAGGTATGGGCATTACAAATCTGAATGTCGAACTAATTTGAATAAACAAAGAGTTGAAAGAACTAACTTTGCTGAAAAAGAAGAAGAAGTATCTCTTTTGATGGTGTGCCATGAGAAGGAAGAAACTCAACCAAACATGTGGTATCTCGACACTGGTTGTAGCAATCACATGTGTGGAGACAAGAAAATGTTTTTTGATCTAGACGAAACGTACAACAACACCGTAAAGTTTGGTGATAATTCCATTGTGTCGGTGATGGGGAAAGGAACAGTGGCAATTCATCCAAAAGGGACTTCGGTACAAACTATCTCAAATGTATTTTATGTCCTTGAATTGAAGACTAATCTGTTAAGTGCTGGTCAGCTGCAAGAGAAGGGATATGAAATCTCTATTAAAGGTGGGATTTGTAGAATCCAAGATGAGAAGTTGGGTTTAATTGCTGAAGTCAAAATGACGGGCAATCGGATGTTTCCATTGTATCTCCACAACACTACAAATTCATGTTTCTCTGCAAGATTGAAGGAGGAAGCCTGGTTATGGCATTTTCGCTATGGGCATCTTAATTTCGGTGGGTTGCGAACACTATATAAAAAAGAGATGGTGGAGGGTCTTCCTCAAATCTCTGCTCCTTTGGAAATTTGTGAAGATTGTGTTGTTAGCAAGCAACATCGTGCTCAATTTCCACAAAGAAAATCGTGGAGAGCAAAAAGTCCGTTGGCGTTGGTTCATTCAGATATTTGCGGACCAATATCTCCAATTTCCAATTGAGGTAAACGGTATATCATTACCTTCATCGATGATTTTAGCCGGAAAATTTGGGTGTATTTTTTGCAAGAAAAATCTGAAGCTTTTGCGGCTTTCAAGAACTTCAAAGCACTTGTTGAAAAGGATGGAGGAAATCAAATAAAGGTCTTTCGCACGGATCGTGGTGGAGAGTACAACTCGCTTGAGTTTACAGATTTTTGTATGAAGCATGGGATCAAGAGACAACTTACAGCAGCCTATACACCACAGCAAAATGGCGTATGTGAGAGAAAGAATCGTACCATTCGAATATGGTGCGAAGTCTCTTGAGGGGAAGTGGAATTCCAAAAGTTTCTGGCCTGAAGCGAGTCAATTGGAGCATTCATATTTTAAATAGAAGTCTCACTCTAGCTGTTCAAAATATGACACCGGAAGAAGCATGGAGCGGCCAAAGACCTGCAGTAGATCACTTCAAGATGTTTGGGTGTATTGCCTACGCCCATGTTCCTGACCAAAAGAGGAAGAAGCTAGATGACAAGGGAGTCAAATGTGTTTTTCTTGGCATTAGTGATCAATCAAAAGCCTATAAACTTTATAATCCTATGACCAAGAAAATCATTATCAGCCGTGATGTGATATTTGATGAAGAACAAACTTGGCCGTGGGGTGAACAAGGAGTTGGTAAGCAAATTCCAACGAATTTTGAAGATGAAAATGGGCTGGTGCAGCAATCCACAACAACCCAAATCGCCACAGGCAGTGTCCAAAGTACAAAGAAGAGCTGCGGAACTCGAAGATTGGCCTCATCGTGTTCGACGGAGGCCTGCATGGATGAGTGATTATGAAGTAACGGGAGTTGATCAATATGAAGATCCACTTATCCATTTTGCTTTGTTTTCAAATTGTGATCCAACAACTTTTGATGAAGCAGTACAAAAAGAAAATTGGAGGATAGCAATGGATGAAGAAATTGCAGCTATTGAGAGGAATAACATTTGGGAGTTAACAGATCTTCCAAAAGGATACAAAACAATCGGAGTCAAGTGGGTGTACAAGACAAAATTGAACAAGAATGGTGAAGTTGATAAGTATAAGGCGCGCTTGGTGGCTAAAGGCTACAAGCAGGAATTTGGAGTGGATTACAAAGAAGTATTTGCACCTGTAGCAAGACTTGACACAATCAGATTGGTAATTGCATTAGCAGCGCAGAATTCATGGCCTATCTTCCAATTGGATGTGAAGTCAGCATTCTTGCATGGTGATCTTCAAGAAAATGTATTTGTTGATCAACCTTCTGGTTATGTGAAGCTCGGTAGTGAACATAAAGTTTATAAATTAAAAAAGGCACTGTATGGGTTAAAACAAGCTCCCCGAGCTTGGTATAGTCGCATTTATGCCTATTTCTTGAAGAAAGGTTTTAGAAAATGTCCATATGAGCATACACTCTTTATTAAAATTGGTGATGGTGGAAAGTTGCTTCTTGTATACTTATATGTGGATGATCTTATTTTTACTTGGGAGTGATAGTGCCATGTTTGACAAATTCAAGGAGTCTATGATGGATGAATTTGAGATGACTGATCTTGGATTGATGCATTATTTTCTGGGCATAGAAGTTATTCAATCTGCAGCTGGAATCTTTATGTCTCAAAAGAAGTATGTTCAAGAGATTTTGGACAGGTTTCAAATGAATAATTGTAACCCCGTGACTACTCCAACTGAAGTTGGATTGAAGCTCTTGAAAGATCCTTATGGAAGCAAGGTGGATAGCACTCTCTACAAGCAGATTGTTGGAAGCCCTGATGTATTTGACGGGGACAAGACCAGATATCATGCATCTTTGTGAGCCTTATAAGCGGTATATGGAGCACCCAACGAGTTACATTTACAAGCTGCAAAAAGGATTTTTCGCTATTTGCAAGGAACTAAAAATTTTGGGCTGTTCTATAAAAAGGGAGAAAAGTCAGATTTGTTTGGGTTTACAGATAGCGATTATGCTTTGGAGATGTTGATGATAGAAGAAGTAGTTCGGGGTATGTATTCATGCTTGGTTCAGGGGCGGTTTCATGGTCTTCAAAGAAGCAATCAATTGTTACTTTATCAACAACTGAAGCAGAATTTGTTGCTGCAACTTCATGCGCTTGTCAAGCCATATGGTTACGGAAGATTCTTGAAGAGCTTCAGTTCAAACAGCAAAAAACAACTATAATCTATTGTGACAACAGCTCAGCTATCAAGCTGTCCAAAAATCCAGTTCTACATGGGAGGAGCAAGCATATAGATGTGAAGTACCACTTCTTAAGAGATCTTACAAAGGATGAAGTAGTTGAGCTAGTTTTCTGTAGAAGTGAAGATCAAGTGGCTGATATATTCACCAAGCCCCTAAAGTTGTCCATGTTTCAGAAGCTGAGAAAGCTCCTTGGTGTTCGTTTGTTGGATATTCCAAATTGAGAGAAGGTCCTTTAAACTGATTGTTTGCAACATCAGTTTAAGGGAGGGAATGTTGAATGAGTCAATGTTTCTGGTTTGTTTTTATGTGTTAATAGTCTATTATGTGGATTGATTGCTGTACGTGTGAAGTTAGTGGGCTGTGGTGGTTACTAGTTTTTGTAAAGCCTATATAAAGGCTAAGGCGTCAGTTTTTATATGTGTGGGTGTAAAACAAGACGTTTCCTCTGTTTTTATGTGATATATCCTCTGTTTTCCTCTGTTTTAGTGCTGCCCTTGTGCATATCTGCACATCTGCATCTCCTCTGGTTTTTAACAATAACGATATAAAATTTTTATTCTTAAAACAGAAATTTGATTGATAACAATATAAAATTTTCAACTCTTGGACGGCAGCAACAATATATGTTTGATGGTAACTAATGACCGGCGGATGGCAATCGGTGACTAGTAGATGGCAGCCGACATGCGGCAAACTTCAGAGGGTGGCTAGTGGACGACGGTCGACAAATGGCAACCTTAAGAGGGTGGCTAGCAAACGGCAATGGATGGTGAGCGGTCGTGGCAGACGACAACTTGTGATCAACGATGACATTAGTCAACGAAGGTTGACGATCACATGGGTAGTGGCAGACAACAAACAGTGACTGGCGATAGCGAACGGCAAACAGTGACTAGCGATAGTGAACGGCGAGCAATGGTAAGTGATTGACCGACTAGTAGTGAGGATGAGTGAATGAGAAGAGTTTTTATTTCTCATTTCTATTTTAGAAATAGAAAAATATAAAATTTTTACATATCATTTCTCTTTCAAACCTATTTCTAAACTAAAAATTTATTCTAGAAAAAAAAAAATGAAATTGCATTGCTAAATAGATTTCTATTCCAAACTTATTACCAGAAATAGAAAAATAATTTTGGCAAAAAATAGAATGGTTGTCATGCACGAGCTCTAAACTTTACCTTTGAATAAAATGCTCCGATTTGTGAGTCTGGAACATCATGAGATTGGAAGATAAATCAGGCTTGTGTGGAGTTGAAGTCGTAAATAATAACGAGGGTGATTTGATTGAGCTAAGGCAATATTATCACACGCCAAAATCTATAAGGATAGGGTAATGACATAATTGTTGACACCTAAATTTTGGCGATCCAATCATTATTTATTGCATAAAAAATTAGAAATTAACTTTTAACCCCTGAAAAAAATATTAAAATTAAATTGTATAACATATAGTTTTTGGAGCATTTTTTTTTATTCGCATTTGCATTGAATCGATTAACGATAGATGAACGTTAATTTTTCCAATATTCAATAATATGACAGGAGATTTTCATATATTCAGGTAATATACACCGAGGGATTTTTTTCGAGCAAAAAGGAATGTTTCGGGTGGAATATTAGAAAAATATAAAAACGCCGCGTCATGAAGACCCAACTGCCTAGTTTAGTTCAGTGAACGACGTTACAAAGTGCTAATCTACATCTAACCTATTCCTAATCGAGAGATGTGGAGGCACTCTTACCGTAATTTCTCGCGCAAGTTTCGCATATGGTATATTCCTTCAACGTGGAAAAAAAGACACATCGGGACATGAAACGTGTTCATCTGCCTGCGCAAGACCTTGGTCTCGCACAAAGACGGCCATCGTTATGGAAGGTGAAGATGGAATGACAAGCTATGTAGCACGGACACTCTCCGGAAGCTTTCGTGTCGTGTCCGACACTCCGACACGTGTCCGACACGCTCTAACACGTCCCGACACGCGATCAACGAGTATCGAAAAATCCGACATGTGGTCAACTCTCTCTGACACGCGAGTCCAAAATTCCGACACGCGATTCCGACGTGCACGGGGTCAATTTTAAAAAAAAATTATACTTGAGGGGTCAAAATATAAATATACACAAAAGAAGTAATAAAAGAAGTAATGAAATTGCTATAAATATACACGCACGGGGTTACTTTTTTTTCAGTTTTGTTCTTTTAGAATTTTTTTATTTTTTAAAAGTCTTTTACTATGAAAGAAGTAATAAAAAATGCTATATATGATAAATAAATAAATTCAAAAATATCATTTCAGCATTTTTCTTTAAACAATGTTTTTTTCCTCTAAGTTTTGTGTATTATTGTAACAAATTAAAATAATGAATGATATTATTTAATATTTTTCGTGTAAATTAATTATAGGCTATTATTATTATTATATATATAAATATATTTAATATATAATGTGTCGGAACGTGTCGAAATTCTCTATTTTTAAGAAATGACGTGTCAGCGTGTCGTGTCGCGTGTTCGTGTCCGTGCTACATAGATGACAAGGAGCAATCACCACGTAAGCCTCGGCATGGCATTCATTGTTTTGTCACGCCCGTTCGTTCGCACCTCCCCGTTTCACACCTGGCCTCCCAAAGATATTCCCAAAGACCAATCTCTCTCTCTCTCTCTCTCTCTCTCTCCTTTTATTTATAGCCACCCAATATGCTGAACTAACTCTTGTAATATCTGTCCTTCGTTGCGAGACCAAACTCGCTCGTCCCAGTGTGATCTCTCTCTCTGTCTCTCTTTTTGCGTCAGGGCGCGACCATCATCCGGTGAAATGGCGAAGGGCGGGGAGGTGAAGCTGATCGGGGGGTGGCCGAGCCCGTTCGTGATGAGGCCGAGGATCGCGCTGAACCTGAAGGGGTTGGAGTACGAGTTCCTGGAGGAGAAGTTCGGCGCCAAGAGCGAGCTCCTCCTCCGCTCCAACCCGGTCCACAAGAAGATCCCCGTCCTCCTCCACGCCGACCGCCCTGTCTGCGAGTCCCTCGTCATCGTCCAGTACATCGACGAGGCCTGGCCCTCCTCCGGCCCTTCCATTCTCCCCTCTGATCCCTACGACCGTGCCACCGCCCGCTTCTGGGCCGCCTACATCGACGAGAAGGTATTCGTTCCCGTCTTCGATATCTCAGCCTCTTTTGTATTTATGGTTAGTTGCTGATCTGGTGATGAGCATGGTAAGCATTTCCAGTCGCAGATTGTAGTTGACGTTATAAATTTTTTGGGAGCCTTCTGTCTTATGTGGTGATCGAATCGAAGAGATACTGCTCATGCCGAGCCTTGGAAATCATGTTAAGCACGGTTCGAGAATTACCTAGTTCTTTAGTTTTCATACCGTGAACCGGATCTATCTATTCAGCTGACCGCGCTTATTGCTCGGTCAATTGGGGTTCTCGCGCATGCGGTGATTCTTGCTGATCCAATATTTATGGGTCAACTTCAATTTTAATTCCCTATTTCTCTGGAAAATTATGGTCGTTGATTGGATTTGGGCCGTCAGATAAGTAGGTCAACTGAAATGCCTGACGTTGGGGCTCACAGAGTTTTCAAATCATTTAATCTACTTAAAATTATATCATTAAAATGTCAAGTATATGGTGTGCACAGTTGATTAATAGAAAATTATCAAAAAAGTCATGAACTTATTATAATTGTTCCAATTTAATCTGTTCAGCTAATTTTGACTAGCTGGCACGTAGACAATTATTAATATTTTTTTAATTTTTTCTTTCTTTTCTTTTTTATTTTTATTTTTCATCACTTCCTTCTTCCTTTAGCCAGTCATCGACTTAGTGAAAGACTAGAGGCAAGGTCGGCAAGGTCCCTCACTAAGTTACTAACCTCAAGCCTGGATGGATGAGGCTCCACCTTACCATAGTCAACAAGGCCGCCCTCATGGCCTCAAGCAAGGGCTTGAGCCTTACTAGGGCTTGGGTGAGGCACAACCTCACCAAACTTAGCAAAGTCAAGCCTTGCCCAGTCGAGGCTTGTGTAAGTCCACCAAGGTTGGCCTTGCCTTTGGTCAGTCATGGATCGTTTAGAGGAAGAAGGAAGTGAAGAAAAATAAAGAAAATAAAGAAAATAATTTTTAAAAAAAAGATATTACAATATTAAATTTTGTTTACATCAATGTCGATAGAACTATGTAGGATCATCGGTGTTCATGTCAACTTTAGTCAGCCAAAATTGAACTGATAAACTGAATTGGTACAAATGCAAGAGGTTGAATTTTTAGTTGACAAAGAAAAATGTTAATAATTGAATTAACATAATTAAGATAAATTTAGGACTTTTTTCTTTATAATTTCCCATTAAATTCTCTATACGGGGCTTTTTTACGCAAAAGAGAAGTAGTTGAAAAAGAAATAAAAATTGTATACTCGTCATCAACTCTACCCTATTTATGTAATGATTTTTTGTGCCGTCAATGCACTAAATAAGTCATTTTAAGACTGTGTACACACCCACGTGTGTGCGTGTGTGAAGTAGTTGGTAAAGAAATAAAAATTGTATACTCGTCATCAACTCTACCCTATTTATGTAATGATTTTTTGTGCCGTCAATTTACTAAATAAGTCATTTTAAGACTGTATACATACACAGAGACATATACATATATATATATATATATATATATATATATGTGTGTGTGTGTGTGTGTGTAGTGATGTGACAGGGCATGAGCGGACATCTAATAAACTGGGATAGTTTAAATGCCATACTTTGTAGTATATAAATTTTGTACATAAATGTTAGTATACAATGCTTTGTTAGCTTTGTTAAGAACAAGCGATTGCCAATATCACGCGTAGTGGTTCCCGTTGATGAGCGGCATTGCCAGAGCGCAAGGGGAGGAGGCGAAGAAGGCGGCGATCGACCAAGTCGTCGAAGGCCTGTCGCTGCTGGAGGACGCGTTCGGCAAGATCAGCAAGGGCAAGCCCTTCTTCGGCGGGGACACCATCGGCTTCCTTGACATCGCGCTCGGGTGCTTCCTCGGGTGGGTGAGGGTGACGGAGAGGACACAAGGTCTGAAGCTGCTCGACGAGGCCAAGGTCCCGGGGCTGGCCAAGTGGGCCGAGAGGTTCTGCGCCGACAGCGCGGTGAAGGAGGTGATGCCGGAGACGGAGAAGCTCGCCGAGTTCGCCAAGTTGATAATGGCCAGGTTCAGCGCTCCTCCTCCCCAGTGAATCAGGGAGAAGCAGTTTCTTGTTCGCTCGTCTTAGACGGACAATCGTGCGGTGACGGCTGAGTAGTGAAATAAATGTTGTGGACCTTCTTGGGCTGCTTACAGCTCCGACATGTCACTCTTTTGAGTTGGCCGGGGTACGCTCATTTAGAGCAGTGTGGCAGAAGAATGTAGTGTCGAGGTCTCGGTTGAACTTTGTGTTTAACAAAGATCAATGAGGCCTTTCTGAATTAATTTCTTGTCCAGAGTACGCGCCGTTGATCGGTTCTCCCATCTTATCCGGTTGAAATTGACGCAGATAATAACCTTTGTGTTTTAAAAATCAACTTCCATTCCAAAAATAGATTTTTCTATTTTTATTTTATGGATAGATTTCGTAACAAAAATACGTGTTTAATAACGATACAACATTTTTATTCCTAAAGTAGAAATTCAATAGATAACAATACAAAAATACGTGTTTGATGATCGGCGGATGGCAATTGGTGACTAGTGGGCAGCGGTTGACAAACGGCAACCTTCAATGGGTGGCTCGCAAACGGCGGTGGATGGTGATCGGTTGTGGCGGACGGCAATTCGTGACCAACGGCGACAGTGACAGATGACGGCTAAAGATCAAATGGGTGGCGGCAGACAACAAATAGTGACTGGCGGCAGCAAAAGGCGAGCAATGATAAGTGATTGACCGACTAGTAGTAAGCACAAATAAATGAGAAGAATTTTTATTTCTTATTTCTATTCTAGAAATAGATAAAGTAGAAAAGTTTTACTTCTCATTTATGTTTCAAACTTATTTCTAAACTAAAAATTTATTCTAGAATAAAAAAATGAAATTACATTACTAAATAGATTTTCAATCCAAACTTATTGCTAGAAACATAAAAATAATTTTGGCCAAAAGTAGAATGGTTATCATACACGAGGTCTATACTTTCCCTTTGAATTAAATGCTCCCATCTCTGAGTCTAGAACATCATGAGATTGGAAGATAAATCAGGCTTGTGTGGAGTTGAAGTCGCAAATAATAGCGAGGGTGATTCGATTGAGCTAAGGCAATATTATCGCACCCCAAAATCTATAAGGATAGGGTAATGACATAATCGTCCTTTCACTCGAATAATATAACCTCAAACTATACCCAAAAGTCCAACTCCCAAAAAGTCTCCATCGATAGCGCCATTGTATTATCGGCCGCTAACTGAGAAAACTAGAAAGATTGGGAAATGAGGGAGTGAACAACTACAGTTCAGTGATTAGTGCATATCTTTTCAAAGCAAATTGAATATTCGCTATACACATTCAACAAAACAACATCAAAACTATTTATCTCAATACATGTGTATAAAATGAGTTATATTGCTTTAACATAACTATAAACATATCTGAAAACATTCGTTAAATCAATATTATAACAAACATCAACGGTCCAATCCATTGTTCAATCGTAACAACTAGTGTATCAATGATTTATTCCATTGATAAATCTCATCAAACTACACATCAATGATTCATTCTATCAACTAATCTAAAATAACATATCAATGATCCATTCCATTGACTAAATTCATATTACATATCAATGGTCCAATAAATACCATGATCATTTATAACGTTCGCTGACTAGGTGACTAAGCTCCTCCCTTAGTAAAATTTTCACCTATATTGTTAATGGCTAGCAAATATAATATCCACATAGTCAATCCAAAATATATATTACAATTCGATTTTAGAAACCAAAACATATAATCTTTCGCAAATCAACTCATCTCTTGGAATATTTTTTGTAAAATATTTCTCACATATTCGGAATTCATTTCACAAACCAAATTTATAAACTTTACACTTCACAACGCATTTCCTAAAACATTTTCCAAACCATTCTAAATACCAAAAAATAATAAATGTCCAATCTAGATTTTTACGCAACGTACACGTTCTTTCATAACTCATAATACATCAAATCTTTATAGTTTTCAAGACATGAGTTTACAAGTTTATAGAATAGATAGCATTACTTATTTGGGAGTTCCCACACCAAACAACATAGCTTATTCGAATCGACGATCTCACAATCTTAACAATTAGACAAGACTATGCCAAAATCAAGGAAAACACTACCTCAACAAGCTTGAATGCTAGCAAAACAACTTCTATGCAACAACAAATCACTTACAATGATTATTCAAACTTAAATACAACACGAAACTCACATATGAAACTCTAAAATTTCCCTCTAACTAAACCATTGCTTTGAAATGACTCCTGTCAAATCTTACGGCTCTATAACGATATAAATCAACATTTTCATGAAATTCCAAGGCTCAATAACTCAATAATCGGACTTCATTAGTTCGAATTTTACAAAACTTCGAAGTTAAATCCTAATTAAAAAGGCTGCTTCAATTGGACGAACGAAAGGTGCAGAAGAGATTGCAATACGGAGTTAAGTCGGTTTGACAAGGCATCCTTGGCGATTACCCTTCTCCTTCCTCCTCCTACTCCTCCTCCCTTTCCTTCCCTGTCTCGTGTTCTTTTCCTTCCCGTGTTTTCTCGGCGTGTCTCAGCTCTTATATATTGAGCTAAAGTGTCCATTTTCTTTCTTTTGTTGACCAGTCTTTCTTTTTCGTTCTTCTTCTTTTTTTCCGGGTCCCACAACCTTTAGACCTGGTCAACCCACGTACTATAAATAAGATTGCAGACCTAACATGGCATCGATCGAGGTATATTCTTGATCGCCACGGACGTCTTGAACACGCTCAAATGGAAATACCGTGTTAAATCTTGATCAGGAGAGAGAGAGAGATGACGAGGCTACGGCGACGACGACACATAATCGATGGACTTGACAAGGTGGGAGGCGACGGTGGCGATCGGAGCAGCAGTAACTGGAGCGGGCTCGCGTGGAGCAAGAACCCCTTTCGATTGACCTCGCCCTCCACCTCGATAGCAACGCATCCTTTCGCTGAGCTGGCGAGTCACAAACAAGCAAAGAAAGACAAGCATAACATGGCAATCCGCGCAACATAAGGTACAAAATCGAGCGAATTCTAAAAAATCCAAATAATCTAATCGAATAAAAAAAAATTCAAGCACCATATCTCACTAAAATTCAAATACTTTATATAGTATGGTCTCTCTGCCTCATGTTTATCTAGAAGCGTAAACTGGCGTCTTCAATTTTGATCCTTCTAAATGGTCGACACGTAAGCGAACGGAGTGTCTAGTTTTAGTCACGCCCACGCCCCCTTTCTTTGAACCCTCCAACATCGCTCTCAGCCCGAGAAGAAGTCACACGGTCAAGACGCCACCTCGGATCAGCCGTGTGGGAAAATCCCCGTCCTCGTTCCCACTCACCAATCCAATCACCTTCTTCTCGTACCTTGCCCATTAAGAAAAACCAAAAAGACTCGACGTAACAAAGTCAAAAAACCCCGATTATCAATCCCAACAAGAAACATCCGAACGCCATCCGCCTTTTCTCTTCAACATCATCCTCCCGAATATTAAATTATACTCCCGTCCAGAACTCCAACGCATAATCCACTCCCACCGCCCTCTCGTGATCGTTGAAGAGGGGAAACCCAAGAAAGCAAAGAAAGAGCAGGGAAGTTCAAAGCTCGTGAGCTCCGATGGATCTCTTCACGAAGACCGGGGCCGTCAAGCTCCGGAGCCACCTCGACAAGTACCTCGTCGCCGACGACGACCGCCAGACCGCCCGCCAGAGCCGAAACGGCGCCGCCGCCCGCGCCCGCTGGTCCGTCGAGCCCGTCGAGGGCCGGGGCGACCTCGTCCGCCTCCGGAGCTGCCACGGGCGCTACCTCGCCGCCTCCGACGAGCCCTTCCTCCTCGGCATGACCGGGAAGAAGGTCCTCCAGGCCTTGCCCGGGGAGGGCCCCTTCTCCAGCTGGACCTTGGAGTGGGAGCCCATCAGGGACGGGTTCCAGGTGAAGCTGAGGAGCTGGTGCGGCAAGTACCTGCGCGCCAACGGGGGCCCGCCGCCGTGGAGGAACTCCGTCACGCACGACGACCCCCTCGCCGGGGGGACGCAGAACTGGGTGCTGTGGGACGTGGAGGCCGTCGCGGGGAGCGCGGATTGGGAGGCGCCCGATGAATACTCGTCGGCGTATTCGAGCTTCTCGTCGTCCGTCGGCGGAAGGGATGATGATGTAGCGGCGCGTTCGGAGGTTGTGTCGCCGACGGCAGTGGCGGTTGCCCCAAGCAAGATGGAGATAAAGCAGGTATGCATCTTCTTCTTCTTCTTCTTCTTCGTCTTCTTCATGTGCCAGTTGCTTGTTCTTGAAGTTCTCATTCTACTAGTACCGATCTTGCGCAGTGAAGTTTTTTTTTTCTTTGGAAAATTATTGATCAAATAACGCGTATATATCCCGCATACATTAATCGGTTTATTTCTCCGCATCATTTGTCAAAAAGCTTTCCGGAAAATTTTAAATATTGTCACTAATCTCAAAAAAGAAAAGAAATAAATAAAGTAGACGTGGGATAGCTGAATTTTAAAGATTAAATTAAACCCACATGTAGAGGATAGAAGAATATACAAAAAGAAAATGTCAAGAAGTTCTAGAATGAACATCGACATAAAGGACAAATGTTAGGTAGAAATGAGTTGAATCACTCCGTTCACTCGAGCTTGATTATTTGGTGAGTTCTAGTCTACTTTGACAAGAGAACATTTCTTCGGGTCGTGGTCCAGCCAACTTAACTTTAGTAACTATCATGTTATAGCTACATGACCATACTAACGCTTATAATGAATTACTGGTGCAACCACTTGAGGGTTGCCCCAATGACTACCTAAGGAGGGAGAGGCGGAGAGTTTGATTCCCCATCTTTTCGAGGGTTGGGATAGGGATGCGTAAGTGAGAAATAAAGTTTCATAAAAATTAAAAAAAGAATTAGTAGTGTATAAGTTCCCATGTTAGTGCAATAATTCCACAGATGATGGTTAGTATTCACGTTAACGATTTTTGATTAAAATTAGCTAGATGATGACAAAATTGAAAAGTTAAATAGAATTGATGAAATTGTAATAAATTTAAGGTTTTTAGATAATTTTTGTAAGATTCTTATTTAGATTATCTAGTTGGAGATTTAATCAAAACGAAACCCATCATATCATAAAGTGAAAAGGCGGATCAATTTCTTGAATGAGTTGAGAAGACATTGGAAACCCAAGTAAATGAAAAATGGTGTGAACGTAAGACGGCCTTAAGTGTTCAGCGAAAGCAACCTTACAATAGTCTCACGCGGTGGACAGCTTAATCATATGAGACCCATGTCAATTCATTTGTGTAGCTGCTGGAAATTAACCAAATAAAGACATGAAATGTCACGACAGAAGATGGTGTATTGATTAGCAAATGGGCACAAAGAAGCTTCCACTCATCTTTCCTTTTAAATAGGATAATTAACTACGGAAAGGTTTAAAAGTCTGTACTAACTTTATACTCTAAATAATAAAATTCATGAAGCCAATCACAATATAACTTACATACCGTACCATATAAATTTTAGGTGAATCTAACGTGAACCCTATCGAATTAAATAGACAATAGTTGATTTGCCACTAGATAATCTAATAACTACAATGGTATAGCTACATGACCATACTAATGATAATAGTGAATTACTGGAGCAACCACTAGGGGTTGTCCCAATGACCACTTGAGAATGGAGAAGTAGGGAGTTTGATTCCCCATTTTCTCGAGAGTTGGGGTGGGGATGCGTGAGTGAGGAAATAAAATTTCACAATATGTGCATAGCATATAGCACAAACGGTGTCTTATAAAATAGATATCATATAGGACTAGACAAACGAAAAAATGATTACTAGTGCATTAAGTTCCTTAGGAAAATTATTGAAAAAGTATTAAATATTTTGACGATTTGTCAATTAAGTTTATTCGACCAATTTTAACTAAAAATTATTGATGCAAACGCTAGCAATACCATGTGTCGCTAACTAGATAATTTTTTATAATACTTCTAGAAAAATTTTGCATTTTTAAATTTTTTTGTTGTTGTCTTTTCTTTTCATTTTCTTTCTTTCTTTCTTTATCTTTTTTTTTTCTAACCAAGTCCAGCAAGGGTCAGCTAGCCAACCCTGACCAATCATAGGCGAGGCCGAGCCAACTCTCACTGGCCACAAGCGAGGGCTGGCAAAACTTGCTCGGCGACCCTTGCTAGGCTTAGAAGAAAAAAAAGGAAAAGAAATTAATAAAAAATTAAAAATTAAAAATTAAAAAGAAAATCTACGTCAATATGGCCATAACATATAAGATGACCAAAGTATTAACATCAACGATTTCTTGTTAAAATTGGTTGAATAAACTCAACTAATAAAATTAAAAAGTTAAATTGTATTAATAAAAATGTAATAAATTTAACACTTTTTTAGATACTTGTCTTTAAGATTTTTTTAGATTATCTAGTCAGACACTTAATCAAAACGAAACCTGTAATATCATAAAGTGAATAGGCGGATCGATCTCTTGAATGATTTGAATATATATTGGAAACCCAAGGAATTGAAAAATAGTGTGAACGTCAGACAACCTTAGTGTTCAGTGAAAGCAACCTCCCAATAGTCTCACGCGGTTGAGAGCTTAATCATAAGTGACCCATGTCAATTCCTTCGTGTAGCTCCTGGAGAGTAACCAAATAAAGACATGAAATGTCACGACAGAAGATGTTGTATTGATTAGCAAATAGGGTCAAAGAAGCTTCCCCTCATCTTTCGTATTCTATAGGGTAATTAATCACGGAAGAAATTTAGACTTTGTACTGACGTTAATACTCTAAATAATATAGTTCATGAAGCCTATCACAGAGTAACTTACGTACGGTATCATATAAATTTTAGGTGAATCTGACGTGAACCCTCTTGAATTAAATAGACAATAATTAATTTTGCCACTAGATGCTGGCTAGGCTAAGTGATTATGTCATCTAGATCGTTGATATTTTCCCCCTTGAACCAGCACTCCACTGGCCCACTAAGAGAAGTTCATCTTTGTCAACTTTTTCTGCCCCCCTAGCATTTCTTTTTTAATCAGCGAACGGGTGAGGAGACCCGATCGCCTTAGTGATGTTACACCGTAAGAGTCCTACACTACTTATGAAATGTTAAGACTTGTTGGCCATAGGCAAGGGCTGCAATGTCCTCACTTAGGGCCAGTGAGGGCCTCAACACCCTCGCCAGTGCTAACTAGGGTCGCCCGATAATCCTTGCTTGTCGTCAATCCTAAAAAGGTGAAGAAAAAAAATGAAAAAAGCTCAAAAAAATTTTAAAATATTATTTTAAAAATGTCGATGTGGGCACCAGGCCTTCATATTAGCGATTTCCGGCTAAAATTGATCGAATATTTTGAATTGGTAAAATATGAAAATGTTTACGAGTCAATTAGTACAATTAAGATATTTTATATTGAATTAATACGGTTAATAGGTTTAAGATTATCTTATTACTGTCCCTCCTCGCACGCCCACCAAGTAATCCGAGATGGGCAAGAAGTTTAATGACGTGCAAGGGTAGAAAGGAAATCCTCCGTGTGTGAAGAGCAGAGAGGGAATAGGATGACACGCCACTCCTGATTTAAAACGTTAAGGAGCCTCTCTTTCCTCTCACTCCACATGCTTCCCTGATGAAACCTCCAACCACCTCTCCCCACTACCTTTCAGCACATAATGGCAGCACTAATTTAAGGGGGAGGGTCTCTCTGATCAGTGCTTTCGGGACATTTGTCGATCATGCAATGTCCAGTGAGAAAACAATTTTTGTTCATTTGTCAATATGCTAATCACACGCAACATAAAAAGTACGACGTTGTTGCGCGTTGAAAAATAGCAAATCAAATTTTTTTTATGCACACTAAATAAGTGCCCTAGAACAGAATCTTCATGAAGAGAAAAGCGAAGGCACGATGGCTGTATCCAGCCATGCTTTCGCACCCACTCCTTTAGGCCATGATGGGATTCTAGGTGGAGCGTGTTTGTTATCCGTCAATTCAAAAGCATCACGGACCTGACGACGATTCTGTGAACTAGCAGGGGGGACCCTTTTTGCTAAGAAATTGTGGTTTCAAGACAGCATATTTGCATGTGCACCGTGTGGGAAATTGGAAAGGATCTTCTCTGTTGATGACTATAGTACAGATGAGTAATTGGATATGCCTTAAGCAGTTTTAGGTTCTTATAGTTTATATTTCTTCTGCATAGTTTTGAGTAAAAGTGTTGCATGCGGGTCTTAAGCAGAGGCTGTCGTATAACTCACTTCACTTGATCAAAGCTAGAGGCTACATGGACTTCACTGTTGCCTCGTAGCTTAGACACCTACGTCCGCAATTATTTGACTATGCTACATACTTGCTGTGTCGCAACTAATGAGGTTCCAATTTCTTATCTAATTAGAGCCGAAAAGTAGGGTGATCTTGTGTACATAAGTCAATCACATCAAAATGCTAAATGACCAAGACCTTGCAACTATTAATTTATATAGGCACTTAAGTATTGAGGATTGACCTAGGCGACATATGGTAGTTTAGAATTGTCCATTCCGAATGTTTGATCATGGAGTCTCCATAGACACATGCAAATTGTCTTGTTCACATGCATCGGACAAGGCTCCATTCATAAGGTGGTGGGTGTGGTCCTTAAGAGTTAAGATTTATACAGGCAAATAAGACCGGTCATTTAGAGCCAGGAATCCAACGAATCCAATCCGAAACATCCGTCCCCGTCAAGCAAGCTTAAAAGGTCAGGATATTTTTTTTTTTAAAGATTCGTGGGAACGCCGTGGATCCTGGATACACGCCACCCTTCCCCCGAAAGCAAACCCCGCCGGCCGATTCTCACTTCTAAAAAGTTAAAAGGGATAAAAGGAGGGGGTGAACCTTCCGCGGGTGGGCCCCGAATATACGCCGCTCTCTCTCATCGTGGGGCCCAGGCCCACGCGATCACCGGCCGCGTCAAACATCTGTCTTTGACTTTTTCGGCGCGTTCGCTGACCGGCATCTTCCCCGCCCGCCCCCGCCCGCCCCCGCCCCGCTCCTTATATCTACTTTATTCCTTAACTCTCGCCGGCGCAGCGTCCTGTCGCGTCACGACACATCTAACTGCTTCCCTGTCTTAACTTCTCACCACGTGAGCTCATTCAATCGCCTCTCTTTTCTGTCTCTTCTCTTCCGTTTTCCGGCAGATCTCCAGCGCCGGCTTCTGCATCCTGACGGGGATGGAGTTCTTCCGCAACGCCAAGGCGGTGCGCCTCCGGAGCCGCCACGACAAGTACCTGGTGGCGGAGGAGGACGAGGAGGGCGTCACCCAGGGGCGCGACGGCTCCTCCCGGACCGCCCGGTGGTCGGTCGAGTTCGTCCTCAACTCCGACGCCGTCCTCCGCCTCAAGAGCTGCTACGGCAAGTACCTCGCCGCCTCCAACCAGCCCTTCCTCCTCGGGATGACCGGGCGCAAGGTGGTGCAGTCCCTCCCCCGCCGCCTCGACTCCTCCCTCGAGTGGGAGCCCGTCCGGGAGGGCAGCCACGTCAAGCTCCGCACCCGCTACGGCAACTTCCTCCGCGCCAACGGCGGCCTCCCGCCCTGGCGCAACTCCGTCACCCACGACGTCCCCCACCGCACCGCCTCCCAGGAGTGGATCCTCTGGGACGTCGACGTCGTCGAGATCGAGGTCCAGTCCCCCACCGCCATGCGCCCCGTCGAGCCCCTCGACCACCTCGACTCCTCCCTCGGTTCGAGCCCGCCTCGTCGCCTTCGTCCTCGTCCGCGAATTCCGGGCGGTTCTCTCGGCAGGAGGTGCGTGTTCCCACTTTACATTTCTCTCTCTCTCTCTCTTTTCTCTGTTCATTTTAGTATCTATGAATGGTTCTTTGCGGATTTATGTTGCGCAAGTACTTGACGAGAGATGGATTTTGGCCAATTTTGTTAATAGAAATTTTTATGGCAAGATTCGATTTTGTGGCCGAGTAATCAATCCCCTTGAAGATATGCACGCGCTGTTCGATCTGATTGATAAATTGTGCTTGTGAAGGATAGTTGCAGTGGACCTTATAAGACTTATCCACTGGGCTGAGTTTGGCATTGATCTGTCGTTACTCGAGCGAGCCCACGTTGAGTATGTGGAAATTGACTTATTTTGTACTTGGATTTGCTTGTGCAGTCGAACGATTCTTATGCTGGGTCGCCCCCTAAATTGGAAGGGAGGACCGTATACTACCACATTGCTGATGAAAACGGGAATGTCGAAGGGGAAGATATGGAAGGCTATACTTTGAACTTCAAGGGGAACAATGTGGAGGAATTGACTCGCAAGTTGGAGGAGGAGACAGGGATGCAGGGCATTTTCGTGTGCTCTCGAAGCCCGTTGAATGGGAAGCTCTTCCCGCTTCGCTTGCAACTTCCCCCTAATATTTCAACTCTGCATGTCGTCGTTGTGCCATCCTCCTCAATAGGTGAGATCTTTGTTTAAACTTCTTGTTTTCTTTTGCTGAGAATTATCTCTATACTTTGGAGTATATACATTGTAGGCCAGTTCTAATTGGAGTCTACTTGAGTAGTACATAATGCATTGGATGATTGGTGATTGGTCCAGATTCTTCCATTTGTGATTTCTGAATCCACTTCACATTGAACTGCTGATACTTTAGCAGCATAAGACTATGATATTTTGTTACTCTTCGGCAAAGAAGGACGACATTGTCATTTGGCCAATCATGAAAAAATGTGATCTCTCTTCATCTCAGTACCGAAAAATGTAACACTGAAGATTTTCCTCGAGTAAGATAAATATATGAATGAATTGTCGAAGGGCCTGAAAGGATTTAGTAGTGATGTAACAATGCATCCAATTGCTAAAGTAAACAGTAAAGATGCATCAATTTGGAGGATGTCATGGTAATCTTACTCTAGTGAGTTCATGCTACCCCAAAGAGTAGCAGTCTCTTGGTTCTTATAATGGCTGTCTGGTGTTTAGACGTTTAATGCAGTGGTTCTCCTGCTGTATATATCTTAAAACCTTTGTATGAGCAGAAAAGGCATGATGATTTTATGAGGAAAAGCTAGCATTCACGTTAGAGAAGCAGTGAGCATCATGTAGCAGTTTGGGCTTTATATCGCTTGCATAGATTGCCTAGAATCGAGTTCCCAAGCAAACTGTTGTAGACAGGGTGAAGAACTCATAGCTCAATTCATTTGGATAAAAAAAGATTATCCAGCATTCCATCTATGATGTCACAAGAGTTCTAAAATCAGTAAGCAAAATTTTAGAAGGTTACTTGGAACTAGGAAGGAAAGCTGGGTTGAAAATGAAGCCCTCATACCATCTTGGGAATAGCCTGGCGAGTGCAGCGTTACTAAACTCTAGAAGAGAACTCTTTTTTCTATAGACTGCAGTGGCCACAGTAATCTGAAGGGTGTATTTTGCCTTATAGATCAGTTAAGGTGGTTGTTGATCGGATGGATTGAGGACAAGAAAAGGATCAACAACTTCCTAATGTTATATCATCAGCTGGTTACTAGCTCTATTTTTTTCCTCTCCATTTTTTCATGCTTTCTTTGTTGTTTGCATTCGTCTATGAAACTCTCTTTCTCTCTTCTCTCTCTCTCTCTCATATTTTGCTCTGCTTTTCTTTCAATGTAACAGTGGCTGAAGACTTCATTAAGTAAGGGATTGTGAAGCAGCCATGGAGCAAGAGTATAGGGCGTACAAAAACGTTCTACAGATTTATATATTCATAAAGCCTTTGATTGAGTTCTGCTTCTACGCTTCCAGAGACCTCTACTTGTTATCGTAGAGGAAGTATTGACCCAATTTTATTGCCTGAAAGCGAGAAAAGGAAGATGTCAGATGGGTGAAGTATCATAATAGCGCTTTCCAGTCTCCATCACCAGCCATGATGTCTGCAGTTTCTGTCAGCCTTGGAAGTTTATAAATGGCACTTGGAAAATTTTCTATTTAGGTTTATACCAAATTCTTTCAATTTTTGTTTGATTAAATTTATGTGCGGTCCTATGGTGATGTAAGATGTTTGGCTGGATCAATTTCCATTGTATCGTCCGACCCCATTTGTACAATTCGCATAAGAGGTTGTTCTGTAAGTTGTTGGCACCCTGACCATTAGTGTTTGCGTTTCAGCAAACTTTCCGGCTCATACTGTTGATCGAAGGGAAATTTAGTCCCCTAACCATGTCATTCGATTGTTACTTAGCTGCATCGAAAGAGCAATTCAGCCAAAAACTCATGGAAGATGATTATTATTCAAGCATGATCTTTGGCAGTGAATATGCCTGTGTCTCATCTGTTTCTTAGCAACCGACTCCAAGAAAAAATATTAAAAGCAAGAGAGAGAAACACGATCTTTCTTTTTTTTTGTCGGTCAGAAACACGATCTTATTTATCTGTGGAAGGCACAGGCCGATCATACTTTTGTCGATTGAGGAGGCGGCGGTCATATGGCATAGTGGTACGAATTGCTTTGAAGGTATGGTTGTGACTTGTTGCAGTTTTGCTCAATCTTGTTCCTGAGCTCGTCCTTCTTGGCGCCAACCACTTCGTCCACCACCTTCCCATTCTTCATCAGCAAGAATGTCGGCATCGCCTGCACCTCAAATTGCCTCGCCACATTCTGCATTTCCACAACAACAACGTTCACATTATCCGGAGTACACACGACCGAAACCCGACACCTTATGGGCATGCAAGTCCAACTTTATTGCAATGATCATGCGGCCCTTTTCAATTCCTGGGGAGGGAAAAGAACGACAACCGTACCATTAATTCATCGACGTCGACCTTGATGAAGTCAACGTCAGCGAACGTTTCTGCGAGCTCGTCAATCGTCGGCTCCATCCTGCGGCAAGGTCCGCACCACGTGGCGGTGAAGTCGATCACCATCTGTTGCCATACCAATATTTTGAAGCACAATCAATATGAAGCAATGGAAATGATGAATAAAAGAAGAAGAGGGCAACAGTTCAGTCATCAATGGAGCAGCATTAACCAGCTTGTTGTTCCCTTTCGACGCTTCGAAATGCTCATCCCATCGAGATTTGGAGTGAAACTCCATGACCCGGCTCGCCTTCGCCGGAGGCCAGTCGTTGCAATCTCCAAAAGACACGTTCTGTCCCATCAGTTATTTCCTTTTTCCTTCTCCTTTTGTCCCTCCAATACGATGGCTAATTGCTTATGCAAAAGCTTAGCAAATGCTTTGGGGATTGGGAGGTGCTTTGCTTGGCTTGGATTATAAGGAATTGGTGGGGGGGTTTTATAGTACGATAAAGGCAGCAATGGAACATTCGTTACATATCGGAATAGATTCTGACCACGACAGGTGGCCCAGCAACATGGTGTTTCTCCATCGAACTGACGGGCGGGACATGAGAGCATCGGTCCTTAAAAAGAAGGGAGGAAAAAAAACACCTTGTTTAAATCAAGGGGCAAAGGCATATAACGCTTGCGAAAGAATTCGTTCCGTGACCATTGGTGGTTTTTCTAATGCAAAGACAAACTGATAGCGTGTCCGTACTACACCACTTGCTTGGTGCTTGAGAGGTTTTCGATTTGGTCAAGTTTTGTGTTCGAACCGCTTTATTATTTTTGTGAACGAACGGACGAACGGACGAGGATGCCCCAATTCGGGTTGCTATCTTTCGCGCGTTGGGTGCTATACAGGTCACACAAGCTTGGATTCCCAGTCAAGCAAAACTCTAATTATTTATATTAGTCTTTGGAAGCTGAGAAGTCGGTGTTTTTCCTATTGGGGCTCAAAAGAAATTTGTTAGGTACACTAGATATTCCGTGAGAACCTCATTGCAAGTGCGATCAATTTCATAATCCCTACTTCCACCATAGAATTTGGATAAATGCAAGTCTAGAAACATTCCCACCAAGTCCTTAGCTGCATTAGTTTAGAAATGGGTGAAACTAGATATATACGAGTCACACCACTTATACAACCATTTCACAGCATTTAGTAAACAAAATTTTGTACACTACCTGAGAGGTTATTTGGTACAAGTTTCAATCGGGTGAAGTTATACTGTTGTATACATCAAAGCTAGCAAGAGTCTGACTTGAAAGTAGAATTTTCCATCGGGGACTATCACCTATTGCATGGACACAGCCTTTATTTGGGCAGTGAAAATTCTCATAATGAACAGTGCACTTGAGTTTTCCACGTCGGTACTCTCGCTGGCTCTAACAAAGGAGTCAGCTCCAATAGATTAGAATTGAAACTGGTGGTACTTGATTAAGAAAGTAATGCAAATTCCAAACCTAACTAGATAAATCAAAAGTTTAAGGACTAAGATTGAAATTGTGCAAGTTTAGGAAGTAAAGGTGGACTTTTACCTAATGACTGATGTCTAAGAACTTCGGCGATATATTGATTTTCTAGAACAAATTGAGGACTTTTGATATGTAGATGATTAATTACCTCAAGAAATATCATACAAAGGTATTTTCCCTAGCCCTTAATTAGAGAAAACTTCTCAAGCCACAATTTGATTGGTTGGTTATAAATATTGATGTCACTCACTTCTATCTTAAGTTTATTTATGGCAATGTCAATGTTTCATAACTCATTAATGAAAAAGAGAAAAATAAGTTCGAGCATTTGACTATTGGTACGTCAATTGCCAAATACAGCCAATCACGGGGGATTTTGATTTCGATAATCTTTGGCACCAAAAAAGGGAAAAACTGTGGGCCGCTCAGGATGGCGGGAGGGTAAAGGGAATATTATGATGTCCTATCTAAATCGCAAATTAAAGCCTAACAGCCCATGCTTCCAAGTGAACAAAGGGAGCATGAGATTCTCTTCCAACTAACAAATTATTTTAATCCTATAATGAGCAATAAATCAAGATGCATCCAATTTGTAAGTGAACGGTAACGCACTCTGGTATTTTTCTGCTTTTGGGTAATCAGATTACGTGGGGCAAATGAAGTGAATGGCTGCGCATGACGTAGTTGCAGCGGCACCAACGGTTCTCTTTGCCTAGGTAGAATATAATCGATCGTTTGACATACCAAAAGTGAAAGACACCGGATACGCCGTCATACGCCATTACAGAGATTCGATTGCCGACAGACGACTCTACATCGAAGTGGGCATTGCTGTCATTTTCTTCGACATGCGCAAAACGAAAGAAATCTGATTCTGAATCCGCCTCAAAGCTTCAGGAACACAATTTTCTGCCGAGCACGAGTTCAACGGCCTAGCAACACCAAGGTCGCAATCGAAAGCACCGTCAGCTCAGTGCTGTCCCTACACTGTCCATGGCAGGAGTCGCTCCAAACTCTGCATGACAACTAGAGATCAGGGTTTGCTTGGGAAGCAGGGAGAGGTGAGGGAGGCGGGTGGGTGAGGAAAAATGGAAAAGAACTACGAAGTTATTATGAGAGGAAAACAGAGAGACAAATTTTCTGTCTCTCCTAAGTTTTCCACCCTCGTAGACAAAGCATAAACAACGCATTAAGCTACCCTGAAATTTATCACATAATTTCGTATATCCATTCTAACTGGGAACTAACTTTCACCTGGTGCATCCCCAAATGGAAACCCTTCAAGGGCTACATCTGGAATACTACGGCATATCTCCAAAGCACAGGGCAACGAGGACCAAACCCACCACCCCTCTTCCCATGCACATTCTTATATGCCACCTTCGGCATCTTAAAGCATCTTAAAGCGGAAAATTATCTTTTTAAGCTTAAAAAGCCATTGCTAAACTTCTACAGATATCGCCAACGAAAAGAGAAGGGACTGGTACAAAATAACTATTTAGCACCGTGCACAATTATACCTCAAGACAAGTTTTTCTTTGGACTCCGAACGAAAGCAGAGTTCCTTTTTTTCTTCTTTTCTCGTCAAAATTTAAGATAGTATCAAACTTTAGAAAATTACGAGAAACCATGTGGAAGTACCCAGAATTTCGGATTCGAAACTACGTGGAAGTACCCACAATTTCGGATTCGAAAAAACTCCAATCGCGTGATCTCAAGATTTAGATCAAGGAAAAAGCAAAATGCGAAAGTCAATCCAAACATACCCTAAATTTCTACAGAATTCCACATTTGAAAAGGATGTTTCATGTTTTCCAAAAAAGTGTTCAGTCATCTAAACTCCTGGAATGAGAATAGAGTCCGGTAAGTGATATTAATCTAAGTTCCAGCTTTAAGTGCAAACCACAAGCTCAAAAGCATTGAGGTAACTTCACTTAACCATAGGCAAAACTAGTAATCCATCACCCTCTTCACCGCTGAATGTCTGCTCATGAAGCCACCCCCACATCAGCAGGGGCATGGCCGTCATGAACCGCCGGACCATGGTTGTTGTAGGAATGCACACCTCCCCTGCCGCCTCTCCCTCTATTGTTGTAGTAGTTTCTAGGATAATAGTTACCGGGCTGCTCATAATAGTGGCCACGCCCATTCTGGTAGGGCCCACCGCCCCTCCCTCCACTTCTCCCTCCTCGACCGTTGGGATAACCCCGGCGACCACCATTACCTCCACCACGACCCCCTCTCTGGTTCTGGTAGTTTCTCCGAGGAATGTACTGATGATCCTTCTGCTCTCTTTCCCTTTGATTGAGCTCTTCCACCTGCGAATTTACATTTTCTTGTTGAGCTGAGGCAAACTCCGAAGGATTATCAGCTACTACTTCATCCTGCGGAAAAGGCAGAGTCACTGAGCTCATTAATCTACTGATAAAAGCAAACATAAAGATATAGTGAGAATCTGCAGGCACCTTATGAACATCATCAACTGCATTAGATTCGTTATCAACTTCATGTCCTTGGAAGTCAGTCCCTGCTTCCTCCTATAGAAGAAGGGAACAGTGTCAAGCAGAAAATAATCAACAACAAATAAGCATGGCTTCTCATGCAAGATATTCAGTATTATTTTCTTGTTATGCTACATAGGAGCACACTCAATTCTACTTGTTTGTTTGACATGCAAAATATCAGACAAGAACTGCAATAAAAGGCAAGCATATGTTTTTTGAAAATTAGGATGTCCTTGATGAGAGAAGGGAGCCATTGTAAAAGAAAATACGAGAGACACAATTGCTAGGTTATGATATTTGATAAATGGAGACTCAGGATAGAAAATCGAATTTGTATCCAAACATTTTGTCAACAAACAAGTTTATTGTCTCTCCAGGCTGTAAAGTGCAACTATGATCATTAAAAAGATTGATGAATGCATATCAATGACTAATTGATAAGACAAGAATTCGGCTGTTAAAAGGATTGACGAAATAAAACAGGTTTTTTCATAAAAGAGAACCTTTTGCTAATTACCATACCACATTTCCAAAGTCTACTAAATCCTAGTTAAGAATAAGACTACATCACATAATCTCAAGCAACCTCCTCCTTTTCTCCTTAAGAAGATGCCTGTGCAATGCCTAACTACATATATAGTGCAACAATGTTGATTCACTATTCTGTTTTGTTATTCCTTTTAATAAAAGGTTAACTAAAAGTATGAGTTCTAATGGCTAGAAGAACAGAAAACAGTTACCCACGCCTATCCAAATCATCAAATGTGATTAAAGTAATCACATAAACAGTGCAACTGCACTGCAAGATCATATTGTTAATTCTCAAAGAACATAAAATCACTACCATATAATTAGATTGCTTAAACATCAGAAATAAAGTATTAAATTTTATACCCAAAAAAAAAAAAAGGAATCTCTTTCTTCTTCTAATGATTATTATTATTATCTTTTCCATTCTCCTTTTATATCAACTGTTACTATTATTTTGAGTATAAAGATTAAGGGAAACAACCAAAAACATGGAGAGATATGCTGGACTGAGCAGGAAGAACACATAAAATTAGATAAACATACATCCTTTTTCTTCCAAGAAATATCAATGTATCATGAAAACAAAGAGAATCTGCAAACAATAAAAGTTCAAAACAGAAGCTATCTAATGAAAAGGAAGACAGCAAAACTTTTCCTAAGAGAACTAATCATATGGAGGAGATTTCATATCCAATTTGGAGCAACCAGGAAAGGCTTTTAAATCATATACAGACAGCTTGTACATGAGGGAGTAAGTTCATATATCTTATGAGATATTACTTGCAGCATATAACAGGGTAACCTCACCTATGACTTAAAAGTAGTAAGTAACATGTTAACATAGAATTCCAGAAACATTAACAAAATGGAAGCAAATTCAATGGAATGAACTTCAAGAAATGGTTTGTAACCTTATCCACAGTGAAAAGATTTAATGGAAATTTGTGATTGATGCAATTAATCAGCTAAAGAAGTAAAATTAGCCAATTTCATCTATTTTTCAAACAAGATAAAACCAATAACATTGGGCATCAGACTTTACACTGCATGCACTGTGGCAAGTGCATGCGCACACATTCACATATACAATGCCCTGTCACACAAAAGAAGCCCTGTCTAATGTCAGTGCCTGCTTAAAAGTTGAATTATAAGCCCTAATTACCCCTATTCCAAAAGGAGATCATATCTTCCCAACACTTCTAATTACTCTCAAAAGCTCGTAGCACTACTTGTGGAACCTCCATATCCACGGGCTTATTTTCTCAGCAAAATGGCAATTGGCACATATAATATGCCCAGTCATTGTCTCATGAATTTCCATAACCCTACCGTGCAAAAATAGGACATCCATTTAAATGCATGTTCGTGTTAATACACACGCACACGTACATATAAAATGATCTTTCTTTATCCAATAGAAGGTGTATCACGTTTGCATGGTCCTTCTACAATAAAATTAGGCAGTTGCTTATATAGTTTCCTATACACAATTCTGCTATTTACTTTACCAAAATCATTTTACTGGAAAATAGGAGTAGGAGAAATCATCTTAAGGTAGAAGGTAGAAAGAGTGAGTAAGTCTTCAAATTGAAATGCTCGCTATTTTAAACTAACTTACACATGTCAATCAGCATGCCATTATGTGAACGACCAGGGTCCAATAGTCAGATCCATCATCTATCTATCTCCAAATTACTTTCACCCAACATAGAATGTCAAAAACCCTCTATATAACGCCCATCCACTAAGGGGGAAAGAAACGGAGGGAACCTCACATGTAAATTTGTTGGAAAAGGAGCAATCCTTGATATGCATAGACTTGGATAGATGAATATTACTAAAGTAATCGAAAACTTCATACGCAACACTTACGCTGACAACCTAACCTGTCAAACTCAAAATTAGTTGTTCTTTTTATCTTCTCTTGACAATCCAGCAGAAGATTCAAGAAGAAAACTCAAAAGGCATTTAGGGTTAGGTCAGAGGGTACACAACATCTACTTTGTGAATACCAGATGTCGTTTTGTCCCAAAAATACCAAGAAATTAGATACAGTCTACCATGTGCAATTCAAGAAGAAAACTCAATGGTGTTTAGGGTTAGGCTGGAGGGTCTCTACACAACACCTACTTTGTGAATACTAGATGTTGTTTTGTCCTAAAAATACCAAGAAATTGAATATAGTCTACCATGTGCAATTTCCTCCACCAAAGTGACTATTAACCTTTCTCTCTCTCTCGGACTACGCTTTTGTTGATAACATTGACATGTAAAACACTCTTCTTCCTTCAAATCTTTTAGCTAACAGACTGCAGCCCCTATCAAAAATTTAAATTGAAAAGTTCAATAGCCTCTAAATTTTTCAACATGTACTTAAATTTTTATCAAAAGTCTCTCAGGATAATAACTTGATTACATGTGAATCAATTGACTGTCAACATGCAAGGGCCATTGCAACCGCCAGATTCAACTACATTAGTGGTAGGGTAGAATAGCTAAAGCACTCTTGTTAAAATGTCCCTTTAGTTTTTTAGCAGAGATCAAGCATGAGGGTAATGCATTAGTATTGAAAAATTGGGATGGAAGATTGCTACAATAAAATCTAGATCATAAGAGGCATCCAAGAGCAAATACATCGAGTAATTGTCAAAAGAAATTGCCATAATAAGCAAGGTTAAAGAATTTAAAGATATCACAAAGAAAACAACTTTCAAGAAACTGGAATTGAATAGAAACTCAACTCTAACTGAAACTTCAAAATTCATACCATTTAAAAAACAAAATAAAAGCAAACCCACATAATCATGCAGACCATCAATGAAGCATGAACAGCAGATATGTCAACTATATTACCAGGGAGGGAAAGGGACTTAGGATGGTGTTGTAGCAGGATGAATACCGAGTACTGACCCACTAATAGGCAAAAACAGTCAAATGAAGAAGGAAAATTAAGAACAGATGATGATGGTGAGGAGGGGGAAGTAGAGAATGAGGTGTCCTGATACACATGGGAAGCGCAACTGACTAGTATGCGGTATGAAGTATGCCAAACTCATTACAACAGAATCCACTCTTTTCAGGATCTATCCAAGTCCATTTCCCCCTGTTTCATTACCTTAAGATGATGCATTTAACTGCCACTGCAATCTAAAAATGTCATTAGCCTGTAATTTAGGTTGTAATGGGCAGTTACATGCAATTGATGCATTGGTAGCCCGTAATTGATGCAATAGACATCAATCTCTGTAGGTTAGTTCCCTATCTTTAAAAGATTTTTTTTTTTTAAAAAAAAATGGTCAATTTACGCCATTTTGCCTACCAACCAACAGAGATAGGTGTGTTCTATTGTAGTTGCAGCAAAAGCTTGAGTATTCTCCAAAACCATTATTTACTGGAACTAGCACCAGGATTTATTAAATGATGACAGGACGCTGGAACTACAGGATATAGATTCAGTTGCAGAGACTCACATGCCACACAAAAATAAAAGGACAGGTGACAATGGAAAAGGAAGGAATAGATTCACAAGTCTTCTAAAGGCTGGATAACAGACTCTCAGACAAAGCATTGCAGTAACTGATCATATCGACAAGTTGCAAAATGCATACAAGAAAAATCTGAACTTCTCAGAACTATCAAGTAGAGAAAAAATAATAAATCCAAAACAAGATTTAAAGAGACCAAACCTCCGCCCAACATAAAATATATAACACGCCAAGAACTAAGCAAGGAACAATCCACACACCTATGAAACAGAATACGGATGCTTAACAACATCACAGCCATAGTATGTAGAAGAGATGCACAAACCAGATTATAGATAATGCATCATGCATCTCATACAGAGAAAATCACAGTAAAGTAAACAGAACGCAAAAAGAATACAATGAGGAGCCTCAGGGTTTAGCAATCTTCAAAACATCAGAGAACATCACAGCCGCAGTGTATGTATCGGATAACAAGTAATACGCCAATCATCTCATAAGGCAAAGTCCAGTAGAAGCAAAACTATATGCAAATATGCACCATTTTGTTTTACCTCCGGCTGAACACATAACATATAACATGCCTTGATTTTAACAGCAAGTATGCAATTACCTTCTGCTCGTACTGAGGCTCTTCACTTTCTACCTGGACAGGCACTGTGACTGGGACCTGAAAAGGCACATAATTCCCAGAAGCAGCAGCAGCAGCCATATCGACCGGAGCTTTCATCTCCGGCGTCGTCGTGAAGTAATCGGATGCCATTATCTTATTCAACCGCTCCCTCAATGACGCATCTGCGATTCAAACTTCACTGCTAAGATACCCAAAAACAAAAAAAACGCAACAAAATCATGATCAAAGACGCAATCGGGCAAAAAAGATGTACAAGTAACGGAAGAGTCGGGCTCGATCGGCTCGTCGGAATTGGCGATCCATTGTGTGGCGTGGTGAAGACACTTCTGCAGAGCGTTCTTGTGCGACAAGCTGGAGTCGGCAGGCCTCGAGATCAAGAGGCTGCTCAACGTCGCAATCAAGTCCAGGTCCCGCTCCTTCAACAGATCGGTGGCCTCGTCCGTCACGTAGTCGTAAGTCAAGCAGCAACCGCGCTCGTGCGTCCTCGTCAGCATCGTGGAAGTGTAGTCGCTCTGAGAGCTGACGGCGAACATCGAGCCAAAGTAGAGCAGCTTCAGCACATCCTTCACGACGGCATCGCCGCCGTCCCCCGCCTCCTGCTCCTCCTGCTGCTGCGGCTGCTTCTCGGCGGCCTCGGCGGCGGCGGCGGCGGCTGCGGCGGCAGCGGCGGGGGCGTCATCGTCGCGGGGGAGGCGCCGGGCGGCGAGGGTGAGCTCCTCCTGGACGGCGGAGGTGAGCTGGGGCCGGAGCTTCTCGAGCTCGTCGATGGAGGCGAGGACGGAGGGCTTGGAGCGGAGGACGTCCTCCTGCTCCTTGTTGATGGGCTTGCCCTGGGCCATGGACTCCTCCATCTGATGGATGCGGTTGAGCTTCTTGCGGAGGGCGCGGAGGCGCTTGTTGATGAGGCTGACGACGGGGCCGTCGGTCGCTTCGGAGGGAGGGACGGGCGACGCCATCGCACGGTGGTCCGGCGAGTGGGGAGGAGATTAGGGTTTTAGGGCGGCGGCGGCGGCGGCGGCGGTCGGCGGCCACCGAGAGCGGCGGACGATTCGGGTGAATGGAGGAGGAGGAGGAGGAGGAGGAGTGCGAGACAGTGGTTGAGGAGGGGTTTTTATGTATTTCCGGCTCCTGCCTCTCCGGTCTTCGAGATTTATCTCTTTATAATTTATTTACTTAGACTTTCATTTTATCTAGTCGCAAACTAGGTAATTCCAATATATATATATATATATATATAGATGGAGATGAATTTAGAAAAATCTAAAATCTTCGCTTTATGGCAGAAAAAATTATTATAACGGAAAATCGTCATTATGTAGTGAGAAACAATTAAAGTTTCCTGATCATGTTAATTATATGTTATTCATTTTTTTTAAAGTGTATTAAAAGAAGATTTTCAGACAAAGTATTTAAAAAATAAAAAATAAAAGGCAATGATACGTAAAACCAGAACAATTGCAAGCAAGTATAGTTAATATTACGCTCTAATAATTATTCCCACTCAATTGCATGTTATATTGTTGTGGATTAGAAACAATTGTTTGCTATGTAATATGGTTATAACATATAGTATTTACAATATAATTAATCAAACTATTAAATGGGTTTATAATTGATATGATTAATTATCATGTACGGTAATAAAATGCATTATGGGAATTTCAGTGTTGTCTTCTAATTCAATTGCAAGACAGCTTGAAAACTGAAAAATCAAAAGATACCGCTTCTATATTTATTAATAACGTGAAAGCCTATGTTAGCGAAAAAAAAAAAAAAAAAAAATCACTATCCTTTTATTTTAAAGAGACGGAAATGATTTTATAATATAACAAAAGGCAAGAGGGCGGTTTTGAATTGCCGGTAAGACTGCATGGTCCATGAGAACTATAAAAGAACAAAGCAGGATGCATTTTCCAAAATGAAAGAAGGATTGAGGAATTCCACGAGAACAAAGTCAAATATGAACAATCTCCATGAAGATTGCTTTGCGCTGCCGGGACTCGACCGGGTTGGTGTCGCGATTTGAGTCTAATTATGAACCCCATTCGATGCAAAGTACATCCACAACAGCCTGCATGAACCGGGTTTTACAGACTTCAAGGGAGTTCTGTCCATCAAGGTCAGTCTCAAATGAGAGAGACTTCTGGCTTGCCAATCCATCACTTTCTTCTTCAGTTCTTGGTCACATCCACCATCCGGACCTGATATTCTTTGCTCAATCTTGGGTGGTGTCTGGTAGCTAAGTATCATGATCTTGTGCAGGACAGATTTATGAATTCAGGGCACAGAAAGGCATATGCAGCTAAATGACTTGGATTCTCTGAAAGTGACAGTAAAACCATAAACATCTGCTGACCAAAACGACGAATAGTTCGCCGGAACAATCCCGTTTTTCTTTTCATAATCAATGTGAGCTTATGTTCAGACTAAACCCTCTGCCATAACGAAGCTCGACATCAACCTCCCATGCGAACTAGAACTGAGCCAAAATCATTTTCCAACGACATAAGCTGGTTGGGTACAGAGTCACACCACCTTGTTACATGCTGCAGATACACGATCAATCGCAATATCTCAAGCCATATATAATTAGAGATAACACTGTACATCAAAAGATTAAAGAGGAAATTTTTATCTGCTATGATGAACTTTAAATTCCGTATAATTCAAGCTGCATAAAGTTAATAAACTGAAGACTTTGGAGCCCCGTACGAGCATGAGAAGCATTTATGCACAATACATAGTGATACATGATTTCATTATAATCCAAATCTGGCCTGTTCCAAGTGAACTGCTCCACTTGAAGTTAAACATTTCATGAAACATAAGATAGGTCTAGTTTATACGAAGTCTTCCTTACATGCAACTTGGCAGCATCAGAATCAATTGCAAGTAAAGAGTTCAGTAAATCTACCAAATACATAGGTAAATGGACTATGTCCTGTTCAACGTTCAAGAGCTTCGATAGTAACAACACTGTTTCCCCCTATAAACTGCAGCATCAATGGGGAGATTGACGGTGCTGGCAAAATAGCAAGGATCAAAATCAAACCTGTGATTAAATGAGTATGAACCTGCCACCATCCCTATATGTCAGTCTTGTCATTCCCACTTAACTTCCACAGTGTTATCTACCACTAAATTAATGAATTGATCCAACCACGGAATGTTCCAACAACCATCTTGTTTGCATTAAGGCTGACTGTAGAGAAAAGAACAGTTACTTCTACTTTCTTAGTGATATCTAAATGAATCAAATCAAGCCATGAAAAAGGATCCCTAGTCTCCCATCAATAAATTTTCTTAAGTAAGCGGCCATATGTACCAAACGTTCCACCAAAAAAGAATCCAAACACGTGGTTGTTGAACAGGTGATCACAACGTAACAGTTCAAACTGATCTCCAAATGCACACCAGACTCTCAGCACAATTTTCATCTATCCACAGAGATAGTTCAACATTCCAACACATGCTGCAGATGAAACACATGCACGCACCAACAAACCTCAGACACTGAATCAGTTAAATGAAGAAGACAGTAAAAAGTCAGGCAATCAAAGCAAATTACTCTTTGGAGTTCGCATCTGAAGAACAAAACTATACAGATCAAGACCACAACTCTTTTCACAAGCAAGATCAACATTAACGAATCAAGATGCAGTAAATGCCAAACAGATCGATAAGCATCAAGAACATCAAGCTAATATGCATTATACAAAGTGGTGCAAACAGCTCATTCACCCCAGTAGAATCTCATAAGCAAATCCGACAGGCTACATGTAATTCATACCATGCAACATTGGAGTTCGATAATTCTTTATCAGTGAACTATTACGAGATGCAAGGCAACTGAATTGATACACCACATTGGATAATTCCATTCATAACATCAAACATCGCGTCATTAGCCACAGAAGAATTAAAAGTAACAAGCAAGGTACTCTGTCCCAATCACATAGAACATATGACTTCCAAATTCCCCGATGTTCACGCTGAGGTCTAGTTCTGAAATTGGCTATACAGCTAAATTGAGATCATTACACACAATATAACTCAACGAAACCACTTCTGACGGACAACAACGATTACTAGGACTTAAAACGCCACAGAAATTGCAAAAAGGAAAAAAGTAGCTCACGAGTTGACCTGCTAATTTTCCTAGCCATTTCATTGGCAATAAGCCTAATAAAGGCGAATTAATAGCTTGGAACGAAGGTTCCAATAGTTTTTGGACAACTGCAAAATATTTATTTAATACTTAAATTTATTTTTTGGTGCAATCGAGCATCTAAACAATACATTTCTTTTCATGAATTGGTCTGTTATCAGAACCCCGGACCATGTCCTTGATTAGTAAAACCAATCATAGTAAGTTGTCATACTTAGTGAATCTTAGGTAACTGAAACAAGGCTATTTATCAAAACTGCAGAAGAATACTGTCATTTCAGAACATGGCTACTTGAAATTCCAATATCTTAACAGCCAAATCAACTGTCTGGTGAAAATTGTACAGCGGAGGTGATTATTGGCCCAAATGAAGCTCTATTCATGGACAAAATAACAAATGGCTTGGACAGTTCAATGGTCTTTGAGATTGTTTCTTCTCTTCAGCAACTAGCACATTTAACAGGTGCCACTCTACTGGTTCCGCTTCTTCAGCCTGTGCCAGAAAGATTTGATCTTTTTGATGACCTTATTTTGATGGCTGAAGGGAAAATTGTGTACCAAGGCCCTCATGACCGAGCTCTGAATTTTTTTGAGAATTGTGAATCCAGGTGTCCTGAAACACTGAACAGTTTGTGCACTGCAAGTTTGCTTCCTTTATTGACCATTTGTTACATTGCCTATTGACATGCAGGTGCGGGTCATATCAAGAAAAGACTGAGCACATTATTAGCAGCATCCGGGGCTACCGTCAACATGTTATGTAAAAAGTTTGAGGAATCTTATTGTGGGACAAAGCTAGATCTGGACCTTTCAGACACATTAGATAATTCCAAAACCACAAAAATGCTCTTTCTTTTAATGTGTACTCTCTGTCTAGATGGGAACTCCTTAAAGCATGCTGGAGAGAGAACTTCTTCTCATGAAAAGAAATTTTTTTATCTATGTTTTCGAATCAGTACAGATCAAAATAAGATCTCATCCATCTCTAGCAGCTTTTTTGATGTATATCTCTTTCCACGTCCATGCCTATGATAGGGTAATATCTAATCTCCCTAATTCCATATATATATAAAGGATTTTTAGAAGTTGATAGTTGTCTTTTCATCATACAGCTTATTTCATTGCATTTATCATGATGACCGTATTCTTGCAAACTCAGATAGGAATAGATGCTTTTCATGCCAACTACTATGCGCGCTCTCTGTTTTGCATACTAGTCATACTCCACATTGATGGATTTCCAGAATTGGCAATGACTGTTTCGAGGCTCGTAGCCTTCTATAAACAAAAGGAGCTGTACTTTTACCCTGCTTGGGCTTATGCAATTCCAGCATGTATACTGAAACTTCCTCTTTCACTGCTGAAGTCTGTGGTTTGGACATCACTTACATATCACGCGATTAAATACCATCCTAGCGTTGGCAGGTAAGTTTTAGCACGAGAGTTCTTCATTCCTTGCCTCCTAAACTTCTGTTACATTGCAACATCATTTGTAAATTTTACTGCCATTTTACTCAAAATCATGGCCTTCATTGTTTTCTGCTTATTTATGCAGGTTCCTCTGCTGATTACTACTTTACTCTATGCACTTTCCTCAAATTCATGTTCCATTTTCTGGCCTCAATCTTTCAAACTGTGGCTGCTTCCGTCACAGCTGGTACTGTTGCATTACTAATCTTGTTGATGGTTTTGTCGTTCCAAAACATAAGTATGTTAAAATCTTGCTTCGGTTTGATCTTGGATGAATAAGTGTGGCTTAATATTTTGCTTTGTTGCTGCAGCCTCTATGCCTGCTTGGTTGAAGTGTGGTTTCCGGGTCTCTCCACCAACATACAGAGAAATCGGACTTTCTGCCAATGAATTTCATGCCCCACGATGGCAAAGGGGAGGGCCTTGCAGAGTACCTTCAAATACAAGAAGCCACTTTAGTTGCAGAAGTACTCAACCCATTTTATTCTAGAAAAGTATATTGATATGCTGGTGCTGTTGGTTAGCTAAACTAACTTGGCTACTAAGTCATTAATATACTTTGATTGCATTTATAACTGGTCGAAAGTAGAAAGTTTCAATTAAATTCGAGTAAATTTTAAGTATTCTTATACAAGATTAAGTAGTCTCTTGGTACTAAATCACGCACATGTGTTTTGGCTAATGCTTGCTGTGACCAACTGTTGCCTCGGGATATTATACAGATTTAATGTGGTGGATCAGGGAAATGACCATTTGTGGTTGGTTTGATCACACAAAATGAGTCCAGAAGATAATACACTCGGCTTGTACTGATGGAGGCAACCAAAGTTCGACTTTTGCATACAAACTACATGTAAGGCTCGACATGGTGGATGAAAAAGGTAAGTTACAGCATGAAAATGAGCTGAAAGATGCTGCAGGTCAAGTAACCCGATCAAGGAACACAAGTAAACGGTCCGATCCACTTGCACACGTTGTTGGATGCACTTACGCTCCCCCTGCTCGAGAACTCTGGTCAGAAACAGCACCAAGTTCACTCCCGCCCTGAAGAATGCTAGTGTTGTTGGCCTGGATTTGCTGCAGCAGATTGAGATGAGCAACTGACACCATGACACGAGAATCTTTCAGTACCAATCATCACATTGAACAGTAACATTGCTTCTCATAAGTGAAAGCATAATGGTCAGTCACCTAGAAGAGGCTCGTCCACTTCCATCCGCCGGTGCTCGCCTTCTCGATAACAATGCCCTCACCCTTGAATGGACCTGTGTTTTCCTTGCTGCCATAATTTTCCTCCACGGGAAAAATCTTCTCCTCAATCATTGGCATTGTCTTCTCTAGCCTGCAGCTAGATTTGCAAAAGGAAAATAAGGAAGGAGCCTAGAGCGAATTCGAGAATTAAGAGTGCAACCACCCGTGCATTTGTGCGCGTGCACCTAGTCTAATATTTACATGCTGCAAGGTGACTGAGTAAATCACAAGAAACAATAGCCAGAAGGACATGCTCAACACAAGCGTGTGCATGGACATACACCATACTTTTCGTGTGATCGGGAATTCATGCTCTAGTCGAGTTAGATAGAACTGAACAAACCTTTTCCCAAGCCTCGACGTTGAAATTGCACGGCCTTATGGCAGAGGTCGGAGGTTCTTCTCTCTGAAAAGAGCTTTTAGCTAGTCACAGATGAGTGAGACATATCCGATGAACTAAATAGCCAAAGAAAAGAAGACATCAAAGGAAAGTTTTCTTACCTAACGCTGAACACTAGCAACATAAAAAGAAAAGGAACTGAACAAACACATGGCTGGCACCCTCAGCAAGTCATACAAAGATTCTTGTGTCATGGTGTCTGTTGTTCATCTCAATCCGTTGCAGCGAATCCAGGCTAGCCACACTAGCATTCTTCGGGGTAGGAGTGAACTTGGTGCTGTTTCTGACCAGAGTTCTTGAACAAGGGAATGCGAGTGCGTCCAACAACGTGAGCAAGTCAGACCAGGACCGTTTACCTGTGTGCCTTGATCGGGGCCTTCCTCAGCGACTTGTACTGGGGACGTTACTTGACCCACACCATCTTTCAGCTCATTTTCATGCTGGTAACTGGTAACCGACCTTTTTCATCTACCATGCCGAGCCTTACATTGAGTCTGTATGCAAAAGTTGAATCAAACCGACCACATTAAGAAACCATTGCCAACAGATGTTTTTGCACTGCGAATGGTCATTTCCACGATCCACCTCATTAAGTCAGTATAATATCGCCGTGGCAACATTAGGGCACAGCAAGTATTAACCAAAACGCACGTGCGTGATTTAGCACTAACAATGCCCTCATGCTTGAATGGACCTCTTGTTGCCGTCGTCATAATTTTCCGCCCAATGAAATCTTACCTCTCTGTCACCGGCATCGTCTTCTCTAGCCTGCAGCTAGGTTTGCAAAAGGTAAATAAGGAACGAGTCGAGAGCAAATTCGAGAATCGAGAGTGCTTCTGCACATACATTCGCGCATACACACCTTAGTCTAAAGGACATGCTCAACACGAGCATGCACATGGACACACGCCGCACGTCTCGTGCCATCGTGAATTCATGTTCCAGTCCACAGTTGGAACTGCACAAACCTTTCGCCGAGCCTCGATGTTGAAATCGCGCGGCCTTATGGTAGGGGTCGGAGGTTGTTCTCTCTTCAGAGAAGTTTTTAGTTAGTCTGAGATGAGCGGAGACATATTCGATCAACAAAATAGCCAAAGCAAAGACATGAAATGAAAGATTTCTCACCTAACGCTCAAAGGACGATGGCAACAAAAGGAAAAAGATCTGAACAAAACCACGTGGCTGGTAACCTCAGCAAGTCACGGATGAAACTCTGTTGGAGTATGCACTCCGTGCGGATGCCTTCATGCACGGCTCTTGCGTGGTGTCTTCTTGCACGACTAGGGCGTTGCGTACTTTGCTTTACGCAGGTGATGATGATGAACTTAAAAAGCAAGGACACGCGGCTGGTGCCAAACGAAGAAAGGACTTACAGTCCAAATGAAACGCGAATATGGGGGAAAATATTGGGTACGTGAGACGCTCCAGCCTGTCAAACAAGAAGGCGCTCGGAGCGCGACACGTGTCCTCCCGTGGGACCCATCATCTTTAAATATTGGACGAGCAGGGCCACCAGAAACCTTTCTCTCCTGGTCAAATTTGAAAAATTCGGGGCGCTCTCTCTCTCTCTCCTCCCAAGAAAATATTAGCTGGGCCCCACGACAGATCCTTCTCTCTTACAATTAATTTGAACGGAAGCGTTGGACTCTCTCTCTCCATTTTTTCTTTCGACTCTCGCCCGGTTGCTCTGCCCTCCGCTTCTTCTCCGATCGGACACGGAGCCGCCGTCCGACGAATCACGCCACCGCCGCCGCTTCCGCATCCGCCTCGTCGGCCGCCACTGCATCTGAGCTAGAGCTAGTATTTTCTCGTTCGTTCTGCCCCTCCGTCGCGCTGCTCCTCCGGCGAACGACGGAGCCCGCCGTCCGACGAACCACGCCGCCGCACTTCCGCATCCGCCTCTTCCGCCACCTCCGCATCTGCATTCTCCTCCGTCTTCAACGGCGACCGGGCTCTTCCTCTCCCAGTCGCCGTCGAAGAATCCGTACTCGAAATCAACGTCCGGGCTGATGCAGGGGATGCGAGGGAGACGGAAGCGGGACCTCTTGGATGCTTCGGGTCGATGCATCTTGACGTGGAAGACCAGGGTCTTGTCGAACGAGAGCTCGCGCTCCCCTTAGCGGATAGGCATCGAGCTGCGGTAGCCGCAACCGCCACCGATGCTCTTGACGAATCCAGCCACGGCGAGACGGAACTTGACCGCGAGGAGCCGCCTGAACGCCCCGTCTCTCCTCGGCCACAGCAGCGCAAGGCGGACCACGTCCCAAGCTCTGCGGGTGACGCCGGAGTCCCCGCTTGCCATTTCCGAATGCAGAACGTGTTACAGAGACGGTGAGGACGGCGAATCGCAAGCGAGCGGAAGCCCAACGCCGGAGTCCCCGCTTGCCTTTCCTGCTTTACCCTTCTCTCTCTGTTGGTCGGAGCGAGCTTGAGATGCATAATAATGGAAGCTGCCGACAAGGCCACGGAGAAAGCATTGGCCGATTCCCTCTCGCGGGAAGTGAACCCCATCTTTCTCTTTGTTTTTCTTTCTTTTTCTTGTTGAACAAACGTGCGAAGCTCTCTGCAAAAGCAGTTGTCATCACTGAATTTCAAATAGGCCTGCTATGCATGTAAATGAATTGCTTAAATCCATTGACCCATTTGTGATCATTCAGTGAATCAGGCTTTGGCTGGCGTTAGAGATTATAACTCTCTCATTGCTTCCTTGTTTCTGCTCAATTTTAAGATCAAGGTTCTGTGGGTGAACGGTTCTTGCTCTGTTCCAGAGAATACTTGCCTTGATACCAGAAGTTGCTGCTTATTATGATATCAAAGATTCTTGGATTGTGTTTTGCTATAATGATTTACAATATACTTCTATTTGGCCAGAAAATATCGATTTGATTATTGTATCTTGGTAGACTGAAGCTGCTTTTCTTAGATTGATGTGCGAACTCCGAGCAATAGGAAAATACCGACTAGCACGGTTCAAACAAATGATGGTGTTGCCCACGGCAATGTTCATTGCTTGTGCATAATGGTGCCTTCATTCTTTTAGGTCGATAATGCCGTGAGAATAACTGAACAAGCCCCGCAAGCTCATCACTGGAGACGACAAAATGGCAAACAATGCCATAATAGATGAAACAAAAACAAAGCATATTGAAGGGCAACTATATATGCCAAATTCTAAAAGGTTGGTAAGTTAGACTAACAATGTTGGTAAATTATAAGAGAAGCCGGTAAGTTCAGAGCGAGCAAATGAACATCAAGCTAGAAAAGTTTTTAGAAAAGTCAAGTTGGTAAGTTAGACAAACAATGTTGGCAAATTATAAACGGGTTCAACAAGTGACAAAAGTTTTTAAAAAATATACCAACACGGAAGAGCATTCTATACTTTGTGTACCATAAAGCTAGAAATCAGCAAAAAGTAAACGAACAGCATCAACAAAATTGCAATATTATTATTGATGATTGTTTCAGAAAACAGCACATTTCTTCGAACTTAGGGACTTAGCTACACGCTTTCTCTTCCAGATCCAAAGGACTTAACAATTCCTAGTTTTATTTTTTCATCGAGATCCCCATGATCGAGTTCAGACCTCGGTTACAGACGAATAAAGAAGAATGCAGAGAGCCGAACAGTGCTCCATGAAACAGAAGGAAGTCTAGGTCGACGATTTCCCGTCTCTCGGGGGCTTGTCTGCATACCTCCACGAGTAACAAGAGAACCCTTCTTGAATGCTGCCATCGACGACCTCCTCGATCGGCATAGCATCCGCTATCTCTCTCACATCATCCTCTACAAGATGGGGTTCACTTCCCGCGAGAGGGAATCGGCCAATGCTTTCTCCGTGGCCTTGTCGGCAGCTTCCATTGTTATGCATCTCAAGCTCGCTCCGACCAACAGAGAGAGAAGGGTAAAGCAGGAAAGGCAAGCGGGGACTCCGGCGTTGGGCTTCCGCTCGCTTGCGATTCGCCGTCCTCACCGTCTCTGTAACACGTTCTGCATTCGGAAATGGCAAGCGGGGACTCCGGCGTCACCCGCAGAGCTTGGGACGTGGTCCGCCTTGCGCTGCTGTGGCCGAGGAGAGACGGGGCGTTCAGGCGGCTCCTCGCGGTCAAGTTCCGTCTCGCCGTGGCTGGATTCGTCAAGAGCATCGGTGGCGGTTGCGGCTACCGCAGCTCGATGCCTATCCGCTAAGGGGAGCGCGAGCTCTCGTTCGACAAGACCCTGGTCTTCCACGTCAAGATGCATCGACCCGGAGCATCCAAGAGGTCCCGCTTCCGTCTCCCTCGCATCCCCTGCATCAGCCCGGACGTTGATTTCGAGTACGGATTCTTCGACGGCGACTGGGAGAGGAAGAGCCCGGTCGCCGTTGAAGACGGAGGAGAATGCAGATGCGGAGGTGGCGGAAGAGGCGGATGCGGAAGTGCGGCGGCGTGGTTCGTCGGCCGGCGGGCTCCGTCATTCGCCGGAGGAGCAGCGCGACGAAGGGGCAGAACGAACGAGAAAATACTAGCTCTAGCTCAGATGCAGTGGCGGCCGACGAGGCGGATGCGGAAGCGGCGGCGGTGGCGTGATTCGTCGGACGGCGGCTCCGTGTCCGATCGGAGAAGAAGCGGAGGGCAGAGCAACCGGGCGAGAGTCGAAAGAAAAATGGAGAGAGAGAGTCCAACGCTTCCGTTCAAATTAATTGTAAGAGAGAAGGATCTGTCGTGGGGCCCAGCTAATATTTTCTTGGGAGGAGAGAGAGAGAGCGCCCCGAATTTTTCAAATTTGACCGGGAGAGAAAGGTTTCTGGTGGCCCTGCTCGTCCAATATTTAAAGATGATGGGTCCCACGGGAGGACACGTGTCGCGCTCCGAGCGCCTTCTTGTTTGACAGGCTGGAGCGTCTCACGTACCCAATATTTTCTCCGAATATGGAGGGAGAGAGCTGGCAATGCAGAAAGTTTGAGGTGAGTTTAACCTGGAAAGGGACGTTAAAATTACCTGTTCACTTATTCATGAACCTAGTAAAGATTTACCGGGACATGCTAGACCACCGGTTTTGAATTTTTTTTTGTGACACTAAAATTAGTTTAGGGTAAATATGATACGAGTGTATCAGATTAATATTTTTTGTGTGAGACTATAATTAGGTTGGGTTAAATCATTAAATACGGCATGAGTATAACAATTTGCGATTTTTTGCAACTTGAGTGTACTATTTTGGGATTTTTTTTGTGTCATAAAACCCTATTATGTATGGCAAGAATAAAGTTTCTAATTATGTTAATTATTAGTTTTATAGTTTAAAAATGCGTGGTCATATAAGATTCTCAAATCAAGCGTTTTTGAAAAAAAAGGTAACTGCAGGTAAAACAAGAACAATTGTAATTATAAATACGATTACACTTTAATATTAATTTCAAATAATTGGATGTTATATGGTTACGGATATGTATGATTCATCAATATATAATGTGGTTACAACATCCATTATCATTAATATAATTAATCTAAATGTTAATTACTTAGAAAATTCCAAATAAAGGTCCAAAGTGCAATCATTTTATTAATTATGAGCATAAAGTGGATATTATTTCAAATTAAAACATGAAATAGTCATATTAATCTCAAAGAAATGCCTGAAGTAGTTATGGCTATTTCAAATAAGTGTCTAGCCTCACCGACTGGCTAGTTTAAATTATGTTTAGACGAAAATATCATAATCAACCAAAATTTTTTGCCAATCGGCAAGACTATATACTTATTTGAAACAGTTATAACCACTTCAAACTCTTTTTTTTAGACTAATATTAGGGGTGTGCAAAATATCCGGGAGCCGCCCGAACCCCCCTGAACCGGACCGGAACCGCCCGAAACCGGCGGTTCTTGAGGGAACCAGTCTAGTTCCTGGTTCCAATTTATGGGAACCGGTGGGTACCGGTCCGGTTCTCGATTCCAATTTATGGGAACCGGTGGGTACTGGTCGGGTTCCCGGTTCCATGGGCGGATCCGCCTACCCACCCACCCGGACCGGACGAAAACCTTTTTAATATTAAAAAAAAAAATTACTAAAAGAAACCCTAGATCTCATCTCACTCCCTTCTATAGGTGTGCAAAATACCCGGGAACCGCCCAGACCGTATTTGTAAATTCACTGCATTTACTTTTCCCGCCGCTCGCATCTTCACGTACTTAAATTTGGTTTTTCTTTCTTTGACTTGCTTTGATGTCACGTAGTCATTCTATGTTGAAAACCAAAATTATTTCGCGTCAAGATCGGTTCCATGGATCCACCCAAGAACTGGACCGGACCGGCGGTCCGGTACCCGGGTGGATCCATGCAACAAACGGGTGGATCCCGGTTCCAATTTTTCGAAACCGGTCCTTAGCGGGCGGTTCCCGATTCTAGGTTAGGAACCGCCCGCCCGGACCATGCACACTCCTAATTAATATGATTATTTTAGGCCATTATTTAAAACAACGTTCACTTCAGATCCTTATTTAAAAAAATGAGATACTTCAAATCTTTATTTGGAATTTTCCCACTATAAGACATCATAAAATATGCTTATGACATAAGTAATGCAGAAAATTATTTGATTAGCAGTATTGCATGACATCACTTTTAAGACATTATTATATTTTTACGCTACTGACAATGGTATGAATATACCAGCTACAATTACCACCCTAAAGACAATTGCCTCTTTTCAAAATACAGATTATCTAGATTATATGATTATACATAATATTCAATTAAAGAAATAATTAACGCTCATTTTCCACTTAAATTTTATATATTATGTTTAATTATTGGTGGAAATCTTTGCGCTAAGATCGACCGTATTCGTGTAGTATACGCATCTAATTCTGTAAACTCAACCGGGTTCATGTCACATGCTTTTGATTCTAATTCCAACCATATTCCATATGAAATACATCCACTACAGATTGTGTAAAACCTAGTTGCACAGAAAGCAAGCTTAAACAAGCCACGAGTCACCAAATAGCTTGCTGCTTCAAGGGAGTTATGTTCTCATGGGAGGTGACAAGGGAAAAGTATTAAAAAAGTCATAAATATATTACATCAATACCAATTCAATTATATACCTTTCAATTTGACTAATTCGATCCTGAACTTTTCTACATTAGTACCAATTCAATCATAAACATTTTAAACCAATTCAGTCTTAGATCTTTTCATATTAATACTAATTCAGTCCATCTAGTCCTAATCGGTTGACACTGACGTGGCAATTTTTACAAAGCCCTCGCCCACCACAACAGGGATCCAAGGAGGAAAAAGAGTAAAAAGAAAGAAAAAGAAAAAACCAATAAACATTTGAAAAAATTTACAAATTTAAAAGACTTAAAAAGATTGTCACATCAACGTTGACTGGACAACCGGCATCCATGTCAACACCACCTGGACAACCGGCATCCATGTCAACACCACCTGATCAAAATTGATCGAATGGATTGACTTAATACTAATATGAAAAGATTTAAAACTGAATTAGTCCATATGACTAAATTGACACTGATGCAATAGATTTAAAACTTCTTTGGTATTATTTTTCCCAAGGTTACAAAAAAGAGAGCCTTCATCTAGCTCTTCATATTTGTTTATGTAACTGTTCATTCCCGCAGTGAAAATAAGCATCAAGATCTTGTGCAGTACAGACTCATTATCTCAGAGCACAAAAAGGAATATGCAGCGAAACAACTCAGATTCTCCCTGAAAGTACAGCAATAACCTAAAACATCTACTGATCAAAAAGACAAATAGTTCACTGGAATAATTTCATTTCTTTAACCTAATGAATCTAACGGTTAGATTCTAACCTCATATCCAGGCTAAACCTTCTCCATTATGAAGCTCACATCACCAATCGACCACTCCTACAAACTAGAACTGAACCAATATCATTATCCAACGACATGAGCTGGTTGGGTACAGACCGATTTCACATGCCACAGACATGTGAATCACTGGCAGTATCTCAAGCCATATATTTAGATATGAATACCATAAAATGAAAGATAAAAAGAGGAAACTTATAAGTCAGCCTGACGAATTTGAACTTCTCTCGAATTCAGTCTAATTCAAGCAGCATAATGTTGATAAACTGAAGACTTCCCAACACTGTACGAGCCAGTGAATAATTTGGTCACAATGTATGGCGATACATAATTTCATTGAAATTCAAATCTGGCCTGCGCCAAGTGCACTACTCCACTTGAAGGTCAATATTTCATGAAGCATAAGATAGGTCGAGTTTATACAACATCCTCCTTACACGCAGCTTGGTAAGCATCAGAATCAACTGCAAGTAAAGAGTTTTTTAAATCTACCAAATACATAGCTAAATGGACTATGTCCTGTTCACAGGTTCAAGAGCTTCCACAGTTACAACACTGTTTCCTCTTATAACCTGCAGCATCAGTGGTGAGATTATCGGTGTTAGCAAAATGCGAGGATCCAAATTAAAATTGAAATTCAATTAGTATGAACCTACCACCATCCCTATGTCATTCTTCTCATTCCCATTCACTTCGACAGTATTATCTACCACTAGATTCATGAACTGATCGAACCCACGGAGTGTTCCAACAACCATCCTATTTGCGTTAAGCTTAACTGCAGAGAAGAGAACAGTCAGGTCTACAATCTTATTGATATCTGGATGACTCAAATCAAGCCATGAAAAGGATCCCTAATATCCATCAATGAATTTTCATATATGCAAACCGCCAATGTTACCAAATGTTTCAATAAAAAAGAAATTATACAAACGCATGTGATTTATGAAGAGGTAATCACCACGAACTGTTCAGACTAATATCAAAATGCACACCAGACTCTAAGCACAATTTTCATCTTCCAATGACAATAGTCTGGCATTCCAACCCATGCTACAGATGAAACACATGCACAAACCAATAAACCCCACACACCAAAATACTCATATGAAGAAGATAGAACATAATTAGGTAATCGAAGCACATAACTCTTGGAGTTCACATCTGAAGAACGAAACGATACAGATCAAGGCCACAGCTTATTATCATAACCAAAACCCAACATTGACAAGTCAAGACGCAGTACATGCCAAGCAGCTCCATCGGTGTTGAGGATATTGAGGTACTGTGCACTACACAAAGGGGTGTGAACAGCTCATTTGCCCTAACCGAATCTCATAAGCAAATCCAACGGGCTACACATTACCTAGACTGTAATTTGAAAGAACCCATATCACGCAACATTCGAATTCACCGTCTCTTAATCGGCAAACTATCATGAGATGCAAGGCAAATGAATCCAGACAACACCACATTGGATAATTTCACCCATAGCACGAAACCACATCGCGTCGTTTGCCACGAAAGGAATTAGAGGCAAAAAGCAAGTAACACCGTCAAAATCACATAGGACATATATGACTACGAAATCCCACGATGTTCACGCTGATCTCTCGTTCTAGAACCGGCTACAGAGCTAAAAAATTGAGCTCGCCGCACGCGACGTATATCCACGAAACCACATCGGACAGACAACGACGAACACTAGAACTCTTAAAAAAAAATACGCCACAGAAATTGCAAAAAAGAAAAAAGGAATAAATTGCAACGACTTACTTTGGAGCTTCTTGTCCATGTACCTGAGCAAAGATAGCAAAAGGAAAGCTATGTCAGAGAGGAAACAAGGGAAAGACGTAAAGCAAAACAGAGGAACAAGAGAGAGAGAGAGAGAGAGAGCTTCTTACTTCTTGAGATCCGGAGGCTGGCCCGATCTGCTCATGGTGACGACTTTCGCAGGGATGCGCGGGACAAGCAGAGGGGGAGCTTTTGGAGTGGTGAAGTTACAGTGCACGATGCGCTCCCAAAACCCTAGAGCGTCGAAGGATGACGAAGATGATTGACTTTTTTATGTTGTGGTGTCTGCGAAGCGATGTCGTTTCTCGGAAGAGCGGCCCATGACGAGTGAAGCCCGGCGTTGAATTTGGCCCAATACTCCTAAACTTTCTTCCTCAGATGAACGGCCCACGACAAGCGATCTTTTTCAAAAAAATATTTTAAAAACATTTATTTTCCACAAAATATGATCACCGAAAAAAAAATTATCCAGACTCCTTATGGCTACGGCAAGTCAATTCAACATTGGGCTAATTATCAAGCAATTTGGTGAGAAATCTTTTGCTCTGACTTATAAAAATTACAAAAATAACATTTTATTTTCCTTGAAAAATCTTTTTATGCAGACTTCCAAAAAAAAAAAAAAAAAAAAATTGAAACAGGTATGTGTTAATCCATGCATTTCCACTTATACTCGTGAAGCTTTTTGTTTTTTTTGGTCAGTCCTTAAAAAAAAAAGTCAAGGTTCATGCGCCGTAAAATTTATAAAGTAAAAGTCACTCCAGACACAATTAAACAAAAATTTAATTGCATCTTAAATGATTTTCACTCAAGTAAGTTTCCAAATCCCTACCTCTATTTTTCATCAAAATTAAAATAAAAAAAAATCGAACTTCACTAGTATCATGACCCAATGAAGTACAAAAAATGAAACAAATTTTTCCTATTTTTTTTCATTTGGTCGTTGTGCTATATTGATAAGGGTTGCACTCTATGCTTGATAAGTCCGGCATGGTCCCATATCACAGCACACTCGCATCACATGACAACCATAGTTCATTTGGAGCTCAGTGAATAGGAGTTATATTGTGATCTTGTTGAGTATCAACTAGTTTGAATCTCCTACTCACTTGATTTAGTTGAGATGGTGCATCAAATATTTATGGGCATGTCGTAAAAGTGCCATTGGAAGTTCCTAAAGTATAACAGTGTATGTTACATCGCATTTTCTACGTTTAGTTATGACAATTGCCATAATGATGTTATGATTTTTTTATATTTAGGAGTGTCGTATTTTTGTAGGGTAAAATCATATATAGATATGCCAACACAAATGATGATAAAGGCCTTTCTCTCGGACCAATCCAAACAGAGAAAATATTAGGTACCTTGACATCTTGGATTTGCACAAGTCCACTGAACACTCAACATGTGTCATCCACGATCCCACATTGTAACAATTGTCAGACTCTCTCTCTCTCTCTCTCTCTCTCTCTCTCTCTCTCTCTCTCGTGTAGTGGTCTAAACTTGTAAGCAAAGAGGTCCGTCATTGCCGCAAGAGTAGGTGCTGTCGAAGGCCTCAAAATTCAAAATCAAGGAGGTGAAGTTTTCAAGACTCTCGATTGAACAATCCGCTACTTCCCACGAGCTGGATGAGACCTAGAGGAGATCATCAAGGGTGTTGTGGACGAGATCGAGAGAAGGGACGGAACCATGACTAGAGTTGGAGGTTCTTCTTCAATCTCTGTGACAGGGAAGAGAGAGAGGTAGGTTGTTACAAAGCAGAGGGAATGTGTGTTTTGGTGATTTTTGTGCTTGAAGATGGAGCAGGAGCAAGAGATTTGAGAGACGAGGGGGGAAAGGTAAGCGAGAGAGAAGAGAGAGAATTTGAACTTTTTTGAAATGTGGGACCACGGATGACACATGTCAAGCGTTTAGTGGACTTGTTCAAATTCAATGTGTTTATCACTGAGCTACCTAATATTTTCTCATCCAGACCAGCATCAGCACTCTAGCATTTCAAAGGCATGTCCAACATTTCGAAGGCATGAGTTAACTGACCACAAAAATGGGCCAATCTTGCCGTCGTTATTTTTTCATATTCCTCTCTTACCCTTGAATGTTGCACCATAGCTATTGGCTATTCTCATTACTCTGAATGAGTGAACCATTCTAGATTTCGTACAAATTCCGTCCAGAACCTAGAACTTACATGTTAAAATAAATTCCTCATTTTTTGAAACTTAGAACATATCTTACATACCCTATAATTTGAAACCTATCATGTCACGATTACTGTCTCTACCCAAATTCCACATATATTATTAATTGAACGATTATATTAAATTATCACATTTATTACAATTCATTGAGAATAACTTATATTTAGACACATGAAATATATTAAACATTAACAAAATAAAAGTTTCAGTCATAAAATGGAAGCTTAGATTGGAGGTTATAAATTATACACTCATCATCGAATAACTTGTAATACCTAAGCATCGTGCGAAGACATAGACTAAGTAAAACACAAAAAAAAAATTATGAGTTCTAAATTATAGGTTTCAAATTCGACTAACCTAAAATCTAAAATCTGTCTATTGAAACATGTTCCTCAATTTTTGGAATCTGGAACATTTCTTGCATATCTTGAAACCTGAGGTTCTTAGGTTATAGATTCTATCATTGAACCATGCTCACCCCTAAGACTCCACGGAAGGTCACCAAGAATTTGGAGGGTCGCACAAGGTCACAAAGATCACATTCAAAGTCGGGGAGGCTACATGACTTGAGCATCAGCTTGCCTAGGCATTGTGCCTCGCTTGGAGTCATACAACCTCAAGCGAGGCTGATAGTTGCTACTTCTTCAATGACGTCAGGGTCGTTTGACTTCAAGTGAGCTAGATCCAAACTATAGATTAAGCAAGCAACTATAGATTAAGCAAGCAAAGTTGCAGTAGATGAAGTAGCAACTACTACCCTCACCTAAGGTTGTGCAACCTCAAGCAACATCGAAGTTACACAGCCTTGGGTAAGGCAACGCTGAGGTCACATGACTCGGACGATGTAATCACCAGTGTTATTTTGGTGTCTTTTTGCCTAAGTGGCTGAGGGTTTGCAATTTTTTTATTTTTTACACTTTTGTCCTTTGAGCGAAGGTCCTTTCACGCCGAGAAACTGCTATCCCAGAGGCACCTAAATTCCCCCGCGCCGGGCTCAAGAATACCTCGTCGCCACTTGACCACGTCATTTTGGCCCTTCCACGCACTTCCAAGAGTGGTCTCCATATCCCCCGTTGACCAACCGGTCCTACTCTCGGTATCTCCTCCCCATTTGGTCGCATCCGCGCACACAATGCAAACCGTCAGCCCAATGCATCTCCGCCTCTCGCCAGACCAATAAAATGCTCGACCTCGATCATCACCAGCTCCTCCCACTCGTCAAGGTTGCTCTGTCAATCACGAGGGGCCTTAATACATGATCGAATCTCTGGGTATCTGGAATTCCTTTGTGGGTTCGCTTCGCTCTCGCTGCCCGTTTGGCAAAAGGGTCCGTCGCTTCGAGATACCCCCAACAGGTCAACACCGCTCCATGGAGCTCGAGCGAATCCTTGCTTGAATCTTCGCTCCTCTCCTCGCCTTCTTGGGTCCGGTCAATGGCCGCCTCTGTGTCGGCATTATCTTTCTCTGTCCACAGGACTCGCCCCGCCGGACTCTCGCCTGCCCATGTGGCCGTCGACGAGCCCCGTAAAAGGGTCCCCTTCTCCTTCGGGTCGAGGCCGAGCTTGTCCTTCGCATCTGTGGGTCCCCGCCGCCATTATTCGGGCCCTCTCTTTGCCTACCCTCGTGCTTCCCCGTCGCCGGCGAGGGACACCCTTCTGGGAGATGGGTTCGCTTCCGCCGCCGAAGAGGAGGGCGATTTGACGATTCCCGAGGAGAGGCCGGTCAAGTTCCTGCTCTGGGTCGTGTTCTGGGCTTCCCTGTCTCTGGCTTGGTTCGCGGCTTCCAAGGACGCGAATGCCGCCGTTGATTCCATCAAAGCCTCGGGCTTTGGCGTGAAGGTCGCCAGCAAACTGCGGAGCTCGGGATGGCCGGACGAAGCCGTGGTCTTCGCGCTCGCGACGCTTCCGGTGATTGAGCTCCGAGGGGCTATTCCTGTCGGTTACTGGATGCAACTCAAGCCTTCGCTCCTCACTGTCTTATCTGTTATCGGGTCAGTCTAATTTCATCCGTTTACATGGTGTACATTTCCTTATTCACATGAATGGAATGTCTGATCTTGTTATTGGTGTTTGCACTGGGCGCAGTATTGAATTCCAAATGTAGCCCCTCTCACTTCATGTAGTCTCGCGCCAACTGCTCGATGAAATGCCGTGGTTAAGATGGATTTTTAAGTAATGAGAATATTTTTTTGATAGATGGGGCTACTTTAATCATTGGTATGTGAAGTTCCTTTATGTTTGTTCTGGATGATATTTGCGCCTCATTGTTGGCTGCTGATGCTTATTCTTTTTGCCTTCCAATCAGTTTGTAACATTTTCTAGGAGAGAGATGCATTTCAGCTTTGGAAATGAAACACCAGCTACAATCTGACATTTTTTTTTTCTCTTTGGTCTTACTTGTTGTAGGAATATGTTGCCCGTACCATTCATCATACTCTACTTGAAGAAGTTAGCTACTTTTCTTGCTAGGAGGAGCCGATCAGCATCCTGGTTACTTGAGATGCTATTTGAGAGGGCGAAAGAGAAGGCTGGCCCTGTGGAAGAGTTTCAGTGGCTTGGCCTCATGTTGTTTGTGGCTGTGCCTTTTCCTGGAACGGGGGCTTGGACCGGAGCTATCATAGCTTCAGTTCTGGATATGCCCTTTTGGCCTGCGGTGACTGCCAATTTTTGCGGTGTTGTCCTCGCAGGGCTTCTGGTGAATTTGCTTGTGAACCTTGGACTCAAATATGCCATCGTGACTGGTATAATCCTCTTTTTTATTTCCACATTCATGTGGAGCATCCTCCGAAGTCTTAGGAAATCTTTGAACTCATCAAACTGATGAACACAAACTACTCATTTGATGTTAACGGCATTGAATTCTGTACTCAGTTTTTTGAAGTGGCTGTCTCCCGTTCACTGGCTTTGGTGCAATGTACTGTCACTTTCCTGCTTCAGAAATACTCATCAGGAATGATTAGATGATTTGAAACTGACTGGAGTAAATGAATCCATTCTCTACTGGTTTAAAATGGAGATGTCTTTCAGTAAATGCCGTTTGATTAAACTCGAGCAGCAACCCCCAGTTTTGTTGACCTTAGTTAATGTAACTATATTTATTCATCAGTGCCCTTTCTGTTGGATTACATTTAAAAGCGATTTTGCATATGCCCTAACATCGGTGCCCAAGCCAGCACACTTGGTTTCCATGTCTAAGGTTGCAAGCGAAGCAAACCTCAGTGTCGTAACGGGAGTTCGTTCTGTATTGGAAAAATTGCACCAGAAGTCCTAAGTTCTTATCATAGGTGCAGTTATATCTAAATGTTTTAATGGGTGCAATCAACTGTGAACTTTTGAAAATTGTAATCAAGTCCTGCTACGCCTATTAGTTGATGTAGTCAATTCCTAAATTTTTATTGAAAAGTGTAGTCAAATCCTAAAACTATTTCAAGAAAAACAATTCGGGGTTACCACATCAGTAATTTTTTAATACCACGTTGACCCTTCCCTAAATCCTTATTTACGGGACTTAAATTGCACCAATCAATAAATCTGGAACTCGATCGGATTCCTAAAACTGTATTCCTCATTTTACATTATTCCACTTCTGGCAGACAAGCAGGTACTCTTCTAGTTTACTTTTGGATTGGCGGAATGAGGTTCATACCCTCAGGTTGCTTCTACTTTCTTGTAATAAGAATATAGGCCAGAAGTTTGTGGTGACGAGACGACCAATGAGCAATAACTGCGTAATCAATGCAGAAAAAATTTGGTATGAAAACATGAATTTTCCTTCCTGTTCTGACTTCTCAGCTGGCAACACTAGTTCCTCCCATTCCGATCATTAATGTGCTCTGTACACCGAAACTCTCAAATGAAAGAGGAGATTTTCGTGAAAGGAGAGAAAACTCTATGAGCAGGCTGACTAGCGCTTTCTGGTGAGGGGATTTACATCTAATACCTCTAATAGCCATTATCTATTTGCAGAATGCTACATGATAGATTGTGTGGAGCCTGACAATTGTGCCAAGTCCATTCTTTCTCCTAGTACCAACATCTCTGCCTATATATGCTTAAATGTGTAGCAGGGAGAGCACTTGCTATTGCGAGTTCGTTATGGTCGCCCCATGTTTACTTTCCTTGTATAGCAGGGGTGAACTGTAGGGAAAAGTGTTAAAAAAGTCCTAAACCTTTTGTAGTTGTGCCAATTTAGTCTCAAATCTTTTTTTTTGTGCCAATTTAGTCCTAAACATTCTTACATAGTGTTAATTCAATCCTTTCTAGCCAATTTTGGCCGGATTTTGCTGATTGGACGCCGACCGGCTAACATGATCTGATCGGTACTAACGTGGATAACTTTTAATCATATTTTAATATTTTTAAATTTTGTATGTTTATTTTTCTTTTTCTTTTTCTTTTTTTTTTCTTTTTTCATTTTTCCTTCCCCTCCTCCAGCCAATCGCCAAACCATCGTGACCGGCCAAAGGCGACAGCCGGTGAGGTCGACCTCGCCGAAACTCGCCGGCCACCTCGCTAGTGGCTGCGAGCCACCTCGCCAATGGCCGCGAGGGCGATCTCACGCTAGGCGGCGAGGCTCAACCTCGCCGACACCGCCCAAGCTGCAATTTGGCGAGGTCGATCCTCGTCGACCATGGGCGAGGCTCGCCCTCATCAACCCGACGCTAGGTCACCCTCGCGGCCTGGGCGGTGCTGGCGAGGCTCGCCCTCATCAACCCGACGCTAGGTCGCCCACGCGGCCTAGGTGACACTGGTGAGGCTCGCCCTCGCCGCCCAGCATGAGGCCGCCCTCACGGCCACTGGCGAGGTGGCCGGCGAGGTCCTGCGAGGTTGACCTCGCCGGGCGTCACCTCTGGCCGATCGCCGAGGTCCGGCGACTAGCTTGAGGAGGGGAAGGAAAAAATAAAAAATAAAAATAAAAATTCTAAAATATTAAAATATTATTAAAAGTTGTTACGTCGGCACCGATTAAGTCATATCAACCGGTCAATGTCCAGTCAGTAAAATCCGGCCAAAATTGGCCAGAAAGGATTGAATCGGCACTAAGTAAAAATGTTTATGACTAAATTAACAAAAAAAAAAGATTTAGAATAAAATTGGCACAAATACAAAAAGGTTTATGACTTTTTTAACATTTTTCCTGTAAACTGTATATTTGAGTTTGGAACTGGCTCGAGAAAGCAACAGCTTGTGAGGCTTTAGACAAGTTCAAATCTGATATCTTGGTATATGTGTACGACCACTCCCGCGGCGAAGCTGATTTGCATCTTCCTCGATCACCATATCGGAACCTAGGATTGTCTTTGTGACTTTGCCTGGAAGGACCAAAGAAGCAGCAAGGAAGTGATTAGAGAAGGCTGGGAACTCTGCAACATAAACAAGTGATGGGTAACGTCCAAGATGAATCAGATGGATTCTTATGCAATAATAAGAAAAAGGTAAAATTCCAAATAAGCTGTCCGAAATGTCCTCATTTTCTTAAATGAGGGGCTGAAGTGAACATTGTTTTAAATAAGACGTTGAAGTACAATCACTTTCTCAAATAAGGGTCTAAAGTGAATATTGTTTCAAATACTAGTCTGAAATGGTTATGTCTGTTTTAAATAAGATTATGAAATGGCTATGTCTGTTTCAAATAAAGACTTGACTTTCCGGTGGTCAAAGATATTTTCATCATTTACCATTTTCCCTTTTTTCTTTCCTTTTTTTCGTGGTTCTTTTTCTTCCTCTTCGCTAGTGGCCAGCCGATCACTAGCAATGCTCATAAAGAGCTAGGTGAGGGTCGCCCTCGCCTAATTCAATGAGGGCCACCCATGCCGGCCAAAGGCGAAGGATGGCCTCACCTGGGCAAGGCAACCCTTGCCTCGGGGGAGGACACCCCTCATGGCCATCCACGAGATCAGCCCTCACCAGCCCTAAGCAAGGCCACCCTCGCCAAATTTGTCGAGGGTTGGCCTCACCTACCCCAAACAAGGGCTCGACAACCCTCATCAGCAGCTGACAAGGGCTTGTAGGCCCTCACACACTGTCGATGAGTGCTTGCAAGCCCTCGCCGGCCCTTGCTAGCGGCCGCCAACCGACACTGAAAAAGAGAGAGAGAGAGAGAGAGAAGAAAATTTGAAAGAAAATGCCCTTGGACGGTCGGAAAATTTAGCCCACTGGCAACCGACAAAGTCAAGCCTTTATTTGAAACAATCATGGCTACTTAAGCCTCTTATTTGAAACAACCAATGCCACTTTAGGCTATTATTTGAAATAATGTTCACTTCAGGTGCTTATTTAAAAAAATGATGACATTTTGAGTCTCTTTATGGAATTTTCCCTAAAAAAAAAACTCAAAATTATAAATTGGGATTAACTTAGAGAGACTGAGAGAGGTCTGGTTTCGGCACAAGAGTTTTAAAGATTGATTGTTTCAAATTAGTAGATTTATGCTTTTCGTTATCAAATCTTGCGATACACGTGTTGACTTTTCTTAGGCGAAATGCTTTAAACTATGTAAAATCAACTTGAGGGTGAAAGTCGAGGTTTCTCTTTCATTTTTTTTTCCCAGATATACCGACGAAATGAAATTGTTGATCACCCACACTCAGGTACAATGCCATGGCCATACCGAGTTGGACCGCCAAAATGAATGATAATAGCATTGGAAACAATTCTTGTTGCTAACAGGGCAAGAATAGCTACTTGCAATGCCCATTAGCAGTGAAGTTTCTTTAACTTGATCAATGACCAATGGTGAGAAGAGAGGCGGTAATGCTATTAAGATTGAATTTTCAATTGGCCTCGGAAGAAATTTCTAGTCGGTACGCAGTAATTGGAACTTAGGCACGTTTGATTCATATTAGATTGATTAATCTCAACTTGCAAGGACTTTAAAAGTGATCACTTGTTAGGATGGAAGAATGAAGATGGAGGGAGAAGGGGAAAAAAAGGGGAAAAAAATAGATTACGAGGAACCTATGCAGAAAATTCTATGTAGCTTTTCGAATCCCTCCAATTTTTCCAGGGATTTGTGCGATAATAATCAAGATTTTCTTCCTTTTCACAGACACCCTTATTTTATCTTGAGTTTTAAGACCATTCACGTTTAAAGATATTTCGGTCACTTTGCATGCATTCCCATTCTTTTCCCTCCTAAACTTGCATAACGGGGAGAAATGAAAGAACTGAAACAGCTAGTAAACGTCACACTTCTTTTGTGCCTTGGCCATAGTTTACAATCATTAAAGATGTTTTGAATTCGGAAAGTTTTGTGCGTTTGGTACGAAATGGAATGAGACTGCAAATTCTTTAGCTTGGTTTATGCAGGAATGGATGCAAAAATTATTCTTAATTTGATGATTGGAAATAAAAAAAAAAAAATCTGGGGAATAAAGTGGAAATGAGATTTCAAGCAATTTAATATAGGTTTTATGTGGATACATAACTATACTTTTACTAATCTACCAATCCATTCATTTAAAATCAGGAATAGTAAATTGAACAAATCCCCACCTTCTCAGGGGGGATGGGGTGAGGACGCGTAAGTTTCAGGAGTGGGTTTCGACTCCCACGCCCTACAAGAGGCAGGGCAAAAGTCTGAGAGTGAGTGTAGAGTAGGAATAGAATAGGACTGACTAAAAAAAAAAATTGAACAAACAATTATAAATGAAATAATTATTCTATGAATAGCTATGACAATACATTATATTTTTCATATTTTATTGCCGTCGTCATTATTAATACCAAGCATCGGTTTCTCAATGTTAAGGAAACCGGGCTTGGAGATTCACCTTAAACCACACCCTAGATCCCGACCCCAAAAAAAATATAAATAAATAAACACTCTAGATAGAGTACATGTATGTTTGATAACCTTTTTAAGTGCTAAAAAATTGAAGCGTTTTGTCTCTTAACAAGACTAATTTTGTTTGATAATATCAATTAGTGAGTCCCTAACACCTGAAGTGTCAAAACTTGACACAATTAGTGAGTCCCTAACACCTGAAGTGTCAAAACTTGACACAAAGGAACACTCAAATGCCAAAAGTTAAGAAAATGACATTTAAGTGCCAAAATCAAAGTAAAATGGATCGGTTAAATGCCAATAGTGAAAAAATCCAACTAAATTGTGTACGTGGCATTTTCCGGCGACATCTTTGTTGAAATGATAAATAATTAAAAAAAAAAAAACACATGAACAACAAAATGACGTTGCTCCATCCACGCTAGCTTAGGCAACCTAAACAACATCGTTTTTCTTTGATGCTAAATGATGTCATTTAACTTATTTTTTTAGCTTAATCAAATTTAGCTATCGCTACTCTTCTCTCCATATATACTCACGCTCACACCGACGCCCTTCTCTTCGTCGCCATTCATGCTCATTGAGGCGCCCATTGGTCGCCATCATCGCTTGCCCAGGTTTGTCCTCTTATCTCTCTCCCCTATGGTGAAATTAGGGCTCGAACTCATCTATTAGGGCTCTGATGGAAAATTTGGGGCTCAACTGGAAAATGTGGGGATTAGCCGGGAAATGTAGGGCTTGGATAGTTTTCTGATGTGCGATTCAGAGCTCAAATGTGGTTCTAGAACCCTATGCGGGTTCAAATTGTCAATTTAAGGCTTAGTCTCAAAATGTAGGACTCGAGCAGGGGAAAGTTAAGGCTCCTATACTATTATGATGTGTGATTTAGGGCTCGGATGTGGTATTATGATGTGCAAAGGCAATTTTTAGAGATTGGATGTGAAATGTGATATGCGATGACGATTTTTAGGGCTCAAAGTGGTTGTCGTAAGAATCTCTGGTCATTTTCTAAAATCAAAGTGTTAAAATGGGCATTGTTGGGATATGTGCTTGTTGTAGGGATCTTTGTTTGTTGGTCGATAATTTAAGAGAATGCAAGATAATCAAAGTGGCTGTCATGTGGAGACATCTTGTCAATGTGGAGACCTCTATTTATCAAAATGGTCTAACATGCACATCTCTTCTCTTTTCTTTAATAAAGTTTATGAGAGTGTGAGGACCTCCATGTACAATTGTTTGTTGTCCTTTGTGGATATGGTTCCAAAAATTAGTTGTTTTTTTTCTTAGTTGCAGAAATGGCTTACGATAAGGACTACATTGATGTCATTATATGCTACGGTGAGGATTTTGCGATTGGGGAGGATGAGTGAGTATAAGGGAAGAAATGAGGGAATTGTCTTTGTTAATGTAAAGAAAGCATCTTATTGGATTTGTTAGGGATATGGTGACATATTTGTCATGTGTAATACAAAAATTATTGTATTGTGTTCCTCAAAAGGGCTTAAGAGATGGTTTGAGAAGTTTGAAAAATGATAATGATTTTAGGGATATCATGTACCATTATCTTCATGACGAAGAGGTGAAAGTAGACATTGAATATAATAGCTAAGAGCCAAAAGAATGGTTCAAGACATCACGGGCGAGAAGAATGGTCAACAAATCACAAGTTCCTAAAAGTGACGCTCTCCTTTGAACAAGAAGGGCTCTTAGGAAAAGGCTAAGACAATATAGTTATGGCTTTTATAGAGATGAGCGTACTGGAACAGTCATTCTTAATGTAAGTTTTATTTGCTGCATTTAATTTAATTTATGGTGCAAACTTTTGCTAATAATTTAGCTGTCTTTTTATAGACTGTGAGAAGTTCGGAGGTTCTTATCACTTAAGGCCCAACTCAAGAATCAATGAATGTGCCAACAAAGAAAAAGACATCGACTACACCGACAAGAAAGAAGAAAAACCCATTTATAGGTCCATTTGAATCAGTTCAGCCTAGGAATGACAGTTGCAACTCCATCGGAATCAGTTCAGCTCGGGGCAATTACAACTCTATTTGAATCAGTGCATCCTAAGAAAATTGAAGAAGAAGTTGCATATTCATTTAGAAAGAGTGAAAAGTCCATCAAAAGGAGCACAAACAAGAGGGTTACGCATGTTGATTGATGAGATAGGACGGGATAAGGTTTGTGGAGCTCATGAGTCAGTTTTGTTTATAACTTGATATGGATGGTTTTTTTTTTAATTTTTCATCGAATTTGTGAGACTTAATTTCAATATCAATGGAACGATCTTGTTTTTTGCCAATTTTTTTTTACATTTTTCATTTTTTGGATTCTGCTTTACTTATTGTTGCTGGTGGTGCTATGGTGGTGGTTGAGATGCTAATGTGGCTGGTAGTGGCGACTAGTGATGGTAAGTTTATTGTGGGAGTTGAGTTGACGGCTCGTGTTGTACCTAGTGCACTGTGCAATGTGTGCATCTTACACCATGTGGTGCTAGTGTAAGCTGGTACAAGGCTCAACTTGCACTAGCACCTTCTGCAACAGATCCACCACTAGTACAATGGCTATTGGTGATGGGTCTATAGTGATGACTGGATGTTGGTATGGTGGCTGGGGTACTGGTATAGCTGCTAGTGGTGATTGGATGTTGGTATGGTGGCTGGGGTACTGGTATAGCTGCTAGTGGTGACTAGATGTTGGTATGGTGGCTAGGGTGCCGGTCTAGCTGGTGGTGGTGGCTAGTGATGCTTAGTAGTGGTGGGTTTGTTGTGGGGGTTGGTTGCGGCTCATGCTACACTTGATGCGAGTGTGCAGTGTGCACATTTTGCTATTAATGCAAGCTGGTGCAAGGCTCAGCTTGCACCACTACCTTCTACAGCAAACCCACAACTAGTATAATGGCTAATGGTTGGGGGTGTTGATGTGATGGCTAGTGGTGGTTGATGATGCTTGGTGGTGGTAAGTCTATGATCGGGGTTGGGGGCTCATGCTGTACTGGATGCAAGTGTGCAATGACTAAGTGGTGCTAGTGCAAGTTGGTATAAGGCTTAGCTTGCACCGACACCTTCTACAATAGTAGACCACTAGGTGGCTCGAGATAGTGGCCGGGGTGTCTGATGTAGTTGGTGGTGGCGACTGGTGGCCGATGGTGGTGGCTAGTGCAAGTTTTAGAGGAAATCTATAAAAATTAATACTTAACTTATCACATTTTAAAAATATTTGGCACTTAAGTGTTCACTCTTAATCAGAAGTAACACTTATGTGATCACTACTTAAGTGATCATTTTTTTTTATCAAGACTGATACTTAAGTGATAACTAAATACAACTTATGACATTCAAGTAATTACTTGTGTCCGTCCTATGTATATGCTGGTTTACAGTAAATCAGAGAAATAACTCCATTCAATTCAATGTTTGCTGCTAGTTTATATTCAGTTCAAATAAAAAAACATCACCTTAATACACATTATTACTTGTTTATATTCAAGAATAAGCAAAAATATAGTACAAGCAGCATCTCATTCACTCATTCACTTTCCTTAACCTCTCCACAAACACAAGAAGTAAGTCACAATACAAATGACAGCACAAACAATAATAAAGCCACACGATCTTGTGGATAACACAAACCTCTTCTAATCTTTCCAAAAAAAAAATAACCTACATTTGATCTAAAACAATTACATTTGTCCACTCATTTTCAACTATGACAATCGGAGAAACTTCTTCTCATCTTCAAGTGTTTTACATTTCATCATAAAATATGATAGATAACAAAATAATACCACAATAAATGATTGGTAACACTTCCGTTCAATTTCGATTCTTGAAACTTCATTCTTTAAATGGTTAGCCGAAAATGCTTGAGCTTGCATTGAGTCAATATTGTCCAAGTCAACCATGAATGTAGATGAAGGTTGGCGTCGTCCATCAAGTAGGTCCAATATTATCTATGCGGCTCGATGAAAGAATTTCGTATCGACTCATTTGAAATATTTTGACTTCAACCCTTTACTATATCAGGAACATTCATAAAATCTTCTCCCAAGATTCATTCGACTCCAAGATGTTCTTCGTGGACTCAGTAATCCACAAAAACAGAAACACTCACATTTTCCATCATTTCGGTGAGAGGAATTTGAGCCATTGTTGAAAGTCTCGCTCTCCATTTCCAATATTCGACGATGGAATTTGGGGTAAATCTAAATTAGAGTTTGGGATTAAGGTTCAAGTGCTTCAATGGGGATTTTGGCCGATTTAGGGTTTTGAATTTGGGGCAATTGGGGAGATGATGTCGTTTTGACCGATTTAAGGCTTTTATTTTGGCCAACTATTTAAACAACATTATTTAAGGAGAGTCAAAGCTGAGTCAACTCTCTAGCAAGCCACGTAGGCAATTAACATTAATAAAAAAAAACTATCACATAGGACGGAGGTCGCTAGACTTGACACTCAAGTATCTCATTTTTTTTTTTTTAAAGTCACACTTAAGTGTCACTTTCCTAACTTTTAGCACTTAAGTATCTTCCCGTGCCAAGTTTTAGTACTTGGACTGCTCTTTTGCTGTCAATTAGTTTTCACTCAAAAGATCCAATTAAGTAAATAAAAATCACTTCATTGGTAAAGTAAAGAGAGATTATTTACTTCACCTCGAATGATCGAGATATTGTCAGCATCCATATTCAGTAACTTTTCTATTTTTCAAACAAGCTCTTACAAGGATAGCTAAGAATTTTGTTCTTTTAGGCTGCGTTTGTTTTTACTTCTTTTTTGTCTTTAAACACTTTTTTTTTTTTTTTTTGTTCCTGGGAACAAAAAAAGAACAAAAACGCGTTTGGGTGCTTTTTGTTCCAAAATTGTTTTTTTGTTCCCTTAAACACATCTAGAACATAAACAAGAAACAAAAAAAGTTGTTTCTTATTTCGAAACAAAATTTAGAAACAGTTTCTTTTCTTCTTCTTTTTCTTTCTTTTTTCTTTGGCCGGTCGCCGGCCTCGGCCATGGCCGACGACCGGCCGACGAGGGCCGACGGCCTCGCCCAGCCACGGCGAGGCTCGCCGGCCCCGGCGGGGCCGAACCTCGCCGGCCGGCCGGGCGAGGTCGGCCTCGCCGGATCGGGCGAGCTCGAGCTCGCCCGGCCAAGGCGAGGCCGAGCTCGCGCCATGTTGGCCGGGCGAGCTTGATCTCGCCGGATCCGGCGAGGCCGAGCTCGCCCAACGGCCGGCGAGCCTCGCCGTGGCCGGGCGAGGCCGCCGGTCACCGGCGATGGCCGAGGCCGGCGACCGGCCAAAAGAAGAAAAAAAGGAAAAAGAAAAAAGGAAAAATAAATAAGAAAAATAAGAAAAATAAAATAAAAATATTAAAAATAAAAGAAATAAAAAAATTATACAAATTTACCAAATGTGTTTCTGTTTATTTTTATTCCCGGAATAAGTTTACCAAACGTTTTTTTGTTCAAAAATTGTTCCCCGGAACATAAACACTTTTTTTCTATTTTTATTTCGGAACAATTTTTAAACGAAATGTTATCAAACGCGCCCTTAGTAACTTTACTATTGAGAGTTTTCATTAGAGTTTGGAATTTCCTATTTTATTTAAGTATAGATATATCAGAAATGGGCGAAGCGTAGCTTTCTTCATCTAGCTTTTATTTTGTGAGATTTGGTCCTAAGACTATATTTTGTGCATTTAAGTCTCCTAACTTTCTTGGTATATGCAATCAAGTCTTCTAACATTCTCGATTTGTGCGATCAAGTCTTTCGGCCATGCCACATTGTTAATACCATTGAATCATTCACAATGGCATCCTTAGTGCGACACATAACAAGACATGCGATCCTGATCTCGCACGATTAACACCACATCAAAATGAATAACAAGCAAATAATACAATAAAACCAAGAACAATTAGAGGAACCTTTTTTTCAGGCAAAAGTACTATAAAAGTAATAAATTTATTATATTTGTACTAATTTAAGTCTAAACTTTTCAATCGTGTCAATTTAGTCCAAAATATTTCACATTTGCAAATTGAGTCCATCATTCCAATTTATGCCGAAAATTGCTTATGTGGATATCGACCGTCAGCCGCTAATATGGACATTTTTTTTTATGATTTTTTTTTCCTTTTTTGTCCCTTTTATTTTTTCCAGTAACCACTGAGAATGCTCCGTGCCAAATCTAACGAGACCAACCCTTACCTAGGCTAGGGCAACCCTTGGTCAAGCAATGCCAACCCTCGTCGGCCATGGCCAATGGCTGACAATTGACCACTAGCAGAAAAAGAAGGTAAAAATGATTTAAAAAAATTATTAAAAAATTATATAAGAAAAGTGTCAACCGTGTCAAGTAGGATTGTTAGTATCCACGTTAGTGATTTCCAATTTAAATTCACTAGATAGATTCAATCAGCAAAACATGAAAATGTTTATAGTTAAATTGACATAATTAAAAAGTTTAAGATTAAATTGGCATAAATATAATCAATTTAGAACTTTTTTTGGAAAAAGTATTAAAAAGTCATAAACTTATTGTATTTATACTAATTTAAGCTTGAACTTTTCAATCATGTCAATTTAGTCCTAAACTTTTCACGTTTTACAAATTGAGTCCATCGGCCAATTTATGCCGAAAATTTCTTATGTGGACACTGACTTTCGGCCGCTGACATGGACATTTTTTTATGAATTTTTTTCCTTTTTTGTCCCTTTTCTTTTTGCTAGTGACCAGTGAGAGTCCTCCACACCAAATCTAGCAAGACCAACCCTCACCCAGGCTAGGGTGACCCTTGGCCAGCCGTCACCAGCCATGGCCAATGGCCAATGATCAGCCACTAAAAAAAAAGAAAGTAAAAAAATTCAAAAAAATTATTAAAAATTATATATAAAAAGTGTCAATCATGCTAGATAGGACTATTGGTATTCATGTCAATAATTTTCAGTTTAAATTGACCGAATGAATTCAATTGACAAAACGTGAAAATATTTAGAGTTAAATTGATATAATTAAAAAGTTTAAAACTGAATCAATACAAATGTAATCAATTTAGAACTTTTTCTCAAGACTTTTTTCAAAAGACTTATGATCTTTATTAGATATGGCCAAACCTATGAAATGGTTAAGACGTGAGAATAGGCTTGGAAGTGATGTGAAGCCGGATGCTAGGACTACAAGACAAGCACACAAAAGAACAAGAGCCGGTTTTGGGGGTGGAAACCACTTTGAGTGGTGGTGAATGGTGACATCCTCGGTGCTTATGATCAGTCACCTTTCACACCATGAATAACATGAAAATCCCTTAAAGTGATGGCATTGAAAGTCCCCAAGATCTTGAACAGGCCCATATCCTCTCGTGCACATTTTGGCCACATGAATCACGTACGCCACTATTTAAAGGTCTTCCCTTGCTAAGCACCCACGTATCCACATAGTTAGAAAACAACCACCACAACATCGGGCTGCTTGGATTTTAGGGAACTCGAAACCCTACCCTCCCACACGCGAAGAAATATCATGGACATGAATCAGTTAATCTTCTATGATATCTCGCACTTCCATTGGGATAAACTGAATAGCAAGATATTAGCGAAAGGGAAATTATATGGCGTCATGCAAAAAATGCATACATTTTCATTCCGTTCTTTTTTTGTATTGTGTCGATCTCCACTGCGCAAGAAATATAATATGCAAAATCACGAGGGATCAATGAGCCTTATGTATTACTAAAGTCAATCTCATACCATTTGTGAAATTCAACGGACTTAATTCCCTCAATTTAATAAAATTAGACAAGTACCACTCGAAGGAAAGGACGTATGGTCTAATCATATGCATAAGGAGAGAATGTTTGAAGACTTAAGATGGTTCGAGCTTGAAGTGCACATAAACCCTAAACGATTGCAAGATGAGAAGTGAGGAACTTGGACCGATCTTGATGTCTAGTTATCACACCATGTGCTTAGGAATGCTTAGACCCAACAATCTCTTGAAATTATCATATCCAAACTCAAATTAAACTATGCTTTAGTATTACAAAAAACTCCAAAGTGGTAAATTTACAGCAAATTTGCCCCAAATTAATTTTTTAACCATTAAAAACTCTCTAAGTTAGCATAATTGTGATAAATTTACTATTTGTTAATTTCCGTTAAATAGGTAAACCTATGACAAAGGATGGTAAAACCCTAAATCGTTACACCTGTCACCACCTAACTCAATAATTTGACTGTAAAATTTAATATTAACTTTATCATCATTGTATTAATTTGTGATTTTTATTGACCAAAAAATTAATTTAAAATAAAGTTGTCATGAATATATTAATCAAAGGTTTTTTGTAATATTAACCCAACTAATGGTATGATATCCTGAAGTCACATTGTTACTTTGGTAGGAGACATTGAAGAACATAAACCATTTTTTTGGGTACGTCCATCGGCCCTTCACTGACGCTCCTCCAAGGGTGATGCGAATAATTCATGTCCTGTCAACTTGGCTATCAGCTAAAGAGCGTCGTATTCTGGTACAAACAAAAATAAAATTGATGGTCATACTCGATTGCCATGGTAACCCTCTTCCCTTGCATTGTCGATTTACAGGTCCACATCACATGGACTATTTAAAAAGAAAAGGAAATAATAAAAGAAAAGCATATATGTGGATTTTGGACTTTGGAGATAGTATGCTCAACATAAAATCTAATTTCAATGATTTGAAAAGTGAGGGAAAAAAAAGTGACTGTCAATCTATTAATAGCTCCTATTAATCATCAGGATTTAAAAGCTCACTTATCATATATGAACTGTTGCCCTCAACATGTAACAGGTATCTATCAATTATTGGACTACTTATCTGCACTATATATACAATATATATTGGTATATAATTGAAAGAGCTTCTCACTTTTAAGTGGAATAAACCCCAATTCTTAATTTTTTTCCTTTAGTTAATTAATATTTTGCTATAAATTCGTGCATATAGAAGGTGACCATAATTCAAAATCTAAAACAATAAAATCTATTTTTGAAAACTCAATAACTTTTTACGTCATTTCCAACTAATTTCTGTTCGAATATAAACAAAATCTATTTTCTTTTTTCAAATAAAAATGGATGTCTGAGCACCGCTTTTTAAAGCTTTAAACAAGCTTATAAGTAATTTGGTAACAATTATCTTCCATCAATTCTCTATAAAAAAAAAAATTATATTCTTCGTTTTTTTATAAATAAAAAAATGGTTACTTAAAGTATGACAACTGCCATTTACTTTAAATGGTAACTTGAACTTATGATTTTAAATGAAAATTTTGAAATTTTTTAGACTCATTCATTAACGGGTAAACAAACTCTTTGGAACACTCTCTAAGATTTTTCTTACTAGTAACAAACGAAACCTAGATTTATGCAAATGTATTGTACAGAGATTATTTCTCATGATTCTGGAGATCATTTTTTTCCTAAAAAAACCTGCCCAGATCAATTAAACCCGAAAGTATATTGCAAAGATGGATGTGAGGCCTTGACACAATCTTGGCAAAAACATCAAGATCATGCATCGGATCCCTCCTAAATTGTCATTGTGGAACACAGGCCTGGAGTCACAGTGAGTGGGAGACATTGGCGAAACTTTGCTGTTCCGAATGCAACCAAAATTCAAGACGTTTCAAAGCAAAGAAGAGTCGAAAGCAAAAAAAAAAAAAAAAAGCAAAGAAGAGTCAACTTTCATGTCGAGTGGGAGACAACTTATCAAGATGATAAGAAAGGGGGTGAGCGCGAGACGCCTCTCGCGACTGATTTGATAAGTCAGTGGGTTGTCACACAACAGCTGCCCTATATGAATTGGGACCTGTCCTTATCATGTCCAACAATTTCGTAATTTTCATTGAATTTCTACTGGTCGGAGACATGCCATTGCCAATGCGCCTTTCATTTGACACCATGAGAATATGCCCCTTTTCGGAATGGCATCCAACAAGAAGTTAGGTCGTGTCAGAAAAAATTTCTAGAAGTTCTGTGGCTGGTGGTGGCTCATGGCGAAAGAGAGGGGAAAAAAATCAAAACATGAATTGGAAGAGGATAGAAATAATTTTAGATGAATAGATACAATTTTGATTCTCTGGAGACATTCATCATCAAAAACTTTTTTTCTCATAGCAACTCGAAAGCATGACATGATCCATGAAGGTATAATTTGTGAATGAACATTAGGCTGCTGATCACAAACAAATATTTCTTGTATTGGTTGTGTTGCCAACCAATCAAACATATCACTACTGAATCGAACATATCGCTACTGATTTTTTGCATTCTCGTGATTTTTATTGATTACTTTTTTGCATATCATTGTAATGTGATATCACTCCTATAAAAAAAAATACCTTGTTGCCAATCACCACATCTATATTTTATACAACTCTTAAAACAAAGCAGTGCTCTTGCTCTTCTTGCATCAAGAGCTAATGCTCACTGATGAATATGATAACGCCATAATATGAATAAAATATCTATACGTGATACTAAGAGAATAATAAGAATACAATCAATAAACTCAAATTCATGCTGATTCGGACATCATATTTCTAATATTTGCAAATCAATTTAAACGTACATACCATCATATATGTCTAAACTTTTGAGATCTCTATATATACTTTAGTTATTATTATCTTCTTTTTTGTGGTTTTCATGGATATTGACTTCTCAAATGTTGGTTTTCAGTTAGTTACATTAAGACTTAGATTTTACTGGTGAATGGCGATTTTCATGGGATGGTTTTTTGATTCAGCTGAAAAAGTTCTAAGTAGATGAGAACGTGCATAATTATCAATAGTTTAATGATTGTCTGTCATCTTTGCTTTTTCTTTTTCTTTTGTGGGGGTCTTCCATTGGAAACATGGGTGCTAAAAGCAAGCGAAATTCTTTCTTACACCGACAATAGGTGTACTCATTCAGTAGCGGGTCCACTTAACCACACATTTAAACTTTTTCTATTAATCACGATTATTTTCAGAGCTAAATGTTTCTAAAAGAAAAGGTAGATTTTCGGCGATTGTTAAAATTCCACTGCACAAAAATCATTTCGATATCCTCCTTGTTTGTTCAAATTTGTATTTAGTCATAATTGAATCGATCTTTTTTATAAATTTGAAAGCATATTATTTCAAAAAAAAAATTTCCACAATCGCTGATTTATTTCAAAAGATAGGGAAGTGCCTTGTTCCACTTCTACCTGCACTTTTTACCTCGGGGAATTATGCTAATTTTTTTCCCTTTCACTGCCAAAGTACCATCGCAATAGTAGTATCTTACGTGGACAATCCAATGTCTTGTTACTAAACAACTAATGTTAATTTATTGAAAAACCAATCCAATTATTGTCATTAAAGCCCATTATTTTTCTTCAGATTTTTGTCAAAGTTTATCTGCTTAATAAACGAGAATATTTGATATCTAAGTTTTAAATGTACTTTGTGGTTCTACTCTGCAAGAAGAATTCAAAATGCTTTTCCTTTTCATTTTGAAATCGGAAGACACCGGTTTTTTTTTTTTGTGATAAGAGAATTCAACTATAAGGGTATGTGTAAGTCCTCAAGTATTAAAACAGCAACGCAAATTTAAAAAAAAAAAAATGCAGTAAAATTTTTCAATTTCAATCTTGATATTTCAAGATTTGAAATTTTCCTAATTTAGATTTTGCTGCATACAAGAAACCATGGTTAAGTTTCCCTTCACGGATATTACCAAAAAAAGACTCACTTGTGCACTAATTTTTTTACAACGCTAGTGTATTAGAAGATAAACCCTACAAATAAAAACATGAACAGATTTTTTATGCTAGCAATTTTTTTTTCAAACTTAAGTAGAAAAGAGATGGTGGATTCCTCACATATTTCCTTATTTGCATTGTGGTTTTATAATATGAAATTAAACTCCTTTCGACCCCATGCCATGCCAATTTTCCAAACCTCTTGCATTCAAAATTCAAAGCAGTCGTCCCTTCCGTCTCTTCACTTAACTAAATCTGAGATAATTACGCCACAATCCTCTCTTCACAGGCTGGTTAGACCCAAATTCAAACTTGAAGATTTTCCCACAACAACCACATCCAGTCACATATCCGTAAGAAAGATTGGTTATCTCCAGGAGTTAAATTTTACAGATCAACAAACAAATTAGGTAATGTTCCTTAATTCCTGGCCACAAACACACGGGGATTCAGTTAGTCAAGAGAGAGAGAGAGAGGGAGAGAATGAGAGAAGTTGTAGTTATCTGAGATTGAGTCCGAGTTGTAGTTATCTGAGATTGAGTCCGAGTCTGTGTCGGAGTTTTAATAGGGCATGCTTAACTAACAATCCTGGCAACATCATAATTCATCCTGCGTTTCTTTATAAGAGAAACCACTTATCTCCTTTGCTCCTTGAGCCTTCACGAGCTTCGTGCCGTAGAGAAGGATCGAATGCTTGGGTTCTTGATCATGTCAAGAGTGTGATAAAAAAGAGAAGGACTTAATTTCGCTCGCAATCCCCGCAAGGTTTCTGTTGAGACCCCTTCTTCACCCTTTTGATCCGTAAATGACAATAGGGCGCCGGCAATTTCCATCGAGTCGAGAGGTTTTCGAGAAGAAGGGAGTGGTTGTTGTCACCGATACTCGTTCTTCTCCCTCGCCAGAATTTGCGACCGCCTCGGATTCGGTAGTCCTCTCGGGGAACAAGTTCCGTAAAAGGTTCGTGCCCTAAACTAGCTAGCTTATCATCTGTAACTTAAGCTATGTACCTGTGTCAGCTTATCAATGAAACCCTTTCTTTACCCAAGAAAGAAAGAGAAACAACTGCAAACTGATTATAGGAGGACAAACTTGATTAACAGATTAGCCATTCGCCAATGTGAAGAAAATTGTCATGTGCCGACAAATTTAAATGCAAGTTGAAATTCAGCTTGGACTATCAATTACAACAAATTTAATTGTTTTTCGCACGCCAAGAAGACGAGAAAAACTATTGTTTCCAACAATCTGACAAGACAATCAGCAAAACATGCATCACGACCTCATAGCGAAGAGGACAAACGTCGAACGTACTGTTTTACACTGTTGTTAGCTTTATCACGATTGCAGCATAGAAAGAATTTGCTCAGTATTGTGTGGCAAAGGACAGGTAGGAATTTGGTTGGAAAGCGACACTTTTGATCAGGTTTCTTGCATTTGTTTGTTGGAGGTTTTTCTATATATTGGGCCTTTTAAGGTTACAACCCACTGCAAGTTTTTCTTCATTGTGAACTGTCTTCTCCCTCCTATGTAAGTCCTTTCTTTATTCGGTACCAACCATGTTTCCTCGATTTGAAGTTCATCACTTGCGTCAAGCAAAGTATGCTTGCAGTAGTCGTGCATGTAGAGATCCACACAAATGCATGCACGTATCAGTTTGCTTTTTGTATCATGCTGCAGAAAAAAACTCGTTTTCATGGATGAACTCAGTTGAAGCACCATGCACTTCGTCAGAACTACCATTCTTCTAAGCGACTGATAGGACAATATTGTGTGCCTAATCAATCATTTCTTAAAAGATTATTTCGCGGTACTATGTATAGTTTTTTGGTATTATATTTATGCTACACATGTATTAGGATTACTTTAGAAAATTGCGAATGCCAAGTGATGTGAGTTTAAAGAAGGCAAGCAAGTCATATTAAAAGGTCATGAAGAGTCTATCACATCATTAACTAATCCCATCCGAGGTTCCAGCCATGTGTTAGTTTAGTTATTTTTCCTCATGCTGCTAGTGTTCATGAGTGTTTGAGTAAGAAGGATTTCTTTAAATGCCTTTTCTTTACTATTTAGTTCATTAAATATATCCGCTCATCTGAGACTAGCTAAAACTCATTTCAGAGAGAAGAACCTCCAACCTTTACCATGGAGCTGCACAATTTCAACATCAAGGCTCAGCAAAAGGTGTGTACAGTTCTATCTAACCAAACTTTAAAAAAAAAATCCCGATTGCATGAACACTTTTCTAATTACCGGAGGTGAAGTTTGAGCTTCTGACGAGTGCAAGTATGGTGTATGTCCGAGCGCATGCACGTGCTGTGCATGTCCTTTTGGCTATTGTTTCTTGTTATCTCCTCAAATTTGCTCTACTCTCCTTTCTTATATTCCTTTCACATGCCGAGCTGCAGGCTAAAGAAGACAATACCAGCGACGGAGAATTAAGATTTCACGTGAAGGAAAGTTACGACGACAACGACAACGGCACAAATTCACTCAAGCATGAGGGCATTCTTATTAAGAAGGCGAGCATTGGCGGATGGAAGTGGACAAGCCTCTTGCTAGGTGACTGAGACAACCGTGACATTTTTACTTATGAGAAGCAATGGTACTGATCAATGTGACAATTAATACTAAGAGATTCTTGTCTCATGCTATTTGTTGTTCATCTCAATGTGATGCAGCGAATCAAGGGCTGGCAACACTAGCATTCTTCGGGGTGGGAGTGAACTTGGTGCTTTTTCTGACCAGAGTTCTCGAGCAGGGGAATGCAAGTGCAGCCAACAATGTGAGCAAGTGGACCGGGACCGTTTATTTGTGCTCCTTGATCGGGGCCTTCCTCAGCGACTCTTACTGGGGACGATACTTGACCTGCACCATCTTTCAGCTCATTTTCGTGCTGGTAACAATCTTTTTCATTCATGTTGAGCCTTTGCATTGAGTTTGTTTCTAAAAGTTGGACTTCAGTTGCCTCCATAAGTACTAGCCCAGGGTATTATTTTCTAGACTTCTTTTGTTGGACCAAACCAATCACATATTAAGAAACCATTTCCAACATATGTTTTTGCACTGCAAATGGTCATGGCTACGATCCACAACGTTAACATCGAATGAGTCTGTATACTATCCTCTGAGGCAACATTTACTCCAAGCAAGCATTAACCAAAAGAATGTGCATGATTTAGTACTAAGAAACTACTTAGTCTTGAAGAGCACTAAAATAATACTCAAATTTAATTGAAACTTTCTAGCTTCCACCAGTTATAGATGCAATGAAGGTCTCCAAATCACAAATAATTTTTCCCCTAATCATAAGCTAACTAATTGTGTTAATACAGGGGCTGGTGCTATTATCTGTAACATCTGGTGTCTTCTTGATCACACCAGACGGTTGCGGTGATGGGAAACTACCTTGCATGCCTGCCTCGCCAATTGGCGTTGCCATCTTCTACCTATCAATCTACATGATAGCTTTCGGCTATGGCGGCCACCAACCCACTATAGCCACTTTCGGAGCAGACCAGTTTGATGAGGCAAACCCCAAACAGAAGAACTCCAAAGCAGTATTTTTCTGCTATTTCTACTTTGCGCTCAACGTTGGGTCCCTCTTCTCAAACACCATCTTGGTGTATTACGAGGACTCGGGGAAGTGGACATTGGGGTTCTTGGTATCCACCGGCTCTGCCATAGTGGCGTTGCTGCTGTTTTTAGTGGGGACAAAAAAGTATCGGTACGTGAAGCCGAGCGGCAACCCTCTGCCACGCCTTGCTCAGGTGTTCGTGGCCGCCGCGAGAAAATGGGACATTGTTCCAGCCAAAGAAGGGGACCTCTATGAGTTGGAAGGGTCGGAATCTGCAATCAAAGGGACTAGAAAAATTCTGCATAGCAATGAGTTTGTGTAAGTACGTTATTTTCATCAGTACTCACTTGAATATAGAGAGATTTTTTATAGACGAAAATGGAGATACAGTTTCTCTGGCATTTCAAGTCAAGATGATCACTTTCTTAAGCCACTCGAATGCACTCGAATGCACTCGACATATCTCCAACCAAAAACTTGTTTCTAGTCTCATTGTGATGTTAAACAGATAAATCTATTAGCTATATTGAATGAAATAGAACTTTAACAGGTAAAAGAAGATGAGTTTTTTGGATACTTTCTGCTTCAAATAAGAGATGATGTCTTATTTGCTTGTTATTTGCAATAATAATGTCAAGTGTGTGACGATGATGATATGCTGATAATTCTTTACAGATATTTGGACAAGGCAGCCACGATCACCGAGAGCGATCTATCGAGTCCAAAGAATCCATGGAGGCTATGCACGGTCAGCCAAGTTGAAGAGGCCAAATGCGTCCTGAAAATGATTCCGGTTTGGTTGTGCACAATAATCTACTCGGTCGTCTTCACTCAGATGGCCTCCCTCTTCGTGGAGCAAGGCAACGTGATGAACTCTATGATAGGGCAGTTCCACCTCCCAGCCGCCAGCATGTCGGCCTTTGACATCTGCAGCGTCCTCATCTGCACTGGCATATACCGCCAGATCCTCGTGCCGCTGGCCGGGAGATTGAGCGGGAACCTCAAAGGCCTGACTCAGCTCCAGAGGATGGGGATTGGGCTCATCATCGGCATGTCGGCCATGCTTGCGGCTGGCGCGACTGAGGTTGCACGGCTCAGGCATGTCGTACCGGGTGAGAAGTCAAGCGCCCTGAGCATCTTCTGGCAAGTGCCGCAGTACATGCTTGTCGGCGCGTCTGAGGTGTTCATGTACGTGGGCCAGCTCGAGTTCTTCAACGAGCAGGCCCCGGACGGAATAAAAAGCTTCGGGAGCTCGCTCTGCATGGCCTCCATGTCTCTGGGGAACTATGTGAGCAGCATGCTGGTGAACATGGTGACGCGGATCACAACCCAGGGTGACAAGCCCGGCTGGATACCCGAGGACCTCAACACAGGGCACATGGACCGGTTCTACTTCCTCATCGCGGCGCTGACGGCCTTTGATTTCGTGATCTACTTATTCTGTGCCAAGTGGTACAAGATCAACAACCTGGAGAGCGAAGAAGACAACAAGGGAGTGGACAAGGAGGATCAGGAAGAGGAGGTGCTTGTCAGAGTTTAAGATCGCCTCTTTCAGTTTTCGATCAAGATTTTTCACATTTAACCTCTTGGGTTGCCATGAAATAAAAACCTCCACTGTCCTAGGATCAGTGAAATTAAATTTTTGTGTTTTCCCGCGACCAAACCAGGCCTGGACTTTCGAGAGCTATTAGTTGCAGATTGGAAGGAATAAACAGCGAAATAAGGGGCCCGACTTGTTAATCTACTTTTTTCTTTTTTCTTTTTTTGGTTTGTACATACTGTGGTTTCTTATTGAATAATCAAGTTTAAACTGGCTTGTAAAGTAGGCCCTTGCTTCTGATTGAACAAAGCATCAGGGATTTTGAGTTCTTTTTGGGCTTGATGACAGGCGTTACAAGTTGTTAACTGTCTGATTGTTTTGAGTTCTGCTAGATATTTTTCTAAGTGGACCTGAATCTTAAGTGAAAAAGGGTCTTAAGCGACAGATAAAGCTCATCTGCGACATCGTTTTTATCATACCATGCCAAGAACCAAGAGAAGAAATAAAAGAGCAAAAGGAGTGCAAAATATTTGGCCATTCAGCAGTATTTAACCACCTTTCGATGCACGAGAAATAAATTTTCGTAAAGAGTTATGCCACTTTAAAAGGACCGCGACTGCATCTGACGGCTATGTTTCATTAGAAAGTGAAGCAACTTCAAACGAAATGCTCAGGGCAGACATCAGAGAAGACGGCCCCATTCTGTATAAACTTTGACTCCCCCTTCTTGACCACGATATCAGTCCAGGTGCCGTGACACGCCTAAAAGGTACAACCGCTCAAGATTGGTAATTTGCAAGATCTAGCGACTACCCATTCCTGAAAAATTATTTCTCGATGGATTACAGTCCACCGCTTATAGAATCAATACTCCGTAAAGTTCACTGGTATAACATTGCCCCTCACTCCTTACCTAATTCCAAATCATTTCACGGGTTCTTGTTACTGTATGCTGTTCCATTCATTTTACCATACATGAAAAACACAAACACAACACAAATGCCCCACCTTGTGTTTCCAAATTCCATAAAGGGCCAATACCACGGGAAAAGCTTGCTAATAAGATCCACAAAGATAGCTACAGAATCCAAAGGAGCTAACTAATAACAAACTAACATTCTCATCACAACAAAATTCTCAAATATTTGGCGTTGTGCCACACTACCTGAAATTCCAAAGAGTAGAGACAAAACAAACAATAAACATCTTCAAAGCCCGGGCTTGTTCAACTCTTCAGCTCCATGAGCAAAGTGGCACCTTTCTCCAAAGTTACACGAGCCTTTAGCAAAGTTCTCACAGAGCTTCGTCTTGAAGTTGCTTCGGGGAGCAGAATGCGCAGCTGAATTTTTCATGGCAGGTCTAGAGGCAGAGGCAACATTAGCAATGAGCTCATGAACCATGGCACTGGCTTGTTTTATCTGATCAAATGTACCCTCAAGCTCAATGTTCCTCAAATTAGGATCTGAGTCATGCTCTCTTATTGAGAGTTTTGCTCCTGTTACTCGGCAAATTTGCTTTGAGTTCACACCATTTCTCCCAATGATTGGTCCAGCAAGTGATGCATCAATACTTATCTTAGCCGTAGCGGAAGCCCCAAAGCTTGCTGCTGCTGCAAGACCAGGAGGAGGAGGTTCGTTGCGGCCGCCATACCGACCAGATGGTGGAACCATGCCACGAGGATCATCATAGGAGGGACCAGTTGGCTTGCCAAGTTCCCACTCACCATGGGCAAAATGGCATTTATCACCAAACTTGCAGCCTTCAGCAGTGTTGAATTTGTTGCACAACCGAGTCTTCACAGCTGTAGGAGATGGGGCTTCTGGATAAGATGGTGCTGCATTCCTCGAGGCATGGGGAAGAGTAGGGTTGCCACCGAGATTAAGCATCTGAGACACAGCCTTAAAGCCTCCAGGTACATAGTGCAAGAAGTGGCATCCCTCACCAAATGGGCACCCGGAAGTACTGAAAGTAAAAAATTCAATCATATTAGAGTTCTATTGATGCACGGGCCAATTAAAAAATAAAATCCTTATTTAAAACTGGGGAGAACAGACAAGGAATGATTCTCATATTTATTATGGCCAAAATGCACGTCTAAATGCATCTTCAAACCCCACAAGTAAATGAAACAACGCTAAAGGAGAAAACACTCAGCAGTAATAAATCAGATGGCTGAGCCCTGACAACTAGGTTTCTAACTTTCATTGCAAGGACAGGCAAGTGATATGATGCCGGACAAAAATTTATTCAAAAATTGGAGTACCACACAACTTGCACCAAGGCATGTTATGTGGACAATAAATCAAATGCTTAGCACAAAGTAAAGATTCGTGATCAGCTGTGTTCGATAGAGCATAACTTATCATCATCTAATCAGATAAGACTGTGAGCAGAGTATGCGATGGACTACAATGAACTGACAACGTGATTTGAAGATGACTGATGTTATCAATGCATCACTCAATTTCATTAATACTGGACAATAATTCTTTGGTGATATTAAATGCAGTATGAGAAGAAAGACACAATAAGGTTCATCAGGAACGTCCTTAATAAAAGAAGTTTCAAGTTCCATAATGACATTGAAGCAGGTTGCTCAAGGCATGATTGAAAATAAAGGTCCAGACTAGACATTGGAGTAAGCAACACCACAAAAGATAATTGCAAAAAGCAAATGATAAGGCATACACAAAGCCAGGACATGACCTCCAAGTATCTAAAGAACTTTAGAGCTCTGAAAATTCATATATAGGCACTAGAAGTCGTCTTATTGTGCAAGTAACCAGGACATGACCTCTAGGGAAAGGTCGGTTATTGATCTAAAATCTCCAAACAAAACCATTCGATCGTTTCAACAAACACAGGCTAGAATCAAATATTATTTGGTAAATGAACGGTCTTAATACAGAAGGCAAGTGTGAGAATCTTCCCAATTAACATGAAGCAGCTAAAGCGAAAACTATATGCAGTCCATCGTGATTAACACTAAGTATGTGCAATTGTGCTCCACTACAACAAAAATGATCTTGACAAATAATGATGCTACCACTAGTTACATGTCATTATGACCAGTTAAAACCTGCCCGCAATAGAAAGCAAAAGAGGTTTCAATGGGTTACTGTAACTATATATGCTCCAAATACCCCTCAATGAAAATAATCACACAAAAACAAGATTAAATAAAATGATGATCTTGTTAAATGGGACAAGAGGTAACTCCAATTTCTGTACAAAGCAAATTTTATAAGCCAGTCACCACTACAAAGAGCTTTTGGACACTAACAAAGGTCAATCATCATATCGACGGATAATATTCTAAAAATTAATAAGCTGCAGCAGCTAACTAACTTGCCAAAAATGAAAAAATACATTCTGCGGAAAAATAAAAATTTCCTAACGTCCAAAACACATGAATGTGTGTGTGTGTGTGTGTGTGTGTGTGTGTGTGTGTGTGTGTGTGAGAGAGAGAGAGAGAATCATGCACAGCAAAACAAAGTTCAGACACTCTTTAAATAGTTGGAAACTTTCATCCTCTGTTCTGCCAATATGCCTTAATCAGAACATTTCAATTTCAGTGATTTAGACAGTATGTAGACTGTAGAGAGCATCGCCAATGTCCCCAGTGAAACAAATTCTATTACTGCTTGATCCATGATCTCATAACGACAAGTTAGCCTCCAGTCCAAAAAATTACTTAAAGAACATCAAAGGCATCAAAAACTGAAGATATAAACATCCACATGCATTGTAAATGCAAGCAACATATTAGACAACAGTAAGTTCTACAGCCAAGGATTTCTGCTTGATCTGTTAACTCCATATGGATAAAAGATAAACATATAAAACTTCGATATGAGAAAGTGCAGAAGATTTCAAGCACAGATCCAAACTCATCCAGTACAAAACAGAAGTACATTTTTTCGACACATCATGAGAGCCAAAAAAGAATAGGCAGTGGGAATTCATGATAAACTATGTAAAGGATCCGCTAAAGCTATAAAGCCAGCATTATCATACTGTTGACCTAGATTGTGCCTTATGCATCTTAAGATTATGAAAGAGATGTGCTTCCATGCATCCAGAGTATCTGTTCGGCAATTAAAATTTTATCACAGAAGTAAAGATAGCAATTATGAGGTGGGCCATGTTGGATCCTTTGCATCAGCTTTGAGTTTACTTTTCCTGCCAGTAGTAGTTAATCCCAATTTCCAACCAATCCATTGTGAATCAATGGTTTCTGTTCAATAATCTTTGTTAAGATTAGAACAAGAGAGCGAGGCCACCTGTAGCACAACTTTAAATTCCAATTCATTAGTCTATATCACATTGCTTTTACTTTATAAAATAAACAAACAACCTTCAGTTTTGTTAACTCTAACAACAGATGCAATTGTATTTAGACTATTTCTTTTAGATAGGTTAGGATTTGAACCTGAAAAACTTTGTGCATGGCTTCGATTTGCTTCCTATACCAGTTGAAAAGGTCTCCGCTTCTGTTACAGAACATTAGTTAATTTTTTTCAGTTGACAATTTCAGTGGGTGAATGACCTTGGAATTTAAGGACATTAATTCACATTGCCATTTGTTATCACAACCAAAAGTAAACGCTCTCTAATCAAGTAAAATTATCCACTCTCTACTCCATCAAATGTAACATAGGGAAACAACCCTTGACACTCCAACAAAGGGTACATACTTCAGCAAAAAGTTGCAAGAAGAAATGTATTTTATTCTCCATGACAATAGTTATTACGCCTGAGCAGCAAGTTCTGGCTGCTGAAAATTGGAAATTTAAGCAACTGAATACCTAGAAGAGAAGTACATCAACACCTTAACTTTTCATTACTTGCATATAAAACCTCACCATGCTACTAATTCTTTTGGCGAATTAAGTGGCCAATAGTGATGGTTACCACAACACCGAGTTCTTGAAATGGGACGGGCTTCAAGCTCTTTTAACATTTGAATGTGGCATCCAGACAAAGAAGAAAATGACATCGGAAACTTTTACCGAAGAAACTTATCTTGACTCACAAACTATCAACACCAAAGCTCCTTGGCCAAGACAGATCTAGCACAACGAGAAACCACCCGAATTGAGGCTAACAGACTACAATGTTCAAACACCAAGCAAAGACTATTTCTCAGGTAAACAACACGCCCATTTGCTCATAAACATCTCCTACCGCAAAAATTGCAACAACAAACTCAAACCCTACAATCATAAAGTCGAGGAAATTCAGGGAACAGACGCGAAACTGCAGCGACAGCTGGAGATCCATCCAAGTAAAAAAAACAAGAGAGGGACGCTTTAAAACCGCCACAACCCATGAAAAAAAACGCCAGAGGGCTTCCAAATTTAATTCCTTTTTCCGCAGGGGAAACTGCCATAACTGCACAGCGCAATCAGCACCACAAGAAACACACACCCCGAAGCCACACTAGAAGCACTTCCGAAGGAAAACCAAAAAGCCGCAGCTTTCCTTCGCCGGCCGAAGGGCCCCACCAGAGCCGAGAAATTACAGGCACGCAAGCGAGGGGAAATACACACGCAGATTTGCGTCGAACCGAAAGGAGCGGAAAGCGAAGGGGAAGCGAACGAACCTTCCCTAGATCTCTTGGGACCGCCATTGCCGTTGGAGGAAGCGTCCGGCCTCCCCCTCTTGCGGCCGCCGCCGAAGTCCATTGGCTCTCGCTCGCACCGCCGCGGACTGGCCCCCCGAACGGAGAAGGAGAAGAAGACGTATAGGGTTTAGAGAGAGAGAGGGGGGGAAGAGAGGGAGAGCTAGGGTTTCGCAGAGAAGGGGAAGGAGAGAACGGGCGGGGCTCCGAGGGACAGAGGAGAGCGTGAGATGTGTGGCGGGGTTGGATTCGACTCGTGGGGGTCGGAAATTTAGGGAAAAATCGAACTTTTTGGAATCAATTAAAGAGATAATGTCACAAATAGTCCTGAATTTTTCTCAATATATAATTTGATCCCAATTTTTTTAATTTATTTAATATAATCTCTAAATTTCACCTCCTCAATGATGTGGTTCCTAAACTTTTAATTTTTCAGTATAATCTCTAAATTTTTGTTACATATTCAATTTAGTCTTTGAATTGTATAAAAATGTTCAATGTAATTTCTAGCCTTGAATAACTATTAAAAGATTATATTGAACATTTTCATATAATTAATAGATTGTATTGAATATATATTGAACTATTAGGGATTATATTGAATAAATTTAAAATTTAAGAATTACATTGCATATTTGGTTAAAATTCGAAACCGCATTAAATAAATTAAGCGCCGCGTGATAAAATTTCGTTTCGATTTTCTATTTCTCTGTCCCCTAGGTTTGGCCAACATAAACCGTTTAGAACGCAATTTGATTTGATTTATTTTAAAAAGCATTTTATTCCGAAATAGATTTGAAGAAGAAATCATAAATGCCTAAAATTTTAAACTTCTCGTTTCGAAATAAAAATGAGAAATCAATTTAAGTAAATCAATTTCATTTTGAAATTTTATCACGCGCACCCTAAAACTTTAGGGACCAAATTGCTTATTGGGCTAATGTTTTGGGGTATTTGTGCTAATTTCCCTAAATTAAATCGGAATTCTAAAAAAAAAAAAAAAAAAAAGGGGAGGAAAAGGATATTTTCGTAGGCGTGACGTGATATTTCCCGAGAGGTGGGCCGGTGCGAGAGCGTTCACGTGGATCGGATGACGTCGGCAGTCTCATTAAAAAGTGAAAAGATATCACGTGCCGCCCTCTTCTCTATCCAAGTCGAGATCCGATTCCGCGCTGCCGACCGAGTCGACGGGCTCCAGATGATGGGTACCGGCCCGTGAAAAGGCCCACATTTCAACTGCTACTCTCTTCTCTTTTGGGCCTTTTCTTAGGCTCGAATCTTTTGGGCCTTACAACGGTTCCTTCTTTTTCTTTTTTCTTTTTTGACACTGGCAATTGCGCGGTGATTGGGGAGATACTCCGGCTCCATCCGGATCCACACAGTACATTGCGGTCGTTGATTGTGCGAGCCTCACACCGAACCTTACACCATCAATGGTCATAACGCGTTAGATCCAACAGATTTGATTCTTCAATTTTTTTTCTATGTTCACCTTCAACTCTGAAAACCTTATTATTTTTCTCGAGTTATCATTCCGTTAAATTTATGAAAGAAAAATGATGACTTAACAAATGAAGTCATCATTTCCACCAGGTGCAAGGCCGATCTATGTAAATCAATAAGGATTACGATCCTAACTACAAATTTGGACAAGGGGAGGCCCAAGTTGAACTCTCGGCCCGAATCGGACAGCCCTCACTACAAACCTACGGCGGAGGGGCCAGCCGCCTTCCCGCCAGCGGCGGCCACGCCACGGATCGACTCGGTTCATGTTTTTTTGGTGGAAAGACCAGCTCGATCAAAAAGGACAATACAAATGTAGGAGCATATTCAAAAAAAAAAAAAAAATGTAGGAGCACATACCAAATGAAAAGAGGGAGCTTCTTGTCTTTTTGCCTCCTGCACTTGGCGTCTATTTGGCGTGCACTGGTCATGAGAGCGACAGGGTGAGCCTCAGTTCGAGCTGTCACTTATCAAGCTTCTCAAGTTGAGGGTGCAACCCCTTGCAGCGACCAGTTAACTGTTAACAGGTTCGTGCCAAGAAATTCCCCTCGCCATTCTCATTGCTTTCCCTCTCTTGCTCACTTACTGAAGTCCCCATTTCGTCGTCTCTCTCTCCCACTCCTCAAAGGTCTCTCTGTCTCTCTCTCTCTCTCTCTCTCTCTGCTTTATGTTCTTGAGGGAACTTCATCACTCTGCCACGCGCGGCGAACCCAATCCGTCGATTTCGGCGGAAAAATGAGGTTGCTTTTGTTGCGGAGAGCGGAGGAAGAGGGTGTACTTCCGAGGATTTTCGCTTTTTGGTGCTGTTTTTTTATTTTGGCTGTGGAGGGTGTGTGCCAGTGCTTGTGCTTTGGAACCCGCAGAGACTAGCCAATCGTATGTTCTTGATCTTCTTGAATTTCGTAACTTCGCCACGTTCCAGAATAAAGAAAGATGTTCTGCTTTTAAATTTGAAGAGCTCGCATCCCCGGCAAAATCGCAGTGGATAGCTTTCTTGTAAGTGTAAAGTTAGAAATAGAGAGATAGAGGTGACTGGTTTTGCGCACTGGAGAAACCAAGTAGAGTTTTTGAGGACAAGAATTCAAAATGTCTCGATAAGCCTGAGTTGGGTCACAGCCTGCTTGGCCTGGTGCTGCAGCGGTTGTCTTGTTGGATGATGTAGCTGTCTGATATAATTGAACAATGCTAGTACCTGGAGCAGTGCGAACATAAACAGCGCAAATGAGAGGTGTTACCAAGTGAGTTTGAGCGGATGAGTGTTTCAATGAATATAATTGATGAGGACTCCCGCAGACTTGATGAACAATATTTTCCTCGTCAGATCAGACAATGCGTCATCTGATTTAAAAATTCAAGTCATTCTGACTAGCTTCTATGTAATTCTAGGTCTTTATTTTGCTGCGCTCGAGTTAATCTGTTTGTCATGGCATCGACAATGGCATCTGGCCTGCACTTTGCAACAGCAAGACCCTATGTATCCTCTTCGCGCCGAGCTTTGAGACTGGGTGCCACAATTCTTGGTTATGACAGTAAGGTGGCATCATGGGCTAAGCTTGCTAGTGCTTGTCATCTATCATGTATGCTACCTTTCCGAGGAATTTCTTCGTCATCTGGGTTGAAATCAGATAAGCCTGTGACAAAGGCCATGTCTGAAGATAGTCAAAGCAAACCTTCGTCAGGTTTGCCAATTGACTTAAGAGGTCAGAATTTTCTTCATGTATTCTTCTCTGTATACTTGGTTTTTACCTGCTTAGGTCAATTTGCTTCCTTTTTATCAAAATTTCCTTTCATCTCTGCATTGTAATTCGCTTCTTGTGGCAATTTGTTACCTCAAGCTGTTGCAAACATTATTCATTAATCAGTTCATATGTAAGCTTCTTGCATCTGGAAAAGGTGTTGGTATTGAAGGCTAGTTATTTTAGTACAGGGAGTAATACACAATCTCAATCTTTCCTCCTTTTGGCCCTTTGTGTTTCCTATATGTGTCGCTAATTTTAGTAGTCACCGGGCTTCTGAAATATCAATAAGCAGACGAGCTTGCAACATGGATGTCATTCTTGGACGAAATGCCAATCTTACAAATACTTTTCAAAATAACCTCTGTTTTTCTCTTGAACAGCCAGACAATTATTTATGTTGTATATCTATGGGCAGCAAAAAGCATGGAAAAATTATGTATTTCTTTTTAAAAGATGTTGCAGTAGTTTAAACTCTGTCTTTATAATGATTGGTAGCTTAACTACTCGTATATATTTGTTTGGTGAGCCAGATTTTTTCTGCTATTATGTCTTCATTTTATCTGTGACAATAAAGTTTTGTACTCTTTATTTATATGTAGGTAAGAGGGCCTTTATAGCGGGTGTAGCTGACGACAATGGTTATGGCTGGGCAATAGCAAAATCTCTTGCTGCTGCTGGTGCTGAAATTCTTCTAGGCACATGGGTGCCAGTGAGTACAAGTGCTGATAATGCACTTTTATGCTTATACAGTTTGGTCCTTTAGGATGTCTGAGGAATCGTAAAAATGCCCACTCATTGGTGGTTAATTTCTTGGTTAGGCTTTGAACATCTTTGAAACCAGCCTGCGGCGTGGAAAGTTTGACGAATCACGTGTGTAAGTTGCTATTGACTATTTCATGTTGCAACCAAAAATGGTAATTTTATTGAATATGTCACACTGATTGCTCAATGTTTTAGATTGCCAGATGGTTCTGTCATGGAGATCTCCAAAGTATATCCTTTAGATGCTGTATATGACAATCCTGACGACGTACCTGAAGATGTAATATGAGAGCATGCTGTATTCTTGAAAAGTTGGATGCTAACTTTAGGACCTAAATGAAGATGATTTGATTGTACTTTTGTAGGTTAAAACTAACAAGCGTTATGCAGCATCCAGCAAATGGACTGTTCAGGTTTGAGAATATCCTTTGCCGATTTTAACTTGTCTTGGACAATGGTGAGATTGAGAATAGCGTCTGCTAAAGGGACTACTAGTACATCAAATGAAGACGGTTAATCCCCAGCATCATCGATCTTAACCTAAGTGCACATGGAAAAATGTCCATTCTACGTTTTCATTTCTCTTGACAAACAAATTACTTAATGTCACTGCCATCTTGCCACATTTCATGCAATGAGCAAATTTATTGTGTTTCATATGATTAGCCATATAGTTTTTATTATGTTTTGGGCATCTGTGCCCCATTTTTCTTCATCGGATGCTGAAAGTCATATTTTTAAGTAGCCATATAAACATTTGTAGGAAGTAGCAGATTCTGTGAAGCAGGACTTTGGCAGCATAGACATTCTTGTTCACTCACTAGCGAACGGGCCAGAGGTAAACATGTGATTCATGTTCATCTGTTGGTGATTACTTTCTGTTTAGTGAATCTTTTAACTATTTATTTGTCTTTTTCAAAGGTAACCAAGCCTTTGTTGGAAACGTCGAGGAGGGGTTATCTTGCGGCAATTTCAGCTTCAAGTTACTCCTACGTTTCATTACTCAAGCATTTTATACCAATAATGAACCCAGGCACGTCTTTTTCTGTAATACTGCTCTTTGAACAGACTCAGATTGTAAACAATAGTAAATATGTCATGCCACCTCACACATAGTGGATGCGATTCTATTCTGAAGACCTGATGGTAATTCTGTAGGTGGTTCTTCAATATCACTTACCTACATTGCTTCTGAGAGGATAATTCCAGGGTACATTTTAACTCTGAATTTATCATTATTACTTCTCCTTTCCATGAATAATCAATATGCAAGTTTATACAGGTATGGTGGAGGAATGAGTTCTGCAAAAGCTGCTCTAGAAAGTGACACACGGGTAAGTATACTGTTATGCCGTATTGCCATCATTCCTCTTGAGCTCCTACACACAACTTTTGTACATGATTGTGGGTCTCATGACCTGTTCAGGTGCTTGCTTTTGAAGCAGGAAGAAAGAACAAAATTAGAGTGAATACTATATCTGCCGGTACGTTGGCATTTTCGCCCTTGTCATTTTGGAAGCATTATTTCAGAGCATCCAACTTACCTTTTTCCATAGGCCTCGAGGTTTTCATTCTACAATTGCTCCTTTGTAGAAATATGTGATGAGATCAAAAGAATTAGGTTACTGTCTTCCTAATTATTGCAAAATTCCTGCCTATTTGGTCGACACCATTCTTTGGTCCTTTTTAGCTGCTGTCTTTCTGAAAATTAGAGGTGGCAGATGTTACTACAATGCACCATATGTGGGGTAGACCTAGCATCTATTTGAATCATGAACAACCAAATATTATTTGAGATTATCAACGCATAACTTTCAGGTCCTTTAAGAAGCCGCGCGGCAAAAGCAATTGGATTTATCGATATGATGATAGAGTATTCCTTGGCCAATGCTCCTTTGCAGAAAGAACTGTCTGCAGGTGCTGTTCGTTGAACTCATCTGTGGTATTCTCTTTTTCGCATTTTTTGGCCATCCTATACTGACGAGAAATCAATGTCAAACAGAGGAGGTGGGGAACACTGCTGCATTCTTGGCATCACCTTTGGCTTCTGCCATAACAGGAGCCGTTATATACGTCGACAATGGCCTAAATGCCATGGGAGTTGGAGTTGACAGTCCACTATTCGAGGGCCTTGATATACCAAAGGCCAAGCACTGAAGATTACACAGTGGGCGCAGCACTGGAAGTTTTGCCATCTCTGTTCAGTTTTACTCTCTTTACCGGCACCATCAAAGGGAGGCTCCCAATTAAAGGCTCCAGATTTTGCCCTGGAGCGTTGATCTTCTTTTCTAAAAAAGGCACATTGCTTTCCATGAATTGGAAAAAACCATAAAGACAAGCCACTAATCCGTCCATTTGTGCTTGCTAGGTTTAGAAAATAGGAATCGCTATGAAACCAATACCTTCACTTAAGTCTAGACAATGACAACTGAAAACAAAGGTGGAGATGATCAGCGTTTGAAAAATTTATCCGTTCTCTGCCATGAAGCAGAACTAGAAAAAGTGAGAACACGTTAGAGTAGAGAGGCTTTCTGGAGTGACCAGTCGTCGATGGTAAGGGTGATCCTCCAAAAAGGCTGATTACTGCAGGAAGAGGACACTGGGCCAGTCGTGAACAAAGCCTAGGGCAAAGTGTACTTACGGAACAGTATCACCTCAATAAGTAGTCACATAACATGCGTGTGGTCTAGCCCAGAAATTGAGCAACAAACGGCTTAATTCAGCTATTTATGACCAGTAACGAAGATAATGATTTAAGTGTAAACCCACTAGCACAAAGGCCACGGCAAGTCAGCAACTAAAATATAGATTCACTCGGATGGCTTGTTCCTGACATTTGATACAATAATTCTCATAACCAATTCTTCTGATTGAAGAATGACCAAATACAACAAAGTGCATCCTCACATGATTCAAAAACCTAAAATATACACAACAATCGAAAGACCTCGGTGAATAACAAAACTTCCCAAAGGAATAGAGGTATGCACTTTGAACTACACACTAAGTTAGGAAAACCTAGACCATCTACGTATATACATTTATAAATGATAGAAACTAGAGCAGCAAACACTGAAGGAGTCTTGACATGAGCCATTATTTCATAGAAGCCCCCTCAATGAAGTTTCCGTTTACATTTTCGGATGGCATTAGCTCTTGATGAAGTGTCGTCATCAACTACAGGAGAGTCTTCAACCACCGATTCTTCCTGTATGACCAAACCACGATTTCTAGTCAGTTTCCTAATGGGTGTTGTGGGTAATACTGATTGAGAATTACATGACACTAGATCTGCTTGAGAAGCAGCCGAGCAGGTCTGCTGCTCACGATGTGGCATCAACTCCTCTCCATGTGGTAGCGTGCTAATCATCATCTATTGCCAATAAGAAAAAGCTATGGTCATATTCCAGTAGATAGAAGAAATACTTTTTCAGTGGAAATGAAAAAGGAAAGTAGAAGAGATCTTGATGGATGAAAAAGAACAAACAAAAGAGATTTGCATTATTTTGAAGGTGCAGATGCATACCTTCCAATCCCTGTAATCAAATCTGAATACAAAATGACCGTAAGCCACTTCACCGGACAGAACAAGACTAGAAACAGGAGCATTTTTGGGTGCTGCAATACAAATAATTAACAGTGTCAAGCAAAGGTGCGGCCACCGGCAATATTGAAGAATGAAACAGAAGTTCATGAAGACGAAACAGATCTTACAAACAAAGTGATGGCCCTTTTCATCCACAGTAACTTCAGCACGCCCATCTTTGACTAGGAAAGACAAAGCAAACAGATTCTCAACAGTCTGTGCAAAAGACTGTCTGTTCAAAATCAAGCTATCAAGTCCGACACGCTTCTTCCTTCTCAAGATCTCAAACATTGTTGACATGTTCTTGTCAGTATCTGTCTTCTTTTCAACCCCAGCATCATCAATCTGTCGCAAACGAACCACTGACTTTTGTCATCTCAGTCATCTCAGTTCCAAAGATAATACTCAACCCACGTATTTTGAGCCTAATCTTACATGGAAATATAAAAGTCACGCACTTACTTAAGTTCAAAGTGGATCGGCAAGAGACTAAACTAACCCATAAATCTCACAGCTGAATTCACAGCCCCATCAGAACGAGCAAGAATTAGACAACTAAAAAGCAATATTCCAGTAATGCAATACCACCATTGACCATTAACGCAATACCACCATTGACGATTAACGCAATACCACCATTGACGATTAACTCACTTACCAAAAATGAAAAAACTTGTTTCTCATGCAATAACTTCATTTACTCTGTCATCATTTGTCCCCTAGCTCATTTGCTCACGGTACCATAGACATGCTCAAGATGCATATTCTTTCAACATAAATATTAATATTGAAAATAAAAAACTAATCTTCCTAATTTGCTCATAGGTACAAAGTGAAATTTTTAGCTCTAACAAGTTATGTCATCAGGCAAACCAACTAGATACCTCTGCGTGCCTTCTTTTTTAAATAAAAATAAACTATTCCAAAGGTGAAAATACCTCCTCAGGGCGAGAATTTTCAATTGGCCTCGTATGCCTTCTATGAACAGTAACCTTCCTTTGCTTAAGCTGAGTATTCATTGGTCCAAGCCTATGATAAGGGAAAAAGTCAAAAACCAGGAGAGAATCATGACACTAAAGTAACTGAATGATGATTTTCATGTCATACAGGCGAAGAGTTCGAGGAGGATAACTCACATGGTGCAACAGCCTTGGAAGTTTCTAAAGATAGGCGAAACACGTACGCCTAAATCCTTCCAGATAAAAGGGACCTGATCATTTTCACCAATTCCCAAACCTCCCATCGGCTGACCGAACTCCTTGAGTAAGCAATTCACAAAATCCGATGGAGTTATGCCGTCACTGGAGTATGATTTCACTGAGCTAACCAGAGTGTTCGCAATGCCTAACAGTGCCTCAGCATCCGCCACTTGCTCCCTCGGCTTCTGCACTGAACAAGTACACGGAGAACAGGGAAAAAAAAAACCCACAGTTTCAATACTAAAATCAAGTCAACAACCACCAGCAAATTTTTGTATAAAGAAGCAGAACGGCTCTCCAATCACTAAATGCTATAAATTCTGCAGAGGATCATATGGTGTGCTGTCAAATCCAAACCATTGCTCTGGTATAGAAACTAAATCCCGATTACAGTCGCTCACTTGATGGCTCATACATGACATAAGCACTAGAACAAAGCACCTAATGCATACGGAGCAACCATGCTCAGCAACTAATGCTTACAAGCAAACATAATTAACAACCAAATCTTGGAAGTTATGGGACAATTGATAGCCTTACCCAGTTCGTACAAGTTCTCCACTTCAGTGATGATGGTAGCGAACTTATCCGAGTCGGCCCTCAGCAAGTCGTCTCTTTCGTCTACAACAACAGGACAAAGAAAATCGATATCATCACTCTAGGAGTCAAGAAGAGAGGAGGGGAACAAGAAAACCGACGAGCAGAAGAACGGAAGAACAAACTCCAACAAAAAAATAAATAAATAAAATCAAGGAGCAGTAGCCACCGTTGATGAGGTTCTTGACGGCGAGGTAGTGGGAGCGCAAGACCCTGCGCTCAGAGTCGTCTTGCTCAGTCGCCTGCGACGACGGCTCCTTCTCCTCGCGGTTCCGGCTCGACCGCTCCCTCTTCGAGGCTCTGAGCTGCTCCGGGGCGGCGGCGGCTCCGCCCGCGCCCTTCCTCTTCGAGCCAACCCCGGCGCCGCCGTCGGAGCTCACCGCCTTGCCCAGCCGCTCCCTCTTCACGGCCCCGAGCTGCTCCGGTCCACCGTCGCCCTCCCTCTCCGAGCCGATCCCGGCGCCGTCGGAGGTCGCCGCCTCCGTCAACCGCCCCCTCTCGACGGGCCTGAGCCGCCGCGGGCCGACGGCTCCACCCGCGGCCGTCGCCCTCGAGCCGATTCCGGCGCCGCCGGAGGCCGCCGCCGCCGCCGCCGCCTCTTTCTTCATCGGCAAGAAACCGATCGAGAGCAAAACCCTAGCAATTGGGGGCAGAAAAGCGAAACCCGAAGGTGAAGATTTCGCCGATCCGCGAGCGCGCGAGCGAGCGAGGAGAGAGAAGTTTGAATCGAGTCTCTCTCTCTCTCTCTCTTCTAATCGCCTTAAATGCTCTTTTTTATTTTTTTTTCTTTTTTTCTGATCTCGCTAGTTCTATATATTTTCCCTCTTTTGAAGGCTTTATTATGACTAATTTTACAGCTGTAATTTCGTGACGGGTTTGCGCGGGCAATAAATTCTCGATGGGACGATTGGGAAAGCCAGGCCAGCCGTGGGCGGAATTATAGCCATTTCAGAATTTTGAACGTGTCCGATCTTTTTCTTTTTCTTCTCTTTTTTTTTTTTTTGTCCAAAAGTGCTCGATGACATGACCGGCATGGTATGTTAGAGCGTTCGATAGCAACTGACGTATATGAGGCAAGATCAGGAAGGGCACGTATCTTTTGTTGATGCTACGAAAGTATACAATCCATTTGTCGTCAATTGAAATTAGCCATGCAATCTTCGGTGTCCAGTAGAGTCGGGTCGACGGCATGGTTTCGAATTTGGTACACCATTCAATAGTGGAGGATTGCAACAATGCCATTTGAAATTTGTGACGCTTGACTCTAGTAATTTGTAATTGGGTTTTCAAGCAATTATCAATCTCGAGTTTTTTAATATAGTATTTTTATAGAGGATCCCTATTTGGAAAATTTTGACGATTACATATTAGAGATTGCGATGAACATTCGTAAAGTTTTTCCACGGAAGGAAGGTCAAAAGTACTAACTCGATTAATTAGCCAGTGGTGCACGTTGATATTTTTTTTTGCAAACAATATGCTGACTATGACATGGCTTCCCTTAGAAGGAAAGATGAAAAGGTACACCTTTATGTACATAAGCTAACTTTTTAGCCACCACTAATTGCAGCACTACGAATTTGACATTTTAGAAAATGTTAACACTATTTCCACTCCTTATTGACTCATAATACTTCTCGTCACATTAAATTTACTATATTATCCCTTACGGATACCACTTTTAATTTAAAATTATTTTTTACCTCTTTTTCTTCCTCTTTTTTCAATTTTACTAAAAGAAAAACTTATCCACATCTCTTCCAAACAATTTTTTGCACCCATTACATTTCAATGTTTCCCTCATTTTGTCTTCTTCTAAACTTGTTATCCATTATTATAATCTAAACAAATACTAATCATATATTGAAGTAAAGAAATGTTAGTTTTATCTGCAAATTGTTTGTATTATATTACTAGAGAATCCTCAAGGTCATGAACTTTTCAACTTCGATTTTTGGCATAAACCTACAAGAATTTACTCAAAAATTGAATATTGTGAGTGATGTGTGTAGTATGCACAATTTACTCAAACATTATCCTCTCACGTGTACTTTAATTATTTTTATAATAATAATTCCCAATACAAAACAAAAAATAAATATGCAAATTTAACAAAAAAAAAATTAGTTTTTTTTGTCAAAAACACAATAATCAATTGACATCTACCGAATAAACTATTTTTCGGAATAGAAGTAAACATACCTTGTTTCAAATGAGAAAAAAAAAAAGAAGGAAAAAACCAAAAAAGAAATAAACAAGGCAAGCATTAGTCTTAAATCAAGAGTCGGTCTCATATTCAACTTTAATAATTGTTGTTTGTTGGGAGCATTGTAATTTCACCTCTAATAAAATTGAAACAAAAGGAAAGGATAAACAATGTAAGAAATATTATTAAACAATAATAAGACCGGCAATAAATAATATGGTCATTTTAACGTAAAAGAGGGTGTCAAAAACTAATAATTGAGTGGAAATAGCGCAAGCATTAGAAAATAATACAAAAGCAATTATACATCAATTTGTGCATTGTGACGTGATTAATGAATTTCTTGTCACAACCATAATCCTTTTTTCTCATAATCATAATCAATATATCAACTTCCATCTCGTAGAATTCGATCAAATTTTGATTCCAATACAAATAATGTGAAAATAAAATTGAAAAGGTGCACTAAAGAGGCATAAATAAACAATTTTAAAAGAAGTGTAATTAAAAGGACATGATGAATCACCGTAGACTCGATTTTTATTTTTTATAATAATGGTGCCAAAAATGATTTCTCTTTTGCAGTTGATGACATCTGTGATGTTTTATTTTAAATTCCTATTATTACAATGAAGTGTGCTGATAGATATGGATCAGAAAACACGCTGGACTCTTTAGGCGTCCCTCTGTGAAGTAAGTTAATCCAATTGGAAAAAGTAATGCATCACTAGACGACGGATTTATTCTAATTTAGTAATAAGAAGATTAGTTCAATTCTCACTGTGAACATTTTTTGGAAAAACGATACAAATGGTTTTTCAATTTTGGTTCAATGTGCAATGCTGTCCCTGTACTTTTAAATTGTTTAATATGGTATTTGAACTTTAACCCAATGTGTAATGTACTATTTAATCCTTGAACTTTTAAATTGCTCAACGTGATCTTTGAATTTTTGGTACATGTTCAATTTAATTCAATGCGATCCTCAAGCAAAATTGACCATTTTCATACAATCTATGGATTAAATCAAATATCTACCAAAAATTTACGGACGATATTGAATAAATTAAAAATTTGGAGACAACATTGCAGATTGAACTAAAATTCAAAGACCACATTGAACAAATTAAAAGTTCATGAGTCACATTGCATATCACGCCAAATTTTAGGAATTATTTGTGCCATCGTCTCATATTATTTTAGGCAAGAAAAAGGACTAAAGCCGATTACAAAAATTAACATCAAGAATCTATTGTCCCAATTTTATCGCTTCATAAAACACAAAGTAACTCTCTAGTCTTATCACCCAATAAATTTTGAAGTAACTCTAAGATGCAGTGAAAAGAACCTAGTGTCTAAGCATTAGCAAGCTGGTTAGCAAGACAATTTCCTTTAGAAAAATTGTGTTCACTTTGAACCCAAAGTGAGAGCTTAATATACCTTAGAAACAAAGAGTGGCCAACATTATCAATCATAAGCTTTGGACTGATAAAATAAGCCACCACTTCAAAATCAATTTCAATGGTGATCTTGCGAAAATAGAATTGTTTTACGAAATTGAGTCCCAATCACAATACTAAAAATTCCGCTCGGTGACATTGACCATTTTCCAACCAAGGTAGCAACACCAACAGGTCAGACATTCCCTCGTTCCCGAATAATCCATATGTACTTGCAAGTCCTGGGTAAGAAGATCCTCTCATGGTGAGTTGGCTGGTGAAGAAAGAGCCGCAATCGATAGAGAAAAAAAAAAAAAAAACCTGCAATGGAAGCTTTACTAGTATTCAGTTTAATCCACCCTAGCATTAGACCCAAAAAAAATGTTAAATGTTAAATTACTTCTAATTATGAGAAATAATTAGAAAGAGCCCTTACGATACAAAAATTAATAAAAAGTAGATCTAAACATGCCGCGGTACGACATGATACAAACTATTCTATGAATGGGCATGCCGAGCCACCCCATTTGATGTGACAAATTGTGCCCGAGCCGGCTCGTATGTCACGTCGAACCAACACCGCACGAACCCATGCTGGGCCAAGAAGACAAAAGATCATGGGCCGTGATGGGCCGACACCCTGCCCATTTCATGCCAAGCCCCTTTTAAAAAATATTGCTTGCCCGATGGACCTCTTTTTATAAGTTCTCTGGACACAAAGGACCATTTTTTCTGCCAAAACGGCAGTAGCCCAACAACTATTAACGAGACCATTTACGTCGGCAGAATCATTAGTTTGACTCTGGCTTACAGAGTGAAGAGGTTGAAGTGGTTTTGTCGCCTAGAGAGAATGCAATTAAAAGAAATGCTGCACAACAACACCGCACGAACCCATCCGTTCTTTGTCCATATTGTACAGCAAGAAAAAGACTGCTAGTATATTTTTTCAAGAAGAACAAGCAGTACCAAAAGTCAAAAATCACATTTATCAAAGTGAAAAAGGAAAAACATCACCACAGGCATTTAGAAAGAGATAAAGTATATTAGGAGTAGCCCAATTTTCATATGACACTTACTTAAATGCCATAACTTTTGTTTCGCTCACTTGAATATTACATCGGTATGCAATCAATTACTTAAGTGCCATATCCAGCCAATCATCCTACATGAATTTGCTTCTTAATTTTTCATTTTGACGTTGAAGTTTCAAAAATAAACTGAGGTCCAACGTGAAATTTTTTGGCCAGTATGGCAATAGTATAACAAGCGTTGTGGGTTCTCACTCCTCTTCCCATCTCTTAGATAGTCACTTTAGAAAAATCGATGAACCTAAGTGTCCACTTCTAAACATTTATAGCACTAAAACAACCATTCTTGAAGTTATTAAAACTTCTACCATCTTTCAATTAAACACTCAAGTGATGTCATTTGTTTTCTCAGATGCTAACTTAAGCTTTTCGACACACCATGTTGGATGATGTATTATAAATTAATATCACATCAGCTTTTCCAACGAGGTAAATTGTCTAAGGCATTTAAGTGATCGGTTTTTCAAATTTATAGCACTCAATTGAGCAAAAAAGAACAAAAAAAGGTTATTGAACTAAAGTGAGTGCCGTAGGAAGGTCATTGCACTCCTTATCACAGTAGAACTAATAGTCAAAATCACATTTATCAAAGCAAAAAGAGAGAACCAACACCTCAGACATTTAGAAGGGGGCAATGGCAGTGCCGTACTCCCATGACAAAGTGTTAATACATACCATGCCATGAACATAATTCACTCCAAAAACTTTGATTTGATGTTAAAAGTCAAATATAAAATGAAAAAGAAAAGAAAAGAATGCAAGTACCTCGAACCATTTGTAGCATAATCATGTTTTTTAAGCAAAACAAGGCAAATTTGGGTATTCGGTCCCTCAAATATCTTTCATCTTTAGATAGAGCTGCAAGATAAAGACACGAAACAAAATAGTCAAGGGATCATATATGCTTAACCCGGTGGCATGAGGATTCATTGAAGAGAATCAAGAGCCGCGACACTGATGAACGAATGAAATCCAGAAGCTGTTCACAAGATGGAGGAGGCAAAATCACATCAATCAAAACGATAAGCCGCAAAGAGAGCGAGAAAGCAAAAGAGGGAGAGAGTATCTCACAAGGAAATCATGTAATTGATACAGTAACTCATAATACAATTTCTTGCTCATCCGCTTAGAGGTTCCTAAGAGTACACCGGTGGTGCGAGACCGCGGGTAGAGCGGCGCAAGTACAATAATTAAACAAGAAGAATGTCTGCTATTTATTGGTGTCATTATAACAGGCAACAAGAAGAACAATTCTGAATGCTCCTACACTTAAAAAGAAAACAAAAATCCTTTATCACAAAATTCGTTTTGGTTCCACAATTAAATTACTTTTTTGGGGCCAAGACTAGTCTGTATACATAGCCTAATTTCGATCAATATCTTCTCTGTGGAGCCCACTTGATCCCTTGCATGAATAATGTAAGCAAAACTCGAAAACCAACTCAACTAGTGTGCAGTAATTAAGACATTTTCATTTGGATTTGCCGATGTACATGTACCAAAAACTCAACGTAGGACAAGCCGCCAGGATTCTTGTCCTCAACCAGACATGAGAAGAACAGCATTCCTGGAAGGGGAAAAGAACAATCTAGTCAGATCAATCCTGCATATGAGGTCAAAAGCCAACAATTATCTAAACCTAATAAATTCCTAGTCTGAGATTACTTGCAGAACCATATGCTACTGTGATGGCTAGTGTAGATTTTAGAGTGGATTTAGACAGCTTAGAAGAAATCAATTAAGCCATTCAAAAAGAATTCATCCTTTTTCTTCCTCCCCCCCCCAAAGAAAAAAAGAAGAAAAAATGAAATCCGACATCATAGAAAAGGTTTAGGAAGACATTCGAATTGACAAAGCCATTCAAATAAAGATGGCCCCAGTCATGAAAACTTATTGGTTTGACTAGCGAAACCACCTGAATTTCTAAAGTCAGACAATCAAAAGTAACTTAGCACACCCCAAATGAAATTTCGCGGGTACTGATGAACTAACCTGAAGGATCTCCTTTCTTGCATAATCTCAAGCTGTATTTATAAAATGAGAAAACGAAAAAAATCAGAAAACAGAATCCTTAGTAATATAATTGATGTAACTATATTAGAGAAACAGATAAGTTCTGAATGATGTAGGAAGCCAAGGAGACAATAATATTCACCGTAGATAGGAACATCTTTGCCGTCGTATCTCATTCACCACCTCATTCAGTTTCTTAGATAGTGGATTCTCGTACTGCTGGAGCACAAACTGAAATGCAAAATCCTTACTTAGAAGTGAAATATTCCAAACTACATATATAAAGCCAGAACTCATGCAGAGCACATACCAATAAGTCATAAGTAAGCAGAATAATCTAAATTGAAATTGGAGCATCCATGAGGAAACTAATCTTTATAGCAGGAAATAATATAGTCTATCCAATCCATAAAAAGAAATATGCTCAGGCCTAACAGGTGGGTCTACTCAATATTCAACAGGACTCCTGGTATCAACCATATCTTAACCTTGTTGCCTATTATCATGTCCAGATCCCGATCGTAGTCATACAACGTTTTTCATCACCCTAACAAAATCAGATGTAGATTCTGAGAAAAACAATTTTCAAACAAGAATTTGCATGAAACCAAATTACCTGAGTAGGTATTTCATCGACCGATGATGTGCCAAACAATTTACTCAAAATATCTGCATCGACTGAGTTCCCTACGTATATTAGAGCATCATCACCATTTTCAAGAAGATAAATTCCCTCGTCTGTGACATGCTCGCTTGAAAGAGGAATTGCAGCTGGCACAATGGATCCATCCTCCTCCTGTTATGCAGAGAGTCATCAGTGAATTCAATACAAAATTAGAGAAAAACGGAACATGCAGCATTTAGCCATTACCTTTGAATTCAGGTCATGGATGGGAATCATTCTGGGATAGACAAGAGGAATTGCCAGAGGAGTAGATACAGATGAAACATAGTTCACCCAGAAAGACCGGTCGTCTATCTTCCCATCATTTCTCAAACCTGTGCCTTTCATCAGGGCTGCAACAAAAAGAAGTATGTTAATTACGTAAAATATACCTACATATAACACGTTTAATCATAAACACAAGAATAGGGATGTGTCACGTGCCTTCTAGGGCCGTTAACACACACACACACACACACACACACACACACACACAAAGAATATTAAGGAATGCCCTCAAGACACTTGTTAAGCTACATTTGGTATTGAGTTGAAAATTTTAAAAGAAATTGCATCTTCCTTTGTCTTGAAATATGTCAAATTTTTGCCCTTTTCTCATATTTGAGGTCTTCAAAATCTGACATTTCCACATTTTTTAATGCTTAATCAGTGCCGACCTAAATTTGCCAACGCCTTCAAACCCAATGCTAAGTTGAGTCATAGGAAGAGCATGGTCATGGGCATGAGTCCCAGAATTGGTAACTTTGGGCCACTACCAAGGGCCTATTACTGCCGTAATAACCCGATTGCTGCGGAACGGGCACCATCCCAATCCATTAGGAGTCAGATAGTCGAAGAGACCCAATCAACCAATGTCATCAGGAAGAAAGGGCACTTGTCAACAAAGCCATACAATAAAATATCTATGCAGCACTATAATTTGGAAACCTGAGGCAACAAAGCGTACAACTTGAAAGTTCTAGTGGCGTGACAAAAATATCCTATGTTGAACATCTAAAAACTTAATAAAGAAACTGTCTGCCCAGCTCTATACAGCTGGAAATTTGAAATTTGGAGACTATTTCCACCCCTTTGAAAGAACACGTAAACTATAGTACATGAAAGCATAAAAACAAACATGTTTTCCCTTTCTTTAATATGCTGGCACTTGACAAAAACAAATTAATCTGGCCCACCTACAAGGGATGAAGAAGAGGTAACATCTTTTTAAATTAACTATGAGCCATTGAGACTTTAGATTAGCACTCCCAGCACAGCCCTTTCATACCAACTTCCAAATGTACACATTCAGAAAAAAATTTACCAAGAGTATAGAGAGGTAGAAGCTTGAGAGCCTCTGGAAGAATTAGCTGTCCGGATGATGAAACTGTCGCACAAAATTTACGGTATGAAAGCAGAATGTTGATGCATAGATTTGTTGCTTGTTCACGGACTTGTGAGAGTGGACTTGAAGGAATTTCACTAGCCGCTGCAGAGACATCAGATAAACAGATAAAGAGGCCAAAATCAAAATCCTTCAAATTTGAGCCAAGCATTAATAATATGCAGTTATGTTTATCAACTATTCTTCAATTAAAAAGGCAACAGGCTGGTAATTATTTTGATGATAACTAGCAAGTTGACCCCCGCAAGTACAATCAATATTTCAAACATAGAAAAGACTAAAAATATTAAGATGGAAGATCCAGTCAAATTTTCCTGGACAAGGGCGATTCCAATACTGAGCAAAAAAGGCCAAAAACAAGCCACTAATTCAAAACAAGAATCTATAGGAATCAACAAATAATTAATAAGATGGCAGAACATGCATTAGTAAATATAACAGATGAATGACATAGGAGGAAAAGTTACAGAATACCTTGCTTCAACAAACATGTGAATTGAGCATCCAAGTCAGCAGCTCGGAACAGATTAGTTAGCATGCTAGTGCATGGAAGAGACAAAGTTGTAACGCGAATTCTTCTTTGGCCGTATACAGTGGTGTAAAGAAGTGCACACTAAGTTACAGATAGAAGAAAATTAAAGTTAAAACTAAGATTCCAGATAAACCCCAGGAATTACAAGAATAAGATAATTGAGGGAAAAACTACCTGAAATGCACATTCGGAGCCATCCTGTAACTTATCATCATGCTTCATAGTTACCATTACTGTTTTGTCGCAGTCAATCTGCACAAGAATGGGCATTAGCATATAAAACAGCCATGTAAGAAGATCTAGAAAAAGCTATAGAAAGTGATAAAAAACACCAAAACAAAGATGTATCATTAAAGAGTTTCAGGTAAAGTAGGAACTTGGCCATATTATGAAGTGAGTCCAGAAGGAAAGGCCAAGGATGCATCAGCAAGCAAACTTTTCTCTTAAGAATAACAAGAAACATTTTTTTGACTTTACCCTTGTAGTATAACGACTCCAGTCTGAAAACTAATTCCTGGAATCTGCACGGGTTTTATCTTTCATTTTGAACATTCTATCTACATAAATTGACACCCCCTCAGTTGGGTCCAGTGAAATCTTTTCAAGTGCCAGAACAGTAATGCCTCAATGACTCAACTTAAAGAACATACAATGCATTTCAAGCTTACAAAAGGAAATAATACCCAAAAAACTGATGTTTAGGGCTTCCATTGTTCAGGAAGAAAATGAAAAGGAAAGTACGTATTAATATACTACAAAAGATACTTCACACGAGGACACATACCCCGGGTAGATCAATATCAGTAGGAATGCGCTTGCAAAAATTCCCATGGTACTCTTGAACTTGAATACCCTACAAGATATCAACTAATCGTAATATAAAGGAGAACAGAAGCAATGGTAAATGCATCACAAAAAGACATATCTTTATCACCATTAGAAGTACCTGACTGCATCTCACTCGCATTACAGCCTCAAAACCTTGAGGTCTTGTAATATTCCATCTTAAATCATTGTAAAGCTTTGCAGGATCTGATAGAGCTGAGAAGGGATGATAGTAATAAACCTGGAATAAATTCAAGAAAAAAAGGTCAATACGTGAAGAAAACTAAAATGGAAGATTACAATACCAAGCCCATCACATTCGTAGTGACTTATTACAAGCGTGCCAAATCAAGTTCCAGCAAGTGTATGGCAAAGCCCACCCAACCAAGCAAGCTACAAGGATACCGATAGCTGCATATCTACCCGCTTTGCTTATATCACTGCGTCTCATGCACCCTCCTACCTACTCTAAATGGCATAAGCTCCCATAACAAGAAACTTCCTTCCAAGTTAAGGATGCATCAATGGATTGGCAAAGGAATACACCACCTCATGAGATGTATGGCCCCAGGCATTAGGTTTTCTAGTTAGACAAACTGATTTATAGATATAAGGGCCAATAGGAGTTTCTCTGAAAACTCAGCCAAACAAAGACAGTCCTTTAACTAGCATAGAAGGGCAGAAACAATTTCCAGAAAGCAGAAAACTGTCATTTTACCGAAACATTGAAGTCATCCATAACAAGAAACAAAATGAGAGGTATACCTGCCCTCCGGTAGTTCTTGGTACCACAGATATCGATGCAATATCTATGTAACTCTGGGTAGTGAGAAACACATCAACGCAAACCTACAGCATTTCAAAATAAAAAAGTTAGTCCACGTAAAAATGCCAACAGATATCTTATACGTATAATGACAAAAAGCAAGCCACAGAAGCATGCCATGATATTCTTTCTTTGACTGTATCACAAATTTTAAAGAATCAGTACAAAAGTTTACCTGGAACTCTGCAAACTCAATGGCCATTGTCTTCAAAGTTTTGTCAGCTGGTTGAAGTAACTTATGAGCCTCCTACATTTTCCATGAAAACAACTAAATGTGAGAGGACAACTACAGCCATAGAGAAATACTGACAATGCCAATTTAACTAAATGCATGGCAACAAGATTCCTGTAGTATCTCCACTTTTTCATAAGCGTTGATTTTCTGAAACATCTCAACAATAAGAGCATAACAAGATCTGCCAAAGGAGTACATGCATGAATATGTTATGTATGACAAGCAGTTCACAACTCCAGCTCCTTGACCACAACCCGCATTATACAGGTGACAAGATGATAGAAGGAATAAGTAGAACCTGATTGGAAACAATATTGATTTTTTATCCAAAATCATCACCTTAAATTACTTAAAGGGCAGTAGTATGGATGCAAAAAAGACCATATACAATGAACGGACATAATTCCGCAGCCAGGTTGGCTGTCAGGCCATTATCTAAAGAACAATGTTTATTTAAATATACTAGTTATGCATGCCGGCGGCTACAAGCAGAGCAGGGTAGAAACTTACAACTGTTTACATTAGTGAAAATGGGAAGAAAAGAGGAAAAGGGAGGGGTTTTCGTTTTTGGGTTTTTTTGGTTTTTTTTTTTTTTTTTTGGGGGGTGAGGGGGAGGAGGGGAGAGGAAAGGTATAATAAAGGAGTCGGATTGCATCAGCTAGCTCCTACCTTTTCTCCGGATGTGATATTAGTTCTTCCTTCAGCCTCTCTGGCAGAGAGAGCGCCAATTCCTACTGATGGCAAGACTGTATCATTTTGGACAAAATCAAGAAATTATCAGTGTTCATACATCTATTTAAGCAAAACAAAAAGTCTGCTACAACAACCAATACAGCAAAGAAGTTCCAGTAACCAGTTCATACAAAACAGGGCACTTAAAAAATTACAAGAAAGCAAACCACAGGCATGTGTATAGAAAGTTTGGATCCTAGGAATCCAGATCTGACTGCAAGTTCTAGCAATATCTATGAAAACCATCCAGATTTACATTGCCTTGTTGAAATGAGCAACTGTGCCAAGCACATGAGAATTTCTCTTCATACAATAAAGTTGGGACCAAGGTGTATACTTGTCAGACCTGGAATCCTTTTCCTGCTCTCCTTTACCTTCACTTTTTCCTGTTCTTTTCACTTTCAATTGATTATCTAAAAATATGTTACCATGCATTCAAGGATTACAACATGAAACAGACAAGAATGGGAACGATTCTGACGCAATGCACCTAAAATAAACTTTTCTAGGGGTGTTCAGCTGACAAACCATAACGCGACACAACATCACAACACGAATCAACTTCCACATGACTTAGTTAAGTTATATTTATGTTGCTCAAGCACTGACCTACATAGTGTTGGCTCACTCAAGACAATTAATAGTCTTTGCTTTCAAGTTCAACCAACTTTTCCTCAAATCGACTAAAACTATTTATCTAAAGCTAACATAGGATCTCCAATCATATTTTCCAACGCAAGATATATGAGATGTCATGGTGCATTTATTTTTACATTTTATCTGAGCTCATTAAGTCTCTCAAGCCTTCTATTTTGAATTCCCTGGTGACATTATTCATGTTGCTACATGTATCGTATATCTTAACAAAAATTGGAATATCCTCCATTTAAGCCTTCCCAATAATTAACATCCATATTTGGTCAAGAAACTCCAGCATTGGATGGGACAAAGTAGGGAAAACTTAAAGAAAGAGGCATTTCTTCATATTTCCATACTTACTCAAATATTCTTGATATTCCCTATTGACTGTGCATGGTATGAATAATCGATCACAAATTAAGACAATACAAATTAAGATAACCAAGACAAATTGATGCATCGCAAATTAACACATTACAAATGAAGATAACCAAGATGAATTAATGGATCACAAATTAAGATAAATTCAATGAAACCCAGAACATGCCTGATTGAAATACCAGAAGTTTCCCACCAGTACTTTTCAGTGCCAGGAAAGCAGCCTGAAGGTTTAAAAATAAGGAAAAAAGGGGAAATCGTTAAACAAAAAATTCATATTGTTAATGTGTTGTGATTAATGCGTTAAGAGCATAGCAGTATTTTCTCCAATATGACGATCAACACCTGGAAATTAATGATATAAAAGATAAACAAATAGAAGTATTTTCCAAACATAATAAGTAAATAACAATATTACTACAATGCAATGGTGCAGAGTTCAAGCTGTTTCATTATCCCCGCTTTCTTAGTCCTCCACTTCTTTCTTTCAGTGCTTTGTGCTTTGTATACTTCCTGTCCACCAAAATGCTAGTATACTGCCTTTAATTAAAGGAACTTTCTTTGTCTTAACTTAAAAGAAAGCTCATCCAGAAAGCAACACAGACAGGGAACGGAAGAACTTCCATTGCGCATTTCCTGATGAGTGACATAGACCCACTAACTTTTGGCAGCATAAAGTAAGTTCGTGTCACAGGCATAAGATCTCATATTCAAAGATATTAAGGTAACTCACTTCCCAAAACCAAGCAATCAGTAGAACCAAATGCAATGATTTCAATTAGTTAAGTACACCTCTCTCAAACTTTTTATCTTGGTTAAAACCCAATACTTGTTTTGATATGCCGTCCCTTTCTTCTCTGCACAGTAATAACTTTGGCAGAATTTATTTTCCTGTGAGTCTGTGACTTGTTTAAAACCCCAAGAGTAGGCTTTTTACAATTTTAGTGCATCTCTAAACACCTTCTTGACTTACATTGCTCAATCTCTCTTCTAATTCAGCCTAATTCTTCTCTATACAGTCGACCTTTCCAAATTTTATTCTATGATTTACATCTAGTAGGTTTTACTTTTGAGGGCATCACTCAACAACTACTGATGAAAATAGCTCATTTTATTGTCTTTCGGTCTATTAACACCAAAAAAAAAAAAATAAATAAAAAATCTGAAAATGTGCCTAAAAAGCAATTCAAATGTGTCGAAGACATGAAATCCACAAGATTCTAGAAGTATTTACCAACACAGCTCGACCTTGGAACAAATTAAAGAACCAATCATATTTAAAAAAAAAAAGAAAGAGAAAATCACAGTCATGTTTCTCAAGGAAAAGCCCATCAGTTCTCATTATATTCCATTTGCAAGCATTAGGAAGAGCCCTAGAAAGAAAATGACATACCTTAACTGCAGCACCAAAGGCTGATTCAGCAGTTTTATTATTTTGGAACATAGATGGAATGCTTTCCAGCAATAGCTCCAAGTGTTGACGGCACTGCAATCACAGAGTAAAAGAATAAAATAAGGTATATAAGATAAACTTGGCGAGCATTAAGAAAGTGAAAATAAAGATCATCTGTTCCAGAGGAACAGAAAAATATTAAATAGTAAATTTTTCATTTTATTCTTCTTAAATGGCATTATGAAGCTCACCTCAGAAAGCTGGACAATGACATCACTTTGCAGTGGAGTGTAAACATCTTGTATATCGGGAACAATCAGCATCAATGGCTGAGAACATTCATTGCTTGTCAGAACCATCATTCACAATCCTCTTAATTGAGTTTTCAGCAGACAATAGGTCAATGCTCTCCAAATTAAACAAAATATAATTTCAGAAAAATAACCAATAGAAGATATAAAAGCTGTCTCACAATCAATCAAGAAAAGGCACTGACTAACAAGCAAAAAAACCACGTGGGATTACAGCCATTGCAATTTCGGAATTCACTAAACAATTTCAAATATTCCATTAATTTCAGTCACTTGAGTCTCGCAACAATTTTCCACAATCCTACTTTGGGAAGGAAAAAAAATCCCAAATAAAAAAGGATAAGACACCCAATTCCTCATAATCATGTCCCACATTTTCTTAAACCCTAGTTTCCAATCACAATTGAATCTCAAAGCACGCTACCATGACTTTTGAGATTCCTCAAAGAAGTTATCTTCGCTTTCAAATGCTAAGCCCAGTCTAGCCCTTTCATAGAGTTTGGCAGCAAGCTGAAATCTTAACCAACTTTCTATAAAAATTTAACATCTCAGGCATCCTTGTTGCTATGCTCCCTTTTGGCTAATATTCTTGCCAGCATCACTACCACCCATGCATCAAATAAATGACAGACCTGACAACTCTACAACTCTTAATAGAGAAGCAACTAAAAGTTCATAAAATTCAACATAGCCTTTTGGGCTAGTCAATGCCCGATAACCAAGTAAAATAAACTCTTCAGACTGAAATGGGCATCTGCCAAAGATAAACATTGCTTGAAATTGCATAAATGAACTGCCTTTTTCGTTGAAATCCAACCATGCAAGTAGACTATACACCAACCCCCACAACCCACCCCCCACCCCCAAAAAAAAAAAAAAAAAAAAAAAAAAATTTCAAAAGAAAGTGATTTTACTTGGTTAATACAACCTTAACTAAATTGACTACATGACATCAAAAAACCATTATCCAGTGCCTTTTCCTTTTGCTAGAGAAAATTACGAAACAATCTATAGCACAGTTTCCACTGGACTCTTCAGAATTTTATTTGAAAGAACTCATTCTTAAGCTCCATTATGTCCAAATTTGTATTATTTTACTTTGGTAAGCCACATGAGAAAACAGCCAAGTGATGGAAATTCTAATGACATACCACTAAATGAAATACTCATTACTTGACTATACTCTGTTAATGATGAGAAAACAGCCAAAAATGGGATATTTAACAGGTTTAACAATGGGATGCCTCTATTTGGTGTCCATGGAAGGTAACCTGTAATGGAAAAGCAATGCCACAATTGATTGCCTCTGAAGTTCTGATAGACCTTCCAGTTCTTCTAAATACTCATTAACATGTACTGAGTGATGAATGGCTCATTAAAATACCAGTCAAGCCATATATGTCATAATAGCTTGTTTCTGGATTAACTGTAAAGACTCAAACTCTCAACCCTAACCAAAATATAATACTATACACTTTTAGAAACCACACAAAGTTGCAGACATGCCATAATACATGAATTTTCGCAATCTAAACACCCTTTAATAATAATATGAAAATAGTGCTTCACCAATCTTACACAGTACAAGAAAAAAAAATTGACAGCACAGACCTGTTGCAGTGCACGTTTTAAATTGTAAAAATGAATAGTGGAGTCAAATGTTGCAATTCCAACCATTGTCCGAGGACCTTCCTGCCAAATGACAGCATGAAGATATCGATCAGAAAACACATTACTTAACAACAACCCTTTGATAGCATATAGCAGTTTTGACTTATTTTTTATTTTCTCTTGCAGTATTCCATCAGTTTTTGACTAATTTTTTCTAGCCATAAGGACAGAAAAAACAGGAAGTCCACAATAGCTACCACTGTTCTTAATGCATCTGCAATGGAGTAGATGGAAAAGTGACATAAAATAAGGTCAGATGCTACTGAGATATCAACATAACAAATCGTGCTTCTCAATTCCGTTGGCAACTACACCAAATTCAGATGAAACATCAAATGCTACTCCAATTTTTGGTGGCAAGTCATTACACGAAACTAGCGATGACATTATACAGGATGATGCAAGCAAGCTAAGCCTAGCTAAAAGACTATCAACCAAAGAAGAAGAAGAATGAAATTAATCTGAATGATATCTTTGATTTTGAAACTCAAAATGATTTCCCTCGTCTTGATGCAGGTCTCTGTCAAAAGCATTCGATCAACCAAATTCAAACTAAACTTGCATTCATCAAAAACATCCGAATGAACAGCTAAAACTGGACCTTCTACATGCTGTTCCCTCCCCCTCCCCTCCCCCCTTTTTTCCGGGCGGGGAAGAAAGCATCCTATATGGAACTTACAGCCAGTTTGGTTGTTTCAACCAAAGAAAACAAAAAGTGAAACATCCTAACAGAACTTCAATATGTTCCAGTTCAGTTGGCTTTTGAGCTAATTGGGAATGAGACTTCGTTTCTTCTATTGCACTTGTTTTTACCCTTTAAAAAAGGGAAAAAAGCCACAAAAAAATCCCGAACTATGCTCACTGTGACGCATTTACCTTTAACTTTTTTTTTGTGACATCAAAAACCACAAATTATACCCACTATGACACATTTACCATAAACATTTTCTTGTGACATAAGAAACTCCAAACTTGTAAAAATGTTACACATTTACCCTCCATCAAATTTCCGTTAGATGATTTTTCAGCTTATTTTAATTAATTCACATAGGCACCATATCAACACTGTTTGCTTTCAGGCATCCATGTAAGCAGATTATCAACGGTTCTCATCGGCAAAAATTTGATGGAGGGTAAATGTGTCACATAAGTACCAAGTTATGGATTTTTGATGTCACGGAAAAAAGTTAAGATAAATGACAGTGGGCATAGTTTAGAGTTTTTGGTGGCTTTTGGCCTAAAAAACAAACAGAAGGTATTCCAATAAGGTAGCAAGGGGATAGAACATCTAACAAAATCATTATACACAATAAGGATACTATTATAAAAGTTTGGTAGCATAAGACCCAACATATGTAACGATCTGTGAATACAGTTCCAATGGCTTTTTATGTATCCTCAAAAAGCCTAAAGTTCCTTTCCTTCCAAAAGCAACCATAGGTGAGGACTGAGTCAAAAGCTTTTCCTTTTATAGTCATTGGCATAAATTCTCAAGCCAGGCCCAAAATTCTGCCTATGGATTTGAGACTGCTTCTGGGAGCCAAATTTTAATAGAATAATGCGCATAAGCTCGAATTTGTGTTTCAAATCGAGTAATGTAATTCTAGGTATAAACAGGAAATTGTCATTGATCAGGTGAAAGAAATCCACAAGCTAAACAGAAGCAATCTCATAAGGCCACAACTCTTTCTCAAGGCCAAAGTCAACTAAAAATCTAGAAAAACAAGATTTTGCGAATCAGTATTGTGTATCTTCTGCAGGAAAAGCGAGACAAGTGTCAACTTTCCCATGAGATGTGAAATATACACATTGTTCCACAACAACAAGAAGTAAAAAACGAAACACCACTGATTTGAGCACCAACTATCCAAGCAAAGTAGCTAGATCAGATTCCATAGTAGATAAAAAGCTTTTGTTATTGCACAATCAAAAAGCACTTACGGGAAGATCAGAAATAACTTGACTGATTGCACTGCAAGCTGCAGCAGTTCCACCAGTTTGCAAAGCATTCATGGATACATCAATAAGGAAGAAATATACCGCTGGCATAGGTTCACGGACCTGGAATTACATAGATCAAAGAAAACTTAACGTAAAAGAGAAGACAACTGAAAACATAAAAAAGATTAAAGAGAAGAGGAACACCACAAAACATAATATTTTGACAGATAACACAGCTCACTGCTGAAAGGGTTACATCACATATTAAGAAAGAACACTTGACAATGAAATCATGCATTCCTTTATACAAATTTTGACATATACAATTTCAGCTATCTATTCGAAGACGATAAACCAACAAAGGCCGTGAGACTCATATTGATCCCTTTTTCCCAAGGATAATGAGTAAATCAGGCTTATTATCCTTCAGGACAGTAATATCAAAGCACAGGGTTTTGCTTCTGCCTAGAGAGATGGACAACAAATGTCTTATCTGCAAGCATATTTTCACAAATGGGGCATATTATGTACTTTATGAATATTCAAGCACGGGCTCCAGAAGAATATTCTTAAGCCCCTTCCCAATATTCTGTGCTTATTCTTAAAGCACGTCCTCAGCAACTAAATATTGACTGCAATTTGTAATTTACTTCTCTGAAATCACATTTGTAAGGTGATAACGAAATTAAACAGGACATATAAATCCATGAAACTGGTGCGCAGTCAAATCATAGAAATATGCAGACTATTATAACTGTTTAGATTAAGAAATCAGAGATCCAACTGAAAAACTGTCAAGTAGTTACTGACAAAAAAAAATACAAACATAAAGTATTCAGTTGAAATGTAGGGGACTGCAGTACACTATAGACAAGTGAATCTCATAGTTTCACTCACCATATATTCCTTCGACGCAGCAAATTCGACTGTTCCTCTACACAGTTCAGGTCTGTCATCCGCATCTCTGCGCCTGCCATCAGGACCCAAATTGCAGATGTAATCGCGCGGAGTCTCGTCAGTAAAGCCTGCAAACAAGTATGAAGAATGCGGTCAGGTCACCCACATCGAGAAAAGTAAAAAATAAGCTAATGAATTGTTAATGAGAAATTATGCCCCACTGAGGATGCAGGGGCAACTAGGCCTCCACAGATTCCAACATCAGTATTCTCAATCAAAAATCTATATTTCATAACACCCCCCATTTTTTTTCTCTTCTTGATTTATGAGACATCTGGACCATTAATTACAACGAACTGACACAAGCACATCATTTTCAATCATACGGCCTAACAGTACATCCAAATTCTTATACACTACTTTAACATTAACTAATAAAGCGAGTCCACCACAGATATCAAAAGACCAAAACACAGAGAAATGAACCTGAGCAAATATCACGAGCAGAACTAAGAGAACAAAGACCACAAGTAAAGATCAACAGTGTAGAAGACAACCAAAGATCTTTGAAAAAGGCAGAGCCACTATTCCCAGAATGATCCTCTCGAAAGTCATCGTCCAATATTTTGTCACATTCAAGCACTAAATCATTCAAAAAGCTGGAAAATGAAAACAAGAATAGTGAGGTTTACCAACCACATAAGTTACAAATGAAACGCCTCCCCTGATCTATGAACTTCATAAAAGGATTTATGTAGCCCTTGCAGCGGGAACATCGGACGGGGCCACTTTCTCCAAAATCAACAACCTAAAACATCAATCAGAACATAAACTCATTTCCAACTTCTTCATTACCATCAAGGAGACATGACTCCAAATAGAACATGGGAATAGAAGCGATAGACAAGTCAGAATCACACTAAAAAGAGGGAAGTAGCCAAGCATTTATACAGGAACAAAGAAGAAAGGACAATCGCAAGAAAAGAAAAGGGAGATAAATTGCTTCTGCTTTTGTGGTAAGAAATTGATGTTGTGAGAGGATGTGAACATCAAGCAATCAAATGCAAAAATGAAACCTCATCCAGGGGAAAATTAGAGAAATTTTCCAGGGAAATTTGCAAGGATGACAAATGGATGGTAAAAAAGAAGGGCAACAAATATAATATGCTAGAACTTAGAGAACCAAAGGGACATGCCATCTTAGGGCCTGGCAAACAGTGCCTGATTCTGATTCTTTGTTCCCAGAATCAGTTTCGGACGAGAATCGCGTTTGGTAAAATTTTTGTTCCTGGGAACACATTGGGAAGAGAATTGAGAATAAAAAAAAATATGATTCTTCGTCCGAGAATTAAAAAAAGAATCAAAACAATGAAACTCTCATTCTTCCCTTCCGTCATCCCGCGATTGCCGTCCACCGCCGCCCGCCGCCACTCGACATCGCCGATCCGGCGAGTTCGCCGGAGGCTCGCCAGCCGTGGTGAGGTCCGACGAGCTCACCAAAGGCAAGCCCGGCACACTGGCGAGGCCGAGCCTTGCCGGGGCCGGGCGAGCCTCGCCGCTACCTGCCAAGCCAAGGCTCGGCCGACGAGGGCCGACCTCGCCGAGGGTTGGCGACGCTCCGGTGAGCGTCACCGGCCCTCGTCTGGCCGGTCACCAGACCGGCAACCGACCACATGAAGAAGAAGAAGAATAGGAAAAAAGGGAAAAAAAGAAAAAAAAAAAAAAGAAAAAGTAAAAAAATTATTTAAAAATTATTTAAAAATTATTTAAAAATCAAAAGAAATTAATTTGGACAGTAATCAATTGAAGACGGTATCAAACGCAATTCTATTCCAGAATCAAAAATTTTGGACAGTTACCAAACGCGTTTTTTTACTCAGAATCAGTTCCCGGGAACAGAATAAAAAATAATCATTTCTAGTCAGAATCAGCTCCCGGGAACAGAATCATTACCAAACGCGCCCTTAGGTTACTATACTGTTCATTTTGTTCATTTGAAATGTCAAAAGTAGACCCAATCAGGTGAAAGCATACAGAAAAACCAATATGTCATTTACCTTTGCCAAAGTAGACAAAATCCTAAAAGTATAAGATGCTCTATCAGCAAAGCTACAGAAACTAGCAACAAATGACATCGTCCAACATCAATATCAATACCATACGACAAAATCGCTAACATAAAATCATAAACACTGAACTAAGAATCTGAAGAAAATCCCAGTTGAGGTGGCGGTATGGCAACAATTCTTTATCCTTATCGCAAGGAAATTATTCAAAAGGTTCTGCCCCGGGTCACAAAAATTATTTCGACGTAAATTTGACAAGGCAAGAAAAGTTTCTGATTTGCTGACAAATCTGGAAAGGATTGAATGAGGCTCACAAGGAAAGACCTAACATAACCATTTAGAATGACTAAAACAACGTTCAAATACACCAATATCAATGCATCCACAAATTCCAAACTAACAAAGAAAAGCTCAAAAATTCAAGTAAAACACTATTTGCCTGAATGGGTTCTTCAGATGGATGAGAAAGTGCCAAAGGTTGAACCAACAAAGCCAGCTGCATGCCTGATGTTGTCAAAAGATCAGCAGTGCACGGAATCTGTCCAATCACACAGGAAGTTTTTTATTTACATATAACAATATACATAGAGACAACCTGTTTTCTAACTCAGCCAAGGCAGAATCCCCAGAAAAAAAGAAACTCTTTTATGCACCCGAGAACTCCATAGACGCACTGACAGTCGAACACCACATCATATCTCTACCTGATTAATGGTGCACCTCATGAAACGTGGACTGCAATTTCCAGTGTCCCTCACGATATAGTCACTTGTGGCAGGCTTCATAAACAAAAACAGAATCAGAAGACTGCATGCTAAGACAATAATAAAGCTGTACCCTCAAGAGCTAAAAGCAAGACATACTGGAGGCTGGTTTGCCTGATTGCCCTGCCGAGTTTCATGAAGTATCACTGTTGAACCTGGGATAGGCCTTGGAATTTGATTAGGATCGATCTTTGATGGGCCTCCAAGAGAAGATCCAGTGGAGGCCATGGCAGGGGATATTGCAGTCATAGATTGATTTGGGAGCGGAGGTGGCATCCCAAATGCTCGTGGTGGTTGTGGAGCACCTGGTACCAGTGGAGGTGGAGGCATCTAATAAAAATCGGAAAGGACTAAATTATCACTTAACTCAAAATGTATATATACAAAGGAAACATTTCTTGATCAACGGATAAATTTAATAGTAAGATTGTCGCAAGGAAGAGGGGATTGACTGGCATAATTGGTCACCAGCATCGTGAACAGAAATTCCTTTTCTAGGAGTCATAGTTCACAGAAAACGGGCGGTCTAACCTATCGCTCTCACTTTTTATAAAAAAGTAAAGAGAAATTCACTTGAGGCACCCAGGGCTGCCAACCCATGGACAAAAAGAGCTTGTACCCAAAAAGAGCTCAAAACCAAAAATAGGGAGGCTCAAAGATAATGTAACCTATCTCTTTCAATAATTCCCTCTCTTGGACTTTTTCTCATGCAACATTTAGCCTAATCATGACTGAGACATCATGTTCTTTGACAGTCATCTACATAATATTGTTTTTATTAAGCGAACTTGATAAGGATCAGGTGCCTGCTAATGTCTTGACTGATTTTCTTTCACTTCAAAAGTTTATTAGATGATGCCCAAAATCGACTAATTTCAGACAAGTCCTGTTCAAATTTCAAGGTTGAATGTATCACCAAAATTGAAATGAAAAGTCTCTCTGCTTCACTGAAAAAAGGATACCCAAGCCCCAATGGTCTTAAATCTGAAATTCGCATGGAAGGACATAAACTCAACTCTTGAAAATGCCTTATCACCAGAAGAACTAAATCTATGCTTCTAGGGTTCATGGACGAGCGGAACACCCCATCCTTTTGCTTCAGCAGAACAGAAGATAGCTTACCCAATTAATTAATGAGGCCTTGCCTTAGTCGTTAATCGTGTGTGTGAGTGTTCTCTTATCTTTTCTTCTTTTATTTTTTTTTTGGTTTTTTTTTTTTTTTTTTGAGGGGGTGAATGAAGGGGTGGTTTGTCCCCCATTATGTGGTTTCTAGCATTAAAAGTATATAAATTTCTTACTTTCACCCAAAAAAAAAAAGTATATAAATTTCACTTTCACAAATTAAATGAACTTTAACAGCAATAAAAACAAAACCAAGCCCCATCCAACTAGGTGTTTTCAGCTATATGCATCCTATGCCCTTTGCACTCAATATTTATTAAATCCTTTGTAAGCCCTAGATGCTCCATATCTTTCCTCATCATCTCATTCCACAAATCTAAAAGACTTCAAAGGTGGATAATTTTATTTATATACTTGGTGTTTAACGCTAAAATCATTCACAATAATTAATAATTAACTTTGAAGCAACTCAGCTCCCAATAGCCAAATGTCAAGCTAAAGTGATATCTAAATTTTACACATACCCATATACAAATTACATAAATATTGAGCAAAAGTGATGCTAGAATCCACTTGCACCTTGTGCAATAATAAGTACCACAAATGTGCACGGCATGTATTCTTATTTTAGTTGGAGGAAAAATTCTCAAAACTTCAAAATTTTAGATGTCTAAAGAAACATCTTCAAACTTGTATCGAACAAAGAACTTTCAGAGTGACTTTGCAAAATGAGGAAGGAAACCACCATCATCCATGTAGAAGAAGAAAAATAGGAAGAATGCAAAAGGCCACATCACTTTACCAAGCATGGCTATTTGATGATAAAATAACAGTAACTCATTAAGTACAAAAGGGAAAGATACTTCATGAAATTGAATTAACTAGCGCAATCTAGACATGTATAAAGATGATCTACATAAGCATATATAAGGTGGCTTTCTTAGAATGTCAAGATTGGCAATCGTCCCCAAAGCTTCCTCCTTCCCTTCTATCCAAATCTAAACCTCCTTCCCTTCTATCCAAATCTAAAAGGGAAGAGCAAAGGCGGGTGGGGGGATGTCCAACTCAAAACATGAGGGCTACGCTACTGCTTTTTGAAATGTGAATTCAAAGTTCTTACTTGCTCAGAACGCATTGACCAAGGCTGTGGTGCAAAAGGAGAAGGCGATGGAGGAGGCATGGCCTGAGGTGCTCCCAAGTAGGTTGAACCCGATTGCATTGGAGGAGCCAGCGGAGTACTTACTGAGGGACTAGCCATGAGGGAGCGCATGCTTGGTCCTCGAGCAACTTGATCTGTCGATACCCTTGGCAGCGGAGGAGCACCAGGCAGCTGCTGAGGTGCAGGGCCACCTGGAGGAGCAAATCGAGGACCTCCAGCTGTACCTCCATGCGCAAAAGTTGGTGGCCCATTATTCACTGGAGCAAAGGGTGGACCTGTTGGTGGAACCACTGGACCAGTCGCAAAAGGAGCAGACGCAAATGGTGGACGAGCTGCTGCTGGTGCAGCTGGTGTTGTGACCGGAGCACCAGGGAATGCTCCAGAAACGGGAGCCCTTGGAGAAACACCTATTTGCCCGCCAACCGAGGATGGCAAAGAACCAGCAGGCGGTCTATATCCAAAGGGGGGCGCATGACTCGCAGGTGGAGCAGTGGGTCTTCCTGGGGCGACATTAGGGGGAAATGTGGCTTGTGCAGCAGTTGATGGAGGCATTGCAGGTCTTGCAAGAACGCCAGGGGGAGGAGGGCCAGGACGTGACATTGGTTGCGACCCACCAGGGTATGCAGGTGAAGGTGAGGGAGATGTAAAGGGTGGTGGCTGGCCAAAAGGCGACGGCCTAGGGGCAGAACCAGGTAGGGTCGATGGCGGTCTATTCAGGCTCATATTCTGCATGCTCTCCGCCATCGCATTTGGGTTATAATTGGGAGGCTGTTGCTGCGGATGCGGCCGTGCTTGATTGGCGTTACCGCCGGGTCGAGGCACCCCTGGGGGCACGAACGCCGACATTTCCCTTGTTCTAACGAAATCCCCTACTCACCCAAAAATACAAAATCTTTCTGCAAAAAAAAAAAAGAGAGCACCCAGAAACTCAATTCTTCAAACACGACCCGATCCAACATCCAAACATCACCCACATACAACTTAAGATCACACACATTACACTCGCGGGCTAAAAAGACGGAATCGAGATATTCACAAGAAAGCACTCAATTGAAAACACGGCCAGAGCAAGGCTCCGGATCGGGAGAAAGAAAATCCAACACGGATCAAATAACTCCAGATCTGGGACGCTCCGCTGGGATCGAATTGCCCCGAGGAGGATCCCCACTAGGGTTTAAGACATGCACTTCGAGGAAAAATAGGGTTTTTTTGAGGCGACATATATCAGGCGACGGATAAAACGATCGATTCCGGAAGCGCGCGTCCCGCTTCCGTTCTCCGTCGATGAGCTCTCCGATCGGGCGAAGCGCGAAGGATCGAGAGAGAAAAAAGCGCGGATGCGAGAGCACGGGAGCGAGATTGCCGGAAGTACCTGGTGATCCCGCCGGGAATCGCCGCGTGGAGGCGGCGAGGAGCGACGGAGCGCCGGAAATTGAGGTCGGTGATCGCGGAGTAGGAGGAGGAGGAGGAGCAGGAGGAGGAGCGAGAGACAATTGCCAATGTACTCACCCGATGAAATTGTAACGGGGGCCAGAATCGCACGTGCAGGTGCAGTGAAAGTGGGGGGAAAATACGGCAGTAATATTATTTTTTGGCTTAAAGCACGAGATTTGGTAAAATCTAGATATAATTCCATTGCCGAAATAGGTAACAAAAAAATCAATGCCTTTTTTCATTGAAACCGTGCTTGCGATATTTTTCGAAATCCCGAAACCGTGCTTTTTTCATTGCCCGCGCCGTTTCCTATCTAACACAGTTAGCCTCTTCAATTAGTTTTATTGTATGACCAAAAAAAAAAAAAAAATAGGGGGTGTGGTTTTATTATCAATCAAAAATAAAAATTATTGCTTCGAGTCATGGTAAGATTTATCCGTAATAGACCACTTGAGGCCTACATGGTAACGTTTATATTTCTCCCAATTTTTTTTTGTTCCCCATAAAAAAAAAAAAAATCCATTTGGTAACGCCAGTTTATTTTTCTATTCCCTGAAATAGAAAAGTGGCTGGAAAATAGATTTAGAGCAGAAATAAGAAATTAAAACAAAAAGCTTAAAAAAAACATATCTTTTTGTTCCCATAAACAATTTATATAAATGAGTCCTTTTTTTTCTTTTCTATTTTTCTTTTGCTCTTCTCCAGCCATCGCCGGTCACCTACCAACTATCAGCCACCTCCAACCACTCACGACATCGAGCGGCCACTGTCGGCCGACCATCGCTGCATCCCACAGCCCACTGGCCAACGACCGCCACCGACCGCCGTCACCGTTACTTGATCGCCGACAGCCTACCGCCACTGCCGTCGATCACCGCTCACCGCCACACAACCGCCACCTACCACCACACAACCATCGACCGTCGCCGTCGACTGTCACCACAGGACCACCGCCCATAGCCCACTAGCCGCCACCCCCTCTCGTGGCCACCCGTCCGCCTCCGGTGGCTTGTCGACGCTGATGGCCGATGGGCTATGGGCGACAGTTGTTGGGGAATATGGCTTCGAATTGGGTAGAACAATGAAGTTGGATCTTTAGAGTACTCAAGTCGGACTTTAAGGAATAATATCACTTTCTTTAAAGATTTATTTGCCCCACTACATTGCTAATGGTCACCGGCAAATTTCCTCCAGGATACAACAAAGTCTCAAGTGAGAATACTATATAAAGAATTTAAGTATTTCTCCGTGCCTCTCATGGGAAACAATTAGAAACAATGGCTGTAGTTTCTCTCGAAAAAAACGAAAAAATAGAAGAAGATATATGTTTGATCTCAAAACAAACGTACTTATCTCTGTCTTTCGAATAAAGGCGACCCTTCAAAAGGTTGCAAAAGAACAAAGACAACATTTCGTGAACAAGTACGTCTCAAAGGTTACGTTGAAAAGATATAAAAAATTCGGAATTAAATAAATATAAATAAAAAATAATCGAAACTTTTCGTGAACGGTCGCACTGTTTCAACAAGACTCTATAGTTAATTTTAATAGAAATAAATCCGAATTTTTTCAATAAATAAAATTAATGATCGTCAGTTAGTGGCAAATCTCGTCCACGTGCGCACTCACATCTTTTCGATGTGGGACAAGGCACCTCTTCATTTGTTTTATAAACAAACTACCAACAACAGTCCTGCGGTAACAATTGGCGATGTGGCAAGCGGCAATCTTGCGACGGCGAGCGACGGTCGGCGGTCCATGAGCAAGAAGAAAAAACGAATGAATACAAAAATCTGTAAATTGTACCGAGCATATTAATTTTGTATAGTTACCAAATACCTTATTTTACTCATAAATTGTTCCCCGGAGTAGAAATAGTTCTCCGAAATAGAAATGTTACCATGCATACCCTTGAGATCTCAACAATTTATTTGATAAATAAAGAATCATGCAATCCAAGCCCACTGACTGAAATCAGTGGTTTCTTTGTTGCAACTAGCTAAAGTTAAAGTTCCAATTAAGAACATTTTTGTGTCTCTCAAGAAAAGATTGTTCGACTTGATTAGGATATGTCCTATCGCGAAAGATATTTTCTTTAAAAAATTGCTTATATCATTTACGAAAATGAATAAACGAAAAATATTTTCATCGTCCATTAAGATATTTAGACATAACTTATTATTGATTGAAAAACATTTTTCATTGGTTAATTACTTCAAGCAATACAAACAATTATTTTTAAGAAAATGTTTTTCAGATTATTCATTTCAAGGTTAATACTTTAAAAAATCTCGAATTAGTACATCTGTGACAAATTTAACCCAAATTTATTTTTTTGACCACCAAAAACCCCAAACCGGTACACTTTTGACAAACCCTAAACTGGTACATTGGTAACAAATTTACCCTATATTAGTTTATATTAAATTTTACTATCAAATTACTAAGTTTAATAGCATGCGACAGTTGACTAGTGTACCAATTTAGGATTTTATTATCCGTTTGTCACGATTATACAATTTTTGTGATTTTCGTGGTATTAATCCAATTTAACGGAGGGTATATTTGTCATAAATGTATCAGTTTAGAGTTTTTGACGGTGGAATAAATTAGTTTCTGGTAAATTTATCACAAGTATATTAGTTTATGATTTTTTATGGTCAGTTTAGGTAAATTTGTCACATGTGTACATGTTTGGATTTTTTCATAATCAAAAAATTAGTTTTGAATAAATTTGTCACATGTATATTAGTTTGTAGTTTTTTAGGGTATTAACCTTTCATTTTTTAATTTTATATGAAACAAATGAAATGTAAAAAGAGAGGAAAAAGTGTATGCATTTGTTATATCCTTACTAAATTATTCATCTCTCTCTCTCTCTCTCTGGGGTTTCTTATGTTCACTTTATAGCACGTCTCCTCTTGTTCAACGTCAAAATATTGATATTTCACGTGTATGGAAGGTTCGATTGGTTGATTGAAAAACCGAACAAAGGTCTAGTCTTAAGGGGTCAATAGATGAGAATGGACGAGAAGTGTATGAGACATTGTATAAATAAAAGGGAAAATCCCAAATAAGGACCCAAAGTGCCTTCTTTTTCTCAAAAGAGGACTTGGAGTGAAGTCTGTCTTAAATAAGAACCTAATGTGGTCATTTAGTCTCAAAAAAGGACCTCTCTCTCACTGACCCATGAACAAAGGCATTACCAATTCATATTCCAGTGGCTTGATCAAGGGTATTTTTGTCTATTTCTTTTAAAAAATTTCGGTTGTCTTTTTTTTCTTGGGTCGATGGTTGTACTGTTCATCATCTTCTTCATCCCTTGTTCGTCTTCTTCTCAAGACCATTGAACTTGGGAAAGGCTGGCGAGCGCCAGTCGTTGGTGAGGGCCAACAAGGGCTGGACACCCATCATCGGTAGTGGGCGAGGGCCGCCAAGCCCTCGCCAGATCTAGCGAGGGTGGCCTCGGCGGCGGCAGGACCAGCGTGTAGTTCTCAATTCCGCTAAGCAATGGGGCACCAACAACACGCACCAGCTTCACATTCAAAATAGGACTGCTCAAATTCTTCACAGTGTAATGCCAATCGAAAGCCGCGAATCACTCGACCTCCTTATAGATATCGATCCTGGTCGCGTTCGCTCCATTCACCAGGACATCGAACACCCTCTGGCCCGCCTTGTTCACCCATGGATCGATCTTCACGAAGTGGAACCACACGAGTAATCCGGCTTGGCGTCCACCTCCAATTAATACCCAGGACCCCCATTTGATCGGCCGTCACTGCGGTCTAGTACAATTTCATGGGGAAATAATTGGGCTGCTGATTGGTCCCCGCGATGCTGCTCGCGATCGAGATGGCGTCAATGATTTTACGTGTGGCGACGGTCCGGGCGTTGTAATCCGATCCCCCCGGGATCGGCCGAAGTAGTCGGCGTCGTCGCCGAAACCCGGCCCCACCGACCGGCGCCACGCCTAGTCTCCCGTAGTTGACCGGGATGAAATCGCGCCACGTACGCGAATAAGACAGCGGATCGACCTGGACAAGCGACAGGGATCCAACCACGAGGGGGGGGTCGGTGGCAATGCTATAGAAGCAGACGTCGGCCTCGCCATCGCGGACGAAGGCGAAGAGGTCGGAGTAGGCGTCAGCGGCGCTGGCGAGGTCAAGGGAGGGCCAGGGGGAGCGCCAGCTGAAGACAAAGGTGCCCTCGACGGAGGCGTCAAAGCTCGGGGGGTGGGACTTGCCATCGTAGTTGTCATAGATGATGAAGGTGCGGAGGTAGTAGCGGCCGGAGGGGAGGCCGGGGAGGACGTAGCAGTTCTTCTTGCCGGAGGAGAGGGGGAAGTAGCGGAGCGTCTTCTCCTGAGGCTGGTAGAAGCGGAGGGGCTCCAAGACGACGGCGGTGGCGCCGCCGGTGAAGTAGCAGTCGGGGAGCCATGTGGTGTTGAAGGAATCGACGGCGGGGGCGTGGCCGCTGCAGTTGATGTGGCACGAGACGTTGCCGTACGGATGCAGAGCAGAAGCGGCGAGGAGAGGGAGGAGGAGGAAGAAGAGAGAGAACATGCTACCTCCCTCTTCGCTGCTTCCTTTGTCTCTCTAACTCTCTCTCTCTCTTTCTCTCTCTATGACTGGCTTTGCTTGGGGATCGCGAGAGAGATGAACAATGCAACCACTGACCAAAAAAAAAAAAAAAAAACAAGACAACCGAAATTTTTTAAAAGAAATGGACAAAAATACCCCCGATCAAGGAATATGAATCGGAAATGCATCTGTTCACCGGCCGACGAGTGAGGTCCTTCTTTGAGTCTAAATGACTACTTTTGGTCTTTATTTGAGACAGACTTCACTACAGGTCCTCTTTTAAGAAAATGAAGGCACTTTGGGTCCTTATTTGAAATTTTCCCTAAATAAAATTCGTTCCCTTTCAATTTTATGTAATATCTTTTGTTTGTATTTTATTTAGCAATAATGAAACAAATGATCATTAAAATTTGATTTAATATGCAATATAATCCATGAACTTAAATTCAACGTGCAGTGTGAATGTGGTCTATAAGCTTTCGGTATATGTTCGATGTAGTCATTAAACATTATGAAAATGTTCAATGTTGTCATTTCATTAATCCAAGATCGATGACAGCATTGAACATTTTCATATAATTCAGTGATTAAATTGAATATATACTAAAAATTTATGGATCATGTTGAATAAATTAAAAGTTCATGAATCATATTGAATAAATTAACATATTACACATTATGCTAAAATTCACGGACCGTTTGTCATTTTCCTTTCTATTTATTAATTCTCCCCCATGTGACATTCTAGGGTGCAACCAAATTACCTGCACAATGCAAAGTTCATAATGGAACTTTTCTAGTTCATTCTATTGGCTCAACTCATCTGAATAAAAAGCAATAAGTATAATCCAAATTTGTGAATTTCAGTGGACCTTCATTGTATTGTATTTTTATTCGGCACATTCAATTTACAAACGATGCTTCATTTTTTTTCCTTATGATCTAGACTCCATGAATATATAAAATTAAAGAAATGATGATTAATTTCTTATTATTCAAAGCGCATCTTGTATAACATAAATTAGAGACCACATAATCTTCGCATAAAGACATTTTATCCAACTTTCAAGCATTTAGATGTTTAATTCGTAAATGAGTATCATAATAAATTCCCAACGTATCATAACACCCTATTCTTAAAAATCCGCACCTTTTTGGTGGCTCGTACTATTTCTACCCCTTATTGGCTCATGACATCTGATATCACATAGCCCCGTTTGGTTTGGCATTCCAAATAGGTTTTGGAACTCTAAAATCTCTTGAACAAATGCAAATAATATTGGTTCGTTTTTTGCTCAACTTTTGGGAAATGCAAATGCATTTCCAAAAGACTCTAAGGGCCTTTAGCTCAAGCAGGTTCAAAGGTCATTTAGAAAACAGCATTATTGGAGTGCAAGTCTTGGCCTCATCATTCCTTGTTCATCTTCTCTATGGTTTGCACGAATGAGCCAAATGGAGGCCAACGATTGTCGGCCAAGGGGTCACGTGTGCTAGTGACCACCACCTAGGGGTCGCAACCACCCAGTGGCCGCCGCTTGGGTTGTGCGACTCAAGTGACCATTGGCTTGGGTTGCGTATCACTTGAAGTCATGCGACTCAAGCAACACTCAATATCACGTTCGTTGCATTTGGTTTAGCAGTCCAATGGGCTTTGGGACTCTAAACTCCCTTGAACAAATACAAATAACGTTTGGTTTGCCTTCAAAGCTTATTGGAAATGCTGAACCAAACACACCTTTAGAGTCTTTTGGAAATGTTTGATTGTTTGACAATCTTTTGAACAATCATTTTAAAGTAGCTTTCAAAAGATTGTCAGTATTGGGAAGACTGAAAGCCCAATGCTAGTAGGACTAGTTTTGAGTTTTCAGTATTTGGCCAAATGCTGAAACTTTTTTTTTTTCCAAAACTATCATCACTTAGTCTTCAAATTTCTAATTTTGCCCTTGTTATTTTTTTTAAATGCCAAAATAATGCTAAAAAAATCATAATTATATAAATACTAATTTTTTTAGCATTATTGTCAAAAATTTATATGTAAAAAGTTACATACATTATTTTTTTCAATTTTATAAAAATAAAAATTAAAAAAATTCCGACGAAGAGTTTGGTCCTTTTTAATATATATACACATTTGATTTTTAGCATTATTTTCAAATTTATATTTAAAAAGTTGCATACATTATTTTTTCAGTTTTAAACAAATAAAAATTAAAAAATTTCAACAAAGGATTTGGTCTTTTTTTTAAAAAAAAAATATATATTTGTTTTTTTTTTTTTTTTTTAGCATCATTGTCAAAATTTATATTTAAAAAGTTGCATACATTATTTTTTCAGTTTTAAACAAATAAAAATTAAAAAATTTCAACAAAGGATTTGGTCTTTTTTTAAATATATATTTTTTTTATTTTTTATTTTTTTAGCGTCATTGTCAAAATTTATATTTAAAAAGTTGCATACATTATCTTTATTCAATGTTAAACAAATAAAAATTAAAAAATTCCAATGAAGGGTTTGGTCATTTTTTAAAAATATATATATGTATTTGATTTTTTTTTAGTATAATGGTCAAAATTCATATTTAAAAAGTCGTGTACATTATTTTTTTCAATTTTAAACAAACGAAATAAAAAAAAAACTAATATTAATCATGCAAAGGGATTTTCAAATGTGTTTTCTATTAAACGACATTTATTTCAAAGTTGCTTTTCAAAGTATAGTTTACCAAAACGGCATTTGCATTTGCCTAAAGTCTTTTAGGCTAAACTGCTTTGCATTTTCCCAGTGTATTTTTAAAATGCTGAGCCAAACGCACTTTAAGGGTCTTTAGCTTAGAATAGGTCCAAAGGTCTTTTGGGAAGTAGTATTATTGAAATGCAAGTCTTGGCCTCGTCATTCCCTATTCATCTTCTCCATGGTTTGCACGAAGAAGTCGAACGGAGGCTCACGATCGCCGGCCAAGGGGTCACGCACGCCGGCAACTGCTGCCTAGGTCATGCGACCTAGGTGACATTTGGCTTGGGCTGCGTGTCACCTGAAGTCGTGCCACTCAGGTAACACTTGGGGTTGTGCAACCTCTAGTCAGCGACAGCTAGATCTGGACGACGGCAGTTGAGTTCTATCAAAAAATAGCTATTTATTTTTTTAAATAGAAATTTCAGCAAAAATCCTCTATAAAATATAGTTCTTACTGAATGACATTTGAGCCAAAATTATTTTCCAATACACTTTAAATTTACAATTTACTAAATGTTATTTGTACTTCGAAAAGACCCTTTAACCTAATGTATTTACATTTTCCCAATGACATTTCCCAAAAGTCGAACAAAATGTGATAACTGAATTGACCATATTTTCTATAGCAGATCCTACTCTTGATTTAAGATTATTTCCCATATTTTTTTTTATATATAAATTTTACTAAAAGAAAAACTTACACATATCATTTCCAAACAATTTCTCCCAACCTAACCGCTTCTTTCACACTCATTGCATTTCAATGTTTCCTTCATGCTTGTCTTATTTTGGACTTATCCTCCATTATTATGATCAAAGCAAGCACAATAATATATGGGAGTAAAGAAATATTAGTTTTACCTGCATATTTTTTCTATTTTATTTCCCTAGATTATCATGATGGTGAATTTTTTAACTTTGATTTTTGGCACAAATTTATGAGAATTTACTCGATAATGAATACTGTGGTTGATTTATACATCATACACGATTCACTGAAAAATCATCATTTTACTTGTGCTTAAGTTATTTTTTGTATAGTAATTTTTAGTACAAAAAAAGATACACACAACTCATTAAGAAAATAATTATTATATTTGTCAGAAACACAATGATTAGTTAACAATTTACCAAATAAATATTTTTTTTTATAAAAGAGGTACATCAAGAAACAAAAGGAAAAAACCAAAAAAAGAAGAAAAGAAGGCAAGCATTAGTCTTAAATCAAAACTGGGCCCCATGTTCAACATTAAAAAATGTTGTTTGAGACAAGCATGGGTAATTTTCTCAATAGCAAAATTGAAACAAAAGAAAATGAAGAAGAAAATAAAGGTACGAAATAATCTTATCAAAAACAGGATCCGCAAAGGATAATGTTGAGGTCTCTAGTGGGGTGAAAATAGCACAAGCCTTTTCAATTCTCAAAAACAGATGAAATTCGAGGGAGATTCAAAACAATGGCCTCAAGTGTCCTTATTTTTTCAAATAAAGGTTCAAAGTGAGTTTTGTGTCTAATAATGGCTTAAAGTAACCATTATTATTTCAAATAAAGACCAAGAACTATCAATTTGTTATTTCAAATAGAAACATGACTTCGCCGATTGCCAGTTGACTAAATATTCCAATCAATCAAAGGACATTTTCGTCTAAATATTATTCTAATTTTAATTTATTTTTTATTATTTTCTTTCCTTTTCTTTTCAAGGAGGGCTAGCGATTTCTGGCACGGGCTGGCAAGGGTGGCCTCACACAAGACAAGGGTCACCTCATTGATGGCCATGATGGCAGCCCTTGACTAGCCCTCTCAAGGCATCACCCATGGGTGGCCACCCATCGACAAAGAAGAAAGAAAAATCAGAAAAAGGAATTTTTTTTTTAAAAGGTGAACCACGAAAATGCCCTTGATCATCTAGAAAGTCCAACACTTTGAAATAAGATTTCTTTCATATCTTTATTTTAGAAAATAATGATACTTCGTATTTTTATTTGGAATTTTTCAAGAAGATTAATCCTATGAATACTTTCTTTTATGCATCGCGTACCTTTTCCGATTGAGCCCAAAAAAAATTCGGGCTCGGTCTTTTCGGACCAGTGCTTCTGGTCCGTTTCAATAAGAGATGACATGAGCCCAAAGGAAGAATGCGAATCCACTGCCGTCGGATCCACCGCCGTCGGCGTACTTACCGGCGCGCCATAAGCTAGCAGCGACCCCAGCCGTCTCCGCCGCCGGCGTTTCTTTCATCAGCGGTCGGCCATCGCCTCTCCTTCGCCAACCCTCCTCGCTCCTCAGCAAGCTCGGTGACGCAACTCGCGGCGATCTCGTCAAGTCTCGCCTGACGAAATTCGTCGACGGTTGACCGTCCTAATCGCTCCAAGTAACGATTCCTCGCTCCTCCTTTGACCGATGGTTTTCCAATTGTGAATTTGGGAAGCTTCGATGTCATCTCGGTCGCGAACTCCTCTTTCTCTAGGGTTTGTGTCTGTTGTGATTTCTGCGTTGGATCCGCTTCCCAATTTTTCTTTTTCTCCGTTTTGTTCGGTTCGATTGATGGGTTTTGTTGCATCATCGGAGTTCAATTTTTGATAATTGTGCTGGAAATTAATGGCGTTCGTGAAATTCAGCTAACCTAGGTATGGTGCATTTTAGGGTTTAAGAAAAATGCCACATTTGTTGCGTTGGATGATTTAACTAGAACTTGCTCGCTTCCGATGGTGAGTTACGCATAACAGGCCGTCTTCGCCGTCCGCGGAAAGTAGAGGGAGCGGCGGGGTAGAGAGAGAATTTTCCGGAAAGTGGGGAGCGATCGAATTCGCTCGGCGAGCGATTGCGCTTTGATTGGGCGGATCTGCGGATCTAAGTGGCCCTCGACCAGTCGCCCCCACGTGCTCTGTCGCCGTTCCCCGGTCTTTTAGATCTCCGCTGTCGTCCGGCGCGGTTCAGCCGCAAACCTAAACTCGGCTGTGAGTTGCTATCCTTCTCTCTATCCTTTCCCCTTCCCCCTCCTTTCTTTTGGGTTCTCGTTCTGGTCTTGTGTCGTCGCGAAATTCGAGCGATCGGTGTCCTTGGAGCGGTCGTTTTCCTGGTCTTTGTCTAGGTGCTGATCTTTCGGGTGGTCTTGTTACTGAATTTTTTTTGGTGGGCCGCCGCCGAATTGCTGTGGCTCGAGGGTTAGAATGTGGACGGTTGGATTTGACCCAATCAGTTGTAGATGGGTTTCGGTTGGGTGTTTTGTTAACTCTTATGATGTGAGTCTCTCTGTTTCATGGGTGCTTTTAGTGGGTTCTCTTCGTTTGAGCTGCAGTAGTTATTGGTTACGGATTGTGTCGTGCAAGTGAAGGAGGCAATGAGGGAAAGAGGAATAAAAAAGGTCCCTGCGTGTAGTTGGGTTGAGATTAAACATAGAACTCATGTCTTTATGGTGAATGGTAATTTGCATCCCCAAATAAAGGAGATCAGGAGAAAAATTGACACATTGGCAGAAGAGATGGAGAAAGAAGGATACAGACCTGACACAAGTTGTGCCCTTCACAATGTTGATGAGGAAGTCAAGATTGAATCTCTTAAATATCATAGTGAAAGATTAGCAATTGCATTTGCACTTATTAGCACACCTAAGGATCACCTATCCTTATAATGAAGAATTTGAGAGCCTGTACAGACTGTCATGCTGCAATCAAGGTGATATCAAGGATTGTTCATAGGGAAATTACAGTTTGAGATTCAAACAGGTTTCATTAGAGATGGAATTTGTTCTTGTGGTGATTATTGGTAGGTTTTGCATGGAAAATTCCCTGCAATGGATGACAAGGTCACAAAAACGAGTTCTTGGGTTTAGTTGGGGCTAGATGACTGTAATCCAGTGTTGCTTTAGATCGAGCAGCTGATTTGAGTCGATCAATAGAAGCTACTATTCTGGAGTTTATGACGACAATTACTGCACTAGAGGGCACAAAGTCTAAAGGTATGGGGATTCATAGGAATATACCTTGTAGAATAACACAGAAAATAGCAATTATGTCTATATGATTCATATTGTTTTTACCTATTAAAGAGAGAATGTTTATTTAGTCTGTTGGTTGTTTAAATAGGGGTGGGTGAAAGGTACAAGATATTTCAATGGATAATCCTTCTTTAACAGTTCATGATTCATGATTTGAAATCTGCCTTTTCCTTTCCGTAAAGTACAGATACTTTGGTTGGGATTGTTTTGCCTGAATTATGAGCAAGAACAGTTAGTTTATCTCGTATGATCCACTTCCAAGGTGTGATTATTGTTCATTTTGATTACCTTGGCAGAAACCTTTCTCAATTGGTTAAACAATGAATGGTTCTCAGACAAATTCAGGATTATAGCCACCATTTGACAATTATATTTTGTCGGCTCTCCTACTGGTATTTTAGTAATATAATCTTCAAAAAAAAAAAAAAACATAAGAATAAGTTTTCCTAAATTTGATTAAATATGAAAATATTTTATTAATATGGGTCGGGTTGGGTATGGGTCGAAAATTTACATTAGGTATAAATGGGTCATAAATGGGTTAATGGGTAATTTGGGTTGGACCATTAATGACCCAACCCACCCGTTTAACAGCTCTAGTTCGATCATCACTTGTATAACACTTGGGCTCGGCTTTGCTTGCTTGAATTAGGCTAAGTTCAGCTCGAGCAAGGTACTGAGCAGGGCTATTCAAGCTAGCAAAAGATAAGATGAACCCAGTTATTTTGCATACTCAATGTACAGTCAAATTCTTTCTTTGTAAGCACCTTTGATGAAAATAAGATGGTAAGCTGTCCTCTAGGGTTACTTTTTAGGTTGGTGTTGAAGGTGAGATAGTTAGGACTCTCAAGTATGAACCTATGAGAAGGGACTGATTAATAGTTTGATAGTTATGTTCCTTCTTAAATTATTTTGGAATGAAATTTTGAGAAGGAACTGTTAGATTCTTTTGTGTTTGTTTTCCTTTTCAAAATTATTTTTTCTGGGATGATTAATCTCCGGTTCTTTCTCACAGTTTGGAATTTTGCTGAGATAATGAAGAACACAATTTAGGGATCTTTGATGTATACTAAACTCGTATGTTGTTCGGGCATTTTGTTCTGGGACTTATGTTCTGGTATAATTTTGTGTTGGTGATTTTTTCCTATGAATTTCTTGGACACTTTCAGGCTCCAATACTTAGTTACAAACTTTTGATGCAATACTCAACTTGTTACTGACTTGATGGTTCATTTCTTGTTTATATTCTGGAAAAGATCAATGCTTTATTCGGTGAGGGAGAATTTTATTTTGTGCATCATTAACTGCAGCTGATTCAATACAGAAGGACAGAAAGCGACTATTAGTGCAGAGTCCATGGATTCTCCGACACAAAATACGTCATTGCAGCGGCTTCAAAACGTTGAAAAGAGAATCATCAAGGTTTTGGAGCTAGCTGGGGGAGTGATGGATGAATTAGCCCATCCTGCTGGTCCCCGTAAGGAATCCATAAACCACCATTGCCGCGAGTTCATGCAGTCGATCAAGGATATCCAGGTGACTCTGAGAGACGAAATCAAAAGCGCGTGTGAATACCGTCCGTTTGAGAAGTGCGACTACAACTCTCGAATAGGGAATGAGATTTGTCTGGAGAAGCTGAAATACGTCCTATCCCAGCTGGATGGAATGAAAGAAACGACTGATGCATATAATGGTGAAGCCTGAGCCATTCGGGATGGTATGGGATATCGTAGACTGAAGTTTAGGTATTAGTTGGGAGATTTGAGATGGGGAGTTATCGAACGACATCAGTTTTATCAGATCAGAAGCTCTTAAATTTTTAGATAGTATGTGTATTTAGTCATTAGTGAAGCTTGAATTTGGCCATTTCTGTTGATTTATGTGACTTTATCTTCCTTACTTGTATACAGTCGAGTAATGCTTTGGAGGCAATCTTAAGGAACATCGCGGTGGGGCTTTCGTGTGATTTGATCGTTCAATTAAAGTATCAGACGTGAAGATGAAGTTTTCCAAACCACATAATGACGATTTCATTTTTTAGCTACTAATTATCTTTTTGTACTATTAATTATTATTAAGGTCAATTCGCACTTAATCATTTGCTTGTAAGATGGTTGATCTATGGTTGAAATATTCAATCATCACTATTCATTTCACTAATGAAAAGCACTAATCACAAAAAGAGATTGTGTACATAGATTGGGTTAAATAGATCCAAAATTCATCTTTTAAGAAGTCAATAAGATGAGAGATTATGAAGAAATTCCACTCGTCAACTCATAAATATAATCTAAGTTAAGCATCATCTGTTTCAATCTATGTCATATCGAGATTCACTATTTTGTTTATTAATACAAATGTGGATACTATTTCAAGAGATCACCCCATATTCTCATTTAAGTACACGCTGGATAAGTCGTATCATCGTGTCATCCAAAATGTCATTTTACGAGCTAAATTCAATTTAACGTTTATTTTTAGAAAAAATTCTGTGTTTGGTACTCAATTTGGTTCAATCATGCTACTTTGCCATATGAGAAACCTACCAAGAGCTTGATAGATGTCCCTTGGCCACGTCAGGCTCATTCTTTACAATATCTATGTGCATTTTATACAATACACACAATCCATAGATTGGTCTGATTAGATTAGATTAAACTCGATTTAATTAAAGTCACTCAGACAGTCGACGACACATCACGCATCATCGCCGCCCCATCCTCCACCAGTTCATGTTCAACCCCCCTTCTCCCTCTCTCTCCTCTCTCTCTCTCTCTCTCTCTAAATTAGCTGCAAATCGACGAGCATTCATCCATGGAAGCGGGCCGATGGCCCGATGAAGCGCGCCCTCGGGGCCGCCGTCCAGTCGCGCTGCGGCACCTTCCCGAGCTCTCGAAGATGGAGACAACTTCCGCCTCGAATTTCACGGGGCGAGAGAGGAAGAAGCTCGCGCGCCGCAGCCGCTTGTGCACTGCGGCCGGCCGGACTTGGGGTGGATTCCGCCGTCTGCCGGAACTGATCGGAAGCCATCGCCGTCGTCCGGCCGGGTCACCCGATGAGAATCATCTGCAGGTCCGATTCGCATGCTCCCCGAGGCTTCGAATTTGATCGAGCGCTACGGATGTTTTGGCTGAGCGCGGCGGTTTCTTGGTGGCGGTTTAGATTTGGGGAGCTGCTCGTGCGTTTAGCGCTGCAGATCTGCGGATGATTAGGACGTTGCGCGGTTTAGCTGCTTCGCTATGTGATTTAATTACTGTTTCGTGGGTGTTTTGCCGCTGGACCTTGCTTTGGATGTGATAGATAGTTTTTCATGCGTAGAGGGGATGCGAGGAGGGGATAAATATTAAGCCTTTGCGCTCCTTTAGGAGTTCATTGTGGGGGCTCTGGATAGTTGGTACGTTTTAACTCGTGGTCTGTTTTGCGCTGTTTAATATGTAGTCGGCTAAGTTTGTGATGGTCGAGATTAGGAAGTTCTTGATAATCGTTTAGAAATGCGCAACGGTTGCGGCCTAAGGGAAGATGGGTAGTAATCTGTTGATGTGGCTGATGTTACTAAAAATTCTGGTTGGCTATGCGGAATTAGTTTTTGTTGAGCGAAAGAGAGACTTTGCATGATTCAGTTTGTAAACGGGCTTTGCATATACTTCTAGATGGCCACTTTAGTGAGTTCTATTTGGGGGGATGTGATACAGTGGTATGAATTTCCGTCTTGGAGCCTCGCTGTGTGCTTATGTTGCTTCCTGTTTTTCTCTCCAACTCAGAAGGGTGGACCTATTTGTTTTATGTCGCCGTGCTGAATGTTGATTAGCCTGTGTAACTAATGCATGGAAGCACAGCAGTAGTTTGTAACGTAGTTAAGTGTATGAAAACTCTACCACGGTGGAAGTTCTTGGACAAAAAGTGACAACTTGAGCAAACATTGGCCTCAGGGCCTCAATTCTTCAAACTTTTTAGTAAATAAGTCATATCTTAACGGGATCTCTGCACCCTCTGACACACGTTACTTTATGCTTTGAGGGGCTATAAGTAGGAATTTAGGTGAGGATTGGAGGTAATCAGTCTTAAAGTACTCCCTACCCATGGCTCCATTTAGCGATCTTGAACATGGCCCAATTAAGTTCTAGCATGGTTTTGTTGGGTTGAATTACAGTCTTTTATTTGTTTTCCAAGTCCGATGATAGATCAAGGATAGGAAACAATACTAAATTGTTCAGATTTTTTTATGGAATGGCAATAGCATGTGCTTACTGTTTTATATCTTATGGAACCAATAGAATTTTGGGTTTTTGGAGGGGAGGGGGTGGAGGGGAGGGAAGAGAATGGTTTCTCTAACTATTTTTTATTCAAAAAGGATAAGACAAGACTTTTTACATTGGACATTTTCAGTGATATCTTCTTTTGCTTTTGTTATTGTGCCATATACCTGTTATCTCTCATCACCTATTTATTGCCTGATTGCTTTGATGCTCATTCAGCATTGTCTCTGTTTCAAGGAATTGGGTTTGTCTTACTGCTTCTGATGTTATCATTTAGGAACATAGGGTTATGAACTGCATAGTTTACAACTTATGTGCCGAAACTGGGGAAGGAGCAGAAGATTTTATGCTTCTAATTAAATGATTGGACCCCTTTTTTGTGGCTTTTTGAGTGATTATTGTTCTGGCCATGGTTACATGGTGGCTGGTCCAATTTTTATGGTTAATCTGGCAAATGATAAGATATTAGTGCAACATATTACAGCTGCAATGTAGGTATTGAGCATTTAAAATTTCAGTAAATTGGATGTAAGTTTTAAACTACAGGATGTTCAGCGCATATTGTCATGGTAGAACTCTCTCTCTCTCTCTCTCTCTCTCTCTCTTTTTGGGGGGGCTTTCTCTGGCTTCAGAAATCTCACTGTCTGCCTGCTCACTATGTTGAGACCATGACTACTCATTTGCATGAACATTACTCCCTCCTGATTTAGATGGAAAGGGTTTGGTGAGCACCATGGATATGCTCACTTTTGTGTGTTGGATCCATTGGACTACTTGGCTCTGATTTTGCTGAACATCATGAAAGGGCCCTTGTCTTTCTGATTGGGTGGACCGGGAACAACAATGGGTCTGTTAAATTTGCTTATGCTTTGTTAAAAATCTCAGATGCAGATCCGTAGTCAATTTGTTTTAAGGTGTTCTTGGTACCATGCATCATAAGCTGTTGCTTCTGGACTCATTTGGAGTAGTTGATATAGTTCAACCTTATGGACCAAGGCCAGGCGACAACGCTGGATTGCTTTATTAAAGCGATGCTCGTTCTTAATTTCAGATGCCTCATACAGGACAGAATCTAACAGCTCTCCTGATCCATTTGTGCTTTGCTTTGTACTGTAACCCAACTTCCAGTACCTGTATACACCGTCTTTGTGGGCTGTAGGACCCTACATGGTCGTATGACATCGATTTTATGGTTGAGCTTTCTTTGCAGGTGGGTTGTTTGCATAGTTGAGCTTTCTTTGCAGGTGGGTCGTTTGCATAGTTGAGCTTTCTTTGCAGGTGACTTGTTGCATATGATTCCGTTTAAATCAGGTTAACAAAGTAGAACTTTTGTTAATCTCTTTTCTTCTCATGGTTACAATTGCATTCAGGAATTTTTAATTGCAGAAGGAAATGCCTCGAGCGGAAGGTGCTCAGACAGTGGGATCTTGGCTGTTAGTTTGTTGGACCTTTCTAATCGGGCTTGTCCTTGGAGTTTGAAGTGAACGGATAGCTAACTTTTACTTATCGAATTGATTTATTTACTTCGCTTTGTATCTCGTTCATTTGTAGTTCCGGATGGAGCAATAGTGGCATTTTACTTTGGAGGGAGAGAGGGAGGGAGGGAGGGAGAGAGAGTTCATACAAAATACAAACTAGTCTAGATATCAGTTAAATTCGAGTACACTGAATAGTAGGTCAGCCAAATACACTACGATCTGCAAGACTCACAAGTTAAAAGCTAGGGAAATAATCGAATATCTGGCTAATGATAATATACATACTGGTTAAATGAATTAAGAGGACATTATACAGCAGGCGCCTACGGCAATCAAATGTCATGTCTCTCGTCCTGGGGATTAGTCGAAATCCTACCATCTCTGGCTATCTCATCACCGCCCAAGCCTTCAACACAAATCCCATTATTCTGGCTCATCCCCCACCCTCGTTCCTGTTTTCCCCTGGTTATGGTGTTCTCCACCATCTGCTTTTGAAGGCAAAGCAAGGATAAATGTAAAAGTATCCAAAAGGCAAAGACTGGAAGAAAAAGCAAATCAACCCGGCTGAAAATGCATAACGACTCCCGAAAGGAAAATGGAGTTATGTAATCAATTGGGACTTTGCCATATGCAATTCCAAAAGAGAAGGCACCATTGTATTAAATGCCCACCCTTATCACATCGATCCTATCTTACATGATGCTACTGTGATTGTCACGTGGTAGACAGGAGACGAGAGGGAAGATTGTTTTTCGTACGAGGAAGAAATTCTACAATTACTTTGAAGAGCCACTTAGGGCGCATTGACAAAAATTATTCGACTGACTAATGTTCCGCATGATCTTTACAAAGCCAGAGAGCCCGCACACCGCTACAGATTGTATAAACATAGAGTACAACAAGGGTGAGTTACAACGGTTGTCAGAGGGGGACTAAACCTAAGTTGCTTATGTTATGAAAGATGGCGGTTAAGTAATTAGGTATTACCACTTTCACCATCAGAGGCATCTTCAAGCCTTGAGATTGCATCAACTAAGGCTTGCTCATGCTCCTGCATTTCACGGAGACATGGGTTGATGAGAAAGAATGACAACATAAAACTGCATATAACAAAAGGTAAGCAAGCGATCACCTTCAACACTTTCTTCGCTTTCTCAATCTCCGTGGGATCAGGATGGCTTGCACCAAAAACTTTCTCAACCTGTTAAATTATATCTTAAAATATCAAGAATAGAAGTTAGCTACTTCAAAGCTCAAATCCATTAGAGTCTTTCATATACCTCCTTAATTAGTGTATCTGTATGAAGTAATTCAATATCCCCCAATGCCTTTTTTCCAACACCATTTTGCGATAAAGGAACATCTTTCTTGTTTTGACCCTTTGTGTTTCCTCTACCTCTTCCAGCTCCTGCAACGCCACCACCTCGGGTCATGGGCTTTTTGGTTCCACGCCCTGGACCAGGACGGACCTCCTCTACGAGATACACCAGGATCCTCTCCTTCCCATCGGATATCTTCAGAAGATATCTACATGAGAGGAGAAAATATGATACTTACTCAGAACGCCAATTCCACGAGTGATAGGAAGAGATAACAAGTAAAACAGCAGGATCAGTTAAAGAAACATTAACAAACATATGGGTGGGTGTCGGTGTGTGCTTGACAACGCGCGAGCGCGCGCGAGAGAGAGAGAGAGAGAGAGAGAGAGAGAGAGAGAGCTTATAAATGTTAGCTCAATAACCAATTAAAGGTAAATCACAATTGTATTACTATCAAAGAAACATGGCAAGCTTATAAACATTAGCCCAGTAATTAATTAAAGGTAAATCACCAACAGCGATATCCTTAACAGCAAACGATTGTATTACTATCAAAGAAACGCAGCAAGAAGAAAATCTAGTCAACACTTGACATCAGAAAAGGAGCAGGTATTTAAAAGTGCACAACAAACCAACTACTAGGAAGACTGCATGATATCTGAACAATCAACTTTCACATAACGTCCAGTGAATTAAACATTTTTCTTCAAATGGCATGTTCATCCTCCTGCAAATTCTACCAAAGCATATTTACCTCTTTGAGATTGACCCACTCCCATGTTTCATCTGCTGTATTTATATCGTAAACGAGAGCATGGCGGCCCTAGTGAAAAATATTTAAGTTAATGATCAGTGAAACCTCATAACACCAAAAACATCCAACGACTAAGAAACAACACCTATCCAACAGTTAGGAAACAACACCTCAGCTGCATTGTAGTCAGTTATAACAGCCTCGTAGAAATTATTGTCATCGGGCCACCTAGTCCAGACTCTCTTTCCTATGAGTAGATCATAAGATGTCGCCTCAGCATGTTCATTCGCTGGAAAGGCCCCAGAGCCCCGGTTTGCACCGGGCCTTGCGCTAACACCTGCAGAAGGGTACTGCATGGACTTCATCAACAATCCAGCAGATATGGTGCCTTGTTAATAAAAAGAAGAGAAAACAAATACTTATCTTTTCCAATACTTGAAAAGAGAACCATAAAGTTTCCAACTTACTGATTTCTGCTTCTTACTCCTGGCTCCAGGGGGAGGTCCTCGTTTTATCGATCCAGAAGGTTGTTGCATTGATGGATGCAGTGCAGGAGATGGTGCCCCCATAGATAAAGAAGCTACAGATTGTGATGTTTTCTGTTTCTTGCGAGATGCTGAGACAGTGGGACTAGGTAAGAGATCATGAACAGGCTGAGATGTACTGAGCATGCCAGGTTGAAGCCCTCTTGCTTTTCTCCACTCCCTAATGGCTAAAGAAGTAGTTAGAAATGAAGGGATCAAAAATTGGGGAAAAAAAAAAACCATCTACATGAAAATAGCTCAACCATTATTCTTAGCAACTAGGAAAGATGAGACCTTATCCTACGAATCATGTCGTCGGCATTGACCCTTGACAGAAGTTCCCTGTGTTCCTCATCTGATACCCTCAGCTCTTTCCTCAGTTCAGTAATTAAACTTTCCTTTTCCTATCAAAGACAAGGGAAAAAAGGCACTGAGCCTGGTTAAAAACTCAAGCAAGACAGAAAAATTAACATATGAACAACGAGAGATACCCAGGTAATGGCATCAGACTGAGCTTTGAATGCCCGAAGGACAGAACAGTAGGCTTCTTGCTCAATTTCATGGATCTGGGTTTCCATGTCGCCATGAACGCTAGGCAACATAGGAGGACCAACAAAACTAGACCGAGGGTTGCCCGCAGCTCTAGCCCCCCTCTGAAACCTATTATGAGTAGGAGGGAGATCATCATCCGTCCCTGCATATACAAATAAGGATTACAAATTACAACACAATATAGGGCCAGGAAGAACTTTCTACAGGAATGGGAAAACTAGATGTAGTGCATCTGCAGTATCTATAGAAGAGTTAAACCAATAAACTGCCAATTGCAACAATAAGATGGGGCAAAGCAGCTCTCCATCTGACATAAGCTACTGATTAGGACATTGAGATTGGAAAAGGCATCTCTTCATCTGATAATTCATCAGTAATCTCAGTAGCTTAAAGAAAAAGCAACCTACACTTTTCCAAAGTAAAGAAACCAAAAAAGCAGGATTTTAGATGGAATTGAACAAAATGGACCAATGGAGGTTTTACAGGAAGCTGCAGCCATCTGTTGATGGATACCAAAGTTGGCCGTTTGGGTAAAATGACAACCAATGATAAATGAAGGAAAGAGAATGAAGATGTAATAGAATATACCAGCATCAAAGCACTAGCAAGATGCTCTTTTTTTTGGGTTTATTTTTTAGGTCTAGTGGGATCAGAAGCACAAGGTTCAGAAGTGTGTCGGCAACATCTAAACCCTTGCAACAGGAATCAAAAGGCAAAGGAAGAGAAAACAAAACTGAAATAATCTCAAATCTGCGGATTGAAGACTAATCACCTCATCTGTGGAAAACCCAAAATAATATACCCCTATAAATTTTCAAAAAAATGACCAATATGGCCGTTTGTCGGCACATATTGGGAAAAAAAAAAAACTGAGGTTCCATCAATTTTTTGATCAATATGGTCAAATAAAGAGAAAGAAGTTGTGTCACGATGTTGGGGAGAGCACAAGCACAAATGACACTTCAAACTCAAGGTTACCCACAGTACAAGATAAAGAGACCAAAGTAATGACATAACACCAAAGAGGATCATTTGTAGCATTCAAACATACATCCCAATCAGATAACTTAACAATGTCGACCACTTCTTCAAGGTGAGATTTAAATACAACGATTTTCTTAAGGAGTGCTCCAACAGCACTAGGTAAACATATAAATGAAGAAATTTTATCATATCCAAAGTCATATCTTCCTAGTCTTATGCACAATCAATGCATTGTAAAGATAAAAATTTCTTTTTCAAGTATGGTTAACAAATGTCCCAGGGCACTCATTAACATGACCCTTAAAAAAATATAAGAAAAAAGCACATTCCAAGAAGTGGAAGCTGGGGGGCTTCAAGCCATCAGCTCACAAACAAAAGGCAAAGGAGAGATTCCAAGAAAAGATGAACTGCAGAATTATACATACCCAGCAGTTTCTTCAATTAAAAATTTCAGCCGAGGAAAGTGTATGACAATGTATAATGCTGAAAGAAGGTAACTGACCTCAATACACTACACGTGAAATCTAAATCAGATTACTAAGAAGCACGTAAATAAGCCCGAATCGTTCTACTAGGCAACTGCATCCATCTAAAAACCAGACCCATTAATCACAGCAACAAGTTCACGGCCAAGTAACTAAAACCTAAAAGTAGTTGCCAGATCAGAAGCTTTTTAATTTTATCATAATACCGCAAGATCAGTCAGGAAAAAAAAAATACAGAGTTAGCTCAAACTCAACCAAGTAAAACAATTAAAAACCTCAAATTGAAGAATATGCTTCTTTCGATTGGCTGCTTTTGAACGAATCCGTTAAATAAGAAGCTCCAAGTTCCTAACTAAGGCCTCTGCTTCTCATTAAGTACAAGGGAACACCTCAATTCAAAATACACAAGCAAAATCAATAGAGCAACCACCATATAGAGCGATTACAAGATCGAAAAGAACCCTAAGAAGCACAAAAACGATCAAAGCATCGATCTTTATCATACATACCGCTGCTATCGGACAATTCATAATCCATCGCCGTCTCTTCGAATCAAGCGCTCGCTCCAAACACGAAAGGGCCGCCGAATTCGCCTCCCCTACCCAATCGAAAGGCCAAAAACCGCACCGACCCCGAGCCGCCGGGCGTTCGCGACGACGCGCGACGAAAGGAGGCGAATTCAGGGAGAATTCACGGAAGCGAATCGCTCAATCGCTCCGTCGAGCTCCACGGCGACGGCGCGCGGCCCGCGGAAACGGCGGAAACCGGAGGGGGCGGGGGCGACGGGAGGGGGAGAAAGCGGAGCGATCCGGCGCCCTGCGGGACCGTCGCGGGAATCTACCGACGGAATTGCGCGAACTCCGAGCGAACGGACGGCGAGCGAAGGGACAGGGAAGACGCCGCCGATTCGAGGTGGAAGATTTCGCGCGAGACGAGAGCCGATCGAGCGAAGGAGAGAGAGAGAGGGCGTGTGTGTTCGTGTTGCAGCGAGAGTTCGAAGCTCGAGTCGAGAAGGAAACCGGACTTCAAATCACTTTTCTGGCGCCCTAATTTTTCCAGTTAATGATTGGTTTTGATTCCGGACTTTCTGTGAGAGAGGGTAGAGAACTTGTAAATAGAATATATATGTGAAATTTTTTTTTTCCCTCCCTGATTTGATTTGGAAAAGGACTCGGTTTTAATTGTTACTTGGAAAATTAATTAGGAGAAATTAGAGAATGCTTGAAATAGGCTTTGTTTGTTCTTCTTCGTTGCTGTTTATTTTATTATCAAGCTCCAAAGTTCCGATTTGCATTCTCTTGTGGAATATAAAAATTGCTCCCTGATAAACCGATATAATTACATTTGCATAAGCATAATCCATTAATGTAGAACCATAGGCAACGGTAATTATATAATTGCAGCATATTCGTTTACAGTTAATAAGGTCTCTTTCTTGTTGATTGTTTTATTCTAGTATGTTGATGTTCGAGTAATTAATATGTACAGGATATTTTAAATCTCTTGAATCTTGATACTACTAAGGTATTTGTGGTCCTAGGATAGAGATATATGTGAACTGCTATGGTTATTGGCGGCATTCCTATTTAGTTTATGATTTCGTTAGAACTTCCAGATTAAGAGATTACATCATACAGAGGCTCCTACTAATCATATGGCTTTCCATGATCTCAACAACGATATCCTTACAAACAACCTTGCAAATAGACATTTACAAAGTAGTAGAAATTATCTATTCATATAATGAATTTCCACCATCACAATTAGTTGCAATGGCTTAATCATATATGTTATTTTGGAAATTTATAATTCTTCCACTTTTTCTTTTTTTTTTAATTCTTCCACTTTACTAACTAGTTATATGTACATATTATCTTATATTATAGACTAAATTACCGAAAATTAAACTCCTAATTGTGAATTAAGATATACTATGATTGAAATTGAAGAATATATGACTGGTTCAGTTTTTATCAATGACTATAAGCATAGATTAACTTATGATTAGCTATTTTCTTCTTTTATTTTTATTTTTATCTTTATTGTTCGCCTTCTCGCTAATTCAAGAACTCACAATTTTACATAGCCTAGAATGGCCTAAAGAGTACCGATTTCATAATAAAATAAATCACACGATTTTAAGACATAACATATTATAAATAATTATACACATAAGCTTATTCAGCCGTTTTTATAAATTTCTATTAAAATTCGCCATTCGGGATACCGGTTAGACAACTAAATAAGAATTTCAACACATTGATTTTTGGGATACGTGCAATCAATATTTTGAAAATTAACCATTCTCCATTTAACATGCTTGAGCAGTGCTTGACGTGATATAGTTTCTTTTCACGGGGTTGGCATGGTTTAAAAAAAAATATTAAAAAAATCACTCTTAAAAGAATCAACTTGCCCAATCAATTTAGTACTATTTTTTAGCAAAATTTACAGTAGCTGATAAAAGGAGGGTTTCGATGGATGTATAGTAGGAAGAGTAGTGAGTTAACAGATCTAGTGCAAGTGAGTTTTGATTCCTTTTACCCTTTTCCCATTTTCCACGCTTATTATTTCCTATGCACTCTTCTGATAATTATATTTCATGCATCTATTTAAGGTTTATTTATTTAATCTTTATCACTTCGGTTTCTCATCTTTAACGTACTCTTATAATATTGGTTTATGGATCCATCTTAATTATTTTTCCATTAATGCGTCGTTACTTTTCTTTTGTTAAATTGTTTTAGACATGTAAGAATGCAAATACGTTACATATTGGACACGATTCTACCGGAATGCAACCAATCAATAGCACGTATCCATTTACTTAGCTAACAGTGATTATGTAGTCGAATTTAATTTCTTTAATATGATTAAAATTTGTCCGCCCGATCGAAAGATAGCAAGTTCAAAACATATGAAGTTTGCGCGTTAATTTTTTTTAGGAAAGAGAGTTCTTCGCATCAATTTGCCGATATACTAGCTTGTCCTTTCTTAAAATTTTGTCTCTATCGTTGTTTTAATAAATTATGTTTTGCCATATGTGGGATTCTTATTTGAGGCCAGCACATAAAATGTCGTCAGTTACGTCTAAACTAGGACATTATAACGAGTAACATCTAACGAGAATTGCAATAATAAGTCGCCCCTCCCCTTATCCACAAAAAGATTCAACATCTACCATTTAATTTAAGGAATGATTTCGCTACTTCTTTGAAGTTCAAAGTTATGGCATCATTCTTACTATTTTTAAGAAAACAGCCTAAATATAAGAATCAGCGAACTTCACTGAGAGAAGACAGTCTTCCGACTCTTCCCAGTGAAGTCAGCATATTTGCTCATTTTCTAATTAGGATGGCAACTCAAATTTGAAAAAATTACAAAAAAAGTCATAAATCTATTGTAATTGTGCCAATTCATTCCAATTTTTTTTTTTTGTAATTTAGTTCTAAACCTTTATAATAATTGTGTCAGTTTAGTTCATCCGGCTAAAATTGGCCGATTGGCATTGATGTGGACGTCGGCCATCCAGTAAAAGCTGACATGGCAATTTTTTATTTTTTATTTTTTGATTTTTTTTTTCACATTCTCCTTCTTTTGGCCGGCAAGGCCGTTGTGCTAGATCTGGCGAGGAGCCTCGTCGGGCACCAACGAGGTCGACCCTCGCCTTAGATTTGGCGAGGCTTGGCCCCACCTAGCAATAGCGAGGGTTGACCTCACCAGTGCCGGCGAGCTCAGGCCTCACCAAATCGGGTGGGGCCTCGCCCGCGGCTGCGAGGTCGGCCTCGTCGGCCCTCCCTCGCCTTTGGCCGGCGCTAGAGGAAGGAGAGGTGAAAAAAAAAAAAAAAAAAAGAAAAAATTCGAAAAAAAAAATTTAAAAATTTCCATGTCGGGTTTCACCCAATGGCCGACGTCCACGTTAGTCTTGGTCGCCAATTTTTTTGGCGGATGGACTAAATCCAAGACGATCATAAAACGCTTAGGATTAAATTGGCAACAAAAAAAAAATTTATGACTAGATTCGCACAATTGTAATAAGTTTAATATTTTGTTGGTAATTATCTCCTCAAATTCAGGCGCATAATGGAATATATACTTTTTAAAACTGATTCCTAATATTCTTATCTAATGAGGGAATGAAAATTATTTTTACTTTTCATTTTAAAACATAAAATTTCCATCGATAACTGAATTATTTTGATTAACTTATTATTGTAAATTATACGAATTGTTGTTGTTTTTTTTTTTTTTTTTGCCGAATCAAGCAAACTCAATCCACATTTTTATTTTTGCCGAAGGGATGGAGCCACGTTTTCTCGACACTAGGAAAGGACGCCTCGGCAGAACACCAACGTAAGGACCCGAACCGCTTTCCAACAATTAATCAATCGCCGGTCAACAACAAAGAAAAAAAAGAAAAGAAGGGAGAAGAAATGCTGTCCCATTTCCATCTCCTCCCTCTCAAGTCGCCCCTCTCCTTCTCCTCCCATCTCCGCCCCCTCTCCCTCTCCTCCCTCGCCTCCCAATCGCGCCGCCGCCTCCTCCTCCCCCGCCGCCCGCCGCTCGGTCCTCCCCCCCGGCGGCTCTCCGTCGCATGCGACGCTAGGCCGGGCGGCGTCTCCATGGAGCCCCCTCGCCGGACCCCCCCGCATCCGCCTCCTCCGCCGCCGCCGCCACCGGCGCCACCGTCGAGTCGGTGACGCGCGATCTGCGGGATCAGAGCTTGGGGGATAAGGACGGGAAGAGGGGATCGAGGCTCGAGGATCTGAATTGGGACCATTCCTTCGTCCGGGTGTTGCCCGGGGACCCGAGGACCGACACGTTCCCGCGAGAGGTTTGGGTCTTTGCGTCCTGCTTTCGGCCTGTTTGATTTTGGGTTACGCACTCTGGGACGTCTGGTGTTTGCGGATTGACCGATGGCGATAAAGGGAATTTGAACTGGGGATGGAAACGGTGAGGCGTGGGGAGGTAGGTAGTATTCTTCGGTTAGTCGTATGATCGGCGTCGGAAGGTCTATTTGAATTGTTGACTAGCATTCAATTCGGAGTTTGTGTCTTGCAGACGGATATAGATCTAGAAGCAGGGAAATTTAACGAGGATATAAGGTGATGATAGCGCGTGGGAAGTGTTTGCTTTTTGTAAGCAATATCCCTTCCCACCATAGTAATGAGGTATCTGAAATATATGAGGGCTTAGACTGATCCAAATGCACACCGCATCTCTTAAAGCAGCGCAAAAAAGGAGAATGTCGAGGCTGAAATGCTGCTACTCAAGATGTTTGATTTTGGGGATTCATTAGAACTCAGTAGCACATGGGTACGATCTACTGGTAGGTTGAATACACCATGTGAGATGGATATTTTTGTTAGTCAAAACTTGAGTTTTCGACGGAGTAGTAGATTGAAGTGCGGCGAATTAAGTTGCTGCAAGTCAGGAGTCAGCTATCGGATGCATGGGTTTAAAAATATCAATTTAGCTTCTCATTGCATGATTAGCAGTGAATAAATGTGTTGGCTTAGTCTTGTGAGTGTATAATCGCACTAGGAGCAGGAGAGAGCAGAGAAATTTGGCAACAGCCTTGCATTAGGACGGTGGGGTTTAAGAAATGGCTGGACATGTATTTCTGCAAAGAAAATACTATAACTTCTCTTCAACTTTAGCTATGCACTGAAGCTTTTACATTGATTGTCCCGCTAAATAAACAAAAGTTTTCATGTACTAATATTACCATTCTAGAGTAAATGCAGTTCTGTTCAGCTGGCAGCTGATCAGTCTAGCACTGATTCTGATAGACATTGGAACAGGACTTAGGAGTCTAATCGTCTGAGATTGGCTTTAAGCCATTCCTTGCTTTGCGATGTCCACCTAAAACAAGCAAGAAGTATTGAAAAGCTGCCCCAAGCAAGCTATAAATCTTTGTTTTCCATCACCCAGGCAGTTTTTTGTGAATATGAACATTGAAGAATTAGTACTAACAGCCTGTTTGATAATTTCGATACATGTTCAAAATTAATATCTTCAACATTAATAAAATTAAACATGTTTGATAACCATAAATAGTTTTGACTTTAAAGATGCAATTAAATAAAAAATTCACTTAATTCGCTGAGTAAGGAGGGCTTACCTATTCAATAGAAAAGGCATTGGAATCGGAAATGAAATCTCCTATTGCATTGTAACGGTTTAAAACCTATTAAGAATGTTCACCTAGGAAACATAGACACTTTTTGGGAGCCTCCATGTTGGTGTTAGACAACCCGACATCTGTCCGACACGCCGTCAACAGGTGTCGTACATTTCACATGCGGTTAACTCTCTTGACACACCTGTTCAAAAAAAAAAAAATTCTCTTGACACACCATCGACACTTGAGTTCGGAATGTCGATACGTGATTTCGACATGCATGGGGTCAATTTTAAAATTTTTCAATAACTTAGGGGTCAAAATGTAAATATAAAAAATATAAAACTAAAAAAAAAAGAAAAGGGAGAAAGGAAACCCTATCTTTTAATGGAGAAATGTGGATTTTTTTTGACTTATTGTTAAATGTTAAATTTAATACTGTAATGTGGATTGCTTCTTTTCTTCTTCTAGTTTTATGGATTATTGGAATGAAATATAGTTGAATTTGTCAAATTGAAATAATGAATAATATTAACAAATGGTGGATTAATGTTTTTAGCTTAAATTCATTCGGGGCTCTTTTTTCTTATTTATTTATTTGTGGATTTGAATCGAATTAATTTGATTGAAATGATCATAAAAATGATAATTTATCATGGATATATAAAAATATATATTTAATATACAACGTGTTGGAATTCTTTTTTTTTTTAAATGATGTATTGGCATGTCGTGTCGTGTCGTGTCATGTCGCGTGTAGCGTGTCGGTGTCAGTGTTACTTAGATGTTCACAATTCCATATTTATTTAGTTATTACCACACACTGTTTTCATTCTCAGCACTTAAAGTGGCCACAAAATAAAATCCAATCCTTAGATTTTCAGCACTCATATTTCAGTTTTACCAAACATGCCCGGGGGGGTGCATGTGGGAGAGAGAGAGAGAGAGATGACGTATTGGCGTATCATGTCGTGTCGCGTGTCAGTATCAGTGCTACTTAGATGTTTACGATTCCATATTTATTTAGCTATTATCACATGATGTTTTCATTTTTAGTACTTAAAGTGGCCATAAATGAAAATCCAATCCTTCGATTTTCAGCACTTAACTTTCAGTTTTACCAAACATGCTCCCGCGAGAGAGAGAGGATTTTACGTGTTTGCTAATTCCCTATTGCTGGCCCTTTAGCATCGTCTTTTTCTCATTGTAAATGCAGGTATTGCATGCTTGCTATACAAAAGTATCTCCTTCGGCTGAAGTAGACAATCCTCAACTCGTTGTGTGGTCAGACTTAGTTGCTGAAGCACTTGATTTGGATCCTGAGGAGTGAGTTTTTGCCCCTGTTGCACTTTTTTGTTGGTCACATCTGAACTTATGTTATGGATTAAGCAAGATCAAGAAATCTCTCTGCCTTTAAAGAAAAGTTTTCCCTAGAATTAAGAACAGAAGTTTAAAATTCTGATAATGTCTCTGGTATGCGCTGTCTCTTCATCACCCAACATGTTTTAAGCAGCATACTTTTATTTTTCAATGGGATAAATTCACTGTTATTCTGTTGAGAGCTTGATTTTGGCTTTGTCTTCATTTTTTCATTCTTGGAAGTTGGAAGTGTTTCTTGCTTCAGACTGAGTCTCTCTATTCATTGGGCTAATTGAGTTATTTATGCTTTCAGATTTCAAAGACCGGACTTTCCACTTTTATTCTCTGGTGCAGCCCCTTTGGTGGGAGCGTAAGTGTCGTTGGGAATTTTTAGATCACTTATCCCAACTTCAGTTAGGTCGTTTGTTAGTTATATTCTGCTCATTCAGCCTATCTTATCTTTTCTTTGCTGCAGTTTACCTTATGCTCAGTGTTATGGAGGCCATCAATTTGGCACGTGGGCAGGTCAGTTGGGTGATGGTAGAGCAATAACTCTTGGCGAGATTGTTAATTCAAGATCGGAAAGGTGGGAGCTGCAGCTGAAAGGTGCTGGCAAGACCCCGTACAGTCGGTTTGCTGATGGACTTGCAGTTTTGCGTAGCAGCATCAGAGAGTTCCTTTGCAGTGAAGCAATGCACAGTCTGGGAATACCAACCACTCGTGCACTCTGTCTTGTAACAACTGGGAAATTAGTCACTCGGGACATGTTTTATGAGTACGTTCATCTTGAACTTCCATCATGTAGATGTTTTACCATTTATGCCATTCGATAGTGAAAACAGGAAGCAGTGTTCATTGCTATCATGATGCATCAGTAAAATTGAATGAATTTGGATGTTGTGGGACTGAGGATGAAGCTGACATTTTATTTATTTGATCGAGTACCTCTGTGCTCTTGTTCATGTTTATCTTTTAATTGCACGTGAGAATGTCATGGACTTTATTGTTAATTCGGCTAATGTAATCATCCAATCTAATGCCTGATCAAATTTCCCCCTGAAATAGAGTTGGAGTGTAGAATTGGTAAAGCGTTTTATATAGAGTAGTGAATCCACATGCAGGAAAAAAAAAATGAGGTGAATTTGTTTGTTTTTCTGAAGTGTGACAGGATTTTACTTTCATGCATCAGTTAATCTGAATGAGTTTGCATGTTGGGACACTGAGGTTGACAAATGAGGTGACAGCTCATTCATTTGATCGAGTACCTCTGTGCACTTATTCATGCTTGTCTTGGAATTGCATGTGAGAAATGTCATTGAATTTTTGCTCATCGTTAATTTGGCTAATGTAATCATCCAATCTAATGCCTGATTTTTATTCCCTCTGAAATAGAGTTGGAAGTGTAAAATTGGTGATGTGTTTTATAATAGCGTATGCATATGCAGGAATATATTTTAGATGAATTTGTTGGTTTTTCTGGAATTCAGTAAGACCGGATTTTAACTTTCTTGATTCTCACACCAGTGGAAATCCCAAGGATGAACCTGGTGCAATTGTTTGCAGAGTTGCTCCATCCTTCTTGCGTTTTGGTTCTTATCAAATACATGCTTCGAGAGGAAAAGAGGACCTTGGCATTGTTCGTGCTTTGGCTGACTATGCTATAAGACATCACTTCCCACATTTAGAAAACATGAGTCGCAGTGAAAGCTTGTCTTTCAGCACAGGCAATGATGATCAGACAGTTGTGGATCTGACCTCAAACAAATATGCAGGTAGTTCATTTTGGAGTACTCAGTTCAGTTGCTATATCTTAACCATATGTTATTCTGCTATGCATGATGAGTGACTTATGTTTCTTTTCTTTCTTTAAGTGACAAAGGTGCTCTGAATACTTTTAACTGATTTGTGAAGTACAAATGATGTTCATGCTGTATAAGCTGGCAGGTCTTTTGTCCTTATTGATTTATATTATAGTTTCTGCCTATCTATCCTCTGCAATTCCCAATCAATATGGATCAATTTAAAAATAATGAATCTAAGAGCTTATCTTGATGGGATCAATCTTGTTGATATTGCATCTTACTCTAATAGAAGAGGGGCGTGATTTATAGAGTTTCTGAATTTCTATTTGCTGCGTGGATCCTTGATTATGTCATTATCTGGAGTCTCTTGCTGCTGATGCGATGAGAGTTTTGGTTTGTTGTCATGTTAATGATGAAATATGATAAGTGGTTGGCCCTTGAAGAGCAGCTTTCAATTCGCATGGGACTCTCTTTTTAAAAACTCAGTTGATGTCAAGGGGAATGCAATCAATTTTTTTCCTCACAGGACTCGTGAGATTGGGATTCGAATCCTTTGTTTATTTTAGAGTTGTAGAGTATGTTAAAAATTGTCTTTTCCGGTGATGATGCTTAAATCGCCATAACATGCAGCCTTAATGCTTCTTTACTCGACTTACTGATCTATAGACAAAGGTTATCAGAATTTATGGCTAATATCTCTTTTCATCTGAATTGCCAATGATGTCAGCTTGGGCAGTGGACATCGCTGAACGTACTGCTTCCTTGGTCGCGAGATGGCAGGGTGTTGGTTTCACTCATGGTGTACTGAACACAGACAACATGAGCATTTTGGGGCTTACCATTGATTATGGTCCCTTTGGATTTCTGGATGCGTTTGATCCAAGTTACACACCCAATACCACAGATCTTCCAGGGCGAAGATACTGCTTTGCAAATCAGCCTGATATTGGTTTATGGAATATTGCGCAGTTTGTCTCAACTCTTTCATCTGCTGAGCTGATTAATGACAAGGAGGCAAACTACGCCATGGAAAGGTATACCTCATCTTCACTTTTCTTTCTTTGAAGAATATACTATTGTCTACTTGCTGTTCATTCTAGACTATTTGTTGTACTGCAGATATGGGACGAAATTTATGGATGAATATCAAGGCATAATGACTAGAAAACTTGGCCTGCCCAAGTACAATAAACAGTTAATTAGCAAACTTCTTAGTAATATGGCTGTTGATAAAGTTGATTACACAAATTTCTTTCGGGCACTTTCAAATATCAAAGCCGATCTTAGCATTCCAGAGGATGAGTTACTGGTTCCACTGAAGGCTGTTCTACTTGATATCGGGAAGGAGCGGAAGGAGGCATGGATCAGCTGGGTGAAAATCTACATACAGGAGGTAGAATGATATATTGACTTTTCCCTCATAGTTTCCATATAGTAAAGATGACTTGTCCAGGGTGCTGTCATCTGCTCATTTTGGATGTAGCATATATGTGCCGTTTCATCTGAGCTAGTATTGGTCTTGCTTTTGACTGAAGTGTATTGGTAGACTCCTTATGTGCGATTAATGGACATACAATAGAATGAAGTTGCTTCCTTACGAGGAAGCATAGCTTTCTAAACTACTAAGAACAGGAGTACTAGTCAGAGTGAACTTCAAGAATCAAGACCTATATCTGCAATATAGTGCATCTGCAATTCTCTTGATTTGTTATTGAACTGCAAGTTCTGCCTGTATAATTACGGCATTGGGTCTTTCCCAGTCTGATACATGGAGAGGATCTCTTATTTAAAGTCAGCATCATTGATAAAGCATATAATTGATGGGGAACTACTGGGCACTATATACTGAGAACTAGCCATTCCAGCATCATAATTTTCTTCTGTAGGCACCTGCTTTTTCCCTCATGAATATCTGCACTTCATTTAGCTTTTCTTATCTTGTCACACTAGGATATGTTCCACGCACTTTTTGTTGGTGAATTAACATTCATGTGTTTGCCACCAGCTGGTCAATAGTGAGGCGTCTGATGAAGAGAGAAAGGCTGCTATGAATTCAGTGAACCCCAAGTATGTCCTTCGGAACTATCTTTGCCAGAGTGCAATCGATGCAGCTGAACAGGGTGATTTTGGAGAGGTCCGGAGGCTGCTTAAGCTAATGCAGAGACCCTATGATGACCAGCCGGGCATGGAGAAATATGCTCGCCTTCCCCCAGCTTGGGCATATCGGCCTGGCGTTTGCATGCTCTCTTGTTCTTCATGAGTCCGTGCTGTTTTCGTCACGATATATTCGAGTACCAGATGCCCTAGTATTTCCCGTTGTATATAGTACAGTCGAGTCAGATCTGTTTTTACAGCTGGAGAAAGTATGTGCCTAGCCATTCCCTGGTTTTTCGTTTGTTGGGGATCGGGGTTGGTATATATAGTCGGAGAGATCTCCTTGTTATTCGTTTCTTTTCTGTCGTATCAGTCTTTGCCACGACTACCAACATTCTGTCTACAGAATTGCTGGATAATAGAAAGTGTACCCAACCTTGGCCTCTTGTTTTTTTAGCGGCCTGAAAATTGAAAAAGAGCAGTTGTGAAAATTTTTACCATGTGGTGCATAATGACTTAACTCTGTTTAAATGAGAAATTTTACAGTTGCCAATTTTTGGTTACGAAGGTCTACCCATCCCTCAGCCGTAGATGGATTCTAGCGAAATGCGGCGCCATGGCACGGCAAATATATGCTTGGAGGGTAGGGAAAACGTTCTAGCAAAGATAAGAGGCGGAAATATCGAATGGATCGTCTTCAGGATAGAAGCTCGTGTACAATTCTACTCGTTTTGTTGAAAAGAATTCTCGTGATAATATTTTCTTGACTTTTCGACGTTTGAAACAACCGAAATGGTATTTGGTATATAGAGCGAAGCCGAGGAGGGTTTTGGCAATTATCCAAAAGCTAGAAGGTCCTGTTACTGATTTCTCCATATTACTTTCGAATTGGAAAGATTGTTACTGTTGGGTCCTAAGATAAAATTTTCATCTCAGTTTCAATCCCATTGCGGATCCTGTTACTCTCGAGCTAGATTTGCTTTTGGATTTGAGTGTCAAAATTGAACCGAAAATTGTCCCTTTTCTTAATATTATAATTTACATAATCTCTCTTTTATCACTTCTTAATAATATGGAAAACAATACCGAAAAATGATGGGGCACACCAAACGGTTCGGATTTCCAGCAAACCTTAACCGGCTGTTAACAGCCCGGTTGGAAGGTCAATCTGTGTTGATACTTGATACTAAGGCGGCGCATGATAAAATTTCTATTTTCGATTTTTTGTTTCTCTTTTTTCAAAAACGGGTTTGGAAGCAAACCGTTTTGAACGATTTGATTTTTTTATTTTTGAAATAGATTTTATTTGAGAAATAGATTTGAAAAAAATTAGAAGTTAAAATTAGTTTTTGAAATAGAAATTGAGAAATTAATTTTGGTCGAGAAATCAATTTCTATTTTAGAAATTTTGTGATGCGCACCCTAAATTCCCTCTCCTCATCCACAAAAACTAAATTGATCTCCTCGTAAGGCAAATCTAAAGCGCAAATGGGCACACCTCATGGGTCAACTTGAAGAACCATTCTTGTGCTCTTGAGCTCTCATCTTCGCTTCACCGTTCGGCTCTCTCAGTCTGAAGGGAACTTGCCGTCCTGGGTGATTGGATACCCAACAAGTAAAACACTCCCCCCTCTCTTCTCTCTTTTGAATAATTGTTATCTGCCTCGTTTAGGGTTTCACAAAGTGCGAATGGTATGTACGACGGTAGATTTGGGAGATTGAGCTCTGTATGTTGATGGGTTACGAAACTTGTTCGATGAAATGCCTCAACGAGCCTGTTTATCTTGTCATTCCCTGTTCGAGTGAGGAAATGAGATTCTTAGCCAAAATGAGGAAACATGGCAAAGAGAGATAAAAGGATTGAGAATGTACTACGGGTACGGGAGCTGAAGTGACATGTCAAAATGGCCAATAAGTTTGGCTTGTGAATTATGATGAGCAGAGCTAGGATGTTTAGGACGGTGGGCACAGGATGATGGGCGGTGGAATTAGCTCAGAGTATGCTCTTTTACTGCAGTTTGACTCGAAAGCTCCATGCCCATCTCTGACATCGAGCTGGCTCTTTCTTAGTTGATTTACTCTGGCTGAAAGCTTCCCAGAAACCTTGGAATAGTCAGAGCTCAACTGGACCTAAGTTGATAGTTGCCTGTGATAGATTAACGTGGTGCCTTGAGTTTGTGCTGAGGGTGTTTTTTGAAATTCGAAACACAATGATAATGATAGCTGTGGATATGATGAAATGTGATCTCCTTAAGGCAATATCTATATTTTGAATTCAAATTCAAATTTACGCCTCGGTTGGGTTTATATGTTTACTTTCCCCCTCATAGAGTACAAATTAGGAAATTCTTGGAAGTATTTTGCTCTTGCTTTGTCACAATGTCAGCTTAGAAATGAAAGATGATGTGGTCAAATTAATGGGGCCATATAGTTAGCAGCATCTCGAGGGCTTAATATACGGGAGTCAATTTAAACTTTCTAATAATGATAAAGCATGGCATATACATGACAGCTGTAGTTTTGCACTAATTCCATCAAGGCAATTGACATACTTGTTGGACCTTTCCTGCAACTGTTAGATAAAGAGAAGTGAGTTTCAATCATTCATTCGTTTTGGTTTCGGGATGAGTGCGCTTCCATTCTTTGTTCTACTTTATGGACAATTGACAATTTGGACTATTTGGGTCTGCATGGTAATTGAACTGATGCCATTTTTTGGTCGTGTGCAAGGATCTAAGTTCTCTTATTTCTTTTTCTAGGGATGAAATCAGCGAGAATCATTGAGGTCTGTAGAATGGGCATCGTCAACTACTTGGATGCACTCAAGCTCCAAGAAAGACTAATTGCTGCTAGAAAGAGTCATAAAATTCCAGACACATTATTATCTTTGCAACATCCTCCCACCTATACCCTTGGGAAAAGAAGGACGGATCATAATTTGCTAGTCCCTGAGTCAGACCTTGGAAAGATGGGAGCTAAACTTTACTACACTCAAAGAGGCGGAGACGTTACATTTCATGGTCCGCATCAAGCCATCTTGTACCCCATCATTTCTCTCCGTGATATTGGTCTTGGTGCTCGGAAATATGTGGAAAAGCTTGAGTTGACTATGATTGAATTAGCATCTCTGTATGGTGTGAGGGCTTGCCCAGGAAAATCAGGTGAGACTGGGGTTTGGGTTAGTGATAGAAAGATTGGTGCCATTGGGGTTCGTATATCAAACGGAATCACCTCTCATGGGCTGGCATTCAACATTAATCCTGATTTGAACTACTTTAAGCATATTGTCCCTTGTGGCATTGAGGATAAAGATGTCACGTCGTTAAAGAGAGAGACTGACATGGTGCTTCCCACAGAAGAAGCGATTGAGGATCAGCTAATTTCTTGTTTTGTGACCCAATTTGGGTATACTAGCATTATATGGAAGGATGAAGAATCTTTATCATGTGGTGAGGAGGGGGATACTAGATGAAAGGTCATAAAAGCCCTTTCGATTCATGTAAACTAACAACCTCATACCAACAAGACAGAATTTCCATTGATTTATTCCCAGGAAAAAAGAGTCTATGATTCTTTTGATTCGTCATGAAATAGGTGCTGTTGCTTGTGGATATAGTTACATTTGAGGTACCTTTTTTCTACTGATTTATCGTGCCTGATGTTCTTTTGGTTTGTCTAGTTAGAATGGAAACTGATTAGCTCTTCAACAAGAATTTCAGCAGCAATTATCTGTATCGACACTGCATTCTCTGTATTGTTGTTTTCATGAGAATAACTCAGCTATTAGCAAATTGCATTTTTCTATACATGAAGTGGCTAGCATATGATCCTGGACAAAGGGCTGACAAATTGTGGCTTTCCATGCTAAGAAGCTCTTTTCGGCAACTACATCGTACCCTACCCCTAGATTATCCTATTCTTTCTCCTTGCTCTGTCTTGCCGGTCTGCTGGCCCATGAATTCTTCAGATCGGCCGTCTCTCCATTGCAGGACGTCTTGGCCAAAGCTACACCTAAACCTACTTTCGTTTCTGACAAAATCAACCAAGCCTAATCGGTCACGACATCTTTTTGATATTGATTGAATTTGAGGGACTTTTGCTGACTGAATCCATCCATAAACCTAGACCCAGTCGGATCCGATCCCATCCCAGCAGTCAAACTCCTTCCTGACCCGGCTCACCCATGGGGAGTTCTCTTTCTCCAGTTTGAGATCCAGCTGGCTAGTTTGGAAGTGTTTACTTTACAGGGGGTAATCTAGTAGCAGTACCGGTCCCGATGGTGATCTCTTCTATTATGTGATCAGAGTAGCATGATGCTTGCAGTTACAAGTTTTTCTTACATCTTCGGTTAACCAAAATATGCATATGGTCCTAATTTGCACCACTATCCTTCAAAAGTTTTGGGTCGTAAGAAACTTTTCTGCTCCTTTCGTGTAGATTGAATATTTCCCAGCAGCCACCAAATAATTCACACTGGCTGTTAAAATCCAACTCCAGGAGGTTGCCTGGTTAATAGTGTCATTCTTTCCAACCTTTTTAACAAATGCACACGAAGAACTTCTGAATGCTGATCAAACTTAAGCGATCACATTAGGGTTGTGAATACTTGGAAACTTCAGCACAAATATGGTGATTGTCCAATATTATTCCCTCAACAAAGTAACTATGGTGGTGGGGCTGCAGGAATATCTTCTTTTTGGATGTTGGACAGCTGAAGCCCATGTCTGAACGCAAGGTAACAAGCAGGTTTAAAGCGCATAATGAGTAGAAAGAGACACGGTAATGGCTGACAAGCCAGCTAAGTGGAAAGGATAAAGATCGTTCAGGGGAAGCTCGCAAGAAGAGGGATACCCACAGAGAATAGGCAAAAAGAAGTGAGGCAAATTGACAGACTTGGACAGAAGTGTGAAAATGGTCAAAGTAGAGGGGCTAGATTTCTGGCTTTTAAGTTGAGAAGCAGGCTCAACCAGCTAGATTTAGCTGCCATCTTGACTTAAGAGGACTGAATACAGAGAGGATAGAAAATAAAGCCACTGGCTTGGCCTCATCATGTGATCAGTCACATGAGAAAAGTAGCTTAACCATTTAAATTGGTCAGACATGTCAGAGAAATATTGTAATTAAAGGATGGGAATTATACTGGTCAAATAAGAAGTCACATGATTGCCTGAATATTATAACCCTTGATATTAGGCTTGTAAATCCGAAAGCTCAATTTTCTTTAGTCGCAGATATTGATATGCATTTGATTCCTGATTTCATGTGGTTTCTTGAGTCCATTTGCTTATATTCTGCTCCTCTTCATCCTCAATACTTATCTTTTCAATAATACGTGGAAGCTTTGATTAAGGAAAAAATCATTCCAGCCTTTGACCATCGAAAAGATCCTTTCACATTTTTATAAAATCCAAAAAAAGTGAAAGGATTGGATCTATATAACACTCCTTCTCAAGCTTGAAGACATACTACCATAATAACTTCTGCGACATTTAGCTTTGATCTTCTGAACCACCTATTGTCTCTCTGACCACATTGCCATGGGAAGTAGCCGCAGATCTTTCGTTGCTGTGTTTTCGTCAATTCTTGCCCTTTGCGTGATGTGCTCTCTGGTAGTAATACTGCACCAGGAGGCTGAAGATTTCCCAACGTTACACACAAAAGTGCCCAGGAGGATGCTGCTGTCGTCCACGATATTGTACATGAGTTTAAGCAAGACGGCTAACGGGAGGAGAGATCCTCAGAAGTTGGTGAAGGCTAATCTGAGGACAGCGCCAGCCAGCAAATCGAACCCGAGCCAGAACAACAAACCTCAGCACGGAAAGAGGAATAATTGAAGTCCCAAATAAACTTTCAGCATTTTTTCGTAGTAGTAGGGAAAATGGTAATGATAGGCCACGGTGCCATTTCTTGCATTCTTTCTTGTCCAAAGTCTAGTGATTCTTATGATTCTTCTGTAGTCAAAACTCGGAATTTAGCAGGTAACAAGGAGAAGTCTACTCACAGATTGCATAGAGTTTATCCTAGGCAACCGGAGTAGAAATTGCTTCGGAATTATTCTCCCAATTTCATTTTCTCTCTGATACAAAATGCAAGCTACTCAAGTGCCCTCAAGGGCGTCATTAGTGCACATGCTTCCTTCTAGTCTCTCCATCTGCATGTGCCTTCATGTGATTGAGAACCCAGATCAGTGAGTATAATTCTCTTTTGACGCTTGCGTACATTCTCAGCCAACCTTTTTGTGATTGAAGACAAATCTCTTGAAGCTTCAGAGAGGTTGAATGAATGGGGTTCTAGGTACAGTTGTCAATAGATGACGAAAATGAATAAAATTGCAAATTGCAATTGTCGGAGGCATAGGCAAGACCACTTTAGAAAGGGTCTCCAATCGTTTGATAAGTGGAAGGAGCTATTGAATGCATTTTGCCGGACACAATTGGGATTAAGATGCTCCACAGTTCCCGGATCAACGCACTGATTCTTGGTTCCGTGAGTCTATTTCTCGCCACACCTCGTGAGTTCTTGTGGCCCCAACTTCCACATGATAGCTGGGCGACTGTTTTGAACCAGTCACAGGATTCGCCGTTCCGGGACCGCTTTCTCATAGTCATTCCATTCTTTGAACCAGTCAGAGGATTCGTCGTTCTGGGACCGCTTTCTCATAGTCATTCCATTCACCCCCCCGTGAAAATCCTCTTGCATCAACTACTGTTTAAAGAGGGAAAAGAAGAAGAAACCAAGTCAAATTTTAATCACGCTTCGCTAGTTAGTATCAAGCACAGAGAAAATCAGACGAAATATAGCCAGAGATGGATGGAGCAGGGCAGCGGCGTCGGCCGTGTCAGCGGCGGCGGCCACCTCCCTGGCCATTAGATGTGCTTTACTTAGCCCGCGAAACTTATGGACACCAGATAAGAAGACATAACAAAAAGTTTAGGCACTACTTTCCATCTCGCTCCTCCCGATTTAAATACTGAATTGGCCGCTGAGAATAGCGTACATCCTACCCATTAAAGTGAACATGTCCGGGCTTACAGTGGTACATTTTAATTTCCCTTCATTTACTTCTGCGTTCACATCGAAACATTTGAAATGCATGTGAACGGGGCATCTCCCTCCATTTATGAAACTTCCACCAAAGCACAGAAACACTGAGGGCCCGGTAGTTTTCAGCAATTGATCGAACTTTCCATCACATTTCACTCTTAAAAATTCCGTTTTCCATGATGGACTTCTACTGAAAAATGAGAAGCTGAACGGATAATTCTCTGCTCTTCTTGAGTGGCCCTAACTTCGCCAAATAGCCCGTACAACGCGTCTTCTTCGAAGATTTTTCCAAGTTGGACGAATTCGCATCTGCAATTCATACCAAATAGCCCGTCCATCAAGTCGTTGCTGAGACTTCAAACGTGGGTCCTTTTCGTTTCCATCTTATCATGGTCATTTTCCAAGTTTAGAACCTTGCTATGTGTCCACGTCATGGAAATTAGCACAAGCCGGGGTCTTCATTATTCAACTCATCGACGCCGAAAGATTCTTGGGGCGACCTGGGAGTCACTTGCCCCCTAATCGTCCAACCGTGGTGGGATGGGATGTTGCCGTGGCCGGAGAGAATTAGTCGGGTGCTTCATTCAACATCACACAAAAATTCTATAATTCGACCCGATGAAGGAAGCACAAAATTCCGTATGAAATTAGTACATTGATCAAGTACGGTGCGCATACTGATCAAGGACGTGTGCATGGCACCAGAATTGCAACCTTAATCGGTACCTTCACCCGTATATTACGCACAATAATCCCAACGAGACAACCAGCAGAATTTTCAGCCAATAGCTCGAGCCGGTCTTTACTCTATTTTTTTAAAAAAGAAAATGAAAAGTCTTCAGTGGAGTCTCCTTAAATGCACCCCCTCCTCTCATCAGTGATCACTTCCCATGGCTGATTGACAAAGACTTCATTCACCTCAAAACTCCATAGCCACAACCTTCTTCCTCTCTTCTGGCTAAGTTCAATCAAACCCATTCTTGAGTTGAAGAATTTCATGTTTGATGACTAAATGAATCCTCCATCGATGTCCCCTGTTTCGATTCATCATACCCTCTTTCTCTTGCTTTTTCTAATTCCACGTCCTTCTCTAGCCCAAGCGAACATACCAGTTCGATCTTCTCTAACCGCCACGAATGGCAACTCTTCTTCATGGCTCTCTCCTTCTCGAGACTTTGCATTCGGCTTTCGCTCCTTATCCAACGGCGACACCAAGAAAAACCAGCTCTTCTTGCTTGCCATCTGGTACAACAAGATACCTTCTAAAACAATCGTCTGGTTCGCGAATGAAGGCCGTCCTGCCCCCGAAAATTCGAAGGTAGAACTTACTTCTGATTCTGGTCTCGTCCTCATCAATCCACAAGGTGAAGAGCTGTGGAAACCTGGCAACGTCTCCGGCACCGTCTCGCACGCTGTGTTCAATGATACAGGCAATTTCGTGATCCTGGACTCGAGTTCGGAGGTACTATGGCAGAGCTTCGACAATCCTTGGGACACGTTGCTTCCGTCGCAAGTGCTCGGAAAGGGCAAAAGTCTCTCCTCCCGTCAATCGGAGGAGAGCTTTTCCAGGGGGAGATTCCAACTTCGGATGCTCGATACTGGAGACCTCGTGCTCAACACGATCAACCTGCCTTCCGACTATGCCAACGAGGCTTATTACAACAGCACCGCGACCGACGACAGCTCTAACGGGTCTACCCCGGGAAAAGAACTCGTGTTCAACAACTCAGGTTCTCTGTTCGTCTCGAAAGAAAACGGTGAGAGGTTATACCTCTCGCAGCGGGATATATCTCCCGCGTCTGATTCTTATCACAGAGTCACCCTGAACTTTGATGGGGTCCTTATTCAGTATAAGCACCCCAAGAATTCTGGTTCCAACGGAAGCTGGGAACCGCTGTGGTCACAACCTGAAGACATATGTACCAAAGTTACGGTCCGTGATGGAATCGGCGTTTGTGGGTACAACAGCATTTGCACTCTGGATGAGAATAATAGGCCAAAATGCAATTGCCCAGAAAAATTCACCTTGCTCGATCCCAGTGACAAGTATGGCAGTTGCAGGCCTAATTTCACGCAGAGCTGTGCGGACGATCAGGAAAGGACGAAGCTTGGTCCGATGGAGGACCTGTACGACTTCGAAGAACTCGTGAACACAGATTGGCCAACCTCCGATTATGCGCTATTGCAGCCTTTCGGTGAAAACGATTGCCGGAACTCATGCTTGCATGACTGCATGTGCGCAGTGGCAGTTTGGAGGGACGGCCGGAGTTGCTGGAAGAAGAAGCTTCCGCTCACCAATGGGAAAATTGTCCCTACCCTCGATGGGAAGGCCATGATCAAAGTCCCGAAGCGAGACTTTCCTCCCACTGACTTCCCGCTCCAGGAGCCGAAGGCAAGAGATAAAGATCCAAAAACTTTGGTTTTGGTAGGATCAGTGCTTTTGGGATCTTCTGTTTTTGTGAATTTTGTACTATTCGGCGCTTGCATGGTGTTTTTCCTAATCTACCGCAAGCAACTCAAGAAAGTATCTACGAAAGGGACTGTGGTGGAGACGAATTTGCGCCATTTCACTTATCAAGAGCTCTTCCGAGCCACAAATGGGTTCATGGAAGAGATAGGGAGTGGAGCTTTCGGGATTGTTTACAAAGGGGTGATTTCAAACAATGTAGCGGTGGCTGTGAAAAAGCTGACTAGCATGATGCGGGACAAGGAGAAGGAGTTCAGAACCGAAGTGAATGTGATCGGTCAGACTCATCACAAGAATCTGGTCAGATTGCTCGGCTTCTGTGATGAAGGGCAAGAAAGACTGCTGGTTTATGAGTTCTTGAGCAACGGCTCGCTGTCAGACCATCTCTTTGCAGGAGATCCAAAGTTGAAAACCCCCTGGAATCTGAGATGCCAGATCGTTTTAGGAGTCGCCAGGGGACTAATGTACTTGCACGATGAGTGCCCAAAGCAGATCATCCACTGCGACATAAAGCCGCAAAATATCCTCCTTGATAACTATTGTGTCGCGAAGATCTCCGATTTTGGGATGGCCAAGCTCCTGATGATGAACCAGAGCCACACCATGACGAACATCCGAGGGACGAGAGGGTATTGCGCTCCCGAGTGGTTCAGGAACTTGCCCATCACCGTGAAAGTGGATGTGTACAGTTTCGGAGTCCTGCTTCTCGAGATAATCTCTTGTAGGAGTTGCTGGGGAAGCGAATCAAGTGGAGAAGAAAGAGAGATAGAGGCCTTGACCGATTGGGCTTATGATTGCTTCACGGAGGGAAGGTTGGATGCATTAGTGGAAGGCGACGCACAGGCTCTACGAGACACAGAGAAGCTGAAGAATCTGGTCATGGTCGCGTTCTGGTGTATTCAAGAGGAACCCTCTTTGAGGCCGACGATGAGGAAGGTGACACAGATGCTAGAAGGGGCGGTTGGAGTGCCTGATCCTCCATGTCCATTCCCTTTCAGTAGCTGCAACACCACAATCGTTCCATAAAGTCATGTTGGTTTCCGTTTTCGTACATAGGGGCTGAACTCTGTGTGTTCATTACATGTTTTTGTTTTTTTTTGGTAAAGGTAAGAAATATATAGATTAAGCAGAAACTTACAAGGAAGGGGGGAAACCAGGCACCAACAGACCAGACACTCAAGGCGACCAAAGTCAAAAGAGAGTGTAGGGGTGCCTTGGATCCAAAGAGCAGCAAAGAAAACCAAACAAGGACACCTAAACAACAAAGACTAAATAATGTGTTCATTACATGTTAGTACTCTTATTGTGCTATAATAAGCATGTTATTTGCTATTTTGTTGATTCAAGTTTGGCACGCCAATCATAAGAATCTTGACCAGCCTGAATATATCCGTACGAGATTTTCTTCCTTTGTTGGCGGTGAGTAGACAGATCTGCACCAGCGAAGGCAGATTAATTTCTCGATGCAATGGGTTTTAGATTTGAAAAATTACAAACAATTCAAGCAATTCTAATTTTTGAAACACACTAAACTATTTTGTGACCTATGTCTCGTATGGAGCACCGCTATTCTCCAGCTCTCCCATCAGTCACCAATCAGTCATAACCTTTTTGCCAGAGCCAAAGGTAGTGAGACATTCATATGCTAGAATAGAAGCTACCATAAGCTTTTCGATTTTTAGTTTCTTTTGCTTTTCCAAGTTCTACTGTTATTTTGCATGCGTTGTTGAATGACGGCTAGGACGGAATTAGTATGTGCAAATGCATAGCCAATGCATATGAGCAGACTGACTGGTTTACGTGGTTCCTGAAACTCTAAGATGCATAAAACACGATCTGCTGTATGTGCAAAATAGCCATTGTCTTGTTCCTCTTCTTCAGGTAATAACTCGCTGACAAATGAGATAATAAAGGTATGTTCCTGAAGCCAGGTTAAGCCTGCGGAGCATATTGGACGACATTTTAGACATTTGTTGCAACTTTCTCCAATTGAATTTCTGTGCATCTGTGCTTAATGCAGATTATTTACAGGAAGTCTATGGTGATTTGTGGAAATAGCAGTGATTCTATTATCCTGGTCATATAGGATGTCACTGACATGCAATCTTAAGGCGTGGCCCTCATGTGGAAGAAAAGAAAAGCAGCAAAATGTACATCATAACTTTTTATTCCATTCTGTTCTGCTTAGGCCTTTTCTTTAATAGAAAACGGTATGATACTCCGAGCTCTCTTTCCTGAGTGTAAACAATCCGTGCATCCAACGATCAAAGGGTAATACTACACAGGGAACGTATAGATGTACAGAAACTACTTTTCTTTTCGATGGTGTCAGAAGTATCTATCGAGTTTTGTTTTTGTTCCAAGTTTTTCGTTGCCCGTCCCAATTCCTGATGTGCCCTGTTAGGAGATATCTCCAGTTGTGACCCACAGATATGGTCTGACCAACAGCTGGTTCATCACGTTGGGGAGAGTAGCTTTCCAGTAATTGCTGATCACTACGAAATTTCCAAGTCAAAGATTTTTGTCTTCTAAGTCATGGTCCTTCTATTCGACTAATCAATGCTAGAAAATCAAGAAAAAATAAACTCATCAATGTTAGACAATTCAAAGTACGGATCAAATTGATCAAGAAATCAATGCGTGGCCTGATAACTGCATTCATAATCAGGACCACTTACTGTTTCAACGCAATGACCTAGCTTATCGGTAAGATGCTTGAGTGACACATAATTTTGGTTCTGCAGTCCAGACGATTGCCTAGCCTTTTTGAATTGGTGCACCAAGCATTGTATGCTCTAAAGCCTCTCTCTGTCACTAGACAAGCCCATGCCCTTTTCTATATCAGAAAAAATGACTCCGCTTAATGCTCTCCCAATGCTACTGGAGACTAGAGCGATGTATAGTCTTGGTTCCACGGTCCAATGTCAGTTCTTAAGATTCTTCAGAAGTTGAAACTCAGAAAATGTAGCAGCTGACATACAGAGTAGCTTGAACAGAGTAGTCGTCGAAATCGATTAGTCTAAGTTTCCGAGACTTTGTCACCCGTACAATCAAATCTTCTGGTTTCCATGAACAAGAGTGGCTGGAACTTTGAAAATAATTCCGCCTTCTAGATGATTGACAATCAATCAAGGTCTCGCATGCCATTAAGATCTGCCGGTTAATTAGTGTAGACTTTTCTATGAAATTGATGATAAATCAACATGTTCATTTAGGATTGCATGCCAGATAACTAGCTATTATATATGTTAAGATGATATAAATCGTCAGGGGATATTTTCATCTAGATTAAGTACGATGGTGATATATATTTTGTAGTCCTGTTCACCTTGTTACTTCCAAGTCTTTATGAACTTCCTATTCTTCTAGACTTGTTCATCTTTTCTTTTACATAGGTCCTTGATGCAGATTTGAGTATTTCCAGAAACATAGACAACATTTGCATTAATTAAGCTCGTAAAAATATTCGTGGATTGTTTTGTCATTTTCAAAATATTATAGAAGGTTTTCTCAAAAAAATCAAATATGAGTTGTTTCAATGCATGCCAGATAACTAGCTATTATAAATGTTAAGATGATATAAATCGTCAGGGATATTTTTATCTAGATTACGTACGTATGTGATATTTTTATGTAAATCGTTAGGGCAATTTTGTGATTCTCGATTCAAAATCGGAGAAACTATGGGAGAGCTTCGAAGACCCCCGCGATACGTTGCTCCCTTCGCAGACGCTGGGGAAGAATAAACTCCTTTCCTCTCGTCGATCAGAGGAATCTTCTCCAGAGGGAAATTCCAGTATGGGATGCTCGACAGTGGAGACCTCGTGCTCAACACGATAAACCTGCCTTCCAATTATGCTAACGATGCGTACTCCATCACCAAAACTGTTGAAATAATAGTTATTTCCTTTTGTACGTTTTGCTGATTTGGTTTTTCAGTTATTAGAGTTAGGGGAATCACGTGTGTTAGTTGTCCTAGTTTTTAGGTGTTAGTGGAGTAAGTGCTTTATGCAAAACATGGGTAGTTATGGGTCCTATTTTAATGGTGTTTTTACGTTATGTATTTTTCTTTTGTAAAAGACTTCGTTGTTCTCTACGAAAGATGAAGTTTCAACCTCATCTCTCCTCCCTTTAGCAATTTAACAGTGGTATTAGAGCCTGAGAGAAGCGTGAGAGAGTTTTTTTTTTTTTTTTTTTTTTTTTTAAAGATAAAGAAGATTTAGAGGTGTGAGATACTTTCGTGAGATAATTGCAGCAGCAATATTTCCAATGACCACCAACAATTTTGTTCAACCAGCAATTCCACGCTTTGATGATCACTACGACCATTGGAGCATGCTGATGGATAATTTTTTACGATCAAAGGAGTATTGGTCGGTTGTCGAATCTGGAATTCAAGAGCCACCAGCAAACATGGCTTTGACAGATCCCTAGAAAGCAGAATTGGAAGCAAGAAAGTTGAAGGACCTGAAGGCAAAAAATTATTTTTTTTTAGGCTATTGATCGTCCCATCTTGGAGACTATTCTTTGCAAAGAAACTTCAAAGGATATTTGGGATTTTATGAAGAAGAAATACAAGGCTTTGTTAGGGTGAAGCGTGCACAGCTTTAAGCCTTGAGAAGAGATTATGAGACATTAGCGATGAAGGATGGAGAATCTGTCACTAGTTATTGTGCAAGAACAATGGAGATCAACAACAAAATGTGATTCCATGGCGAGAAGATGGACGACGTCACCATTGTGGAGAAGATTTTGCGTTCCTTGACACTAAAGTTTAATTATGTTGTCTGCTCAATTGAAGAGTCGAAAGACATAGATGCTTGATGAATTGCAAAGCTCCTTATTGGTCCATGAACAGAAGATGAACAAAAGTTCAACAATAGAGGAGCAAGCGTTGAAGGCTTCTACCAATACTCATTCCAACAATTCTAGAGGAAGGGGTAGAGGTAGAGGTAGAGGAAGGGGAGATCGAGGAAATAGAGATGTTAGCAAGAATTTCAAAGCCAACAATGACCAATTTCAAGGCAAAGGTAGAGGATGGGATCCTAATAAATCCAAGGTAGAGTGTTTTAGATGTCATAAATTTAGTCATTATGCATCTGAATGTTATACTAGGCTGTCTAATAATAATAAAAAGGCAGAGAGTTCAAATTTTGTTGAAGAAAAAGAAGTTGAAACGTTGTTGATGGCTGTTCAAGATGAAAAGAAGCCCGAGTTAGATATTTGGTATGTAGATATAGGCTGCAGTAACCACATGAGTGGAAGTAAGTCTTTTTTTTCTCATTTAAATGAAGATTTTCATTCCACTGTGAGTTTTGAGGATCATTCTACTGTGAAAGTGATGGGAAAAAATGATATTAAGATAATAACCAAGAATGGTTTTGTAGAAACGATCTCTAATGTGTTGTATGTTCCTGACTTGAAAAGTAACCTATTGAGTATTGGCCAATTACAAGAAAAATGGTTATGTAATCACCATTCAAAGGGGTGCCTGTGAAATTTATGATTCTGTTAGAGGTGCTATTGCAGTTGTTCCTATGAGTTCAAATAGATTGTTTCTATTAAAGATTGAAAATATTCAATCTTGTTTGATGGCTGAAAAGAAAAATCCCTTATGGCTGTGGCATTTTTGCTATGGTCACTTGAGTTTTGGTGGATTGAAGACCCTCAAACAGAAAAACATGATGACATGTCTTTCTCAAATTGCTATTCCTTCCCAAGTCTGCGAAGAATGTGTTGTTAGCAAACAACATCGTTCTCAATTTTCAAAAGAGAAGTCATGGAGAGCAAATGATGTTTATTCAGACATTTGCGATCCTATAAACCCATCTTCTAATGGAGGTAAAAGATACTTAATTACCTTCATCGATGATTCTTCCAGAAAAACTTGAGTTTATTTTTTACAGGAAAAATCAGAAACTTTCTCCACATTTAAAAGTTTTAAAGCTCGTGTTGAAAATGAAGGAGGAAAGACCATTAAGACTCTTCAAATAGATCATGATGGTGAATATTGCTTAAAAGAATTTGAAGTTTTTTGTGTAGAGCATGGCATTCGAAGAGAGCTTCCTGCTGCATATACACCACAATAGAATGTTGTATCTGAGAGGAAAAATATAACCATTCTCAACATGGTGAGAAGCTTATTAGCAAGAGGAAGAGTTCCAAAAACTTTCTGGCCAGAAGCAGTAAATTGGAGTATTCGTGTTTTGAATAGAAGTCCAACTTTTGCTATTCAAAATATGACACCAAAAGAGGCTTGGAGTGGGAGAAGACCGACTGTAGATCACTTCAGAATCTTTGGATGCATTGCATATGCCCATGTCCTGGATGTGAAAATGAAGAAACTTGATGACAAGGCTAAAAAATGTGTCTTTCTTGGTGTAAGTGAAGCATCTAAAGTATATAAATTATTTAATCCACTAACAAAGAAGATTGTGACTAGCAGAGATGTTTTTTATGAAGAGAACACTTGGGGTTGGAATAGGCAGCAACTTACCCAAGTCCTTTATGACAATATCCTGAACATGAGCAAATTTCAGCACCTTGTATGCCCAAAAATTCATCAAATACGACTTCTACAGCTACTGCTGGAATTTCGCCAATAGTCGCTGAAGTCAATGAAGAAGAAGCCTAATGGGAAAAGTGTGTCAAAAAAGTCCTAAACCTTTTACCTTTGTGCCGATTTAGTCCTAAACCTTTTTTTGGTGCCGATTCAGTCCTAAACTTTTTTACGTTGTGTCAATTCAGTTCTTTTCGTCCAATTTTGGCTGGATTTTGCTGACTGGATGTTAGTCGGCTGACGTGGCATGATCGGCGCTGACGTGGACAACTTTTAATAATATTTTAATATTTTAATTTAATTTAATTTTATTTTTTATTTTTGTCTTTTTCTTCCAGCCGGTTGCCGAGGTTTGGCAACCGGCCACGTTGGCGCCGATCATGCCATGTCGGCTGGCCGACGTCCGGTCAGCAAAATCCAGCCAAAATTGGCCGGAAATGACTGAATCGACACAACGTAAAAATGTTTAGGATTGAATCGGCACCAAAAAAAGGTTTAGGACTAAATCGGCACAAAAGCAAAATGTTTAGGACTTTTTTGGCACTTTTCCCGAAGCCTAATCTTTTCGCCGTGTTAGAAGAAGGCCTACTTGGATGGAAGATTATGAGGTAACTGGAATTGGAGATTCAATTACTCACTTTGCCTTATTTTCAGACTATAACCTTACAACTTTTGAGAGTGCCGTCAAAGAAAAAAAATGGCGAAAAGCGATGGATGATGAAATTAATGCCATCGAAAGAAATGATACTTGGGAACTATCCGATCTTTCGGATGGACAAAAAACCATTGGTGTAAAGTGGGTCTTTAAAACAAAACTGAAAGAAAATGGTAAAGTTGACAAATACAAAGTACGTCTGGTAGCTAAGGGATACAAGCAGCAATATGGGATCAACTATACATAAGTTTTTCTCCAGTTGTGAGATATAACACGATCAGATTGGTGGTTGCATTGGTGACATATAATTCTTGGCCTATTTTTCAGGTAGATGTCAAATCGGCATTCTTGCATGGGTACTTGGAAGAACAAGTATTTGTCGAGCAACCCCTTAATTATGTCAAGATTGAAAATGAGCATAAAGTTTATAGATTTTTTTTTTTTGAGCAAATAAAGTTTATAGATTGAAGAAAGCTCTTTATGGGCTAAAACAAGCTTCTCGGGCTTGGTATAGTCGTATTGAAACTTATTTTCTTAAAGTTGGTTTTTCAAAATGTCCTTATGAGCACACGCTTTTTGACAAAATTGGAGATAAATGGAAAATGCTTATTGTCTGCTTGTATGTTGATGATCTTATATTTATTGGAAGTTGTGATGGCATGTTTGAAGAATTCAAGAAATCTATGATGGATGAGTTTGAAATGTTTGATCTTAATATGATACATTACTTCCTTGGCATAGAAGTGGTACAATTATGATGGGATCTTTATTTCTCAAAAGAAATATGCGGGATAAATTTTGGACAGATTTCAAATGAAGGATTGTAATCCTGTAAACACTCCAGTTGAGTTTGGCTTAAAGTTATACGAAGATTATGAAGGGAGGAAGGTTGACAGCACACTTTATAAACAAATTGTGGGCAGTTTGATGTATCTAACTGCAACAAGACCAGACATAATGTATTATGTGAGTTTAATCAGTAGATATATGGAGAATCCTATAAAAATGCTTAGCTACCAAGAGAATCCTTCGTTACTTGCAAGGAACTAAAAACTTTGGGCTGTTTTACAAGAAGAGTGAAAAGTCCAATTTGTTGGGATTATGCTTTTATGTTTGGGACATGTGCTATTTCGTGGTCATTTAAGAAGTAACCAATTGTTACATTGTCAAGTACATAAGCTGAATTTGTTGCTGCAACAACTAGTATTTGTCAAGCTATTTAGCTAAGGAGAATTTTTGAAGAGCTGCAATTCAAGCAACTGGGAGCTACTAAAATTTTTTGTGACAACAACTCAGCAATCAAACTCTCTAAGAATCCTATGCTACATGGAAGAAGCAAGCACATTGATGTGAAGTTTTATTTTTCGAGAGATCTTAAAAATGATGGAACAATTAATCTAATCTACTGTAGGAGTGAAGATCAAGTTGTTGATATATTCGCCAAGGCCCTCAAGATGGAGTCATTTGTGAAGCTTAGAAGGTTACTAGGTGTTTGCACGTTGAAAACAGTCAAGGCTTTAAACTAAATGTTAGTAAACATTATTTTAAGGAAGGGATTATTGAAATAATAGTTATTTTCTTTTGCACGTTTTGCTAATTTGGTTTTTCAGTTATTAGAGTAAGTGAAATCATGTGTGTTAGTTGTCCTAGTTTTTAGGTATTAGTAGAGTAAGTGCTTTATGCAGAACATGGGTAATTATGGGTCCTATTTTAATAGTGTTTTTACGTTATGTATTTGTCTTTTATAAAAGACTTCGTTGTTGTGTACGAAAGATGAAGTTTCAGCCTCATCTCTCCTCCCTTTAGCAATTTAACAAAAACTGCTGGTGATTCGAACGGATCGGCCTCATCGGGGACAGAACTTGTGTTTAGCGACTTGGGATCTCTGTTTGTTTCGAAGGAAAATGGCGGGGAAGTTTATCTCTCACAGGAGAAGGTGCCTTTGGCGTCGGATTTTTATCTCCGAGTGACGTTGGACTTCGATGGGGTTTTAACCCAGTATTACCACCCCAGGAACTCAAGTACCGACGGAAGCTGGAGCATCCTCTGGACCCAACCCGAAAACATATGCTCCGACGTCGTCTCTCAAGGCGGCAATGGATGTGAATGGGGCATCTCCATTTATGAAACTTCCACCAAAGCACGGAAACACATGAGGGCCCAGTAGTTTTCAGCAATTGATCGGACTTTCCATCACATTTCACTCTTAAAAATTCCGTTTTCCATGATGGATTTCTACTTAAAAATGAGAAGCTGAACGGATAATTCTCTGCTCGTCTCGAGTGGCCCTGACTTCGCCAAATAGCCCGTACAACGCGTCTTCTTCGAAGATTTTTCCAAGTTGGACGAATTCGCATCTCAGGACACTCTCCTACTGCAAATATCTGCAATTCATACCAAATAGCCCGTCCATCGAGTGGTTGCTGAGACGTCAAACGCGGGTCCTTTTCGTTGACCACAAAACACCATCGCCACAACCTTCTTCCTCTCTTCTGGCTAAGTTCAATCAAACCCATTCTTGAGCTGAAGAATTTCATGTTTGATAACTAAATGAATCCTCCATCGATGTCCCCTGTTTCGATTCATCATACCCTCTTTCTCTTGCTTTTTCTAATTCCACGTCCTTCTCTAGCCCAAGCGAACATACCAGTTCGATCTTCTCTAACCGCCACGAATGGCGACTCTTCATGGCTCTCTCCTTCTGGAGACTTTGCATTCGGCTTTCACTCCTTATCCGACGGCGACACCAAGAAGAACCAGCTCTTCTTGCTTGCCATCTGGTACGACAAGATACCTTCTAAAACAATCGTCTGGTTCGCGAATGAAGGCCGTCCTGCCCCCGAAAATTCGAAGGTAGAACTTACTTCTGATTCTGGTCTCGTCCTCATCAATCCACAAGGTGAAGAGCTGTGGAAACCTGGCAACGTCTCCGGCACCGTCTCGAACGCTGTGTTCAATGATACAGGCAATTTCGTGATCCTGGACTCGAGTTCGGAGGTACTGTGGCAGAGCTTCGACGATCCTTGGGACACGTTGCTTCCGTCGCAAGTGCTCGGAAAGGGCAAAAGTCTCTCCTCCCGTCAATCGGAGGAGAGCTTTTCCAGGGGGAGATTCCAACTTCGGATTCTCGAGAGTGGAGACCTCGTGCTTAACACGATCAACCTGCCTTCCGACTATGCCAACGACGCTTATTACAGAACTGGGACAGACGGCAGTTCTAACGCGTCCGCCGCGGGGAAAGAACTTGTGTTCAGCAACTCAGGTTCTCTGTTCGTCTCGGGAGTAAACGGTGAGAAGTTATACCTCTCGCAGGGGAATATACCTCCCGCGTCTGATTCTTATCACAGAGTCACCCTGAACTTTGATGGGGTCCTTACTCAGTATGTACACCCCAAGAATTCTGGTCCCAGCGGAAGCTGGAGACCGCTGTGGTCGCAACCTGAAGACATATGTACCAATGCTTTTGTCCGTGATGGAATCGGCGTTTGTGGGTACAACAGCATTTGCACTCTGGGTGAGAATAAAAGGCCAAGATGTGACTGCCCAGAAAAATTCACCTTGCTCGATCCCAGTGACAAGTATGGCAGTTGCAGGCCTACTTTCACGCAGAGCTGTGCGGACGATCAGGAAAGGATGAAGCGTGGTCCGATGGAGGACCTGTACGACTTCGAAGAAATCATGAACACAGATTGGCCAACCTCTGATTATGCGCTATTGCGGCCTTTTGGTGAAGAAGAGTGCCGGAACTCATGCTTGCATGACTGCATGTGCGTGGTGGCGGTTTGGAGGGATGGCCGGAGTTGCTGGAAGAAGAAGCTTCCTCTTTCCAATGGGAGAATTAACCCTGCCCTCAATGGGAAGGTCATGATCAAAGTCCCGAAGAGAGACTTTCGTCCCACTGACTTCCCGCTCCCGGAGCCGAAGGCAAGAGATAAAGATCCAAAAACTTTGGTTTTGGTAGGATCGGTGCTTTTGGGATCTTCTGTTTTTGTGAATTTTGTACTATTCGGCGCTTGCATGGTGTTTTTCCTAATCTACCGCAAGCAACTCAAGAAAGTATCTACGAAAGGGACTGTGGTGGAGACGAATTTGCGCCATTTCACTTATCAAGAGCTCTTCCGAGCCACAAATGGGTTCATGGAAGAGATAGGGAGTGGAGCTTTCGGGATTGTTTACAAAGGGGTGATTTCAAACAATGTAGCGGTGGCTGTGAAAAAGCTGACTAGCATGATGCGGGACAAGGAGAAGGAGTTCAGAACCGAAGTGAATGTGATCGGTCAGACTCATCACAAGAATCTGGTCAGATTGCTCGGCTTCTGTGATGAAGGGCAAGAAAGACTGCTGGTTTATGAGTTCTTGAGCAACGGCTCGCTGTCAGACCATCTCTTTGCAGGAGATCCAAAGTTGAAAACCCCCTGGAATTTGAGATGCCAGATCGCTTTCGGAGTTGCCAGGGGACTAATGTACTTGCACGATGAGTGCCTGACGCAGATCATCCACTGCGACATAAAGCCGCAGAACATCCTCCTTGACAACAATTGTGTCGCGAAGATCTCCGATTTTGGGATGGCCAAGCTCCTGATGATGAACCAGAGCTACACCAAGACGAACATCCGAGGGACGAGAGGATATGTCGCCCCCGAGTGGTTCAGGAACTTGCCCGTCACCGTGAAAGTGGATGTGTACAGTTTCGGAGTCCTGCTTCTCGAGATTATCTCTTGTAGGAGTTGCTTGGGAAGCGAATCAAGTGGGGAAGAAAGAGAGATAGAGGCCTTGACCGATTGGGCTTATGATTGCTTCACGGAGGGAAGGTTGGATGCATTAGTGGAAGGCGACGCACAGGCTCAAGGAGACACAGAGAAGCTGAAGAATCTGGTCATGGTCGCGTTCTGGTGTATTCAAGAGAACCCCTCTTTGAGGCCGAGGATGAGGGAGGTGACGCAGATGCTAGAAGGGGCAGTTGGAGTGCCTGATCCTCCATGTCCATTCCCTTTCAGTAGCTGCAACACTACAATCGTTCCATGAAGTCATGTTGGTTTCCGTTTTCCTACGTAGGGGCTGAACTCTGTGTGTTCATTACATGTTAGTACTCTTATTGTGCTATAATAAGCATGTTATTTACTATTTTGTTGATTCAAGTTTGGCACGCCAATCATAAGAATCTTGACCAGCCTGAATATATCTGTACGAGATTTTCTTCCTTCGTTGGCGGTGAGTAGACAGATCTGCACCAGCGAAGGCAGATTAATTTCTCGATGCAATGGGTTTTAGATTTGAAAAATTACAAACAACTCAAGCAGTTCTAATTCTTGAAACGCACTAAACTAATTTGTGACGTGTCTCGTATGGAGTATCGCTATTCTCCAGCTCTCCCATCAGTCACCAATCAGTCAAAACCTTTTTGCCAGAGCCAAAGGTAGTGAGACATTCATATGCTAGAATAGAAGCTACCATAAGATTTTCGATTTTTAGTTTCTTTTGCTTTTCCAAGTTCTACTGTTATTTTGCATGCGTTGTTGAATGACGGCTAGGACGGAATTAGTATGTGCAAATGCATAGCCAATGCATATGAGCAGACTGACTGGTTTACGTGGTTCCTGAAACTCTAAGATGCATAAAACACGATCTGCTGTATGTGCAAAATAGCCATTGTCATGTTCATCTTCTTCAGGTAATAACTCGCCGACAAATGAGATAATAAAGGTACGTTCCTGAAGCCAGGTTGAGCCTGTGGAGCATATCGGATGACATTTTAGACATTCGTTGCAACTTTCTCCAATTGAATTTCTGTGCATCTGTGCTTAATGCAGATTATTTACAGAAAGTCTACGGTGATTTGTGGAAATAGCAGTGATTCTAATATCCTGGTCATATAGGATGTCACTGGCATGCAATCTTAAGGCGTGGCTCTCATGTGGAAGAAAAGAAAAGCAGCAAAATGTACATCATAAGTTCCTATTCCATTCTGTTCTGCTTAGGCCTTTTCTTTAATAGAAAATGGTATGATACTCCGAGCTTTCTTTCCCGAGTGTAAACAATCCGTGCGTTTAACAATCAAAGGGTAATACTACACAGGGAATGTATAGATGTACAGAAACTACTTTTCTTTTCGATGGTGTCATAAGTAACTATCGAGTTTTGTTTTTGTTTCAAGTTTTTCGTTGCCCGTCCCAATTCCTGATGTGCCCTGTTAGGAGATATCTCCAATTGTGACCCACAGAGATGGTCTGACCAACAGCTGGTTCATCACGTTGGGGAGAGTAGCTTTCCAGTAATTGCTGATCACTACGAAATTTCCAAGTCAAAGATTTTTGTCTTCTAAGTCATGGAACTAGGTACACTTCCCCGGTCCTTCTATTCGACTAATCAACGCTAGAAAATCAAGAAAAAATGAACTCATCAATGTTAGACAATTCAAAGTACGGATCAAATTGATCAAGAAATCAATGCGTGGCCTGATAACTGCATTCATAATCAGGACCACTTACTGTTTCTGCAATGACCTGGCTTATCGGTAAGATGCTTGAGTGACACATAATTTTGGTTCTGCAATCCAGACGATTGCCTAGCCTTTTTGAATTGGCGCACCAAGCATTGTATGCTCTAAAGCCTCTCTCTGTCACTACACACGCCCATGCCCTTTTCTATATCAGAAAAAAATGACTCCGCTTAATGCTCTCCCAATGCTGCCGGAGACTAGAGCGATGTATAGTCTTGGTTCCACGGTCCAATGTCAGTTCTTAAGATTCTTCGGAAGTTGAAACTCAGAAAATGTAACAGGAAGGCATGAGAGAAAAGCATATTGACTAGTGATTGGGAGGGCATACAGAGTAGCTTGAACAGAGTAGCCATCGAAATCGATTAGTCTGAGTTTTCGAAGACTTTGTAACCCATACAATCAAATCTTCTGGTTTCCATGAGTAGAGTGGCTGGAACTTTGAAAATAATTCCGCCTTCTAGATGATTGACAATCAATCAAGGTCTCGCGTGCCATTAAGATCTGCTGGTTAATTAATTTAGATTTTTCTATAAAATTGATGATAAATCAACTTGTTCATTTAGAAATGCACGCCGCATAACTAGCTATTATAAATGTTAAGATGATATAAGTTGTTAGGGGATATTTTTATCTAGATTACGTACGTATGTGATGAGCTTTTGTGCACCAGTAATATAAGCGCTCCGCTTGTATAAGCAATTCCTAATTATATCAAGTTTTCCCAATAATATCATGCTACTTTCCATTAGGCAATTTAAAGTACGATGGTGATATATATTTTGTAGTCCTGTTCATCTTGATACTTTCAAGTCTTTATGAACTTCCTATTCTTCTAGACTTGTTCATCTTTTCTTTTACATAGGTCCTTGATGCAGATTTGAGTATTTCCAGAAACATAGAGAACATTTGCATTATTTAAGCTCGTAAAATATTCGTGGATCATTTTGTCAATTTCAAAATATCATAGAAGGTTTTCTCAACAAAATCAAATATGTCTTGTTTTGTTTCAATAAATCTTTATGCAAAATAGAAGTATTCATTTAATCTACCATCACAATTCAAATACTAATGGTCAAGTCCATGAATCAATCTTTCTCAAATCAGGCATCAATGGTTCTTTTCATTGATCAATTTGTACAATATATTGCTTAGTGACAAGCTGACTAAGATTTCCCTTGGCAATGTCTCTACTTATTATTAATTGGGCAGTTTGTTTCATGAGAATATCCTATAACTAGTATGCATATCTAAAAACCCTCGACCGCTTTCACAGTAATAATGAGCATCAAACTATTGTCCTCTAATATCAAAGATCAAATCCAAAATCCATCTCATAAATCAGAATACATTCTATAAACCGAACATATAACTTTTGACAACTAAGCATATCCACCCGAAATACTTTGTGCAAAACATTTCTCAAATCATTTTAGAAATCATTTCATAAACAAGAAGCAACGTAAGAATTGAGTAAAAGCTACTTCAATTATGAATAGGTTAAATTAAACTTAATCACTAACAAAATCACTTCCATGCGTCAACAAGTCGCTAGCCCCAATGTAGATATTCCAAATTATTTGCAATGCGGAGCTCGAGTGTGAAATTTTAAATTTTCACTCCGACTAAAGCTATATTTCAAATTGACTCTCATCAAACCCTATAGTTCCTCAATGCCCTAATTTATGATTTCCATATTTTTTTTTGGTAAGGATGATTTCCATATATTTTGATAACTTAACAACTCAAAAATTGGATACCATAGTTTAAATTTCACATAAGTTTGAATTTATATCCTAATTCCGAAAAATACTTCAATTAAATGAATAAATGATTTAAATCCTCAGCAATCATTGCGAAAGAAAAAAAATCTGACCTGTGGAGGTTCCGATTTACGTGCATTGCTTTCCTCTCTTTTCTTTTCTTCTCTTTCTTTCCCCACCCTGTTCCTTGCGTCCTCACTTCCCATTTCGTAGTTGAGCTGGATGTCCACTTTTTCTCTAATTTTTTTTTAATGGTCCCAGAACTTTTTGACTAAGTCAAAGTCCACATATTACAGTTGACTGCTTTCCCGTGTTGACTGCCAACCTCTTCCATCCAAGCACAGAAATAGTGTAGGCCGTGTGGTTTTCGGCGACTGATCGATTTCTCCGTCACATTAAACTGTTGGATTTCCGTTTGGCACCTTAAACTTCTGTTTAAAAAATGAGAAGCTGAATGGGGTCGAGTCTCCTTCGAAGTCGCATGAATTCTTATTTCAGGACTTATTAGGAGGAAAAATATCTATAATTTATGCTCCCAATGTAAATCGTTTTTTCCAAGTTCAGCGATATCTTACTTTGTGCGCATGTCATCGAATTCCGCACAAAGCCCGAGCCTTAATATTCAACACACTGCTGCCCTATGATTCTTGGGGTAGCCAGGGAGTTGCTGACCCCTCTAATCAACCGATTGTAGTGTGTTGAGATGTTGCCGTGGTTGGATGGAATTAAGTAATGCTTTAAGAGATTTAGACAACCAACAATCACAAAAAGAAAATACTGGTCTATAATTTAACACGATGAAAAAACCGCGGCATTTTGTATGGAATTAGTACATGGATCAAGAACCATGTTCATATTGGGCAGGGATGTGTGCATGGGACAAGATTTGCAACCTTAATCAGGACATCTGTGTATAAATTCCATGCAATAATCCTTACGAGTCTTCTATATGAGTCAGCCAATGGCTCAAGCCGGTCTATGTCAGCCGATGGCAACCAGCCGGTCTATTCTATTTTAACTGAAAGAAGATGAAAATTCTTCAATAAAGTCTGCTTAAATGACCGACCAATAATGCAGGACGGTCGGTGGCTGCATGGGTTATCGATATCTCATCACGTTCCTCGGCTGAATCGCGAAGACTTCGTCGACCTCAAACTCCATTTGCCACAACCTCCTTCCTCTTTTCTGGCCAAGTTCAAATCCATTCTCGAATTGGATACTTTTTCACGTTCGATAACCAAATGAATCCTCCATCACCGTCTCCTGTTTCGATTCATCATATGCTCCATCTTTGGCTCTTCCTATTCCCCGTTCTTTGTGTAGCTCAAACTAACATAACTGTTGGATCTTCTTTAACTGCCGCAAATGGCAACCCTTCATGGCTTTCTCCTTCCGGAGACTTCGCTTTCGGCTTTCGATCATTGTCCAACGGTAATGACACCAAGGATGAGCGACTCTTCTTGCTTTCCCTTTGGTACAACAAGATACCTTCGAAAACAGTCGTCTGGTTTAGGGGTGAGCATGGTCCGGGTTGGTCCGGGCCACCCCCTAACCCTAGAACCAACCCGTACAGTGTCGGTCCTCAATTTTTAGGACCGAGGACCAACCCTAGTGAGCCTGGGACCAAGGACCGGACCGACCCAATGGGTTCGGTCCGGTTCCAAGGTCAACCTAGGGACCGATCAATAATTTTTTCGTCTTATTTTTTATACTCCCTAAAAAAGCAAACCTACAAATTCAAATTACACATCCATCGACAATGCGGCATTGTGCAACTAAACTATAAATACCAATACATATTTAGCAAATTTAAGATAACAAAATAATAGAAATTTCATACCTGCTAACCGCTCATCGAGATATGGGACAAGATGGAAAGTTCTTGTAATCATCTATCTTTAATATTCATAACATCATATGCAAAAGCGTTTTCCTGCATTTGATCATGTAGAGTCCACTCAACCAAAAAATGAGCTTCACACCACTTGACTAGCAAATCACCGTAGCAACTGCAGTACTACTCTACTCTTCAAAAACTTCTATCATTTGACACAAATTGAAAAGCAAAGTGTAGCTGAAATTCATTTGTAAAATACAATTAAACCATAAAAAGTTCAAAATACTTAATATAAACCATGAATATATAACTTCACATCTTGTTAATTCACTTGAACTTCTATACACCTGAAAACAAAACAAACGACACATAATTAATACTCAACAAAAATTTTAAATTAAAATTACTCTTAGTGCTATTGATAAAACATCTCAATATAATATAATATAATAGATATTTTACTTAGGTTTGAATATATAAAAGAATTATAAATAATATAATATAATATATAGTGTTGGTCCAGGGTTAGACCGACCCAAAACTCTTGGAACCAAGGACCAACCCGCATAGTGTTGGTCCTGGAATTTCAAGACCAAGGACCAACCCAATCCCCTTGGGAACCGGACCAAGACCGGCAGGGTTGGGCCGGTCCAGGGTCGGTCCAGGGTCGACCCTAGACCACTGCTCACCCCTAGTCTGGTTTGCGAATGGAGATCATCCTGCACCTGAAAATTCGAAGCTAGAGTTCACTTCCGACCTTGGCTTGGTTCTCATTGATCCACGGGGAGAAAGATTGTGGATATCAGAGAAAATCGTTGGTACTATCTCGCATGCTACCATCAACGACACAGGCAATTTCATTATTCTCGGTTCAAATTTGGAGAAACAATGGGAAAGCTTTGAAGACCCCGACGACACATTGCTTCCTTCACAAACGCTGGGAAAAAATAAGTACCTTTCCTCTCGTCAATCAGAAGGAAGCTTTTCCAGAGGAAAATTCCAGCTTCGGATGCTGGACAGCGGAGACCTCGTTCTCAACACCATAAACCTGCCTTCCAATCAAGCTAACGATGCGTACTCCATCACCAAAACTGCTGGTGATTCGAACGGATCGGCCTCGTCGGGGAAAGAACTTGTGTTTAGAGACTCGGGGTCTCTGTTGTTGTGAAGGAAAATGGCGAGGAAGTTTACCTCTCACAGGCGAAGGTGCCTTCGGCGTCGGATTTTTATCTCCGAGTGACGTTGGACTTCGATGGGGTTTTGACACAGTATGTGCACCCCAGGAACTCAAATACTGACGGAAGCTGGAGCATCCTCTGGACCCAACCCGACAACATATGCTCAGCCATTGTTTCTAGAAAGGGCATCGGAGTTTGTGGGTACAATAGCATTTGCACTCTCGGAGAAAATAACAGGCCGCACTGTGGATGCCCTGACCGATACACCTTGGTCGATCCCAGTGATGAGCACGGTAATTGCGTACCGAACTTCACTTTGAGTTCTTGTTTGGAAGATGAGGATAAGCGGAACCATGGTTCGGCCGAGGACATCTACGCTTTCGTGGAGCTGAAGAATACGGGTTTTCCTCCGGCCACTGCCAGTTATGCGCTTTTGGCGCCTTTCTCTAAGGATGAATGCAGGAACTCGTGCTTGCACGACTGCATGTGTGCGGTGGCTATTCACCGAGACGGCGTGAATTGCTGGAAGAAGAAGCTCCCTCTCTCCAATGGGAGAGTCGACCCCACCTTTAATGGGAAGACCATGATCAAAGTCCCGAAAAGCGACCTCCCTCTCCCTCCCACGAACGATTCCGATTCCAATTCCAAATTCCCAATCCCAGAGCTGAAGGCGAAAGAGAAAAATCCCAGGACTTGGATTTTGGCCGGATCATTGCTCTTGGGAACTTCTGTTTTTGTCAACATCCTCTTCATTGGTGCGAGCACTCTGGGTTTTTGCGTCATCTACCGCAAGAAGCCTGAGAAAATAAACCCTAGAGAAAACCTAGTGGAGACGAATTTGCGGTGTTTCACTTACCAGGAGCTCTTCAAAGCCACGGATGGCTTCAAGGAAGAGCTAGGGAGGGAGCCTTCGGGATTGTTTATAAAGGGTTTATTCCTAGTGATGTAGCAGTTGCTGTGAAGAAGCTGACTAACGTATTTCAGGACAAGGAGAAGGAATTCAGAACCGAAGTGAATGTGATCGGTCAGACCCATCACAAGAATCTGGTCAGGTTACTCGGCTTCTGCGATGAAGGGCAAGAGAGGTTGCTGGTTTACGAGTTCCTGCGCAACGGCATGCTGTCGAGCCTTCTCTTTACAGGTGAATCCAGACCCAGTTGGAGCCAAAGATGCCAAATCGCTTCAGCAATTGCTAGAGGACTGCTCTACTTGCATGAAGAGTGCACCATGCAGATCATCCACTGCGACATCAAGCCACAGAACATCCTCCTCGACGAATACTACAATGCGAGGATCTCCGATTTCGGATTGGCCAAGCTCCTGAAGATGGACCAGAGCTATACTCTCACAAACATCAGAGGAACAAGAGGGTATTTTTCTCCGGAATGGTTCAGGAGCTTGCCGATCACTGCGAAAGTTGATGTTTATAGCTATGGGGTGTTGCTGCTGGAGATAATATGTTGTAGGAGTTGTTTGGGGGGCGAAATGGGTGGAGAAAGAGAGAGAGAGCTCTTGACTGATTGGGCTTACGATTGCTTTATGGATGGAAAATTGGATGCTCTCGTGGAAGGCGACATTGAAGCTTTGAGTGAGAGGGAGAAGCTCACGAATTTGGCAATGGTTGCGTTTTGGTGCATACAGGAGGACCCATCTTTGAGGCCAACTATGAAGAAGGTGACTCAGATGCTGGACGGAGCAGTGGAAGTGCCGGTCCCTCCATGTCCATTCGCTTTTAATAGCTGCACCACCGTCATTACTCAATGAGAGCTGAGCTCCAAGCTCTGAACTTTAATCTGCTTGTGCTGTGACGAGCATGCTATACCCCACCGCTTGTTTTGCAGCTTGAAGTGTTGCATTTTGTCTTCTGTGCAGTGTTTTGACTCTAAAACGTGCAGCAGAGTGATGCAAGTTCTTTTCAAATGAGTATTGTAATTTCATTTGTCTTGAATAGATTATCTGTAGTTGTTAAACCTAATAATGATTAAGATGTGGGACTTCCAGCATTGAACATTGAAATTCTGCGTCACGCTAGACGTTGTTGTCTGTTTTGGAGTATTTTGTGAAGTTTATAATGTTATCAATGGATCAGTGGTGCATAATGTCATGGACTGGTGAGCTCTTGAGTTACAGTCAGGGCTGATGGCCCTTAGCTCAAGGACCTGTGGCATGTACTATCCCTGCTTTCGGCTGGTGTACCATCCGACTCGAGCGCGGAACATCTCTATGCCTAGGAACGCACTCCAGTTGGTTCATGAGTTCGTTTGTGAGTGAGCAGAGACTCGGGTACAAAAAGCTACTCGTATTAGACAACAACAGTAGTACGAGTCCCTGATGGCACTTCTGCAGAAGGCGGCCAATTAGGTACCTACCCTTGTCCTTCTATTTGACTAATCAACGCTAGAAAATCAAGAAAAAAATAAACTCATCAATGTTAGACAATTCAAAGAACGGATCAAATTGATCAAGAAATCAATGCGTGGCCTGATAACTGCACTCATAATCAGGACCACTCACTGTTTCAATGCAATGACCTCGCTTATCGGTAAGATGCTTGAGTGACACATAATTTTGGTTCTGCAATCCAAAAGATTGCCTAGTCTTTTTGAATTGGCGCACCGACAACTGTATGCTCTAAAGCCTCTCTCTGTCGCTACACACGCCCATGCCCTTTTCTATATCAGAAAAAATGACTTAGCTTAATGCTCTCCCAATTCAACTGGAGATTAGAGCGATGTATAATATTGGTTCCACGGTCCAAAGTCAGTTCTTATGATTCTTCATTAGTTGAAACTCAGAAAATGTAGCAGGTGACAAACAGAGAAGCTCGAACAGAGTGGCCGTGGAAATCAATTAGTCCGAGTTTCTAGAGATTTTGTCACCGCACAGTCAAATATTCTAGTTTCCATGAACAGAGTAGCTTGAACTTCGAAAATAATTCTGCCTTCTTAATTATTAACAAGCAATCAAGATTTTACACGTATTTAAGATCTTTTGCATAATTAGTTTAGATCTTTTCAAGAAATGGATGATCAATCAACATTTTCATTTAGGAATGCAAGCTAGTTAACTAGCTGTCATAACTGTTAAGATGATATAAATCGTCGTTGGATATTTTTATATAGGCAAAGTATATCTCAAGTGCCATAACTTGGCATAAATGAATACTTAAGTGCCATAACTTACGAAATGTACACTTAAGATTCGGCCAAAACGCTAACTTGTCATTTTTTTGGCGAAGCGAGTGCAAAACGACGCCGTTTTGCATGCGACGTGGAAAAAAATAATATAAAAATTAATTAAATTTAATTTAATTAAAATATTAAAAAATAATAATTTTAAAATTAAAGAAAAAAAAAAAAAAAAAAAAAAAAAAAAAAAAAAAAAAAAAAAGGGGCCGCCTCCCCGCCGCCGTCGTCGGGAAGGGTGGTGACGGAGGGGGAGGGTTTGCCGGGGTAGGCCGGGCCCCGGCCGGGGTCGGTGACCTCGGCCGCCGTGCAAGGGCTCGCGAGCCCTCGCCCGCATTGGGGCGAGGGTTGTAACTCTCGCCTAAATCCGGTGAGGGTCGGCGGTCTTGGGACCGCCATCCGGGCGAGGGCCGCAACCCTCGCGCCGGTCGGCCCTTGGCCAAGGCTCGCCAACCCCGGCCGACCCTCCCCCTCTCGTCGCCCGACCCTTCCCGACGGCGGCGAGGGCTCACCACCACCCCCCATTTTTTTAAATTAATAATTTTAATATTTTAACTAAATTTAATTATAAAATTATTATTTTTTAAATATTTTAAGTAAATTTAATTTAACTATTTTTATATTATTTTTTTATCACGTCAGCCTAAAATGACGTTGTTTTTGCATTATTTGGTCACGTCGGCGTGCAAAATGGCGTCATTTTGGGCTCGCTTTGCCGGAAAAATGCAACGTATGCAATTTGGCTGGATTTTGACCGGATTGGCACTCAAGGGATCCATTTTGCTCGATTTTGGAGTTAAGTGTATTTTTCGTAAGTTATGGCGACTTAAGTGTCCCTTTCGCAAGTTATGGCACTCTAGGGTCCGCGTCTCTTTTTATACAGATTACGTAAGTATGTGATAAATTATTGTGCATAGGTAATATAAGCACTTCGCTTGAGAAATTCTTATTTATATCAACTTTTCCTGATAATATCATGTCGCTTTCCATTTGGCAATTTAAAGTACGATAACTTAATACCTACCATTCTTTACGAACTTTCCATTCTTCTAGACTTGTTTGCCTTTTTTGGCTTAGGTCCTTCCAATCCTCTACAATCTTTTCACTTTGCACAACTTAGTTTCTTTGATGCAGATTGATTACTACCTGAAACATAGATAATATTTGCATTTATAAAGCTCATAAAAAAATTCATGGATTATTTTGTCAACTTCAAAATATTATAGGAGGTTTTCTTAACAAAATCAAATATTAGTTGTTTTCTTTCAACAAATCTTTATACAAAATAGAAGTACTTATTTAATCTACCATTACAATTAAGCATCAATCGTCATGTCCATTGACCAGTTTCTATCAAATCATGCATTAATAATTCTTTCCATTGATCAATCTACACGACATACTGCCTAGAGACAATGTGACCTAGCTTCCCTCTGGCAACATTTCCACTTAGTATTAGTTGTAGTTTGCCTTAGGAGGATACCTTAAAATTAGTATACATACCTAAAAACCCATAACCAGTTTTATAGTAATAATGAGCATCAAACTATCATCCTCCAATATTAGAGATCAAATGTAGAATCCATCTCATAAACCAGAATACGTTTTATAAACCAAAACAGATAACTTTTCGCAAATCAGCACATCAAATACTTTTTGCAAAATATTTTTCAAATTGTTTTAGAATTCATTTCATAAACTAGATTCGCAAAGCAGTATATATATCTTTTCATACTACCTTTTCTAAAAGCATTCTCAAAATATTCAAAAATACTAATGAAGTAATTACTTGATCTATACTTTTATGCAATAAAAATGCCATTTCACAACTCATACTATATCTAATCCATATTGTTTCCAAGATATGAGTCTACAAATTTGAAAAAGAGATGACAACATTTACTTGGGAAAGCTTAAAAACTAAATTATGAAAGTTACTTAAACTGTAGAACTCGCAATGCTATCAAATAAGCGAGAAACAACGTTGAAATTGAGTAACAGCTACATCAGCTATGAATAGACTAAATTAAACTTAATTGCTAACAATCTGACTTCTATGCCTCAATAATTCGCTTGCCCAAAGCAGCTATTCAAAGTTATTTGCAATGTGTGGCTTGCGTGCGAAATTTTAAAATTTCACTTCGACTAAAACTATACTTCAAACTGACTCTCATCAAACCTTACCATTCCTCAATGACCTAATTTGTGATTGTACAACTCCAAAGTTGGATACTGTAGTTTAAATTTCACATAAGTTGAATTTATACCCTAATTCCAAAAAATACTTCAATTACATGAATAAATGACTTAAATCCTTACCGGTCATTGCGGAAGAAAAAAAAATCTGACTCGTGGAGTTTCCGATTACGTGCATTTCTTTCCTTTTTATTTCTTTTCTTTTTATTTCTTTCCCCACCTTGTTCGGGCGTCCGCACTTTTCATTTCACAGTTGAGCTGGATGTCCACTTTTTCTCTCTTTTGGTACCTGAACTTTTTTACTAAGTCAAAGTCCACATATTACAAATGACAGCTTTCTGTGTTGACTGCTTTCCCTCTTTTCCTTACAACTACTTCCATCCAAGCACAGAAATAGTCTAGGCCGTGTAGTTTTCGGCGACTGATCGATTTCTACATCGCATTAAACTCTTGGATTTCCGTTTGGCACGTTAATCTTCTGCTAAAAAATGAGAAGCTGAATGAGGTCGAGTCTCCTTTGAAGTTGCATGAATTATTATTTCAGGACTTGTCAGGAGGAAAAATATCTGTAATTCATACATTTAACGTAAATCGTTCTTTCCAATTGAACCTCTTACTTTATGCGCATGTCATGGAATTCCGCACAAAGCCTGGGCCTTGTTATTTAACACACTGCTGCCCTATGATTCTTGGGGTAGCCAAGGAGTTGCTTGCCCCTGTAATCATCCGATTGTGGAGTGACGGGATGTTGCCATGGTTGGTTGGAGTTAATCCGGTGCTTTAAGAAATTCAGACAATCAACAGTCACAAAAAGAAAATACCAGTCTATAATTCAATGTGACAAAGGAACCACGGCATTTCATATGGAATTAGTACATTGATCAAGAATCATGTTCATGTTGGTCAGCGACGTGTGCATGGGACAAGGTTTGCAACCTTAATCAGGACATCTGTGCATTAATTCCATACAATAATCCTCACGAGTCTTCCTTTGGTTGTCAGCCAATAGCTCAAGCCGGTCTATGCTCTCTTGACTAGAAAAAGAAGATAATGCAGGACAGTAGGTGGCTGCAAGAGTTATCGATATCCCATCACGTTTCTCGGCTGATCTCAAACTCCATTTGCCACAACCTTCTTTCTCTCTTCTGGCCAAGTTCAAGTCCATTCTCGAATTGCATACTTTTCATGTTCGATAACCAAATAAATTCTCCATCGCCGTCTCCTGTTTCAACTCATCAGATGCTCTATCTTTGGCTCTTTCTATTCCCCGTTCTTTCTGTAGCTCAAACTGACATAACTGTTGGATCTGTTGGACGCAAATTGCGTAACCCCAAGATCTCCATAACTAAAACAAGAACATGCATAATTGAGTAGAAAGATTAACGCACCTATTTTGGAATCCATTGTTCTTAAAGCGGAAGCGGAAACACAATGTTCCACGAGCAAGTCCTTCTCCTCTATTGCCCTCCGTATCACTAGCTCAATGAGACGGCCCCCTCACATGTAGCGTTAGGTAAACGCCCTTTAGGTGATGATACATGTGAGAATTAGGATTAGAGGAGAGACTTGAGCACTATTTATAGAGTTTCCAGCCAGTCCCCCTCATTACGGGCCAGGCTCAACTCGGCCCACACTAGCCAGCACATATTAAACTAATTAAGAAACCTTCTATCTCACCTTAGACCAACCCTGTTTTACGGTAACCATAAAAACAGTAAATTACAATATTAATTAATTTAGTCCACATTAGGAAAACTCTTACATTCTCCCACTTGGACTATATTAATTGAAATCGTATCGTATGTGCGCACATTTGGTCCAGAAATAATTCTTAATAGTCAATCCTATCCTATAAAGTCTTATACATCGAATCATAGCGGTAACTGCATGTATACACACAAAGCCTTCCATGGTCAAGAATGTTCTTAACTTTATTGACATGGATAATATGGTAGTGTGTCAAATGGATAACATCTCTCATAGAGAGATCTCATTTGTCAGTCACCATTCTCTTACCTTAGGTGTCACAAAAACTTGTGCCACTAGAGAATGCTTTATGGTTCTAATGAACCCACATATGTGTTGTCCTTATGGTTAACCTTTCTTTATGTATCACAAGATATATGCACAAGGCTAATAACCGGATGCCCGAATGCCTCTAACCTTCACTCAAGGTTTATACAATCCCTTGAGACTTTATCAATATGTATTCAACATAATAACAACACATTCAAAAATATTTTATAGAATGCAAAAGTTGATACATATCAAACCATTACTAAATGTAACGAACACAGACGAAACCTTTATTACAGTAAAGCCAAAATAATTCCCACTAAACAACAGCATCTCATGATGCTTCTAGACCCATGTTAATGACATATCACTCAAATACACATGAGCGTATGCCTTAATTAGTGGATCTGCAACCATATCATCTGTGGAAATATGTTATATTATAACGTCACATTTCTGTACCATTTCTTTATGGTCAAAAATTTTGACCACCATATATTTAGACCCCTTGAGACTTCTGTAGTAAATAAATAATACTACAAATTTGTTATCTCAATACAACCGTATGGGTCTATCCATAAAGTTAAAACAATCAACTTCGTCATGAGGTTCTGGAGCTTGAAAGCCCAAGTAACAGCCTAAAAGAATATTACTAACACTGCTTACATAGTAGAAGATGACATAGAATTTTATTTACTGTACTTCCTGTTAACATAAATATGTATTCCATTATTGATTTCATGTCATTCTAACAGCCAGCAAAGTGTACATCTGAATACCCTACTAGCTGCAAGAATTGAACATGTTTATAAATTAGCATATAATCTCTTGTCTTATTTAAGTACCTTAAAATCTTCTTGGCAGCAACCCAGTGATTACGTCTTGGATTTGACCGATATCTGCCTAGAAGTCCCGTCACAAATACGATATTTAGTCTAGTGCAAATTCAAGCATACATTATACTTTTAAGTGCACTGACACAATGTACACCATTTAATTAGATTTTTTCAATATCTAAATAAGGACAATGTGATAGATTTAGTCTATCATCCTTAACAACATGAGCAATTCCTGGCTTACAATGATGTATATTGAATATTTTTAATATACAATCAGCAAATGTCCTCCGAGAAAATTTAATATAATATAGCAAAAATAATCATTACAGATCTCAGTACAAATGATATAAGATGTTTTAAGGTCACAACTTGCAAGCAAAATATCATGGACATAGAGTATGAGAAAAAAATAAATTTCCTTCCACTGACCTTGCAGTATATTGAATTACTTTGTTCCCAATTGAACAAAATAATAACACTATGAAACTTTAATAATATTGTCTGGAAACTTGCTTAAAACTATGAATAAGACTTTTCAGTCTACACACAAGTTTACTTGAAACATCTATTGCAAAATCCTCCAATTGCACAATATAGATTTTGTATCTATTTGGCGTAACTCTATATCAAAATAAATTATTAATGCCACATTCACTCTGAAAGAATCTTTAAAAATACTAGAAAAAAATATTTATTTCTTCACTATTAACTATCCACCCCTTTTTCAGAGTGAAAACTTTATGTTGACACCTATTTTAAAATTTAATTTATCTTTTAGAAAATAATAATATAGCATTTGGTTGTAGAGGGAAAAGAGGTCAGAGGGAAATTTTGAAAAAAAATTTTGAATTCAAAATAATTCAACAGCTGGATTTTGGAGCCATTTCTTTGTTGAAGAAGTTGAGTGAATATCGCCGGATCTCCAACAATTTCAAGTCTTTCTTCTATAAAAAGAGAAGCCGAGGCTTCGGTTTAGGGGTCGAAGAAAAAAGGGAAAAACTGAAGAAGAAGAGAAAAAAGTCAAAAAAAAAGTGAAAAGAGAGGAGAGAGAGGGTTCGTTTATTTGGGAATAGGAAGTCAGAAAAGGGGGCTGTATTCTTTTCCTTTTGCTGACTTGCTGCAGAGGGAAAAGAGGTCAGAGGGAAAAGAGAGCAGGGGGAGAAGACGTGAGAGTGACAGGAGAGAGAGAAAAGGTTAAAAAAAAAGGAAAAGAAAGTTACTGTTCATCTTCTCCGGAGCTTTCCCCCGTTCGCATCCACTCGACCGGTCATCCGGACCTCCGCCGCTGCACGTCCCAGCGTTCAGCGACCGCACCTCCGCCGGAGCGAGACGCCATCACCTCCACGTCCGCTCGGCACCCGACGTCCTGCCGACCCGCGTCGCTCGCCGCCCCGAAGCCAGCCGCGACCGCCGCACCGCCCCGAGTTCCTCTGTTGCAACCCATTGTGACCCGCGACCTCCTGCTCGCTCGCCACCGTGCCGGAGTGCCACCCAATTCACCTCCTCGCCGCGTCTCCGACCCGCGTCGCTCGCCGCCTCGAAGCCAGCCGCGACCTGCTGCTCGCGACCACCGTGCGCCGCCCCGCCTCTGCACCAGCGTCATCCCTGAAGCCCGTCAGCGACACCAGCAGACCACCCCGCAACCCGCGAGCGCTCCCTCGTCGCTCCGGCAGCCCATCCTGCAGCAGCTCGCCTCCTGCCGTCCACCGCCGCACCGAAGCCCTGCTGCTCCGCCTGCACCAGTATCCGGGGCTTGCTTCACCGTGATCAGCCCTCTGCTCGCGCATCCGCAGCACCGCTGCCACTACCACAGCTCGCATCCTCACCTCTGCAACAACCGACGCCGGCTCCACGCCCGAACAGGACCATTTGCTGCCTCCTCTGTTTTGCTGCAGGTCTGGTTACCGCCGAACCTCGTCGGAGCTCCGACGGACAGCCCTTGTTCCGAACGGCGACCCATCACCGAACCACCAGCTGCTCCTCACCATTCCTCAAGCCAACCGTGAGTTGGACTAGGTGATTTTCTAGATATTTGATTTCATGTTTTTTTTTTTTTTTTTTTTTTTTTATATTCTAACTTGATTTTCTAGATATTTGATTTCATGTTTTTTTTTTATATATTCTAACTTGATTTGTTTTGATTTATTTTTATCATTAGAAATTTGTCATATTAAGTTATGATAATAAAAAATATTGACCCGCGAGACGTTGGGTTAGATTTTTGATTATTTCGACTTTTTATGGCAAAATTCATGAATTTCTTTGCATCATTGATTCATATTAAAAATGCCATTGATTTACATGGATGAATTTTTATTTTAGCGTGTTATTATTTGCTCATCATATATCATGCATCATATTAGATATTTAGGTCTATACACATTCCACATTTGAAGCAACGTATTTTATTTTTTTTAGATTCATTAGAATTAGGATGATTTTCCTTTAATAAAACCAAAACAAAAAAGATGTTATTTAGGTTATATAGATTTTATAATGCACACATTACATGTTGCGTTTTAATTAGTAGGTTATAGGTTAATGTTTTCACATTCTCATCATGTAGTATTTTTTTTAAATTTTAAAAAATAAAATAAAAAATGCCAAAAATTAGCATTGCATCATTACGTTACCTTTTTTAATAAAAATTACTAGGTCATTTCAAATAAAAAAAAGAAAACACAAAAGTCTTTTACTCGGTTAATTAATAGGTTAGTTCATAATTAATCCAATGTCATGTCATCATTGTTTAATATATGTTGCATATGTGTAATAAAAAAAAATCATAAAAAAAAAAAAAATCACAAAAAGAACATGCATATAGAATTATTATGTCATTCATCCCATGTCATGAAACACATGCATATTTAGGATTATATAAATAAGATTGCATATATATAGTGATAGTTTAGTTAGGCCATAGGAATTGCATTTCCATATCATTAAAGTAAAATCCATGCATATTAAATTTAGATTCAAGATTGCATATAATTAACTTTTTTTTTAAAAAAGAAAAAAAGAAAAATTAGTGTCATGTCATTTAGAAATCATGTTTAGGCATGCATCTTTTTGTTAATATTTTTTATTGAATGTTACTTTATTGATTGTGCACCCGCATACCACCATTTGCATGTTAGTAGCTTAGATTAAAATTAATCAACATTGTTTGCAAAATATTTTTAAAAAAAATAAAAGGTACCGAAAGGGCGTTAGATTAATCTAGCGTAACCATATCCCCGGACCTATTGAATCTCTGGTTCGCAAAAGTAAAGTATTCTCCCATACTTTATTTGAGTTTCTAATCAACCCTAATTGATTAGTGGTGGCTCCAAATTGAGTATAATTGCATGATTAAATGAGTTAATTTCTATCAAGTCGCGATTGGTAGGACTTGGGAGGGTCCGTGCCAAGTCTTCGAACTTAGTAATCCATTAGCCTTCTTTGGGTAATTCATCACCTTCAAAAAATTCGGGAAGGTCGCGACAGCTTGGCGACTCCGCTGGGGATAGAGTTAAAACTCATAGTGGACATAGGCCTGTTTTTTTTTAAAAAATATTTTGTTTGGCAGCATGGAAACAAGGTACGCTTCTAATATAAAGTATTAAATGTTCTTGCAGATGGGAGGTATAAGGGGAGTAGTCTTTGCTAACCCTTGTTTTGCAGGGTGGAGTTAAGGATGAATGGTTGAACTTAAATTATAGAAGTGTTGTTTGCAATTAAACTGTGTGCATGTTTTATTGTTTTAACACTACACTATTGCACACACGACCTGCTGCCGGACCTGGGCTGCGATAGGATTCTTAGGATGGTGTTGAGAAGGATACTTCCTCTAAAGCGAGACTGCTATATAGAGGTTGACATTCTCTTCCCCGAAAGTTCTTCATGATGTCGAATGTGTTTGTCCATATCCGCGAGACTGCGTGATTATTAGACATTCCATTCGACTAAGCCAGGGTTAAGGGGACCTGACACGTTAATGCGAGACTGCAACAGTCAGATCATCCTCTTAGCTCTATTTTGTTAAGCCATCTAGATAGAAATCGAGCCCCACATTTCATGCGTGTGTCTATGTGATTGTCATCCATTCCCAGTGAAAGTAAGTTGTTTAAATTCTCACTTCTGCAATTTACTTACTTGCAATTTCGTTGGTCCATGACATTAGGTTTCGTCGTCGGTCTTATTTTATATGCAATGGGGAGATCCGATGTTCGATTCATTCCAACTCCCAAGATTGAGCTCAGAGGGTGGTGGAACAATTTAAGTAAAGAAGGACAAGATTATGTGGAGTCGATACTAGGACGGCTCATCCCCCTCTTGGATATCGGAGTCCATAGTGGTGTTTTGCAAGCTATATCGCACTTTTGGTGTCCCGAGACGGCTACATTTATTTTTGGTGAGAATGAGCTAACTCCAACATTAGAAGAGTATAGCGTTATCATAGGAATGCCCCTTGAGACTGAACTTGTTAGGCCACCTCTTGGTATGGAACCCACATCAATTTTATCTCAATTTTTAAGAATTAAAACTGATGAGGTTAAGAAGGTTTTGAAAGCTAATTGTGATGCATGCCCTTTCTCCTTTTTGGCTAATCATTTCTTAAATCAGTCTTCAATGCGCCAAAAAGGTAGGATATTCATCTTAGCATTCTTTGGACTTATAATATTTCCTCATCGAAGAAATGCTATTAATCCCTCGATTGCATGGGTGGTCAGACAAGTATGTGCTGGCATGAATTTTATAAACATGATCTTAGCTGAGACATTTTTATCCCTCAACCGTTTTAAACAAAATGGAGAAAAAATCATGAATGCCTCTCCTGAACTTTTACAAATTTGGTTTCTTTCTCACATGAAGGAATTTGGTCATTTCATGCGTCGAGGTGAAATTGATGCTTCTAGTTACCCAATAAAGAGATTTTCAATAATAGAGAAAAAGTATACCGGAAAATCATTTTCCGATTGGGTGACTTTTCTTAAAAATCCAGATCTCAAGGGCTTCCTATGGTATGCTAAATGGTTCCATGTTAGCGTGGCTCGTTTCTCTCAGAAGATAGATGATCCAATTCCACTGATGGGAATTACTGGTGGAACATCTTACTACCCTTATAGAGTGGCCCGCCAGTATCGAGTGCTCCAAGATATCCCACCTCCTCTCCGAGTGGATCTATTTCAAGCCCGCTTCGTGCACAAGGATCACAAATACGTCGATGAGATCGAGCATCTTGAAAATGCATGGAAGGAATGCCATCCCGAAAAGATAGTGGTGCCTAGAAGATTGAAAGGAAAAGAGAGGGTTTTTCATGCCTCGGATTATTATATCCACCATCACGAGATCCCTCAAGCTCTACTTCCCGTGATACCTAAAGTGACCATGAAGCCCACTCGTAAAGCACAAATTGAAAATCTTGAAGAAACGATGGAAAGGAAAGAAGCTCGTATTTCTGAGTTGGTTCGACAGAACAAGAAGCTTCGAAAGACCGTGATCTCCCAATTGTATATAGAAAAGAGTCGCTAGATTTAGGAGTTTAATTCTGGCTTTATGATGTTATTTTAGATTGATGTTTTAGGAATTTAATTTCCTAGGGAGTTATTTTAACGTTTTAAGTTGATGTCTTTGGAATTTGATTTCACTTAATAAAATAAGCGACTGACCTTTGTCATGGACCAATCTCATTTGTTATGATACTTATTGTATTATTTTGCATTGATAGGTGACAACACGGCTCACTTAAGATCACCAATCCGTACTCGTTCCAGAGCAACAATGGCTGATAACACCGAACAAACACGTGTTGCTGAGCAAACTCGCATCGCTGCCCTCGAATCGGAGATGAAGCAAGTCCTAAATGTTCTTGAGCAGCTCTCCAAGCAAATTGATTCTCTCCAGGCAAACACTGCCCCACCAGCTCCGCAATTTGAAGTGGTGTTACCACAACATGCTCCTGCGACTGATCCGAAAGATAAAGGCAAGAATACGTTCGCAATTGGGACATCAACCTCTGATGGTGCTTCCAAGGAGAAAATTACTGACGTGCCTCAAATTGTTGTTGATGAGGAGGTACAAGTGATACACTCGGCCGTGGCATCAAAGACGAGAACAAGAAAAATGCATGGCAAAAATCGAAGAGAAACTCAAACAGCTGCAGGGTTCGTTTATCCAAGGCCCAACTGATTTGTCCCACTATGCAAAGGTCAAGATGCCGAAGAAGTTCAAAATGCCAGACTTTGAAAAGTATGATGGCACCTCTTGCCCGAAGATCCATTTGCAGACGTATGTGGTCAGGATGACCCAATATGTTGATAACATCCCCTTGATGATTCAACAATTTCAAGCAAGCCTGACGGGACCGCGTTGCGGTGGTACATCATGAAGAAGATTAATCTGCTGGAGACTTGGGAGGATTTGACTGATGCCTTCTTCAAGCAATATAAGTATAATATCGATGTCACTCCATCTCGAGAAGATTTACTCCGCACTGAGAAGAAGAGGACGGAATCTTTCAAGGCATATGTCACGAGATGGAGGACCGTAGCTGCTCAGATTACTCCGGAGCCGACATAAAAAGAGTTGATGGATTTGTTCATGAAGACACTCCCGCCTGAATATCGAAATTGGATGTTAGGATCGACTGCTGAGTCGTTCAATCAGCTAATCCCTGTTGGTGAGCGAATTGAAGTAGCATTACGTGATGGATGGGCATCTGATCAAACCAGCTCGTACAGGAAAGTCTCAATCAAGAAGGGTAAGGAGCCTGTAGCGGAAGTTAATGCAGCTTATATGCAACCACCTCGCCCCGTCTTGAACACTCAACAGGGAGGAGCACGACCATTCTTTGGCCAGCAGAAGAACTTTTCCAAGCGTCAGTTTACGCCACTTCCTAAGCCCTTGTCCAAGATCTTGCCGACCCTTCAGAAGAAAGGATTACTCGCTAAGGAACCCAAGCGATCTAATCCCGAGCGTTTTCCCAACTATGATCCTTCCAAGACATGTGCTTACCATATGGGGGAGATAGGGCATTTTGTTGACGATTGCTATACACTGCGACACAAAATCCACAATCTGTTGGATGCTAAGGTGGTCTCATTCCGTGATACGCAGCCGAACATCCAGAATAATCCACTCCCTGATCATCCAGGAGCCGTGAACGCCATTTTCAGTTTTGATGCTAGGCGAAAGAGGAGCTTGAGAGTACATGTGAACGATGTTTATAATGGTTTAATTCGAGCTGGATACTACTCAGATATAGAAGAACCTATCATGTCCCGGAAGGTGCAAAGAGTTAAGGCAATGTCTAAGAAGGGAATGATTGTCTACGCGGACCCTGCCGACACCGTTTCGACTATCACTCCAATCATTATTGATCTGGAAGAGGAGTTTTCTGATTTTGAAGATGAGTTTACGGGTTTAAACATTGGAGCTAGCGATCCCTTAGCCTTTGACATGCCACCGTTGGAAGATGCGTCGGATGAAGACGGATTGATCTTCAACGATGTGCCACCACCAGATGATGAGGAATTGATTCTTGATGTTACGCAACCTTATGCTTACACGAATAACAAGGCGGTACCATGGTGCTATGATGCGGAGATAGATGTGGTCACTCGATCGGGACGCACTTACGCTCAGGCCAACTCACAACCTGTCAAGCCAGTCACTGATGATGAGGCTAAAGAATTCTTAGCTGTAATTAAGGCAAGTGAGTATAGCGTGGTGGACCAACTTCGTAAAATGCCGGCACAAGTCTCCATATTAGAGTTGCTTTTGACATCGGAGAAACATCAAAAGGCCTTGATGAAAGTCCTTAACGAAGTTCATATCCCAAAGTCTATTGAACCTGAGAAGTTAGGGGAATTTGTGGGGGCCATTTTGTTAAACGACCAAATTACCTTCTCAGATGATGAAATCCCAAATGAAGGAAGAGGACATGGCAAAGCCCTTTATATCTCAGCCAAGTGTCGAAATACCTTGGTGTCCCGTGTGCTCATTGATAATGGATCGGCTTTAAACATATGCCCGCTTGCAACTCTAAAACGTCTCGGGTATGATTTTGGGAAAATTCGCACGGCTAAAACCTCTGTTCGAGCATTTGATGGAACAAAAAAAGAAGCAGTTGGGGAAGTTGATTTGGACTTGCAAATAGGGCCAGTGGTATTTAATACAGTTTTTCAGGTCCTGGACATACCTACGGCCTTCAACTTTTTGTTAGGTCGTCCATGGCTTCATGTAGCAGGGGCAGTTTCTTCAAGTCTTCATCAGAAAGTGAAGTTTGTGACGGAAGGAAAACTTATTACCGTTCGAGGAGAGGATGAGTTCAAGATTTATCATGAGACGGCTATCCCTTATATTGAACCAGATTGTAAAGAAGAATCCAGTTTTCAAGCATTTGAGTTGGTTTCGACCATTCATGTCTCTCAAAGCACTACCCTACCCACTCCAAAGTTATCAAAGTCGGCAATCATGGTAGGCAAGACCATGATCGGAAGCGGTTTTGTCCCAGGTAATGGTTTAGGCCGACATGGTCAGGGCACTCGCCAACCAATTGAGGCCGGGCGAAATTCATATACTACTGGATTGGGCTATCGTGGTAGAGGTGGACGACCTTGTAGAGGAAGAGGAAGAGGACAAGGACGAACTGGCTTCATTATACCCCATATTAGGTCCACATTTCCTGGGCCTGCGAAAATGATGCATGAGGAAGAAGGGGCGATCGATACCTGTGTTCAATACCCCAAGCCTCCAGATGTTGACATTGATGTCGAATGGGGAGAGAGAATTTTAGACAAGCACATTCCGAGTTTTTTACACCATTCGATTTCAATCATTTCAAAAGGATCCAATAAAATACATAAAAATTTTCGGAGGAATGGTACACCAAACTAGCCCGGTGATGATATCGATAAAAGAAAAGAAAAATCCAAGGAGAATTTCGTGTTTGCCATCGTGTCAAAATGTTTAAAAAAAAATGATTTTTGCCAAAGAATTTCAAAAAATCTAGGTTACTCTATTTGTCTTTCTAATCCATATAACATGTAAAGGTGTGGGAATGGTCCAATCCAATGCAACAAATGTTGATAATGGTAATCTTGAAGATTTGATCAAGGATTCCATTGAGGTACAACGTAGCTGGGAACAACATGAAAAAGCCAAGGCTCTCACGGCCGAGCAGACCGTCACTATTAATTTAGGTGACACTAAAGAAGCCAAAGAGGTGAAAATTGGGGCAAATCTCCCCAAAGATGAGGCCAATCACCTAATTCAGCTACTAAAGGAATATCAGGATATCTTTGCATGGACCTATGCTGATATGCCTGGTTTAGACCCGTCAATTGTGGAGCATTGCCTACCTACTAATCCGGACATGCCACCTAAGAAGCAAAGGTTGCGAAGAACTAAGCCTGAACTCTCAAAGAAGATAGAGGAGGAAGTGATGAAGCTATTGAAGGTGGGATTCGTCGAAGTCTCACAATACCCCAAATGGGTGGCAAACATTGTTCCAGTAATGAAGAAGGACGGTCGGGTTCGAGTTTGTGTTGATTATCGGGATCTAAACAAGGCTAGTCCGAAGGATGATTTTCCGTTACCACACATAGACGTCCTTGTGGATAGCACCGCTGGTTTTGAACTATTCTCATTTATGGATGGTTTTTCTGGGTACAATCAAATAAAGATGAAGGAGGTAGACAAGGAGAAGACTGCATTTATCACCCCATGGGGGACCTTTCATTATAAGGTTATGCCCTTCGGACTAAAAAATGCTGGGGCAACTTACCAGCGAGCCATGATAGCGCTGTTTCATGACATGATGCATCAAGAAATTGAGGTCTATGTTGATGATATGATTGCAAAGACTCGACCTGGGAAAAGTCACGTCGAGACCTTGAAGAAACTGTTTGATCGGCTCCGTAAGTTCAAGCTTCGACTAAATCCCGCTAAGTGCGTATTCGGAGCAACATCCGGTAAATTACTCGGATTCATTGTGAGCAGTAAAGGAATTGAAATCGACCCGGCTAAAGCTAAGGCCATTCGTGAGCTTCAACCTCCGTCGACGGTGAAAGAAGTCCGGAGCCTTTTGGGGAGGTTGAATTACATTGCTCGATTCATTTCCCAACTTTCTGAAACCGCCGAGCCGTTCTTCAAGCTCCTAAAGAAGAATGCACGAGTCAATTGGGATGATGAATGTCAAGTAGCGTTCGACAAATTGAAGTGTTACTTGATGAATCCACCAATGCTTGTCCCGCCGTCACCAGGGCATCCTTTAATTCTCTACCTCACCATTCATAGTGAGTCACTAGGTGCAATGTTGGCTCAAGAAAGTCCCGTTGACAGAAAAGAACGAGCCATTTATTATTTGAGCAAGAAGTTCACTGCATCAGAGCTGAAGTATCCTGAGGTTGAAAAGACTTGTGTGGCTTTAGTGTGGGTATTGCATAGATTGCGACAATACACATTGCATCACCAGACTTCCCTCGTGACTGAGAACGACCCCATCAAGTACTTACTTGATCGACCCGCTTTGGTGGGTAAGTTGGCCAAATGGCAAATTCTAATTTCCGAATTTGATGTGCAATTCATGCCACAAAAGTCGGTTAAGGGACGAGTGATCGCTGACTTATTGGCCGAGAATTCAGGCATCCCTAATGATGATGATAGTTTCCTTGATGACCGTGTCTTGAATGTAAATGAAGACTTGTGGAAGATGTTCTTTGATGGAGCTGTAAATTTGTCTGGTTTTGGTACTGGAGCAGTTCTAATATCCCCAGATGGACAACACTATCCGGTGGCTGCAAAATTGATATTCCCATGCACTAACAATGTAATTGAGTATGAAGCTTGCATCCTCGGGCTTCAGGCCGCAATTGGGATAGGTGTGGCCAAGTTAAAAGTGTTCGGAGACTCCACACTAATCATAATGCAGACCGTAGGTGAATGGAAGACCAAGGAGGCCAAGTTGCTCCCATAATGGAAGACCAAGGAGGCCAAGTTGCTCCCATACCACAAGTATTTAGAAGATCTGGTAGAAAAGTTCAAGGAAGTTTCATTTGAGTACTTGCCAAGGTCTCATAATCAATTTGCAGATGCACTTGCAACATTGTCTTCTATGTTGCAGGTCATTGATGGGTTAGAGGTTGAGTCTCTGAAAATAGAAGTTTTGCCGAAGCCAACTTATTGCATGGTAGTGATAGAAGAACCGGATGGAAAACCATGGTACCATGACATCATGACCTATATTCAAAAGCAAGAATTCCCAGAAGGTAGCAATCCAGTTGACCGAAAGCATCTCATGAAGCTTGCCTCCAAATTCTTTATTAATGGGGATACATTATACAAACGGTCATTCGACTCCGTCCTACTTAGATGTGTCAATGCTAAGGAAGCCACTCAGTTGATGGAAGAAGTACATGAAGGAGTGTGTGGTCCTCACATGAGCGGCCACATGTTAACGAAGAAGATTATGAGACTAGGTTACTTTTGGTTGACCTTGGAGACTGATTGCATTCAGCATGTCCGGAGTTGTCACCGTTGTCAGATTTATGGAGACAAGATAAATGTTCCTCCAAATGTGCTGCATCAACTGTCAGAATCATGGCCTTTTTCGATGTGGGGCATTGATGTAATCGGCCCGATTAATCCAAAAGCCTCAAATGGTCATTGTTTCATCCTTGTCGCTATCGATTATTTCACAAAATGGATAGAGGCAGCATCCTATGCAGTTGTCACCGCAAAGAATGTCGTGAAATTTGTGCGACGGGATATTATTGCCCGTTATGGCGTGCCCGAAGCCATCATCACAGATAACGGGACAAACCTAAACAACAAACTTGTCAATGATTTGTTCAAGGAGTTCAAAATTCGTCATTTGAATTCATCACCCTATCGTCCTCAGATGAATGGTGCGGTTGAAGCAGCGAATAAGAACATCAAGAAAATTCTAGCAAAGACAGCTGATAATTATCGTGATTGGCATGAGCGGCTTCCTTACGCTCTGATGGCGTATAGGACTTCAGTCCGCACCTCTACTGGGGCAACTCCTTTTTCTTTGGTGTATGGCATGGAAGCAGTCCTGCCAGTTGAAGTCGAAATCCCTTCTCTAAGAATATTGTCTCAGTCTAAGCTGACGGAAGTTGAATGGACACAACAGAGGCATGACCAACTCAATTTGATTGATGAAAAACGATTGAAGGCCATATGTCATGGTCAATGTTATCAACAGCGGGTGGCCAAGTCCTTTAATCGGAAGGTTTGCCCAAGGTGTTTCAAAGTCCATGATTTGGTGCTACGCAAGATGCTACCAATTAACCTTGATCCTCGTGGCAAGTTCACTCCAAATTACAGTGGGCCATACATCGTGAAGAAAGTACTTCCTGGAGGTGCTTTAATTTTGGCAGAAATGGATGGGCGTGAATTCACAAATCCTGTAAATTCTGATGCTTTAAAGAAATACTATCCATGAATAAAATGGCTCGTAAAAACCTTTTCCTCACTCAAAGTTGATCAAATCTCTAGTGTATAATGTTGCATGTTTTATTTTTGCAGGGGCAAAGAATGGATATGAGCAACGGTGTCTTTTATCTTTGCAAGGAACCTCTATGAGCTCCCTTGCAAAGAGGGGCAAGATACAGACACTTAACATCTTTGATTTCATGATTTGATAGAGCATTGCCTTTTTATTTCAGAATGTTTTCACATGATATTGAGCAATTCACCAATTCCACTTGAAATTTATCAAAATGGATAATTCAGTAAAGGATGTTGAGTTACTTGAACATGTTAAACGAGGTGTGAAAGGCAAGCCTAAATCCCATACACAGTCCCCTGTCTATACATTGTGAGGTGAGTATGAAAACGTCTTGTACTTCAAGGTGAAGGGTTTTCTTGCAAGAAGTACGACAACTAAAATGACGTGGGGCAGTTCATTTCTCTACCAGTGAACCCTTGTTTAACCCATCTTTGAGCCCAAATACTTGAAGAATTTCTTTCATACTACCCCTGTCAAGAACCACCCCACATCGGGGCAAATGGAGGTAAGTTGACATTGAAGGAGAGTGAAATGGATAGAAATTTTCTTGCTTTCACTTACATCAATCTTCAAGTTATGCTATTACATTGAATTCATGTGGTAATTTAAGTGCCTTAGGATGACGAAGAGCAGTTCTTTCTTTATCCTACACACTTATATCCTTTGCATAGCCCACTCGAGCTTATGAATTCATTTCATGTCAAACCCAGTTGGTGATCATCCCCCACACTGGGGCAAGATGAAAGACAATCATTCGAATAGCATGGTGTAAAAAGTATACTTGACACACGCGTGAGTCCAAAGAAAATAAGTGCAAAAAATAAGGGGCATGAAAAAGTAGTGTGCCTAGTAAAAGCAAGGCCAATGCCCATGAAAAGAAGAGAGAAATGACTGATGAATTGGGGGGCATAAAAAAGCGGTATGCCTGATCGATGCCCATCATCAAAGAAAATGATTTAAAAAAAAAATGTTGAGAAAAGATCTCCAGTTGAATAATCATTGGCATCAGTGATAAACTCTTGAGCCAATAAAGAAATCTGTCAAGAAGACAATTTGTGGCGAAGAAAACTGGTGGTAATGTCAAGATGATCACCAACTCTCACCCTTTACACACATTTTGAGCCTAACGATCCTTTCGTTCTCAACCCATGAACCCAGCCTATGTTACGCCCCTTACAAAGTCTCTTCAGATTAGGGCATTTGAATTAACATAGGAATTCACATGTTTTGAGCATTGCTCGAAGAAGTGCGAGCAAGATTATTTCTTTCTCATTTTGCAGGGTTCTTGACTTGTAAACCCGAAGATGATTACAAAATTGTTCTTTCAATTGCTTTGACTCAAAGAGTCCCTTTGTTAAGCCATTGACCAAGCCCACATTACAATTCTTGTCAAAGACCTCTCAGATTGGTAAGGTCGTACTGATTGCAAGAAAATTCGAACTCTTGTCGACAAGATGATGATAAGATTGAGTGATATATTCCCGCATCAATGGTCGGGACAAATAACCCCTCCTAAATGAGAGCGAGTGAAAAAGCATTTTTCACACCAAAAGTGTATCGTTTAGCATGTTCAAGAGATTCACAGCTTAGTGAAAATTGTCTTGATATTTTTTCCTTGTGGAAATTTGAAAAGCCATCATGTATAGACTTTCATTTTAAAAAAAAAAAAAAAAAAAAAAAATGAAATGAGTTTTTCCTCAAAGACCAAAGGATTTGTCTTTGAAACCCTGAGTTTGTTTAGTCATCTTGGTGCTTGATGAGAATTCCAAGTACCCATTTATAAAATGTTTTCAAATGTCTAGTTTGAATTCCAAATATTTGAACCTTTAAATGCTTGATGTGATTTCTAAGTATATGTCTTTTCAAGCATCTGATGTGATTTCCAGATGTTCAGTAAATGCTTTCAAATGTCTGACATAAAAATCAGATTTTTGAAATTTTAAGTACTTGATGCAATTTCCAGGTGCTTGGGATCTAATGAGAGTTCCAGATCTCTAAAGACTTTGAGCCTTTCAATTATCTGAAGAGATTTCCAGATGTTTGTCAGGTCTCATAGGAATCATTTCACACCTAATAATACTTTTCTGAATCTCTAGGTAAGTATGTCAGGTACGTGTTCTTCTTTGCATTTGCATTTCATTAAGCATGGACACATAGAAATATATGACCAAATCATTGCATTTACATGGCATTCTTTATTGCATGACCTTGCATTTATGTGAGTCCATTTCTTTTATAAAAAAAAATCATTATAATTAACATTTGCATATTTATTACATATTCATTTTGCATGGTTTAAATTTAGGTGTCATTTATCTTTGAAGAAAACCTCTACAAGCTTCCCTTCAAAGAGGGGCAGCTGTTGACACTTATTTTAAAATTTAATTTATCTTTTAGAAAATAATAATATAGCATTTGGTTGTAGAGGGAAAAGAGGTCAGAGGGAAATTTTGAAAAAAAATTTTGAATTCAAAATAATTCAACAGCCGGATTTTGGAGCCATTTCTTTGTTGAAGAAGTTGAGTGAATATCGCCGGATCTTCAACAATTTCAAGTCTTTCTTCTATAAAAAGAGAAGCCGAGGCTTCGGTTTAGGGGTCGAAGAAAAAAGGGAAAAACTGAAGAAGAAGAGAAAAAAGTCAAAAAAAAGTGAAAAGAGAGGAGAGAGAGGGTTCGTTTATTTGGGAATAGGAAGTCGAAAAGGGGGCTGTATTCTTTTCCTTTTGCCGACTTGCTGCTAGGGGCGAGCACGGGTAGCGGGTAGAACCGGGAACCGGAGAACCGGAACCGGAACCTCGGTCCGGTTCCCGGTTCTTAAAGGACCGGTTCCGGTTCCCGGTTCCATTTTTCCGGAACGGCAATCCCGGTTCGGAACCGGAACCGGCGCGGAACCGGAACCGAAACCGGTCTCGGAACCGGTTTCGGAACCGGTTAGGGTTCCAAAAGGAACCCCCCGCTCGGCGCTCCAAGCCTCCAAGTCCGGCCTCCGGCCCTCTGTCCTCTCGTATCTTCCTCGTCCTCCGATTTCAGCTGGACGCCGCTCGCCCTCAAGGCCATCGCCGCCGGACGCCGCTCACCCTCAAGGCCATCGCCGCCAGACGCCGCTCGCCCTCAAGGCCACCGCCGTCGGACGCCACCGGACCGGACGCCGCCCCGACGCGTCGCTCGACGCCCGCATTCGCGACACCTGAGTCGTCGTTGCCCCGAAGACCCTCACCGACGTCCCCGCCACCGCTTGCTCGGCGCCGGCCACCATAGCCGAACGCCGCTCGATGCCCGTCGCTCTGCTCAGCGCCGGCCACTGTCGCCGAACGCCGCTGGACGCCAGTCCCCGACGTCGCTCGACGCCCGCATTCGCGAATCGCCAGAAGCTGACCGACCCTGACCGACGTCCCTGCTCGTGACCGACCGACGCCCCGCGTCCACCGCCTTTGCTCGGCGCCGGCCACCGTCGCCAAACGCCGCTCGACGCCCATCGCTCGCTCGCGCGGCCACCGCCGCGAACGCCGCTGGACGCCAGTCCCCGACGTCGCTCGACGCCCGCATTCGCGAATCGCCAGAAGCTGACCGACCTTGACCGACATCCCTGCTCGTGACCGGCCGTTGCCCCGAAGACCCTGACCGACGTCCCTGCTCGTGACCCACGCCGCTCGCGCCGAAGCCCCGACGCCCCTGGCTGCGCAACCCGGACGCCGAAGCCCTTTGTTTGGCTGCGATTTTGACCCACGGGCCACGACGCCGTTGCTGGCTGCCGTCTCCGCCCGACCCGACGCCCCGCTGCGCAACCGACGCTAGAAGCCACTTTGTTTCGGCTGCGATTTTGACCCACGGGCCACGACGCCGTTGCCGGCTGCTGTCTCCGCCTCGACCCCCGCCCCGCTGCTGCAGTCGCGACGCCCATTTCGTAGCGACGAAAAACCACATCGCCGAGTTCGCCGTGGATTTTCAGAGCTCCGGTCAAGCCTATTTCGCAAGTTGTTAAGTTGTTCTTCACAGATTTGGTGTCGAAGATCAAACGAAGGGTGCACACCGGAAGACTCTTTCGCTCGGTTGAGACCGTAAATATTGCCGAGGATGCACACCGTAGATGTAGCGTTGGCGTTGGCCATAGGAAAGTGCCCGGTCGATTGGCGAGATGAATGCCGCCAATTAGAATTGTCGGAAAAATGCCCTGGAGGCAAGGCGAGCGGAGTTGATGTCATTGGGTAGAATTAAAAGACCATGCAGCTTCTTTGTTCTATCTTAGTGTTGGCTTGTCTTGGCGGTGTGGCCTACGATCTGTTTTTTTCTTGATTATAGGCCTAAAAAGGTTGGAATATGTAGAGGAACTTTTCGACTTAAAAGCCCTAATGGTATTCCGAGCATAGTCCCAAATTAGGATGCAATTGAATTCTATTTCTCTTACTAATGAAATGAACTAGTTTGCTAACACTTGAATCCTAAGGCTTTTAACTCGAGCCTCTCCTTGCTCGGCAAGTGCCTTGGATGCTTAGTGCTCGAGCATTAGATTTCTTAGTGCCTTAAGAACGCTTGGCAAGTCTTATTTGATATTAGCAATTCCTTGAGAAAATAGACAGTGATATTCAAAGAAGCTTTGAAAGAGCATTGTGATATAGTCCTATGCCCAAAGGGTTAAAAAGTTCCTTTTAAGTTAAGATGGTTGATAAAGACTAAAGAGTTCCTTTTATACTAAAGATGGGAAAGAGATGTTTATGATTACTTAGAGTTTTGCTTGGTTTGGTGTCTTATCATAAAATAAGGGCATATTTGAATAAATCTTTTGCATTTGTATTGATAATATGATATAGTCCTAAAGTTGTGTATTGATTTGATTTTTAGCAATTGCTTGCATATTCTATAACTCAATTCACATTATGTTTTGAATTTTCTAATTATATTATATTATTGTTGTGTAGTGCGGAATTAATGTATCAAGATAACACGTCAATGGAGGTGGAGGGACGTGAGGAGATGACTCCGGGTATGGAATTTGAGTTTTACGGCAATGAAATTGAAGAAGATGCACCCCCTACCTTGAGTGCCACAAATAAGGTATCCGATTCTCATGATAAGAAATATACATATGAATGCTGGAATCATTATTCGAAAATCAGTGATAAGGATGGAAAAATATATCAAGTGAAATGCATTCATTGTGGGTCTATGCTTAAGTACCGTGTTGCTAATGGTACTTCTGCAATGAGGAAGCACTTAAACACATGTAAGAGGTTTCCTCGTAATCTAGATAAGAGGCAGAAATTCTTTGTACCACGTAATGTCAACACGGCTGGTAAGGCAGGAGGAGATTCTAGTACTGGTAGCGTCTTATCGACATGGTCATTTAATCAAGAACGAGCTAGGCACATGCTTGCTCGGTTTATCATCATTGATGAGCAACCTTTTTCCTTGGTTGAGCGTGTTGGATTTCGTGAATATGTTAGTGAGATACAACCTCTCTTCAAACATATATCACGTTTCACAGTGGCAAAAGATTGTATGAAGTTGTTTTTATGTGAAAGAACTTCTTTGAAGAATTATTTTGGAAAGATTAATTCTAGGATCGCACTCACGACTGATACATGGAGTTCCAATCAAAATCTGAATTATTTGTGTCTCACTGCACATTTTATTGATGAAAATTGGAAGTTGCATAAAAGAATCATCAATTTTGTGGTGATGCATAGTCACAGGGGTAGGGAGATTGGGAAAATGGTGGAGACATGCATTGAGGAGTGGGGAATAGAAAAAAAGGTGTCCACAATTACCGTGGATAATGCTAGCTCGAATGATGTTGCAATTGGCTATTTGAGGGATAAACTTTCCAAACAAAGGTCGTCAATATTAGATGGTAGTGTTTTGCATATGAGATGTACAGCTCATATATTAAATTTGATTGTGAGAGATGGCTTGACTACGGTACGTGACTCCATTGCACGTATCCGAAATGTGGTTAGGTATGTAAGGAGTTCTCCCACAAGAGCCCAAGGATTTAAATCTTGCATTGAGAGAGAAAAGATCACTTATAAGGGTTCGGTAGTTCTTGATGTTGCCACTAGATGGAACTCCACTTACCTCATGTTGGACACCGCCATAAAGTTCAGAAAAACTTTCGAAAGGATGGAAGATCACGATCCATCTTTTGTAAGTGAGCTAGATCATGAAACTCCTAGGGATGATGATTGGGAAAATGCTATTATTCTTTCGAATTTTCTGAAAGCATTTTATGATGCCACCAAGAAGATGTCTGGGACTTCATATGTTACTTCAAATGATTATTTTGAAGGGATAGCTATTTTGTATAGATATTTGAAAGATGCGGTCAATGCTTCGGATCCTAAGCTTCAAACTATGGGTTTGAAAATGAAAGAAAAATTTGACAAATATTATGGAAGCTTGGATAAAGTGAATATTATGGTGTTGATTGCGGTTGTGTTAGATCCTAGAGCCAAGTTAAATTATGTGAGATTCTTGTATGGACAAATTTATGATGATGAATTGAAGATTGAAGAGATGCATTGCAAGGTGAAGAATACATTGGAGCATTTGTATGAATTTTATGAGCAATCTTCTCTTATTTCAAGTGATCATGATTTTGGTGGCCATAATTTTGGTGCAAGTAGTAGTAGTTCCACTTCCCAACCCGATACGGGTGGTAGTGAAGAACTAAAGATGCATGAAGCCCAAGATTGGAAGAAAATATTTTTATACTCGAATGAACAAGGGCGCGATGATAACAAGTCCGAGCTTGATGAGTATCTTCAAGAAAAAAATGAAAAGGATCTCGGTCTTGACATTTTGATTTGGTGGAAGGCTAATGGTTCAAAATATAAGATCCTTTCTTTGATGGCTCGAGATATTTTGTCCATTCCTGTAACAACCGTTGCTTCAGAGTCAACTTTTAGTACATCGGGTCGTGTGCTTGATGGCTTTCGAAGTTCTTTAACTCCCAAAGTAGTGGAAGCTTTGATTTGCACTCAAGATTGGTTGAGGGCCGCTCGTGTACCGCTTGGTGATGAAGAGTGTATCGAGAACGCAGAACAATTTGAATTAGGTAAGTAATGTTTATATCTTTATATATTATAATTCTTTTTGTATATTTGATAAGTGAATATTTTATTTAACCTCTTCTTTTTCTTTTTTTCAGATATGGTTGGCCTTAATGCGGAGATTATTGTTGATAAATAGAGTTGGTGGTGTCGCAACGGCAATGGATTTAGCGGTAGAGAATTCAAGCAAGGTTTTTTATTGACTTTGTGCTGCTTTAACTATATTGTCAAAGAGTTTATGAGCCTTTAAATGGTTGTTGTGATCTCACCATTGATAAGTTTAATGCATGGAAAAACATTGTTGTCAAAGAGTTTATGTTTTGTTTTATTGTTTTCATAGCTCGGGAAGTATATTTATGGCATGATTTTGATGTTAGAGGATCATTGCGACAGTGCTGAAGAGTCCGATAATATGCGCGTATGTTATATTTTTTTTTGGTAACGTGCGCCCACGTTATAGTTTTTTTTGATAACGTGCGCGCACGTTATAGTTTTTTTTGATAACGTGCGCGTACGTTATATATTTTTTTTTATAACGTGTGCGTACGTTATATTTTTTTTGATAACGTGCGCATACGTTATAGTTTTTTTTGATAATGTGCATGTACGTTATATTTTTTTTTGGGTAACGTGCGCGTACGTTATAATTTTTTTTTTTGGTAACGTGCGCATACGTTATAATTCAAATTTACAAATAAAAATAAAAACAAAAAAAAAAAGGAACGCAGAACCTGTTGGAACACGGAACCGACCCCGGAACCCGTGACGGGGTAGGTTCTAGGTTCTCGATTCCCGACGGGTAGGTTCCAGGTTCCTCATTTTGAGGAACCTGTACCCGAGGGTAGGTTCCAGGTTTCAGACGGAACCGAACCGGAACCTGGAACCGCTCACCCCTACTTGCTGCAGAGGGAAAAGAGGTCAGAGGGAAAAGAGAGCAGGGGGAGAAGACGTGAGAGTGACAGGAGAGAGAGAAAAGGTAAAAAAAAAAAGGAAAAGAAAGTTACTGTTCATCTTCTTCGGAGCTTTCCCCCGTCCGCATCCACTCGACCGGTCATCCGGACCTCCGCCGCTGCACGTCCCAGCGTCCAGCGACCGCACCTTCGCCGGAGCGAGACGCCATCACCTCCACGTCCGCTCGGCACCCGACGTCCTGCCGACCCGCGTCGCTCGCCGCCCCGAAGCCAGCCGCGACCGCCGCACCGCCCCGAGTTCCTCTGTTGCAGCCCACTATGACCTGCGACCTCCTGCTCGCTCGCCACCGTGCCGGAGTGCCACCCAATTCACCTCCTCGCCGCGTCTCCGGCCTGCGTCGCTCGCCGCCCCGAAGCCAGCCGCGACCTGCTGCTCGCAACCACCGTGCGCCGCCCCACCTCCGCACCAGCGTCATCCCCGAAGCCCGTCGGCCGACGCCGCCCGGCAGACCACCCCGCAACCCGCGAGCGCTCCCTCGTCGCTCCGGCAGCCCATCCCGCAGCAGCTCGCCTCCCGCCGTCCACCGCCGCACCGAAGCCCTACCGCTCCGCCTCGCACCAGTATCCGAGGCTTGCTTCATCGTGATCAGCCCTCGCTCGCGCATCCGCAGCACCGCTGCCACTACCACAGCTCGCATCCTCACCTCTCGCAGCAACCGACGCTGGCTCCACGCCCGAACAGGACCATTTGCTGCCTCCTCTCTTTTTGCTGCAGTGTCCGGTTACCGCCGAACCTCGTCGGAGCTCCGACAGACAGCCCTTGTTCCGAACGGCGACCCATCACCGAACCACCAGCTGCTCCTCGCCATTCCTCAAGCCAACCGTGAGTTGGACTAGGTGATTTTCTAGATATTTGATTTCATGTTTTTTTTTTTTATATATTCTAACTTGATTTGTTTTGATTTATTTTTATCATTAGGAAATTTGTCATATTAAGTTATGATAATAAAAAATATTGACCCGCGAGACGTCGGGTTAGATTTTTGATTATTTCGACTTTTTATGGCGAAATTCATGAATTTCTTTGCATCATTGATTCATATTAAAATGCCATTGATTTACATGGATGGATTTTTATTTTAGCGTGTTATTATTTGCTCATCATATATCATGCATCATATTAGATATTTAGGTCTATACACATTCCACATTTGAAGCAACGTATTTTATTTTTTTTAGATTCATGTAGAATTAGGATGATTTTCCTTTAATAAAACCAAAACAAAAAAAGATGTTATTTAGGTTATATAGATTTTATAATGCACACATTACATGTTGCGTTTTAATTAGTAGGTTATAGGTTAATGTTTTAACATTCTCATCATGTAGTATTTTTTTTTAAATTTTAAAAAATAAAATAAAAAATGCCAAAAATTAGCATTGCATCATTACGTTACCTTTTTTAATAAAAATTACTAGGTCATTTCAAATAAAAAAAAGAAAACACAAAAGTCTTTTACTCGGTTAATTAATAGGTTAGTTCATAATTAATCCAATGTCATGTCATCATTGTTTAATATAGGTTGCATATGTGTAATAAAAAAAAATCATTAAAAAAAAATCACAAAAAGAACATGCATATAGAATTATTATGTCATTCATCCCATGTCATGAAACACATGCATATTTAGGATTATATAAATAAGATTGCATATATATAGTGATAGTTCTAGTTAGGCCATACGAATTGCATTTCCATATCATTAAAGTAAAATCCATGCATATTAAATTTAGATCAAGATTGCATATAATTAACATTTTTTTAAAAAAGAAAAAAGAAAAATTAGGTGTCCGGTCATTTAGAAATCATGTTTAGGGCATGCACTTTTGTTAATATTTTTCATTGAATGTTACTTTATTGATTGTGCACCTGCATAGCCACCATTTGCATGTTAGTAGCTTAGATTAAAATTAATCAACATTGTTTGCAAAATATTTTTTTTAAAAAAATAAAAGGTACCGAAAGGGCGTTAGACTAATCTAGCGTAACCATGTCCCCGGACTTATTGAATCTCTGGTTCGCAAAAATAAAGTATTCTCCCATACTTTATTTGGGTTTCTAATCAACCATAATTGATTAGTGGCGGCTCCAAATTGAGTATAATTGCATGTTTAAATAGATTAATTTCTTAACATCAAGTTGCGATTGGTAGGACTTGGGAGGGTCCGTGCCAAGTCTTCGGACTTAGTAATCCATTAGCCCTTTCGAATAATTCACCATTAAAAAAATTCGGGAAGGTTGCGACACTTTAGCTACCAATTCGACTTTAAATTCCACAATCTTTCTTTGAAATTCTTTTTGTTTTGTACGTCAATTTACAACTAATGAACTTGTGATCTATAGGCAAGTAAGTTAGTTTCCAAACACTATGATGTTTCATAGATTGTATATCGTCTTTTATGGCATCTAATCACATACTTGATTAAGAATAAGAAACGACATTTATAAATATGCCATTACATCAACCATATAATGGATATTGTAATCATGCTCTCACAAATAGACTATATAGTCTGATGGTATAACTGATCGTCTTTCCTTAACAAATCTCATTAATAAAGCTACAACCACTTCATTTTGCACTCGAGAGGTTTAAGAAATTTCATTATAAACTATATCAAGAATAGTACCTTAAACCTCAACAAGTTTAGTCTATGGTACAGGAGATTTCATAATTATCTATATAGGTAAAGACAAAAACACAGTAATCTCCATCATACTATTACCTTTAATAGTCTGAGAGCAGCTATCCTATACAATTACGTCAATCTTTAGAAACTTTAGAGTATGTGATTCCATAATTCTTGCACCTTCTTTAAGGTCATAAAATCAATACCCCTTTAACAATCAGAGTAAGATACAAAATAATTCCAAGTGGATCTACATTCCAACATACTTAATATTGAATTAGATAACCTCACTTTTGCATGACACCTTTAAATTTAATATGATTCAAGTAATTTATGTCTAGTTTATAACTCAAAAGAAGTTTATGAAATAACTTTGATAAGAAACACCTTTTGTATGTGAAAATGTTGCTTTCAAAATATCAGCCCACAAAAGATCAAATAAATTAGTCTTACCAATCATACTCATCACCATGTTTAATATGGTGCATTTACGTCTTTCGGCCAAATCTTTTTATCAGGATTTTTAGGTATAGTAATTAAATTACCATCCCAGAATCTACCAAGTATTTGACAAATGACATTTTAAGCTATTTCGCATTGTCATACTTGCCAAAATACTCACGGCCACTGTTAAGCCTGACAACTTTTTAAGACTAATTGTAATTGTTTTATTCTTTATCTTGGTTATTTTCCTTAGAAAGAAAACTTTCGAAAACAACTTTTTAACCATATACGAGATGTATATGTCATTAGGACTTAAACACAATCTTTGCAGATGTGTCCTAATTTCAATATCAGACAAGATATAATTTCAAGCAACTAAGACTTCCATCATCTTATAGCAGTGCAGTCCACAGGCAAACCTCTTTTCAAGTGTTCCAAAATGGAATGCTTCATGGACAGTAAGCAAATTCTATTGCTATTTTCTCAAGCAGCAAATCACATGTCCATTACTTAAAATTTGAAGCAGTAAAAACCTCAATAATAATGAAGTTATTAATTACAGAAAATGTGACTGAAAATCAAGCAATATATATAATTAGCATCATGTGAGTACTGTGTAACTTGACGTACAAGTACACATCCAAAGAGTTGCACGCATGATCATATAATCACCTTTGGGCAGAATACATGACATGCAGTTGTACACTCCCCACATGATAGCATGGACACATCCTTTTATGCACAGCCATCCAATTGGCCTCAGCCGAGCATCCCTGCCGACACTCAAGAAAATGACAACACAAACTGGGCTGAAGAGGAAGCATCCCATTGGGATCATGAAGAAGCATCCTCATCACGAAGGCTGAGCCAAATCCTTTCACTTGAAGACCTTGAAGCCTTTGAACAAAAATATGAGGCACATCTCCTAGAAGATAGCTCAGTTGACTCAGTCTACAGTTACAATGCTCGAGATAGCTCAGATGACTCAGTCTGCAGTTACAATGCTCGTGACGGACGAGATCGCTGAGTCCGTACATTTTTCACTGTAGCAATCCACTGTTCACTTTTACTGTAGCACTAGGCTAGGGAAGGTACTGTTTACAGTACAGTTAATGTTCATAGTGTGCAAATAATTCCCTCCCAGAAGTTTCCGGTGCTTCTGTTTGTATCCGGACCCATGAGCTTGGTCCTTGTTTGTGTCTTTGTGACCTCTTATCGTCTATATAAGGCGAGGAGGGTGTATTGTGTTGGGCAGAGCCCCCTAAAGTAAAGTGTGTGCTTTGAAAAATCTCTCATGGCTTTCTAAATCCCTCTTCTTCTCCAGCCTGGTAGGATCCTCCAAGAAATGTAGCTTGGGTAAGTTAGAAACGTTTCCATCTTGGCATTCATGGGTGTCTCTAGGCTCTGAACTAAAGGGCTGAGTGATTTTCTGCTAAAAGGCTGTCCCTGAAGGGCTTGAACGGGAGTTGTTCGCCCACTGTGGGAAGGCATACCTGCAGAAAATTTTCTTGGTCCTCCCTGGTTCTAAGTCTAGGTCCATTCATGGTATTAGAGCCATGGTTTCATTTTTAAGGTTATCTATTCCATGCGCTTGGTAGGTGAATTCAGTACTGAGAAGATCTCTTCCCATCATGTCTACCGAACTAGAAATTCTCGAAGCACCCGTTTCTCTTGCTCCTTCTCCTGCATGCTCAACCCCTCCAGAGTTTCGTGTCTCCAATGCTTCTAAGATAGATTATCTTTATGAAGTCTCTCTTAGTGATGAAACCAAGATTTCCGAGACCCAACTTCCCCTCATGAACCCTTACTCCGCTTTTGCCAAACCACACACATCTTTCTCACCCATCCGCTCCATCCGCCAACTTATTCACCAAACCCCAAAGCAAGTAAAGGAGTACATCCAGTCCTCCAAATTCGACCAGCATCCCATTCCTGCCACTGAAAAAGAGTACTTTGTCACTCTTCAAATCCCTCTAGAGTTCCCCAGACAATGGGCTCAACAGGGATATATTCATGTCCATTACGACGCTGTTCGTCTTGCTCTTACCTTTCATGGTCGTAAAGGTTTGCCAGTTGTGGCAAGAATAGCATTGTTGGATACCAGGTTTTTACAATACCAGCATGCTTGCATCGGTACTGTCCAAACCACTTTGAATGCCGGAACAGTCTTTGTGACTTTCTATCCAAACTTCAACATCGCCCTTTCAGACCCTCAGTTACTCTCTTTTCTAAAAGTTCAAGTCCAGCTCACTGGAGCCCCTCAAACTGCTGAATCTGTTGCTGCAACACTTCATTACCAGATGGTTTATCGAGTGCAGAACCATGCCCTTGATCTCAACTTCAATAATGATAATGAAGATGCTTTGTTTATCTCCATGCAGAATGATCAGGCATCATGCATCCATGTTCCTAGACAGATCCCGAAGGATACGTTGGCCAAGCTCCTTACCAACTATGAAAAGCTACATCAGCATAACAAGCCTTTCCAGTCCACAGACTCAGAGTTCGTTCGGAAAAAAGATGGAACTGTTTCCATCAAATTTGGCAAGGAAAAGGAAGAAAGTCCTTTTATCTTCCAGATTCTCTTCATGATTGAACCATGTGTTCCTCAATCAATTTCCGAGCCAGACCCAAAAAAGCTTGTTCGACATTTTGACGGTGACGGACATCCTGTCCATTACTATAAAGACAATTATGGTAATTGATTTTGGGATCCTTTTTGCCAATGTTCCTATTGCACAAATTCCCCTGACGAGGTAGATCCTTTAGCAAGACCTCCACCTCGACGGAAAAAGCCAAAGAATAAAGTGTACCAAAGATACTTAAACGGAGATCCCTCCGTTGATACTCTTGGTGAGTGTGACAAGTACCAGTACATGGTTTCTTATGCTCCACCTCCACCACCAGAGTTCAATACTACATCCCAAGTTTCACCAGATCCACCGAAATCACCTCCACCATCTCCTCCTCAGAAAAGGCAAGCCCTCTCCCCATTTTACAAGCCAATCCTAAAATGGGTTAAGAAGCATTCTTACCCACTTGAGGTTCCAGCAGCAACACCACCCACTTCTTCCATTGCTATATTCCATGATACAGATTTTCCTCCTCTTGTCAAAGAAAGTTCAAAACTCTCGTTTCCTGCTCCAGAGGAATTCATTGATCCACAAAACAGACTGTCATGTTTCGAAAATAGCAACCCCCACTGATGTGGATGAACATGGGAGACAGAGAAAGACTCCTGCTACTGAAGCTGTTCTAAATTGGCAAACAGAGACTCTGTTAGCACAAAACAATGCATTCAAGGCAACTGATTCCAAGATTGGAAACGTGCAACAAGATCTCCGAAAGTATGATGAAAGTACCAAAAAGATACTTTCGGAGTTTCAGAAAAGGCTCATGCCTTGGAATCAGGACAACATCTTGGGTATCATTATCTTGAAAGCCCAAAGCTAGAGATAGAAAAGCTTAAGAGGCAAATCCAATTCCTCGAAGAAGGAAGGTTTAGGCCTTTCGATCCACTGGCACCTTATGTCAGAACTGGGTATTTACCTCCACCACCACAGACGTCTATTTTTGCCACTATTCCAGAAGATCCCTACAGACGAGAACCAGATATTGCAGAAATACGAAATCGCCTCAAGGCCCTGCAGAAGGACAAAGGAAAAGAAAAAAATGTTGCCTACAGAATCAAGTTTGATTGTTATAAGAGAAAGGTCAGACCAGATGATGTTATCAAATCCATTGGAATCATTTCTAAAGGATTTGAGTACTCAGGAATCTAACCCTGTCATCCAACAACCAGATTCTGCCATTCCAGAAAAGCAAACTTTGTTCCCAGCGGAACAAAGTTCTCATGATACTAAATCAGATTCAGTATCTCTATCTTCCTCTTCATCCTTCTCAATTCCTACAGTTGATTCCCTTCCTATTGTGCCAGTAACTTCATCAATATTCATGGCTGATCCTCCAGATGATGAAATGGAATCAAACTATTCTGAGCTAGAAAATGCCCAAACCAGCAATCATGGACAGCATGTGTCCATAGCATCAAAACAGTTCTTCGCTATCGATGATATTCCTTATCATTAATGGCCAGAAAGACTTGAGGAATTTCATACTTGGTTGAATACTCAGTCCATTACCAACCATGATATGAATGATGTCCTTTACAACTTTGTTACAAGATTCACAAGCAGTCTCAAACTTTGGTGGCAATCAATTTCTGAGCAAGACCAAATTCATTTCCTGATGTCACCTAATTTCGGCCATGCCATCACTCTCTTATACCATGTCTTTGTGGAAAACCCACTGATCTCATAGAGATTAAAAGAAGAGAATTTTTCGAAAGAAAATGCTGCTCTCTCCAGAAGAAGCATCTAGATAAGCATTATCGAGTGATGCTTCAGCTTTTTTACCAAATTGGTGCAGATCCAAATTTAAAGCATGTTTTCCTTACTTCCATCCCTAAAGAATTATCCTAGATGGTTGAAAGATCTTTCTTTGGAAAACAAAGGAGAGTACAAGATATTCCCTTGGGAGAAATACAGCAAGAAGTCCATCTATGCCTCGAAGAATTATGCTTAAAATGCCAGATGGTCCGTACCTACATCACAGATGACAAGCGCCTTGAATCAGCATGTTCTCGCCAGAAGTTAAAAATCAAATGCTCTAAGCAAGACTGTGATGGTACTTGTGGCAAGTATTCCAGGAAAAAGAAACATTACAAGAAGCTCTGGATAAACAAATCCAAACATGGCTCCAAGCATTTCCGGAAAAAGAAGAAATGGCGATACCTACGCAAAAGAAAGGATCGCACAGGCCACAAGAAATCAAACCGCTGCTACATCTGCAACCAAAAAGGACATTTTGCCAAAAATTGTCCTCAAGCAAGAAAAGGTCAGAATCATCTAATTCATCTCATTGAGAATGAAACAGGTATTTCTCTTGAAAATGATGATATTGAATCCTTATTCTCTGCTGATGAAGAACCATCTGAACAAACTCTTTGTGTCATCCCCTTTTACCAAACTCCCAGTGAGACTGAGTCAGATTCAGAATCTAAAGACATTTTTCATATATCATCCTCATCCCCAGAACCAAACCTTGACATATTTTCAAGTTAAACTCACTGTCCCCATTTTCCTGTAAAAATCCTCACTTCAAAGTTTGCCAAACCCATCACTATTATTGCTCTCATTGACACAGGAGCAAGTTGTTCAATATTAGACACCAAAGTTCTTCCTGAAGAATTCTGGACTCCTTATATCCAATATTTCAACTCGGCTTCTGGAGATACTTTCTCCACAAATGTCAGAACCACTCCAGTAACTGTCCAGTTTTTTCCTCAGTGTTCCATAACCGCAAAAATCTTTGGATCAAACCTCCCCAATAAAGATATGATAATTGGGTGGGATATCATGACTCAAATCTCTCAGCTTCGCATCATTCTTGGAAAAGGTCTTAGATATAAAGACCAATTCTTTGAGTTTGTCAATATCCAGAGACTCTTTTTCATTCAGATGAGTCTACTAGATCCAATCATGCAAAGGTTATTAGAATCTTGTTCGGAATCCCATTCGGAATTCGCTCAAAAGTGTTCCCATCCTTTATGGGAAAATCCAGAATTCTTTGTTCGCCTTCCTTTTAAGAAAAATGAAGATATAAATCCAACCAAGGCGAGTCATACGGGAATGAAGCCAGAACATCTGGTTTTAGCCCAAAGGGAATGCTCAGAACTATTGCATCAAGGCCTTATTGAAATCTCCAATTCTCAATGGGCTTGTGAAGCCTTTTATGTCAATAAACATGCTGAGCAAAAATAGGGAAAATGAGACTGGTAATCAACTATCAACCTCACAATCTTTTTCTCCAAGATGACAAATTCCCTCTACCATCCAGAGATTCTCTCTTTACTAGTCTAACCAAGGCCCATATCTAATCCAAATTCGACCTTAAAGCCGGATTTTGGCAACTGGGCATCCCTCCTGAAGACAGATCCAAAACAGGATTCTGTATCCCTAACCAGCACTTCCAGTGGAAAGTTCTCCCTTTTGGCTTAAAGGTAGCACCATCCCTTTTCCAAAAGGCCATGTGTCGTATTTTCCAACCAATCTTGTCAAGTGCAGCCGTATACATTGACGACATTCTGCTCTACAGTCCTGATAAGCAGTCACACTGTCAATTCCTTGAGCAATTTGCAGAAATCGTGAAGAAACATGGTATCATGCTTTCTCAAAGAAAGATGAATATCGCCGAAACAGAAATCGAATTTCTTGGTATGCACCTTAACAAAGGTACGTACTACCCATGGTCACATATTGCTCAAGAATTATTGAAGTTTCCTAAAGATAACTTCACGACAAAACAAGTTCAGCAATTCCTTGGGATAATCAATTATCTCAGGGATTTTGTCCCAAATATTGCAAAGCTCCTGATTCCTTTGCAATCCATGCTGAAGAAGAATCCCCCACCTTGGGGAAAACCCCAGACTAAAGCAGTCGCTAAACTTAAGGAAATTATGCAGAATCTCCCACCATTACAAATACCATCAATAGGAAAAAGAATTCTTCAAACTGACGCCAGTGACGAATACTGGGCAGCCATCCTCTTTGAAGAAATTGATGGTAAGAGATACCTCTATGCTCACAAAAGTGGAAAGTTTTCTCAAGCTTAAATGCATTACTACTCCACTTTTAAAGAAATCTTGGCAGTAAAAAATGGAATAAAAAAGTTTGAGTTCCATCTCATCGGCCATCACTTCCTGGTAGAATTAGACATGGCATATTTCCCTCAGATGACCAAGTTTAAACAGAAGCAGATTCCAAATTCTCAGCTGCTTCGATGGGCTGAATGGTTTTCGAAATACTCTTTTGAAACCAAACACATTCCTAGAAAAAAGAATGTATTTGCTGACTTCTTGTCAAGACCCAAAGCACCAACTGAAATCAACATGTACATCAAGAGACCTGCCTTCCATATGCTCAATTATGGAGTGAAATACAAGGTTGAGAAGATCAAAGATTTGTCAAGCTGGAAATATTCCCAGGAGATTGTTCCACACATCCAGAATGACAATCTTGCTGAAAACCTGGAAAATCTCATGTGGCAATGTCACACAGATCTATTCAGATTCAATGGAGGTTCGATTCTTTATCCTTTTGGATTAAATTTGAATTATCCATTTATTCATCCCCTTATCTGGAAGGAAGATGATTTCCCTGATCAACTCAAGACGTTATTATGGTACTTAATCAATAAGTACTTAATAGCTATTGAAATTCCAACCAGAAGATTCATTGCCAACCTCACCAGGATATTTTTACTCGGAAGAAATGTGGAAAAAGAAAGTGATAAGAATCTCTTAGACTTTCTTAATTGGTTCTATCATCCTACTCACTGGAAACATCTCTTGGAAAAAGAACTGAGAACCATGACCCCAAATCTCGAAGTTCATACCATCCCGTTTTTCCGACGTCCATGGCATTTTTTCACAAATAATGGTACCATCATCGATGCCTCACAGGAAATAGGAACCACATCTTACGAACCACATCTTACAAACCCCATCTGAATAGCAGAGAAGCCCGGATTCACAAATCTTATCCAAGATCTGTTAAATTTTGTGAACACCAGTACCGAGAACTCTAGAGAATCTTGTGCCAAGAAAACAAAACTATTCCTGAAAATGTTTGGAATAATGTACCCACTACGTGAGATCATTATGATCTAGCACTAGAAGCTAAGGAAGCACTCAGACAACACAGACAAGCTGCATCGTCTCAAGATCATGAAATGACATGAACAGATGATATTGTCCAATCCACTCAAGACCCCTATGCACGCTTTGGAGGTCCTCTATCCTAGGATCCCTACGATTCTTTGTGAATTCATTACATTTGGGTATATGAATCACTAGAATCAGTCACTCCTCCACCACACTATCATGTATCCCTCCATGAACTAATACACAATCACCTCCTTTGAGAGTATGACTACGCATTAGACCAGGAGATATCACAATCATCATACGAGATCGAAATTTCTCAAACCCAATCAAGCGTGCCACTTTGGCGGTCACTACTCAATTGAATCATTGAAATTCTCTCATACTAGAGATATAAACTTTACTCCTTACATACACCATATACATGTGATTTTAACTTTAGTGATAGGGGTGGCATATCACCAAATCACATATCATGCTAATTACATTGCTTTATTCATTAATAAAATCTTTATTTATATATATATATATATATATAAATATATATACAGCGAACCTGAAAGATAGATTCCTAACGAGATTACCGATGACAGCAACACAAGAAACTTCTCATAACATAGAAGCAAGCATCTCTTGTGCACCCCAATTACTGATTACTAAAACAACATTAAAAGAATACTGATCTAAAATATCTCTCACAAATTAACATCAATAGTAATATAGGGTGTACCAAATCGACAAGCTTGACAGCTGATCCACTATCACTCATGAGTTCATAAGGCAAAAAATAACTCTAAGGCCAACAATTGATTTATTAGCCAATTTTTAAGTAACAAATTATCATTGTAATCAACCAGTGGCCTATTAATTGAGTCAAACCAGAGAACCAAATATCTAAAATTTAACAGTAGATACTATTGCTATGCGTAAATGTTATCATACTCCTTAACCATAAAAATATTCAACTTGATAGACATTAACAAGTGACCAGATGAGTTCATGTACAATATGCAGTAACTTAATTGACATGCATTACCCACATTCAGCAGATATGTTAATTAGTACAATCAGTTTGGTCACGGGTTCTTAAGACGTCCATCATTCAAAGATTACCAGTGTGTAAAGGAGTATGTTTAAACAACAAAAATTTTATAATCAATATATAGCTCAATAACTATCCCATAATGGTTGTATCTCATTAAGCCAGCTTTAGTTCACAATAAAGTTTAATTTTTATTGATGAATCACACCATTATAATGTTTATGTGATAACATACATGTAACCCAACACTTATATTTCCAAAATCACAGAAAATATAAGAAAAAATACGCAAAAATATACTAAAAATACATGTATTTAGGGTTCCGTATGTATTTTTACATTCATAAAATTATCAAACATGTAAAATAAATACACCACGACGTAGAGGATGATCATACGAACCTAATGCCACCATCCACGCGCCGAATAGAGGCTCCACGCGCCCACACGCGCCGCCTGAGTGCGCGGCGCGTGGAGCTCAAGCGTGGTGCGCGTTCGATGCCCAGGCGGCGCGTGGCCGCGCGTGGGGGCTTGTGCGGCCTCCTCTGGCGATGCGCCGTCAACCATCTTGCTCGTCTCATCGAGCCCAATCCGAATTTATGATTTAATTTTATTTTTATTGAACAAAAAATCACGAAAATCACAAATTAGGGCACGAATATTATGCGTTCGAGTTCCAGGGTTATGGTTGCTCTGATACCACATGTTGGACGCAAATTGCGTAACCCCAAGATCTCCATAACTAGGACAAGAACATGAATAATTGAGTAGAAAAGATTAACGCACCTGTTTTGGGATCCATTGTTCTTGAAGCGGAAGCGGAAACACAATGTTCCACGTGCAAGTCCTTCTCCTTTATTGCCCTCCGTATCACTGGCTCAATGAGGCGGCCCCCTCACGTGTAGCGTTAGGTAAATGCCCCTTAGGTGAGGATACAGGTGAGGATTAGGGTTAGAGGAGAGACTTAAGCACTATTTATGAGTTTCCAGCCAGTCCCCCTCATTACGGGCCAGGCTCAACTCAGCCCATACTAGCCAATAGACTAATTAAGAAACCTTCTATCTCACCTTAGACCAACCCTGTTTTACGGTAATCGTAAAAACAGTAAATTGCAATATCAATTAATTTAGTCCACATTAGGAAAAATCTTACAATATATTCTTTAACTACTGCGAATGGCAACTCTTCATGGCTTTCTCCTTCTGGAGACTTCGCTTTTGGCTTTCGATCGTTATACAATGGCAACAACGCTAAGGATGAGCGACTCTTCTTGCTTTCCATTTGGTACAACAAGATACCTTCGAAAACAGTTGTCTGGTTTGCGAATGGAGATCGTCCCGCACCTGAAAATTCGAAATTAGCGCTCACTTCCAACTGGGGCTCGTCCTCACCGATCCTCAAGGCGAGGAATTGTGGAAATCGGAGAACATTCTCGGTGATGTCTCCCGCGCCATTTTTAATGACACAGGCAATTTTGCGATTCTTGATTCGAAATTGGAGAAACTATGGGAGAGCTTCGAAGACCCCCGCGATATGTTGCTCCCTTCGCAGACGTTGGGGAAGAATAAATCCCTTCAAATTATACTAACGATGCATACTCCATCATCAAAACTGCTGGCGAATCGAACGGATCGGCCTCGTCGGGGAAAGAACTCGTGTTTAGCGACTCGGGATCTCTGTTTGTTTCGAAAGAAAATGGCGGGGAAGTTTACCTCTCACAGGAGAAGGTGCCTTTGGCGTTGGATTTTTATCTCCGAGTGACGTTGGACTTCGATGGGGTTTTGACCCAGTATTACCACCCCAGGAACTCAAGTACCGACGAAAGCTGGAGCATCCTCTGGACCCAACCCGAAAACATATGCTCCGACGTCGTTTCTCAAGGCGACAATGGACGTGAATGGAGCATCTCCATTTATGAAACTTCCACTAAAGCACAGAAACACATGAGGGCCCAGTAGTTTTCAGCAATTGATCGAACTTTCCATCACATTTCTGTTGAACGAGTCAATGTTTCTGGTTTGTTTTTTATGTGTTAATAGTCTATTAAGCACTTCTATTATGTGGATTAGTTGCTGTACGTGTGAAGTTAGTGGGGTGTGGTGGTTATTTGTTTTTGTAAAGCCTATATAAAGGCTATGGCATCAGTTTTTTTTTTTTTTTTTTTGTGTGTAGTTTTGCAGACGGTTCCTCTGTTTTTATGCATATCAAAATCTCATCTGTTCTCCTCTGTTTTTTAATGCTGCTCTTGTGCATATCTGCAAATCTGCATCTCCTTTGTCTTTTAACATTGGTATCAGAGCAAAGGTTAGGAAGAAAAGTGTGTGTTTGAGTGCTGTAAAAAGGTGAGAACCAAAAGAGAGTTTTTATTGCAGCAAGTACTTTCGTTTGCAGCAGTCAAGGGAGAGTATTGCAGCAGGTTATTTTCGTTTGTAACAGCAACAGGTTGCTTTTGTGGTGGTTCTATTTTGTAGCAGCAGTAATGGCCTGAGAAACATTTGTACAACCTGCTATTCCACACTTTGATGGTCACTATGACATTAGAGCAAGCTTTGAAAGTCTCAACTGGAGATCATTCTTCATCAGCAGCAAGGGTGAATAAAGGAAGAGGCAGAGGAAGGGAGAACAGCGATCGCAGCAGCTTCAGCTTTGATCAAAAGTCTGAAAGCTATTCCTATCGTGATTTCCAAGGGAAAGGAAGAGGTCGTGGAGGACGACATTCAACTGGTTTTAGGCCAAGGTCAGCAGACAAATCCAAAGTGGAGTGTTTTAGATGCCACAGGTACGGGCATTACAAATCTGAATGTCAAACTAATTTGAATAAACAAATAATTGAAAGAACTAACTTTGCTGAAAAAGAAGAAGAAGTATCTCTTTTGATGGTGTGCCATGAGAAGGAAGAAACTCAACCAAACATGTGGTATCTCGACGCTGGTTGTAGCAATCACATGTGTGGAGACAAGAAAATGTTTTTTGATCTAAACGAAACGTACAAAAACACCGTAAAGTTTGGTGATAATTCCATTATGTCAGTGATGGGGAAAGGAACGGTGGCAATTCATCCAAAAGGGACTTCGGTACAAACTATCTCAAATGTAGTGTATGTCCCTGAATTGAAGACTAATCTGTTAAGTGCTGGTTAGCTGCAAGAGAAGGGATATGAAATCTCTATTAAAGGTGGGATTTGCAGAATCCAAGATGAGAAGTTGGGTTTAATTGCCGAAGTCAAAATGACAGGCAATCGGATGTTCCCATTGTATCTCCACAACACTACAAATTCATGTTTCTCTACAAGATTGAAGGAGGAAGCCTGGTTATGGCATTTTCGCTATGGGCATCTCAATTTCGGTGGGTTGCGAACACTAAATAAAAAAGAGATGGTGGAGGGTCTTCCTCAAATCTCTGCTCCTTTGGAAATTTGTGAAGATTGTGTTGTTAGCAAGCAACATCGTGCTCAATTTCCACAAAGAAAATCGTGGAGGGCAAAAAGTCGTTGGCGTTGGTTCATTCAGATATTTGTGGACCAATATCTCCAATTTCCAATGGAGGTAAACGGTATATCATTACATTCATCGATGATTTTAGCCAGAAGATTTGGGTGTATTTTTTGCGAGAAAAATCTGAAGCTTTTGCAGCTTTCAAGAACTTCAAAGCACTTGTTGAAAAGGATGGAGGAAATCAAATAAAGGTCCTTCGCACGGATCGTGGTGGAGAGTATAACTCACTTGAGTTTATAGATTCTTGTGTGAAGCATAACATCAAGAGACAACTTACAGCAACTTATACACCACAGCAAAATGGCGTATGTGAAAGGAAGAATCGTACCATTCTAAATATGGTGCAAAGTCTCTTGATGGGAAGTGGAATTCCAAAAAGTTTCTGGCCTGAAGCAGTCAATTGGAGCATTCATATTTTAAATAGAAGTCCCACTCTAGCTGTTCAAAATATGACACCGGAAGAAGCATGGAGAGGCCAAAGACCTACAGTAGATCACTTCAGGATTTTTGGGTGTATTGCCTACGCCCATGTTCCTGACCAAAAGAAGAAGAAGCTAGATGACAAGGGAGTCAAATGTGTTTTTCTTGGCATTAGTGATCAATCAAAAGCCTATAAACTTTATGATCCTATGACCAAGAAAATCATTATCAGCCGTGATGTGATTTTTGATGAAGAACAAACTTGGCCATGGGGTGAGCAAGGTGTTGGTAAGCAAATTCCAACGAATTTTGAAAATGAAAATGAGCTGGTGCAGCAATCCACAACAACCCAAATCGCCACAGGTAGTGTCCAAAGTACAGCAGTAGCTACGGAACCTGAAGATCGGCCTCATCGTGTTCGACGAAGGCTTGCATGGATGAGTGATTATGAAGTAACAGGAGTTGATCAATATGAAGATCCACTTATCCATTTTGCTTTGTTTTCAGATTGTGATCCAACAACTTTTGATGAAGCAAAGTACAAAAAGAAAATTGGAGGATAGCAATGGATGAAGAAATTGCAGCTATTGAGAGGAATAACACTTGGGAGTTAACAGATCTTCCAAAAGGACACAAAACAATCGGAGTCAAGTGGGTGTACAAGACAAAATTGAACAAGAATGGTGAAGTTGAGAAGTATAAGGCGCGCTTGGTGGCGAAAGGCTACAAGCAAGAATTTGGAGTGGATTACAAAGAAGTATTTGCACCTGTAGCAAGACTTGACACAATCAGATTGGTAATTGTATTAGCAGCGCAGAATTCATGGCCTATCTTCCAATTGGATGTGAAGTCAGCATTCTTGCATGGTGATCTTCAAGAAAAGGTATTTGTTGATCAACCTTCTGGTTATGTGAAGCTCGGTAGTGAACATAAAGTTTATAAATTAAAAAAGGCACTATATGGGTTAAAACAAGCTCCCCGAGCTTGGTATAGTCGCATTGATGCCTATTTCTTGAAGAAAGGTTTTAGAAAATGTCCATATGAGCATACACTCTTTATTAAAATTGGTGATGGTGGAAAGTTTCTTCTTGTATGCTTATATGTGGATGATCTTATTTTTACTGGGAGTGATAGTGCCATGTTTGACAAATTCAAGGAGTCTATGATGGATGAATTTGAGATGACTGATCTTGGATTGATGCATTATTTTTTGGGCATAAAAGTTATTCAATCTGCAGCTGGAATCTTTATGTCTCAAAAGAAGTATGTTCAAGAGATTTTGGACAGGTTTCAAATGAATAATTGTAACCCCGTGACTACTCCAACTGAAGTTGGATTGAAGCTCTTGAAAGATCCTTATGGAAGCAAGGTGGATAGCACTCTCTACAAGCAAATTGTTGGAAGCCTAATGTATTTGACGGGGACAAGACCAGATATCATGCATGCTGTGAGCCTTATAAGCAAGTATATGGAGCACCCAACAGAGTTACATTTACAAGCTGCAAAAAGGATTTTTCGCTATTTGCAAGGAACTAACAATTTTGGGTTGTTCTATAAAAAGGGAGAAAAGTCAGATTTGTTTGGGTTTACAGATAGCGATTATGCTGGAGATGTTGATGATAGAAGAAGTACTTCAGGGTATGTATTCATGCTTGGTTCAGGGGCGGTTTCATGGTCTTCAAAGAAGCAATCAATTGTTACTTTATCAACAACTGAAGCAGAATTTGTTGCTGCAACTTCATGTGCCTGTCAAGCCATATGGTTACGGAAGATTCTTGGAGAGCTTCAGTTCAAACAGCAAGAAGCAACTATAATCTATTGTGACAACAGCTCAGCTATCAAGCTGTCCAAAAATCCAGTTCTACATGGGAGGAGCAAGCATATAGATGTGAAGTACCACTTCTTAAGAGATCTTACAAAGGATGAAGTAGTTGAGCTAGTTTTCTCTAAAAGTGAAGATCAAGTGGCTGATATATTCACCAAGCCCCTAAAGTTGTCCATGTTTCAGAAGCTGAGAAAGCTCCTTGGTGTTCGTTTGTTGGATATTCCAAATTGAGAGAAGGTCCTTTAAACTGATTATTTGCAACATCAGTTTAAGGGAGGGAATGTTGAACGAGTCAATGTTTCTGGTTTGTTTTTTATGTGTTAATAGTCTATTAAGCACTTCTATTATGTTGATTAGTTGCTGTACGTGTGAAGTTAGTGGGGTGTGGTGGTTATTTGTTTTTGTAAAGCCTATATAAAGGCTATGGCGTCAGTTTTTTTTGTGTGTGTAGTTTTGCAGACGGTTCCTCTGTTTTTATGCATATCAAAATCTCCTCTGTTCTCCTCTGTTTTTTAATGCTGCTCTTGTGCATATCTGCAAATCTGCATCTCCTCTGTCTTTTAACAATTTCACTCTTAAAAATTCCGTTTTCCATGATGGACTTCTACTAAAAAATGAGAAGCTGAACGGATATTTCTCTGCTTGTCTCGAGTGGCCCTAACTTCGCCAAATAGCCCGTACAACGTGTTAAAATATGTCTCGAGTTTAAGCCTGAAGTGAATTGCTGAATTTTGAAAATAAATTAGTTAACTTGCGGATAAAGAAATATTCCTATCATTCAAGCGGAGATTGGCAAGCGGAGATGCACTCGTTAACTTCATCAGCCAAGAAAGGAAATATAAACTTGATTAAAGGAAGTTGGACTTCCTAATTTAACTTGGCTTGGGACCTTCCTCTTTGATCGAGGCGGTGCACGTACAAGCATATATATTCGTGGTTTGCTTGCATGAATATTGGGGTCAGCATCATTGTTGATACGAGCATTGAAGCGCCGTTATTCTAGCGAGTGCTTGGCGGGTTTTTCGTTCGTGCAATTACATCCAAGAAGTTTAGTGTTTGTAGCCGATTTAAATCTTGTGGTAAGATTTGCATGTAATTCCTTCGTGAGATTGAGAGATTATTTTTGAGGAATTTCGGGGCTAAACACTGCGTCCGTTATTGGGTGTAATTGGGGCTTGGGAAACACTAAGAGAGTGTTTGAGTGACTTGAGTGTGTAATCTCCTTGTATCGCTTGTTCTATAGTGAAATTCACTGCTACTCTCTCCGTAGACGTAGGTCTTTATGACTGAACCCCGTAAATCTGGTGTCCGATTTATTTTCTTTTTCTGTCTATATTTTGTTCGATCGCTTGCCCCATCGCAACACAACGCGTCTTCTTCGAAGAGTTTTCCAAGTTGGACGAATTCGCATCTCAGGACACGCTCCTACTGAAAATATCTGCAATTCATACCAAAGAGCCCGTCCATCGAGTCGTTGCTGAGACTTCAAACGTGGGTCCTTTTCGTTTCCATCTTATCATGCTCATTTTCCAAGTTAAGAACCTTGCTTTGTGTCCATGTCATGGAAATTAGCACAAGCCGGGGCCTTTATTATTCAACTAATCGACGCTGAAAGATTCTTGGGGCGACCTGGGAGTCGCTTGCCCCGTAATCGTCCAATCGTGGTGGGATGGGATGTTGCCCGTGGCCGGAGGGAATTAGTCGGGTGCTTCATTCAACATCACACAAAATTCTATAATTCGACCCGACGAAGGAACCACGAAATTCCGTATGAAATTAGTACATCAATCAAGTATGGTGCGCATACTGATCAAGGACGTGTGCATGGCACCAGAACTGCAACCTTAATCGGTACCTTCAACCGTATATTCCGCACAATAATCCCAACGAGACAACCAACAGAATTTTCAGCCAATAGCTCGAGCCGGTCTTTACTCTATTGACCAAAAAGAAGATGAAATGTCTTCAGTGGAGTCTCCTTAAATGCCCGCCCAAACATGCACCACAGTTAGGTGTATGCAGCAATTGCCGATCTCATCAGTCATCACATCCCTTGGCTGATTCACAAAGACTTCGTTGACCTCAAAACTCCATCGCCACAACCTTCTTCCTCTCTTCTGGCTAAGTTCAATCAAACTCATTCTTGAGTTGAAGAATTTCTTGTTTGATAACTAAATGAATCCTCCATCGATGTCCCCTGTTTCGATTCATCATACCCTCTTTTTCTTGCTTTTTCTAATTCCACGTCCTTCTCTAGCCCAAGAGAACATACCAGTTGGATCTTCTCTAACCGCCACGAATGGCAACTCTTCTTCATGGCTCTCTCCTTCTGGAGACTTTGCATTCGGCTTTCGCTCCTTATCCGACGGCGACACCAAGAAAAACCAGCTCTTCTTGCTTGCCATCTGGTACAACAAGATACCTTCTAAAACAATCGTCTGGTTCGCAAATGAAGACCGTCCTGCCCCCGAAAATTCGAAGCTAACACTTGCTTCTGATTCGGGTCTCGTCCTCACCAATCCACAGGGTGAAGAGCTGTGGAAACCTGACAACGTCTTCGGCACCATCTCGCACGCTGTGTTCAATGATACAGGCAATTTCGCGATCCTGGACTCGAGTTCGGAGGTACTATGGCGGAGCTTCGACAATCCTCGGGACACGTTGCTTCCGTCGCAAGTGCTCGGAAAGGGCAAAAGTCTCTCCTCCCGTCAATCGGAGGAGAGCTTTTCCAGGGGGAGATTCCAACTTCGGATGCTCGAGAGTGGAGACCTCGTGCTCAACACGATCAACCTGCCTTCCGACTATGCCAACAAGGATTATTACAGCACCAAGACCGACGACAGCTCTAACGGGTCTACCCCGGGAAAAGAACTCGTGTTCAACAACTCAGGTTCTCTGTTCGTCTCGAGAGCAAACGGCGAGAATTTTTACCTCTGGCGGGGGGACATACCTCCCGCGTCTGATTCTTATCACAGTCACCCTGAACTTTGATGGGGTCCTTACTCAGTATGTGCACCCCAAGAATTCTGGTTCCAGCGAAAGCTGGGCAACGCTATGGTCGCAACCTGATGACATATGTACCGATATTTATGTCGATAATGGAATCGGCGTTTGTGGGTACAACAGCATTTGCACTCTGGGTGAGAATAAAAGGCCAAAATGTAAGTGCCCAGAAAAATTCACCTTGCTCGATCCCAGTGACAAGTATGGCAGTTGCAGGCCTACTTTCACGCAGAGCTGTGCGGACGATCAGGAAAGGATGAAGCATGGTCCAATGGAGGACCTGTACGAGTTCGTAGAACTCATCAACACAGATTGACCAACCTCCGATTATGATCTATTGCGGCCTTTCGGTGAAAATGAGTGCCGGAACGCATGCTTGCGTGACTGCATGTGCGCGGTGGCAGTTTGGAGGGACGGCCAGAGTTGCTGGAAGAAGAAGCTTCCGCTTTCCAATGGGAGAATTGTCCCTACCCTCAATGGGAAGGCCATGATCAAAGTCCCGAAGCGAGACTTACGTCCCACTTACTGCCTGCTCCCGGAGCCAAAGGCAAAAGATAAAGATCCAAAAACTTTGGTTTTGGTAGGATCAGTGCTTTTGGGATCTTCTGTTTTTGCGAATTTTGTACTATTCGGCGCTTGCATGGTGTTTTTCCTAATCTACCGCAAGCAACTCAAGAAAGTATCCCCGAAAGGGGCTGTGGTGGAGACGAATTTGCGCCATTTCACTTATCAGGAGCTCTTCCGCGCCACAAATGGGTTCATGGAAGAGATAGGGAGTGGAGCTTTCGGGATTGTTTACAAAGGGGTGATTTCAAACAATGTAGCGGTGGCTGTGAAAAAGCTGACTAGCATGATGCGGGACAAGGAGAAGGAGTTCAGAACCGAAGTGAATGTGATCGGTCAGACCCATCACAAGAATCTGGTCAGATTGCTCGGCTTCTGTGATGAAGGGCAAGAAAGACTGCTGGTTTATGAGTTCTTGAGCAACGGCTCGCTGTCGGAAGTTCTCTTTGCAGGAGATCCAAAGTTGAAAACCCCCTGGAATCTGAGATGCCAGATCGCTTTGGGAGTCGCCAGGGGACTAATGTACTTGCACGATGAGTGCCCAAAGCAGATCATCCACTGCGACATAAAGCCGCAGAATATCCTCATTGACAACTATTGTGTCGCGAAGATCTCCGATTTTGGGATGGCCAAGCTCCTGATGATGAACCAGAGCCACACCATGACGAACATCCGAGGGACGAGAGGGTATGTCGCTCCCGACTGGTTCAGGAACTTGCCCATCACCGTGAAAGTGGATGTGTACAGTTTCGGAGTCCTGCTTCTCGAGATAATCTCTTGTAGGAGTTGCTTGCGAAGCGAATCGAGTGGAGAAGAAAGAGAGAGAGAGGCCTTGACCGATTGGGCTTATGATTGCTTCACGGAGGGAAGGTTGGATGCATTAGTGGAAGGCGACGCACAGGCTCTGCGAGACACAGAGAAGCTGAAGAATCTGGTCATGGTCGCGTTCTGGTGTATTCAAGAGGAACCCTCTTTGAGGCCGACGATGAGGAAGGTGACGCAGATGCTAGAAGGGGAAGTTGGAGTGCCTGATCCTCCATGTCCATTCCCTTTCAGTAGCTGCGACACTACAATCGTTCCATGAAGTCATGTTGGTTTCCGTTTTCATACATAAGGGCTGAGCCTGTGTGTTCATCACATGTTAGTAATTGTGCTATAATAAGCATGTTATTTACTATTTTGTTGATTCGAGTTTAGCATGCCAATCATAAGAATCTTGACCAGCCTGAATATATCCGTAAGAGATTTCTTCCTTTGTTGGCGGTGAGTAGACAGATCTGCACCAGCGAAGGCAGATTAATTTCTCGATGCAATGGGTTTTAGATTTGAAAAATTACAAACAAATCAAGCAATTCTAATTCTTGAAACACACTAAACTATTTTGTGACCTATGTCTCGTATTGAGAACCGCTATTCTCCAGCTCTCCCATCAGTCACCAATCAGTAATAACCTTTTTGCCAGAGCCAAAGGTACTGAGACATTCATATGCTAGAATAGAAGCAACCGTAAGCTTTTCGATTTTTAGTTTCTTTTGCTTTTCCAAGTTCTACTGTATTTTGCATGCGTTGTTGAGTGATGGCTAGGACGGAAATAGTATGTGCAAATGCATAGCCAATGCATATGAGCAGACTGACTGGTTTATGTGGTTCTGGAAACTCTAAGATGCATAAAACACGATCTGCTGTATGTGTAAAATAGCCATTGTCTTGTTCCTCTTCCTCAGGTAATAACTCGCCGACAAATGAGAATATAGGTACGTTCCTGAAGCCAGGTTGAGCCTGCGGAGCATATTGGACGACATTTTAGACATTTGTTGCAACTTTCTCCAATTGAATTTCTGTGCATCTGTGTTTAGTGCAGATTATTTACAGAAAGTCTATGGTGATTTGTGGAAATAGCAGTGATTCTAATATCCTGGTCATATAGGATGTCGCTGACATGCAATCTTAAGGCGTGGCTCTCATGTGGAAGAAAAGAAAAGCAGCAAAATGCACATCATAGCTTTCTATTCCATTCTGTTCTGCTTAGGCCTTTTCTTTAATAGTAAACGGTACAATACTCCGAGCTTTCTTTCCTGAGTGTAAACAATCCGTGCGTCCAACAATCGAAGGGTAATACTACGCAGAGAATGTATAGATGTACAGAAGCTACCTTTCTTTTCGATGGTGTCATAAGCATCTATCGAGTTTTGTTTTTGTTCCAAGTTTTTCATTGCCCGTCCTAATTCCTGATGTGCCCTGTTAGGAGATATCTCCAATTGTGACCCACAGAGATGGTCTAACCAACAGCTGGTTCATCACGTTGGGGAGAGCAGCTTTCCAGTAATTGCTGATCACTACGAAATTTCCAAGTCAAAGATTTTTGTCTTCTAAGTCATGGAACTAGGTACACTTCCCCGGTCCTTCTATTCGACTAATCAACGCTAGAAAATCAAGAAAAAATGAACTCATCAATGTTAGACAATTCAAAGTACGGATCAAATTGATCAAGGAAACAATGCGTGGCCTGATAACTGCATTCATAATCAGGACCACTTACTGTTTCAATGCAATGACCTGGCTTATCGGTAAGATGCTTGAGTGACACATAATTTTGGTTCTGCAATCCAGACGATTGCCTAGCTTTTTTGAATTGGCGCACCGAGCACTGTATGCTCTAAAGCCTCTCTCTGTCACTACACACGCCCATGCCCTTTTCTATATCAGAAAAAAATGACTCCGCTTAATGCTCTCCCAATGCTGCCAGAGACTAGAGCGATGTATAGTCTTGGTTCCACGGTCCAATGTCAGTTCTAAAGATTCTTCAGAAGTTGAAACTCAGAAAATGTAACAGGTGACATACAGAGTAGCTTGAAGAGAGTAGCCGTCGAAATCGATTAGTCTGAGTTTTTGAAGACTTTGTCACCCATACAATCAAATCTTCTGGTTTCCATGAGCAGAGTGGCCGGAACTTTGAAAATAATTCCGCCTTCTAGATGATTGACAATCAATCAAGGTCTCGAGTGCCATTAAGACCTGCTGGTTAATTACTTTAGATTTTTCTATAAAATTGATGATAAATCAACTTGTTCATTTAGGAATGCACGCCATATAACTAGCTATTATAAATGTTAAGATGATATAAATCGTCAGGGAATATTTTATCTAGATTACGTACGTATGTGATGAGCTTTTGTGCACCAATAATATAAGGCGCTCCGCTTGTATAAGTAGTTCCTGATTATATCAAGCTTTCCGAATAATATCATGCTACTTTCCATTAGGCAATTTAAAGTACGATGATGATATATATTTTGTAGTCCTGTTCATCTTGATACTTTCAAGTCTTTATGAACTTCCTATTCTTCTAGACTTGTTCATCTTTTCTTTTACATAGGTCCTTGATGCAGATTTGAGTATTTCCAGAAACATAGACAACATTTGCATTATTTAAGCTCGTAAAATATTCGTGGATTGTTTTGTCAATTTCAAAATATCATATAAGGTTTTCTCAACAAAATCAAATATGAGTTGTTTTGTTTCAATAAATCTTTATGCAAAATAGAAATATTCATTTAATCTACCATCACAATTCAAATACTAATGGTCAAGTCCATCAATCAATCTTTGTCAAATTAGGCATCAATGGTTCTTTTCATTGATCAATCTATACGATATATTGCTTAGTGATAAGCTGACTAAGATTTCCCTCGGCAATGTCTCTACTTATTATTAACTGGGCAGTTTGTTTCATGAGAATATCTTATAACTAGTATGCATATGCACAGTAATAATGAGCATCAAACTATTGTCCTCTAATATCAAAGATCAAATCCAAAATCCATCTCATAAACCAAAATACATTCTATAAACCGAGCATATAACTTTTGACAACTAAGCATATCCGCCAGAAATACTTTGCGCAAAACATTTCTCAAATCATTTTAGAAATCATTTCATAAACGAGAAGCAACGTAAGAATTGAGTAAAAGCTACTTCAATTATGAATAGGTTAAATTAAACTTAATCACTAACAAAATCACTTCCATGCGTCAACAAGTTGCTAGCCCAATGTAGATATTCCAAATTATTTGCAATGCGGAGCTCGAGTGTGAAATTTTAAATTTTCACTCCGAATAAAGCTATACTTCAAATTGACTCTCATCAAACCTTATAGTTCCTCAATGCCCTAATTTATGATTTCCATATATATATATATATTTGGTAAGGATGATTTCCATATATTTTGATAACTTAACAACTCAAAAATTGGATACCATAGTTTAAATTTCACATAAGTTTGAATTTATATCCTAATTCCGAAAAATACTTCAATTAAATGAATAAATGATTTAAATCGTCAGCAATCATTGCGAAAGAAAAAAAATCTGACCTGTGGAGGTTCCGATTTACTTGCATTGCTTTCCTCTCTCTTTCCCCACCCTGTTCCTGCGTCCTCACTTTCCATTTCGTAGTTGAGCTGGATGTACACTTTTTCTCTATTTTCTTTTTTAATGGTCCCAGAACTTTTTGACTAAGTCAAAGTCCACATGTTACAGTTGACTGCTTTCCCGTGTTGACTGCCAACCTCTTCCATCCAAGTACAGAAATAGTGTAGGCCGTGTGGTTTTCGGCGACTGATCGATTTCTCCGTCACATTAAACTCTTGGATTTCCGTTTGGCACCTTAAACTTCTGTTTAAAAAATGAGAAGCTGAATGGGGTCGAGTTTCCTTCGAAGTCCCATGAATTCTTATTTCAGGACTTATTAGGAGGAAAAATATCTATAATTTATGCTCCCAATGTGAATCGTTTTTTCCAAGTTCAGCAATATCTTACTTTGCGCGCATGTCATCGAATTCCGCACAAAGCCCGAGTCTTATATTTCAACACACTGCTGCCCTATGATTCTTGGGGGTAGTCAGGGAGTTGCTGAATCCTGTAATCAACCGATTGTAGTGTGCTAAGATGTTACCGTGGTCGGATGGAATTAAGTAATGCTTTAAGAGATTCAGACAACCAACAATCACAAAAAGAAAATACCGGTCTATAATTTAACACGATGAAAAAACCGTGGCATTTTATATCGAATTAGTACATGGATCAAGAACCATGTTCATATTGGGCAGGGATGTGTGCATGGGACAAGATTTGCAACCTTAATCGGGACATCTGTGCATAAATTCCATGCAATAATCCTCACGAGTCTTCTATATGAGTCAGCCGATGGCTCAAGCCGGTCTATGCCAGCCGATGGCCACCAGCCGGTCTATCTTCTCTTGGCTGAAAGAAGATGAAAAGTCTTTAATAAAATCTGCTTAAATGACCGACCGATAATGCAGGACGGTAGGTGGCTGCATGAGTTATCGATATCCCATCACGTTCCTCGGCTGATTCGCGAAGACTTCGTTGGCCTCAAACTCCATTTGCCACAACCTTCTTCCTCTTTTCTGGCCAAGTTCAAATCCATTCTCGAATTGGATACTTTTTCACGTTCGATAACCAAATGAATCCTCCATCACCGTCTCCTGTTTCGATTCATCATATGCTCCATCTTTGGGTCTTCCTATTCCCCGTTCTTTGTGTAGCTCAAACTAACATAACTGTTGGATATTCTTTAACTGCCGCAAATGGCAACTCTTCAATGTCTTCATGGCTTTCTCCTTCCAGAGACTTCGCTTTCGGCTTTCGATCATTGTCCAACGGTAACAACGCCAAGGATGAGCGACTCTTCTTGCTTTCCATTTGGTACAACAAGATACCTTCGAAAACAGTCGTCTGGTTTGCGAATGGAGATCGTCCTGCACCTGAAAATTCGAAACTAGCGCTCACTTCCAACCTGGGGCTCGTCCTCACCGATCCTCAAGGCGAGGAATTGTGGAAATCGGAGAACATTCTCGGTGATGTCTCCCGCGCCATTTTCAATGACACAGGCAATTTTGTGATTTTTGATTCGAAATCGGAGAAACTATGGGAGAGCTTCGAAGACCCCCGCGATACGTTGCTCCCTTCGCAGACGCTGGGGAAGAATAAACTCCTTTTCTCTCGTCGATCAGAGGAAATCTTCTCCAGAGGGAAATTCCAGCTTCGGATGCTCGACAGCGGAGACCTCGTGCTCAACACCATAAACCTGCTTTCCAATTATGCTAACGATGCGTACTCCATCACCAAAACTGCCGGCGATTCGAACGGATCGGCCTCGTCGGGGAAAGAACTCGTGTTTAGCGACTCGGGATCTCTATTTGTTTCGAAGGAAAGTGGCGGGGAAGTTTACCTCTCGCAGGAGAAGGTGCCTTTGGCGTCGGATTTTTATCTCCGAGTGACGTTGGACTTCGATGGGGTTTTGACCCAGTATTACCACCCCAGGAACTCAAGTACCGACGGAAGCTGGAGCATCCTCTGGACCCAACCCGAAAACATATGCTCCGCCGTTGTTTCTCAAGGCGGCATTGGAGTTTGTGGGTACAATAGCATTTGCACTCTAGGAGAACATGACAGGCCGGACTGTGGATGCCCCGACCGATACACCTTGCTCGATCCCAGTGATGAGCATGGTGGTTGCGTACCGAACTTCACTTTGAGTTCTTGTTCGGAAGATGAGGAGAAGCAGAACCACGGTTCGGCCGAGGACATCCATACTATCGTGGAGCTTAAGAATACAGGTTTTCCACCGTACAATTATGCGCAGTTGGGGCCTTTCTCTGAGGATGAATGCAGGAACTCGTGCTTGCACGACCGCATGTGTGCGGTGGCTGTTCACGTAGACGGCATGATTTGCAAGAAGAAGGGCCTCCCGCTCTCCAATGGGATATTCGAGCCCAAGTTTAACTGGAAGGCCATGATCAAAGTCCCTAAAAGCGACCTCCCTCTAACTCCCACGAACGATTCCAAATTCCCAATCCCAGAGCTGAAGGCGAAAGAAAAAAATCCCAGGACTTGGATTTTGGCAGGATCATTGCTCTTGGGAACTTCTGTTTTTGTCAACATCCTCTTCATTGGTGCGAGCACTCTGGGTTTTCGCGTCATCTACCGCAAGAAGCCTGAGAAACTAAACCCTAGAGAAAATCTAGTGGAGACGAATTTGCGGTGTTTCACTTACCAGGAGTTCTTCAAAGCCACGGATGGCTTCAAGGAAGAGCTAGGGAGGGGAGCCTTCGGGATTGTTTATAAAGGGTTCATTCCTAGTGATGTAGCAGCTGCTGTGAAGAAGCTGACTAACGTATATCAGGACAAGGAGAAGGAATTCAGAACCGAAGTGAATGTGATTGGTCAGACCCATCACAAGAATCTGGTCAGGTTACTCGGCTTCTGCGATGAAGGGCAAGAGAGGTTGCTGGTTTATGAGTTCTTGAGCAACGGCACGCTGTGGAGCCTTCTCTTTACAGGTGAATCCAGACCCTGTTGGAACCAAAGATGCCAAATCGCTTCTGCAATTGCCAGAGGACTGCTCTACTTGCATGAAGAGTGCACCATGCAGATCGTCCACTGCAACATCAAGCCACGGAACATCCTCCTTGATGAGTACTACAACGCGAGGATCTCCGATTTCGGATTGGCCAAGCTCCTGAAGATGGACCAGAGCTATACTCTCACAAACATCAGAGGAACAAGAGGGTATGTCGCTCCTGAATGGTTCAGGAGCTTGCCGATCACTGCGAAAGTAGATGTTTATAGCTATGGGGTGTTGCTGCTGGAGATAATATGTTGTAGGAGTTGTTTGGGGGGCGAAATGGGTGGAGAAAGAGAGAGAGAGCTCTTGACTGATTGGGCTTACGATTGCTTTATGGATGGAAAATTGGATGCTCTCGTGGAAGGCGACATCGAAGCTTTGAGTGAGAGGGAGAAGCTGACGAATTTGGCGATGGTTGCGTTTTGGTGCATACAAGAGGACCCATCGTTGAGGCCAACTATGAAGAAGGTGACTCAGATGCTGGACGGAGCAGTGGAAGTGCTGGTCCCTCCATGTCCATTCGCTTTTAATAGCTGCACCACCGTCATTCCTAAATGAGAGCTGAGCTTCAAGCTATGAACTTTAATCTACTTATGCTATGATGGGCATACTATACTCCACCGCTTGTTTTGCAGCTTGAAGTGTTGCAATTTGTCTTCTTTGCAGTGTATTGAATCTAAAACGTGCAACATAGAGATGCAAGTTCTTTTTCAAATGAGTATTGTAAATCTCATATGTCTTGAATAGATTTTCTGTACTTGTTGAATCTAATAATGATTAAGATGTGGGACTTCCAGTGTTAAACATTGAAATTCTGTGTCACGCTGGACATTGTTCTGTATTTTGGAGTATTTCATGAAGTTTATAATGTTATCTATGGATCAATGGTGCATAATGTCATGGACTGAAGAGCACTCGTGTCACGGTCAGGGCTGATAGCCCTCAGCTCAAGGACCTGTGGCGTGTACTATCTCTGCTTTCGGCTGGTGTACCAGCCGACTCAACCAACTCCAGTATGTTCACGAGTTCGTTTGTAAGCAAGTAGAGATTCAGGTATAAAAATCTACTCGTATTGAACAACATTAGTACGAGTTCTTGATGGCAATTCCTCATAAGGGGGCCTTATAACATCCTCAAGATGGCACTATGCCACAGGACGACTGGTTACAGATTTGGATGAGCCCAAATTGTGGCACGCATAGATCATGACATCCGGACAAATCCGACCTCAACTGTATCAAGATCAACTTTGATGCAACTTTAAGGAAGATAAAAGCCTCTTTTCCTTCTGTCACAAGAGAAGCTCGGTTAGCTCGGTTAAAGTGACACTACGGCACTGCCAAAGAACATGAAGGTAAAACCAAGCCATCATAATTTGGTGTATGAGGTTAGCAGAGAAGGCAGGATGGTTGGCAGGGGACCGAGCCCCGAGTGCTGGGTTCAGGGTCTGGGCTTGGCTGACTCAAACTCGAGTGCTGGGGTCCAGGGCTGGGCCTTGATGGACCTAGGTCCAAGCACCAAGCACATGGGCTTGACCTTTGTGGACCCGCGCCAGGGCAATAGGGAGCTGGGCATGGGCATTGAGTTCTCGAGCTCAGTTTTGGTGAGCCCAAGACCAATGCCCGTGCTCATGCCCAGGAGTCGAGGATCTAGGCTTCAAACCCCAATGCCCATGCCAAGTTCTTGGTTTATAGAATAATCTCAATTGATTTTACTGATCAAACAATGGAAAATATTTTTCACTTCATTTTTAGGTCTCAATCAAACACCGGAAAATATTGTTATTTTTTGAAAAATGACTCATTAGAAAACATTTTATAGAAATGTAATATTTTCCGTGAAAACAAACAGAGCCTACATATTTAATGAAAGGATTCAGGTACATCGACATTGCAAGTTTGGGTACTTAAATGCACAAATTAAAATTATTTGGATTAAGGTGTTATTGTAACAAATTTAAGAACTCTTGTTATTATCTCCAAAAACATAACGAAACACTTGTTCCACACAAATTCAGGTTTTGTTTATTTTACGGCAAATAAATGATTAGAAAAATATTTTCTTGAAAATGACCGCTCATATTACTTATAAGAATGGATGAAAGAATAATATTTTTATCGTTCACGAAAGTTTCTACACATAAAATGTGGTTGATAAGGAAAGTATTTTTCATTAACTAATTATTCCAAGTGATACAAGCGATCATTTTTCGAAAAATATTTTATAAATTATTTATATTCCACTAAACAAAACGGAACCTAAAATTGTACGTTAGAAACTACATGATAAGAACCAAATGTGGGGTGTCATTAGAGATGATCATGGAAATTAAATTTGTGGTTTGAACTGTCACAACGAGGGCACCACGAGTGTACTTTTTATTCATCTTATGTAGAGGTGCAAAACCTTATTTTTCTTGATGCTAGCGCAGGGAAGAACTCTATGTAATGCCTCAGGACTTTTAGTTTATCACACGGGTCTTTGCTACGGTGCCGTGACTCAAAGCGTGGCAGATAGCAGTGCCAGCTAACAACCGTCGGATCAAGGCAGTGTCCTGGTGCAAAGCACGGTGAAGTTGTTATGCAAGCTATCAACCGATAGATCAATCAGATTGATTATCGATCGTCCGATCTGTTAAGATATGAAATCTTTTTCTGATATTATTTTTGAATATGAAATCTTTTTGATATCTTTTTGATTTTCATATTAGCATACCAACTGTAGATGAGTTGGTATTCCATGATTCTTGCTCTGTCAAAGATTGTATTTTTCCTTCTCTTTATAAGTGTGTACAATCTGTAAATTATGTGATATGAAAAATCATCCACAAATTGTGAGTTTCTTCATGGTATCAGAGCTATTCTGCTCCTAAGAGCTTTTTGATCTGACTATTCTGCATTTTTTTTTTACAATCTTCTGCACCCTTTAGCCATGGAAGTCCCTTCAGAATTAGCTCGCACCACCTCGAATTCTAGTTCCGTTTCTATCGGAACAGTTGCACCTAATGGTCTGATCTCGATCTCAGCCGCCGTCCAATTGCCATTCAAGCTCTCTGCTGCCAATTATCCCTCTTGGCGTGCTCAATTTCAGGCGCTACTCATTGGTTATGATTTAATGGGATTTGTTGATGGAACTTCTGTCTGTCCGCCGCTCACCGTTTCAACTAGAAATCAAACGGTGCCAAATCCAGCCGCAACAACTTGGATTCGCCAGGATCAGCTCTTGCTTCATGCAATTTTTGCATCCGTATCCGAAGCCGTGATTCCTCTCATTGCCTCTTGCAATTCGTCACAAGCAATCTCAACAACCTCACCACTCACTCAGAGTACGAAGGCCCCGACGAGATCGTCATTGGTGATGGCACAGGTTTGCGTATTAGTCACGTTGGTTCTACTAATTTATCCTATCCAAACCAATCCTTTAAATTAACCAATGTTTTATGTGCACCTGATAGTACAAAAGACCTGATTTCCGTCTCACAATTTTGTCGCAATAACCACTCATCTATCGAATTTTTTGCCAATCATTTTTTGGTGAAGGATCTTCGCACGGGAGCGACGTTACTTCGAGGAGGGCTTAGCAATGGTGTGTATCGGATGCCTCTCACAAAGACTCATCCAAAATTCACAGCCTTTGTCAGTGAGCAGACAAAACCGATGGTTTGGCACAATCGACTAGGTCACCCTTCATTTCGTATTCTAAGTCATGTTCTTAACAATTTTCCAACTCGTTTGTCTTCTGAGTCAATCGTAGGTTCTAAGTTATCCTGTGATGCGTGTCAGTGCAATAAGAGTCACAAACTTCCATTTGGGGTATCTACTCTTGTAAGTCATTTTCCACTTGATATTATTTTTTCCGATGTTTGGGGTCCTGTGTCAACTGCTTCAATTGATGGTTTCCGTTACTATCTTATATTTGTCGACCACTATACCAAATACACTTGGCTTTATCCTATAAGAAAAAAATCAGATGTTACTCAAATTTTTGAACAGTTCAAAAACTTGGTTGAAAAACAATTTTTTGTCGCTATTCGAAATTTATACTCGGATGGTGGTGGAGAATTTCAAAACTTAAAACATTTTCTCGCAAAACATGGAATTTCCCATCTAACTACACCGCCACACACACCAGAACACAATGGAACTGCAGAAAGAAAACATCGCCACATAGTTGAAACCGGACTTGCCCTATTACACAAAGCAAATCTACCACATTCTTTTTGGTCATATGCGTTTTCAAACTGCTACATACCTCATTAATCGTTTGCCAACACCCGTTCTAAATATGCATTCACCATTTCAAACATTATTCCAAATGACTCCCAATTATAAAAAACTTCGCACATTTGGTTGTCTTTGCTATCCGTGGTTACGTCCATACAACACAAATAAACTTATGTCCCGCTCTCGACAATGCATATTTTTAGGGTATTCATTGTCACAAAGTGCATATAAATGTTTTGATCCACAAAATAATCGTCTTTATATCTCACGTCATGTTGTGTTCGAAGAAAACACATTTCCGTACCAAACACTTCTCAATACTAAAAGTGTCTTGTCAACTCCTCAAAGTTCATCTCCTCAACCTACTGTTTCACTTCCAGTTTTAGTGCCAAACATTGAACCATCTGCACAGGTGCCCCCTCGAAGCAACACTCCATCACGTGCTACATCTTCATCAACTTTCCAACCCTCACATCAATCCCCACAAATGCCACCTCTTGAAAACTCAATTGCCACTATCAATAATGACCAAACATCAACCCCCAAAAATCCACCTCCAAGAACTCACAACATGACCACTAGATCCCAAAATAATATTTTCAAGCCCAAACAACTCAACCACATCATCACCAAACATCCACTTCCACCGACTATAGAACCAACGGGAATTATACAAGCTATGTGCGATCCTCAATGGCGTGAAGCAATGTCGGCTGAGATCAATGCCCTTATTCGTAACGGGACTTGGGAACTAATACCTTTTGATCCATCTTTGAATGTTGTAGGTTGCAAATGGGTTTATCGGATAAAAAGACGTGTGGACGGCAGTATTGAGAGGTACAAGGCACGTCTTGTCGCCAAAGGTTTTCACCAACGACCGGGCCTTGATTACACCGATACATTTAGCCCGGTCATCAAACCAAATACTATTCGGGTGGTTTTATCATTGGCTTTAATGCGTGGATGGACATTGAGACAAATGGACGTCAACAATGCCTTCCTCCAAGGCACTCTTCAGGATGAGGTTTACATGTCGCAACCACCTGGTTTCAAAGACCCAGAAAAGCCAACACATATTTGCAAACTTCGCAAAGCCATATATGGGTTAAAGCAGGCTCCGCGGGCTTGGTATAATGAGTTAAGTTCATTCCTTCTCGCAAATTCATTTGTCAATTCAAAGAATGATAGTTCGCTGTTCATTTACTCTCATGGTGGTATTCAAGCCTATTTTTTAGTGTACGTGGATGATCTCATTATCACAGGAAGTAACCAAAAGTTTGTTTCGGACTTCATCAACGCTCTCTCTAATCGGTTCTCAATTAAAGACTTGGGGCCACTGCATTTCTTTTTGGGAATTGAAGTCATTCCTACAAAGACTGGTTTACTTCTTTCTCAACATAAATACATAAGAGAGCTACTTGAGCGCTTCAAAATGGGAGATGCAAAAGAGGTAGCGACACCATTAGCCACGGGTCAATCTCTTTCGGTTCATGACAAACAATCACCAGCCAATGCTACAGAATTTCAAAGCCTCATTGGTGCACTTCAATACCTCAACATCACTCGCCCGGATCTTGGTTTTGCAGTAAACAAGCTATCTCAATTCATGCATAAGCCGACCACAACCCATTGGACAGCTGCAAAAAGGCTTTTACGCTATCTTAAGGGAACATTATTCCATGGGTTGCACTTGCGACACGACACACAACCTGTACTTCATGCCTACACCGATGCAGATTGGGCAGGTAACATTGATGATCGCACATCTACTTCGGGTTTTGTGATTTATATAGGGGCCAATCCTATCTCTTGGAGTTCTCGAAAGCAACGATCGGTTGCACGGTCGTCTACTGAAGCAGAATATCGAGCCATTGCCACGGCCTCGGCGGAACTCATTTGGGTAAAATCTTTGCTTCAAGAACTTGGCATTCACATGGACACGGCACCAAGCTTGTATTGCGACAACATAGGTGCTACTTATGTTTGTGCAAATCCCGTCTTCCATTCCCGCATGAAACACATTGAGATAGATTACCATTTCGTTCGGGAACTTGTTAAAGCCGGCAAGATGCGAGTCTCTCATATTTCCACCCATGATCAACTTGCCGACATTCTCACGAAACCATTATCAAGGCTGCGGACAATACAATTACGAGACAAGATGGGCGTTTCCGATGGAACGTCCATCTTGCGGGGGCGTGTTAAGATATGAAATCTTTTTCTGATATTATTTTTGAATATGAAATCTTTTTGATATCTTTTTGATTTTCATATTAGCATACCAACTGTAGATGAGTTGGTATTCCATGATTCTTGCTCTGTCAAAGATTGTATTTTTCCTTCTCTTTATAAGTGTGTACAATCTGTAAATTATGTGATATGAAAAATCATCCACAAATTGTGAGTTTCTTCACGATCAAGAGATGCTCTACATTGTCGAACTAAAATGTGTTATCGTCAGCTGTCGATCAAGGTGGTGCCGTGATGCACAGCATGGCAAAGTTGGCGGTTTCTGTGCCATTTCTCACATTCTTTCTACTCCGAAGTCTCTGATTCTTAAAATTCTTCTATAGTCTGAAAACTATGGAGAATTCTATACACAGATTGCCTGGAGTTTATCCTAGGCAGGCAGTGAAGAAATTGCTTCACAATTGTTCTCCCAATTTCATGTTCTCTCGATACAAACTGCAAGTTAATGAAATGGCCCCAAGGGCTTTGTCAGTGCAAATTCTTCCTTCAAATCTCTGCTTCTGCATGTGCCTTCGTGAGATCAAGAACTCAGATCAGCGGGTGTAATTCTCTTTTGACCCTCACATGCGTTCTCAACCAACCCTTTTGAGATTGTAAATAAAGGCACTTGCAGCCTCAGAGAGGTGAAATGAATGGAGTTCTAGGCACAGTTGTCCATGGACGATGATAAATGAATACAGTTGCAAATTGCCATTGTCATGGGTTAGACCGTTTCAGGCAGTGTCTACGATCATTGAATAATTGAAAGGCGCTATGCTGATGAATGCATTTGCCGAACACAATCTGCAATTAAGATGCTCTGCAGTTCTTGGACCCTAGATATAAAAAGTAAGTTAGCCGGTGGAAGGACACTATATTTCATCTCACTCCTCCCGACTTAAATCCTGAATTTGCTGCCTCGAAGAGGCGCTTTCTACCCATCAAAGTGAATATGTCCTAGCTTTCATAGTTGTACATTTTGATTCGGGATAAATGCATTGAAAATTTTAAAACTTATTACAAAAGTACAAATGAATTCTAAAACTTTCAAAAAGTTCAATAAAATCTTAAAACTTATCATAAAAGCACAATCAAGTCTTCAAACTTTCAAAAAGCGCAATCAATGGAAGGACTTAATCGGATTTATTTAACAAGTTTTAGGACTTAATTATATTTTTTGAAGTTTTTAGGACCCATTTGCATTTTGTGGCTAGTTTTAAGTCTTAATTGTACTTTCTGAAAGTTTTAGGATTCAATTGCAATTTCGTTACAAGTTTAAGGACTTTCAATACTTCTTCATTTACTTAAATTGAAACATTGACATGGATGTGAGGAGCATCTCCCTCCATTAATGAAACTGCCAAGCAGAAACAGCTGACATGTCTGTGTTGACTGCTTTGCCTTCTTCTTTCCTCCCAATTACTTTCCATCCGAGCACAAAAACGCGCGCAGGCCGTGTAGTTTTCGGCAATTGACATGTCTCTGTGTTGACTGCTTTGCCTTCTTCTTTCCTCCCAATTACTTCCCATCCAAGCACAAAAACACACGCAGGCCATGTAGTTTTCGGCAATTGATTGATTTTCCATTGCATTAAACTATTGAATTTCCGTTAGCCATGTTAGACTTCTGCTAAAAGATGACAGGCCGAATTGATATTTCTCTGCTCGTCTTGAAGGGCGCGAATTTGGCCAAATAACCCATTCGAAGCGTCTTCTTCTAAAGACTTTTCCAAGTTGCATGAATTCCTGATCATAGGACTTGTTCCCAGGAAAATTTTCTGCAATTCATACTTTCAAAGGGAATCTATCTTCTATCAAACAGCCAGTCAATCAAGTCATCGCTCAAACTTCACCTGCTGTGATGCAAAAGCTCGACAGCACGAAAAGCCCGTGATGCCCTTTCAACTAACCGACGTATTGGGGACCCTAATCCACGGTCATGAAGGGAATCCAAAGGAACTTCCAGCCCCACGATAGTATAGTCCAAGGCTTGTCCCACACTCCTTTTGACTAAGACGATCATGAAAGGCTCCACTCCTTTAAACTCAACCACAACCTGCATTTGTCGTCGCAGGCGACGGGCAGCTCCATTCTTGAGCAAAACATTTTCGTTCACGGCTTACGAGTCCCTAGTTGCTCCATCCGCTGAAAAAATGTTCCCTGTTTCAGTGCTCTGTTTCTTTCTCTTTCACCTCCTAATTCCTTCCCCAGCACAAGGCGGATGGCGACATAACCGTCGGATCTTCTCTAATTGCGAAAGAGGACAACTCTTGGTGGCTTTCGCATTCGGGGGACTTTGCATTCGGCTTTGTCCATTACCTGCCAATCACAACAACCATGGCGAGGTCTTCTTGCTCTCCATTTGGTATAACAAACTCGAAATATATCTAATCCATATCGTTTCCGAAATATGAGTCTACAAACTCGAAAAAGAGATGACGATACTTACCTGGGAAAGCTTAAAACCAAATTACGAAAGTAACTCGATATGTGGAACACGCAATCTTATTAATAAGCGAGAAATAATGTTAAAAAAGCTACATCAACTACGAGTCGGCTAAATTAAACTTAATTGCTAGCAAATTGACATCTATGCGTTAACAAGTGGCTCGCTCAAAGAAGATATTCAAAGTTATTTGCAATGCGTAGCTTCATCTAAAACTATACTTCAAACCGACTCTCATCAAATCTTACGGTTCTTCAATGCCCTTGCCGTGACCCAACCTCGGTTCATCATTTAGGAGGCTAATAGATTACTAAGATTAAACTTAGCTTGGCATCTGCCAAGCTCGTATTGATTCACAACTTAGGTTTAACTTGGAATGGGACTTGATTATACTAGATTTTTCTAATGCCCTTTCGGTATCTTTTATCTTTTATTTCAAAAAAATGTTTTATAGGTAATTTGGATTGATTTTAAGTTACTCCTAATATGAGATGATCATGTAAGTGCACAACCATTATTGAACACTCAATAAAACAAAGTCGTAAAACAAAGTCGTAAGTAGATTGCAAAAATAGTGATGAAAAACTTACCTTGAAGCAAAGGAAAACATTTGTAATGACATTAACAATCTTAAATATAATTTTTAATTAACACGCAATCATTCATATTTTTTGGATGAAGTCTAATCTATGTGCAATGCAATGATGTATAAAGATGCCTAACTAAAATGATATGCAACATGTAACCTAGCATCCAAACTATATGTCACGCGACATTTATTAAATAACCTAATTTAAAAACGGGCAAAAATTTATGTAACTATTCTAACATGTCACGCCCTTTAATTTAAATGATTCCTAAACATGCAATTTCTAAACAATAGATGAAGTAATTCTAAGTGACACGCATGATATTTTTTGTTTTCTTGAAAATTCGAAATTAGAAAATAAACAAATTAAATTACCTAGTTCTAGATATTATCCAATTCAATTCAAGGATTAAACTAGACCAAATTCTAATTTAAACTGGAATGTAATCTTAATTGGGTAATCTCTAACCTAGAATGCAATATATCCAGAAAGAGCTATGTAAACTTATTCTAAAAAAAATTATATAGAATCAAATTAAACATGCAATCTCATCTTGATATGCAATGTCACCAATTAAATTCTACATCTTTTTTGTGATTTTCATTTTAGATAAGAATAGACATAAAATCAAATAAAATCAAGCAACATATAACATCTACAACCCAAAATATCATCCATATCCATCCAAATTTGGAAACAGATAAGCTCGACTGTTGATCATTGCACGTTGTGAAATTAGGAAATTATCCTTGTTCATGAGATACACGAACAATCTTTTGGATATGACGATATGGATAAAGATAACGAAAATCAATCAAATTAGATAATGAAATATTCAAATTGAAATCGCAACAGATGAGTACCTAGCTCAAATATTGAGCTTCCGATTTGAATTCGGACGATGGATATGGAGATCGCGGTGGTGGATCACGGTGATGCTCGGCGGGATGACGGTGACCTCGACGTGATGTGACTCACGGCCGTGGGGTGGCGCTCGCGTGGCTTCTCAGCACGGTTTGGGCCTTGAAGGTGACGGCTCTCGGTGGACCTGCAATAATGAAAATCGAAACAAAAGCAAAAACTGGCTTGCTGGCAGTCTCGGGCACGTCAGGAAGAGCTGAGTTGAACCTTACCGCTTGGACTCCCTGTGCACCGGAGAGATTAAGGGAACTTCTGTCGAGTTGTGTGGGCTGTCTTTTTTCCCTGATGTCCCTCATTGTCTTGACCGTGTACCAAGGTGTGGGCGTTCTTGGGTGCTTACCGGATTTGTCCAGATGCTCCGCTTCAGTTTCACTTGGGCCAAGGGATCAAGATCTGCTCCCTTCGGTCTCCACGTCGATTCCCAAGCTTTGACTTGCTAAAGTCCATGATCATATTCTTAGCCCCGTGTTACATACTGATGCCCAAAACTTAGGGTCTCAATTGAAGGAGCGGCGGCAAATCAACGGTGGGGCAACACCAAGAAGGAGCAGCGCACATCAGGAATGATGGTGGCATTCTAGGATGCAACGGCTAGATGTTGCTGGAAAACCTGCAAACAGATTGATTCTCTCAATATCATGGCCTTGTGTATCCAATGTGTGGCCAAGCAAGGTGCTCGCTTGCGCATATCTTTCTTTCCTTCTTCTCAATGTACAAATATATTTGACTTGATTTTATCCATGCCCATGGACGCCTAAAGATGGTCCCCGCATTGACCGATTCCGCTTTCCTCCTCGAAACCTGCCAATCTTCTTTCTTTAATTTTCTTGGTCTGCCAGTTTATATCCACCAGCTTGATCGAATCCTCAGTGTGAACCTCCATGTATATATTCCTAAAATCTTTCCAAATTCGACTGGTTAATGTAATCTTCCCAAGTGTGGTGCCAATGTACAAAAATTTCAGCCCCAATAATGAACGGGCTTGGCTGAATTCTTTTGGTTCATGGGCCTAATCAGCAATTAAGCTTAAAACTTTACATTTGAGTCCACTCACCACTGATTCAATGCATGTGTAACTATTAATGCAAATGCTCATAATATCTATATGCAAATTTAATTTAATATTTTATTTAAGTTTTAAAGATTAATCTCTAATTTTCTATGTAATAAATGAATGATCGGGTCATTAAAATTTAGGTATTAATAGCCCTAATTTATGATTTCTGTACAATTCTAAAAACGGACATCGTAATTTAAATTCCACATAATTTTGAATTTATACCCTAATTCTGAATAATACTCCAATTACATGAATAAAATGACTTAAATCCTTACCGGTCATTGCGAAGAGAAAAAGAAATCTGATTTGGTTCCGATTACGTTTCCTTGTTCTTTCTTTTCTGCTTCTTTCTTTCCCCACCCCGTTCTTGCGTCCCCACTTATCATTTCATAGATGAGCTGAATGTCCACTATTTCTCTCTTTTGGTACCACAGCTTTTTGACTAAGTCAAAGTCCACATATTACAAATGACAGCCTTTTGTTTTGACTGCCTTCCCTCGTTTCCTTCTGACCACTTCCATCCAAGCACAGATCTAGGCCGTGTAGTTTTCGGCGACTGATCCATTTTTCCATCACATTAAACTCTTGGATTTCCATTTGGCACGTTAAAATTCTCCTAAAAAATGAGAAGTTGAATGAGGTCGAGTCTCCTTCGAAGTTGTATGAATTCTTATTTCAGAACTTGTCATGAGGAAAAATATCTATAACTCATACTTTCAATGTACATCGTTCTTTCTAACTTCAGCATCTTATTTTGTGCGCATGTCATGGAATTCCGCACAAAGCCTAGGCCTTATTATTCAACACACCGCTGCCCTATGATTCTTGAGGTAGCCAGGGAGTTGCTTGCCCCTGTAATCATGCGATTTTGGTGTGATGGAACGTTGCCGTTGTTGGTTGGAGTTAGTCGGGCACTCTAAGAAATCCAGACAACCAATAATCACAAAAAGAAAATATCAGTCTATAATTCAACATGATGAAGAAACCACGGCATTTGGTATGGAATTAGTACATTGATCAAGGACCATGTTCATCTTGGCCAGGGACGTGTGCATGGGACAAGGTTTGCAACCTTAATCGGGACATCTGTGCATAAATTCCATACAGTAATCCTCACGAGTCTTCCTCTGGTTGTCAGCCAATAGCTCAAGTCGGTCTATGCTCTCTTGACTAGAAAAAGATGATAATGCGGGACGGTAGGTGGCTGCATGAGTTATCGATATCCCATCACGTTTCTCGGCTGATCTCAAACTCCATTTGCCACAACCTTCTTCCTCTCGTCTGGCCAAGTTCAAATCTATTCTCGAATTGCATACCTTTCATGTTCGATAACCAAATTAATCCTCCATTGCCGTCTCCCCTTTCGACTCATCATATGCTCTATCTTTGGCGCTTTCTATTCCCCGTTCTTTCCGTAGCTCAAACTGACATAACTGTTGGATCTTCTTTAACTGCCGTGAATGGCAACTCTTCATGGCTTTCTCCTTCTGGAGACTTTGCTTTTGGCTTTCGATCGTTATCCAACGGCAACAACGCTAAGGATGAGCGACTCTTCTTGCTTTCCATTTGGTACGACAAGATACCTTCGAAAACAGTCGTCTGGTTTGCGAATGGAGATCGTCCTGCACCTGAAAATTCGAAATTAGCGCTCACTTCCAACCTGGGGCTCGTCCTCACCGATCCTCAAGGCGAGGAATTGTGGAAATCGGAGAACATTCTCGGTGATGTCTCCCGCGCCATTTTCAATGACACGGGCAATTTTGTGATTCTTGATTCGAAATTGGAGAAACTGTGGGAGAGCTTCGAAGACCCCCGCGATACGTTGCTCCCTTCGCAGACGCTGGGGAAGAATAAACTCCTTGCCTCTCGTCGGTCAGAGGAAATCTTCTCCAGAGGGAAATTCCAGCTTCGGATGCTCGACAGTGGAGACCTCGTGCTCAACACGATAAACCTGCCTTCCAATCATCCTAACGATGCGTACTCCATCACCAAAACTGCTGGTGATTCGAACGGATCGGCCTCGTCGGGGAAAGAACTTGTGTTTAGTGACTCGGGATCTCTGTTTGTTTTTAAGGAAAATGGCGAGGAAGTTTACCTCTCAAAGGCGAAGGTGCCTTCGGCGTCGGATTTTTATCTCCGAGTGACGTTGGACTTCGATGGGGTTTTGACACAGTATGTGCACCCCAGGAACTCAAATACTGACGGAAGCTGGAGCATCCTCTGGACCCAACCCGACAACATATGCTCAGCCATTGTTTCTAGAAAGGGCATCGGAGTTTGTGGGTACAATAGCATTTGCACTCTCGGAGAAAATAACAGGCCGAACTGTGGATGCCCTGACCGATACATCTTGGTCGATCCCAGTGATGAGCACGGTAATTGCGTACCGAACTTCACTTTAAGTTCTTGTTTGGAAGATGAGGATAAGCGGAACCATGGTTCGGCCGAGGACATCTACGCTTTCGTGGAGCTGAAGAATACAGGTTTTCCTCCGGCCACTGCCAGTTATGCGCTTTTGGCGCCTTTCTCTGAGGATGAATGCAGGAACTCGTGTTTGCACGACTGCATGTGTGCGGTGGCTACTTACCGAGACGGCGTGAGATGCTGGAAGAAGAAGCTCCCTCTCTCCAATGGGAGAGTCGACCCCTACTTTAATGGGAAGGCCATGATCAAAGTCCCGAAAAGCGACCTCCCTCTACCTCCCACGAACGATTCCAAATTCCCAATCCCAGAGCTGAAGGCGAAAGAGAAAAATCCCAGGACTTGGATTTTGGCAGGATCATTGCTCTTGGGAACTTCTGTTTTTGTCAACATCCTCTTCATTGGTGCGAGCACTCTGGGTTTTTGCGTCATCTACCGCAAGAAGCCTGAGAAAATAAGCCCTAGAGAAAATCTAGTGGAGACGAATTTACGGTGTTTCACGTACCAGGAGCTCTTCAAAGCCACGGATGGCTTCAAGGAAGAGCTAGGGAGGGGAGCCTTCGGGATTGTTTATAAAGGGTTTATTCCTAGTGATGTAGCAATTGCTGTGAAGAAGCTGACTAACGTATTTCAGGACAAGGAGAAGGAATTCAGAACCGAAGTGAATGTGATCGGTCAGACCCATCACAAGAATCTGGTCAGGTTACTCGGCTTCTGCGATGAAGGGCAAGAAAGGTTGCTGGTTTACGAGTTCTTGAGCAACGGCACGCTGTGGAGCCTTCTCTTTACAGGTGAATCCAGACCCTGTTGGAACCAAAGATGCCAAATCGCTTCAGCAATTGCCAGGGGACAGCTCTACTTGCATGAAGAGTGCACCATGCAGATCATCCACTGCAACATCAAGCCACGGAACATCCTCCTCGACGAGTACTACAACGCGAGGATCTCCGATTTCGGATTGGCCAGGCTCCTGAAGATGGACCAGAGCTATACTCTCACAAACATCAGAGGAACAAGAGGGTATGTCGCTCCTGAATGGTTTAGGAGCTTGCCAATCACCACGAAAGTAGATGTTTATAGCTATGGGGTGTTGCTGCTGGAGATAATATGTTGTAGGAGTTGTTTGGGGGGCGAAATGGGTGGAGAAAGAGAGAGAGAGCTCTTGACTGATTGGGCTTACGATTGCTTTATGGATGGAAAATTGGATGCTCTCGTGGAAGGCGACATCGAAGCTTTGAGCGAGAGGGAGAAGCTGAAGAATTTGGCGATGGTTGCGTTTTGGTGCATACAAGAGGACCCGTCATTGAGGCCAACTATGAAGAAGGTGACTCAGATGCTGGACGGAACAGTGGAAGTGCCGGTCCCTCCATGTCCATTCGCTTTTAGTAGCTGCACCACCATCATTCCTAAATGAGAGCTGAGCTTCAAGCTATGAACTTTAATCTACTTATGCTATGATGGGCATACTATACTCCACCGCTTGTTTTGCAGCTTGAAGTGTTGCAATTTGTCTTCTTTGCAGTGTATTGAATCTAAAACGTGCAACATAGTGATGCAAGTTCTTTTTCAAATGAGTATTGTAAATCTCATATGTCTTGAATAGATTTTCCGTACTTGTTGAATCTAATAATGATTAAGATGTGAGACTTCCAGTGTTAAACATTGAAATTCTGTGTCACACTGGACATTGTTCTGTATTTTGGAGTATTTCATGAAGTTTATAATGTTATCTATGGATCAATGGTGCATAATGTCATGGACTGGAGAGCACTCGTGTCACGGTCTGGGCTGATAGCCCTCAGCTCAAGGACCTGTGGCGTGCACTATCTCTGCTTTCGGCTGGTGTACCGGCCGACTCAACCAACTCCAGTTTGTTCATGAGTTCGTTTGTAAGCAAGCAGAGATTCAGGTTTAAAAATCTACTCGTATTGAACAACATAAGTACGAGTTCTTGATGGCAATTCCTCATAAGGTGGCCTTACTAACATCCTCAAGATGGCACTATGCCAAGGGACGACTGGTTACAGATTTGGATGAGCCCAAATTGTGGCACGCATAGATCATGACATCCGGACAAATCCGACCTCAACTGTATCAAGATCAACTTTGATGCAACTTTAAGGAAGATAAAAGCCTCTTTTGCTTCCGTCACAAGAGAAGCTCGGTTAGCTCGGTTAAAGTGACACTACGGCACTGCCAAAGAACATGAAGGTAAAACCAAGCCATCATAATTTGGCGTATGAGGTTAGCAGAGAAGGCAGGATGGTTGGCAGGGGACCGGGCCCCAAGTGCTGGGTTCGGGGCCTGGGCTTGGCTGACTCAAACTCGAGTGCTCTCGGCCTTGATGGACTTAGGTCTAGGAACCAAGCACATGGGCTTGACCTTTGTGGACCCACACCGGGGCAATAGGGAGCTGGGCATGGGCATTGAGTTCTCGAGCTCAGTGTTGGTGAGCCCAAGACCAATGTCCGTGCTCATGCCGAGGAGTCAGGGATCTAGGCTTCAAACCCCAATGCCCATGCCAAGTTCTTGGCTTATAGAAAAGTCTCAATTGATTTTTCTAATCAAACAACGAAAAATATTTTTCACTTCATTTTCAAGTCTCAATCAAACACCGGAAAATATTGTTACTTTTTAAAAAATTACTCATCAGAAAACATATTATAGAAATGTCATATTTTCCACGAGAACAAACAGAGCCTACATATTTAATGGAAGGATTCGAGTACATCGATATTGCAAGTTTGGGTACTTAAATGCACAAATTAAAACTATTTGGATTAAGGTGTTATTGTAAAAAATTTAAGAACTCTTGTTATTATCTCCAAAAACATAATGAAACACTTGTTCCACACAAATTAAGGTTTTGTTTATTTTACGGCAAATAAATGATTAGAAAAATATTTTCTTGAAAATGATCACTTATATTACTTACAAGAATAAATGAAAGAATAATATTTTTATCGTCCATGAAAATTTCTATATATAAAATGTCGTTGATAATAAAAGTATTTTTCATTAACTAATTATTACAAGTGATACAAGCGATCAATTTTTGGAAAATATTTTATAAATTATTTATATTCCGCTAAACAAAACGGAACCTAAAATTGTACGTTAGAAACTACATGATAAGAACCAAATGTAGGGTCTCATTAGAGATGATCATGGAAATTAAATTTGTGGTTTTAACTGTCACAACGAGTGTACTTTTTATTCATCTTATGTAGAGGTGCAAAACCTTATTTTTTATGATGCTAGCGCAGGGAAGAACTCTATGTAATGCCTCAGGACTTTTAGTTTATCACACGGGTCTTTGCTACGGTGCCGTGACTCAAAGCGTGGCAGATAGCAGTGCCAGCTAACAACCGTCGGATCAAGGCAGTGTCCTGGTGCAAAGCACGGTGAAGTTGTTATGCAAGCTATCAACCGATAGATCAATCAGATTGATTATCGATCGTCCGATGAAGAGATGCTCTACATTGTCGAACTAAAATGTGTTATCGTCAGCTGTCGATCAAGGTGGTGCCGTGATGCACAGCATGGCAAAGTTGGCAGTTTCTGTGCCATTTCTCACATTCTTTCTACTCCGAAGTCTCTGATTCTTAAAATTCTTCTGTAGTCTGAAACGTGATAATTTAGCGGGAATTACAGAGAATTCTATACACAGATTGCCTGGAGTTTATCTAGGCAGGCAGTGAAGAAATTGCTTCACAATTGTTCTCCCAATTTCATGTTCTCTCAATGGAAACTGCAAGTTAATGAAATGGCCCCAAGGGCTTTGTCAGTGCAAATTCTTCCTTCAAATCTCTGCTTCTGCATGTGCCTTCGTGAGATTAAGAACTCAGATCAGCGGGTATAATTCTCTTTTGACCCTCACATGCGTTCTCAACCAACCCTTTTGAGATTGTAAATAAAGGCACTTGCAGCCTCAGAGAGGTGAAATGAATGGAGTTCTAGGCACAGTTGTCCATGGACGATGATAAATGAATACAGTTGCAAATTGCCATTGTCATAGGTTAGACCGTTTGAGGCAGTGTCTACGATCATTGAATAATTGAAAGGCGCTATGCCGATGAATGCATTTGCCGAACACAATCTGCAATTAAGATGCTCTGCAGTTCTTGGACCCTAGATATAAAAAGTAAGTTAGCCGGTGGAACTTGTTGAGGACACTATATTTCATCTCACTCCTCCCGACTTAAATCCTGAATTCGCTGCCTCCAAGAGGCGCTTTCTACCCATCAAAGTGAATATGTCCTAGCTTTCATAGTTGTACATTTTGATTCGGGATAAATGCACTGAAAGTTTTAAAACTTATTACAAAAGTACAAATGAGTCCTAAAACTTTCAAAAAGTTCAATAAAGTTTTAAAACTTATCATGAAAGCACAATGAAGTCTTCAAACTTTGGCTTCAATTTCATCCTCAAATTCTCACATTCGAAGTCTAATTTTATCGAAGAAAAATCCCACACATGTCCATAAATTCCCATCACCCAGTAGCTCGGCTTGGACATCAAAATTTCCTTCAAATGAGCTAAACCGAATTTCCGTTCATTTTCCGAATTGATTCCCCGTAAAAATCTCGGAATCTCCGAAAAATTTTCGGAAGATGAGCCGACGTTCCTAAAATGAATCGTGACACAACAGAACTTTCAATTTCTAAAATCAAGTTCAATTTCGCGTTTAATTTCATTCTGACGTGATTTTAGCGCATCCCAATCTACTAGGTAGCTTTTAGGAATTTTTAATGCTATTGATCCGTGATCGATTATTTTCGAGCCACAATGTACATCTTCGACACATTGGCGACTCTCGGTTGTCGTAAAAATCTCGAGGTTTCAAATACGGACAGGGTACGAAATTGACAAAAAAATCGGTCTAGTGCTGTTCGACAGAAATTTTGCAATTAGTTGGAATCACCCACGCACTAATCACATATCTCTATCGAATCGACCTATCTCCGGTCTCTGATCGATTTTGACGGTGCCATAATGACCTTTGCAGATTAGTACAATCGAGCAGTCGATTCCTAGTCGAATTCTTATGTCTATTGTATTTAAATTCCTTAATGGCTTCACCTAATAGCTAGTTAACTCGTGAGTGGCCAACTCAGAGAAAAAGGTATAGACATGTCGATGAAAAGCCTAACTTGTCTCATTGAAATCAAACTCGAAAATCATGATGTCACAGATTTTGGGATGGCCAAGCTCTTGATGATGAACCAGAGCCACACCATGACGAACATTCGAGGGACAAGAGGGTATGTCGCTCCCGAGTGGTTCAGGAACTTGCCCATCACCGTGAAAGTGGATGTGTACAGTTTCGGAGTCCTGCTTCTCGAGATAATCTCTTGTAGGAGTTGCTGGGGAAGCGAATCAAGTGGAGAAGAAAGAGAGATAGAGGCCTTGACCGATTGGGTTTATGATTGCTTCACGGAGGGAAGGTTGGATGCATTAGTGGAGGGCGACGCACAGGCTCTGCGAGACAGAGAGAAGCTGAAGAATCTGGTCATGGTCGCGTTCTGGTGTATTCAAGAGGACCCCTCTTTGAGGCCGACGATGAGGAAGGTGACGCAGAGGCTAGAAGGGGAAGTTGGAGTGCCTGATCCTCCATGTCCATTCCCTTTCAGTAGCTGCGACACTACTATCGTTCCATGAAGTCATGTTGGTTTCTGATTTCATACATAAGGGCTGAGCCTGTGTGTTCATCACATGTTAGTAGTCTTATTGTGCTATAATAAGCATGTTATTTACTATTTTGCTGATTCAAGTTTAGCACGCCATAAGAATCTTGACCAGCCTGAATATATCTGTACTAGTTTTTCTTCCTTCTGTTGGCGGTAAGTAGGCAGATCTGCACCAACGAAGGCAGATTAATTTCTCCATGCAATTGGTTTTAGATTTGAAAAAATGTAAACAATTCGAGCAATTCTAATTCTTGAAAACACACTAAACTAATTTGTGACCTATGTCTCGTATGGAGAACCGCTATTCTCCAGCTCTCCCATCAGTCACCAGTCAGTCATAACCTTTTTGCCAGAGCCAAAGGTACTGAGACATTCATATGCTAGAATAGAAGCTACCATAAGCTTTTCGATTTTTAGTTTCTTTTGCTTTTCCAAGTTCTACTGTATTTTGCATGCGTTGTTGAATGACGGCTAGGACGGAAATAGCATGTGCAAATGCATAGCCAATGCACATGAGCAGACTGACTGGTTTATGTGGTTCCTGAAACTCTAAGATGCATAAAACACGATTTGCTGTATGTGTAAAATAGCCATTGTCTTGTTCCTCTTCTTCAGGTAATGACTCGCCGACAAATGAGACAATATAGGTACGTTCCTGAAGCCAGGTTGAGCCTGCAGAGCAAATCGGACGACATTTCAGACATTAGTTGCAACTTTCTCCAATTGAATTTCTGTGCATCTGTGCTTAATACAGTTTATTTACAGAAAGTCTATGGTGATTTGTGGAAATAGCAGTGATTCTAATATCCTGGTCATATAGGATGTCACTGACATGCAATCTTAAGGCGTGGCTCTCATGTGGAAGAAAAGAAAAGCAGCAAAATGTACATCATAACTTTCTATTCCATTCTGTTCTGCTTAGGCCTTTTCTTTAATAGAAAACGGTATGATACTCCGAGCTTTCTTTCCTGAGTGTAAACAATCCGTGCATCCAACAATCAAAGGGTAATACTACACAGGGAACGTATAGATGTACAGAAACTACCTTTCTTTTCGATGGTGTCATAAGCATCTATCGAGTTTTGTTTTTGTTCCACGTTTTTCGTTGCCCGTCCCAAATTCCTGATGTGCCCTGTTAGGAGATATCTCCAATTGTGACCCACAGAGATGGTCTGATCAACAGCTTGTTCATCACGTTGGGGAGAGTAGCTTTCCAGTAATTGCTGATCACTACGAAATTTCCAAGTCAAAGATTTTTGTCTTCTAAGTCATGGATTAGGTACACTTCCCCGGTCCTTCTATTCGACTAATCAACGCTAGAAAATCAAGAAAAAATAAACTCATCAATGTTAGACAATTCAAAGTACGGATCAAATTGATCAAGAAATCAATGCGTGGCCTGATATCGGTAAGATGCTTGAGTGACACATAATTTTGGTTCTGCAATCCAGACGATTGCCTAGCCTTTTTGAATTGGCGCACCGAGCACTGTATGCTCTAAAGCCTCTCTCTGTCACTACACACGCCCATGCCCTTTTCTATATCAGAAAAAAATGACTCCGCTTAATGCACTCCCAATGCTGCCGGAGACTAGAGCGATGTATAGTCTTGGTTCCACGGTCCAATGTCAGTTCTTAAGATTCTTCAGAAGTTGAAACTCAGAAAATGTAACATGCAACATACAGAGTAGCTTGAACAGAGTAGCCATCGAAATTGATTAGTCTGAGTTTTTGAAGACTTTGTAACCCATACAATCAAATCTTCCGGTTTCCATGAGCAGAGTGGCTGGAACTTTGAAAATAATTCCGCCTTCTAGATGATTGACAATCAATCAAGGTCTCGCGTGCCATTAAGATCTGCTGGTTAATTAGTTTAGATTTTTCTATAAAATCGATGATAAATCAACTTGTTCATTTAGGAATGCACGCCATATAACTAGCTATTATAAATGTAAAGATGATACAAATTGTTAGGGGATATTTTTATCTAGATTACCTACGTATGTGATGAGCTTTTGTGCACCAGTAATATAAGCGCTCCGCTTGTATAAGCAGTTCCTAATTATATCAAGCTTTCCCAATAATATCATGCTACTTTCCATTAGGCAATTTAAAGTATGATGGTGATATATATATTTTGTAGTCTTGTTCATCTTGATACTTTCAAGTCTTTATGAACTTCCTATTCTTCTAGACTTGTTCATCTTTTCTTTTACATAGGTCCTTGATGCAGATTTGAGTATTTCCAGAAACATAGAGAACATTTGCATTATTTAAGCTCGTAAAATATTCGTGGATCATTTTGTCAATTTAAAAATATCATATAAGGTTTTCTCAACAAAATCAAATATGAGTTGTTTTGCTTCAATAAATCTTTATGCAAAATAGAAGTATTCATTTAATCTACCATGACAATTCAAATACTAATGGTCAAGTCCATCAATCAATCTTTGTCAAATCAGGCATCAACGGTTCTTTTCATTGATCAATCTATATGATATATTGCTTAGTGACAAGTTGATTAAGATTTCCCTTGACAATGTCTCTACTTATTATTAATTGGGCAGTTTGTTTCGTGAGAATATCCTATAACTAGTATGCATATCTAAAAATCCTCGATCGGTTTCACAGTAATAATGAGCATCAAACTATTGTCCTCTAATATCAAAGATCAAATCCAAAATCCATCTCATAAACTAGAATACATTCTATAAACCAAACATAGAACTTTTGACAACTAAGCATATCCGCCAGAAATACTTTGTGCAAAACATTTCTCAAATCATTTTAGAAATCATTTCATAAACGAGATGCAACGTAAGAATTGAGTAAAAGCTACTTCAATTATGAATAGTTTAAATTAAACTTAATCACTAACAAAATCACTTCCATGCGTCAACAAGTCGCTAGCCCAATGTAGATATTCCAAATTATTTGCAATGCGGAGCTCGAGTGTGAAATTTTAAATTTTCACTCCGACTAAAGCTATACTTCAAATTGACTCTCATCAAACCTTATAGTTTCTCAATGCCCTAATTTATGATTTCCATATTTTTTTTTTTTTGGTAAGGATGATTTCCATATATTTTGATAACTTAACAACTCAAAAATTGGATACCATAGTTTAAATTTCACATAAGTTTGAATTTATATCCTAATTCCGAAAAATACTTCAATTAAATGAATAAATGATTTAAATCCTCAGCAATCATTGCGAAAGAAAAAAAAATCTGACCTGTGGAGGTTCCGATTAACGTGCATTGCTTTCCTCTCTTTTCTTTTCTTCTCTTTCTTTCCCCACCCTGTTCCTGCGTCCTCACTTTCCATTTCGTAGTTGAGCTGGACGTCCACTTTTTCTCTAATTTTTTTTTAATGGTCCCAGAACTTTTTGACTAAGTCAAAGTCCACATAGTACAGTTGACTGCTTTCCCGTGTTGACTGCAACCTCTTCCATCCAAGCACAGAAATAGTGTAGGCCGTGTGGTTTTCGGCGACTGATCGATTTCTCCGTCACATTAGACTCTTGGATTTCCGTTTGGCACCTTAAACTTCTGTTTAAAAAATGAGAAGCTGAATGGGGTCGAGTCTCCTTCGAAGTGGCATGAATTCTTATTTCAGGACTTATTAGGAGGAAAAATATCTATAATTCATGCTCCCAATGTAAACCGTTCTTTCCAAGTTCAGCAATATATTACTTTGTGCGCATGTCATCGAATGTCGCACAAAGCCCGGGCCTTATTATTCAACACACTGCTGCCCTATGATTCTTGGGGTAGCCAGGGAGTTGCTGAACCCTGTAATCAACCGATTGTAGTATGTTGAGATGTTACCGTGGTCGGATGGAATTAAGTAATGCTTTAAGAGATTCAGACAACCAACAATCACAAAAAGAAAATACCGGTCTATAATTTAACACGATCAAAAAACCGCGGCATTTTGTATGGAATTAGTACATGGATCAAGAACCATGTTCATATTGGGCAGGGATGTGTGCATGGGACAAGATTTGCAACCTTAATCGGGACATCTGTGCATAAATTCCATGCAATAATCCTCACGAGTCTTCTATATGAGTCAGCCGATGGCACCAGCAGGTCTATTCTATTTTAACTGAAAGAAGATGAAAATTCTTCAATAAAGTCTGCTTAAATGACCGACCAATAATGCAGGACGGTCGGTGGCTGCATGGGTTATCGATATCTCATCACGTTCCTCGGCTGAATCGCGAAGACTTCGTCGACCTCAAACTCCATTTGCCACAACCTCCTTCCTCTTTTCTGGCCAAGTTCAAATCCATTCTCGAATTGGATACTTTTTCACGTTCGATAACCAAATGAATCCTCCATCACCGTCTCCTGTTTCGATTCATCATATGCTCCATCTTTGGCTCTTCCTATTCCCCGTTCTTTGTGTAGCTCAAACTAACATAACTGTTGGATCTTCTTTAACTGCCGCAAATGGCAACTCTTCATGGCTTTCTCCTTCCGGAGACTTCGCTTTCGGCTTTCGATCATTGTCCAACGGTAACGACACCAAGGATGAGCGACTCTTCTTGCTTTCCATTTGGTACAACAAGATACCTTCGAAAACAGTCGTCTGGTTTGCGAATGGAGATCATCCTGTACCTGAAAATTCGAAGCTAGAGTTCACTTCCGACCTTGGCTTGGTTCTCACTGATCCACGAGGACAAAGATTGTGGATATCAGAGAAAATCGTTGGTACTATCTCGCATGCTACCATCAACGACACAGGCAATTTTATTATTCTCGGTTCAAATTCGGAGAAACTATGGGAAAGCTTTGAAGACCTCGACGACACATTGCTTCCTTCACAAACGCTGGGAAAAAATAAGTACCTTTCCTCTCGTCAATCAGAAGGAAGGTTTTCCAGAGGAAAATTCCAGCTTCGGATGCTGGACAGCGGAGACCTCGTTCTCAACACCATAAACCTGCCTTCCAATCAAGCTAACGATGCGTACTCCATCACCAAAACTGCTGGTGATTCGAACGGATCGGCCTCGTCGGGGAAAGAACTTGTGTTTAGTGACTCGGGATCTCTGTTTGTTTTTAAGGAAAATGGCGAGGAAGTTTACCTCTCACAGGCGAAGGTGCCTTCGGCGTCGGATTTTTATCTCCGAGTGACGTTGGACTTCGATGGGGTTTTGACACAGTATGTGCACCCCAGGAACTCAAATACTGACGGAAGCTGGAGCATCCTCTGGACCCAACCCGACAACATATGCTCAGCCATTGTTTCTAGAAAGGGCATCGGAGTTTGTGGGTACAATAGCATTTGCACTCTCGGAGAAAATAACAGGCCGAACTGTGGATGCCCTGACCGATACACCTTGGTCGATCCCAGTGATGAGCACGGTAATTGCGTACCGAACTTCACTTTGAGTTCTTGTTTGGAAGATGAGGATAAGCGGAACCATGGTTCCGCCGAGGACATCTACGCTTTCGTGGAGCTGAAGAATACAGGTTTTCCTCCGGCCACTGCCAGTTATGCGCTTTTGGCGCCTTTCTCCGAGGATGAATGCAGGAACTCGTGCTTGCACGACTGCATGTGTGCGGTGGCTATTCACCGAGACGGCGTGAATTGCTGGAAGAAGAAGCTCCCTCTCTCCAATGGGAGAGTCGACCCCTACTTTAATGGGAAGGCCATGATCAAAGTCCCGAAAAGCGACCTCCCTCTACCTCCCACGAACGATTCCAAATTCCCAATCCCAGAGCTGAAGGCGAAAGAGAAAAATCCCAGGACTTGGATTTTGGCAGGATCATTGCTCTTGGGAACTTCTGTTTTTGTCAACATCCTCTTCATTGGTGCGAGCACTCTGGGTTTTTGCGTCATCTACCGCAAGAAGCCTGAGAAAATAAACCCTAGAGAAAATCTAGTGGAGACGAATTTGCGGTGTTTCACTTACCAGGAGCTCTTCAAAGCCACGGATGGCTTCAAGGAAGAGCTAGGGAGGGGAGCCTTCGGGATTGTTTATAAAGGGTTTATTCCTAGTGATGTAGCAATTGCTGTGAAGAAGCTGACTAACGTATTTCAGGACAAGGAGAAGGAATTCAGAACCGAAGTGAATGTGATCGGTCAGACCCATCACAAGAATCTGGTCAGGTTACTCGGCTTCTGCGATGAAGGGCAAGAGAGGCTGCTGGTTTACGAGTTCTTGAGCAACGGCACGCTGTGGAGCCTTCTCTTTACAGGTGAATCCAGACCCAGTTGGAACCAAAGATGCCAAATCGCTTCAGCAATTGCCAGAGGACTGCTCTACTTGCATGAAGAGTGCACCATGCAGATCATCCACTGCGACATCAAGCCACGGAACATCCTCCTCGACGAGTACTACAACGCGAGGATCTCTGATTTCGGATTGGCCAAGCTCCTGAAGATGGACCAGAGCTATACTCTCACAAACATCAGAGGAACAAGAGGGTATGTCGCTCCTGAATGGTTCAGGAGCTTGCCAATCACCGCGAAAGTAGATGTTTATAGCTATGGGGTGTTGCTGCTGGAGATAATATGTTGTAGGAGTTGTTTGGGGGGCGAAATGGGTGGAGAAAGAGAGAGAGAGCTCTTGACTGATTGGGCTTACGATTGCTTTATGGATGGAAAATTGGATGCTCTCGTGGAAGGCGACATCGAAGCTTTGAGTGAGAGGGAGAAGCTGAAGAATTTGGCGATGGTTGCGTTTTGGTGCGTACAAGAGGACCCGTCATTGAGGCCAACTATGAAGAAGGTGACTCAGATGCTGGACGGAACAGTGGAAGTGCCGGTCCCTCCATGTCCATTCGCTTTTAGTAGCTGCACCACCATCATTCCTAAATGAGAGCTGAGCTTCAAGCTATGTAGTATGAACTTTAATCTACTTATGCTATGATGGGCATACCATACTCCACCGCTTGTTTTGCAGCTTGAAGTGTTTGTCTTCTTTGCAGTGTATTGAATCTAAAACGTGCAACATAGTGATGCAAGTTCTTTTTCAAATGGGTATTGTAAATCTCATATGTCTTGAATAGATTTTCTGTACTTGTTGAATCTAATAATGATTAAGATGTGGGACTTCCAGTATTAAACATTGAAATTCTGTGTCACGCTGGACATTGTTCTGTATTTTGGAGTATTTCATGAAGTTTATAATGTTATCTATGGATCAATGGTGCATAATGTCATGGACTAGAGAGCACTCGTGTCACGGTCAGGGCTGATAGCCCTCGGCTCAAGGACCTGTGGCGTGTACTATCTCTGCTTTCGGCTGGTGTACCAGCCGACTCAACCAACTCCAGTTTGTTCATGAGTTCGTTTGTAAGCAAGCAAAGATTCAGGTATAAAAATCTACTCGTATTGAACAACATTAGTACGAGTTCTTGATGGCAATTCCTCATAAGGTGGCCTTAATAACATCCTCAAGATGGCACTATGCCACGGGACGACTGGTTACAAATTTTGATGAGCCCAAATTGTGGCACGCATAGATCATGATATCCAGACAAATCCGATCTCAACCATATCAAGATCAACTTTGATGCAACGTTAAAAAAGATAAAAGCCTCTTTTGCTTCTGTCACAAGAGAAGCTCGATTAGCTCGATTGCTTCTGTCAGGAACTTAGAGCTCTAAATGCTCTTGAACAGCCCAGTTTAATTTTTCTTATGGAGACAAAAAATAAAGCAACGATGGTGGAAGGTATATGCAGAAGATTACAGTTCCAGCATTTATTTCTAGAAAATCCAACAGGCATAGCAGGGGGATTGGCTTTGATGTGGAATGACTCCGTAACATTGCAAGTGAAAGATAGTTCTAAACAGTATATAAATGTGGAATGTACTGAAGTAAGCAGAAATATGATGATGCAGATTACCTTTGTTCATGCTTCCACGAATTTTGGAGAAAGGCAACAGCTATGGCAACTCTTAAAGGCACTTAAACCCAAGAATTCAACTCCATGGATATGCATGGGGGACTTCAGTGAGATCTTATATGTATGGGAAAAGGTGGGGAAGAGAGAAGCAGATAATACCAAAATTGCAGCTTTTCGACAAATGCTGAATGAGACATCCTTGATGGATATGGATAGCCATGGCTGCGCATTCACCTGGGCAAATAAAAGAGAAGGGGAGGAGTTAGTAAAAAAAAAGGCTTGACAGGATACTTTGTACTTTGGAATGGCACATAACTTTTCCTGAAGCAGAAATCCATGCGTTACCAGCAATAGGATCAGATCACAGTCCTCTTGTCCTTCGATTATATCAGGAACCTAGGAAAAGAAAGAGGGATTTTAAGATGGAGGCTTACTGGATTGAAAATGAGGAATATCATGACCTTATTATTCAAATATGGAATCAGCCCTCTATTATTACGCTTACCTTTTTGGAGAAACTCAGGGAGACTGCGGTAGAATTAATCAGGTGGAGTAAAGAGAAGTATGCCCATGCACCCAGAAGGCTAAAAGAACTAAATCAGACTCTTACTGAGATTACAAATCAACCAGATCAGCACAGTACTCAGAAGCAAGTTCAAAGGATAATACACCAGATTGATACACTGAGGAAGCAAGAAGAACAATACTGGGGATTGAGATCTCGAGTGAAATGGCTACAATGGGGAGATAAAAACACTCGCTTCTTTCATGCGACTACAGTCCAGAGGAGACGCAGAAATAATATAACAATGCTTCAACTGGAAGACAACAGATGGTGCTGTGATCCAGAAGTACTCAAAACTCACTTTCAAGCTTTCTACAGCAATTTATACAAAACAGAAGGGCACAGACATTACCAGCCAATCCTGAACCAATATCATTCTCCTATTAATGAAAGAATTAATGCAGAGCTGGAGGCAAACCCCATGATGGAGGAGGTGCAAGCAGCAGTGTTTCAGCTGGGTGCTTTGAAAGCCCCAGGCCCAGACGAGTTCAATGGCCTGTTTTATCATAATTCATGGGAAGTATTAAAATCAGACCTATTCTAGCTAGTGCAAAATTCCTTCAACACAGGTATTATGGACCCGCTGCTTAATCGAACTCATATAGCATTGATCCTTAAAGTGAAAAATCTAGAATCCATCAGTCAGTTCAGACCAATCAGTTTATGTAACTTCAGCTATAAAATTATTTCCAAAATACTAGCAAACAGATTGAAGAAGTGGCTGCCAGAGATAATAGAACCAGAGCAAAGTACATTTGTACAGGATAGACAAATCCAAGATAATATCCTAATCGTGCAAGAAGTTTTACATCAGATGCGCATCACCAAGCGAAGGAGAAAACATCAAGCAGTTTTAAAGCTAGATATGAAGAAGGCATACGACAGGGTAGAATGGGATTTTGTTAGAGATTGTATGCTAAAAATGGGTTTTTCAAGGAAATGGGTTGCTCTTATAATACAATGCATAACAACAGTGACATTTAGTGTGAAGTTTAATGGTGTACCTACCCCTTTTTTCACCCCTTCCAGAGGACTGAGACAAGGTGATCCTCTGTCACCCTATCTGTTCATAATAATTTCAAATGTGTTATTATGGATGATGCAAAAAGCAGTATCAGATGGCAGCCTTCAAGGAATACAGCTGACTAGAACATGTCCCAGACTATCTCACCTGTTATTCGCAGATGATGCTATCTTCTTCCTAGAAGGTACTCTAATGGAGTGTCATAACCTAACACTTACACTGAATCAATATTGTCATGCAACAGGGCAAGCTATAAACTTAAATAAGTCAGGGGTGTCTTTCAGCAAGCATTGTCCTATAACCTTACGAAGAAACTTGGCTCGAAGGCGAGTACTGTTATCGAAAAGACGAGTAAATATTTAGGGATTCCTACAGAATGGGGGCAATCGAAAAAGGATATATTTGCATGGATATTAACTCGAGTAAATTCCAAATTGGAGGGATGGAAGGAAAAACTACTTACTAAAGCAGGAAAGGAAGTGTTGATCAAGAGTGTAGTGCAGGCCATCCCATTCTATGCAATGGCGATTTTTAAACTGCCAGTGTCCATCTGCAAAGCAATTGAAAGGAGAATAGTGTCATTCTGGTGGCAGAAAGGAGATAGTAAACGAGGGGTGCACTGGAAAAATTGGGATGCTCTAAAAAGAAGGAAGGATGAAGGAGGTTTGGGTTTTAAAGACCTGATTACTTACAATGATGCGATGCTTGGTAAACAAGCATGGCGCTTACACCACTCCCCAAACGCTTTGTGGGCCAGAGTCTTCAATGGCATCTATTTCCCATCTGGCGATGTTTGGACTGCTCAGAATGGCCAGAGAGCGTCATGGGGTTGGCGGAGCCTCCTGAAGGGTCGAGACACAATCAAAGACGATATAAGATGGGCAGTTGGGGATGGGAAATCCATTAAAATCAGATAGGATAAATGGGCAAAAGAATGCTTCAAGTGCCTTAACTTTGCACAAAGGGACACTTAAGTGCCATAACTTACGAAAGGTACACTTAAGTGCCAAAATCGGAGTAAAATGGATCACTTGAGTGCCAATCCGGCCAAAATCCGGCCAAAACGCTGACGTGTCAATTTTCCGGCAAAGCGAGTGCGAAACGGCGTCGTTTTAATGCGACGTGGCCAAAAATTTAATATAAAAATTAATTTAAATTAATTTAAAACTAAATTTATTTAAATATTAAAAATATTAAATATTAAAAAATATTAAAATTTAAAAAAATTAAATTTTAAAAAACTAAAAAATTTCAAAAAAATAAATTTTTTTAAATTCAAAAAATTTTAAAAATTTTACAAAATTTTACAAAATTTAGAAAATTTTAAAAAATTTTATAAAATTTTATAAAATTCTATAAAAATTTATAAAATATTAAAAAATTTAAAAATTTAAAATAAATTTAAAATTTAAAATTTAAAAAAATTTAAGAAAAGGAGGCGGGCCCGGCCAACCCTCCCCCACCTTCTGGCGACGGCAGGGAGGCGGTGGCAGCGAGGGCTCTGCCCTCAGCCGTTGGCTGCCTTTCTCCTCCTCCTCCTCCATTTTTTTAAAAATAAAAATAAATTATATTATTATTTTGTTTTAAATTTAATTTAATTAATTTTTATATTATATTAAAATTCAACTTATACCAAAACAACGTCGTTTTGGCCGATTTAAGTGCTCTATTCTGGTCAACACCCAAAACGATGTTATTTTGGTGCTAACATGGTAAAAAATTTAATATATAAATTAATTTAATTTAATTTAACAATAAATTTATTTAAAAATTTTAAAAATAAAATTTTAAAAATTAAAAAATTTTGCAAAATTAAAAAAGTTACAAAAAATAATTTTTAAAAAAATAGAAAAGGGAGGCGGTTGAGGGCTGAAATTTTTGTAAATTTTTTAAATTTTTGTAAATTTCGTAAATTTTTTAAATTTTTTGTAACTTTCTAAAATTTTTGTAAAAATGTTTGTAAATTTTATGTAAATTATGTAAATTTTTTTATAAATTTTGAAAATTTTTTGTAACTTTCTAAAAATTTTTGTAAATTTTTAAATTTTTAAATTTTTTGTAAATTTTGTAAATTTTTTAAATTTTTTGTAACTTTCTAAATTTTTTTGTAAATTTTGTAAATTTTTTAATTTTTTAGTAATTTTTTAAATTTTTTTTTTTGTAATTTTTTTGTAATTTTTTTTAATGTTTTAAAGTTGCTAAATTTTTTAAATTTTTAAATTTAATTTAAATAAATTTTATATTATTATAAAATTCAAATGATGCCAAAACGACGTTGTTTTGGCCGAATTTGAGCTGACTCAGCTCTCCGGCGAGACACATCAGCGAGAAATATTAATATTTTAATGCCACGTATGATTTCCGGCCAATTTCGCCGAAGATGGCACTCAGGTGTCCCACTTTTCTTAAAATGTGGTACTTAAGTGTACCTTTCGTAAGTTATGGTACTTAAGTGTCCCTTTCTGCCAAGTTATGGCACTCCAGGGTCCGCATGTCGGATAAATGGTTACAGGGGATTATTGAGGGCCAACCAGAACAACAAGAACCTACCATGGTAGCTGATTTGATCAACGATACTACGTGAGAATGGAATCAGCCTCTGATAAAACAGCTGTTTGAGGAAAATATAGCCAACGAAATTTTAGCTATCCCCCTGAGCACGAACCCTAAACCTAATCACATACTGTGGACAGGAAACAGAGCAGGATCATTCTCTGTAAAAAGCGGATATAATAGGGCGTATTTATCAGCTACAAGGAAAAATCAATACCAAGCCTCTTGTTCGTACTTGCCTCCACGCAACCTATGGACGCAAATCTGGAGTCTCAGAGTACTGCAGAAGATCAGAACCTTCCTCTGGAGTATCTGTCAAAACGCGATTCCAACAAGGGAGAATCTATACAAAAGAAAAGTCATCCCAGATCCTTTATGCCAGATTTGTCACACACAGGTTGAAACCACAGAACATATTTTCTTATTCTGTTGATGGACAAAACGGATCTGGGAGGATCAAAGGTTGCATGGCATAAATCTCCAGAGAAACATGAAGCGAATAGATCAATGGCTGGTGGAGGTTTTTCAAGAAAAAAGGGAGGTACCTGTACGGGTGTTCATCGTCTTTGGTTCTTTGCGATCCGGGAAGGCCAGGAACTCATGGATCTTTAGGGGAAAACACCCACAGCCTCCAGAAATCATCGAGCTCGCACGGAACCAGAGTATTACTATGATGCGAGGGATGAAAAACTAGAAGAACAAAAATCAAGATCAGATCTTACCAGTGCGTTGGAACCCCCCGAAAAATCGAGAGGTGAAAATGAATGTAAATGCGTCATGGATGCCAGGAGAGTTCCTTGGATCTGTAGCAGGAATCGCACGGGATGAATCTGGATCTGTAGTCGAAGGGTTCGCGGCCGAAGTTAGGGTTTCCTCGGCGTCTCAAGCGGAAGCCGAAGCACTTCTCCACGGGATACGCTATCTAAAGGAGATAAGTTCGAAGCGTGTGGGGGAGGCGAAAAGTTAGATAGTTCGGTGGACATGTGAGAGCGACAGCTCATCGGTAGTAGACTTTGTGCTGGGCCGGGCCGAGACTCCTTGGAACTTGTGTGAAGTAATCAAACGCTGCCAACAAGAATTATCCCAGTGCAATTATATCACCGTCGGATCCTGCCCTCGAGATGAAAACCGTGCAGCCGACTGGCTGGCATGTCAACATCGAGAAAGGAAATTGCCCACGAATTGGATGTACTCTCTCCCTCTATCTCTTGTGGATATTTTATGTTTGGACTGTAAGTTGTCGTTGCATTCTAAGACTAAGTAATATAATGCATATATATGCTTTTCGACCAAAAAAAAAAAAAAAAAAAAAGTGATGCTACGGCACTGCCAAAGAACATGAAGGTAAAACCAAGCCATCATAATTTGGCGTATGAGGTTAGAAGATGGTTGGCAGGGGACCAGGCCCCGAGTGCTGGGTTCAAGGCCTGGGCTTGGCTAACTCAAACTCGAGTGCTCTCGGCCTTGATGGACCTAGGTCCAGGGACCACGCACATGGGCTTGACCTTTGTGGACCCACACCGAGGCAATAGGGAGATGGGCATGGGCATTGAGTTCTCGAGCTCAGTTTTGGTGAGCCCAAGACCAATGCCCATGCTCATGCCCAGGAGTCGGGGATCTAGACTTCAGACCCCAATGCCCATGTCAAGTTCCTAGCTTATAGAAAAGTCTTAATTGATTTTTCTAATCAAACAGCGAAAAATATTTTTCACTTTATTTTTAGGTCTCAATCAAACACGGGAAAATATTGTTATTTTTTGAAAAATGGCTCATCAGAAAACATTTTATTGAAATGTCATATTTTCTACGAGAACAAACAGAGCCTACATATTTAATGGAATGATTCAAGTACATCGATATTGCAAGTTTGGGTACTTAAATGCACAAATTAATTTTTTTTGGATTAAGGTGTTATTGTAACAAATTTAAGAACTCCTGTTATTATCTCCAAAAACATAACGAAACACTTGTCCCACACAAATTAAGGTTTTGTTTATTTTACGACAAATAAATTATTAGAAAAATATTTTCTTAAAAATGATCGCTTATATTACTTACAAGAATGAATGGAAGAATAACATTTTTATCGTTCATGAAAATTTCTATACATAAAATGTTGTTGATAATGAAAGTATTTTTCATTAGCTAATTATTCAAAGTGATACAAGCGATCATTTTTCGGAAAATATTTTTTAAATTATTTATATTCCGCTAAACAAAACGGAACCTAAAGTTGTACGTTAGAAACCACATGATAAGAACCAAATGTAGGGTCTCATTAGAGATGATCATGGAAATTAAATTTGTGGTTTTAACTAGCACAACGAGGGCACAGCGAGTGTACTTTTTCTTCATCTGATGTAGAGGTGCAAAACCTTATTTTTCTTGATGCTAGCGCAGGGAAGAACTCCATGTAATGCCTCAGGACTTTTAGATTATCACACGGGTCTTTGCTACGGTGCCGTGACTCAAAGCGTGGCAGATCAAGGCAGTGTCCTGGTGCAAAGCACGGTGAAGTTGTTATGCAAGCTATCAACCGATAGATCAATGAGATTGATTATCGATCGTCCGATCAAGAGATGCTCTTCATTGTCGAACTAAAATGTGTTATCGTCAGCTGTCGATCAAGGTGGTGCCGTGATGCACGACATGGCAAAGTTGGCTGTTTCTGTGCCATTTCTCACATTCTTTCTACTCCGAATTCTCTGATTCTTAAAATTCTTCTGTAGTCTGAAACGTGATAATTTAGCAGGAATTACGGAGAATTCTATACACAGATTGCCTAGAGTTTATCCTAGGCAGGCAGTGAAGAAAATGCTTCACAATTGTTCTCCCAATTTCATGTTCTCTCAATAGAAACTGCAAGTTGATGAAATGCCCCCAAGGGCTTTGCCAGTGCAAATTCTTCCTTCAAATCGCTGCTTCTGCATGTGCCTTCGTGAGATTAAGAACTCAGATCAGCGGGTATAATTCTCTTTTGATCCTCACATGCGTTCTCAACCAACCCTTTTGAGATTGTAAATAAAGGCACTTGCAGCCTCAGAGAGGTGAAATGAATGGAGTTCTAGGCACAGTTGTCCATGGACGATGATAAATTAATACAGTTGCAAATTGCCATTGTCATAGGTTAGACCGTTTTAGGCAGTGTCTACGACAATTGAATAATTGAAAGGTGCTATGCTGAGGAATGCGTTTGCCGAACACAATCTGTGATTAAGATGCTCTGCGCTTCCTGGACCCTAGATATAAAAAGAAAGTTAGTTGGTGAAACTTGTCGAGGACACTATTTTTCATCTCGCTCCTCCTGACTTAAATCCTGAATTCAATGCCTCGAATAGGCGCTTCCTACCCATCAAAGTAAATATGTCCTAGCTTTCATAGTGGTGTGTATATATATAAATTATTATTATTATTATTATTATTATTATTTTGGTATTCAGGATCCGGCCCGGCACAACCTTGCAGGTGCTCACGGCCTCCAAGGGCGTGGTATATTTTGATTCGGGATAAATGCATTGAAAGTTTTAAAAATATTTACAAAAGTACAAATGAATCATAAAACTTTCAAAAATTTAGTTAAGTCTTAAAACTTATTATGAAAGCACAATCAAGTCCTCAAACTTTCAAAAAATACAATCAATGGAAGGACTTAATCAGATCAATTTAACAAATTTTAGGGGTTAATTGCACTTTTTGAAACTTTTAGAATTCGGTTAGATTTCCTTTTAAGTTTAAGGACTTTCAATAAACTTATCCATTTTCATTCTTCTTCATTTACTTCGACGTTAAATTGAAACATTGACATGGATGTGAGGGAGCATCTCCCTCGAGCTGCCAAACAGAAACAGAGGACATGTCTGTGTGTTGACTGCTTTGCCTTCTTCTTTCCTCCCAATTACTTCCCATCCAAGCACAAAAACACACGCAGGCCGTGTAGTTTTCGGCAATTGATTGATTTTCCTTTGCATTAAACTATTGAATTTCCGTTAGCCGTGTTAGACTTCTGCTAAAAGATGACAGGCCGAATTCATATTTCTCTGCTCGTCTAGAAGGGCGCGAATTTGGCCAAATAACCCATCCGACGCGTCTTCTTCTAAAGACTTTTCCAAGTTGCATGAATTCCTGATCATAGGACTTGTTCCTAGGAAAATTTTCTGCATTTCATACTTTCAAATAGCCAATCAGTCAAGTCATCGCTCAAACTTAACCAGCTGTAATGGAAAAGCTTGACAGCACGAAAAGCTCCATGATGTCCTTTTGACTAAGGTGCGTTTGGTAACGTTTCTGTTCAAAAATTGTTCCAGAGAATAGAAATAGAAAAAATTATTTCTGTTCCGGGGAACAATTTTTGAACAGAAGAATGCGTTTGGTAAACTTGTTCCTGGAATAAAAAAAGAACAGAAACACGCTTAGTAAACTTGTATAATTTTTTTTATTTCTTTTAATTTTTTAATATTCTTATTTTTTTCCTTTTTCATTTTTTCATTTTTCTTCCTTTTGGCCGGTCGCCGGCCTCGGCTATGGCTGGCGACCGGGCGACGAGGGCTGCGACCTCGCTAGGGGCCGGCGACACTCGGCCTCACCGAGGGCCGGCAATGCTCCGGCGAGTTTGTCGGCCCTCGACAGCGTCGACGGCACTCGACGGTCGGTTGCTGGCCATGGCCAAGGCCGACGACTGGCCAAAGAAAAAAGAAAAGGAAAAGAAAGAGAAGAAAAAAATAGGAGAAAGAAAAATTATTTTTCGAAAGTGTTCAGGGAATAATAAATAAGTTTTTTTATTTTTTGTTTATGTTCCAAATTTATTTAGGAAACAAAAAAATAGATTTGGAATAAAAATGCAAACAAACGCATTTTTATTCTTTTTGTTCCCCTAACAAAAAAAAACAAAAATTGTGTTCATAAATACGGACTCGGAACACAAACAAACAGCCCCTAATTGACGTATTGAGGATCCTAAACCACGCTCATGAAGGGAATCCAAAGGAGCTTCCAGTCCCCCCGATAGTATAGTCCAAGGCTTGTCCCACACTCCTTTTGCCTTCTTCTTTCCTCCCAATTACTTCCCATCCAAGCACAAAAACACACGCAGGCCGTGTAGTTTTCGGCAACTGATTGATTTTCCTTTGCATTAAGCTATTGAATTTCCGTTAGCCATGTTAGACTTCTACTAAAAGATGACAGGCCGAATTGATATTTCTCTGCTCGTCTAGAAGGCCGCGAATTTGACCAAATAACCAATCTGACGCGTCTTCTTCTAAAGACTTTTCCAAGTTGCATGAATTCCTGATGATGGGACTTGTTCCCAGGAAAATTTTCTGCAATTCATACTTTCAAACAGCCAATCAATCAAGTCATCGCTCAAACTTAACCAGCTGTAATGCAAAAGCTCGACAGCACGAAAAGCCCGTGATGCCCTTTTGACTAATTTACGCTCATGAAGGGAATCCAAAGGAGCTTCCAGTCCCCCAATAGTATAGTCCAAGGCTTGTCCCACACTCCTTTTGTTTTGACTAAAAGACGATCATGAAAGGCTCCACTCCTTTAAACTCAACCGCAACCTGCATTTCTCCTCGCAGGCCATGGGCAATTCCACTCTTGAGCGAAACATTTTCGTTCACAGCTTACGAGTCCCCTAGCTGCTCCATCCATTGAAAAATGTCCCCTGTTTCAGTGCTCTGTTTCTTGCTCTTTCACCTGCTAATTCCTTTCCCAGCGCAAGCGGACGGTGATATAACCATCGGATCTTCTCTGACCGCGAAAAAGGACAACTCTTCATGGCTTTCACCTTCCGGGGACTTTGCATTCGGCTTTCGTACCTTACCTGCCAACCCCGACAACCACGGCGAGGTCTTCTTGCTCTCCATTTGGCATAACAAGATACCTTCGAGAACAATCGTCTGGTTCGCAAATGGAGATCATCCTGCACCTGAAAATTCGAAGCTAGAGTTCACTCCCGACCTTGGCTTGGTTCTCACTGATCCACGAGGAGAAAGATTATGGAAATCAGAGAACATCGTCGGTACTATCTCGCATGCTACCATCAACGACACAGGCAATTTTATTATTCTCGGTTCAAATTTGGAGAAACTATGGGAAAGCTTTGAAGATCCCGACGACACATTGCTTCCTTCACAAACGCTGGGAAAAAATAAGTACCTTTCCTCTCGTCAATCCGAAGGAAGCTTTTCCAGAGGAAAATTCCAGCTTCGGATGCTGGACAGCGGAGACCTCGTACTCAACACCATAAACCTGCCTTCCAATCAAGCTAACGATGCGTATTCCATCACCAAAACTGCTGGTGATTCGAACGGATCGGCCACGTCGGGGAAAGAAGTCGTGTTCGACAATTCAGCTTCCCCATTTGTTCTGAGAGAAAATGGCGATAAAGTTTACCTCTCACAGGTGAAAGTACCTTCAGCATCAGATTTTTACCATAGAATTACGCTGAACTTTGATGGGGTTTTGACTCAATACGTACACCCCAAGAATTCTAATTCTAATGGAACCTGGATCCCTCTGTGGTCTGAACCTGAAAATATATGCACTGCCGTTCTTGCTCCAAGCGGCTCTGGTGTTTGTGGCTACAACAGTATTTGTTCCCTGGGTAACAATAACAGGCCGAAATGTGGCTGCCCCGAAAAATACACTTTGCTTGACCCCAATGATGAGTATGGCAGTTGCACACCTAACTTCACACTGAGTTGTGAGGAAGATGAAAAGAAGCTGAAGCAAGGTTCCATAGAGGATCTTTACACTTTCGTAGAGCTAGAGCACACGGGTTGGCCGATGTCTGATTATGCCCTGCTGAAGCCTTTCTCTGAAGACGAATGCAGAAACTCATGCCTGCATGACTGCATGTGTGCGGCTGCCGGTTTCAGAGATGGCAACAGTTGCTGGAAAAAGAAGCTTCCCCTGTCCAACGGAAGAGTTGATCCTAACTTGAAAGGAAAGTTCCTAATCAAAGTCCCGAAGCGTGACTCAACTCTTACAAACGATTCCCAATATCCAATCCCAAAGGGAAGGATAAAAGACCATGATCATAGATTTTTTATTTTCGTCGGAACAGTGCTATTCGGAACCTCTGTGTCCGTCAATTTTCTACTCATCGGTGCTATCACTTGGGGGTTTTTCTTTGTCTACCGCAAGAAGCTCAAGAATATATCCACCAAAGAGAACTTCGTGGCATCAAATTTGCGTTATTTCACTTACCAAGAGCTTTTCCGAGCCACGGATGGGTTCAAGGAAGAGGTAGGCCGGGGATCTTTCGGGATTGTTTATAAAGGGGTGATGTCCAACGATGCACCAATTGCCGTGAAGAAGCTAGCTAGTGGGATGCAAAACAAGGAGAGGGAGTTCAGAACAGAAGTCGATGCGATAGGCCAGACCTCTCACAAGAATCTGGTTAGATTACTTGGTTTCTGTGATGAAGGCCATGAAAGGCTGCTTGTCTATGAGTTCTTGAGCAATGGCACACTATCAAGCCTTCTCTTTTCAGGTGAATCCAAACCCAGTTGGATCCAGAGATGCCATATTGCTTCAGGAATTGCCAGGGGATTACTATACTTGCATGAAGAGTGCACTACACAAATCATCCACTGTGACATAAAGCCACAGAACATACTTCTCGATGACTACTACAACGCGAGAATCTCCGATTTTGGACTTGCCAAGCTCCTGAAGATGAGCCAGAGCCATACTCAAACGAATATAAGAGGAACAAGAGGGTACATCGCTCCTGAATGGTTCAGGAACTTGCCCATCACTGTGAAAGTGGATGTCTATAGCTACGGGGTGTTGCTTCTGGAGATAATATGCTGCAGGAGCTGTTTCAAGACTGAGGTGAGCAGAGAAAGTGAGGGAGGGCTCTTGACTGATTGGGCTTATGATTGCTTCATGCATGGAAGGCTGGATGCTCTGGTTGAAGGTGACACGGAGGGTCTGAGTAACGGGGTGAAGCTGAAGAATTTGGTCATGATCACGTTATGGTGTATTCAAGAGGACCCTTCCTTGAGGCCAACGATGAAGAAGGTGACACAGATGCTGGAAGGAGCAGTGGAAGTGCCTGTCCCTCCATGTCCATTCCCCCTGAACAGCAGCACCTCCTCTTTCCTTCACCCAAATTGAACAGGGCTTAAGTGGTATGCTCTATGAATCACAATTTTCTCACGCTGGTCGTGAACATGTTATCTTCGCTACATACATTTTTGCATCTTGCTGGGTAACTTGCAAAGGAGTAGAACCTCCGGTTGCCAATGTAAGTTACTACACTAATTTTATATGTAATCCTAGAAAATAAAAATAAGGATTATTTCGATAATGAATGTAGTACTGAAGGATGCACTTAGAGGAATCGGTCGTGTAAAATTTTTAACTGTACAACTTGCATTACTATGCAATTCAATTTATAGACCAAATGAGTAAACGCCGCCGCACAAGATCGTTTGCATCCTCAATTACCCAATACTCAACAAATCTGTTCACAATGACTTGAAACTAAGTCTGTTTGAAACAGAGGATGAGTGATATAATTAAAGCAGTCCTGAGTGAAATATGATTCCTAGTTCCCACTTTGTCATGACAAGAGGCAGGGGACTCAAGCACTGTATTATATTCCCAGCCCATGACAGTGCAAAACAACTTGCATGGTTTAAAAGAACGGGATGCTTAATGCGTTGTTAGAGTGAGAATTTCCCAGCTCACATTGGTCTGCATAGATTCTGTACCTGTATGATCAGCATTCACCTTGTCCCCAGCTTGCACAAGATAGAGGAACCAGACATCAAAACATGCGGAGTTTGGAACAACTGTAGACAAATTTCACTTTCCCTATGCATAATGCGATGATGCACTCTACCAAGAAGATTGGGTTTTAGACTTCATCCTACACCCAAGTTCAAATGAGATAGAATTACGGGACGGTCCATGAAAAAGATCTAGGCTCGGTCACTTTGGCAAACTATTAAACATTCGGCTTGTGAAACCTCCATTTAAATGAAAAAATGTAAGCAAGATGAGGCTTCCCTTGGACATCAAGTGAAGTTAGTTTCAGCCTGTCGACTGACGACAAATATGAAAGACATTGATACTGAGTGAGACCTCTTTATTTTACGCACAGTTATTGAAGCTGAAGGAATGATGCTCTACCGGCAAGATGGATCATTGTTTTTCAGAAATTTTTCGCAGTATATTAAGGAGTGGAATAATACATGAGTGGAAGATGTGATTGAGGACAGGCAGTGGAGATGGCCTTCTCCATGATCCACCGAGTTATTGGAAATTCAAGCTGCAATTACTGTGTTACTTTGAACCCTGGCTGTGTCAATTGATAGGGTGGTTATTTTGGCGTCTGTTCATGGTAATTTTGATAGTGCGGAAGCTAGGAAATTTGTTTGTAAGGAAAGGAAGACATTCAGGTGCGTTGGCATAAACTAAATGGGTTTTAAACCGAACTATACACCAACCCACAATTGCCCGGGTGAGAGTTGAAATACTTTAAAAAGGAGCAAATGCGAAATGCTAAACATTTTCAAAATGACATTCTCTCTTATAATCGAACTCTTCCAACAGATGAAGAGCTCTTTTTTCAAGCCTAATCAATCCAAGGAAAGAAACTACAACCGAGAAGCTTTAATTGACTAGTTAAATTTTGGAAGCATGTCCCTTGTAATTGGGTTTATAACTCTCTTTAGCTCTACGGGACCTCTCAATATAAGAAGACCACGTCTCTTGTTCATTTACGCCTCCTAAAGAAATGGAAAAATCTTGGGTTTCAAACAGAAAAATACAAATATTTTAAATAGGAGAGAGAAAAGTAAAGTCAAATTTCAATATTTAGTGTTTTAGGCTTTTATAGGACCGCTGCAGATTGACTTCGCTAAACGAAGTTGTCGAGGCTTGACCTGGAATGGTCTCTATTACCATATTCCGAAGGAGAGAAATCGGATCTCCGTTGTTCTGGGGACTGTAATGGGCCGGTATAAGGTTGTGAACTGAAGAAAAGCTTTTTGGGCCTGTCAGAGATCCGGTCCTCCCTATTCGATATAAGCAACAAAATTATCGTTTTGCCAAAAATGAGAATCACATCCAAGTTTTTCGCCAATTTTGGAAACCCAAAATTTTTTTTTTTCTTCCCAGAAAAGGGAACGGGCCCAAAAAGAATGGCTGCCGAATCAGCCCTCGATCGTCCCAGGAAACCATCCGGGCCGTCCGGCTGCTACCTTTCTCGCCAATAAATACCAGCGTCGGTCAGCTCGCTGCTCGTCTGCGCTTCGTATTTTATAAGGCGTTGGTCCCGACAGCTACTTCTCAAAATATTCGTTCGAAAAATAAATCTGTCGCGACGACAGATCCTTCACGCCCCAGATCGCACGCGGACATTGAATTCTTCCATCGAATCGTCTCTCTCTCTTTAGGATTCGGACGTTCTTGCGTGATTCTTTCTTGCTTTTTCTTGAGACGGAGCGAAAGATTTTGTGGGTTGCTTTGCTTTGCGATCTTTGTCTCGGCGTTCCGGTAAAAATACGATCTTTTGTGGGGGTTAGGTTCTTCGTTAGGGGGTGGTCGGATAAAGAAGTAGTTTTTTTTCTTTTTTCTTTTTTCTTTTTTTTGAATCGGGGAGGATGAACGATCAGGCGCACCTGATGAATCAGGCGCCGATGATGATGAACCAGAGCCCGATGATGAACCCGCCGCAGGTCATCATGAATCAGCCCCCCCAGCTGATGAGCGCGTCTCAGTCGATGAGCCAGCCCCCTCAACTGCTGAGCCAGTCCCAGTTGATTGGCCAGCCTCAGGTCCTGAATCAGCAGCCCCAGTTGATGGGCCAGTCTCAGATGTTGAGTCAATCTCAGGTGCCCAGTTTGAACAGGAGTTACAAGATGTGGCCTCAGAAGCAGAAGCAGAAGCAGCAGCAGCAGCAGCAGCAGCAGCAGCAGCAGCAGCAGCAGCAGCAGCCGTCGCTTGACCCCAATGTGCAGTTTCTCGGCTCGATGAACCCAGGTTTCGGGACTTTGAAGCAGCCGATGATGCCGTTGCCCGGAAGAAGCAATTGGAAGGGCAAGAAGCCCAATGATAAGCGGAATGACCCGAGGAAGGTCCCAAAGGCGATCCCCAATGCCGGGATGAGTAGTGGTGCCAGTGGCATGGGCTACCAGCCCCCTGCTCTTACCGATTTGCAGTTCCAGAATCGCCTAAAGTCTAGAAAATATTATCCCAAGAAGAAGTTCAATAACCGGTTTGCGCCGTATGCGCCCAGGAACACGACTTCTTTTATCATAAGAGCAAAGAAGTCGGGCGGCATTGCCTCGATGGTGTCCCCATGTCCAGTCACGCCGGCGGTGTTGCCGACGCCAATATTTTCGCCCTCTAGAGAGGTGTTGGTTGATATGGCAAAAGAGGAGTGGGGTGTGGATGGGTATGGGTCCATGAAGGGTCTCATTAGGCTACGGAATGAGGTAGAGAACAGGGATAATGAGGAGGAGGAGGATGACAACGAGGAGGAAAATAATGGGTCCAGCGAGAGTGATGTAGAAGAGGAGAAGGATAGCGTGATGAGCAGACTGGATCATGAAATGAATCGCTTTGAGATGGTTTACCCCAATTACGGTTCTGATTATAACAATTTACTGGTGAATAGGGTGGATGATCAAGATACCCACATTGCGCAACTCGAGGAAGAGAATCTAGCTTTGAGAGAAAGGCTCTTCTTGATGGAGAGGGAAATGGAAGACTTGAGGAGGAGGTTGAGCTTCCTGGAGAGGCAGAACCATGTGGACGAAGATGTGAATGAGGAGGTAGTGGAGAATGAGTCTGACAATGAGAGTGAAGATGAATGCAATGTTAATGTTCCGGGTGGTGTGAGCAAAGGAGAGGACATGGATTGTCTGGATGGTGATGTAGGTGGAAGGGATGTTAAGTTTGACGGTGATGCCAAAGAGGAGAAATATGATTCGACACTAGGAAATAAAGCAATTCCGGAGGTTGCTATGGAAGAGTTTATTTCAAACGAAGCAATTCTAAAAGAAGTCGAATCAGGATATGAGGAACAACGCGATGGGGTCATCCCAGGAAGAGCAAAGTCTGAGGGGGATGAGGGGACGAAAGTTGTAGAGAACGAGGTCTCACATGAAGTGAATCCTAAATGGGATGAGTGTGAACGGAAGGACGATGCAAATGCGCCTTTGGAGAAGAGCATCGGCGATGGTCAATAATATTTTTAGCTTTCCATCTATTTTAAGCCTCCTCGAAGGTTTGATATTGGTGAAGGGCTTGTTAGTTAATGCCATAATTTGTTGAGTGTCAAGGTTCTTTCTCAGTGCTCCTTAAATAATTCCGATTCTGGGGCATTTACAGGCGTTGCTTGTTAGTTGAGAGTGAAAACATGGTCAATGGGCTTCCAAACTTAGCCATTACGATGTTCTCTCCAGTTAATAACCATCGTTGGTTTACTTCACTCTCTTCTTTATACTAAAGTATTGTGATCTTTTGGATTCTTACTCCTATGTCTGGAAATCATTTGAGATCAAGTGTGAGTAGGTTTATGTTTTACTCTTCTGATGTCGTGAAAACCTTATTTTCTTGGACTGCATTACTTGTTGATATGTTATGCATTTACATCTCTGAAACCATACTGTGTAAGTTAATGTGAATATAGGAGGGAGGACCACTCATTCAAGTCCTCTGAGGTCTGGATGTTTGTATCAGTTGCTATATGATTGCATTGATCCGATTAGAAGCTAACGGTATTACTGCGTAGTTCTCTTTCAAGGAGAGGCCTTGTTTTTTTTTTTTTTTTTTTTTAATCTTCTTAGCCTGGAGCATCCAGTACTTTTTCATATTTTCGTGTTAAAATCAGCCACCTTTTATGTATGGGGATGTTTTATGTATGGAGTGTTGCCCAAGTCTGCTGTATATGTACAAATTTACGATCTTTTATGTGTGATGAGATCACGGTATCTATGCTCTTAAAGGATTCTTGCTGAAGGTTTTTTTGAGCCTAATGTTGGGGACCCGTGATATGATGGTGTTCAGCACCTCTGGCTGATCCTTTACACATCTAGGCAAGTAGGTGATTGAAGGTGGGCAGGAAGGATTTTCTCTTTTCCTCTCTCTCCATAAGTTGAGTTGATTGAGTCATTTTGAGATCAATCGACTGCATTTGTTTAAGGAGAGAATTTGACTTGTGGAGATTAGGAAGACTTGGGAAAGCCAGTAGTGGTCTTGTCATATTTTTGGGTTCTCTTGTGGCAGTAGGGTTTTTCTCAAATGGGATGAATGTGTGAGAATTTTTGTTAAGACGAACTCTGTTTTTTTGCTGTTGGTGTATCCGACACTGGAGATTTCATATCACATCTTTTTGTATAGATGCTACCAAATGGAGTTGTCAACTGTTGCTTAAAAGTTAGCTTTATTTTGTCTTATGGATGGCTCAATGCGGTTGTAGCAATCAGACCAGCTGAGTTGTTCTTTTCTTTTGGTTGAAAACCTATCTTGAGTTGGATAGGCAGAATAACCAACAATTGAGTCAATGAGATGACATTATCTACTTATTCTTACATTGATATTCTTTTGCCCTGTAACATGGATTTCTATGGATCAGTTTCTTTTGCTTATAGAGATCTACTGGTTTTCTTTCGCAAAGGCAAAAATGAAATGAATTGACTTATTTGTGTGTGAAAGTGATATGTGGTCACTCATCCTTATTCTGGGAAGGGATGCAACAAGACATCTTACGAAGTCTTTTTTTACAAGTTTGAAAAGATTCCAAGCATGGCATAGTACGTTTGCAGAGTTTGATTGCCCGAAAGCGTTTAATCTTTGTCAGCCATGCTCTTGTCAGAGCAATATTTTTTACTTATCCATAGTTTGTTGGCTCTTTCCTAAAGGTTTTGCAGGAAGGACTTGCCATTTTGCATCTCGGTTGCGAATTGTTCTCGATGCAGGATTTTTAAATGGTGCCTTGTGTAGAGGTATTGACACGATCTGCCATTCATGGAGTGGATGGACCAGCCAAGCAAGCATGAAACGGAAGAAAAATGAACTAGTATTGAATTAGATGTTTACATTTAGCCAGCGTGATTGTAAATCTGGTAGGCATACATTGGTTTGTGTCATGCAATGTCTGGGAAGCACATGGTCACAGATTTACTTCGTTCCATCCACACGTAGGTGCACAAAAACTATGTTGTTGTAGCCCCGACTGATCCTGATTTTGTCATCTGTATATCTGCGAGAGAAAAGAGAGGTATGCATGCGTGATAGGATCAAATTCTGGGGTGTTTTTAACTGTCAAGAGGTTTAGAAGAGACGTAGGAGACAGCAAAATCTTACAAAAGTTCCAGCTTAAACTTGGTCTCCATTTCCACAGGATATCCAAATGGTCCTCCGATGATGGCAGCGTCGTCCATCGTGACATCATACGCATTGGTGCCAGATTTCCTGTGAAGGCATGAGGTGCGTTAAAACCATGACTTCAAATTTTGCGAAAACTGCAGTGCAGTTTCAAGAGCTGTGCGCATGAATTCGCGCAATGAGTATGTTCGTCTGTGAAGGACTTCCTTACCCCCGCTCCTCGAGTGGCAGCGAGTTGCGGGGCCAGGAACACTCGAGCAAACTTAACTTACAATGCAATAAAAGACGTACAGCAAGAGATATATCTTATAAACTCTAATGCTCGTTAAGCAGGAATGACATCATCCAGCCGCCGGTGGGGGCAGTAATGACATCATCCAGCGACCGGTGGGGTCGTTCGTATTGTGATGCATGTCACGTCTATAATCCACTCAGCTGAGCGCGGTGGAGAAACAGTTAGGCTCGAGATTAGGAAAAAAATTTCTAATTTAGAATCCGTTTGTTTGCAGGAAAAGTATTTCCGAAAAATTATTTTCTGACTTCAATTTACAAAAAACGTTTTCATAGATTGAAAACAATACGACTTCTCTTTTTAGTAAGAAAGAAATCACTTTACCTAAATCATCAAATAAATGAAAACTAACAATTTTCTTTAAAAATAATTCCCATGAAAAGTAATTTTTTTTTTTTTTACCATGAAGTTTTCAGTTAAACAAATACATGAACTTGTATCAAACTAAATTTTGTTGGACATCTTTGCATTTTTGAAAGATCGGATGCTTCATACTCTCAATCATTTCAGGTTATATTTTTAGCTACTCCACCTTCAAGGACGGTCAAGTGGTGGTCCTCTAACTCCGAATTCGTAATGGGATTGGTTGTGGCATTATTAATCACCTGGGCATCCAAAGAGCACCTGCTCACATGCGTATGTGAATGCGCATGCGCAAGCGTACAAGAGTGTTGTAGATACTTGTATATTCCAACGTGTCTAGTGATCCATATATGCACATATATTGGATGTTGCTTCGTGCCGTCTGACAGGAATTGCATGAATATTCTCTGTAGGTGTATGTATCTTTCACCTTGCCTTCGGTATAGTGTTCTCTACTAAGAACCAGAAGCCAAGTGCGACGGCGCATATCCTGCCCCAGAGCAAGAGAGAAAGGAAGGAGAGATGCTTACACAAATGAGCCATTCATGGAGAATCTCAGGCCAGGCAAGATGTTCACCACAAATTTCAGTTGTCCACTCCTTTTGACAATCTGCAAAGAGCAGGACGTGCTTAAGAAGTGATGGACTCGTACTAAAACGGTTATGAAAAGGACATTATTCTTAAACCTACCTGTCTTCCCATAAGGCCATTAGCTGCATTCTCTATCCAACTGTCTGTCTCCATCTGCACCGCACAATACACAGTTTAGGCTCCGTAAGAAGCAACGAGATGCACTAAGGATAGGTCACCGTTGTTTAAATCACACTGCTGTATTTTGTATTGCAGAAGTTGTGTTGGAAACTTTCGAGTTTTGTATGGCAAGATAATTTTGTCGGAATGGTTGTGGCATCTTGTTAACAAAGAAAAATTCTAGGAACAACTGGAAACAAAGTGCTGCAATACTCACACCACGTTCATTCCATTAGGTTCACGTGATAGCCAAAGCACCGAAGTGCCAATCCATTCAGGTCGATGAAAGTCAGTAAAAGTAATTTTCATGAAGCTACCTGTGAACTCCAGATCATATTCCATTCACCTTCTACAAGTTCAAGCTCGCCGTCACCTTTGTTCTTGCTTGAAGATGTGATCTCATCAATTGCCTACGACAATGATTCAGCATTATTTCAGTTAACATTCAGGAACCTCCTCAATCAAACTCTACGGTGATTGGATTCCATTCACCTTTTCGATTCCTTTTCCAGTGGAAATAGCTGACAGTAACAATTGCCTAGGTTCAGTCAGCTTTTGCAGCACAAAGGTGGTTCCCTGCACTACAACCCAATAAAGGCGTACCCTTAGCTGAACAATTTATGGCGGCTTTTGCCAATCAAATCCTTAAGTTCTCATCTGGTTAATAAAGAAGGCAGTCAAATAACGAAATATGGACCTTAATATCTCATTCACCTTATTTCCTCTTGAGATGCGGAGGTTTCCAGATTCTGACAAATATGTAGTGTCTAACCATCCTTTTGCTTCATCTCCAAGGAGCCTAAATGGGACTGGATATGGAACCTTGAATGGTAGAAATTTAATGGAAAAAGCCGCCCTATCAAACCGAAAAAGGATCCTTTTTCCATCACTGATTGATGCAGCTGCCTGTTGGTAAAAAGTTAAGGTAAGTAAACTAATATGGGAGGAAAGAACACGACACTTTCCATGTAATAGTGAATTGCTTGGTAAAGGATGGGAAGGATAAAAAACAACATATAGCTGTAAGTTGTAAATCATATGACGCTGCACTTACACAAGCCATCCAAAGATTTGTCCATACTTTATATCACCCACGATGACAGAATCAACTCCAATGTCAAGGGAAAAAAATCGCCAGTCATGGAAGAATAAATTTAGTAGGAGAAAAAATGCTAAAAGCTTCCCTTGCATGTAAGGATCACAAATTTGGCAAAGACAAAATCGGTTTCATTCTCAACTCAATTTGTGGATACGCTGCAAAAAACTGTGAAGCAGATGCACAACGAGAATGAAAATATTATGACGTAGTTTACATGCCACAATTAGCAAAATGTCAAGATGGCTTTTCATTCTGTAGTGATCGATCAAAATTTAAGTTCATAGCCCTTAAAAGGAAGGAGGTCATACCTCTACTTTTAACTCGCCAATGGCTTCAGAGAATACTACGATGTTGGACACACGTGGATCATTTGATCTAAGATATATCTCTTGAAATACGCTAAACACGTCAACGCCAACAAATGTTCTCTGCAGATGATTTGGTATGCTGTTAGTCTCTTCACATCATCCAAAATCTTGAACACTTAGAATTGGATATTTTTATGAACACTTAGAATCACAGGGCTACTAACACACCATGCTCTCGCGAAGCATCTATTGCAAATGGAGGCAGTTTAAGCTACATATCATCCCATGTTAAAACCAAGCACAAACACTACCTGAATTGGGGATGCTGTTCCAGGTCGAGTTGTAAACATCAACTGCCATCGACCTTCGATTAGATCGGAGCTTGTCTGCAAATAATTACTGCCATATCAACATGCCAAACAGGCATAATCATCTTAAAAACCGGTAAAGCAATATGGTTATCTGCCTAGCTAGCACAATGGACATTCTTAGTGTCGAAAACTACATTCAAGCTTCCGGGCAAAGGTTTCTCCGACAGTGGACTAGCGTGTCATTGCCGATAACAAGCACAAACAGAATAAAGAAGTGAAAATAAGCATGTACCGGATCTGGCACTCCTGTCAAAGTCTCCAGAACTGCAACTGCTCGCTCGACATCCTGCAAAAATCCCGTTAGAATATTTAAATAATAAACCACGTTTTTGTTCAACAATTTAAACTTTTATGACAGTTGACAACGGTCTCATAAAATCTCGCCAATCCAAAAAGTAAAACCCATCAGAAATGAAAAAATCACATTGATCTTGAATCGAGCCAGACGAACGCGAGCCTAACGCGACTTCGACAAGGAAAGAAGCACGAATCGCCGAACTCGCGGATTACCTGGACCTGCTGCGGAGTGGCAGAGCGACCGCGGCCTTGAATGCCGATGAGAGCTTCGATGAGCTGCGCCTCCGGATCAGTGAACGGCGAGGCCTCCTGCTGCTCGCCGACGAGAGAGGAGCGGCAAGCGACGAGGCCGCCGCGACCTCGGCTCCGGCGGCACTTGACGGGCTTCGCCGGAGAGCAGCGGCCGAGGGGTTGCGGAGCGAGGAGTGCGGGAGACGGCGCGACCGCGTTGAACTGAAGCCCGTGAACGCGGGACGCCATTGGAGGAAGACGTTGGAGGAAAATTTGCGAGGCTCGCAGGCGTGCCGGCCTGGCGGATACGCTCCCACGGAGAGAGGAGCGTCGGGCGGAGTAGCGACACGTGGCCGTCGGCCGACCTGACACGTGGATTTTGAGATTCTTTGTTGATATTGGGTAATCGATACCAGAAAGAGTGATTTGGAAGTGAACCGGGCCCACTAGCCTCTGCGAAGAGCTCCGATTGGTTCCGGAGGAGAAATAATATCTGTAAGACATTTTTTTTGGGATTTATTTACATTCCAATCCCTTGGTTTTCGCACTCGTAAATGTAATCGTGTTAATTGGCGAAATCAATTATGCACTTTAGACAGCCCTCCAAAAATATTTTTTAAAAAAAAATTAACTTTTAATGTAAGAATTTAATTCACAGCCAGAAGTTCAAAAAAATGCATGAGGAACGTGCGAGGCAATGCACGACTTAAGGAAAATTCGGCAAGGCCGAGGAAAAGAGAAGTGTGGCTGAACTACCTACAAGGGCTGGGCTCAAATGGGCAAACTTTAAGAATTCAATAAATTAAGAGCCCAATTTGAAAGAAATTCACAGAATCGCCCGGGTTTATGCTTAATGCAAACACACAATTTTCAAACAAAATTATCTCTAATTTCTTAATGCAGAAGAATGTAGTGAATAATGAGAATGCAACACCATGCAACATCAGTGTTATTGTTTTGGGGTTCAACTTTTTTTATATCGACGAGTTCGATCCCTAATTTTCTTACGAAATAAATAAGAAATCTTTAAGAGAAAATTTAGGTGTCAACTTTCTTTATATAGAGAGGGAGGGAGGGAGGGAGGGAGTAACCAAACACCATAATGAGCTAGTGAAGAAGAAGTTCTTGTGAAAATGTATGTAGCGAAGATAACATGACCATGACCAACGTGCATTGTTGAGCATTCAAGAGAACATTCACGGCTATGGAGGATTTACATATATTTTAGTAGAAATTAGTCCCGCTAAAACTTTGAAAATAATAACATGTACATGTCCAATTCCATAGCATATGCACTAGCCTTATTTTATAGTTATATAGACTCATATGTCAAATGAGGCAATTAAAGTTTATCCGTATGGTATGTTGAATCTGCTACAAATTAAAGAGATTATCTTCCAAACTTGGATCATTTCATAAATCCTTGACGGTATGGATAAACATTGTCACGACCTAAATTTCGAGTGCACCACCTAAGTTTAGGCTAATAGACTACTAAGTTTTTAAACTTAGCTCGGGCTCTTCTAAGCCCATATCAATTCGTGACTTGATTTAAATATTTAACATGCAAATGATTAATATCTAAGAGTCGCCACTAATCGATTTACGGTAAATCGATTAGACATCTAAGTAAAATAATACAAACCAAAAACTAAGGGTACGGAAACTTGGTTACACTAGATTTCTCTAATACTCTTTCTGTACCATTTTTTTTTTAATTTTCAAAAATATTTTTACAGACAACTTGAATTTATTTTAACTAAATTACTATCATGCAATAGAGTGATCACACAGATGCTCAATCATTATTAAACATTGAATAAAATAAATTGCACCAAATGAATTCCAGACACTAAAGCAAGTAATTTTTTTGGATTTTTCTTTTTTAACATGCAAATGATTAATATTTAGGAGTCGCCACTGTTGACACCTAAATTTTGGCAACCCGTTTATTCATTTATCACATTAAAAAAATTATGAATTAATTTTAACCCGTAAAAAATATTAGTTAATTAATTAATTGCATATCATATAGTTTTAGATGCATTTATTTTAATTTGCATTTACATAGAGTCGGTGATAGGTGTATTTGATTTGGTTATTCTAAGCTTTTAAATGACAGTTCTAATTAAGCACGAAGAGAAAGAATTTGGCTTGAGCCTGTATTTGAAAAAAATCCTATTGCAATTTTTGAAAAATGAATAATATTCATTTTTGCAATGGAAATCTAAAAGAGATGTGAAAAATAAAAAGTGATATTGCGTGTGAAAAAATCTTCGCAGATATTGATTTGAAAAGGAAATTAAAACCTTAATGTTTGGCCTATAAATAAGTTACTCGGCTAGGGTTTCGGGGGCGCCTCACACGTTGAATGTACGGCCGAAGAAGGCTCTTCTCAGATTTTCTAAGGTTTTTCTTCAGATCATTCGGCAAAAGAGATTTCCTTTCGTTCTTTGAAAAAAATCACACAAAAAACAAAGGAAAAAGCTTGGGAGGAAAGGCTGGTTTTGCTGAAAAGGTACTGTAGAAAAGTGAAAGAGCAGAGAAGAGTCAGCAGAGAGAGGGACGTGGGAAGCGAAGAAAAAAAAAAGGGAAAAAACAAAACAGAGGAAGAAGAAGAGCGGCGCTCCCTGCTGCCCGATCCCCTCACCGGCGCACCAGCAGCCAGGCCACCGTTGCGCCGGCCGCCTTGCCGCGTCACCGCGCCCGCACCGCACCGCCGCTCCGCTTCCGCCGCGTCCCGCCTCGCCGTCGCTGTTCCCGTGCCCTCTGTCGGAGTCTCTGCTCCGCCTCCGACTCGGCACCACCACCGCTCCGGTGCTTCCTCGAGCACAGCCCTGCAGCAGCTTATCCGAGCTGATCGCGCCCGAGCCGACCACCTGAGTCTCCCTCGCTGCGACACCAGTAGCCGTCGGCCTAGATCTGCCCACGACCCAGCGCTCGGTGTCCCCTGCTCCAGCTGCGACCAACGCCACTAGAGCCCGACGCCTCGCCTCAGCAACTCGCGACCCAGCGACCTCCGCGCCCCTGCCGCTCCTCAACGCTCTGCCCGTCGACTGCCGATCTCGCCGCGTCGCCCCTGCGCGCCGCTCGAACCCCCTCCTCCGTGCGACGATTCTGTAGCAGCTCTGTGCCCGCTGCTGCGGCACCACCGCCCGCGACGCCCCTCACCGTCGCCGCCCGCCAGCCCTCGCCGGAGCTTCGACGCCGATCAGCAACCGCCCGGTGCCACCTACCGTCGCTGCTCCCCCTTTCCAAACTGCTATTAGGTACTTTTTATTTTTATTTCTATTTTTATTTTTCATTTATTCTATCTTACTTTATTTTGTTTATATTTTTTTAAGTCTAGTTATTTAAATTGGAACATTGGATGTCAATACTCATGAATTTTATAGGTATTAACCGCTAGGGTTTTGCCTGAAATTATTGTAATTATTAATTTGATCCGTAAGATGTCGAATCATTTTTTTAATTATATTAATTTTTGGGCATTTTGATAGTATTTTAATTGTTAAGTCATTATAATTATTAATTTAATTCGTAAGACTTCGGATTAGATTTTTAATTATTTTAAACTTTTTGTCGTGATGTTTAGGTTTAGAGTAATTATTGATTTAATCGTGAGAAACATGTTATTTTTTCAATTATTTTAATCAATATATTTGGTGGATATCTTGATTGTTTAGATATAATTACCTGTCTTGAAAAAATACTAAAAAACATAAAAATCAAAAAATCAAAAGTATTGGTTTAGTAAATTAGGATTGCATTTTTAGGATTGTATTTTTAGATGATTTTTAGAATAAATTAGGATTGAATTTTTTTTATTTATTTTTTAGATAAGACTCTTAAATAATGTCTGCACATTTAGATAATCTCATTTTTCTTAAAAAATATTTTTCTAAGATAGGATAGGGTTTGAGTCAATTTAATCCTTAAAATAAATTAGAAAATTATTCATTTTAGATAACTTAATTAGGGTTTTTATTAATTCTGAATTTCAATAAAAAAATACAAAAAAAATTAGGTGGTTTATTTAATTAGAATTTGTTTGTTAGTAAAATTAAGTCATGTAGTTAGAATACATGTTTTAATTTTGAGATAAAAGAAAAATCCAAAAAATACTTGTTTTAGTATGTGGAATTCATTTAATGCAATTTATTTATTCAATGTTTAATAATGATTGAGTATCCATGTGATCACCCATTGTATGATAATAATTTAGGCTAAAATAAATCCAAGCTGCTTACAAAAACATTTTTGAAAATAAAAAAAAATGATACCGAAAGAGCTAGAGGAATCTAATGTAACCAAGTCCCCATACCTTTAGCCTCTGATTCGTAGGAGTAAGATAATTTTCTTATTATTTTACTTAGCTATAAATCGATTAGTGGCGACTCTTAGATAATAATTTTTTGCATGCTAGATATTTAAATAGATATTTAAACCTAAGTCGCGAATTGGTATGAGTTTGGGAAAGTTCGAGCTAAGTTTAGGCTTAGTTAGTCCATTAGCCTAATTTTAGGTGGTGCACCCGAAATTTAGGTCGCGACAGCCACTAATCGATTTACAGTAGGTCGATTAGACACCTAAGTAAAATAATGAGAGAATTATTTTACTCCTACAAACCAAAGACTAAGGGTACGGAAATTTGATTACACTAGATTTCTCTAATGTCCTTTCGGTACTATTTTTTTTTTAATTTTCAAAAATATTTTTGTAGGCAACTTGGATTTATTTTAAGCTAAATTACTATCATGCAATGGAGTGATTACACAGATGCTCAATCATTATTAAACATTGAATAAAATAAATTGCATAAAGTAAGTATTTTTTTTTGGATTTTTCTTTTAACTAGAACTTTATCATAAATCATGTATTTAGACTATATGACCTAATTTTACTAACAAGCTATTTCTAATTAAATGAACCTAACATACAAACTAATTGACATGCACTTAATATTTTTGTATTTTTCTTATTAAAATTCGGAATTAAAACTATCTAAAATGAATAATTTTCTAATATGTTTTAGGGATTAATTTGACTTAAACTCTATCTAATTTTAGAAAACTATTTTTTAAAGAAAAATGAGATTATCTAAATGTGCAAACATTAGTTAAGAGTCTTATCTAAAAAAAATTCAATCATAATTTATTCCAAAAATCATCTAAAAGTGCAATCCTAAAAAATGCAATCCTAATTTACTAACACACTCCGATACAAGATTTGATTTTTTTATTTTTATGTTTTTTAGTGTTATTCTAAGATAAGCAATTATATATAAACAATCAAGATATCCATTAAATAAATGATTAAAATAATCAAAAATAATAATCTATTGTCTCACAGGTCAAATTAACCATTACTCTAACCCTAAACATCACGACGAAATATTCAAAATAATTAAAAATCTAATCCGAAATCTTACGAATCAAATTAATAATTATAATGATTTAACAATTAAAATACTATCAAATTGCCTAAAAATTATAACTAGAAAAATGATTCGACATCTTACGGATCAAATTAATAATTACCATAATTTTGGACAAAACTCATGCGGTTAATGCCTACATAAATATTGACATCCATGCTACAATTTAAATAACTAAACTTTAAAATAATAAAATAAGATAACATAAAATAAGTGACAAATGAAAATTAAAAATTAAAAATAAGCTACCTAAGGGGGAGGGCAGGAAGGATAGAGACGCAGCTACGCGGGGATCGGATGTGGACTGAGCTGCCGGTTGCGCAGTGGTATGGGTGCGGCGTCAGCTGAGGGAGTGGCTCCGGCGCGGTGGCGAGTGGCGACGGGGTGTTGGCGGCTGCAGCGAGGCGACGGAGGCGGAGATGCTGGTGCGGTGGCGTCGGTCTCCGGGCGGTAGTGCAGGGCAATCAGCGGCGAACGGCGAGCGGAGCGGCGAGGAGCGCTGGCGTCGGCGAGGGTTGAGGCGCGGATGGAGCTGCGAGGGAGCAACTGCGGGCGTCGGCGGCGGTGCTGCGCGGCGGAGGTGCAGGCACGGGCGTCGGGTCGAGCAGCGAGGAGGCTCGCGGGCGCTGCAGATCGCAGGTTTGCTGCGCGGCGGTGCTTGCGGGTACTGGTGCGTGGAGCAGTGACGCAGCAGCAGCGGCGAGCAGGCAGAGATGGCGCGGCGCTGGCATCGGCAGAGGCGCGTTCGGAGCGGGGCTCAGGCGGAGGCGCGGGCGCGGCAACGGCGTCGGGCGCGGCGGCGATGCTGCTGCGCGTCAGGGGCAAGTCCGGCGAGGCGGTGGTGCAGCTTGGAGACCAGCGGTGCAGGGGTCGGTCACGCGGCAAAGGGAGGCCACGGAGAAGATGAACAGTGGCGTTTTTTTAATGCTTTTCTCTTCTTCATTTTTTTTCTATTCTCTATCTCTCTCTTGTCTATTCGCACGTCCACGTCTCTTTCACTCTCTCATTTTTCGAGCCCCCCTTCTTTACACGAATTGTGGCCCCTTTTATAGTGAAAACCTTCGCTTACCCTTAGAATGTTCGAAACTACGTTTCCTTGATTGTGGGGATTACCGAATTTCAGCCTCAATTTGCCATAGCAAATTAGCACTGCGATTCTTTTCACTCACATTATTAGAAACGCATCCAAGTTCATTTTTTATTTTTGCGAACAGCTCACCTGATGAGTATAATCTCTGGATACTTTCCCTTCAATTTGTCAATCTGGCTATTATTCCCACTTATTTTGGATTTGGTTTCCATTTTGACTTTCTATTCACTTGATTTCTTGATCCTTGATTGATTATCTAATTGAAGCAAGAATAGCTAGTCAGAAATCCTACCTTTCATGCATAATTAATCAAATTGATTTTTTCTCTTTTTTTTTTATTTGCTCTAATGCAATTTTTATATGCTATGTAATTTTTATTTTATTTCTTTAGAGTCGCCAAAATTTAGGTGTCAATAAAGGATTTTGCAAATGTATGATTTTGACACTTTGCACCCAATGAATTGGGTTAACCATGTGAAAAGTTAATTTTCTTATTTTCTTTACTTTCTTCTTTCATTCCTTTTCTATTTTTAATAGACATTTTTAATTTCCAAATTGATTTATATTTGCTAGAACAATGCCCTTTTGTGCCATGAACCGCTAGCCAAGTTTTCCATATTTAGGAAATAACATTTTTGATCAATTTCATATATCATGCAAAATTTCAAGCGTAAAGCTGACGGTGAATTGAGACTATCTTTTTTACTTTTCATCTAATTTTTGGTATTCTTTTTGGGAAGCTTCATCAAGATCTGGGAGTGAGGCATCAATCCTCACACAGTTGATACAAGATACAATAAAAAGGGGAAAAAAAGGTTTTATATTTCTTGATTTAATCAGAAATAGAGGAACGACTATTAGAATAATTTATGAAAGAATGTGGTGACATGATCATTATAACAAGATTTAGTGAGTATCTATAAAAAAAAATTAATGTAAAATAATACTTGATACCAGGCACGAATTTTCAATTTCAGATGGTGCATAAAATAGCGATATGTTATTAATGGTCCAGTGGATGGATGCAACTATTTAGTCTTGCCAAAAAAAAGTCATTTTCAAACCAATTTCCTCCCGAGGACACAAACAACCGCATAAAATGTCATCTTCATCTATATATAAATCTATGTTCTTGTCCGTGAGTAACCATAATGTAACTCATCTTAAAGAACATTAACAATTTTTTAAGAGACTAATAGACATGTCTGACAAGATGTTTAGGAATGAGCCAAAACATATGTTTCGATGTCCTCGTCAATATGAGACGCCCGGACTTTCGATCCTCGAAAACAAATATCTAAAAATCCTTTCTTGTTCTAATCGAAAAGTGTGCCGAATGTATCCATGATTTTCATGAGGTGAGAAATGAGCCTTTTTTTTTTTTTTTTTTTTTCATGTCTCTGAAGCCCAAAACCTCTTTCCACTTATAAAGGCAAAACTTCTCCCACTTCTACTACCCACGTACCCCATAAACCCACTCTCAGACAAACTAAACATTGGAAAGATATGGGAAAGCTAAATGATGAAGCAGAAGGACCAAAGAAAGTGATCGCGCATTTCAGCCATGATCATGCCCTAGAACTCACCAAACTGTTGAAAACAAACCAAGCAATCTGCTCCGGCTGCGGAATTTGCATCCTTCCCGGCGAGGACTATTTGGCTGTGCAACTTGTAATTTCTTTCTCCACAAAGATTGCTCTGAATTGCCCAGAAATATCTATCATCCTTCAGACGAGAATCATGACTTGATTCTTATCCTGTTACCCTCATTTCACTGCAAAGCATGCGGGGCTCCTGGTTCTGGTTTCTCCTACAATTGCAGTATCTGCCTTGGCGATATCCAGAGTCTGTGTGCAATGAAGCCCCTTTCCGTAACCCATAAATCACACCCCCCACCTGCTCAGAATGGAATTTAAGACTCCTTATGAAGGAGAAGAAGGCTTCCAATGCAACATCTGTGGACAGCCAGGTTACAGCCAGTGGCTCTACCGCTGTCAACCTCCAATGCGACATCTGTGGACAGCCAGGTTACAACCAGTGGCTCTACCGCTGTCAACTATGTGGTTACGATGTGCACCTTCATTGCTGCGAATCTCAGGTGGGACAGAAAGTCCATATTATTCAGGACAAACCAGCTTTTGAAGCTTCAAGCAGAGCTCTTAGTCTTCCTAATAGCACACAAAAGCCTGCCATTAACACCACTTCAGTTGCTCAATCTGGCAAGTCATGCGAAACTTTGCAAGGCTTCCGACACGTTAATGTCTCGGACAATTCAACAAGCTCTTGATTGTCAAAACATGGCAATAACAACTACTCAAGGTCCCTTCAACAACCCAGCCTCACAGCCCTTGCCAACAGTCACCTCACAGTACAGGCCAAATGTTGCTTGTGTTTACCAGTCAAGAAAGTCCTCAATTGGATTTTAGCAAACGGTCACGGACTTGAGCCAACCAATGCTAGCGGCTCAAGTACTAATCAAGCAATTTGTATCGATCCAATCAACACAACCGGAGGTCCCATAGACAATTCACACCCAAACGTTGCTTATGCTCAACATGGGACTAACTTTTCTAGTGGAAGACAAATGTACAGCTGCAATGGCTGCTTAGGCAGTACTCAAGGAAGAAATGACCTACCAATACACCTCAGGCCAAATGTAGTTCTCATCAGCCCAAATGCAATGACAGAATCCACTAATCAAGTCCTCTTAAACGCCACAACCCCACCAGTTGTGGTGTTGGAGTACAGGCTGAACAGTGCTTCTGTCGGTCAGGCAGGCAATTTCTCAAATGGGATCCAGGCCTACGCTTACCCCTTTAGCCTAACCACTGCCTCAAGCACCATTCAACCATTCCCAATGAGTCCGAATGGAACAACCATGTTCACCACTAACAATAGCACAAACCCTGCAATTGGTGACCCCCCAAACCGGCCAAGTGCAGCATTTGCCAATCAAGGAACAACTTCCCCCAGCGGATCACAAGCGAATGGCAACAACAGCCTCATCTATCTGAACGGCACTCAAGGGATCAACAACCAACCGATATACCTGAGGCCGAATGGTGGTAGAGCTTCAATGGCCCCAGTGGTTCCACGAAACCAAGGGCTCGGTTATGGGAATCCAGTATACTATGGAACAAACTGGGGCATGATGGGTGCGGCAACTGGCATGTGGGGCGGCGGCGGCGACGGAGAGACCAATGCGTCTAGATGGATCAGAGATCCTGAATTCCTATGTCGGTAATTATTTCTAGTCCTGAATTGCCGATTGACTGACGTTTCCCTTTTTGCCAGTATCATCATGTGTTTTCATGTCAATTACAGCAGTGTAATTTCAAGTAAATTCAGTACTGTTCTTCCAAATTTAATTCAACATTCAAGCTGGAATTGGGCAACATTTGTCCACAACCTCCTCAACAGGTACCTTAGGGTTACAGGTTGACTAATGAACAAAGCCACCGAAACAAGAGGGAGATTTAGAAATAACACAACAACTACGGATGACATTCAAGCGAAGGAAACAGAAGAACATGGAAACAATATTAAAGTCTAATTTGACAAAATAGAAAATATATAAGAGACCCACTTACTTGTGGAAGAATCGTGTTGAAGAAAGGATGAAGGAGACAAAAGTTTTGGTTTCAATGAAATCTATGAATATATACTTAAAGGGTTAATACCACGAAAAGCCCCAAATTAATACATCTGTAACAAATTTGTCAAAAACTAATTTTTTAACCAATAAAAATCCAAAACTAGTATATTTGTTACAAATATACCTCAAATTAATTTTTTGACTACCAAAAACCCTAAACTGGTACACATGATAAATTTACCATCCGTTGAATTAAAATAATACCATGAAAAATCACAAACCAGTACACCTATGACAAACGGAGGGCAAAACCCCAAACTTAGTAATTCGATGGTAAAATTTAACAAAAACTAATGTATGGTAAATCTGTCACAGTTGTATTAGTTTAGAGTTTTTGGTTGTCACAAAATTAGTTTGAGGTAAATTTATCACAAACATACCAATTTGAAGTTTTAGTGATATTAACCCTATACTAAATATATAGATACATATAAGATAATTTGATCTCATCCAACATCTAATAAGTAGATACAAGCTTCGCAACATTTTTTTTTTTTTTTTTATGTCCAAGATCCGGCCTGGCACACCTTACGAGTGCTCACAGCCGCCGTAGACCCGACAGGCCAAACGGAGACCACCGACTATACCAGGAGGGAGGCCAGCACAGGACTCTACCACCATGGCCCCCATTTAAGACGTGTTAGCAACGCGAAAATTCGAACTCATTCTCTCGACGCTAAGGTAGTAGAGCCCAACTAACGTAGCCGCCGATTGGTGGGTCAAACTTCGTAACATTTCATCTCTTGCTACATCTATGAATAGATATAAAATATTTTATAGACACTAATTTGGTAGATCTAATTAAGATCGAGTAAGTTCATTTATGCTCCAGTCAATTAATTTAATTATAGGGAAATAGAGAGAAACCAACTTTGACAGATCTAAATAAATCAACTTAAACTTGATTCATAATTAGGTTAATCAAATTCATAAGTCTAATTACGTTCTTAATCTGTTAGATAGTTTGATTTGTGAAAATTAACAAAGAATGTGCTTTCTTGAAATTCATAGGCTTCATGCACCATTGTCATTATCTTATGTATTATATTTATAAAGCATTGGGCTAATACCACCAAAAATCTCAAACCGATAAACATATACCACATTTAACTTGAACTAATTTTGCACATCACAAACAATTCCAAATTGGTGTATACGTATCCTAAACTAATTTTTGTATTACAAAAATCTCAAACTGGTATATTCATAACAAATCCACCAAAATCTCAAGACAAAATTAGGGTAAATGTGGCACAACTTTACTAGTTTGGAATTTTTTCTAACGCATAAATTAGTTTGAAATAAATGTGGCACAAATGTACCAATTTAGGAATTTTTGTGACGCAAAATTAATTTGGAATGCATGTGACACAGGTGTACTTGTTTGGAATTTTTGGTGGTATTAACCATAACGCATTTACATGACATAACTCTGCATTATTTATCTCATTCTATGTCTAATTTATATAAAACATATAGATAGTAATGCATCGAGTACAAAATCCAATGGAATCTTAAGCCCTTTGTAGGTGCAAATTGTAAAGTATTTTGAAAGGAACAATCATAAATACCAGCTCCATTTTGACGTGCTTGAGTTTTTCAATGACAGGACAAATGACTAGACTCTCATCGTGACATCTCAGCGGACTAAATAAGATGGGTGAATATTTTTCACCCCTTCCAACATAGAAATTGTCTTCCTATCGATTTCGACATAAACCACAGAGTAACTATACATTGGTTCGAACCGTGTCCTTAGGAAATGAGCCCAATGAGGACATCCCAGCGGGCTAAATAAGATAGGTGAATATTTTTCACCACTGCCAACATAGATGTTGTCTTCCTATTGATTTCCACTAAAGGTACAGAGTAACTGTACATTGGTTTGAACTGTCCTCAGGAAATGAGCCCAACAAGGTGATGTTAAGAATTACAATTGACTTGCAACTTATCACATTGAGAGAGAGAGAGAGAAGATCTTGACAAGTTAGCACGATTATACTCATCCAAGAGAATGTAAGAATTCATTATGACAAGTTAATAACATCTTACAATAAGTTAAGAGAACTAAGCCAAAACATCACTGTAAGAATTCATCATGACAAGTTAATAACGTCTTACGATAAGTTAAGAGAACTAAGTCAAAACATCGCTTTTCGACGTCGCCACCACAATGTGAAACACGGAGTTATACTCATCCAAGAGAATGTAAGAATTCATTATGACAAGTTGATAAGAATGTCTTACAATAAGTTAAGAGAACTAAGCCAAAACATCACCTTTCAACATCACCACCACAACGTGAAACGCAGACTTCAATCCCAATTATTCGACCCTTGATTTTACCGACAAGTTACATGTTGTATATTACTTTATGGTTTCAGGGAGAATCCAAAACAGCATATGATGACGAATCTTTGGTATTTACTAATATTTATATCCCAACGCTCCATGAATTCCTCAAGGTTAAAGATGAGCTCATCGTCGAGGTCTTGAAGCTGACGCACCTTCAATGTATGAGATATAGAGGGATCATTTATCTCGCTTCTCATTTAGTCTGTTCCACACACACAAACACATTAACACACTCGAACACACACAGGAGGGAGATGGGCAAGCTAAATAAAGAAGCAGAAGACCAAACGAAAGCATTTGAGCTTGAAAAGCATCATCATCCAGTAGTACTCACCAAAATACACAGCACCAGTGAAACACTCTGCGCCGGCTGCAGAATTAACATCCTCCCTGAGGAGGACTCCTTCGCCTGCATGCCGTGCCATTTCTTTATCCACAAAAGATGCTTCGAATTACCCTCATCCACTTCACACGATTCACATCCTCATTCCCTAACTTTAATATTTAAAACCCTTTATGAAGGAGAAGAAGGCTTCAGGTGCGACCTCTGTGCACAACCAGGTACCAACCAGTGGCTCTACTGCTGCCGGCAATGCAATTAGTGTAAGGACCCGGGCCCCACTGTGTGATATTGTCCGCTTTGGGTCACCTGCCTTGACGCGGACATATTAAGGGACCCAAGCCTTATAAAAGCTCCCAGGACTCCCCCCTAAGCGATGTGGAACAGGAGAAATGCCCTTAGCCTAACCTGTGTACTACCGAGGCGATCTTAGTCCGTCCCTCTGTACTGCTCCGAGTTTGGGTCGTTACATTCTCCCCCCTTAAGGTACAACGCCCTCGCTCGCATACTGCCGAGGCGATCTTAGTCCGTCCCTCCGTGCTGTCTCGGGTACTCATTAAATTCAGGAGTAGATTCATTCACATAATATCTCAAATGACAAGAAAAAAAGGTGTGAAAGGGATGTTTTTATGTCAGCAACAGAAGCCCAAGCTCATGGAATCCGGGTCTGAGTCGTTACATTCTCCCCCCCTTAAGGCATAGCGGTGCCCCCACACACGGTCGAGAGTCGGCTCTGATACCATTTATAAAGACCCGGGCCCCACTGTATGATATTGTCCGCTTTGGGTCACCCGCCCTGGCGCAGACGAACCGCCATCCCAATCACAGTCTTTTCCCTCACGGTTTTAAAACACGTCACACATATTAAGGGACTCAAGCCTTATAAAGGCTCCCAGGATTCCCCCCTAAGCGATGTGGAACAGGAGAAATGCCCTTAGCCTCGCCCTCGTACTGCCGAGGCGATCTTAGTCCGTCCCTCCGTACTACCCCGGGTCTGGGTCGTTACAATTAGTAATTACGACGTGCACCTACACTGTGCTAGACCTCCAACTGGACCAAACTTGGAAGCTTCTTGCAGATCCCGGTCTTGCAAACGTCAAACCAGCACCTCTGGTGGTATATGCCACGACTGTTGATGCTCAATCAGTGAGTCCACCATGAGGGGTTCGGCAGAATTTCCGCAACACTCATCCAGGCAACACGCCGATGGTTAATCAACCAGTTCTCTTCAGGCCAAATGCAACGACGATGAGCACTAATCAAGTCCCTTTAAACACCACAACCCCACTAATCATTACGTCGCAGTGCACATCGATCCCTGCTTGTGGCCATCAGTCAGGCAATTACTCAAAAGGGTTCCAAGGAAGCGGTTATCCCTTTAGCCCAACCAATGCCTCGAGCACCATTCAACCCATCCCAATGAGTCCCGATGGAACCACCGTGTTCACCGCTCGGAGTCCCATACACAACAGCACAAATCCTCCAGCGGGTGTTCCCCATAGCCGGCCAAGCGCGGTGTATAGCAACAACGGCGTCGTGTATCTGACCGGCGCCCAAGGGATCATCAACAACCAACCGATGTACCTGAGGCCAAATGGTGTCTTCTTCCGAACTTAATCCGATAATCGAGCTGGAATCTGGCAGCAACAGCAAAGTGCAGATGCATAGGATCCAGCGAAACAAAAAGAAGAAAACAAGAGACCCCCGTAACTTATGGAAGAATCGTGCCGAACAAAGGTTGAAGGTGAGAAAAGTTTTGTTAACAAAGAAATCTATGAACTTTGCAACAGTTGATCTCGTACTATATCTATGAATAGATGCAAAATTCATAGGTGTTAGATTGGTAAGATGTTATTTGTAGTATGGGGACAGAGCATAAACTTTGGCGGTTCTAATTAAGATCGAGTTCAATGCTTTATCTCTCCCGTGGAGAGAGAGCCAATACCAGACCTCAGTAAATTTGCTAGTGCATGTGCGTCTATTGATAAGCCGACATCGAGAAGCCAAAACCTTCTTGCGTGGATGAAGACCGGTAGTATACATAAAACCAACCTAGTTCTTATGCGAGAGAGTTAAAGAAAACGCAATTAGAGTTCGGTTTAAACTAAATCGTCTCCTCGTACTAATTTCATAAGTAAAATAGGAATAAAATATACAGTTATGAATTTCCAATATTTTTTCTTATGCAAAATTATAGAAAAAAATTATCAAAAAAACCTACACTTATTATATTTCGACCAATTCAGTTATAAATTTTTTAACTATACCTTAATCATAAACCTTTTAAATTTTACCAATGTAATCTTAGACTTTTTAATGAATTATCAATATGGTTCTTTCATACTAATTTTGACTTGAAATCGCTAATGTAACAGTCTAGTCAGTTCCAACCATTCGACGCGGTATATTAATCACAAACATTGACAAGTTTTTAGAACTTTCTTATTTTTTTTCTTTTCCATTGTGCTGGTGGGGCTGCCAATACAATTGAATAGTGTGCAATTAAAATGGCCGTCATACAATAAGTTTAGGACTTTTTAAACAATTATATATATAAGATGTTATCTCTATTGAGGTAGAGACTAGAGAGAATCTATTAATAAATGTAAAATCCAATCTTAAAGAAAAATCTTGAAATGAGGCATGACAAATCCATAGAGTACGAGCCCGACGAGCCATGTACAAGCTTATATACGCTTATATACCCTCGACTTTAGTTTCGGTGAATGGCAAATGGATAGGACTTTAGTTTGCACTTGAAGTGCGAAATCTAAAACGTGACCATTGTCTTCAGCCTCATATACTTTGCACTTAGAAGGCCTTGTGATTAGAACTGAGGATAATATTTTTTTTTCCGAAGTTTGAAGTGTTCACGAATCAGCTAACTTATCCTAAGTTTCAATTGTCCGAATTCTGATCATCCACCCAAACCTACGACATTGTTATAATAATTTGCAGCCACAACGTGATCACGTAAAGCTTCATCTATTGGCATTTGGACCGTTCTGCTACTAGTAAAAGTTATCGTTGACCTTTAGCTTCTCAAAGCACACTGATCACCATAATGCTGTACACATGTGAAGGAGCTTAGATATATAAATTGGGTTCTAACAACGGACGCAAACCTATTGCCCAAGCCAACTGAAATTTAAATGGTACACGTGCTCCTGAGAATGACACCTAGGAAATGCGTGAGTGTGATAATTCGAATCAGATATATACAAAAGAATAAAACGTGTTAGAATACATATGTGGATTGTATTAGAAAAAACTCACATCGGAGAATTAGTATAATGAGCAATTAATATATTTTCGTTGCCTAGAACTTATTGACTTAAATTTTTTATTAAAGGTGATGGACTCGAATTTAGACTCTATCTTGACGATCTCCTAAGTGAATGTATCAGACTTCTAGTTCTATTGGATATATTAAGAGGTTTGGACTTAAGCTATCTTTTAGTGATATCTCTGATGAATATATCAAACTTTTGTTGCACTCTTCCAACAAAACGCACTTACATCGAGAGCTTCCCCCAAAATCCTTTCGCAACCTTTCATATTAATTTTGCAAAACTATACTTCAGGAATGTCCCTTCAGCTCTTTTCATGAAACAAACGACAATCGAGACAATACTATTGATGAATTTCCAGAGCGTTTGGACAAGCTAAAACTCAATAAGCAAGCTTAACATCATTTCATAGACATTAGAGCAAATGAACATAGCGTAGAGCAATTAGATCCATCTTATCCCAAACTCGTATTTGCAAGAATATTGGGACCAGATATACATTATTGGGACTAGACATACATTCATATTTATGTCTCATTTCCAAGATACCTTCTCCCTCAATTTTACTTTAGTACGTGAGAGAGGTTCCTACAAGTTTTTTTTTTTTTTTTTTTTCAATCAATTTTACGCACATTTGCATGTTTCAATTCGCATTTATCCTCGTCTCCACCGCATCAAGTAATATCAAATCAAATATATAAATAAGCACGCATGCATCGATATCTTAATCGTGCACTTAAGTGGAAGCAAAGATGATCTTAGCTTCTGTAATGACCCCTAATGCTTCCAAACTTACATGTATTGCATGCACTATCCTCACATATAATAATACGCCTAGTGATGGCCAACTAAACCACCATTTCTTTTAATTTAATCACATTACTTGGATTGCTTTCCGCAACATCTAAGCTGCTAATCAATCAAAGTTAGGTTTAATGCAAATATCACTCTGAGTTCATGCAAGCGATACACTAACGCTAATGCAGCCGCCATACATCACCAGCACTACACCAGGCTTCAGGATAATATCACCACGAAAAACATGGTAATTAATTAAACATTTCCCCATGTGTATTACTCGGGTCCTAGTCCCTTGGTCATTATAAATAGATCGTAGATGAGATGCCCTTTTATCTTGCGTGTAGTTCATACAAGCTGTATTTCATGAAGATGTCTAGAGGTGCAAGCATTAGGAGTTGGTCTTTGCGATGGGTGGTTCTCTTGATCTGTTTTGTGGGTGGGAAATCTCAGCTCACAACAGATTTCTACTCCACCAGTTGTCCTAATCTGCTCAGCATAGTGAGGAAACAAGTTCAAAATGCTATCAAGGCTGAAATGAGAATGGGTGCTTCCTTGCTCCGGCTTCACTTCCACGATTGCTTTGTCAATGTATGTCATGTGTTTAATATCATCATTGGAACTTGATCGTCATCGTACCACGCAATCAACGACTACGTTTCTTACGTGATCAATTATATAAATTGTTGTTTCAATTTTGTGTTATTTTTCTTCTAAGTGGGCAGTTTCTTGTAATTGGTAAATATTAATAAGCTTGAGATATTGGTTCTCTTGTTCGTAGGTTCTATTGTGGACTCGAATAGGTTTTTAACAAGTGGAAATAATTGGGAGAATTTGAGTATAGACCTTTGTTGGTTGTGAATATAATTTCATTTAACTCATTTCCCTAAGCAATTTCAAATGGTAGATATGAGTAAAATGCTTTTCCGTGATTGATTTTCTGTGAAACTAATATGAGCTATCATCATATGCACTTAAAATTGAAGCCTAGCTTTTACTCTCACCCAAGACCAAGTCAAGCTATTATTAGAAACACTAAGTTCTAGGAACCCAATGCACTTGATGTGCCACGGCCGTTAAATCATGTGAATTTCCCACAAACTCAAACAAAAGATTGATCCTCCTGGCAAGGGACATCATTGTTTCGCAAAATAAGTTAGTGAACAAAAAAGGTACTTCTTGACCATTCCAAGAACGAGAAAGTCAATCTTCTATTCCTCTTTTTGGAACAACAGTAAGTTACCAGCATGTTAGTTTCCTCAGTCACTTCCTAGTATTCCGAAGGCCAGGGATATGTATATACATCAGAACAGGACATGAGAGGCTACCCATTCAATCGTCCTCTTTTCCCCATCTTACATTGACTTATCAGCCCTTCATGCTTTCATCATCATTCATGGCTTATATGTTCTCCTGTGAATACTTCACTCGGCTCACACACCAGGGATGCGATGGATCGGTTCTCCTGGATGGAAGTGATGGCGAGAAGTTTGCTGGCCCCAACCTTAACTCCGCTCGGGGGTTCGATGTCGTGGACAACATCAAAACTGCTGTGGAGAGTTCGTGCAGCGACGTTGTATCATGTGCCGACATCTTAGCCATAGCCGCCAGAGATTCCGTGCTCTTGGTAAGTGCCAATCTGCATGAATACGAGAAATCTAAAGAGTTTTGTCTGGATTCCACCAAAAAATGCAAGAATTAACGGTACCCTGTAAACTATAAATAATTTGGTCCACTGTATGCATCGTAAACTCGGTAAGAAAGTAACTGTATCTGATGGATCCATGTGCAGAGCGGGGGGGCGACATGGAAAGTTCCACTGGGAAGAAGGGATGGGTTAGTGGCGAATCAGACTGGTTCAAACAATGGCCTTCCTGCTCCTACCGATCCTTTAGACACTATCATCTCCAAGTTTGCCGCCGTTGGCCTCAATGTCACAGATGTGGTAGCTTTATCAGGTACTCTCTTCTTTTTCTCTTCCTTTTTTCTTTCTCTCTTTGGATCAGTGCTTTATCCGGTACTTTGAGGACACTACTCAGTCATTCTAATTTCTATACAAACTGCGTATTGGTATCCCTCGTTCAATCAAGAGGCTAGTTAGTGTCTACCTTGTTTGATATTTTAACATCCATCTAAAATCGAAGTGATTGTAGTTACTGATCATGCTTAAATTAGGCAACGAAACTCTGACGGCGTTGTCACCTCTCTATATGTTCATATCGAATCATGCAGATCTTGTTGTAAATTATAATTATTTCCAGATCCATCTGAAGTTTCCTGAGAGAGAGTATGTGCAACTCTTAACGGTGTATAGGACGATCATTTCATGCACTGCTGAACAAAAAGAGGCTTATGTACAGGTGGTCACACAATTGGATTAGCAAGGTGCACCACCTTCAGCAACAGATTGTTCAACTTTTCGGCAAATTCAGGCTCAGACCCCACGCTTGACACAACTATGACATCGGACCTGCAAAGCCTATGCCCTGTGAATGGCGACGGAAACAAGACGACGGCCCTAGACCGCAACTCAACCGATCTATTTGACAACCATTACTTCAAGAATCTAGTTGTAAACAAGGGCCTTCTCAGTTCGGATCAGGTTCTCTATTCTGGTGACAGCAGCACAGCCAGTTCTACTACAAAAAGTCTAGTAGAATCCTATGGCAGCAACCCCAACCTTTTCATCACCGATTTTACCAACTCAATGATCAAGATGGGAAGCATCAGTCCACTCACTGGTTCAAAGGGCGAGATTCGGAAGAACTGTAGAGTGGTTAACTCTTCATGAGCTGCAAGCCGCTGACAAGGAATGTAAAAAAATAACTTTGTGCCGCGTGCTAGAGGTCGGTCATGTTGCTGTAGTATTCTGACTTACAATGTCCATGAGTTCAGTCAGGATAGGTAACACTTAATAAAGTGCACCACAAGAATGTAGTATGCTGAATAGGTTCCTCAAACAATAATCAATCTACTTATTCATGTCTTCGCCTTCTTTAATAGATGTGCCGATATGTACATATGAGTGCGATAGAGAGAGAAACGTGGAAGTATCTCGAGAAGTCCTAATTCCTTCTTTACAGCAAGCAGAGGCGCAGTCAGTACACCATACCATTTACTTCTTTCTCAGAAGCACTCGCTCATGGTATGATAGCTCAAAGTTCATCGTCAGTTGTAAGAGACAAAACAGATTCCCATCTTTTGCATCAAAAGAACATAGAATTAGGCTCCTTTTGATTCGTCAAAGTGATCAGGTACACCGACCATCTTTAAGCATGGAAATTGGCAAGCGAGACATGAAGTAGATTATTGCCCAAAACCCAATATGCCGCGAAAAAAGTTATATTTACTAGCAGTTACATATCTCCTTCAAAACATGCTAGTAAAGTCATAGGGTCACATATGCTTACTCGTGTAATTCTCTTATAGAAGTAACATAAATCAAGTTTATTGATAATAAAGCTGAGGTGATACAGATTAACCAACAGTTACCAACATCTTATCGATTCTTCTCATAAAGTACTTGAAACATGGACAAGATGAGAAGAGCAAGGATGCCTAACAGTGACCGGAAGCAAGCTACAGCCAATATCTTCCTTTACGAAGTTCGAGATGGCTTCTCCAGGCTAGAGACTGGATGATGCAGAAACATAGTGGAGTGCTTTGCTGACTTCACGACAGACCAATGACCCTGCCAGTCGCAGTATCAAGATCAATGTCATAAAAGCAAGGCCTTGTGGGAAGACCCGGCATTGTGCTCATGGTGCCAACCAGAGGATATATAAATCCTGCTCCAATGCTGGCCCTGACATCTCTTATTGGCAAGACAAACCCAGATGGGGCCCCCTTCTCTGAAGCATTGTGAGAGAATGAATATTGTGTTTTCGCCATGCAGATTGGGAGATCCAGAAAGCCTTGCCGACTATACATTTCAATTTGTTTCTCAGCCTGTGAGACCAACATTCTAAGTATCAGCAAGAGTCAAAGCTTTTGCAAATCACAAAAATAGCATTGTTACTTGTAAAAGATGTATATTGTCTGTATTTGAACAAAAGGACACTCGCAACAATTCTATGACTCCTTTAAATTTTGAACTTCCTCTATGAAAAATCCTTTTAACAGCAAATTTCACATAAAGTAGAATACATGACAATTTCTACCTATGATCTACTAAACTAAAATAAATCATCACATAAACGGAACTTGTTATTGCAGAGACTACATGAAAAAAATTACCTGGTCTGAGTATTCAACACCGCTAGCACCATATGACCTTGCAATTGCCTCAATCTTATCCTTGATGCTTATGTCCAATGGATATAAAAATCTCAGTGGTTGTGTTACATTCTCACAGGCCTTTTGAACTGCAATTCCAAGGTCCACCTGTAAATCACATCATTTAAGGGAGAATCAGTGCACTGGAAGCAGTCTGTACCAAACAAAACAATGACAACCCAATCCCAGTGAACGAAGAATGCCCAGGGGAAGAGGGGGACCATATTCACTAATAATTATCCATAAAGCACTTGGCACTTTCAAATATTCAACAAGACAGGAATAACAGTTAGTTCTAAATGAATTCAGTTGACAGCATGAGAAATAGCAGGCATATGCCTTAAAAAAGAGGAAAATAATTGAGAATTTTTCGACAAGGTTCATAGTGGATCCTTGAAACTTGAAACTAAATGTTCAAAAAACAGAGTTCATCAAAGACAAAGAGCAAATCAAACTGCTGAATAGCAGTAACAGATTCCTAAGTTGAGCATCTGAATTGGATTGTATCTGCTTTACTTATGTTGATATGGTGCAATCTACTTTCTTGTCTCAGAAATAAAACATCAATGGTAAATACCACCTCTAAGAAAAATTCTTTATAGGTATACACACTCTGCTAGCTATTACACTTATTTTTAATTGATGCAACGTACTAAAGCATTATGTTTAGAGGAGGAGACTTACCGCTCCTTTTCCACCATGAGCATGATGAGTACAGATAACAGCATCATAGGCTCCGGCAGAGAGTGCTGCCTTTTTCACTGCATTCAACTCTGCTTCAGTATCTGTTGAAAACATGTTCACTGCCACAACCACGTTTACGCCATAAGCCTTGGTATTGGAGATATGCCTAGCTAAATTCACACAACCAGCTTCAACAAGAGCAACATTTTCTGATAAGTAGGCACGGTCAAGAGGCTTTCCAGCAACAACTTCAGGCCCGCCCCCATGCATCTTCAGGGCCCTTACCGTTGCCACAATGACAGCACATTGTGGGGTTAATCCACTATATCTACACTTTATATTCATGAACTTCTCTGTACCAATATCAGCACCAAAACCGGCTTCTGTCACCACAAAACCACCTGGACCTACTAACTTCAATGCAATTTTATCTGCGACAATGGAAGAATTTCCATGAGCAATATTAGCAAAAGGACCGGCATGAACAAGTACAGGAGTCCCTTCAAGTGTCTGCATCAAAGTAGGGTGAATAGCATCTTTCATTAGCACAGTTAGAGCACCTCCAACACCTAGATCATCAGCAGTTATAGGTTCACCAGCCTTGCTATTTCCAATCACCATCTTCCCTAGCCTCTCTCTCATATCTGCAAGAGATGTTGTAAGGGCTAAAACAGCCATTATCTCACTAGCAACTGATATATCGAACCCTGTTTCTCTCACCATTCCTTTCTCTTCTGGCCCCTGGCCAATGCTAATTTTCCTCAAGAACCGATCATTTACATCCATCACTCTCCTCCAAGTGATAGAATCTGGATCAATATCAAGCCTCGCGAACTTCTTAACTTCTTGTGGAGAAAGATCCTCTGGCTTGTCCTTGGAGATGCCAAGCTTCTTCAGACGCCTCAACATGACATCCCCAAAGTTCCGTTTACCTTCTTTATTCAGCGGGCATAACCGGTTAAAAAGCGCCTTATCTGACTGCGCGGACTCATGAAATATCCGAGTATCAATAGCAGCAGCTAAAAGATTGTTTGCAGCAGTTATAGCATGGATATCTCCAGTAAGGTGAAGATTGAACTCATCCATTGGAATGACCTGACTATAGCCACCCCCAGCAGCGCCACCCTTAATTCCAAAAGTGGGTCCTTGCGATGGTTGACGCACGCATGTGACCACCTAAAATTGTAACTACATGGATAAGATCTATTGTATTTAAATAATTCACATAAAATATCACTTAGTTTCATGCTTTAATAGACTGCCAAAATCAAGGATCAAAAAGAGGGACCTGCTATAAGCATTTTGAGAGGCCAGGCATCCCTTATTAGTGTTTTTCTTTTTTTTCTGACTCTAGAAATTTATGACAGAATTCTTAGGGAAAATAAATTCATTCTTTCAATTATTGAATATGTATGCATGCCAGAAAGATGCCTTACCATTATTAGCAGTGATAGAAAGATGACTTGTTGATTTAAAGTAAACAACAAGAGTATGCAACTAACTTAGTGACCTTTTGAGTCTTCAAGATACTAAGCACATCAAAGTTTCTTCCTAGAGGGTCTCTCCCAAGAGTAGCAGAATGCAAACTTTTGATAATGTTTAATATTATCAAACTAGCAATAAATCCAACATTTGTGTTAGATCTTTCCACATACACCAAGTGTGTTTACAAAAAAGTGCCCTTCAATACTTCCTTTAAAGTCGGGATCTACCAAAAAGTTCCTATAATGTTACGCAAAGGTTTATAGAGTTTTCATATACTTTTATTAGTAGGTGGGCTGGATGATAATTCCTTAGAGGTTAGGTTGGATTGGGTGGGGGAGACCCGTCCCTAGATGAGAATGAGTTGACCATTCCAATAAGTTAACAGAAACTAATGCTAACACCAGCCTCTAACATGCCAGCATTCAATGAAGCAGACAATCAGTCTCATATCTGTAAAATAAATAAAAAATAGATAAATTACGTTTTTAAATGCATTAACTGCATACTGATGCCACTAAATGATTTCACCACTGACATCATTCTTAGTTAAACAAGATGGAAGTGGAACGGCTTGTGCAAATTTTTAGTTGTTAACTGAATGATTTTGCATATTTAGAAGAGCATGGAAATTATTGAAGTTACAAAGAAAGAGCAACTCTTATTTCCAGATGTATTAATGGGAGAGGAACAGTTTAGGTGAGTCATACTTCTAAAGATCTCTCCACCTTTCTCTTGCTTACTGATACAGAATCACATCTAGCGAGACAGACTTCAGAGTGGTTTCAGTCATTCAGAACATCCAAACAATGTGACTTCGATAGATTAGAGTATCAGTTGTATCAGTTTGGATCAATGTGCTGAAATTAATTTTCAAAACTAGCTTTTCTGAAATACAAGAAGAAACTGAACTTTATTAGAGCAAACAATTTTTACTTTTTCACTGTGACACATTCAGATTATTTAAATACTCCTTTGGTCATAGCAATTGGATTCATCGTGCATAAACATAATATTGTGCTCAAAGCAAGTCAGGACCATGATTCCACTCACGACACCATGTGCATTCAGACCATGTCCTGCAAATAGCCATGTCACAGTTGAAAGACACCGGTGAATTTGGAAATCCGCTAGATTTTCTGTTGAGGTGCTGACATTTTTCAATCATAAAGTTCTTCATATATAAGCTCAGTAGAAACCGACTGGAGAGAAGGACGGGGGAATAAAGACAAACCCCACAGCAGGAACATAAGAGAAGGTCCACGTCCACCGTAATAGCCTAGCCTCATGCCGAAACCTAACTGAAAGCTTTCGAGTTTGACAGCTTGTTGGCTTAGATAATGAGACAACACTTAATTGACATTGTCAGAATCCATCAAATGGGCAATAAAGAACTGCCGCGACAAATCAAATCTCGTCATCATGTCTGGCATCACCATGCTAGAGTTGGAAAAAGCGGATCCCAGTAAAGGCATTTGCACACAGTTTTATAAACCAGCAATTACCGCGACAACCACGTCCTACGGATTTCCGCAATTAAATACCCGCCTTTCGAATCGATTCCGAATGAATCACCCGAGAACCAACAAGTGGCGATCGAAAGAAGGAAGAAGCAAGGCTTTACCTTCTTATCAAGAAAAGCACCCAAAGCTTGGCAGAGCCCAACAGTGGTAGTGGATTTGCCTTCCCCGAGAGGGGTAGGAGTAATGCCTCCGACCACCACGTAGTACCCATCTCCACGTCCCTCGAGCTCATCCAGCGCCGACAACAGAACCTACGCAATTCACGCAGTCAATTCCAATCTTTCATTCATCAATCTCGCACCACGGCAACCCAAATTCCCAAGCGACCCAGCAAGCGGCAGAACCCGTTCCCGCCCGGCGCTTACCTTGGCCTTATGCTTGCCGTAGAGGTCGTAGTGATCGGGGCTGAGGTCGAGCTCGGCGGCGATCTCGGATATGTGGAAGGGCTCGACGGAGTTGGCGATGTCGATGTCGGCCGGCACGGGGGACACCACCTGCAACTTCCGCAGCGTCTTCGACGAACTCATCTCCTTACCTTCGGATTGAACAAATCTAGGAGCCTGCCACCGAGAACTGCCGAATCGGATTCTGGGTATCCTTGCTTTACCGCTGCTGCGTCGGGTCAGAGTCAAACGAAATGTCGAGTGGCGATTGGTCGGGGAGCGGGATCAAGAGGCACTTGGGGAGCGTGCGCCAGCGAGTCTTATCCCGAGCAGGGGAGGCGGTATCTGGAGAGAAAAAAACGATTCTCTTATTATTTCTTGTCAGAGCAGTTGAGTTGGTACTTGGTATGGTTTGCCGGGCGTGGATTGAAAACGACAAAAAAGGTACAAAATGATTCGGAAAACGACAAAAAAAAAAAGAGGATAAATTGGTGAAAAATGAGTTATATGGAGATGCGGGGTATCGATCCCCGTACCTCTCGCATGCTAAGCGAGCGCTCTACCATCTGAGCTACATCCCCTTGGCTGAGAGATTAACAAGATATTTAACTCAAAAATAAAAACTGGATCTCCGCTTTTCCCTCCATAAATCCAGCAAAGTTGCACCCATGTTTTTTGCCGAAAATCATGTTCAATCGCACGGGCGCCAGCATACTTGGTATGTATGAGACCAAATCACAGATATCGACACTCACGTGGTAGTCAATTTCTTTTCGTGATGACGGAGCATGCCAAATAGATAAAAATATATATTTGATAAGAAATTTAGATTGTCTTTGCTAACTCAAGTCGTGTTATAAAATATATATATAGATTTTACTAGCATAATGAGATTGAGTGACATAAGGGTTCTATTGACTATGCCTTAAAGTGAAGAGGTGTTTTGTGTTGCTGCCACATGAGACGACCTTGACCTGCTTCATTAGACCATTATTCTAAAATAAGTGCCCTAGTGCTATTTATTTGAGTTCGATTATTTACACATAAATAACCCCACAAGTTCTCTCATTTGATCTGGAACTTGGAATGTTATGTCTGCTACCCAGTAACACTCGATGAGGATTGCTATAACCGGGTGTTGTTTGCCCAAATAATCAAAATAAACAAACTAAACATCTTATAATTACAAAAGCAATTTATTTAACCATTTCCAAGTGTGCAAAATAAAAGATTTAAAAGAGAAAGAGAATTTCTCGGCTGATTTGCAATGGTTGAATTCCAAATTGTTGCCTCTACAGCACTCCCCAAACCCATTCGGGAGTTCTCCCAATTCACTAGTCCAAAGATTGATTATGATAGTCAGGATGATATTGAATCACTCTACAATAATTACTTAAGTATAACTCACTCTATAATAATTACTTTCACTCAGTAATTTGATTGCAAAGTGTTTATCATGAGCTAGAGTGAATAGAATTAAGAGTGAAATTAGGTTGCATTTGGTTCGGCTTTTGGATTTGATGGGTTTGCCCAAATGAGGGAGTGCCTTATTCATACTAGTCAAGAACGGCCGTCTCTCATAGCGACAACTTTCCGATGGCTGGACGAGGACCATCGGTGGCCCAAACATTGGCCCCTGTAGCTTCCAGAAAACGGCGCCAAGCTGCACACGTCAATTGAACAACCGATAATAATAACAATTTATATTAACATAATTAAAAGGTGATTTAGGAATCACAAAAGCTAATCTGGGGTCATCAGCCCTCCGCAACCTTTCGCTAGCACGAAAAGGGGGAAAATATAGATTCTAAGATTTCTAATCGAGATTTTGGAAAGACTTTTGAAGTGTTCTGAAATATGAAGAAAGATAAACTATTTCATCCTTCTTTTTTACTCGTAAGTTATTTAATAAGTCGCATTCAGGCTTTCTTTGGGACTAAAATAACATTTTTTGTAAACATTCTAAATAATTTAAAAGGTCAGCATATATCGCAGTTAGATTTGTGTAATTTGAAACGCACAGGACTGATGAGCATTGGCTCTCTCCGTACCCTTTGTCATATGATTAACGTAGGGTTTTGGCAGAATTCTCAATTGTCAATGGTCCTTCCAATTATATACAACAAAGATGAAGATTGATATGCATCGACAAAGCAATCCGCTAGTATCAATTTTATTTCCAACACAAATATTTGAACAAACAAATCAATGAATTTTGGCAGAACTACGAGCTATTGCCATAGTACCCCCTCCACACACACCCCCAACAATTTCAGGACGAACAGTCATAGCCACTGGGAAGATCCTCAAACATCGGCATGCTCTGGGCATCGGAGGACGACGAGCGTGGCGACGGCTCGCCGGCGGCGGCCTGCGGCACATCGGAGAACGCGGCCAGAATCCGGCGGATGCTGGCGGAGCGAGCTGGCTTGAAGCTGAGGGACCTGAGCTTCTTGTCCTTGGAGAACACGTCCGATGAATTGGAGAGGATCAGGTACACCAGAGCCTGGACCACCAGGAAAGCAGCCACCTTAACCAACACGTCCGGCACGTACGCTGCGATCTCTATCATGGCTATTCGGGACGACGATCACGTACGCGAAAGGGGCAAAACTAGAGAGAAGAAAGCCAGATGATAAGAGGGTTTCTACGTCGAGTTCTTGGATGTGCAGTTTCTTGCGCTTGGTATATATACACGAGCGGATGACGGGAGGAAGGTTGGCTTCTTCTGAAGCCGCCTCTTTGACGTGGTCTTCGTGGGGTTTCGGTCTTCTTTGGGGGACACCAGGTGGAGCCGATGGTCCTTTCCCCGGAAGCCTCCAGAGCCTTTATCCAACGCACGAACGAATTAATCACGCATCGTTCGCTCGCCTTTACCGGGTCGAACATAACAGTGCGGCAATAATTGAGCCTTAATGAAGGGGGCAAAAAAGAAGGGAACTGAAAAAGGCCATCGTCTTGCTTGCCTTCGCGAACGCGAGCGGTGATCGCTGCCTTGAAGCAATCGGCTTTGTCGAAAGTGGGGCCTAATCGGTTGCAGCTAAGAGATCGTTTTGTGCACGAAAGAAGCGTCTTCCACGAGGAAAAAAAAACGATGGCCGGAGGCGCGGGTAATATGGAAAAGAGAAGTCCGGCTGACGGATGCTGCGCTTACCTTTGCTTTTTTCCATCCGGCTGATGTGGATTTGACGGGGCGGGTCGATCCGTGGGCTAGTCCGGTCAATTGATGCTGCTACGTGGTACGTGTTTACGCGGCTTTGTTAGGCATTAATCTATCAAGATTAAGGTAGGCATGTCCGCATGAACGCTGAACATGTGGAAAACGTTGCGCGCGAGCGAACGGTTGACCTGAAGATGAGGGATCGAGCTGTAAATTCGACGGGGATCCCTCGCATCACGTGGTGAGAACTAGTAGCTCCTTTGAAATTTCTTATTTGTTCATTTAAAAATTAGAATATGCTGACATGCTATGATAGGAAGAATAGTTTATGTTTATTTTGTCTACATTGTTTAGGAGTGAAAAATATGGCTAAGTAATGAAACAGGAGAAAGGATAGCTGGTTATTAAGCACGGCAAAAGCATTTAATAAATGTGAAAGCCATCTAGAATGGAAGTTGAGGGATCGAAGCCAATTCAATCTTCTACTCTTAAGTCTCCTTTTATTTTATTTTTTCTATTTGAATTATTCTTTGATGTTAGCGGCTCTGTCAACGAAACTGTGTTGGTTCCTAATTCAACCAATGTATTTTCTTCAATCGGTCTACCATCAGTTCCAGCTTTTAAAATTAGGTACATTCATCTCTGCTTTGGTATAAAACAATATTCCATGACATGAATCTCGTGATTAAAGGGCCAAATTACGCTAATTTAAAAGACACCAAGAACCTCATTGTTTCAAATTATCAACCCACAAACCAAATTTCCAAATTTCCATATCCTGACCGCCACCGCCCACCACCACCTGCAGCCATTGACCGTCGCCCAGCCGCCATCTCCACCGTTGTTGCCGCCCCCGATATAAGCTTGTTGTGGCCCACCGGTGAAGATGTAGAGGAGGTCGAAAGCTCGACCAGCACTAGAAGCAATCGCAACTATAAACTTGTTTGTAATCAACTGTCCCACATAACGACAGAGCCTTCGAAACATTCTCACTCCATGGCAACCTATCATGTCTTGGGTTATTGCCTAGTGGAGACAAATTGTTGCGGTAGAGAGATATTGCATCGAGATGTTTGCATCTCTTGCAACTCCTACTTCCTTGAAATGAAATATCAAAATATGGATCAGTAGCTTGCTTGCAAACAAGCCTCCAGCAACCGCGAGCACATAAATGATTGAATTAAATTAAGTTTAAAATAGTCATGATATTTTCTTAAATTAAATTAAATTACGATAAGAGAGAATGTTAATATACGAGAAAATAACATAAATGATTCTCAAACTTTGCCCAATGTGCAAATATCCTCAATGAAATTTTTATTTGTTTAATATGGTTGTTGAACTTTGGTCAGATATGTAATATCGTCCCTAAACTTTTAATATATTCATATGATCCACAAACTTTTAATACATGTTTAATTAAGTCCATAAACTATATGAAAATATTTAATATTTTTTCCAATAATTCGAGTTTAATGACAACAATGAACATTTCTATATAGTCCAAGGACAAAATTAAATATGAACAAAAAATTAATGGACCACATCGGACATACAAAAATTTTAGAGAGGACGTTGCATATTAAGCTAAAGTTCATGAACTGTATTAAACAAATTTAAGTTTTTTAGATGACATTGCACATTGAACAAAGTTCAAAGATCCTTCAAATAATTATCATTATCGTTTGGTCATCCGGATTTATAATCGGGATAGAACTGGATAAAATAGGATATAAAATCCTCGGATTTTTTTATATCATGTCCATTGTTTGGTGAATCACAGTATTAAAGTCGAATATGTTCACATCATATACATTTTCTTTATATAAATGGCATACCATTGTAAATGAACCTAAATGTTCATAAATGGAAATTGTGAAAATCTCTCGTAACACTATTCCTTTATTTTTATTTTTATTTTCCTCTATTTTATATTATTTTATTTATTATTTATTTTTTCCCATTTCATCATTCTTTAATAAAATTTTATCAAATAGTAAAACTGTACTAACATGCCTAAAATAAAAAAAATACCTAAAATATATAATAAATATAAATATTTAATTTATAGATCGAATGTTTATTATAAGATAGAATTAAAGTTGAATATATAAATTAAAATAAAAATAATTTTTTTAGTTTTTAGTTTTTTTCTTAAATTATAATTCAAATATTATTTATTTTGAAATATAATTTCAATTTTGTTAATTTAATAAGTTTGTTATTTGAGAAAAATAATTTTTTATTATAGGCATTAAAAATCTTATCCATCTTTATCCAATTTTCCTCACGGGACAATTTTATTCTGTTTATATCCCCCTTATATCTGACTTTCCTATTTTAAGCGAGCACCAAATGTAAGATAGAATAAATCACATCTCATCTTAAATTTTACCCCGATTACCAAATGCAGCTTAAGGGTGCATTTGTTTGGGAGAAATTATTCTTTTGGAATTAGTTTTTCAAACTTTCATTCATTCGATTTGCCAGAAATGATTAGTCCATCCAAAACACTTTTTAGCCAAGAAATATATACATGCATAAAATTAGAAAAATAAATTCATAAATCTAAAAATTGATTTCACTTCCTAAAATTACTCTAATTGAATTTTTTTATATACCATTTTTTATTTATTTAAAAATGGCTTTTTTACTATTTTTTTTTTCCTTTCCTTTCTTCTTCTTCTGTCGCTTGACAACTCGCCACAAGTTACAGCGTGGCGGAGACTAGAAAGAGTTGGGACCTTGGCGACGACAGTAGTAACTCGTCATGGCCTTTATTGAGGCTCAACAACTGACGGAGGAGGAAGAAAGAAAAGAAAATAAAATAAAAATTATTTAAAAAAGATTGTTTTTGGCCCAAAATTAAGTGATGAAATCCAAATTCGGTCCCTATCACCAAATAAAGAACATTTAATCACTTTCTTTAAAAAAATAAATTTTTCGAAAAGTTTTTTTTCCCAATAAATTTTCTCCGAGACAAACATCCTATTAACATAACTCAAAAATACCCTCCAACGGCACGTAGCGGGGGGCAAAAAGGCGTCCTCTTTTCATAAGACTTTTTTAATAAGCGGGGTCGTTTCGAACGTTGCGTGCGGGGGAATCCTCGTCTCCTCCCCATCCATCCCATCCATCCCATCCATCCAGAGACCGCCACAACACAACAGGCCAGAGCGTATCTCTCCCCCATTAATTCCACTGTCGATAGTGCAAACCTCTCTCTCTCTCTCTGCGCGAGAGTTCAAAAGCACCAACCGACCGACGATCTCTCCACCACGCCCCCCCAATTTTCCAAAAGCCGACAGGTGTGGCGACGCGACTCGAGGGAGCTTCAATCAGAGACCCCGTCTCGCCCCGATCCTTCGTCAACTCCCGCACCACTCTCTCTCCATTCGCGACACGCCATCTCGCGGCCGTCGCTCCCCCCGTCGTCCCGTGCTTCGGCTTTTCCTCCTCCCCCCTTTTTTTGCGGCCTCTCCCGTGGCGGTACGGCGATCGATCGCCCGCGAGCCCGCGATGATCGAGGCCTCGCCGGGCCGTTCCGAGCTCTCGGCGCCGCGCGGGTCTCTTCCAGCGCTCCTCGTCTCCGCCTGCTTCGTCGGCAGCGACTGCGACGGACGACGTGCCGGGATTGTTCTCGTCGAGGTATGCGCGCTCGCGGCGAGCCTCTCCGCGTGGTGTCGTTTCGCTTTTCCGCTCTCTGCGGGATCTGCCGTGATTCGCTTGCTCTCGCGCTCCGTGTTGTTGTTTCGAATCATCGGAATCCCCGAAAACCTAGAATGCCGGGGGGATTCCCGAATCGGTTGGTTACGATTTCCGTTCTATAGGAGGGGGGAGGTTGGGAAGATAGTCGATAAAACGCTGAGTTTGATGAGATCGTTTCGCTGGTACATTGCTCGTCACCGCCACAATAAAATAGTGCTCGACAAGTATAGCATCTATTCTTCTCTTGACTTGCCCGCTGTTGCTGCTTTTTGGCATTAGGAAATGGGATCAATTTACTCTGATAGTTGGCCCACTGCTGTTGCATCTTTTTCTTCTCTTAACTTGCCCGCCGTTGCTGTTTGCCTAGGGTGGGCTTAAGCCCTGGTATGTCAGTCTCTGGGAAGCTGTTTGCATATTCATTTCCTTGAAGTAGACACGCTTATTGTTCTTGTGGACGAGGGTAGTAGTAATACATGTTGATGGGCCTATTTTGTGGTCTTCATTTGATGAAAAATTTTATGATTAGAGTCTTGTGGCGCCAAAGAGTAGTGGCCATGGGTTTTGGCAATAGATGCTTCTCCATTTGATATGTCTTCCACAGAGTGTCCTATCTCGGGTGTAATCTATTACGGGTGTGGGGTATTCGTGCAGGAGTATGTTAGGGAGGAAGGTGAGTACACGTCTGGAGGATGTGTTTCCCAGTTAAACTTTATAAAGCACGAAGAGTTACTTCTTGTCGGTGACCTTTTGTTTGGAAAAGTAATCTGCTGTTCTTACATTGAGTATACATGGATAATTTTTATGGATATCTTGTACTGCTTGCCAAAATTATATTTTGAGCTATCTTACTGTCATACTTAGAGCAGCGATTGATTAATAGACAATCTTTTACAGTATAAGCTTCTGCTGAACATTTATTGTCTGATGGTGGCAATGTTTGACAGGGCTAATTCATCTGTGACATAAGCTAGTGGAGCATATTGGATACATAAGGAGCAAGATCGAGAGAGTGGGAAAGGGGGTGGGGTGCTATTTTTGAAGTGTGGCCACAGCTACTAGAGGACATGAGTAATATGCTTGGCTCCCAGATTTCATTTACTGATTATGAAACCACATCATCAGAGTTGCTGTCGAGAAGGTCCAATTGTGGAAAAGTTGCCACAAGCTTGGGAGGAAGTGCATGGACACCCTTAAATGAGGATGTGCACGATCTACTTGAATGTCCCGTTTGTATGAATTTAATGTACCCTCCCATTTACCAGGTAAATCCATTTCTACCAAACTTCTATATGCTCAAAGGCTCCATTACTACAAGGAATTTTGATGGCTTAAGATGAAATAGCAAAAACTTGCAACTGCTTTGAGATTTGTGGGTAAAGAAGTATCTAATTTCGCCATCATACAGTAGTCAGAGTGAGGATTCAGTGAAATCTTAATTCACATTTCTTGAGGACAAAAAAGTAGCCTCGATTCAACAGAATCTATGTCCAAAGGTAGTGCTGCAGTCTCACTCTGTTGTTGATGCACAAATCTGAAGGGTCGGGTCCACAAGGTGCTGGTGTAGACAAAGTTGTTAAAACTCGATTTAAATATTAAAATCATGTGGTTTTATGATCGTAAAACCTTATATAATCTCAGTCATGTTAAATTGGTATCATTGTGTTGGAATATCTATATTTAAGATTGTAAAAATCAGGAGAATCCTATATAATAATGATTTTTAACCCATGCTTATTTTGTCGGAATTAGTTCATAAGATAAAAAAGATGTCTAGCAGAGGCCCTTAACTGAAGGCCCACTATAAGAAACCCTGCAAATGGAGGTCGATAAAATATATAGGCTTGCCTGGGTGATGTACTTGCCCAGGTATAACATAACACTCTCTTTAAAAGCACACTTGCTTTTCCTTTCCCACTTAAAACCTATATAACAGCTTAAGCATCAGAAATTTCCCGTGGGGCAAAGCTTGGTGACTTATTTGTATATGGCATCAAGGTGTGTAGATTCCAAGCATCTAGGTTGTATACCGGCACCTTGAGAAGCTGTCAAATTTGCACATCAACAGCTATGATGTTGAATGGTTTATCATTGTTTGCATTCCCCTAAACTCAGCAGTATCATTGGACTTCCTTTGAGGGGTTTGAGGATGAGGGTGGGATCGTCACAGTACTTTTGCTACTACTTCTATTCAAATTCAAGTAGGACTTCTTTTGAGGGGTTTTGAGGGACGAGGATGGGATTGTCATGGTTTTCATTTTACTCGAATTGGTTGTGTGCTTCTAGCTATTAACAATCAACTTGGCTTCAATTCTGTCAGTGTCCGAATGGCCATACTCTATGTTCAAGCTGCAAGACCAAACTCGAGAACCTATGTCCAACTTGTCGCCATGAGCTTGGAGATATACGATGCTTGGTGCTAGAAAGAGTTGCAGAATCCCTAGAACTCCCTTGCAGATTTCAGCTTCTGGGTTGTAGGGGCATATTTCCGTACTACAGTAAGCTTAAGCATGAAAAGAACTGCAAACATCGTCCCTATGCTTGCCCTTATGCTGGAGCCGATTGTTCTGTTACTGGTGATATTCCACGTCTTGTCATGCATCTTAGGGATGACCACAATGTTGACATGCATGATGGATGTACCTTTAACCACAGATATGTCAAATCCAATCCACGAGATGTCGAGAATGCTACATGGATGTTGACTGTAAGTGCTCTAACTTCTCTCTCTACCTGTCGTTTTTATATAAAAATTCCAAGATGTGGCTAAGGTTGTTTGAAATATTGTATCAGCAATTTAATGTGTGATTAGGTAGTGCATGACTTTTTTAGAAGGGGGAAAAGATATCTCGAGTACATGGCTCCGATGATATTTTGGTGAACCAATTCAGTGTATCTGTAAGTTCCTAATATTTTGTCTCGAGTTCGAAAAAGATGAGTAGTGATTAGTCCTGTACATTTATCTGATTATTTGTCTGAGCACTACTAATAATTGGTCGGACTGTTTATCTTAAGTTATGCTGGCAGAAAGCAAAATCACTCTGCAAAGGCTGATTATTTCCTAGACATATCATTTTTTAAAGACGCCTCAGCTTAGAGTTGGTCCTTGGTCCTTCGAAGTATAGAGTTCATGCCATGTAAAGTGGCAGCCTATCTAATTTCAAATAACAATAGTTGCTTTACCTTTTAGAGTTATTTTATAGCAAAATGAGAGGAAAAAAAGAAAGAAGGTACGAAGTAGGCCTAAAGGGAAGAGGTTTTTCATTTTTCAACTTTGGGCTATCATATTCCCTAATGCCAAGAATAACAGGGAATTGCATAAATCTTCTATTGGTGCAGATCTTCAACTGTTTCGGTCGACAATTTTGCTTGCACTTTGAGGCTTTTCTGCTCGAGATGGCTCCTGTTTATATGGCCTTTCTACGTTTTATGGGCAACGAGGACGAGGCAAGGCAGTTCAGCTACAGCCTTGAAGTCGGGGGGAATGGCAGAAGGTTAATATGGCAAGGCATTCCGAGGAGCATTCGAGATAGCCATAGGAAAGTCCGAGATAGTCAGGATGGTCTAATAATCCCAAGAACCTTGGCACTGTCCTTCTCTGGTGGTAATGGACAGGAACTGAAGCTCAAGGTCGCCGGCCGCATATGGAAGAACAGCGATATAGAAGCTGGCTATTTCTCGTGACTTGAAGCTTTCTTTGGTCGGTAAGAAAGGCTCACGAGTTTTCCACAAGCACGTACACAATTGGGAGCGGTTCTACTTAATTCCACAGGAGAAAAGCTTAGCTTATTCGCGTGTTGGGTGTGTTGATGCATGATGACTTTAACATTATTATTTCGGGCTAAGCAACTAGTATTTGAAGACTGGTGTTCAGACAAATGACGTTCGGAAGAATAGTTTCTTTGGAATTGAATCAATTTCGGGACTCGGCATTTCTCAGTCAAGCACTTGCCTGGCCGAGTAAGTATAGAGCACAATTATCAGAACAAAAGGTCACCAAAGTTACGTGCGACAAAAACGGAGCAAGAGAAGTAGGATGAGCAAAAAAAAAAAAAAATGAAGTAAGATGAGCAAAAGCTCCACATTGAGGCATTTTAGAAAAGACTAGTATAAAATTTGTTGTGAAAGTGCACTCAAAATCTTAAACTTTGGAAAATCATAATTAAATATTTATATTTGTCAAGTTAGTGCAATCACCTTCTTTTGTTAGTTTCGTTTAATCCAGGTAACAGGAATTAGCTAAGATTACTTTTTTTATTATTGTCTTATGGAGAGATGAGGAGCTGATGTGATTGTCACGGTAATCATTTTAGGAAAAAGCGTTTGAAGAAATTAAAAGGAAAATTGAAAGATACTTTATAGATTATTAAATTTCCTACTCGATTTCGACTAAAATAGAAATTTGAGATAATTGACCTCAACTTGAACATTAAAGTTATAAATGAGTTCGAGTATAAACTAAATAAATTCGTGTCCCTTGGCTCGCAAAGGACAATACTACCTAATACCTATGACTTTCATGCTTTTTTGTAGATGTAAAAAATATATGTACATATATAAAGAAAAGCTCGGTTAAATTTATTCACCCATTAAATAGGAGTGTATAAAAAAATCGAGAACAACCTAAAAGCGGACTGCATCAGCCCAAAGCCAGAAATTCTTATAGGGAGCAGTTTGGTTTTTGATTCCAAGCATGGAATCGTCTACCTACTCATGCAAATCGAACCAGATTAGTATATATAATTGAAATGTGATAAACTCAAGTGTGGTTCGTGTCATTTAACAGACAGTTAATTACGCTCCTTAGGTAATCAATCGCTTGCTATATTTTAATGTGAAAACAAAGTCACAATGTCTTGCATTAGATTCCTTAAATTCTTCTTGCCAGCTCATTAAAAAACCTCTCTTTTAGTTGTGATGGTTAGGGAACACCATCCAAGTGGGAGACCTCATTTTCACACCAACAATGAAAGCATGTGAGAAATGAGTGTTGCTCGCAACTTTGCATCTCAGCTAGTCCATCCCACTGGAAGCATGTAAGGGATGCAAAAGCGATGAGTGATTGGGATTAGGGACAGGTTACATGGATCCATATGGTAATTAACGATTTTCGATTCTAATTTTTTGAAATCAATCTCTTTATGAGTGTTTCTCAATTTCAAAGTGAGAACTGTCCATCTAAACCCTATCCAATCCTACCATCGAGTTACCATCGAGAGTGAGTATTGACTAGACCGAATTCGATAAGAAAATGAACGAGTCAATTCCAATCGATCACCAATCTAAATCCGAGAAGTCTTAGCTTGATCTCTCTACTTCGGACCTCATTGATATGGGTGTGCATCGGTGTCGATTGAATCGAGGAACCAAACTAAATTGAACCGAATCAGCCTATTTCGAGTGATTTCCGAGGAACTGATTCGGCTCTCGATTCCAAAACCAGTTCCCGATTCCACGAACTAAAAACCAACCCAGCCCGGTTGGGTTTCGAGTGAGAACCGGCCCCCCCAATTGAACACTAACCACCCTGCTAATCGGTGCGGTGGTCATCGTCTCCAAAGCGCAAGCATACCTCTCGCATCTTCCTTGAACCCTCTCTCCCCTGCATCTTCCTCTGCTCGGGGGCAAAAACCCTCTCTGCAACCATCCTCGCCGCCACGAAAGACTCGATGCTGACGCTAGTCCGTCGGACGCGAAACTCGTCCGTCTCGAAGCTCAGGTTCCTCGTCTCCCCGCCTCTCCCTTCTTCCCAATCCCTCCCCTCCGCGATCCTTCGATGCCCCGCCGCCGCCGCAACGACCCCGCCGCCGTTCCTCTCCGCCGTCTCCTTCGCGTCCCTGCCCGCGGCGAGACAGGCGCCGAAGCCGCCGCCCCTGCCCCTGACCCGGGAGGGAAATTACGATGAAGCCGCTCCCGGCCACGCCGTCTGCCCCGGCTGCGGCGTCCACATGCAGGACGCCAGCCCCAAGCACCCCGGGTACTTCACGAGGCCCTCCCCCAAGACCCCGCATTACCGCCTTCTCGATGCCCACCTCGCGCCCGTCGCTCCCGAGCCCGAGTTCTCGGATTCCCTGAAAAGGGGCTTCGCCGTCGAGGACGAGAGCCCCGGCGGCGGCCGCCCCGGTTCGGACGATAAGCCGGTGGTCTGCGCGCGGTGCCACTCCCTGAGGCACTATGGGAAGGTGAAAGACCCGACCGTCGAGAACCTGTTGCCGGATTTCGACTTCGATCACACGGTCGGGAGGAAGCTGGCTTCGGCGACGGGGACGCGGTCGGTGGTGTTGATGGTGGTGGACGCGGCCGATTTCGACGGGTCATTCCCGAAGAAGGTGGCGAAGCTGGTTTCCATGTCGATTGAGGAGAATTCGACTGCTTGGAAGGAGAAGAAATCGGGGAATGTGCCTAGAGTAGTTTTGGTGGTGACGAAGATTGATTTGTTGCCCAGCAGCATATCGCCCACCGGGTTCGAGCATTGGGTGAGGCAGAGGGCGAGGGAAAATGGGGTGATCAAAATCACGAGTTTGCATATGGTGAGCGCAGTGAGGAATTGGGGGTTGAAGAATCTTGTGGATGATGTCATTGCTTTGGCTGGGCCTAGAGGGAATGTCTGGGCGATCGGCGCGCAAAATGCAGGCAAGAGTACTTTGATTAATGCGATTGGGAAGCATGTTGAAGAAGGCAAAGTTACCCACTTGACAGAGGCGCCGGTGCCTGGTACAACGCTGGGAATAATTAGGGTCGAGGGAATTTTTCCTGGTAAGGCGAAGCTGTTCGATACACCAGGGCTTTTGAATCCGCATCAGATCACGACGAGGCTGACCAGGGAAGAGCAGAAGCTTGTATATGTCAGTAAGGAGCTCAGGCCAAGGACTTACAGAATTAAGGTAAGCATGGTTAGACAAGTAGGATGATGTAGCTACTGCTAGAGAATTCTTTTGAGCTTCTTTAAAGGCCTAGTTATTTATGTTATGGAAGGTCGATATGCTATCTGAACGGTGCAAGACCTTTGATGGGCATTTACTACGCTGGAGAAAACAGTGTAGTATGATGAATGTTGTATGTCTACCCTTTCTCCTCTATAAGCATAGTATTTTCATTGCACTTGACTTTACTTTTCAGTCAACTGATTGAAGGTGTTAGTGGGATAATGCTTACCCTAGTTGTTGCCGGTTGATTGAATGTGCTTAGCATTTCTGTGTCATTGAATTAGCTAAAGTAAGCAGGAACAATTTGCTTACTCAGGGTCTTGACATGACACCTAACCAAGTTTGCATCATGCGTGTAAGGTTCATGTGTTTCTCTTTTGTCATGACAGGCAGGTCATTCGATTCATATTGCTGGGCTCATGAGGCTGGACATTGAAGAATCATCTGTAGATTCAGTTTATGTTACTGTATGGGCATCTCCCTATCTCCCATTGCACATGGGGAAAACAGAAAATGCACATACAATGGTAGAAGACCATTTTGGTCGTCAATTGCAGGTAGAGCTTTCATTTAGAAGCCACTTTCTATAGCAATTTTTTTTGCGGAAAAGGGTACTTTACTTTTACCTTGAAGTCTTGCTGGAAGCATTGCTGGACCAATTTCAAATTGAAAAATAGTTTATGGTTTCTGGAGCAAGTTGAGCTCTAAGAGCCAATTTAAACATGTCTGGAATTGATTTGTTTGGACTTTCATCTTCTTCTTGATTTTGTTTCCTGTTTGAAACAAAGATCACTTGAATGACCTTGAGCATATTCTTAATCGGTCTAGAATGCTTTGAAGTCTTCATTTCTGGCCATACATCTTCCGGATCTTGTTATTATATTGCTGAGGCAATGCTGATTTTTGTCTTTGAGTGCACTTTCTTTTGGGAAATATAATGAACTCGAGTCAATTTTCCTTTTCCTAGCTTGCATGCTAGTGTCAAGCTCGTGAGAGCAGCAGCTCTAATATTTTGGACGTGGAACCTCTACCCACCATGGTGCTCCCACAAATGTCCCGATACATCTCAACCATTGATGCATATCTACATACATCAACAATCGAGAATTGGTTGAGACACTAATGGGAGCATTGTGTGCGGCAGAGGATCTCCCTCCCCGGTATTTTATTGCGAGCTAGTTTTTAGATACAATTTTTCTGACATCATATTAATGCCTTTGCCAGCCGCCAATTGGTGAAAAACGAGTGGAAGAGCTCGGACAATGGGTGAGAAGGGAATTTCGTGTAAGTGGTAACAGCTGGGATGCAAGTTCTGTGGATGTTGCAGCAGCTGGTCTTGGGTGGTTTGCCATTGGTTTAAAAGGAGAGGCACTCTTAGGGGTTTGGACATACGACAGAGTCGATGTCATCCTCCGCAACTCACTAATTCCCCATAGATCCCAGATATTTGAGGTTGCGGGATTTACGGTTTCCAAAATTGTCTCAAAAGCGGATCAGGCTATGAATAAGTCAAAGCGCCAGAGTGAAAAGAAAGTGAAACCAAGTGATCCAGAAAAAGCTGTACCTGTTAAGTTATCGTCATTGACCTCCGACACAAACTCAAATGCTGACAGTAGCTTAGCGTAACAAGAAATTTTTTCAAAAAATTTTGGAAGGTCCAGTTGGGAGTACTTGATGGGACTTGGGTCTTCAAGCAGGGACGCAGACTAGGAAGACTCGGGTCATCGGAGTTCAGTTGTATCTTCTCACTAGAAGTGGCATTTGTGGTGGAATAGAAGCCAATTTTGCAGAGAAGTTACATCAACAGAATAGAGGAATACTCTGTTCCGGCAGACATATTGTGCCTCCTAACTTGTTGGCTAAAATAACCTGCCGACGGAATCTATGCATGAAGTTAATGGCCAACTGCTGGTAAGATTGATGCTTTAACCTGAAGTTGTGACCTTAGTCTGGGACAAGAAGCCGGGGCCATCTGATCTAGCAGCAAAGGTGCACTTCTGATACATCTGTTTCGTTTCAAAGACTCGTGTGACAGAAATCAAATAGTACATTTAGAAGCACGATCTTCTTCTTTGTTCCATTTGGTGGACTGACCATGAGATTCTGTTTATCAGGAAACCTTTTCTTTTCTTCTCCGGATGCTTGGTTGTAGCTGATTCGGTTTTGTTTGATCTGCCCGCCAATCGAAACGGATTAGAAAAAAACAAGTTTGGTACTTTTTCTTAGGTCGGAACATGTGAAATAGGATTGCCACGAAAGTACCAAACACATGAAATAATGAAAAGACTTAATTGAACATTTGAAGTACAGAACAGCAGTACACTTCAAGATGACATCGGAAGAACAGTCCAGATTATCAAAAGTCAGACGAGTGGGTGATATCTACCGTCACCACGGCCATATAGGGTGCGTTTGTTTATGTTTCTGTTTAAAAATTGTTCCGAGGAACAAAAATAGAAAAAACTTTTTCTGTTCCAGGGAACAATTTTTGACCAGAAAGACACGTTTGGTAAAGTTGTTTCGGGAAATAAAAAATGAATAAACACGTTTGGTAAATTTGTATTCTTTTTTTTGTTTCTTTTAATTTTTCAATATTTTTTTATTTATTTTTTTTTTTTTTATTTTTTTCTTTTGGCTGGTCGTTGGCCTCGGCCATGGCCGGTGGCCTCGCCCGGCCACGGCGAGGCTCGGCTCACCTGGCGAGGCGAGCTCGGGCTCGCCCAGATCCGGCGAGGCCGAGCTCGCCAAGCCTCGCCGATGGTCGGGCTAGCTTGGCCTCGCCGGATCTGGGCGAGCTTGAGCTCGCCAGCTAAGGCGAGGCCGAGTCTCGCTAGGGGTTGGCGACCCTCCGGCGAGATCGCCGGCCAAAGAAAAAAGAAGAAAAAAAGAAGAAGGAAAAAAAGAGAAGAAAATAAATGAGAAAAAAAAATTATTCTTCAAAAGTGTTTTTTTTTTTCTTATTTCTATTCTAATTTTGTTCCCGAAAAAAAAAAAAAAAAGATTTTGAACAAAAACGCAAACAAACACGTTTATGTTCTTTTTTTGTTTCTGGGAACAAAAAAACAGAAAATCTATTCATGAACAAAATTTAAAAACGCAACCATGCACGCCCATAATTTCTGCAATGCTTCTCTCTGGGTCGATACCATAACAATCGATCTCCCACAAAAATCATAACCATGGTCTGCTTGCAGTCATGATCATTGTGTTGTGTTGTGTTGTGTCTGTTTGTGTAAATCTGGCGTGGGAGTTAGCAGAAGGAAATTACTAGTGTTGTGTCGTGTCATGTCGGTCTATGAAGATCCAGAGAGTTAATAAAATAAAACTAGGGTTAATACCCTAAAAAACTCCAAACTGGTACACTTGTGACAAATTTACCTCAAACTATTTTTTTGACCACCAAAAACCCCAAACTAGTATACCTTTGACAAATTTACCCCAAAATGGTACATTTGTGACAAATTTACCATCTGTTAGTTTTCGTTAAATTTTATTATCAAATTATTAAGTTAAATAACACGTGACAATTGACCGGTATATCAATTTAGGATTTTACGCTCCGTTTGTCATAGTTTACAATTTTTGTGATTTTTGTGGTATTAATCCAATTTAGCATAGGGTATATTTGTCACAAATTTACCATTTTGGGTTTTTTGCAGTCGAATAAATTAGTTTGTGGTAAATTTGTCATAAATATACCAGTTTATGGTTTTTTATAGTCAGTCGGGGTAAATTTGTCACAAGTATAACAGTTTTGGGTTTTTCATGGTCAAGAAAATAGTTTGGAGTAAATTTGTCACAAGTATACCAATTTGGGGTTTTTCAGGGTATTAACCCATAAAACTATTAGTTGAAGAATTTGCAAAAGCTTTTTATTTTTTTATCTTTTGCCCTACTTTAACTCTCTATTTACTTTCAAATTTTTGTGCTTCCTCTTTATAAAACATAGAAGTAGAACCCCACATCTAAAACTAAACTTCCCCAGCCCCAGCCTCCTTGAGAAGGTGGGGAACTTTCTGCCTCCCCTTTTCCATACAAAAGGGTGGTCATTGAGACAACATCTGGTGGTTGAATTTGTGAAAGGCTAAGATGGTGCAACTTCTCCGATCCTATGAACTCACCAAGCCAAATCATTCGAGGAGCCACCCTCAAAATGATCACTTATTCACCGACAAGCTCTTCCACTCGTTTTTCATTATACAACTTATTTTACATCACATTGAGAATAAGTTACCTACATAATGAGAAAGTTTAATAAGAAAAAGCAGATTTTTTACTAAAGTAATAAACAACCAGATCAGCGAGTCAAAAAATGAATGGGCCATATTGCTTGTAATTTTTTTCCACAATAAAGACTTAGCTCTTGACCCTGGGAATTTCGAGATAATTACCAAAAAAGTCATAAATCTATTGTAATTATGTTAATTCAGTTCTAAATTTTTCTTTTTTGCCAATTTAGTCCTAAACCTTTTATAATTATGCCAGTTGAGTCCATCTGACCAAAATTGACCGACTGGCGCTGACGTGGACGCCGGCCGGCAATGGCCGTTTAGCGAACACTAACATGACATTTTTAAATTATTATTTTTTTTTTTTTTGATTTTTTTTTCCATCCACGTCTTCTTCCTCTGGCCGGCTGGCACCGGCCTCTGCCGGCGAGGTTGGCCTTGCCGAGCCATGGCGAGGGTCAAGTTCGCAGGCACTGGCAAGGTCAACCCTTGCCATGGCCAAGCGGGGCCGAGCCTCACCAAATCCAAGGCGAGGGTTGACCTCGCCATGGTTGGGCAAGCCCGAGCCTCACCAAATCTAGCGACAGTGACCTTGTCAGTGGTTGGCAAGGCTCCTTGCCCAGGGACGACAAGACTTGACCTCACCATGGCTGGGTGAGGCCAAGCCTCGCCAAATCTGGCAACAGTGGCCTTGTCGGTGGTTGGCAAGGCTCCTTGCCCAGGGATGACAAGGCTTGACCTCACCATGGCTGGGTGAGGCCAAGCCTCACCAAATTTGGCAATGGCAGCCTCGCCGCCCAGATGAAGGAGAAGGTGGAAAAAAATAATAATTGAAAAATTCGAAAAATATTTAAAAATTGCCACGTTAGCTTTCGTTGAATGGCCGTTGCCAGCCGACATCCACATCAGCATTAGCTAGCTAATTTTGGCCGGATGAATTAAATTGGTACAATTTTAAAAGATTTATGACTAAATTAGCCCAAAAAAAAAGTTTATGACTTTTTTAGTAATTTTCCCTAGGAATTTCCTATCGTTGTTTATGCATAGGGCATTGCATCATGACTAGACACCGAGCTCACGCTTTACGGGGACATTTTTGTATTTGCAGCTTCGAATACCTAATTAGCAAAACTAAATTTCTAATAATGTATTAGACATTGGTATGTAAAACTTAACGTCACACTAGAAGATCACAACACCATAATAAATTCAGAAAATTAACCGTGAGACAGAAAAGTAAGACCTCAATAGTAAGAAGACAGGTTAATCAAATCTATTTTGTTATTACCTCCTTCCTAGAATGCGACATTTGAGATTAATGCGTTTTAAACATCCAATTTGCACTGATGTGTCAGAAGAGTTGTGATTTTCTTCTTGGCATGTGTCAAGGAATGTGAAATGTTGGACAACAAACGTTTGAAGGAGTGAAGTACTAAATTTAATCACACGACATCATCTTTTCACCCTTGCTTGACGCTGTAGTTGTTGAGGAATAAGACGTGTACTAAAAGCTCCAATAGCTGTTCTCCACCAGAGGATTGTTTAGTAAGATTGAAAAATAGGGTGCAATTAGCACGACAGTCCACTGCAGAATGACACTTTGACGGTCAAAGGCCAGTCATAAAAAATTTTATTGAGGAAATCGGTAGGCTTTCTCAACCGGTTTTAATTTTTTACTCATTGTTTACTTCTTTTTCTTCTTCTTTTTTGACTTCTATGTTTCCTTATTGTACGCTTAAGTTGAGAGACAAATTATAGGAGGGCCCACGAAATCAATCTTATTGACTATAAAGAAAGTCAATAAAATTATATGCTAAAATGTAAATAACTAAGAGTAGAAAAATATTGTCACTTACTAAAAATAAGTTGTCTATGTCATTAGATAGATCTATTAAATTTAAAATACGAAAAAACACTTGAAACATTAACATAATTTCCTTGAACCTGCCCTAGGATTGGTTACCCGGGGATTGGCTTCACTAGGATCAAGCGTGCTGGACGTTTTCCTTTAAAGGGATTGTGGCCGATCCAGCAATGGGGTTGTGAATCTTTTTCAAGGCCCCAACTTTGCCTTTACAGGAGACAGCACATGAGACTCTCATCCCAGGGCGGTTCTCCCGCTTGTTTCTTCTTTGAGTAGTTTAAGGACCTGCTCAGATCCAGTCTATGTCATTAGATAGATCTATTAAATTTAAAATACGAAAAAACACTCGAAACATTGACATCATGGCTAATAATGAAATTATTGTGCAAAGAAATGACTTTTGATTTCTTTCCTTCAAAATCAGTTTGTTCTAGAAGGACTTCCACCAACCTAAGATTCAATGATAATGATTTTTTTTTTTTTTAACCTAGGGAAGCATACGAGGAGGACTGATTCCCCATTTGTGGAACCAAGACCACCTAGTCCAAGGATTAGATCAAACCAACTGGTCTGGTCCAATTCTCGAGCAGTTCAATAGAACCAATGTATTCACATATATTGGTTGAAAGTTTTGGATCGATTGAATTACCAATCTATGGGTGCTTTTGGGAACCACTTTTGGGGAAAGTCTTTGGGAAAATGCAAATACTTTTGAGTTAAAGGTGTTTTCCAAAATGCAACCGTGTTTGGTAAATTATACTTTAAAAGCTCTTTGTAAAGTATTTTGAGCAAAATAGCGTTTTGGGAATTACATTTACAAAGGATCTTTGAGGTAAAAAAATTATCAAAAGAAAAATTAAAAAAAATTGACCAAAGGGCGGTGGTCGTCGGCGACCTCCGGCGACGCCGGATCTGGGGCACTGAGGTCGCGCAACGCCGGATCGGCGCGAGGTCGCGGGAGGACCTCGCCGCCCGGATCGGGTCGCGGCGGGTCGCGCGACCTCGCCGCCTCGGGGGGGGGCGGTGAGGTTGCGGGAGGTCGCGCGACGCCGCCGTGACCTAGATCAGGGGCCGCGAGGTTGCGCGACCCGGATCGGGCGGCAAGGTCCTCCCGCGACCCCTGCCGCCCCTAGATATGGGTCGCGGTGACCTGACCTTGCCGTGGGTCACGGTGGTCGCGCCACCGCCCCGGCGTCGGTCGTCGGGCGGCGACCGCCGCGGAAGAAGAAGCTCGCGAAGAAGAAGACCGCCCGCCGCCCCGGATCCGGGTTGCGGCGGCCCAGCCCTCGGTCGCGCCACCTCCGGCGTCGGTTGCGCCACCTCCGGCGTCGGTCGCGCCACCCCCGACGATCGCGGCGTCCCTCTAGCGATCGCCGGCCGCTCGCGATCAACGTAACCGAACCCCGGAGAAGATGAACGGTTGCGACACAAGGGCAAGAACCTAGGAAAAATAAAAAATTTGTGAGGACAATTTCGGAAAAAAAAAAAAAAAAATTATGAACAGTGCCCGTGTGGGCATGCCGAAAAAGCCGAAAGCCCAAGGCAGGTCCCCCGCCTTGGGCTTTCGGCTTCACAATGCTGGCATTTAGGGAATGCGGGCTCAAAATTTTTTGCTAAACGGGCTGGCATTTGCCCAAGTATCTTCAGGCTTCAAAGGGGCTTTGGGAAGTGGTTCCCAAACGCACTCTATGTCATAATTCGAAACTGAGATTTTGTCCAGGATCTGTGAAGAAGGCTAAGGTATGACAGGGCCATGATTGTAGGGGCATGCTTGAAAAAATAAGGTTTATGTGGATTTTTTTTTTCCATAAATGACTAACTCACAAATTTAAGGAATATAAAAGTAAGCAATGGAGGTAAAAACGGTGAATCTCATAGGAAAAGAAAGAACATAAAATAAAGAAATAAGCAAAGGACAAAAGTGGCAAATTTGGCAACAATATGAAAGAAACAAAGATTTGCTTCATCATTTGGAATAAGTGAAGCGTGAGAGAAGAATAGTGTTTAGGTTTACACTTTACTTCATTATAAAATAAAAATAAAAATCGGTCTATTACTTGCCAAAGATAGAAGAATGAGTATTACAGATGGGTTTTAGCAATGTATTTGCAATATTCTCAATCAAGTGGTGAAAACCACAAGTTCAGCACTTAATGAGATTAATCATGCTTGACGACCTCATATAGAATCCACTTAAATGATTCGATTAAGTAACAACTCAATTCGGTAGTAAGAAAGGGGCTATTAAATTTATTTAATAGAATAATAATTGCAAGTAATTAGAATCTTACCAAACATACTGACAAATGTTGATATTTTTCTACATTCGGTAAGAAATCGACACTATTCAACTATCAATTTTTAATGTCATCAAATGACTTTTCAACTATATTTTCGACACTTCAGATTATCAACACAAAATGTTGAGTATTTAAATTTCCAGCGCTTAATTTTTCAATTTTACTAAGCAGGACCTAACCCCAAATGCCTAATTAAGGTTACGAAACAAGTTTCAATGAAATCAGCTGGATTTTCCAATTTCCAGCTCATAATTTGGGTTACCAACCAATCCTTAATTATGGCCGAGTTAAATTCAAGATCATATATTTTCTATCAAGTCTCAACAATACACTTGAAAGATATCTCCAGCTAAGCAAATAGGATCCATTTCTCTTTAGTTTCAAGTTAATTGGAACTTTCACTTAAAAGAACTAAAAAAGATTAAATGAAACCAGTCAGATGCTTCTCACCCGACCGTCCTAATTTTAAATAGCCTCGAATGAAATGGACGAACCATACCATCCATATAAAAAAAAAACTCATAGTGGGTTTTTTTATCGAAAATCGTTAACCAATCGTTCGAAATGGACAAATACCATATTCAAATTTACTCGAGGATATCTAGATAACCGGAGGCCGTACATTCTTATCCATGACATTAACAACAACCCTCGTGAATCTCAGTAAAGAATTAAATTTCTCGATGCAAAGCCAGCATTCATCACCAGCAAGGCAGCAACCGATTGTATCGTTTTCTCCCTAAATCACACGGCGGTCTCTACCGCAAGCCCCCGTGCTCTCGCGAACACCCAACCAAAGCCCCGCGAACGCGCCTAAAAATCCCTTCCCCAACGTTCCAAAAGATTTCGTCCCCCACCCCCCAAAAAAGAAAAATCCCCGAAAAGAGAAATTTCTCAGCCGGGCCCCACCCCGGGCCCCCAATTTTTTCCCTCCTTCCGTAAAAGAAAATCCCCCGAAAAATTTTCCGCATTCCCGCTCATCTTTCAAACTTCGCTTCCCCAAAATCGAGGGAAAGATTATAGAAGAAGAGCAGCAGCTGCCCTTTCTTCTCCCCTCCTCCTCCCTCCCCCTCCCCTCCCTCGCATCCGCCGCCGCCCACCGCCGCCGCCGCCGCCGCCGCCACCTCCACCGCCACCGCCCGACCTCTCTGTCTCTCTGAGCTCCCCCGCGGCCGCCGGCGACAATGCCAAGCAAGAGGAAATCGGGGGCCGGAGCTGCTTCCGCGTCCGCCAAGCGGGGCAAGGGGGAGAAGCCCAAGGAGGCGCCGCCGGTGGAGTTGGTGGTGGATGAGGAGCAGCCACAGGAGCCGCAGCAGCTCGACGAGAAGTTGGATGCCGCTTGCGAAGCGCCGGCCAAGCCGGCCAAGAAGGGCGTCCCCCCGACGAGGGCTAGCGCCGACGAGGAGGAGGAGAAGTCCGAGTGCCGGGTCGTCGGGTCTCCGATTGGCAACGAGGAAGCTCGCCAGAAATGGCCAAAGCGATACCTTGGCGCCGGCAAGGTAGTCTCTCTTGTGTTTTTTTTTCTCTTCTTTTTTTATGCGTTTCCTCTCGAATCTTGATTCAGCTCGGCGGCTTGTGGTTGGGTTTTGGCGCTGGTTTGTTTCTGCTTGTTGAAAAGTGTTTCTTCAGGGGGGGGTGTTCAGAATGCGGTTTTAGTTAGTGTGCCGCGAAGGTGGCTGCCACCGCATGATTTGGGAATTGTTGGTAGGTCCATTGGAGTGAGCAGAGCTACGTGGATGTTATTGAGCTGAGCTCATTAGGAAAATTACACCAAGACTTGATTAGAAATACTGTCGATATAATATGCAGAAAAGAGAACATGTGGGTTGGGTTAGAAATGATACTGCTGCAGCTGCAGCTGCAGCTAATGCCTTGAGCTAAATGTAGTGCCCAGAATTGAGCCTTTTTTCGTCTGTAAGTGTGCTGAGAATTAATACCCGATGTATTATAGGGCAAAAAGGACTGTCTTTTCCATTGAAGTATGGCATACTATTGTTCAGTGTATTTAGGTTTTGATCGAACTCCCTAGTTACAATCTTAGACAGATATTTTATGGAACTTGACGCTTCTATATTAATGTGCAAGGCATACAGGAGATGATAGGAGTATATGAAGGTTAAAACCTTAAGAAGCTTGTTAAAAATTGAAAATGGCCCCCTTAGATCCTTAGTATTGTTTACAGGCTGTTGATCTCTTTTCTCCCCTGTTGGACTGCTTTAAAGGAATTTTTGCATCTAAGGTTATGTAGAGATAGAAAAGCTTCCATTTTTTTTTTTTTTGGAAATCTAGTCTTGTATTTCTACTATTAGAGAAGGATGTTTAGAGAAGAAATGATTTTAGCAGTTTGTATCGCTTAGATTCTGCACCTTCAAAATGTGATATCCCTATATTTTGGTCGCTCTTGCATTTTGTCAGATGCTCTCATCCATTGTTATCTAAACTTTAAAGATATGAATCATTAGATATATGAGGCATCTACGATTTGTAGATGGTATTGAAGCTTATTTCTGATGAAGCTTTGAATTCCCAAATAGCTCGTTAAGGTGCTTAGTCATCATTTCCTTGGTGCTAGTATTGATCCTTTAATCTGGAGGATAATTAGCTAAACTAAACTAGCTAACTAAGCAATCTCATTTGTTCATGGCAGGAGAGTAGGTCAAAACACCGGAACCTTTGCACTTGTTTAAGAAATAATTAGTCTCAAGCCAATGACCTTTGCCGTGTCAAGTTCACATTCCAGCTATCTAGTGTGTGGAGAAATAATAAAAATATCATACAATGTCATCTACTTAAAGGCAATGAACCCTTACTGCCATTTTTCATTGCCGCACATAAGATCATTGACTTGCAATTTCTTTTGTTGCTTTGAATATTCCTTCTGCTGATATTAATCTTTTATTATGTTATTTGTGTTGATATATTGCCATGGTGCCTCTTCTATCTTGCAGAAGAAAAAGGTGGTCAGTGTAAACGGCAATAAAGAGTAAGACTAGATTTGAATACCTGCTTATTTTTTCTGAGATAGGTTGATCTTCGTTTCCTTGTCAACACTATTATTTCCTAGACGTTGTAATACTGCATTTCATCTTAAGAGGGGATAACTCTGAAGAAATTATACAAGCCAAGTGCCACTATAAGAAGGCTAATGTCGATGGGGTTTTCTATGATATTGGTGATGATGCCTATGTGAAGGTGAGTTATTAAATATTTCTTTCCAAAATTGCAACTACACATATTTTGCAATCATATGGCATTGGGCTAGTGGAATAAAAGGTTTATCTAAAGAAACAAATTTTGATCTAGCAATGGTTTTATTATAGCTTCAACGACTACTTTTTCTTGCTAGTTTGAAATTGCATTGATGTGAAATGATTTAAAGGATTCTACTTATGGTTGTATTATATGACTATGCTAAAACATTTTATGCATCAATCTTGTACTTGATATGGATGTAAGTGATGCATTTTTGTTTGAAGTGTCATTCAAATGTTGTCTGAATCAAGGGAGTAATGTGGCAGATTCTGTGTGTGCTAGTCTCATGCAAAGATGATTTACATCTCTAGTATGCCATAGACTGCCATTGGCAACACAATTGCATAAAGCTTGAATTGCACACTCTAAATCTAAGTTGTCTAGGTTATTATTCATTTTTTATGTTATTTGCATCATCAAAGATGAGATGTAGCATTTTCATTTGGTGTAAACCTTTCAATGCATGTTGCTTGTACTTTTCTTTTTCGAGATAATAAGGGAATTGTATTGGGAGGACTGGTTCCCAATTTTTGGGACTCGGGACTGTCTAGTCCGGTCTAGTTCAGTTTCATGGAACCGATCACATAGTTTTTACTATTTTTAGGGTTTATTGCCATTTTTGAGAAATTAAAAATATATTTAAAAAAAAAAAGAGTTGGTCTGGTCCACTCCGGTTTGGTTCCCCCTTGGAATCGGGAACCAGACTGATCCCTTCAGAATTGGACCAAACCGGCTGGTCCCGGTGGTTCCTGGTTTGAGTGGTCCAACATGCTCACCCCTACGGGATAAGTAAAAGGGTTGGAAGGAGTGATCAACGTGTGTTGCTTGCACTTAGGCTCTATCAATAGGTTGGTTGGAAATAATTGACCCATCTAGTTAAGTTATATTGATGAAGTATATGCAGCATCAAACTCACAAGTTTGTTCATAGATGACTTAAGCTTTCAGTAAAATTTTGTTTTGATGTAATTAAAGTGTTTTAAAGGTACTGGTTTTTAAATTCTCTTAGATTGTACTAGAAATATGGTAATATGTGGAAAAAACTATGGTTAGTACTGAAGTTGTTTTCATTCATCAGCCATACATGTCTCATATTCTTGGTCCACATGGCTAAGATGATTTCGTCTCTATGTTTTGTATGGAAAAAACTGTGATTAGTACTAAAGTTATTTTCATTCATTAGCCATACACGTCTCATATTCTTGGTCCACATGGCTGAGATGATTTCTTCTCTATGTTTTGAACTTTGGCTAAGAATGTGTAGGGCTCCACAATCATTTGGCTTAGAAGATGATGTACTTTCTAGCTAAAGGATCTAATCTAGGTTTTGACTGTCTTTCTTCCTCTTCACTTTCACTAGGATTTTGTAAAGGAGGCTGGAATCTTAGGATTGTCTCACATAGTTGGAGAGTTCGGCAGTTGCAAAGTCAAAAGTTTTCTGACTTTTGTTGAACTGAATGTTACCATTGAAATGCATCAAACTTCCAATTACTTAATTGGACCAAGTTCTACACAATCTTCCCCTTTAGTGACTTACAATTACTTAACCGGACTGAGTTCTATGCAATCTTCTCCTTCAGATGCTAAAACTAAAATTGCTAAGCCGTGATTTTAGTACACTTATTGAAGCTTTGATTCTATATTCTAGGATTGTAATTTTCTGTATGAACTTCATATTGCGATTGGAAATTTGTTTGTTGGCTAATTTCATATGTATTCCTCAGCTTTTGGTCCATTTGAGGGAGCCTTGATACCAAAGTACTTCAACCATGTGAAAATATCTATAATGGCTTAGTAGCTAATTGTAAATTGACATTTATGAATTATGATACCACTATAAAAACTTCATTGATGACCTTTTTGCGCACTTAACTTAGGCTGGGGAAGGGGAGGACAACTATATCTGTAAGATTGTGGAATTGTTTGAGGCAATCGATGGCTCACTTCACTTTTGTGCGCAATGGTATTACAGAGCTCGAGATACAGTAAGTATGTTTATAATCATTTGTTATTCTCTTAGCGGCTTTATGATTATCTTATGTTAAGTTCTTTATTTGTAATAGGTCATCAAGCAGTTGTCCTACCTTATCGATGACAAGCGTGTATTCTTCTCAGAAATACGTGATGACAATCCTTTAGAATGCCTTGTTGAGAAGTTAAACATTGCTCGAGTGCCTCTCGATGTATGTTTAACCCTAGTTTCTTCAAATTAAATCTTTCTTAGTGACTACACATCAGTAATTTGATTCTGATTTGTAGGTTAATTTGGATGCAAAAAGAGCGGCAATTCCGCCATGTGACTATTATTGTGATACCTTGTATCTACTGCCTTACTCAACATTCAAACACTTACCTATAGGTACGCTTTTCTTCTTGGATAACTATGTTCCCATACTATTTTCTCATTAATCAGATAAAAACATGATCGGATATCCATAATTATTGTTGCATTTGTTTTATTTTTTGTTGCGATAGTATCTAATGTCTGATTTTATGTTGTAGATCAAAAGGTCGATGGTTGTGAGACTTCATCAACCATTTCAAGTGATGATGTTGATATGGCTGGTTCAACATCCGAGGTGAATTCCAAGGAGATTTCCCAGAAGAATAACAAGGGGGAGGTGACATTACTAGATATGTATTCTGGTTGTGGTGCGATGTCCACGGGTTTATGTCTTGGAGCAAATCTTTCTGGTTTGAATCTTGTCACGGTATGCATTTCTTAAACTTTTGTCTTAGAAAAAGGTTAGTATGCACAACTAATGCATTCTTGATGTCATTTATTCATAGAGATGGGCTGTCGACATGAACGAACATGCATGCAATAGTTTGAAACTAAACCACCCGGAGACAGAGGTATGGCCTTTCTTTTTGGCTGATGAATTTATTAATTTTGCCAATCCTCATATTTTCTGACAGCATTGTACTGTTGTCTGTTATTGTAAAATCAGGTGAGGAATGAGTCTGCAGAAGATTTCCTCATGCTGTTGAAGGAGTGGCAGAAATTGTGCATGCAATTTAACCTCATTAAAAGTGATGGTCAGCAGCTGCCATATTCTGATTTATTTAGCGTGGACGATGGAACAAGCAATGAGGAGGGAGATAGTGACGATGATGATGGGGGAAGTGATGGCGAGGTGTTTGAAGTAGAGAAAGTTCTAGCAATTTGTTATGGTGATCCCAAAGAGAAGGGAGACAAAGCATTGTATTTCAAGGTACTTAAAATATTGAATTTAACTTGACAAATTTGGACATTTATTATTTCACAGCTTCATCCATTTTTTTTGTCCTTCATTTATGCATAGTACTTAGAATGCAAACCTTTCCGTTCTAGTCGATTCTTAGTATACAGCAATGGTAGGTTGTTGATGAATTTGGTGTTTAATAGTTCTTTATATATGTCTCACAACCCCATTTATGTTTATATATGGATGTATATGTCATAATTTGATGAAGATGCTTTTTTGTGTACTTTAGCTTAGCATGTGATCTTTATTTTGCATAACCCTATCATAGCATGTGGTTCTTTTCTAGGCTTTAAATTATTTTGAGCCTCGTCATTTGGTTGCAGGTTTCATGGAAAGGCTATGGTCCTGATGAGGACACTTGGGAGCCAATTGATGGCTTATGGTAGGCACAATGATAAAAATGAACTTCGTATGAAAATCCTATGTACTGTATCTCTAACATCGAGTCTTTGTGCCAGCAACTGTTGCGAAAAACTAAAGGATTTCGTCGTTGAAGGTCACAAATCAAAGATTTTGCCTTTGCCTGTGAGTTTTTCATTCCAGTGATTTTTATTTTTGCATCTTGTCGTGTATCCTCTATATGAACCTACTCAATGATGACCTCTGCATACACTTTACTGGAGAAGCCTTTGATTTAGGAGACTCATCTCTTTGTTTCATCATTTATTATTTCATACTAGATGTTTCATAGTGAAAACTATTAGTGTGCTCATTGCACTTGATTACAAAGAAACAATCAACTTAAGAGTTCCTTTCCTTGGCTGATTTTTTTCAGGGGGATGTACATGTTATCTGTGGTGGACCGCCTTGTCAAGGAATAAGTGGTTTCAACCGTTTTAGAGATAAGGACAATCCTTTGGCTGATGTGAAAAACAAGCAACTTCTTGTGTTTATGGAAGTTGTAGAGTTTTTGAAACCAAGGTTTGTTTTGATGGAGAATGTGGTGGACCTTGTTAAATTTTCTAATGGTTTCTTGGGAAGGTATGCACTTGGTCGTTTAGTGCAAATGAACTATCAAACAAGATTGGGTATGATGGCCGCGGGAGCATATGGGCTTCCTCAATTTAGAATGCGTTGTTTTCTGTGGGGTGCTCGTCCCGGTGAGGTAAACTTTTATATGCACCTATGTTTCACATAAAGTAGTCTTACACTTATGTCTGTCTTTGTAATAGTATTCAAAAGAATTTCGCTCATTGGTTTTTATTTGATGCTTTAGAAGTTGCCCCAGTACCCATTGCCAACACATGATGTTGTTGTTAGAGGTGTCATTCCTATAGAATTTGAGGTATGAGTTTTTGTGTTATAATGTGTAATTTACTAAATGCGTGGACTAAAATTTCTTTGAACAAAAATCAGATGCACACCGTTGCCTATGATGAGGGCCATTCATATGAATTGCAAAAGAAATTGCTATTGGAGGATGCAATCTCTGATCTTCCACCTGTATGTATCTTTATCATCCTGGTTTTGTTTTTAAAGCTTTGTCGATTGTAATTTTGATGGATTTCAATTGATTTAGGTTGGAACTCATCATGGAAGAGATGAAATGCCATATGAGAAAGGTCCCCAGACAGATTTTCAACGTTTCATTAGATCAAGTGCAAAAGGTTAATAGCATTCCTTTATTTTCTTGTATATGAAACATTAAATGCCATATGAAAAAGGTTTGCCCCAGTGGCCACTCTTTCAACATGGAAAGGGGAGGTGGAGGGTTCAAATCTTCATCTTCTCATAGGGGTTGGGGTAAGGATGATTTAGTTTCAAGTGTGGGTTTCAACTTTCACACCCTACAAGGAGGCAGGGCAAAAGATACTCTTTAGATGGACGCTAATATATTGTAGTGTAGTTCATGAGTAGATAGAGTTGAAAGACATAGTTAGGTGCCATCGTTGTACCATCTTTGCTTCAAAAGTCACTTTAACCAGTGGTTTCGTGACAAGCATGAGACTCTGGCTTAAATTATAGAAGCTATAAAAATGAGCATTTTGAAAATTGTGTTGAGACAAGATTGATATCCGCGTTGCTTGATGGGCTTTCCCTCTTTTATTGCCTTCTACTTTTTCATAGTGCCTTGGAGGCTAGGGTGGCTGCTAGTAGGAGTCCATTTAGATGGGGTCTAGTTTAAGGGAAGTGAGCTTAGTGGGATGTTTCTTGTCATAAGATTTATGCATCGAAGCTTTTGCGTGTTTTAGGCTGCTTAACTAAGTTAAGTATTCGATTCTAGTTTTTCCTTCTCTTTCTTTTCTAATCATGAAACTTTTACAGAAATGATGGGGATCACAGACAACTCGGTGGATTCAGGTCGATTACTCTTTGATCATCGACCACTTGAGTTGAATTCAGACGACTATGAACGTGTTTGCCGTATACCAAAGAAAAAGGTAATCTTTTTTTTCTTGTGTTCGTAAGAGTCAACATTCTTCTAATCTATTTTAATAACTCTGCTGTTTTGCTGAAAGCTTTGTGAATTTTGTCAAGGGTGCAAATTTTAGGGATTTGCCTGGTGTTCGTGTTCGTCCGGACAACAAAGTTGAATGGGACCCTGATGTTACCAGGGTTTATTTGGACTCCGGGAAACCATTGGTAAAGATACAACCATTCATACTTCCCTCAGTTTCTTTTTGACAGAATTTTGTTCATACTTCCTAATGACAGTTAGTGTTCTCCCTTTGCAAGTCTTATAATACAATTGCTGTCCTTCTGCAGGTCCCTGATTATGCAATGACATTTGTGAATGGTTCATCATCAAAGTAAGTGTTAAGGTGCTTAAACTTTTAGTTTTTGCAATTTCAGTATTCCAACCTCTTCAAACTATGTAGGCCTTTCGCACGTGTGTGGTGGGATGAAACTGTGCCTACTGTAGTGACTAGAGCAGAACCCCACAACCAGGTATGCTACTTCCCTTGATTAGGGGCAGAGTTCGATTTGGAGATGATTATATGTCCATCATTTAGGGTTTCTACCCTTGTGGTTGTCGAATAATATGGAGTTTCTGATAGTTATATTTTGTCTAACCTCAGTGACCACAACTTGTGTCACTCTATTTTGTTGACAATAAATGTTGTGTAGTTGCTAAATTAGCTTCAATTTTGTTAACTATGATGAGATTTTTACTTTATGAATATTGTTCCAAACATATAAAGCCGTTTCACTGTAAATTTGGTGTTGTGTTAGGTGAGACTTGGGTTTTTCTTGCTGTATTTCCAGTGTCGTGTCAAAAGTTACCGTCCATTACATCTTTATGCTGAAAAGTCTAGCAAAGAGGAAATTGGTTATTCATGTAATCAGACAATAGTAGATAAGCTATGGCCAATGAATTATTTGATCAACTATGCAGGCAATATTGCATCCCGAGCAAGACAGAGTTTTTACAGTTCGTGAAAATGCAAGACTTCAGGGTTTTCCTGATTATTACAAACTTACTGGGCCCATTAAGGAGAGGTAACTATTTTGATAAATGATGCTACTCTTTGATTCTTCAACTTCACTGAAACCCACAATGTATAAAGGCCATTAATTAAACCTAAATGCACCCCAATTGCACGAGAGTTCTTTATGTATGATTACATCATGTTGTGAGCTGCATAGCATGGATGCCAATAGAGTGTAAATATACTTACTTGGGCAAGTTGAATATATATTATGAGGTACCAATTATCTTCTTATGTTAGAATTTTTTGGATCAAAGCTTTTATATGATCAGCATGTGTTTTTAGCTTGTTACGCTTTTAAGTTGTGCTGAAGTGAGGGCGTGAAGTTCTTATATCTACTGATGCGCTAGATCATAACATCAAGTAGATCATTTATCATCAAGTCCTGAGACAACTTGTGTTGATGTTACCATAATAGTAATTTAGTGCCAGAGTTCGGGTACAACGTACACTCCATACGAGCATTTTCCTTCTGCTCACCAGAACATCTAGAGAGATGCGTAGCCAATGCAGTTGAAATTAGAAATGCAAGCATCCACTAGAAAAAATTCTTACGGATTATGTGCTTCACAATTATATCTACACCTGAGTATTTCTGTGCTTCTGCTCTTACTTTGATTCTCCTATTTTTACCAGGTACATTCAAGTTGGAAATGCAGTTGCAGTTCCTGTAGCTAGAGCGTTGGGATGCGCATTGGCTCAAGCCTTCCAGAAAAGTGCTAATGAAGATCCGTTGTTTCCGTTGCCTGATTTATTTGTCAATAAATTCGAGCAACATTCTTCTGCATCTTCCGAAAATGATGCATAGTTGTACTGTTGTAGAAGTGAATTGTAGGTTATTGAGATTAAATCACAATGATTTGGAGTGGAATCTTCACTCCCAGCTAACAAGGTTATTTCTGAAAGAGACTGCAAAGCTGTGGTCGAAGCGATTGGTTGTTCTCCACAACAAGTTGGAGTGACGCTCAAGTGATATCATCCAAGACATTAGAGAGGTTTTAGGGAAAAAGAATAGTCTCGGCCTCTCAGGCTTGTCTGGACTCAGGGGAAACAGAGCCGCACATGAATTTGCTTTTAGAAACCCTTCTGTGCTTAGTTTGCTCTGTAATTTTATTTGGTTGGAGGGTGTCTAAATTATCCTCTTTGATGGCTTATGTGAGGACCCTCTGACAGTCTTTTCTGTATTTTGTGGAAGCAATTAATTGAATGACTCTCATTTCCTAGCCAAAAAAATAAAGGCATGTTGATTTGCTCATTCTTTATCTATATATGCATCAAATTGAGGTCATGCCCTCAGCTAGTGCCACTGCATCATATCAGTGAATATAACACGTTTGAAGCCCAAAAGTGTAATTTTCTCCACCAAACATTAGTTTTATATTTGGATGATAGTATTCAATTTTTTGGTCTGTCAAATATTCAATTGAATTAATTGAACATTTACAGATTGAAAATTTACTATGTTGCACGATGGGCAGGAGATCAAAGACTAGTGGTTCAGTGCACTTGGTCCCTTATCCAAAGGAAGACTACTATATTAAGATTAATGCTTACTTTCAGTTCCTCTATCAGTGAAGAGGCAATTACTTTGGCATTGATTAAGAGAGATTGAAGAAGGTTAACTCAAATTCAATAAAATAAGTGTACACATAACTCTTGCTGGTACACTGCAAAATTTAGATTGCCTAGGTTTCTTGGTAAGTGTCAGAAATAAGCTAGTAAAACAACAGAATTAATTTTTCTACAAAAGTATCAATTCAAATAAACCATTTGGTAAAAGCTGATATTCATGCCTATGCCTGAATTCATCCTCCCTCCTGATCAAGCATGTCCAGCATTTGGTACAAAGAGCGTTGCTTGGAACTCCTGTTATTTGGTCGTAAGGACAATGCTTAGGGTATCTTAAAGCATGCGATGCTTTTCCTTTTGAAGCAAGCTGACGTGCTTTCTTTGAATATATTTGGACAATAACACAAAAAAGGAAAACAATAAACAAAAAAAGTTGAAAGCTGCTGCAGTCGGGCTTCGTGCACGGTTTGAGTTCTGAACTTCAGATTGTGAAATCAAATGTGGTGCAGTTTAGTAGTTAGCTTAGGACCGTCGCTGTGGGAATTGATCTTAAACCTCGATCACTTTGGCATCACTCACCACTGTGTCCCTCAAGAATCGCAGAGGGGCTGTTCTTTGTGGAAACTTGTATGAAGAAACTCCTCCCGACCTTCATGACAAAGACCGGTAAGTCGCTAATGTCTCACCTATAAAAGCGCCGATTGAGAAGTTGGTTACGCAGAAGTGACTTCCGATTTTGGAATCTGAATATGGTAGAGCAAGGGCAATGCATCGCAAAAAGGCATATAAGTCTGTTCTAATAATAAGTCTAAATGAGGTACAAAGCGATGGCAACTTGAAGGAGAGAAGGGAAGTGGCATCCTTTCGGGAAGACTAAGAGACAGAAACGGAAGATGGAAAAGAGTTGCAGGGAATGGACTCGATGGAAGAAAAATGTACTAAGCATCCCCTGTAATGGTCGACTTCATTGAGGGCGAAAATAACAATCGAAACTGGACAACACTAGTTACCCATCACACGAAAGAACAAAATTTTTAAACCCTGATCGGGAACTGAATATGAAGGTTGAACGCATTCGGTCATTTACCAGCAGGGTAGACATTGAACAGGTATAAAGCTTGTGCAACTGGCTTCCCTTCTGATCCAAATGAAATTGCCATTTTAGAAGTTAGGAACTCGGATCAGAGGGCAGACGAGGGGCATTGGCGGATTGAATTTAGCGAGGCGTCTATTCTTGATTCACCATTGACGATAAGCAGGCAAGACTAAGGCTATGAACCTCAACCCATCCAAGAGTCCTATCTCCTGTTCAGTCTCATTCAACAGGCTGAGGCCATTAGCTAAACTCCTGACTCTTAGTCAGCATGAGTTCTAGAATGCAAACTCCAAATTTTCACTGCAGTTCAATCATCTTCTTGCGTCCGAATCGAACCAAACCACCTACCATCTTAATGAAATCAGGAAATCAAGCCTTGACCAACCTCACGGGAAGGTGTTGCTTACATTCCTCGAAGAACATTGCATTCAAAATTCGAACTTTTGCCAACAGGCGAAAGATTAACGAAACTTCAAACCAGCATCACAGGCAGGGCATAAGTTCTTAGCCATAAGCGAAACCGAAACAATCCCGACATCGAGAGCAAGAACCAGCATTCAAAAGGAGTTCAACCGGCGCCGGATTGCGTGCTCGATCGGGCGGCGGCCGCGGAGAGCGGGGGCAGTCGCAGCACGGCTTCCTCCGTCTCGATCGGATCCGACCTCAGTATCTACCGAAGCGAAAGTCAAAGCAAACAACCCCACGTCAATCGCAATGCGAGCAAGAAATCCACACACGAAGGAACAACGCACTCAAGACGAGTTAGAGAGAGATATACGGGGTCTTGGAGGACGGGCTTCGTGTCGTCCGCCGCTCGTCTGAAGCTGGGCTTGGGGCGAGGGACACGTTCCTTCCCGACGGGGGTCTGGAATTGGGCCGGACGGTCGGCGTCGGCGCCGGACTCCATTGAAATGGACGACGGAGCTTTCGCTGCTCTGTTTCGTTCGGCGATTCCCTCCCGGTCGGAGCGGCCGACGATTCTCTTTCTCTCTTTCGAATTTGTCGAGGAGCGAAGCGGCGGTGGGTTTTTCGAATTAAGAGGCGGTGAAAACCAGAGCTCACCGTTTTGGTAACTGAGGATGCCGTTTTTAACAACCCAGGTCTTGGCAACTGACTAGATTTTATTGTTGTAAGTCAATGAAGAAACACATCTCAATACCATAAAACAATCTCATTAGAAAGTTAAGTCATGTTCTCGATCGAGATAGTTTGATCAAAGTTAAAGTGAGAAAGCACATCGATTCCCTCCGATTTTGTGAATTTTAGCGTGCCAAATCTAAATGTAGCACGACGAATTCTGAAACGCAGCTTGATTGTTTATGTTTGGAAATCTTAAGTTTGGGAAATTTCTGCTGGGTACCTGTCTTCCACTTCTTCCCTTTCAAACTTGCTGGGGTCTAGGCACGCGCTAGGCTGTTGCGCACAATTAGGTAGCCGCATGTAGAATATGAATAAGTGGGTATAAAAAAGTGGGAGTAGCTTACAAAATTAAAAGTGGGTGATTATTTATAAAACGGGCCGTTGTAAAATAAAGAAAAGAAAGGTAATTTAAGCAATTTAAAATCGAGACATATGGTATTTTTAATAGATATATAAATTTGCGCAGAAGTTGATGATTCTAGTTGTGACTCCCTGTCAATTGTCATTAGTTTTCCCCATCTCTCTCCCCAATTTCGAATATCATGCAGCTGTGAAGCACTCGAAAAAATTAAAAATATCCAGCTCGAGCTTGAGGTTGGTCACTGCAACGACCTTCGAGGAGCGCCCGCGGCTGATGTCCGTCTCCACGGTCGGGACCGTAGGTGTTGATCGTCCGCCCCATCCGGGGTCATGCGCATCGATGCCGCCGCACTCGTGGAGGTGCTCGGTGAAGGCGGGACTTCGCGTTGGGCGGTCGGCCAGCTTCATTGGAATCAGGGCCGTGGCCACGGTTTAGGGTTGAGATGGAGCTTCCGTGGGCTGATCTGCCTGGGCATGTGTTGTTCACTAACGTTAGAGAAAGAGATGTAGCCGGTGCTGCATCGCCAAAAAAAAAAAAAAAATGTCAGATGAGTACGTATGTGTTTCGCCTCATTGAAGGAAGAGAAGGCAAATTTAAGGAACCTTGCAAGACAATATCAATAGTTTTTTGGTTTATTTAATAATTAATTTGAAGTTTTAACATGTACGAAATATGTTATACATTCAAGACCCTATAGGGAGAATCTGATGTGAAAATGATTTGAAATTAAAAGTTGCCAATGTCCACCTTCTTTTAGTATAAAATTGTTAGTATTTTCTGACATTGGGGAAGAAAAATATACAATGCCAACTAGAGGGTAGGAGGCGTGCTAGTATTGATATGTTAAAATGAGGAATGCAGTCCTACTAGATGCTCTACTAGGGGATTACTAAAGACAGCCCTCACAAGTGAAAATACCCTCCCTCCTTCACCTATAGGTGGTTAATTAAATTTGCCTTCTCTTACAGGTGGAAACGCCCACCTTGCAAAGAAATTAAGACAATATCGATAATTGTTCATTTTAATAATTAATTTGAAGCTTGAACGCATGCAAAATAGCTTAACAACCAACAATTAGAATAATATATTAAGAAAAACACGGGCCTAGGCCCATGCAATACGCCCGCTTTTTTTAAATCACCTTTAATTAGATTTGTAAATTCAGCGGAAGACTTTCCGGGCCGGCGGTAGCTTGGAATGCAATCACCTTTGCTCTTTTTAAACTTTTTCGTACCAAAAAAGAGAAAAAAATGAATAGAGGGTCGTGGTCATTTAAAATTATTGGGGAGTTCACATTTCTGTGAGGAAGTATAGTATCGAAACATGCATTATTTGAATGCCGTGGAAAGCGGATTTTCAAACAAATCAATATTAGGTAAGGGCCAACTTAGAAGATGATTATAATAAAAAAAAAATTGATGAAGAATGAGGAAGAAACTTGATTATTTGATGTTAATTATGCTCCTATTCACCCCTTAATTTGCTCACTAGTAAGTGACGACGAATAAGGATCGGTTAGGAATTGGAAAACTTATGTTTCTCCTACGTTGTGCCATATTGACCTGAATGATGATCAAGCAACAAGCATCACGAGATGAGGAGGCTTGGCGAGGCAACGATGGCAAGAGGTGGTGATGTGGAATGACAATGGCCATGCGCGAGATGATGGACAGAGAGGGAGGGGGTGATACGAGTAGGTGGAAATTATAGCATCATGCAATAACAAAATGCATAAAATCAACAAACAAATGAAGAGTACTTAATCAGCTAGATAATTTGTAGATGATGATCGAATACTTATCATCACATAATAAAAAATTACTCTCAACTTCGAACTTTACCAATCATGAAAAATCACTTCATAACCCAACTTATCATTTGTAGGAGCCACTCTTGCTTGGTCTCGATTTTACATGAATTAGGCTCACCAATTACACATACCTTAATCATTGAGATTTTCTCCAATGGCCGCCCTTCTTACTTGGAAAATGGAAGTGGAGGTTTGAATCCCCACATTCTCGAAAGTTGGGGTGAGGATTAGATATAAAGCTTTAGGTAATGAGTGATAAAAATTTACAAAGAATTAAGAATCAGAGTAAAATTGACCAAAAATATAAAACACTTGCCTCACATATGAATTCGTATTTTACTAATAATAAAAAATTTCTTCATGAAGATAGTCTCACATAAATTACTAAATTAGGCTATCCACTGTGAATTTCATGATTAACGATTGTGATCGACCCAATTCATTCCACACGAGAAATTTTCCCGGCAAGGTTTAGGACTCTGTCGGCCTGTCCGAATTTCAAAATTGTCCAACGTTTGACCAGCAACCTTCCCCCCACAAGAGGACAAGGACCGGCGTAGCATCTGTCCTCGCCTTCTCCTCTACCGCATCTCCCACCTACTCGAAAAACCCTTCGCAAAGCATAATCACATTCTCCTCAGTTTTCTTCCCCAATCCTCTCCGAATTCTCCCCCTCTCCATCGATCTCAAATCCTCTTCAGAAAATCCCGAGCACGCCATGAATTCGACCCTCTCTTCCTCGTCCGCGTTCAGTTTCGCTAAACCTCCTTCCTCCTCGCTCCTCCGCCGGCCTCCTCCTGCTGCTCCTCCTTCGATCGTTCGCTTCCCCGCTCCCAAGCCCCAGCAAGATTCCTCTCCCCGTCGCAACACGATCAGGGCTTGCGCCGTCGCCGGCCCCGGCAACCACCCCCCGGAGAACCCATTTGCCCGAAAGCTCCGGAACTGCGCCGGCGCCGCCGTCCTCGTCGCCGCCGCCGTCTCCTTCGTCTTTAGCGCCGAGAAGTCTGCGGCGAGAGCCGAGCCTCCTCCGGCGGCTGTCGAAACGGAGCCATCTCCGGGTTCTGAAGAGTCCCAGCCGCCCTCGCCGTTGACGGGGCTCCTCGAGTCGGACCCCGAGTCGGTCGACGCAATGAGGAAGCTTTTGCAGCAGAAGCTCGAGAACGGAGAGGACCAGGAGGCTCTGAAGGACATTGCGGCGTTTGGTTGCCGCTCAGCCTGAGGTCGCTGAATGGAAGTTCTTGCTGGCTAGGTTGTACGGCGAGATGGGAGATACTGGAAATGCCCGCAACGTGTTCGAGGAAATTCTCGCGGCGAACCCGCTTTCGTTCGAGGCCCTATTCGAGAACGCTCTGTTGATGGACCGGTGCGGAGAGGGAGAGGCCGTCATTAAGCGGCTGGAGGAGGCGCTGAGGATCGCGGAGGAGGAGAACAAGGAAAAGGAGGCGAGGGACGTGAGGTTGATAATGGCGCAGATACAGTTCCTGCAGAAGAATGTGGAAGGGGCTTTGAAGAGTTATCAGGACTTGGCTAAGGAGGATCCTACTGACTTTAGGCCCTTCTTTTGTCAGGGGATGATATACAGCTTGCTTGATAAGAATGCAGAGGCGAAGGAGCAATTCGCCAAGTACCGTGAACTCTCGCCCAAAAAGTTTGAGGTGGAGGGTTATCTGAGGACACCACTATCGCGGATGAAGCTGTTCGGGACACATGAGGCTAATTGAGTTTTGGCGTCTGGTATATTTAGCTCTTTGATCTTTTCTGAAATAAGGCAGGTTGGAGAGATGGTTCATTCTCTTGACACCTAATTTGGAACAGGATTCGGCTAATCCTCTGGATTCTTGGCATATGGTCAGTTGTCGTTTTTCTTTTCTTGTAATTGTATCACTAGCAATTTGAAATGGAGAGGTAACTCTAGAGAACTTATGAGGCGTTACAGAGGACAAACAGTATGGTCAGAGTTGATCACTCAATAAATTAGGCTCTATTTACACATTTTTGTCTTGCAAGTTCTGGTTTTGTTAACTTAATGTTGCTTTTCCATGGCTGTTGTTCATCTGTTGCTTTGACCTTGTGTGAAAGAAATTGAATGAAGTTCTTGAGCAGTGAGTGGTGTTGAGACTACTTGGAAGTTGGACTGAAATAACTAGTATCCACTGTTTAGCTCGATCATATTGTGACATTGTCTCTGGATTGGAGATGAACAGCAATGGTGATTAGCTCGAGAATAAACTGGGGTCCAGTCCCTCAAAGCGATTGAACCCTTGAGGCAGGCTCTCGTAGTCAGCTAAATCAGGACCTTTTTTCGTCTTTCTGAGAGATCTCTCCGAACTTTAATTCTACATCCTAGTTTCTGTGTATAAGTTTATTTTCTTCAACTTGGAATCTTTTGCTTCGTCAGTCGATGCCTGTGTACTCCCATTACGATTGGGGAGATTTCTTTTGACTTGATTATACTAAAAAAGAGAGAAAAAAATTTCTTTCAATTGTAATCTGGTTTGAGGTTTTCAGTTTGATGATGATACCACATGGTCTAGGATTATAAGCCACCCGTCTTTGTCGCAATTCCTGTGTGTTAAGGCAGAAGGCGATACTTATCAATCTTTCTGACAGTCTTGCCCAAAAAAAATTTCCCTCAAACAGGACTTGTGGTGAACCGAGGCTGATCAATCTGAAGGACAATTGATGATGCTAAGCAAAGAGTTCAAGGTGATATCTTGGAGATCCAACACAAGGTGTCAAACCATGGATTTAAGGGTGAATCAGGACCAAAAAAAAAAAAAATCTGTGTCCCCTAACCGTTAACCTGCATAATGTAGAACAGAAAAATGACAATAGGAACTACCGCCCTCAGCGGCGCAGTTGGCTTGGGCTCTCTCCCCTTCACGAAGAGGAGAAGTTCGAATCCAGAGACGTCATTAGGGATTCTTACTTGGAGTACTATGGTGGTGGGTCCTGCAGTCGTTCCCACAGGTTTGCTTGCCGATCGTAGCAGTCGCTTCCCCCAGGGTTTGCTCACTGGTCGTCGGCTTACGGGTTCCCTGGATTACCAAAAAAAAAAAAAAAATGACAACAGGAACTATTTGGCTTGCTCATCGACAACATTTCTCATTCGTCATTTTCTTACATGAAACAATGGAGAGGAGGAAGAAGAACTCTCTCGAGATGCCACCTGATGGTACGGCTTCTTCATCAACAAAACGCCAATCAAAATCGGATTTTCTGCATTGTTTAACTCTCGCTGCTTTCTTGATATGTACCTTAGTAGCTGTAGAGAGCCTCCCAATAGGTCAAGACACGAAATCAGGTTCAGTTTTGTTGCATTCACCGCAGCTCTAAAAGGATGATGTGATGACGGCATTTTTCTGCACGTTCTAGCATTATTCAACGTGCGCCGTGGTGTTTTGACAAGACGAAAAACAGGAAACGTGGGTCGTGATGTCACATTCGGTGAGCATTAGGTTGTATGAAAAATGGATGACAGAAAATGGAGCTTGCCTATATCATTTGAGAATGATGATTTGTCCTAAGCAATAAGCAGTTTCATTTTGTTAGAGTAATAAAATATCAAACCATGTCTTCATCTACAAACCTAAATTTTTAGAATAGTTGACAGTGATTTCACAAAATTTTCACATGGTATCAAAGTATAAAATCCCGAGTTCAAATCTTTTCAGATTTAAGTTTTTAGAACAATTGATAGTGATATCATAAAATTTCTTGTGAAGCTGCTTCTATAGGATAAAATGACCTAGAAGTGGAAAAATAAAAACCACCTTGGACTTAGAAAATTTTGAGGAAATTATTAATACAATTATAAGTCTGTTGCAATTATGTCAATTCAGTATTTAATTTTTCAATTTAGCCAATTTAGTTATAAACCTATTAACAATTTGCCAATTGAGCAATTTCGGCCAATTTTGACAAGAATCGTTGAAATGAATGCTAACCATCTTATGGCGGTGACTAAAATTTTTAAAGTTAAAATTCTTACTTTTTTTTTCCTTTTTTTTTTTGTCAAATATGCTAATGAGGGTAACTAACAATTTTCGCTAAATCTAAGCAAGGGTTGCCTTGCTCACAACCAATGGGGCAACAACAAAGGCCCTTGCCCAAGGCTGACGAGGGTCCCAGTGACCCCTCGTCCACACAATGAAACACAAAGAAAGAAAAATAATGAATTAAAAATCAAAAATCAAAAATCAAAAATTATTCATGTAAGTTATTTTCGATCCAAATTGACGAAAAGTACATAACCAAAAAATTGTCAAAAAATTTAATATTAAATCGATCAAATTAAAAAGTCTGAAAAAATTAGCATGAAAACATAAGTTTAAGGTTTTTTCTTGTTTGATAATTTTTGCTAAAAATTTCTGGCCTCAAAAGGAAGACGTAGACACAATAAAATTTCAGGACAGGATGTCGTATCGGGAAACCTCCCACGCGGCAGTCATTTAGTGGCTCCTACGATCTGCAACCCCGGCAAAATCCCGTGAGGATAAGGTATATATATAGAAAGCTGAAGCTCAACACGCTCGTCCAAGCTTTCAAATCTCACATGGCCATGGCCATTCTGGGCTCACCCGAGAATGCCTTGCTGGCCAGCATCAGCTGCTGGGGAGAGCTCCCCCAAGTACCCTTCACCAGATCATGCAAGACCCTCCTCTTCCCGCCGCTCCCGCTCTCGAATCTCGGAGTTTCTTGCTCGAGCTGCCCTTCTCCCGTTCTCGAGGAACACTCCGGCGCCTCGCCTCCGACGCAATTCGACTCGCGAGCGACGGATCCTCTGCAGGGTCCGACCACGGACTCCGAGAGTTTCGACAGATTCTTACGCGGGTTATTCGAAGCTCCTGAAACCGAGAAGTTCGCTTACGAGTACTACGCGAAGGCGAAAGAGAGTCCGGACTTCGAGCCGGAGAAGTCCACGATGGATAGCCTCGCCAGGTACCTGATGCGAGAAAAGAAGTGGGATTTGATTGCGGGTCTTTCTTGTGATTTCAAGGTTTACAATGTGTTCCCTGATAAAGTTACCTGTGCTAGACTGGTAAGTAATTGCATCGAAGCTAGGAAATTTAGAGTAGCTGATGGTATACTTGAAGTGTTAGGACCGAACCGAGAGGCCGGTCTTTTGGCATTCGATGCGGCAATGCGAGGTTATAACAAGCTCCATATGTATAGCAGCACGATTGTCGTGCACGAACGGATGAGATCCATAGGGGTTGCTCTGGATCCCGCATGTTATTACCGGATAATGGAAGCTCACATGAAAATTGGGGATGTTGCGAAAGTCGTCGAGTTGTTTCGTGAGTTTGAAAGCAGGCAATTCGCTGCGACTTCCTTTTCAACTCGGATTTTCAGTGTTGTTTTCCAGTCGTTATGCAAATCCAGAAGAGCCTCTGAGGCCCTCGAGTATTTTAAGAAAATGAAAATCAGTGGAATTGCTGTCGACGGCAAAATTTATGCATCATTGATATCTTCATTTGCGAGCATCGGGGAAATAAAAGTAGCCGAACAGCTTTTCAATGAAGCCAGTAAAGAGAAGTTATTGTTGAGGGATCCGGACATGTTCCTGAAGCTTGTTTTGATGTACATAGAAGAAGGATTCCTGGAGAAAACTTTTCAGGTCATCGAGGCAATGAAGGGCATGAATCTGAAAGTGTCTGACTGCATAATGTGTGCGATAGTCAATGGCTTTTCAAAGAAGCGCGGATCCATGGCTGCGGTTAGGGTGTACGAAACTCTCATCTCTCGGGGATGCGAGCCTGGGCAAGTGACGTATGCTTCGGTCATAAGCGCATATTGCCGTGTCAGGCTCTACTCCCGAGCCGAGGCGCTTTTCTCGGAGATGGAAACCAAGGGGTACGACAAATGTGTCGTGGCATACTCTAGCATGGTTGCCATGTATGGCAAGAGAGGAAAAATAAGAGAAGCAATGAAACTGGTTGCAAAAATGAAAGCCAGAGGATGCAAACCGAATGTGTGGGTGTACAACACCTTATTGGAAATCCATGGTAGGGCGAAGAACTTGAGGCAGGTCGACAAGATATGGAAGGAAATGAAGAGAAAGAAGGTGGCACCTGACAAGGTTAGTTACACGAGCCTCATCGCTGCATACAATAGGGCTAGGGAGTTCGAGACGTGCATAAAATTCTACGAGGAGTTTCGGGCAAATGGGGGCTCGATCGATAGAGCAATGGGTGGGATCATGGTGGGGGTTTTCTCAAAGAGCAGCCGCATTGAGGAGTTGATTAGGTTTCTTCAGGACATGAAATCGGAGGGAACAGAGTTGGATGGGCGGCTTTACGGGTCAGCTTTGAATGCACTGAGAGATTCTGGCCTGCTAGTTCAAGCTAGGTGGTTCCAGGAAAGCTTCAGCATGGCTCAAGTTAAAGGAGTTCCTAGTTAAGACTATTTTACCGATCGACTGATACAATAGATTTGACCATTCGCAATTCAGGTTTGGTGTCCTCTGCATTCAACTTGTACAGTTTCATGCTTCTCCCACAGGTGGATGCTCTATTCTGTGTAGTTCAATTGTAAATTAGCAATACTCAGTTGAATTCTTTCTGGGAATATACTGGAGATGCTTGCCAACACAAGCGGTTGTTGGGAGAAAAAAACCTAAAACGACGGATCTTCTTTTTGTTTGTCAATACAAATGAGAAAATGTGTTGTGGGATTGACTGAATATTCTCGACTTCTGAACGCAGGTTTTTCTGTCGGGCGATTGATGGCTCGTTACTAAGAAATCGAAGCATATGTACATTTTTGAATACTAGCAAATGGAGATTTCCCTAACACCGTGCTAAACAGCTGGAATATCAAAAAGAAGAATATAAGATCGCGAGGAAAATTAAAATTGGATGATTTATTTATGAACTGCAGTGTCCGCGGTGGATCAGACTCCGAATCTTGGAGTGACTGCACGACCCGTCCTTGGCCTCCTGGAGAATATGGGTTTGCCTGAGTTTAGCAAAACGGTCGATCCTAGTAAAGAACATACAGAGTCCAGGACTCAACCAAGTGCATATGCTTGGATTGCCGACAATGTAGTTAGTTGCTCAGTCCGCAATGGCGAAGTTGTCATGTTAAGTTGAAGTCATGATCACACTGATATATCCCGTGTTCGTATAAAATATGAACTTGAGCAGCCAAGATCAGAAACAAGTTATGGCTGTAAGACAGATTGCACACTCACAAACAGAAGCAACCATGAAAAAAGAGTAAACAGACAAGACGGCATTCCGATGCAACACCGGATTATTCCATGATATTGGCGAGATACGATGAGATGTAATGCAAAAGCACATGAAACTCAGGGCGGCAGAGAAAGGCCCAGCAATGCCCGCTCTGGAAGCCCTCGATCTTGCAAACGGCAATGCATTTGATCTTGTGGAAGCATAGCCCCTTGAACTTGTGCCTTCGGTACTTGCAAATTCCCGCTTCAGCCACGGCCACCATTGGCTCCATCTTTGTACATACCAAAACGGAGGTGAAAAGAGGCGGTTTAATATTTGTTCATTACCGTTTGAGAATGTTAAGGACAAAAGACAGGAAGAAGCTGACTGTATGAATGATGTCTGGATCTTAAGAATAAAGAAAGGAAAGAAGAAGGATGACAATCAAAGATTAAGGAAATCTCACATACCTGAAATGTAACTTTTTCAAGGAAATCAAATAGAAGAAGAAATACATTCATCAAATTCTCTCTCTCTCTCTCTCTTTCTCTCTCTCTCGATTTCTTCCATTTCTTGTTCTGTTCACGAAGTTCTTCATGGTATCAGAGCCTTCATCCTGAAGAAATCATCTCAATACTGCATAAAAATAGCTGAATCTACAGCAGATTGGAATCAGGAATCGAAGTCTCATTGATCTGTGAGTTGATACTCTTCATCTTTCTTCAAATCTCTATCATTAGAAATCGATTTGCTGCATCATATTGCAAAAACCAGTAGAGGTTGTATTCGAATCAAGTAGTGCTCAAAGATCTGGAAAAGTAGAATGGCAGCAAGAAGCTTGAGATATCCATTTCCCATTCATGTTAACATCTCGAACTTTGTTACAATCAGATTAGCTGAGGATAACTTCCTCCTATGGCAAGCTCAGTTTCATAGGTTTTTAAGAAGCCAAGATCTGTTTGGGTTTGTGAATGGAGAAATTCCACCACCTGCTAAAACTCTACAGGTAGAAGAAGGAGATCAAACAGTTGATATCTCTAATCCTGACTATAATGATTGGATTAAGACAGATCAACTTGTTTCCTCGTGGATTAGTGGTGCTGTTTCCGAAGACATACTTAGCCTAATAATCGGCTTAAACACAACTTATGAACTTTGGCAGGCCTTGCTTAATCGGTTCACCCAAAAATCTGTGGCAAAGGAGTTTGAACTAAGAGGAAAATTGCAGGCTTGTCAGAAACGTGATAGAGCTTTATCAACATATCTCAGAGAGTATAAAACAATATGTGATCAATTAAATGCAATAGGTAAACCAGTGGATGAAATAACAAAACTGTTTGGTATTTTGGAAGGTTTGGGGTCCGAGTATGAGAGCTTTAGAACAACAATCTATTGTTTAAAGCCTCAACCGGAATATGATGAAGTGATCTCTCATCTAGAGAGGTTTGAATCAAGGCTGCAAAACTATTCCTCAAGCCAGTTCAGTCCAAATCTAGCCTATTATGGTCAAAGAAAGACTGAAGCTATACACAAAGAGGAGTTTAATAGAAATATTGTACAGCAAAATAACAGTCTTGGAAGTTCAAGGGGATATAGTCGTGGAGGAAGAAATATTGGAAGAGGAAGGTCATTCAGTAACAGATACAGAAATTTTGGAAACCCAGGAAGAAATATGAACTACAGAACTAATAACTCGAGCTATGAACAGGGGAGTCAACACCTTAACCAGGTTAATACTCCCTCTACTTTGAGTTCTGGTCAGGGGTTCAGACCATATAATGGTTCAGCTCAGAGGTATACAGAAGCCAAGATATATCCATCCCCAAATTTAACTCTCCATAAAGATGTGCAGATGGAGAAAACAACAACAAACACTCGACTGGAATGTCAGATCTGCAGAAAACCAGGTCATGATGCATTACACTGTTGGTATAGGTTTGATAATTCTTACCAAGCTGAGGAGATACCGACAGCTCTATCAGCTCTTCATATTGAGGAAACCAATGAAAATGAATGGTATCCTGATACTGGAGCAACAGCTCACATTACGGCATATGCTGGTATTCTCCAAAACTTTTCTAAGAACGCTGGTAATGATACAGTAATGATTGGCAACGGTTCATGTTTACCTGTGAAATATATTGGTAATACAATGCTAACTACTGCTACTACTACCTTGCCTCTAAAAGATGTGTTAATTGTTCCAGCAATTAAGAAAAATCTTCTTTCAGTCTCTAAACTAACCGATGATTATCCCTGTTCTTTTGTCTTTGACAAAATTGGGGTGTACATAAAGGACAGCATCACCAACATAACCAAGATGCTAGGGAAGAAGGAGAAAGGACTATACAGAGTTGATCCTTGTGCTGCAGAGGTATTCTTCACTCAAAGACAGAAGATTACAGGAGAAAACGTGTGGCATCAACGGCTAGCTCATACAAACCAGAATGTCCTGAAACATTTGAAGAATCAAAAGTTAATCCAGTGTCATACAGAACCACAATCTGTATGCAGAAGTTGTCAGCTTGCTAAGAATACTGCTCTACCTTTTCCTATGTCAAGTTCTGTAGCTAATAAACCTCTAGAACAAGTCCATTGTGATATCTGGGGACCTTCTCCAGTCAACTCTTATAAGAACTTCAAATATTATGTGATCTTTGTTGATAGCTTCTCTCGGTTCAGCTGGATGTACCCATTGAAACTAAAATCAGACTTCTATGATATCTTTCTTATGTTTCAGAAGTTAGTAGAAAACCAGCACAACTATAAAATCAAGAAGTTTCGGTGTGATGGTGGGGAGAGTTTGTCACCACAAGTTTAAAGCTCACCTACGAGTTGTGGCATCCAACAGCTTATTTCTTGTCCATATACACCCGAATAGAATGGAATACCTGAAAGGAAACATCGACATATAGTTGAGCTTGGTCTGGCTATGCTATATCATGCAAAAGTCCCATTAAAATTTTGGGTTGATGCATTTATGACAGCAAACTATATTGTCAATATACTTCCTACTCCAAAATTAAAGATGCAATCTCCCTTTACTAAGCTACATCAGCATAAGCCAAGATATGATCATCTCAGAGTGTTCGGGTGTGCCTGCTATCCCTGTCTTCGACCCTATGCTCAACATAAGATGGATCCACGATCTCTTACCTGTGTCTTTCTCGGATACAGCACTCATCATAAAGGATATCGATGCTTGGTGCCTACCACTGGTCATGTGTACATCAGTCGACATGTAACCTTTGATGAGACATTCTTTCCTTTCTCTAAGAAGCTGGCAACACATTCCTCAACATATACACGACTATATAAACTATGGACAGAAGAAGAGAGATTCTTACAAACTCCAAATACTGAGCTTATCAACACTTCATCATCTCATCAAACAAAGTATGTTCAGAACTTTCCAGTTGAGCAAGCTTTTACAGAACATATAGATCCTATCTCTACAACTGTGTCACCTAATGATCAAGTTCCATCTACTACTCAAAGTATTTCTCAACAAGTAAATATATCTGGAACCACAACAATGACAGCAACAGAACCAGCTATCGATCAAAGTGTTTCTAACACACAAACACAGACTATCCATCCTGTGCAAGGTACACAGCCTACTCATCACATGCAAACCAGATCTATATTTGGTATAGTCAAAGTGAATCCTCGATATGCATGTCTTGCTCAATACCAAGTTCCTCCAGAACCAAAATCAGTAAAATCTGCTCTAGCAGATCCAGGATGGTATCAGGCAATGCAAGAAGAAATGAATGCCTTACACCATAATCAAACTTGGTTATTGGTTCCTCGTACTAATAACATGAATGTTATTGGCTGCAAATGGGTGTTCAAGACTAAACTTACCTCTACTGGAAGTCTAGATCGATTGAAGGCTCGTCTAGTAGCCAAGGGATTTCATCAGGAACAAGGAATTGACTTCACAGAAACCTTTAGCCCTGTGATAAAACATTCAACTGTTAGACTTATCCTCTCTGTAGCAATGGTAAAACACTGGTCTATGCATCAACTTGATGTCAAGAACGCCTTCTTACATGGCACCCTAAATGAAACTGTGTACATGGAGCAACCTCCTGGTTTTGTTCATCCACAGTACGGTCAATATGTATGTCTACTTCAAAAATCACTTTATGGATTGCGTCAAGCACCGCGTGCCTGGTATGAAAAATTCAACAATTTCTTGCTTGAAGTTGGTTTTTTCTGTAGCTCAACTGACCCCTCTCTGTTCATACTTCATCAAGGACAAGAGACTATACTTTTACTTCTATATGTTGACGACATAATTCTAACTGGTAGCTCAGAACAACTGCTACAAACTTTTATTCACTCACTCAGTATTCAATTCCATATGAAAGATCTTGGCCAGCTTCATTATTTTCTTGGAATTGAAGCCACACGAACCTCTACTGAGTTGTTCTTATGTCAAACCAAGTATGCCCTTGACTTACTGTCTCGTGCAAATATGACTGACTGTAAACCTATTGCTACACCTCTCTCTCTTAAACCAGTCATACTTGAAAGAGATGCTGTTCTTCTTCCAAATCCCATGAACTACCGAAGTCTTGTAGGTGGCTTACAATATCTCACTATCACCAGGCCTGATCTTGCCTTTGCAACAAATATCCTATGTCAGAAACTACAGCAACCTACTATTGGAGACTTTCTTCAACTGAAACGAGTTCTTCGATATGTAAAAGGAACAATTCACCTCGGTATTTCACTTCATTCTCACAGTTCTCTCAAATTATATGGCTTTTCTGATGCAGATTGGGCTGGCTGTCTTCAAACTAGACGTTCTACCACAGGCTTCTGTACTTATCTCGGTTCTAATCTCATCTCATGGACAGCTAAGAAACAATCAATCAAGTTTCTCGTTCCTCCACCGAAGCTGAATATAGAGCCCTCGCCTCAAAGAACAGCCGATCTTACTTGGATTACTTTTGTACTCGGAGATATTGGAGTTTCTCTTCACTCACCAACCATATTATTCTCGTGACAATCAATCTCGCCATATCTCTCACAAGCAAATCCTATACTTCATGCTCGAACAAAACATATTGAGGTTGATTTCCACTTTGTTCGAGAAAAAGTTGCGTCTGGATCCTTATGTGTTAGATATGTTCCCACCATAACCAAGTTGCTGATATTTTTACCAAACCACTATCTAAACTAACACACTCCTCTCTTCGTCTCAAATTGGGCATTGGTTCTTCACCCTTGCCCAATTTGCGGGGGGATGTTAAGGACAAAAGACAGGAAGAAGCTGACTGTATGAATGATGTCAAGAAATGTACAGAAAGAAGAAGATCTACTGTTAAGAATAAAGAAAGGAAAGAAGAAGGATGACATACGGGTCGAGAGATTGCAGGAAAAGATGCTGCAAAGTCGACTAAACCGCTACTCTGCTCATCTACTCTGTTTTTCCTTTACTCTGTATCTTAGCTGTTGTGACCGGTATTCGGTTAGTCTCCTGCAGTTAGGAAGTTGACCATTTCTTCAACAGCTCTCGTGTAAAACAGATTCTGTTAAGAGAGAACCAGAGTAGATATAAGAAGGAAATCTCACATACTGAAATGTAACTTTTTCAAGGAAACCAAATAGAAGAAGAAATACATTCATCAAATTCTCTCTCTCTCTCTCTTTCTCTCTCTCTCGATTTCTTCCATTTCTTGTTCTGTTCACGAAGTTCTTCACTGAAAACAGGGTGAGGCTCCAAGGTCCACATGTTATGTGTGAAATCTAGTGCCGTGTACATGTTGTATGGGCCAACATCATAAAACACCATTCCATCACTTTGGTGATTCGACCCATGAAACACATGCATGCATAGAGCGTCGTAGGATGAGAAAGGACCAGCAGTTGCCACGAGCAGCAGCATCACAATAGAAGCAGCTAGAATCAAACGCTTCGAGAACTCCACAGAGAGAGAGAGAGAGAGAGAGAGAGAGGACCGGGCAAGGGGTGACAGGGTGATTTATAGGTGAGTGTGGTGGTGAGTGCAAGTTTATCATACGAGAGACAGATAATCCGGGGTTTGGAGTCACGGAGCGATCGAGAAAAAGGGGGGAAAAAAAGAGAGGGAGAAATTATTACGAGAGTTAGAAATGGAGGGTCTTGCATGGATCGCATCGCATTGAGGTTGCGGATTCGATTTGGTAGATGGACTACTCGGTAAAGCTCCTTGAGTCATCACTCGTTAGTGCAGCGCAGATTGCACTTTAAATAGGACTGCTTTATCGGGATAAAATTAGAAGTGTCAAAAGTTATGTAGGGCGCTCACTTTGGTGCTAAAAGTTCATTTTACCTTACTTTAAGTGTCAAAAAATTTGAAAAACTATCATTTCAGTACCAACATTGATCGGGTTGGTTGGAAATTTGACGTGACAGCTTTTTTATTCATTTTTGAAGCCAACGTGGCTCATCGTAGAGTACAGTTAGCATGCGAGTAATAAAATGATGCTGTTTGGCGTCTTTTCCCCAAGTAAGAATTCTAAATCTCCAAATTGAAAGAGAATCGAAAGTTCAAAACCCTAAATCCCCAATCTGAGTGCGTATTTTGATTTTTTCCCAAAATTATTAGCTCGCTTTTGCACATGGAGGGCATAAGTATTATTGTAAATTACCAAGTCCAAAAAGAACATTAAGGACTCGATTGAATCCCGGGAGAAGACTCCATGAGTACGGTAGATATAGAAAAGGCTCGAGGTACAAATATCTTATATGAGTTGATGCGAAATTCTCTAGTCTAGCGACAGAGGTGATCTTGGAATTACTTGAAGGTCGACATCAACCTCTACCTACATTAATGGACAAGTTGAAGATTGTCGACTCAATACAAGTTAAAATGAAGGGTTTAACATCTTTGGTCGACCATTTAAAGAGGGAGGTTTCAAGGCTGAAAATTGAAATTTTTTTTTATCGAGCGTTGATTGTATTATTATCCTCTTGTGTAATTTATTCAAATATGAAGTGAGTAATGAGAAAAAGTTTGTATGTCTATTATAGTCAAAGACGTGGAATATGTATTCGTATTTGATTATTTGTAAGTAAGGTGTGTCCTTGGTTTGCCGCAATTTTTGTATGGAACAAAATGTTTTGTTGCAATCTATGGTAAAAATAAAAGACGTGCGGACCTCTAGAGTGCCACAACTTTGTACAAAGGGACACTTAAGTGCCATAACTTACGAAATGTACACTTAAGTGTCAAAATCGGAGCAAAATGCATACGTGGCATTTTCCGGCGATTTTCGGCGACTTCTTTTACTGATGTGGCAAATGTTTTTTAAAAAAAAAAACCGACGTGGACGACACAAATGACATCGTCCATCCACATTGAGTGCGCTGACCTAAATGATGTCGTTTAGGTCATTGTGCGCTGACCTAAATGCCGTTCCTCCCCATCTGCGTTCACAGTGGATCTCAAGCCCTTCTCTCCGTCGCCGTTCACGTCCAGAGCTGGTCATCGATCGCCGTTGTCAGTCGCCGTTGTTGGTCGTCGTCGCCGCTCATCGCTCACCATCGTTGGTCGTCGTCATCGCTCACCATCGTCTCTCGTCCAGGTTCGGCCCCTTCTCCCCCTCCCCTGTGATGAAATTAGGGCTCGATTATTTAATTAGGGCTTGCTCAATTATTTTATTAGGGCTCAATTGTTTTATTACAGCTCCGATGGAATTTGTGTTGATACATTTCAACTGAAACTTGCTGATATTACACAAAGAGACCAAATTTCTCATTATTTTGGTGAATTTTTCTTTCAAGCCAATGTCAGAGTATGTTTTGATTGTTGGATCACTGTCTATACATCTCCTTAAGAGCATCCTAGTAAAGCAGGTGACCAATGCCATTCTGAGAAGAAAACTAAGTTCTTGAACCACCTTGCTTGTGAGAGTGTATAGGGTATGTCCTTGAACCACCCTGCTTGTGAGGCTGTATAGGGTATGTTTATCAATCCAAAATCCTGAATGAGAATATAACAACTGTAGCTAGAATTTTATTGGTAAAGTTACAAACTAAGAAAAAGTTTCAAGCATGAAGAATAAGAACTTGAAAGAAGCATGTTGTGATAAAGCTATTTCCTGGAATTGGCTCTGCAGCTTGTGTCAGTTTTCTTTGGGAAAGGTATTGCCTGTTTGTCCAAATTTGTTATGGGTTATGATAGTCTAAGAATTTGGAGTGATCTGTCTGTGCTTCATTTTCTCTTTGTTTTTCTTTAGCTTTAGCGACATAAAATGCTTCCAAGTTTAGTTGTTCTAATTTTAGTTTAAACTTTTAAAGGAATTTGTAGGAGTCAGCGGCTGTGATTTGATTAAGTTGATGTCAGAGTATGCTTTGATTTGCTTAAGTTGATGTACATTCTCTCACATTGCACGTTTAGTGCAATAGACAAAATTGCTTGGGCTGTGATTGCTGTGGGGACCTGTGCTTGTTGTGGGGACCTCTGTTTTTGGTTAATATTTTAAGGGAAGAGAAGGCAAATAATTAAAGTGCCGACCTCTTTTTTGGCTGTCATGTAGGGGCATATTGTCCATGAGAGTGGGGGGACTCCCATGTGCAATTGTCTAGTGGTCCCAAAAACTAATGATTCTTTTTCTTGTTCTTGGTGCAGTAATGGCTTATGACAAGGATTATGTTGCTGTCATAGTTTGCTACGATAGGGAATTTGTGATTGGGGAGGATGAGTGGGAGTATGAGGGTGGAAATGAGGGCACCAGCTTTGTGGATATAAAGAAAGCATCTTATATAGGATTTCTTAGGGATATAAAGACTTATTTGCCTTGTAAAGTTCAAAAGCTGTTGTATTGTATTCCTGGGAAAGACTGAAGAGATGGTTTGAGATGCTTAGAAGATGATAATGGTCTTAGGAAGGTTCTATACCATTATCTTCATGGTGAAGAGGTAAAAATATTTGTTGAGTACAATAGTGAAAGTGAGGATGAAGATGATGATGGAGAGAGCGCCGAAGTAGGACAAGAAGGATATGGTATTCAAGGTAGTACTGACGTTAGGGTTGAAGGAGGGCATGATAGATATGATGGACATGAGAGAAGCACAGATGCAATTCACCAAAGTGATGATGACATAGGTAATGTCACAATCTCTGGATTAAATTGGGAAGTAGCTGAATCAACTGATGATGATGATGGAGGGTTGCCTACTGAAAATTTTATAAGTGATGACGACGACGAGGAGCTTGTACAGTCAAGAATACATCGAAGGGATTTTTTGACAGTTAAGTTTGCAGCTTTGCAAGTAGCCAATGAAGTTCCAAACAGACCCGAAGGCCCTACAGATGCTGGTGCTGCTGGTGAGGAGACTGACTATGAAGAAAGCGTCGATAATGTTACTTCTTAGGATGAGCTTGAAGAAGATGAAGGACCTGTGCATAGAAGGAAAATGAAAAGTAAGTTTCCTTCTTATGATCCATATGTTGCCTCTCTTACTTTGTGGGTAGGCATGAAATTTCATGATACGAAACAATTTAGAGAACCTATATTGAATAACTCCATTGTTGCACAAAGGAACATTGATTTCATTAGAAACACTAAGACCTTTGTAAGAGTTAGGTGTTCGCAGCAAAATTGTCTATGGAAGATCTATGGCGCATTTGTTAAGAGAAGTGGATCTTTCAAGATTAGAGCCTACCAAGAGAAACATACTTGTTCCATTAATTTTGAGAATAAAAGAGTAATACGTGCATGGCTATCGAAGCACTTTTTTGAATTGATTAAGCTGATGCCTCAGATGAATACTACTCAGTTCAGGATGCTGGTGAAGGAGCAGGTAGGCATCAATATATCCAGGAATCAATGTAAAAGATCGAAGCAAAAGGTGATGAAGATACTCATTGGTCAGTATAGCGGTGAATATGGATGGTTGTGGGACTATGCTTGGGAGTGTAGGCTGCAAAATCCTGGAAGTAGAGTGTATATAGAGGTCGTGGAGAGACCATTTCCTGATATTGGGACGAAGTTCGATAAATTCTATATTTGCTTCGATGCATGCAAACGAGGATTTTTATCTGGTTGTAGACGGATTATAAGATTGGATGGGTGTTTTTTGAAGGGCTTGTGCAAGGGAGAATTGCTGGCCGCAATTGGAAGAAATGCAAACAACCAAATGTTTCCCCTGGCTTGGGCTGTTGTGAAGGTAGAGAACAAGGACAATTGGTCCTGATTCCTCAAAAATTTGATGACTGATTTGGAGATAACAAATGGGGCAAGGTGGGCGTTCATAAGCGACCAACAAAAGGTAATGTTTGCTTTTTAAAAAATTTGGTCACTTGTTTGCTTTTTGATATCAACATGTCATTTGCTTACATTTTTTATATTTTGAATTATTGCAGGCGGTTCGGCAATAGCTGAGTTGTTGCCTTATGCTGAACATCGAATATGTGCCCGGCACATATATGCAAATTGGGCAAAGACCTATAAAGGGGATAAGTTGCAGTCGCAATTTTGGCAGCTAGCAAAGAGCACGAATATGGCTGACTTTAGGATGGCCAAAGAAGAGATGCTTTAATTGACAAAGGATGGTTATGATGCACATTTCCAAACAGACCCGAAGCATTGGTGTAGGGCGTTCTTCAGCAAGGAATTCAAGTGCGATAACATTGATAACAACATCTGCGAAGCATTTAATGGGAGGATAATAGATGCTAGATGTAAACCAATTATCTCGATGCTTGAAGACATACGAGTTTTGGTCATGACTCAGTTGCATAGACAAAGAGATGACACTGCAAAGTGGACTAAGCAATATGGTCCTAGTTGCTAAGAAATTGGATGACAACTTGGCTGCAAGTAGGTATTATCATCCCATTTGGAATAGGGATGAAGGATATGAGATAATGAAGGGTTTCGATAAGTATGTTGTCCATTTATGTATGATGAAGTGTTCATGTAGAGCATGGCAACTAAGTGAAATTCCTTGTATACATGCCATATGTGTAATTCAATTTAAGGGCCACAACACAGAAGACTATCTTGATGATTGGTACAAGAAACCGAAATATCTTGCTTCATATCAATTCATGTTGCAGCCAATTAGAAGTAGCAAATTTTGGGAGCCAATAGATCGCGAAGCACCTCAACCTTTGCCACTAAAGAAGAGAATGGGAAGACCAAAGAAAAAAAGAAAAATGACGGAGGGGGAGGACTCATGTCACCGTAGGATGAATAGGACATGTGTACCGATAAAGTGCTCTTTTTTGCCACATAGCAAGGCACAATATTAAGGGTTATTAATTAAAGAAGCAGCAGGAACAATTGAGGCCAGCCGAAGAGCCTAGTGAAGGGACAGTTGGAGAAGGAGAAACACAAAGGCGAAGTGAGTCGACTGTTCTTCAGTCGACGACAATAAACTCAGTAAGTTATGACAATTGTGTTTATGTTACTTTATGGTTTGTTATGAATTTGTACATAGATATAAGTAACATGTATGTAATGTTTTTGTCTTTGTCAGGTCACCGTGACACGTGAAGAATTGGCCGAAGCCCCTGCTATACCTGAAAATGAAGGGCCTGTTCAAAGAAGGGAAGGTGGAAGACAGCCAGCTGCAGGATTGGCTAAAGCAACTGGAGGGCCAATTAAATCGACTGTTCTTCAGTAGCAACAGAGAAAAAAAATGCCCAGTCAGTTAAATGATTTGAGTTTACTTTTCATTTATGTTCTAATATGGCCTGATGTTATATTTATGATGTCCTTTGCCTTTTTCTCAGGTTCAAAGAAGGCAAGCTAGAGCTCAGCTACTAATAGAGGGCCCAACTGAAGGGCCACCACAAGATCCATCACCAAGGTCATCACAAAGGCCACTAAAAGGGTCATCACAAGGGCCACCACCAAAGCCAATCGAAGGTGTCACTGAAGTTGAAGGCGTAACTAGAAAAACAACTAGAAGAAAGCCAAATCAAGAGCCACCTACAAGAAGGCCATCTACAAGACGCTTAGCTGAAGAATTGGTCGAAGAAGCCCCTGCTGTAGCTGAATAGCCACAAGAGCCGAAGAAATCACATGCGAGAAGAAGAGGCAACCAATCACAAGTACCTGAAAGTGACGCTCTCCTTCGAACAAGAGGGGCTTTTGGGAAAAAGCTAAAACAATATGGTTATGGCATTTATACAGATGACCGTTCTGGAACAGTTATTCTTAATGTAAGTTTTATAGGCTGCATTTAATTTAATTTATAGCGCAAACTTTTGTTGATAATTGAGTTTTCTTTTTGAAGCCTGGGAGAAGTTAAGAGGTTCTTATCTCTCAAGGCCGAACTCAAGAATCAACGGCTGTGCCAACAAAGAAGAAGACATTGCCTGCACCAACAAGAAAAAAGAGTAAGAAGAACCCAGTTGTAGGTCCATCCGAATCAGTTCAGCCTACAACAGTTGCAGCTCCTTTTGAATCAGTTTAGCCTAGGACAATTGCAACTCCATTAGAATCAATGCATCCCAAGACAGTTGAAGAAGAAGTCTCACGTCCAGTTAGAAAAAGTGCAAGGATTATGAATCAAGTGCGAGATCCATCAAAACGAGCACCAACAAGAGGCATTGTTCATATTGATTAATGAAATGGGATGTAATATGATTTGTGGGGCTGAGGAGTCAGTTGTAAACATCTGTAGATGTTTGTTTTTTTGTTTTTTTTTTCTTTGTTTTTATAATAGTTTGTCATTGTGAGACAGAGGTTCAAAATCAATGGAATGATTGTTGCTTGTCATTTTTGGCATGCCTTTTTCATTTTTTTATTTATTTTGTTTTTACTTTTACTTATTGCTGCTTCTAGTGGTGGATATGTGGTGGTGACTGGGGTGCTCGTGTGGCTGGTGAAGCCTGATGGTGGCAGGTTGGGTTGGAGGTTTTTGTTTTTGCTGCACCTGGTGCAAGATATAAGTGTGCAATATGCACAGCTTGCACCAGGTAGTGTTGGTGCAAACTGGTGTAAGACACCTTATACTTGCAACTTATGTAGCAACATACCACCAACATAGTGGTGGCTAGTGGTGGCTCAAGTGGATGCTTTGGATGCTTGGTGTGGCTGGTGGTGATGATGGCTAGAGGCCGATGGTGGCTAGTGGTGGGCGGTGGTGGTGGCTGGTAGTAGTCGATGTGTACAAAAAAAATAGCACTTAACTGATCACATTCTAAAAAACCTAGCACTTAAGTGTTCATTTTTAACAACAAGTGAAACTTAAGTGATCATTTTAATAATAACTTGACACTTAAATGACTTTTTTTCTATCACGACTGGCATTTAAGTGATCACTAGATACAACTTATAGTACTCGAGTAATCACTCGTGTTTATTCTATGTATATGGTGGTTTGCGGCAAAACGAGAGAAGTTTGTTGGTTTATATATTTTCTGCTGGTTTACATTCAATTCAAGTAAAATAGTCACCACAACACATTGACCTAATATACATTCCATCATCATCGATTTATATTTGAGAATAAGCAAAAACATTGTACAAACAAAGTATTTGTCGAAATCATTCATTTATTCATTCAAAACAAGTACATTTCTTCACACATTTACAACTATGGCGGTCGGAGAAACTTCTTCTCATCTTCCAGTACTTTACATTTCATCATAAAGCAGGATAGACAAAAAAACAGCAACACAATAAACGCTTGGTAACACTTCCGTTCAATTTTTATTTTTGAAACTTCGTTCTTCAAATGGTTAACAGAAGATGCTTGAGTTTGAGCTTGCATTGAGTCAACATCGTTCAAGTCGTCCACAAGCGTACATGAGGAGGTTGATGACATCCATCAAGTAGGTCCAATATCACCTATGTGGTTCGGTGAGAGAATTTCGCATCGACCCATTTGAAGTATTTACACTTCGAGCCTTCTTCTCTGTATCGGGCACATCCATAGAATCTTCTCCCGGGATTCGTTCAAGTCCATGATGTTCTTCTTGGACTTAGTAACCCACAAAAACAGAAACGCTCGCCTTCTCCTTCGCTTCGGCGAGAAAAATTTGAGCCGCTGCTGAAAGTCCTGCTCTCCATTTCCAATATACGGTGGTAGAATTTGGGGCAAATCGAATTAGGGTGCGGGATTAGGGCTCCAGCGCTTCAATGGCATTTTGCCCGATTTAGGGTTTTAGATTTAGGGCAAATAGGGAAGACGACGGCGTTTTCGCTGATTTAAGGGCTCTATTTTAGGTAAACACCCGAAATGATGTCGTTTGGAGTGAATTTGAGCTGACTCAGCTCTCCGGCGAGACACATCGGCGAGAAATATTAATATTTTAATGCCACGTATGATTTCTGGCCAGCTTCGCCGGAGATGGCACTCAGGTGTCCCACTTTTCTTAAAATGTGACACTTAAGTGTACCTTTTGTAAGTTATGACACTTAAGTGTCCATTTGGGCAAAATTATGGCACTTGAAGCGTTATTTTGCCAAAAATAAAATGTTGGAGTTTGAATTCATTGGTTGTGAGTACTTAAAAGTTTTCTTGCTTAGTTGTGTATTGTCAATATTTGTTTGCTTAAATTTTGCTTCAGATGTAATGGTTTGCTGCATTTTTTGTTTGGTAATAGCTTGCTAGTTTGATCTAACTATTATTACAAACCACGGCAAAATTAAGGGATGGTGAATTGGCTATTTCAGTGCCATTAAATAGTGATTGTTTGAATACCGAATTTTCATAAAAGTGATAATTTAAGTACCAATTGTAGTTAAAAAGTGATTGCTTATATTGCACAAGTTTTTTAAAAAAGAACATATTAGTTTCAAATGTCGCTTGGCTTGCACCGGTCGTAGTGCATTTTGTTACACTAGTTGAGTTGTTGATGCATCTTATTCTTGCACCAACCCATACAAGTGTTGATATAACAAGATACATTAGCATATTTATTGATGTAACAAGATGCATCGGTACAAGATGCACCAACACTAATAATTGTTCATGCAAGAAAGTGCAGAACCCATAACTACACCAAGGCGTGCTAGTACATTTTGTTATTGCATCAGTATATACAATTAGAACCCACAAATTCATTAGCACCCACAACTTCAACAAATAAGGAAAAATATCCTATAAGTTGCACATCGCTGTGCCGATGACAGAGGGGGAAGGGTCGGCTGGGGTTGTCGGCCCCTAGCTAGGGGTCAATGACCTCGGCCAATCGGCGATGAGAGCCCGCTTGCCTTAGCCCAAATCTTGGGCGAGGGTCACGGCCCTCGCCTCGCCGGGCCAATGGCCACCGCCCCGGGGGTTGCCTCGGTGGGTGGTGGCCCTGGCCGAATCGGGTGAGGGCCACTGACCCTCGCCTCAAATCTTGGCGAGGGCTTGTGGGCCCTCGCCGCCGGTCGGCTGGGGTTGCCGACCCCTAAGCTAGGGCCTGGCGATCGCGGCCGACCCCACCCCCCACCATTGTAGGCCCTTCCCATCGATGGCGGGAGGCGGCAATGGCGAGGGCTTAGCCCTCGGCCGCCTCCCTTCCCTTTTTTTTTTTTAATATTTGTGTTTTTATTTTAAATGTTTTAAATAAATTTAGTAAAATTTTTAATTTAATTAATTTTTATATTAATTTTTACTACGTCGGCACCAAAACGATGTCGTTATTACATTGTTTAGTCACGTCGGCGTGCAAAAACGATGCCGTTTTGCACTTACTTTGCCGAAAAATCACCACGTCAATATTTTGACCGGATTGGCACTTAAGTGATCAATTTTGTTCTGATTTTGGCACTTAAATGTCACTTTATTAACTTTTGGCATTTAAATGTCCATCCGTGCTAAGTTTTGGCACTTGAAGTGTACTTTTTCCAGATAAAGTAACTGGCTACACAAGTACTTCTCACTGCTTAAGCTCTATTTTAAGTAAATCATGGATTATTGATTCAGATTCTAATGATCATATAATCTGCAATAAACATTTTTTCTCCAAAATCCACGAATCATCCTTTTATAACTTAGTATGTCTTCCTAATGGAAATGACATCTTCGTTACTAAAATTGGAGACATTCAACTTACTCTCTCCATCAATCTAAAAAATGTCATACTCATTCCCGACTTCCAATTTAATCTCATTTTTGTATCCAAGCTTTATATAGACAACTCTTGTCGGGTCATTTTTTTATTATGATATATGTTTCTTTCAAGCCATTTCGACTAAGAAACTGATGGGCTTGGGTAACAATCATGAGGGACTATTTTTGGGTTACTCTTCTTGAAAATTTTAATGTCCTGCATTTTCCCTTAAATAAAGGCACTTTATGTATTGCTAGCATTAATGAAAATATTTTTATCTCATCAGCATTTAGGCCATAGTGCCTCTTTCCCTCATCCAAAATGTCAAATATGCCCTTAGCGAAAAAATCACGAATACCTTTCCACAAAACAGTTCTCGTACCAACATGGCTTTTTCTCTTTTACATGTTGACATTTGGGGACCATACCACATTCCACACTTGTGATGGATCTCATTTCTTCCCCTTGATCGTAGATGATTATACACAAGCAACTTGAGTATTTTTGATGCAATCCAAAGGACAAGTCCTTTCATATCTTAAATTTTTTTCCCACCCTTGTTAAGAATAAGTTTCATCAATCCGTGTAGTGAATTTGTACAGATAATGCCCATGAATTTTTTAATCATGAATTTTTACACTATTCGGCATTCTCCATAAATTTTCTTGTATGTATACCCCTCAGCAAAAGGGTGTTGTCAAAAGAAAATATTATCACCTCCTAGAAGTCGCTCTAGCCCTTAAATACCAAGCTTCTATACCTGATATGTTCTAGGGAGACTGTGTGGTCATGGTAGCATATTTGCCACCTTTGTGTGTTTGGTTATTTGTGTTATGCGTCCACTAGGGGTGTGCAACTAGACTAGGTATACCTGGGAATCGGATCGGCCCACTCAGAAAACAAGGTTGGGAACTGGTTCCCATTGAAACTGGTCTAGAAACCGGTTCCCAAAATTTGGAACCGGTTTAAACTGGTCCGGGAACCAGTTTCGATTGATTACCCACCTAGGAATCGATTCCTGGACCGATTTTGGACCCGATTTTTTAAGTATAGGTCCAAAACTTTATTTTTCCCCTTATTTATATTCTTACTCCCGCAATCACATTGCGTTTTTCCTCTTAGCTCCCTCAAACATGTAGGGCACTCCTCCTTCGTTGTTCCTCTTCCTTACTTGCTTCCCTCCCTCATTGGCTCCCTCTCACACCATCTAACGGACGGACGGTGTTCGTCACCGCCAAATTCTTGTGTACCACGTAAATTGGCTCGCCTAATTTCTCTTTTGTAGGAAGAGTTATGCTTGCATAAATAAGTAGCTTCATGTAGTAGTTATGGGAATAAGACTAATATTATACCCATGTTTGTTGCTAATTCTTTGCCTTAAGATTTTATTTATTATGATTAGCCCCGTGGATCCTTAATTTTTCATTTAGTCAAAAAGTTCATGTATTTATTTATTACAAGTGTTTAATGTTTCGATGCAAATTATGAGGATTACGTTATTTTCTCGTGTATTAATATAAAATTCGAATTCATATAGGATATTGAGAGATTACAAAACAGGTTACAATGAAAACATGGTTGACCCTAGAACTGGATTGGAAAAACAGAGTGGATCGGATATAGGGTTTAATACAAATAGGGTTGGGGACAAGGTCCAAAAAAAGGGAACTGGTTATAATAGGGTCGAGTATAAGATTCAGGTCTAGACCTTACCCACCCTAGACCCGATCAGCCCTAGTGTCCACCATGGGCCCTCGAGACAAATTAGGACCTCATGCCATTAAATGTACATTTTTGGGATACCTTAATCTTCAAAAGGGATATTTGGTATATGATCTTTCCACCGAGCGCTTCTGTGACATCCTAAAATCCAAGTTCTGATTTCGATCGAAATAGTCGGGCATTTCATCGACGCATTTATAGTTCTTTTCCCTGAACTGATCACTCATGGAATAACTGGTCTATCAGGTGAAGCCATTAAGGAATTCTAACGCATTAGACTTGAGAATTCGACCAAGAAACGACTGCTCGACCGTGCAAATCTGCAAGAGATCATTATGACACAATAAGATCGATTAGAAATCGGAGATAGGTTGACTCGACAAATGTATGTGATTAAGTGTAGGTGATTCCATATAATTGCATAATTCTTGTCGATCGACACTAGGCGATTCTTCGTCGTTTTGATACCCCGTGTCCGTATTTGAAACCTTGAGATTTCTACGACAACCGAGAGTTGCCAATATGTTGAAGATGTACTTTGTGGCTTGAGAATAATCAACCACCGGTCAAATGCACGAAAATTCCTAAAAGCTACTTGGTAGATTAGGACGCACTAAATTCGCGCCGAATTGAAATTAACCGTGAAATCGAACCCGAATTCAGAAATTGAGAGGTCTGTCAAGTCACAATTCATTTTAAGAACGTTGACTCATCCTCAGAAGATTTTTCTACAACTGAGATTTTTGGCGGAAAAGCAAAGTAAGCCGTTTTTGTTTGAGATTGTCAGAGGGCCGTTTTTGATTGAATATTTGGGAAGCAAGTTGGATCATTTGATGGGAAAAAGTCATACAAAGGTTGAGGACACATGGGTTAATTTAATTGAGCTTCAATTGGATGGAATTGATTAAGAATTGATTGAATTAAGTATACAAGATTTCATGCCACGGTGGAAAAAGAAATTGGACCCATTGGACTACGGTTGTGGGAGATTGGAAATAGTGGAGCATGACATGACATCATGTCATGGTGGGCCATTTTGTTGGATTAAAGAAAGAGAAAAAGAAAAGAAGTGGTCCCCTCCTCCTTCTCTCTCCTCTCTCTCCTTCCTCTCTCCCGTTGACCCTCTCTCCTCCATCTCTCCATCTTCTTCTTCTTCGAAACCTAGCAGCCGAAGAAGACCGGCCAGTGGCTCCTTCACCGTCGCAACCAGCAGCCATAACAGTAGCCAACAGCACCGCTCGACTCGGCGCGCCACCGCGACGCCGTCGCCCTACTCGCGTGCACCTCCGCCTCTCTCCTCCATCTCTGGTTGCTGCTCAAAGACCCAGTAGATCCGAGAAAACACCAAAGCAGCCAGCAGTCCAGTCGGACTGCTGTCGTGCACCCCTTTCTCGCCGTCCGCCGCTCGCGACACCCCGCCGTCCACGCACACCAAGCTCTCCGTTCCAGCCATCGTTTCCGTCCAGTGTGCGTCCCAGTTGCTTTCCAGCACTATGAGCCACTGCCGGAGTCGTCGTGGACCGCCAACACCCCCGCCTCAACTGCCGGAGCTCCACCTAGCCCCTTACCGCCCTTGCTCGCCTAAATTAGCCACCGATTTCCCCTCCTTCGGTCTCAACCGCACCAAGCAAAAATGGGTATGGCACCGACTATTTGGCCCGTTTTGGCCGATTTCCCGATCACGGAAGCTAGGCCTACTTTGGAGTAAATCGATCCCCTCGGCGTCCTCGTTGATTTGAGCCGCTCGGATCGCTAATCGAGTGAGTTTAACTCACTAATCCACGCTTAGTAGGTTAATCACGTTTAAGGGGTGTTTAGATTAGACTAAGTAGATTTAGGTGATTAGATTAATTTATTTAAATGTTAAGTGGATTAAGGGATGTGATTAGTTTAGTGGATACTTAATTAAGGCTAAGTAAATGTTTGGATTAAAATAATCTTGTTTAAGCCTTAATTAATTAATTTAGATTAAATAATTATTTCGAATTTATATTATTATTTATTATATTATATTATTATAATATAATATTATTTTATTTAATTTTCGGAATAAATTTAATTATTTATTATTTTCCGTAAATTTTGACCGGGATAGCCGGTGACGAGAATTTTATGCTGATTATCATGGTGCAATCTGTTTATTTATTTGAGTGTTAATTTGTGCTGAATTGAATTAATTATGAATTTAGGATTTATTCTTAAATTATTTGTTTTTGGTTATTAATGGAAAAATAACCGGGTGTCGATTTACAACGCCAAAAATATGTAATGGGCTGTTGAAATTGGTGGGATATTTGTAAATAAAATTATTATATTTTGGCATCACCGGCCGTGGTGGCTCCGCTAGGTAGGCTTTAGACCTTTAGACGGGAGGTCGGGAGTTCGAAGCCCCTGCAACGCAAGTTGCAAAGAGGCTGGCGGATCATTAGGCGACTTACGTGTGGCGTCGGGGTGGTGGTTTCCTTGCTAGCGCCATTTGGGGGTTTACGTGGCTGCTGTCGGCCAAAGCGGTTCCTCCAGTCCAAATTTTTATTTTATTATTATTATATTTTAGCTAAGGCCAACTGTGTACCAACACACGGCTATTTATCGTGAATGATAAAAATGATGAATTGACTATATAGTTTTAGTGGTATACTATATCGGCCTACGAACGATATGTCAGCTTTGGGTGAGCAGTATACTGGTATACTATATCAGCCTACGGGCGATATGTCAGCTTTGAGTGAGCAGTATACCTTATTATTAGCTTTGGGCGAGCATATACATAGTATACTATATCTATTAGCTTTGGGCGAGCTATGCTATCTATTTTTAGCTTTGGGTGAGCAGTCCTAGACTTGGTCAGACTTTATAGATAGTATTGAATGTACCGACTAGGGAAAGGTCATGGTGACATGTAATCGATTAAGTCGATTGATCTCTGAGTCGATCTGATTGGTGGAATGTGATTGATTGCTGTAATTATCAATATTATTGATTGAACTGATGTACAAGAAGGAACTGATGCCAAGGTAAGCCCTTTGACCTGTGTTGTGCTTAGACAGCCCTTATGGCGTATTGGCTTCCTAATCAGGTCTTAGTGGGGTAGAACTTGTGTCACGCCCCGAACCCCGAGGTACGCGCACGTCCCAATACGGTCGATCAAATATGCGACATCCCAGGATACGTCGCCGACCCATTCATTTCTATTACGCATGCGGAAGCGAAACAAATCCCCTGACAACATTTAACTTGGGATAGAAAGGCAGGCAATCAATCACAATACTAAACACTCATTTACAAACACATAGGTTTAAATACAACACTGGCACTGTCTACAAAATAGACCAGCTCGACAAAAGGGGAAATATCCTAAAACCAACTAGCAGGACACGTTCGCCGATACTTCAGTCTCCACCTTTCCAGACTTAGGGCTTCGGGTCCTCCACGACCGCCATCTAGGGACCTGAAATTTTAATCCCCAAAACCGGGATGAGACAATGTCTCGGCAAGTTCAACCCCTACACCCCTATTAGAAAGAAAATACGCCCGGTGGCCTAGCCACATCACACCGAAGACTTACCTCGCATTAGCCTTCATCTGCAGGTTAGCACAATTTATGTAATTCAACCACGTACAATTATGATAACCAAACAACCATGGCACAATCACATCATCAGAACAATTCAACCACTTGGATCGTCTCAGCGATCAATCGACAGTCGATTACATGTCATTCTAGCAAAGCAAATCAATCATTGCTCTCAATTACGGCCCCACTCGGCCAATTTTAGAATTAGTGGCATCACGGCCCCACTGGGCGCAACCTTTATCAGGTGCCAATCCATGGCCCCACTGGGCGCGACCTTTATCAGGCAAGCAAATTCACGGCGCCCCCAGGCGCGACCTTTATCGGTGGCATATCACGGCCTCATTGGGCGCGACCTCTAATAGGTGGCATATCCTTTGGCCCGGGCGCGACCTTTATCAGTGGCATATCACGGCCCCATTGGCGCGACCTCTAATAGGTGGCATATCACGGCCAATCGCCCATCAATTTCCACACTTAGATTTTTATAAAGAGTCCCATATATCGCAATCACACTCAATTTACCACAATCCATCATCAAATTCAAGTTCTAAATACACAGCAGCGATTGGCACGAAATTCGAGAGAATAAGGTCGACGAAATTTTCGGAATTTAATAAATAATTAAATTTATTCCGAAAATTAATTAAATAATAATATCCATATTTTTCACGATCCATGCTCAATTTATAATATCCGATCATCAATTTCAAAATCTGAATACACAAGCGGGGATCGGCACGAAATTTTGAGCAATAGGGGTCAAAAATAATTTTTCGTTTTTTTTTTTAAATAATATTTTAATAATTTCGGAATATAATATAATATTATAAATTCCAGTATTCGAAATCATTAAATAATTCAAAAATAAAACCCTATTATGTCACATCAAGGCTTTATATTAAAATAAACATACTTAACTTTAAACTAAACACACTTTAACTTAATTAAACATCATAATCTAATCCTCAACCAAATAAACTAATCTAACCACCTAAACTTACTTAACTTAGGCTAAGCACACTTAGGGCATCATTAACCGTCTAATCGAGATTTAGTGAGGTAAACTCACCGGATTAGCGAGCCGAGCGGACCAAAACGACGAGGACGACGCGAGGATCGACTTTCCTCAAGGCGGGCTGAGCATCCGGGCTCGGGAAGGCGGCCAAAATGGGCCTAACATCCGCTGAAATACCCATTTTGTTTGCTGCTGTCCGCTGCGATTTGAGGCCGAGAAATGGTAGATCCGGGGCTTGGATGAGATGGAGAAGGACCGGGGAAGGTTGAGGGGTCGGATCGGACCAAGGCGGGACCCGAACGGTGGCCGGAGGTGGCCGAACGGCTCCGCCACGAGCTGATGCAGCAGCTGCGACGCGAGGGCAGGCGAGGCGGAGACGATGCGACGGTGAGCGGACGCGCAGCTGCGCGCGCGAACGGCGGCGACAACGACGGCACCGGCGGCGAGCGACGGGCAGCGAAGGAGGCGGACGGCGAGGGACTGCTTCAGCTTCTTCCTCTGCAAATTTTCTGGTCTTTCGCACAAAGAAGATGGAGGAGAAAACCAACGGAAGGGAGAGAGAAGGAGAGAGAAGGAGGGGGCCCTTTTCTTTTCTTTTTTTCTTTTCTTTAATCCAACAAATGGCCCACCATGACATCATCCCATGTCATCTTCCACTATCTCTTCTCCCACAACATTCTTCATGGGCCCACTTCATTTTTCCACGCCTAAAATCTTGACATCCAATTTATTGATTCCCAACAAATTCTTCTAACCGAATCCAATTAAAATCCACAAAAATTATCCCATGATCCTAATAAGATGTGTGACATAACCGGGCTTCCAACTTCTAAATTCAATCCCAATTTTTACGGTTGAATTGAATCTCAGTGCGATTTCAAAGACGCCTAACCTACTCTAGGGTAGGCTTTCGGGAAATTTTTTGCATTCGACCCGAGGGTGATCAGTCCCCAAGTTTGACGCGTTAAAATCCCTTAATTGCTTCGTCCAATAGGCTAGTCCTCTCATGAGTGGCCAACTCAGAGAGACGTACTATATGCACAGATGAAATGCCCGACTCAATCAGCTGAAAATAGAATTAGAAAAATCGGGATGTCACAACTTGCTGAGACATAGTCTCATCCCGGCTTGGGGAAAAATATTTCAGGTCCCTAGATGACGATCGTGGAGGACCGGAAGTCCTGGAGTTCGGAAGGTGGAGGCTGAAGAATCGGCAAATGGGTCTAACTAGTGGATGTTTAAGACAGTCCCCTTTTTGATAAACTGATAATTTTGCAGACAGCCTAAGTTTGTAATTAACCAGTTTGTCTATAAAGACTTGTCTTGGTTTGAAAAATATGATCTTACTTTTCTATCCCATTGTTTGATTGTCTTGGGATTTTATTAAGCTTCCGCATGCGTATATAAATGAATAGGTCGGCGACCTTCCTGGGACGTCGCAAATAAATCGACCAGTTAAGGGATGGGCGCGCGTCCGAGGATCGGGGCATGATAGCTTCTTCATTAGTAGAGATGTTATCTTCCATGAAGATGTTTTCCCTTTCTAAGAAGAGTTGTCTTCTTGTCAATAGGATGGTATAACTTTTGAACACCGGCCATTTTTCACCAAAGAAGATATTTCCACTTCTCCACCGATGTTGACTCCTTATATATCATCTCCTATGGCATCTTCAACTTATAAATATGATGCAACCTCACCATCAGATATACAAAATATACAAAATATGACTCTGCATATTTTAGAGGAAGTGACATCAGCATCTCCTATAGCTTATTCATCTCTGACATCTTCGGCTAATATCTCTCCTAAATCACATGAGAATTTTCCATCCGCCACACCAATTGCTCCTCGATGTTCCACTTGTACTATAAGAACGCCCAAATGGATAGCCGATTACATTTGTCCCATAATGAAGTCGTCTGGTACACATTATTCTATCTCATCCTATATTAGTTTTGCTCATTTTTCACTTGAACACAGGTGCTGCATTAGTAGAATATTTGAAGGACAGGGACCATCTTCATATGAAGAAGCCGTACAAGACCCTCATTGGCAGCAAGCAATGGCGGATGAATTGCGAGCTCTCATGGAAAATAAGACTTGGGATGTAGTTCCTATAACCACTCATTGGAAATCTATTGGTTGCAAGTGGGTACACAAGATCAAATGCAAGGCATATGACTCCATTAAGCATTATAAAGCACAACTAATGGCAAAGGGGTTTACTCAATGGGAATGCTTTGATTACACTGAAACATTTTCTCTAGTAGCGAAGGAAGTCACACTTCGTTCTTTCTTTTCTATTGCTGCTTTTCGTGATTGGCCTCTTCGTTAGATGGATGTTCACAACATGTTTCTTCATGGTGATCTCAAAGAAAAAATTTACATGGACCTTCCATTGGAATTATTCAGACATAAGTAGAATAGAGTATGTCGTTTTTGTAAATCCTATATAGACTTAAACAAGCTTCTCGTTAATGGTATGCCAAATTTAACAATGCAGTTACAGCTGCCAAAATCAGACAATCCATACACGACTATGCCTTATTCACATGGAGTCAAGATACATCATCAATTTACTTGTTGATATACGTTGATGATATACTTATTAAGGGTAATGATGAAAATGCCATTGAGAAATTTAAGGAGTATTTACACTCTGCCTTCCACATTAAGGATTTTGAACCTCCCAAATACTTTCTTGGGATAGAGATTACGCGATCAAATAAAGGAATCTATCTTAGCCAACGCAATTTTTTCTTAGAGATCATATCAAAAACTGGGCTATCGGGATCTAAACCAACTGTTATCCCAATCGAACGGAATGTCAAGTTGATGACAACTGAGTATGACAAGGGATTATCACCTTGAATGAGGATTTATTCAAACATCATTTTGTTTAGTAGAAACTTGTTGGGAAACTCACATACTTAACCATGACCAGACATGACATATGTTATACAGTGCTAGATCCTTAGTCAATTCATGCATAATGCAAAGCAGTCTCACATGAATGCCATGTTGAAATTCATGAAGTACGTCTAGGTTTAGGTTTATTATTGTCCCATGATAATAACATGGAGATGATAGCATATAGTGATATGGATTATGCTACTTGTCCTATGAGTAGAAAGTTTGTTACAGGATTCTGCATCTTGGAAAATAAAGAAACAATTGACTGTTTCATTATCATCTACTGATGAGGAATATTGGGCAATGGTAAAGACCAGTTGCGAGATAGTTTGGATAAGAGGATTACTTAAAAATCTTGACGTTTGGGCAAAGGAACCAACCATCCTATTTTGCGATAATGATGCTGCACTTAAGCTTGTAGTGAATCTGTTTTTCCATGGAAGGACAAAACATATAAAGGTTGACCATCAATTTGTCAAAGATAAAATTCAAGATGGGGTAATCAAGACAAGAGGAATAAGAATGACAGAGCAGCCCATAGACATCTTCACCAAGCCCTTGTATCATAGGCAACATGCGTATCTATTAAGCAAGCTAGGCGTCCTTGATGTATATAGACTGCCAGCTTGAGGGGAAGTGTTGAAGATACCGTGGCCCTGGACTAATTGATCTTGCAACTCTGGTTGATTTTGACATTAATTCTGATTGATATTAATCAATCTATTGATGGCAAGCTAGAATTTTTTTGTATTAGGAGATCATTTCCTTTATTCTGTATGTTCTTTTTTTTTTGTCCTTAGTTAGTTTGATCCTATGTATTATAAATAGGACCTGATTGTATACACTATTGATTAGTGAAAGCAATACAGAATACATTTCCCCCGATATCTTTCCTTTCACTCACTTTTCTTACAAGAATAAGAGAAGCAATGGACGGGATTGCGGTCAAGGTTTTCTCTAAGAGCAGCAGTTGGTTAGGCTTGTCTTCAGGACATAATGGGTTGGCTTTGAATGCACTAAGAGACATCGAGCTACTAGTTCAAACCGGGTGGTTCCAAGAAAGCTTTGGCATGGCCCGAGTAAGAAGAGTTCCTAATCAAAGACTATTTTAGCGATCGACCGATGCGATAGATACGATCGATTGCATTTGGTTTGGTGTCTTCTAATGGGAGACTGATGACAACCTAAACAATATTAGATTAGCGCACAGCAAAACAAAACAATTCTCCTCTTGTACAAATCTAATAGGTAACAATACAACGAGCAATATATCTGCCAAAATATAAGCACCATGCACCCACAAATACAATGCTCTTTTTACATGAAAAATCTTCACGAGGAGATCAAAAGCCACAAGTTGCGAAGTTCACCCAAAATTTTCATCATCGCAAAATTGGGTGAACAAAGTTCTTGTACATAGCACATTTGATTCTACCCACAAAAAACCCAGTGAAAGGAGATCCAATGAAAATAAAACCGATTAGATTCGAAAAAAGTGCAACAAATTAAAGCATGAATTCACCTCTATTCGTTAGCTCATTGAAAATCGGACGACACTCCCTTTGCCAAATTTTCTAGCTTTCTCTTTCTCTCTTGTTACTTGCTTCACGTCGATCATTCTTTGCTGCCATAACATTAACAGTGAGAAACCCTATTTATTTAGGCCAAATATAACCTTTGTTAATTTCGCCATATGGATTATCATATGGGCTCAAGCCTTGAGGCTTGTGTCATAAGACCAAATTCTCATTACACAGGCTATTCCATCGGCATGTGACACTTACATTTCATTGAGGTTCCTTCACATAAAAGTGAACCCTGTGAAGAAAATAAGAGGATTCAAGAAAACAACGATTCAAAGATAAATTTCCCAAGAGAAGAATGTTCTTCACTGAAAGCCATAATACACGCTATCATTCTACAATACATAATGCTATTTATATTAAGAAGACAACTAGATTTCCTATTCTATATTTCAAATATCTAATCTAACAGATTGACTGGATAATATCTAATCTAACAGTTATTGACTGGATCAATTTATACGCAATTGGAATAATCGGAATCAAATCATATCTACCATTCTAATCTAATCTTCCGATAGCATAATCAAATCATACTCAAATCTAATCTTCCGATAATATAAAATAATATTATCAATCTTATCAGCCTCCCTCAAACTGGGATTAGGTGGAAAACCTAGTCTCAGTTTGTATTGTAGCCTGCAATGATCAAAGCACGGTAAAGCTTTTGTAAATATGTCAGCAAGTTGATGAGTAGCAGGAACATAGCGGACTTCAAGTAACTTGAGAGCGACTCTCTCACGAACGAAATGGAAATCAATCTCCACATGCTTTGTCCTTGAATGAAGGACTGGATTTGCTGTCAATGAAATGGCTGAGCGATTATCACTATAAAGCAAAGTCGGCCCCTTGAGCGGAATACCCAAATCTCTCAATACAAAAGAGACCCATGTAAGATCTGCTGTGACAGAAGCTAAGGCCCTATCTTTAGCCTCCGTTGATGATCTTGACAATGTCGCTTGCCTTTTTGCGGACCACGAAATGATATTTGATCCCAAAAAAGTGCAAAACCTGGTTGTTGACCTCCGAGTCTCAGAACAGCCGGCCCAATCAGAGTCTGCATACCCATATAAATTTAGTGCGCTTTTAGAGTGAAGATAAAGCCCCGATTCTTTGAGTTCCTTTTACATACCGCAACACCCATTTTAACAGTTTGAAATCACCATTTGTAGAAGAATGCATTTTCTGACAGATATGATTTACTGAATAAGAGATGTCCGGTCTTGTAATTGTGAGATATCGTAATCCACCCGCAAGACTTCAAAAAGAGTGAGGATCATGAAAAGGTTCCATGTCTTGTACCGTTGGATGAGTTTTGATAGGCAATGGGGTCTCGATCGGCTTACTATCTTGCATTTCCGCCTTCTGCAACAAATCACCAACATATTTAGATTGTGTTAAAAATAGATCCGGACCAGTAAACTTGGCTTCAATACCGAGAAAATAGTGAAGTCGTCCAAGATCTTTCATAGAAATTTTTTTGCTTAAAGCTTCTATTAATTCCTGAAGTAGAGATGATGAACTGCCGATCAAAATAATATCATCAACGTATAATAATAATACCAGGGTGTGCTGACCCGTGTGAAGAACAAATAACGATGGATTGGTAGAGCTGCAATGAAATCCCCATTCCAACAAAAAGTTGCTGAATTTTTCAAACCAAGCTCGTGGAGCTTGTTTTAAGCCGTATAATGCCTTCTTGAGTAAACAAACCGAGTTAGGCATCGTAGAACTCACAAAGCCCGGTGGTTGTTCCATAAACACTGTCTCATTTAATGATCCATGAAGAAACGCATTCTTCACATCTCGTTGATGGATAAACCATCCTTTAACAATTGCCACGGAGAGAACAATTCTCACGGTTGCCTGTTTAACCACAGGATTGAAAGTTTCAACGAAATCAACACCTTCCTCTTAATGGTACCCCTTCGCCACTAATCGTGCTTTCAGTTTATCAAGGTTTCCCTCCGCATCCAATTTGGCTTTGAACACCCACTTTTATCCGACAATATTCATATTTGAAGATCTTGGTACTAGCTCCCATGTTTGATTTAATTTGAGAGCCTCCAATTCATCTATCATAGCTTTCCTCCAACTCGGAATACTTAGTGCTCCTTTAATTGTTTTTAGCTCCTTTGGAATCTCACAGGCTATGGAGAGAACATACTTCGGATTGGGCTTCCTTATTCCCAATTTCAACCTTGTTTGCATCGGGTGAGTAGACTATTGTTGAGTAGATGGAACTAGTAAATCACTTGAGACAAAGACTATTGCTTCTTCATGTGTTTCACAGTCTATACATGGTTCTTGTGAACCAAACTGTGGTTGCTGCACGTTTGTCTCATTAAGTGGCTCATAATTTTGCTGTCCAGAGCCGTTATCATCAAATAGAAACCCCACGCTCGGATGTTGTGATATTTGCCCTTCACTCATTGTTGTTCCAGATTGTCTAGTAAAGAATTTAATCCCCTGTAACCAAGTCTGATACAACTGTGAATGCCCAGGAAAAACGGTCCCCAATTTATCAGAAAATGGGAATCTCGTCTCATCAAATATCACATGACGACTTACATATACCCTTCCTGTTGGCAGATAAAGACATCGATAACCTTTATGTCTCTGACTATACCCAAGAAAAACACAGGGTAATGAGCGTGGATCAAACTTTGTTGCACCATGCGGTCTGAGGTGTGGATAGCGCTCACACCCAAAGACTCAAAGAAACCCATAGTCAGGCTTTTTACCAAAGAGTTTACCAAACGGACTACTCATTCCTAACACTAGTGATGGCAGCAGATTGATGAGAAATGTGGCAGTCAGAAATGCATCGACCCAATAAATTAACGGTACTCGTGCATGATAGAGCATAGAAAGACCTAACTCAACGATGTGCCGATGTTTCCTTTCGGCATTTCCATTCTGTTCCGGTGTATATGGGCAGGAGACCAGCATTTTAATTCCTTTCTCATTCAAATGATTAATAAACTGGCTGCTATTAAATTCACCTCCACCATCGCATTGGAAAGATTTAATTCGACTTTCAAATTGGTTCTCAACAAGATTTTGGAACATGATAAAGATGGAAAAGAACTCGAGACTTTCTCTTCATTGGATACACCCATGAGAATCGTGAAAACTGTCTATGAAGACTACATAGAATTTAAACTGCTGAAAAGATTCTACTGGGGTAGGCCCCCACACATCACAATAGATTTTTTCAAGTGGTTTACTAGCTAGAGATTTCGAGATATTGAAAGGCAACTTGCTACCTTTTCCAACCTGGCAACTTTCACATATTCTCTTTGTCACCTTTGTAGATTTGATCTGATTGTTGCTCTCCAGAAACTTTATTATTTGAAAGTTTGAGTGCCCAAGCCGAAGGTGCCAGACTTCACTACTGGCGATCTGTTGTCTTTGAGAGTACCACACCTGTGCTTGTGCCTGATTTACCTTGTAAAGGCCCCCGCATTTCTTTCCCAGATTGATTACTGAATCCGTCAGATGGTTCTTAATAGATACACCAAGTTTATCAAAGAGTGAGCAGGGATAATCGTCAGTTAACTTAGACACCGAAATTAAGTTTTTCTTAATCTCCGGGACAACCAAAACCTCATTTAAAGGAAATGAATGTAGTTCAGTAGATAAAGATGTTGAGCCAATATGGGTAATGGGCAAACAAACTCCATTCCCTACCATTACCTTGTCTGAACCATAGTAAGGAGAGAAAGAATTGAGATTACCAGTCGATGATGTGATATGGTTTGTTGCCCCAGAATCCAGGAAGCAATCTCCTCCTTGATCATCCTCCAAGTGAAGAGCAGCTAAAGCATTTGGTATCAGCTCACTTTGATAAGAATTATCAAAGCGATACCAGCAACGTAGAGCGTCATGTCTTGGCCTCTTACATATCTGACATTGAAGCTTCGTATTATTCACATAAAACTATTTGTTCGAAGCAGAATTATCACCCACAGGCAAATACTCCTTTGAATCAGCAACCTTGGTTGGAGTGTTTGTATAAGGTCGAAAGCCTTGATTCTGAGAAGGTGAATTTGGTCTGTAATTTCCACCAGATTGATAACCACCAGATGAATCACCAAAAGTTACTCCATAGTTATGAGATCCGGGATAATTTCCGAATCTCCTTCCACGAAAAACATAGCCTCTTCCTCTATTGTTAAACCTGCCATTCCTTCCTTCAAAACCCCTGTTAAAATTTCTTTGGCCAGCAAAAGCAAATGTTGAATTAAATGAACTCGAATCAGCCTCACTACTCAGTTTCGACTGATCAATCTTTTCACCAGTAAGTGCCAAATTATGGTTTATTTGATTCGACAAATAATTTTGATGTCACGCTTCATATCTCTCGAGCTGAGCAATAACGTCTTCGTAGCTCGGCTCGGGTTTGAGACAATACATAGTTGTCTTAAACGTCTCATAGTCACTTCCAAGACCCTCTAAATTATTGAAGACCTTTATGATTTCATTGAATGGTTTCCCGATCGCGTTTAACTAGTCACAAATCAATTTGAACTCACGTAAATACTCGGTTAAGGGCCTATTACGCTTTTGACAAGATTGAAGCTTACCCCTTAATTCGAATTCTTTGGCTACAGATCTCTGAGTAAAACAATTACATAATGTATTCCATACCTCAAAAGCCGATTCAATACCGATTATGAGTCCCAGCACATCCTCAGACACGGATCCGATAATCCACGATGACACAAGTTGGTCCGTACGATACCATTGCTGATACTCCGGATTAAGGACATCTTCAAAATTTTCCCATTCCGTGCGTAAGATTCTCAATGGTGGAGGTTGAATTTGACCATTGATGAAACCCAATAGATCCTGGCTTCTAATGAAGTGGAGAAATTGCGTCTGCCATAGAAGGAAATTTCCTTCAGAAAGTTTGATAGTCACAAAGTTTGAGAGGTTTACGTGTATAGGGTATGGGTATCTCGATTTTGGGTTTGCCACCATGATTATATAGATGAAGAATAGATGAATTGAAGGATGAAAACAAATATGATAAAACTAGCTCTCAATATAAGGCTCTGATACCATGAAGAAAATAAGAGGATTCAAGAAAACAACGATTCAAAGATAAATTTTCCAAGAGAAGAATGTTCTTCACTGAAAGCCATAATACACGCTATCATTCTACAATACATAATGCTATTTATATTAAGAAAGACAACTAGATTTCCTATTCTATATTTCGAATATCTAATCTAACAGATTAATTGGATAATATCTAATCTAACAGATTGACTGGATCAATTTATCTGCAATTGGAATAATCGGAATCAAATCATATCTACCACTCTAATATAATCTTCCGATAGCATAATCAAATCATACTCAAATCTAATCTTCCGATAATATTAAATAATATTATCAATCTTTATCACCCCGCTCAACATCCTCTTCATGTAGCTTACACTGTAGATGCTCTATCCTGGGAAGTTCAACTGTAGCAATACTCATCTGAATTCTCTGTGGGAATATACTCGAGATGCTTACCGACAAAAGCTGTTGTTTGTGAGAGGAAAACCGAAAGTGGTGGATCTTCTTTTTGCTTGTCGGTACAAATGAGAAAGTATTTCGTGGCATTGGGTGAATGTTCCTCACATATGCACATTTTTACTTTTCTGTAGCAAAAGAATATGCTCGGCACATTCTCCATTAGCTTTCTGGGAGGATAATCTGCAGAAGCAACTCCTTTCATTTTAAGTTCAATTGCACTCACTAGGCTAAAAGATTATAGTTTATCACATTGATCCGTGAAAGTTGTCATTCGGTTCTTAGGCGATTCAGGTCGAGCTACTTGAAATTCTTATCAAATTAAGGGCATCTACTTTTGAAAATCCTCGCTATTCTTAACACAATTTTAGGGAAATCTCTAATTGTTCGTCCTCAAACAATGGCTTCGGTTACAGTATGACAAGCCATCAATCGCCCTCTTTGGAAAACAAGAATTCGGACGTGGGGAGAAAGTGGAGATGTATGCAAAATACTGATCTAAACCAAGAATATCAGAGCGAGAGGAAAAGTAACCAGGGTTGACATATTTATTAACTGCCGTTTCCATGGTGGACTGCAAATCTTGGAATGACTGGACATCCCATCCTCGGCCTCGTGGAGATTAAAGGGTTTACGTAAGTTAACAAAATAGTTGATCCTAGAGAAGAACATGCAGAGTCCAGGACTCAAACAAGTACGTAGTTGCTGTATTCCGTGATCGTATATAATATGACGATGAGAAACAAGTCATGACTCTTAAACAGATTTCACACTCTCAAACAGAAGCAACCATGGTAAATACAGTACACAGCCAAAGGAAGATTACATCTGCAACCACACAACGACATTCCGATGCAAAACCGGATTATTTTAGAGGATTGGTGAGATACGATAAGATGTCATTCAAAAGCTCGTGCGAAGGTCACTCTCTAGCAATGTTTGGTGCAGAAGCAACGGCGACGAAAGCCCCGGCAGTGCCCGCCGTGGAAGCCCTCCGTCTGGCAAACAGAGGCGCAGTTGGTCTTACTCACGCATGCCCCCTTGAAACGGTGGCTTTGGGACTCGCAAGTTCTCGCCTCCACCATCATCGGCTCCATCTCTGTTCATATCGAAATGAAGGTGAAAGCGAAAAAGGGTCGAGTTAATCAAATTCTCTCATGGAAAATGAGTTGACAAATCATGCTCAGAACCATCTATAAGCCATTTCATTGAGCCCTTTATATTGTAAGTTCACTACCGTCTTATTGTTTTGTGTGATTCTAGTGAAGTGTACATGAAACACATGCATGCATAAGTGGGTTGTAGGATGAGGAAGAACCAGTTGCCACAAGCAGCAGCATCACAATAAGAGCAGCTGGAATCAATCGCTTCGAGAAATCCATTGTGTGTGTGTGAGAGAGAGAGAGAGATGGATGGATGGAGGAATGGGCATGGCACGAAAGTTGATTTATAGGAGAGTGAGGTCGCGAGCATAAGCTAATTATTAAAAAGTTAGTCGGCGGATTTGGAGTCACAGATTGGTCGAGAAAAAGAGAAACGGAGGAGAAATTATTTCTGCCAGGTCAAAATGATGGGTCTTGCATGGATCCCGATAGATCGACGGTCCAAAATTCGGTCTAGCTCATGGAAAATTAATAACTAAAAAAAAAATGGGTAGGCTTCTGGATCCATCGCACGCCAATACAGCACAAACTTCACTTTAGACAGGATTGCCTTTATTTTTTTAACGTGTCTTTGATATCTCTGAGCTTCGTTGTCCTCAAATGCCAACCATTGCTGTAGATCTGCTCACGTTCACACTACGCACCCCTCTTTTCTTTTCCCATCTTTCTTTCCAAAGGATCGCCTCAAATCTGCTTTAACATATCTCATCCAAACTCTTTTCAAAAAGATCCAGCTCCTCGGGTCCCCCTTGTCTTCACACGCTCACCACGTTTATAAAGAGACCAATTGATTGGTCCTGCTTTTCCATCATCTAAAGTTTTCACTACAAAAAATACTTAATAGCTTTACATACCATATGAGTTACCGACACTCCCCTTTACAGTATGCTTTTCATATGTAAATGTACAAAAGAGTACTTCTTGTTCTGTTTATAAGTTAGTTATGTTTACGCATGAAAACTAGTCGACAAGATGGCTCTCCATGAGCCACGACATTGGTCTCCTTCAAGTGAAAACTGTTGGGTTGGGTTCACTTCCTCGTGTAGGATATATACATAATAGAATTTTACGTGAATGTTAAGCTTACAAAGTCTACATGTATAATTTGTTTCACCCAAGGTTAGTTTCTATATATGCGTGTATACTTCAAAAGATTTCGTTAGCATTGATAAATGACAAAATGACACTGAACATTAAACAAAAATTCAGGAAGCTTATTAAGCCAATTCAAAGTTCAAGAATAATAATATACATTGAACAAAAATTTATGGTTCTAATTGAACCAATTGATAGTTCAAGAATAAATTCTACGTCCAAAAATTCAAGTACTAATAATATCATTGTCACACCATCAACTTAATGCTAGAATTATTAATTAATTTAAAAGATAGGAATTAGTGAAGCTTTTTAGGACTTTCTTCTTAAAGAACACAACTAATAGATAGTTTATAACGTGCATTGATGGATATTCCTTCCTTTCCAATCTATTTTTTTGTTGGAAAAGTTAAAAAGTACCTATTCAAAACAAAAGGAGAATTTATACTAAAATATTCCACCGTCCTGCAGACTGAGAAAAAATTCTCAAAAGTTTGTTGGAAAAAAACTAGTGGGACATACATACACTCTATTCATTTCAAAGAAAACGAAATTTGCTGGAAAGATGTTTTTGAAAAAAATTATTTGCAAAGAAAATGATTATATGAAGTCATTTTTTATATTTGTTTTAGAACAATGATGGAAAACGCTTTTGAAAAAAAAAAATTATAAGCATGGCCCAAGTGTCAAGTACAGGTCCTCTTTCGACCAAAAAAAATAAGTACGGGTCCTCGAGTTTTGGGCTCTATTGTCAAGAATCTAACTCGGGCACGGTCACAAAGGACCCAAGCCTGGCTTCAAGGTCCATAGCATGAGCACTAGGGACCTAGCACAACTTGCCATGGACTTGGAGACGAGTGTCAAGGTCTCGAAACATTTTATTATAGGATAAATGCAATAAAAATCCTAAAATTTATCAAATTGATTCAATCGATACCTAAAATTAACACTGTAAAACTTTTTAACGAAAAATGTTGACATGCGGACGTAACATTTTTAAAAATTTTATTTTCCATGTGATTTTTTTAAATTATTTTTATTCAAATTTGATGGCAAAAGTGCCTGCCATTTTCTTTTTCATTTTTTTGAACTATTTTGTTTTTTTAAATAAAATTTAGCTTTTCTTTTCTAGTTTTTAAATCAAATTTGAATAAAAATAAATTTTTAAAAGCCATGTGAAAATAAAAATTCATTTAAAATGCCACGTTCACACCACGTCGCATTTTGTTAAAAAGTTTAACAGTGCTAACTTTAGAACTCGATTGAATCAATTTGATAAGTTTTAGGAGTTGATTGTACTTTTTACAAATTTAAGGACTTAATTGCATTTTTCTGATAAGTTTTAGGACTTCTATTGCACTTATCCCTTTTATTATTTATCTAACAAGTAATATTCCAATTTAATTCTATCAACATACAATGCAGAGACCCGCCGCGCGGTGGCCGAGTTGGTTGAGCTTAGTATTTATCCGTTTTATTATTTATCAAACAGTAATATTCCAATTTAATTCTAGCAAGATGCAATACAATGCAGAACCTTTGATTTTCCACTACGAAATTATTTGACACTAGAAAATCCTTACAAGATCGCCATTACACTTGATAAACGGCGACTGTGTGATTCTTGTCGACACATCAGCCTCGATCAGATTGCCAAGCTCAAGAAAACACCAAAAAAACAGGCCTTACTTATTAAATCATCAATGCCTGTCATCACTTAGCAGATAGTTTATAAGTCACAATACGCATTTACATGCTGGCAGGCAAATGAACGTACAGCTACTCAGTAGAAGATACAAGAAATAGTGGAAGGTTCAGCGCCTTCCTGATGCCACTGATTCAGCAGAGAAGAGGTACTTCACTCTCGAAAGCACTGAATCATGAGCAGGGTCATAAGGATGATCCTTTGAAGGGATCTCAAGAATTGCTGGAACTGGCTTATTGTAGCTATCAACCAGAAACCTTATCATGTTTGCAACCTGAAAGCCAGAGACATCATAAACAATTAGAAGTATGTCACATATGGGACTTATTATTGGAGAGGAATAATAGCCCATTTGTAATGATCAGAAAGGCCTACGCAGCAAAATCGGCAAACACAGGACCAACATTTTTTCTGCGACCATCCAAATATTTGGATTGGACCCAAAAGGATCTTGAAGTTAATAATCATTGATACCTATAAGACACTCTTATTTGTTAATGTAGGAGGCTGGATGACTAGATCAATACAAGGCCAATGAGCGACCAATGCTTACTACTCATGTACATGTAATAGACATTAGTAGGGTTACTGATCACTAATTTAACCAAAAAAAAGGACCCTTTGTTTGCTATGTGGAAAAACAACTAACCAAAAGCAGTACCCTCCAAGCGTGAGAAACAATAAATGATTGAAGCACTTGATCCTTTATTTATCAGGAAAAGCAACCCATTTAATCGACATTTCAAGTATGAAAGAGAACTCACATATTGACTGATCAAAACAATAGCAATATCCTCCCTTGATGTGAACTCCTTGAAGGTATCTTCAATAGCTTTCACAGTTGTTTCTAAGAAGAACCACCGAAAAAAAAAAAAAAAAAAATCATTATAGAGGCAAGCATCAGCTATCTTATAATTCTGCAACATGTTGCTTAAAGTAATAGTGCAATCAGAGAATGAAAGAGGGGTTACAAACACTAACATCGCAAGAAGAAATAAAAAGCCCATCTGCATCTAAGAATAAGCAAGAGACATACCAGTTTTTAATACAAAGAACTTGAGATGGAACAAACAAGCTACCTAAAAGTATTTGGATAACAAGCAGTCTGAGACATAAGGGGGTTATGCCACAATACTATGGAAGATAATTGCAGCGCAAGAACTTGCGAAGGACTAAGATACTGACAAATGAATATCATTATAAATTCAAATGGACAACAAATTATGGTAATGTAAGAGGGACAGAATCATACTGAGTCAACAATGAGATAGTTTGTCTTCCTCCTTAAGTCAACATTACCGACACCAGCCAGTAAAAACCCAGTGACAGTGTCCTACACAGTAAATTTGCATCATTCAAGAATTTCCAGATCAAAATAATCTCTAGTGAACTAGCCAGCATTACGTTGCATTGATTTATTGCAACTAAAGTGCACACATGTACAGTGCCAAGATGAGGATCTACAGCGGTAAATGTAGTCTCATTTCTGATAGCTAAAGTTGCCAGGAAAACTTTTAATCTCTCTATCATTTTGAATAATACATCTCAAAGCAGTTTCAATACTGTGATTCACATAACAGACCATGGATAATTTCAGAGTAAATCTCAGGCACTTCAGAAAATGCCATCATTAAATAAAATTATACACGGCTATTTCATGTCCCACTCAACCAAAGAATGACCCATGCAAACAAACATTTTCCAGCCGTTTGAATCTCATAAAGGTAAATTCTAGATTCCTGCAAAAGGACCTGCGGCCTCCAAGAAAGAAAACTGATCGCTCGAGATACTAGAAACACCGAGCCAGGCATCTCCCAAAGGTTGATACTACATGATTTATAAAATCCCACCCACCAAAAGTCAGCAACATTTTTGGCCAAAGGTGCCCATTTCACTTCAACCCGCTTGTTCAAATAGTGCAACCATAAAATAAAAAGGCTTCACAATTGCCTCAAAAAAATTATTCAGAGCCAATAAGATAACGATCCAATACTTAGAGGAATCTCTCACGGTCCACATCATCATCAATTCATTTCAGAATTTCTTATCCGCACATAGGATTGCAATATATTCCCAAAAGTATCTGAAATCATGACCCACGATCTCACTGCCTACGTTTCTTCAGATGATGGTCAAATTTCTATTCAAAATAAGTTCTCGCACTCAAGACTCCTACACGAGGGACTGATATTCAACCAGGAACACTTGGATCGTATCTATGCGTCCGTACCTCGTCGGCAATCATGGCGATAAGTGCAGAACTTTTCGAAGCGATAGGCGTCCTTCCGGCCATTTTGTAGTCGAATTAAACACCTGCAACCAATTGGTGCAAACTGGGAGAAATTATCCAACAAACGGTCAAATTAAAACCCGGGCAATTCTCTCTTCTGACAAACAAGACATCCAACTCTAGCATTCTCGAATCTTCCCGCGAAAGACACTCGCGCGCGCATTTGTTCAAGTAAAGCGATGGAAGCAACCCAAAAAAAAAAAAAAAAAAAAAGCGTCTTGATACAGAGATCTCGCCCTTTACGTTTATCTTCAACCGAGGAGAACCATAGCCACTACCGGAATTCGGAAAACTGAACCCTAAATTAAGAAGATTTCCATCAAAAGCACCTAGTTTCTTACTCTCCCGTCCCCGGGATTTTCAGCGAAACAAACACATTTGCACTAGAAAAGAGACAGAGATCCAGATCAACATCGAGCCTATTCCTAATCTCACGGAATTCAATCGCCCATTGCATTTCCTGGGAGGATTTCTCGATTCGCGATCGATCAACGAATCGCGAAAACCAGATCCCGGATATCGAATCCGAACCATCGGAAGGATTATCGGAGCGGAAAAAAAAGAAGAAAATCTCAGCTGAAAATCATCTCGGAGCAAGCGGATCGCTTCGAACCTGTGAGCTGAATTGTCGTCGCCGCGGATTGACGGAGCAGAGATCCTAATTGGACGGACTGATCCTGGGGAAATCCGGACTTTTCCAGGGCAGCTGGGCGCCGGATGTGAATATCTCAAAAGCTTCCACCTTTCCGATTGTAAGTTGAGACAAAAAACTTAGTTTGGGTCGAGAGAACGGCCTTATTTTATTTTATGCTATTATTTGGAATTATTCTAAAGTTTAGGGTAGAGATTAAATAAATTAAAAATTCAAGGACGACATTGTATATTATACATTAAGTTAAAAGTTCAAATATTATATTAAATAAATTAATTTGAATACACATCGCACATTGAATCGGAATTCGAAAATCGTATATATCATTTTCCAAAATAAATTGACACGTGATAAATACAAAAGTCATCTATTTGTGGATATCGATTAATGCATAGCTATAATTAGTGCTTTCGAAATATTGTCAGAAAATTTTAGATTTATTGTACGCTGGTCAATTCAATCTTTACTTTGAATTTTGACAATTTAGTCATAAGCATTTTAATAATTTCCTAATAAATTCCATCTAGCAAATTTAAGTAGAAAATTATTTCCTTGGACGATTTTACAAATTCCATCTACTATTCGTTTTCTTCCTTCACTAATTACCACGCCTTGGCAATGGTCAATGAAGCTTGCCGATCGCAAACGAGGGTTGCTCTTGCCAGTCACCCCTCTCCCAAATCTAACGAGGGTATCTCGAGCCTCACCTATAGCTAACGCAGATCAAAGGGACAAAAAAGAAAAAAAATTACAAAAGTTTTAATAGAAATTGCAATCCGATACAATACTGACGAAATCACCATGCCAACCATTTTCAATCGATCTAAATTGGCCAAGTGAATTACATTAAAAATTCGTCAATAATTTTAAGAATTTATGAATAATATTCCCCAATGTATCCTATGGCACTCTTTTCACATGAATTATGAGTGCAGGTGGTCCTACTCAGGTGAGATTGGCAAGTGTTCCGGAAGTGTACCAATAGACTGGAAATAGAGTAATAGAAACTTTGCTATTGCCGACTGCGTCTTCCAAATAACAGCAGAAAATAAAAAGAAATTATAGTTTTATATGGCCGTGACATATAAGACTACTCTATGCTTTAAGCGCATGCCCTGATTAGGGCAGATTTCTCAGCTTGTACATGTACTCCCTGCTTTTATATTTCCTCGTTAAGGACGGGTAATAGATACAGCATGGACCCAACTCACCGCACATTTTGTCTTTTAGTGCCCTTTGATGAAAATTGGAACTCAAACTATCAGAAAGAGATTTCAAACTTCAAAAGGGAGATCCAATAAAATCGCCTGGGCATACATACAATTGAGATTCTATTGCATCACCAATGAACATGCTGTCGCAATGCATGTCACTTGGAAGATTACACATTTAAAATGAAATCTACGGGTCCCTTGAAACAGACGATGGTTTGGGGGAGCGAATAGACAGTGGACCAAACATGACAATATAGACATGTATGAGAAGTCCTTCCATAATTACCAGCAGATCAAACCATCCCAAAAGGTACAATGTAACAGTGCGAGTGTCATTCCCAAGCGAGAGAGATCATAGAATTTGCAAGCCCAGACTCCTGGAAGGTTAACTTGCTGTCGTAGTCCAGACTTTTCGAAGCCCCAGGAATTGCTTGCGCCAAGCGAAATGGCCTACTTTCAGCCTCTTCCAGTTGAGAACGGCAAAATGACCACAGAAGCTGCAGAAAGAATAAGTGAATAACCATTTTGTCCTACAATGCGCAAAATTCCAAGCAGAAGAGTCTATGCCAACTATCCAAGGCTTATAAGCATAAACAGAGAGGGTTTCAAGACATTATGCAAGAAATCTAGCATTTTTTTCTAAATTAATAGAAGTTCCAATGAACCTGTATTGGATCAGTTCGGAGAAAATTCCGCTGGACCCTACGTCCATCAGGAAGACGGACTCCAACCCGGCAAAGGAGGCTCCTATCACCCTTAGGTTCTTCGGGAAGAGGCGGGTAGGCAGGTATCTTCCCTGTGATTGTCTCCTCTTCCTTGCTGGTATCAGTTTTGCCATCTTCACCATTTGTCTTAATTGGCTCTTCTATATTTTCCAAGGAAGCTTCCAATGCCGCCTTTAGTTCCTCATCTTCTTCCTTGGGCATTTCATCTGCATCAATCCAGGCATCTGAAATTACATACATAATGGCAAACAAAGTGCATACAAGCAGAACACTCCACCAGACAAAGCCACAGATTTTTTAGTTCTTATACCATCTTTAAGATACAGCACCATATATCAGAACAGGAACTCAACACATTATACAGAAATATGACATACCCTTAACTTTCTGCGGAGGAGTCGCAGACTTTTCTCTAGGACGTTTATGCGATGAACTTACATGATGATCCTTGGGGCCACCTTCCAGGAAGAGTAACAAATTCTGCAGTAAAAATTTACTTTCTGGAATGAATACCACAACTACTAAATGTCTAAGTGCTTGTATACTCAAGTTATATGCTGCTATGACATTAACATTCATTGTTTATCTAAATGCAAGTGTATTGGGTAACACCTGCTGTGATAGGTACCTCAAGCAAGCTCTCAGGCTGAATCATTCCAGTCCAAGACCGCATCTTTTGGCCAGTGATGGGGTCAATAACAAGCACTACAGGGATTGAATCCAATTTGTAATAGGTGCAGACCTTCTGGCCCTCACTTGTGTCATCATATACCTAATATAAAATAGAGTGAGCTGAGCAATTTATCATTTGATATTAACTTCTGTTGGTCATATAACACACATTGAAAAGAGTAATCTCGATGACTAATCTGAACTGAAATTTAAGATAAGAGATCTCCAATGTCCACTATCAGCAAAGGCACTCCTAGCGATTGTAAGTGAAAGGGAGCACATTTGCATATGGCCTTAGATTATCAAATTGCTTAATTGGAAAAAAAAAAAAGGGAGGAAAATAAAGTGAAGGGAATGAAAATTCAAAGAGAAAGTACTTGCTTCACCTGTAGGTGGGAAGGGGATTTAAAATGGGACAAACTACATTTGAAAAGTGAAAATGGGACCTCATTTCACTGTCAAAGACTGCCAAGTACTGTGTCATTCATTGTTTGTTCAAACTATTTTAATGCCATTCATCATGAAGTGGCCAACAAGTAGAATGGCTGGACCCCTACATATATTCTCACCAATCTTTCAACTTATAAAGTGTGTCTGTGCTCTGAAAGACAAATCCATACTCTACAGTCTTACTCTCTTCAGACTAAGATTTTTCCCAATAATCTCCCATTCCAGCAAACAATGTGAAGAGGCACATTCCAAACGATAATATCTGACTCACTCATTAATCTACTGTCTTTTTGGCATACATCCATCTACTGTCTATGCATACACATAAACACACAAACCTGGACTCAAATAAGGCATAATGCCTTCAGGAAGTCTCTAGTTTATGCAATCGTTTGAAGACCAGCTAACCAGGTCCTCCTACAACAATATGTTAATCCCATTGAGGAATGAGGACACAAAAGAAACTCTTTGAAATGAGCAGGCCTTGCTACCAACAGAAGGACTCAGATAGTGTTATAGAAGCCAGCAACTCTATAGCATAACAAAGCACGAGGACAGAACTTGGAACAGCATAAAAAGAGATGATCTGAAGAACGAATGTGCACTATTATTTAAGCTAAAAATTATTTGAAGCACTTGTCATTCAGATATCAAATTAATTGATAAAGTTGGACCACTATAAGAGAGAATAATAAAGACATGGCCAGAAGCACACCTGCCAGAAGATAAAATTTGTGCTGATAGTTTGGGAGACAGCTTCATTTGCCCACGTATCCCGATTCAGCTTCAAAAGAAAATAAACAAAAGCATATAAGAACCACCATTCTCAAAGATTCCAACAAGGGGGGAGAAGAGTACACTACCATATGCGAGCTGAACTCCTTGGTGGACTGCAAGTTTATGAGAAGCCACTTGTCTTGTAGCGAAGCTGCCGTTTTAGCCTGTTAACATTCATAAATATTAAAATCAATTAAATAAGAAACAGCAAATGGCCAACAAATACAAAAGTACCACCCAATAAAACCTTGCAACTACACATCTCCCTACATGCGCTAACTTCAAATCATTGATGAAAGGCAAAATAACACTCGATATCCTCTATAATTTACACTTTTCATTCCCTGCTTTTAGAAATTACAGCTCCTATTGTCGAGTTTACATCTCCCGAACACTCTTTCATATCTCTCTCTCTCTCGCGGGCGCGCGCGCGATTTTTAGGTACAAATAATTCTAGTAAATTCAAGGCAAAGGGAGAGTAGATAATTCCCTTTTTCAAATAATGAAATAATAACAAAGTTGTCTTGACAATTTGTACTTCTACAAAAGATGTGTGGTGTAACCATAACAATCTATGATGTGAACCAAAACGTTTGCTAATAGAAAAGAAATGAGAACCTTACATTAGTTCGATCTCCAATCTACACTTAAGATAGGAATGAATTTCAACTGGAGAATGAGCTATTCATTCTCAAGGCAAACTACTCTGCTCCATACCCCCCTAGTTATGTAATATAATGTTATTAAAAAAAAAAAAAAAAAAAAACCTAAGGGAGAGCTAATTCCTCTCAGCACATGCATTCTCCTTATCAGTTCAAGATTATTGAAGTTGTCTCCAAGACGGTGCTGATCATTGTCAGACTAATGCTGAAAACTTCAGGTTGGAGAAAACGAAGGAAAATAATAAAATTCACCTAATCATTAAAAATCAAACAAAAGACGAGGATGTATTAAATTTCCAGGGGATAAATCATCGAACATATGAATGCAATGATGCGAGAATGTCCTCTTGATGCACTTCATAATGATAAATAATGTAATGTTGATTTATTATGCAGCTTCCTTAAAAAAATCACTTCGAAGATTAATATTGGAGCTCACATGAGCTGTCAATTTTCGATTTAAATACCTACCAGCCACCACCTATGCAATAGTGATCGGTCAAGCTCACCTGAGTGCAGGTGATTTCGCCGCCAATCAACTGTGGTGGCACTAAGCTCATACAGCGGTACTGTCATTCCAGATTCTGTCAATTCTTGATTTAAATACCAGCCACCGCCAAAGCCTTAGTGATCAATCAAGCTCACCCAAGCGCAAGCGACTTCGCTGCCAATCAATTGGGGAGGTGAGACCACTGAGCTCATGCGTGGTTCTCTCTCTCTCTCTCTCTCTCTCTCTCTGTAAAAATAGTGACCAGAACCCTCCTCTGCTTTTTTCCAGAGCTGATTTTCTTTGATTAAATAAATCTGGTGAAAAAAAAAATCTATTTAAACCTCAAATTTCTCACATTCACTGGTCAGTTCATTTGTTTTTGTTGGTTCAATTTGGACCGACCCCTAGAGATGCTTAATGTTAGTGCCCAAAGCACAAAGTCACTTAACCCATCCCAAGCAGAGAAAACTTGCCCAAGCTGACCGGTTCAGGTGTGGTTTTGGCCCTCCCGATATTTTCCTTAATACCCATTTTCACAGGTTAATATGATACTACTAAATAGACTTGAAACCTCATGATCTGGAACTCAGATTCCCCTGCCAGGAAGAGTAAACCTAGTATAAGAACATGTTATACCAGTTAAAACATCACTGATGGAATTTTCAGCACATCATTTCATAAAGGTTTGCATACTTAGTTGTTCAGAAATAGCCACTGGACAATTATTCACTCAAGCCCCGCCTTGGCAAGTTGCAGAACATCATGACCAAAAGTAACTAACTATGATATCCGTAATTACCATTCAACCTCATCAAAATGCCAAAGCATATAAGGCAATTTACCAGAAAGTTTGATATGTGCACACAAGGAATTTCTTTTCAAAGACCATTCAACATGAAAAGAAATGAGTACACTCCAGATAGAGTATGAATTAACTGCCCGCATATAGTAAGAGTGAATTCAGGCCAACTACCTTCTCAAAGGATCCGCGAAACATCAAGTGGAAAGGAGGACGATACAGAGAGGCGAGATTATCACGAGCATTTTCTGCAGTAGATGTTGAACCTTGATCTGATTCCCACACCCCAGGGCGTTTCATTTCCTCATCAAAGTTCCTGAATGCAATTAGGGAACTTGACTCATGCGACCCCATCCCCAATGCTCTGTATGGTCATTAAATTTTGCCAATTAGTAATAGTACATTTTATCATTCTCGCAGAACAGCCAACGGCTCCAGTAGAGCAACAAAGACATCAACACTGAGGAGAGTATACGTACGGATATGATATCGCATCATCATAGAGGACCTCTCTCCTAACAGGTAAAGGAGGACGCACTTCATCTTCATCATGCTGTCCAATGTTTTCATTACCATTGTCATTCCTTGATACCCTGTGGAAACAGATACAAATCAGAAGAAGAAGAAGCTAAAGAGGCAACAATACGATAATTTACAGAAAACACGGCAAATACCCAGCATTTTCATCTGCACAAGCAGCATTTCCACCATCGACTGGGGGAGGGTTGGACTGTCCTCCAATACCACCAACTTCATTACCTACATAAAATAGTTGAATGGCTTCCTCGAGCTTCCAACTTGTTGCCTGATGAAATGTACCTTATGAGAATTCCAACAATCTCGATTTTGCACAGATAAAGCATTGTACACAAAAAAAGTAAAAAATTAATAAATAAAATATCCAAAATAACAGCGATAAAAGTGCAATTCACTGCTGATACATATATCACCAAACAATTGGAAGGCAAATGACCATAGAGATAAGGACAGCCCTTTTTGTGTTAGACCCTTAAATTTTATGGAATGGACATGTGAAACCAACGATATGACCACTGAAATAAAGAGGGGAAAAGGGCAGACAAAATTAAGTGGAAGTCTTAGGGCCAGTGGTCGGCTACTGAATATCAAAATTTGAATGCAATTCCACCCAAAAGCTTTAGATAACTTAAAATGCTCATCTCTAACATCGGTTATAGACAAGATCTAGCATGCAGAAGACAGTAGACTCCTAATGCAATCAGCCTGCTTGTGCACGAGAACCAACTGAAGAACAAAGGTTGGACCAACACGATAGCTTCAATCAAGGGAATTACGCGTCCACATGAAGATCCTGACTTCTTCCCTAGCTTCATCAATACAAGGCATTGAAACCACAAAACCCAGTATAAAGGTTGACTTTTTTCTCACGAATACACAAATCGATGGACAAACAACGCACTATCATAACAAGCACCAAACAACACCAAACACCCACGTAAACCAGCTACAGATCAAGCGTCGGTATGCGTCATAATCCCTATAACCAGCAACAATTAATCAACCATCCTACCGACAGTCCCAACTGAAAACCAAGAAAAAGAAACCGAAAAACGAGAACTTTTCCCCCCGTATCTTTCCCCGCGCATCGAGCGAGGTCAGAGGCCACGCCTACACCAGTTAGCTCAGCCATTTTCACAATGTAAGTAAGGTCTCCGCGCAATCAATGCGCGCGCGAGAGGGGGAGAGACGATGGGGGCACCTGCAAGAACTGGCGAGCGGTATCGGAGGTCTGGCCGACGGCGATCTCCAGGAAGGAGGAGATCATGCTCTGCTTATCGGTCGGCGAAAGGACGCTCTCCATCGCCCCTGTCCCCGCTCCTCCCTCGTCCGCCGTCGCTCGAGCGGAGAAACCCTAGATTGCTCCTCCTCCGATGGCGGCGGCGGCGGCGGCGCGGCGGGGGCGAGGCGATCCTCCGGAGCCGAGCTCGGATCAGATTCAGAGGAGAGAGAGGCCGAGCTAAATCCGAGCTTCCATGGCTGGCGAACGGCGCGCGGAGAGAAAGAGAGAGGGGGAAAGGAAGTGAAGGTGAAGGTGTGGGGGGGCCTCTCTCTCAGCAAGCAGTCGGTCGTACCTGGGTCGGGACGGGCTCTTCGGATTTCTTGCTCCCCCTTTCGACGGGGCCTGGCGGGGGAATTGACGGTCTTATCCTTGTCGCCGGGATATTCGGTCTTATCCTTGTCGCCGGGATTGGCTCCTTAATGGTGATTTCGCGCGTGGCGATCTTGGCAATTTGGTTTGGTGACGAGGGTGTTATGGGTACACAGCGATACGGGACCGAAATTTAAGAAATAAAGCACCATTATTTTCTCGAATAATAATATAAAGTGAATCTTATTTTTAAAAAAATGATGACTTAAAATGGACCTTGTTTCCTAAAAAATAGCCTAACCTCATCAGCTGATCAGAGCATTTCCATCATTTAACTCTTTTTTTCTTTTGCTCAGAAAAAAAAAAAACTCTTTTTTTTTCTTTCCCTTTATTTTTCCTTTTTTTCTATTTTTTTCCAAAAAAGGTAAAAAAAAAAAGCTAAAATTTTAAGAAAACATGATATAGGTGGAGGGCCACCTATGGCCACTATCCCATCACCGGTGGAGCGTCAGCGACCCCACTGGCCACACAGGCAAGAGGTTTAGCCCCAACGCTCCTGCTTTTTCTTTTCTTTTTTCCCTTTTTGTTATTTGTGTTTCATTTTTTTAAGTTTAATTTTTTTTCTTTTTTGAGTTTCTTTATTTAAGGAAATAAACAAAATTTGAAAAAGAGAAAAAGTAAATGACGAAAATGCCATTGATTAGTTGATAATGTTAGATCATTTTTTGAGACTAACATGGCACTTTAAGTTTTTATTTGAAATAATGTTTACTATAGACCCTTAATTGAGAAAATATCAGCACTTTAGGCTCTTATTTTGATTTTTTTCCGAAATTAAATGCTGAGAATTTTGATGGGGGAGGGGGACAAATTACAATTACTTCATTTGTTTCGTGAAAAATAAATTGTTCAAAAAATATTTTACTAATAATGATGGTTGGTTCGAGTTGAAATAATTAGTTAATGAATAATATTTTCATTGATCACGAAAATATTTACACATAAATTCTTATCGATAATGAAAATATGTTTTATCTATTCATTTTTGTAAGCGATTTATCTAGTGCTTTTTTAAAAAATGTTTTTTAGTTTTTTTATTGGAAATTTAATGATTTTGAAATATTTTCTTAAAAATTATCGCATGTATTGCTTACAAAAATGAATAAAAAAAATATATTGTCATCGTCTACAACAACATTTACGTATAAATTATTGTCAATCATGAAAGTATTTTTCATTAATTAATTATTTCAAGCCATTCAATTATTCATTTTTCATGAAAACAAATGGAAGATATCCCAAAAATAAATAAATGAATATCATTGACTTTCAGTGCACTCTCTCGTGTCATGTGTGAAACGTGCATTGAAAATTAATTATCTCTTAACAAAATCTTTAGAGATATAATTAGTAGCTTACATACCATATTTAAATGGGACGGTGGGCAGTGCCAATCCTGACACGATTAGGCACGGTCCATTAGGTAGAAGGCTGAGCCCTACATAACTCCAACTGTATTGGGTTCTAACCTGATTAGGCACGGTTATTTTAATAGCTTTGCATTTTATATTAGTAAGGAAAATGAATTACTTTTTTGATGACACACCCCGACATAATGTTTTTGGGCAATTAATAAGAACAAAAGAAAAATAATAGGTACGGCATATTTTGTATTTATGAAATAAATTTTACTTAACATTTAAACACACTGAAAAACTACAAACTAAAATCACAAACGAAACAAGAAAGTTGTCATGTAATTTAGTTTTATGTAGCTTTTGCACTTTTATTTTTCAGATATCCCATCACATCTATATAACCAGAGCGAAACGTTATTTAGAAATGAATTATACTGTTCATCCTTTTTATGGTGGTCTAGGTCTCATTAGTTAATGAGTTAATATCACAAAGAACTAAAAATAAATATCGTGATAAATTTATTTCAAAATAATTTTTATCATAAAAAAAATAAAAAATTATACATGTATGAAAAATTTATAACTCGTTAGTTTTCGTTAAATTTCATTATCAAATGTTAAGTTAAATGACATTTGACAATTAATGGGTGTATCGGATTGTGGTTTATAGGTGTACTAATTTGTGAATTGTTATGGTATTACTCCGATTTATTAGAGATTAACGGAGGGTAAATTTATCAAAAAAATATAAATTTTAGATTTTTTGTTTAAATTTGTCGCATGTATGTCGGTTTAGGATTTTTAGTGGTCAAAAAATTAAATTAGAATAAATTCATCACATGATTTTTCGTGGTATTGACCTGTAGTTATAATATTCTAAGTCTATCATATAAACTATTAATTTTCCTTAAATTAAAAGATCTAAAAAAACATATAGAGAGAGAATAATACCAAAGTACTGTTAATTAATATTGCTCAGTAGAAGAACAGTCGACGCCGAGTCAAAGCTACAAATTCACGCCGGCTTGGGATTTGGTGCGGACATCGGAATCAGGCTTGGAAGCTCGTTTCGGCACTCCGAAACCTCAGGTACGGTCTCAGGCTTGGAACTCTCTCTCTCTCTCTCTCTCTCTCTTTCAAATAGCAGAAGCGAACGAGCGGCAACGAAGCTCAGCGTTCGCCGGCAACTGAAATCCGATCGGGCGAGAAACCGAATCTCTTCGATGCCGGCGATGGCTTTTGAACTGATTCCGCCGCCGCTGCCTCTCTTCTTTGCAGTCGCCGGAGCCCGGGCTGCCGGTGGTGGGGAGGGGTTAGGGTTCCGTCGGGCGGGAGTGAAGCGGAGGAAATGGGGAGTAGGGTTCCGGTGGAGCACTACGATCTGAGGGCCGCGAGTTCCTTCGTCGGGGCCTCTTCGCTCCACGACCTCAACACCGTCGACGACATCGGCGGCGTCGGCCGGGACGCGGCGACCGAGGATAGCTTGGACAACGACGACGATTCCGCTGCCGTTGTGAGCTAGTCATCTGTATAGCTGATGCCTGTGTTCTGACTGATTGTTGGAGGCGAGCGCGAGGAATTTTTTTTTTTTTATGAAGGAATGCGTGCTTGCAGGAATGTATACATGATTCGTACCGGGCTTCTTTGCCAATTCATGGCGTTGGAGCTGAAGAAGATCGCTCGGGCCTGGAGGAAGTTGGTCCGTCGAGGAGTTCTTACGACGTCTTGACCATCGAAGGTGATTTGTTTGTTTTTTTTAGGAAGGATTTAGATGTTGCTTTCTAATATTATCAGTCGGGTGGAGTGATTTTTGGACTGAGCGGATTGTTGGTTGAATGTTGGACTAGATGTTGTACCTATTGAATCCTCGCGGGCGAGATTTCTGCAGATTATTGTAGATCATTTCATCATTGAGCACGTGGTTGAAGTATCTGATCCTGAGCCTGACTACTCTGCTCAATCTGGGCAAGGCCAGCTGGACAAAAGGAAGTCAAGAGAAGTCCAATATGAGGGTGACGCGTGTTTTGCATTGCCTCTGATGTATGTGGCAAATATGTACGAGACTTTAGTTAGCGATGTAAATGTAAGGCTTAGTTCATTGAATGGTATCCGTGAGAAGACTATTGGAGTAGCTCTTGAAGCAGCTGGTGGTTTATACAGGAGGCTGGCTAAAAAATTTCCTAAAAAAGGTATTATCTTTTAAACAGATGATAATGTTTTGATTTCATCTGCAGAGGATTATTTATCAGCTGTCCCTGGGATAGATTTGGCTGAAGTCTGTATTTGTGACTTATTGTGAAGTGAGACAGTCTTTCTCGTTTTGTTTTACAATGGTAGAGTGGCATGTTATTCACTTACCAGGTCATACTTGGGGTGTAACCGACCTGAGTCAGGGCTGCACAGTGGCTGGCTTGAGCCCAACTTGATTCATATGCCTGCCGGTGGAATCATTACTTGAGCTCAATCGAGTATTGTACTTGTTTGAGCCTAACATGACAAGGAAGTTGAAATGCTTCAGCTTGACCTGGTCCAACTCGATTTTACAAACAAAATTTAAATTTTGTAAGATTGACCATGGAAAATTACCTAAAATTAAATTTGCACTAAATAAAATAGGTCTAAATCATTCTTTTAAGATGTGAGATAACCTAAAGGGACGTGCCTGTGGCCCTAAGAATCTTGATTCCACAGAAAATTATGGTTTTGATAGGGGAAAAGCTTTCTGGTGAGACAATGGAACTAGCCCTAATCATTATAAGGCACCAATGAACAATAAAACAGACACGAAAGTGAAGGTCTACGTGTTTTGTTTCAATGAATAGAAGGCTTGGTGGCTCTTTTATTGTAATTAGCACTCGAACTAATCCCTTTCATCTTCAACAATCTGTCAAACGGGGTAGAGGCTGGTCACATATGTGTGTGTGTGAGAGAGGGGGGGGATGGAGATTATAGTTAGGGTGCCATTAATCAGTAAAGGGAGTTGCAGGACGAGATGAAAGAGAGAAAATGGACACTGGGTTTCTTTTGGAAAAGAGTGCGATTCAAACAATAAAAGGGGTATACTGGTCATGCCACTTCAGGGAGTTCCTGATTAATCATTTGAACACAACATGTGAAAAATATATTGGAAAATTTAATTACGGTTATGCGCTGATTGAGTCAAGTATCTAGACTCGATAAGCGACTCAAGTTCCTTGAGCTCCGTTTTAGCTAAAAGGATGAAGTCAACTTCAGTATACACAAATCAAGCTTGATAGCTCCAGATGACTTGGCTTTCCCTAGTTATAATTATGGTATTGTGAAAGAAGATATTTAATTGCTGATAATCACCTATGTTTGTGCATTGGCATCGCACCTATGTACAAAAACAATCTTGTTTGTACGTTTGAATCTTAGTTGTTATTGCTTTCATAATGGACAGGTCCTTGCACATTTAGGAGAAGAGAGTTGGCTACTTCTGCTGAAACACGAACAAAATTTCCTGAATTAGTGATACAGGAAGAGAAGCGAGTTCGCTTTGTAGTAGTTAATGGTTTGGACATTGTTGAGAAACCAGATTGTATGTCAATTGACGATGCTGAATGGTAAGCTGCATCCTAATTGTCCTTACTAGTATAATATAAAGTTTTTCGTTCCATTATAGTCTTCTATCTCTTTATAGATGTTTCAATGCACTGAGCTAACTATGCTTTGTTTATAGCTTTCTTCTTGTCCCCTTTCAGCATTATTCCAAGTTTTCACCTCTCTTGTGTTATGTAAGGGAACTAGTTGATAAACCACATGATATTTGGGAATGAAAACTTAATATTTCTACAGAAAATGATTAATTATTAATATATCTACAAATGAGAAGAATAGAAACTTCATATAGTGTCATATCACATATGCATACTTCTTTGATATTTTTCATTTCACATATATAAATTAAGCAATAAAAATTTATTAGTTATGATGTTTATGCTCGAAAGGTAGCAGGTTTTTGTCAACATGTTCATCTGAATTTCAGTGCTGTAAAATAATCTTCTTTTCTAACAATATGAAGCTTATGAACTTGGAGTGTTGGACCTTCAGTCTTAGCCTTTATAAGGGGTGCCTTTGCATTTAGAACTAAGAAGAAGTTTACTGGTTACTATTCTTGCATTGTAACTGGAGATGACCCAATCTAGTATGAGTCATGGCCTTAATCAAACATGCTCTTACAGTTAATGATAGTGAGATTTGAGCAATAAATTAACATATTGAATGTGTCAACAGGATATTCATCTGTTATTAGAAACGAACAGAATTGTGCCAAATAAAAGAGTCATCAAATTTTCATATGCTTATATGGCGGAAATAGAACTCTTCTCTATGCATCTGCTTTGTATTATATGTTGGCAGATGGCATTTTAACATTGATTTTTTCTTATTTATTCTATCATCTAGACTCTTCCTTATGCAAAGCATGATAATTTCTCGAGCCACCTTCATGCACTACCAGTCATGAATTTTCAAATATATTAGCACCTTTTCCTTTGATACCCAGAAATCTTGCTATTTTTGTAATGAACTGGCCTTCTTCTTTTTGTGTTCCAGCACCTTCTTTACAGTCTATTGATATTTTTCCCAGTTACTTGGAGTGTGCTACTTATGTTCTTCCCCCTTATTGACCTTTTTCTTTTTTCCAGGTTTAAACGGTTGACTGGTCGAAATGAAGTTGCTATCTCTCCTCGTGACTATAAATTCTATTCACCAAGACACAAGTATAGGCGCATGGCGTCCAATTCCGTATCTAATATTTCTGCTCTGCCTGTAAGCCTTATGACTCATGAAAAGCTCTTTGAGAGAACAAGCATTGTACACTTTGATTTGCTATGCATTCCAGGCGATGATAAGGACCAAATGACATGCCCGGCCTAAAAACACATAAGATTAATGACTGGACTTATTTGATAGCATTACATTGAAATCATGTTGTCTTTCCTACTTGTCTTTCCTACATTTCCTCTTGTCATTGCTGTGCATCTGGGCTTGTATATTTGTGTAGCTGCAGTTGCACATATATTATGTGCATGTTTTTTTGTGCTGTTTTTTGTTGTTTGATTGGTTTGGAGATTGAGCTACTTTAATTGCTGATCTTCTGTTTCAGCCATATCATGGAAGAGATTCCTCAGCCATGTCCCCTGCCGAAGAAGGGTATCGCTCCATCAGTGAAGTAAGGTTTTCTTTCTTTCTCTGCATGTTTGATTGACATTGTTTTCAATCACTGCTATTCACTATGTAGCATGCTTATCTTCTTCCCTGCCCTATCTTCCGTTGGCAGCATCTGGTTTAATGCTGGACTATTCAAAATAGTGAAGTTCTTTCTCAAGGTGCTTTTGTCAAAGCGTTGTATTTCGAAGTTATTACCTATTGATTGTGTCTAAGTTCCGAGACTAGAGAGGATCTAGTTTAGACATATCTGCTGTTGCGCGCGCTTGTTGTTCAGAATATTTCCCAGAAGCAAATCTTGATAGTTTTCTTTCGAAGAAATAATTCTGATTTGAAAGCTGGTAGAGTAAGGATCCTTGCAGTACTCTTGTCAAAGGCATGCTTGTTACAAATGTTCTCAGAACTCATGCAGTTAAATTGTGTGCGGATGTCTGAATTTGCTGCAGTTTATCTTGTCAATTGCAGCCGCACCAGTAAATGTTGCCCTCTGGCAGCTGAGTGTGATGTAGAAGCTCATGCTTTCCTGATTATAAATTGTTTTCCATTTTTGGGAAGTTGGTTGATTATATCCTACTCTGCAGCCACAGGGTCAGCAGTCGACTTCGAAGCATGATATGCAGCCAATGTCACATCAGCCCCAGTTTCACCCTATCCACCAGAGCCATCATCAACCAATTCACCAGAGTCAACATACATCTCATTTTCCTCCCACCCATCATTGTGGCTCATCTTCTAATTTGCCTGATTTGGCCCATTCTCATCATTCGTCACCCATATCACAACATATGGCATGCTTACAACCCCTCAGCGGAGGCCATGTAGGAGGGCGCTTGCACATATTGGTGAGAATCAGGAACTTATTTTCTATGGTTTGTATAAGGATCCTAAGGTTTTTGCTGTCAGTTTGCTCATCCGCTATAAGTCTAAGACTAAGGGATTGCAGAGAATTATATCAGTGCACACAATTCTTCTAAAAACAAAATGAAGATAGAGTATGCACAATTGCGTCTTGTAGAGATAAAATATATGTTTGTAATTTACTATTAGTACTACTGTGTTCCTTCATTGAAATTTTTTTTTGGGCAAATATGGTTTACTGACTGATTACTTTTATGGTTTTACTTATGTCTTATATGGTTTTTTATTGTCTGGCTTTCCCCCGAATGAACTTGGTGGGCTACTCTCTGGTTGTTTGACATATGTTCATGATTTCAACTGTTTGTTTAATTTGTTTTACAAGCAGGCACCTACCCCTGCAAAATTCTGTGATGAATGTGGGGCCCCATATTTGAGAGATACCTCGAAATTTTGCTCAGAATGTGGCGCTAAGAGATTGGGAACATAACACCAACATCATGTCCTCCCTGGCCCTGTAATATTGGTGAGCACAGATTGTATATTTATTTGCTGAGCACATTGATATCTTATTTGTTACCCAGGCATTGGAGAAAGTCTGTTGTCTCTCATGTATTGACCAACAAATATGCCGTAGGAGAATTGGACTGGTCATCTGGCTTCGGCCATGGTTGAAGGCTATATATGCTGCAGAAGAGTGCAGAAAATGGCTGTTGTTGTAGATTAGATTGGCATTGTGGTGGTTTTTTTCCTTTAATCAAACAGGGAAAAGCCATGGATCCTGCGAAGTTCATCCATCTCCTGGGTTTTAAGATTGTTATGAGCTTCTTGCAACACGTACTGGTTGTAAAAAATAGATTGTAGAACAATTAGTGATTGTTGTCCCTTCTCCGAGTAAGAAGAGTAGCTTGTAAATTCTGAGTTATAAATGGGAAATCTAGGTGATTGGAGTATGTGTAGGAATGCAGATGGGTCTTGAGTTTGATGGCAGTATGCATTACGATGCTCGACCAAGCTGCCATGCCAATGCCAAACCTGAGGAAAAAGGGACATGCATAGCAAACCTTAACATTGTGTTTGTAAAAATGTGGAAATTCGTTTGCCCGACATGCTTTTAAAATGCATGTGGCAGCTACACGTCCTTTTGAATTGGAGAAGAAAAAGGAGGAAATTGCGTCTTAGGCCGCGGACACACACTTAAAAGAGAAGTGCATGTGCTATTGGAAAAGTCCGTGAGCTAGTGTTCGCAGAGACTCCGGGAAACCAAGACATTTTCATTTCAATGAATTAAGGCAGACGACTTGCAGGGGAAAAAAAATACACAATAGGAATCTTAACATGAAAAGATCTCCTCAAATGTTTTGTTTGAGAACGACTTTTTTTAACCCTATTAGCTGTATCTTTTTCATGTATTTGGTTTAGATTTTGACTTATAGCAAACAAGACATACGATGGCTCGATGCGATCATGTCAAAGTCACGACCCCCTCTCGAGAAGGTTGCCGTCCTTGGGCAAACGACGATCATTGCGCAGTGGTTGTGCGGCTCTAAGATGGCACATGCGTATGTCCAACCTCTTATTATTATCCACAAAACAAGAGTTAGAAGACCGTGACCAATCTACACAATCGAATCACGCAACTCATCCGATAGGACGATTCGGGGTCAACAACAGCCCAAGTCCGTATGAAATACCTTCTTTCAATTTCGACCGACAGCACTAAAGTCCGACTACCAATCATCAAATCCGAATAGCCGTTGCCTCCCACATTCCTTAGTCAAATCCCGTCCGTGGGATCTAGATCAATCACCCCTCGGGCTCAATTGTGTTCTCGACGCGTGGCAATCTCAATCCCGGGGGTCGTCGTCTACTTTGACTCTTTGACGTTTCGTGGAGCAGCCTCTAAGAGGGGCCACGAGTTTTCAGTGGGGGGAAATGGGGACTCTAAATAGCGCATGGAAAATCCGACACCAAGTAAAATAAAAGGTCAACACTCCTTAATTTAATAATTATCATTTTCCAACATTGGTTGCTGGTCATCTTTAAACAAGCAATCACCACCATAATCCACAATTAATAACACGAGCACTAACTTTTTTAACATTCTTTTCACGATGAACCTTTTTAGAGTCTAATTTACCAATTGCTTTGGAGGGTGGCGTGCAAATTGCTTGTCTCATCTAAATTAACTTAATTAATTTATTATTTTCTTTCTTTTTCGCCCAGCAAAAGTCGATAGATTCGTGCCTTACTTCGACACGCTTCTAGGACTAGTTGGTCTCACCCCATTCGTGCTGCTTTACCAATTTATATAGTTTATCTATTTATTTATTTTCAAAGGGGGGGAAAGGCATGCACATTCGACAGGACAATGGCTGCCACTACGATAATGGATCTCTTATCTTAATATTTTTTTTAGGCGCTGGAAAATGTTTCTTATTTTATCACCTAACTTTGATAGCTCTTTGTTCATTTTATTTTCTCCTTGATAGGTCCTCACAAAATTTGTCAGGTGTCGCGATTTTATTGGGAGAATCTGAAGCGCGTTCCTCTCTGGCCGGAAACGTACGGCTACGTTAATTTCACTTTTGCACATTAATTAGTGCTATGCCATTGGGTTTAGCTTAATCAGCGGTCCCCACTTTTTCAGCAGTCCGTGGACCTTATGGCTTATTGAAGAAATCACAAATGGAGCAAAAAGAAAAGGGCAGCTTCTTTTTTGTAAAGCATGCGTCTTTCTTGGCTTGGTGGCTGATTCACCCGGTGTTTCTTAATTTTGTTAAAAGTAGGTCGATAGAAGTTTCATGTCTTGCATCGAGAAAGCGACCTTAGGGCTGGCAATAGCCCCTGTGATTGCTTGGTGAGTAAGGATGTGTCTTTCTCATTTATAACGTGAATTCGAATCACCATACTATGAATACTAAGCTTAGGGTCATTGTCAAGAGCACGATTTTGTATGCTCCCCCAGTTACAGGATACGAGTGGAAATAAAGAAACTAACGAAATTCATTAAAGATTAATAGAGAGCTCGAAAAGAGGAGTCGGATCTGTTGCTAAAAAGAATTAGACAAAAGAAAAGTAAAAAATAATAGAGGTTGCATGCGTACATCTTAGGGCTACTTTGGAAAATTATTAGGGGCAATTATGATTGGCCCGAACCAAGGTGGTGGCAATCCATCAGCACAAAAGATATGCCACAAGAGAATTAAGTATTCAGGGTTGGAAAAGGTATTCTAATATGAGAAAGCAAGAAGATAGGTTTGAGCAGCTGTTCTATAAGCTTCTCGTGACATTTATATGGATTGATCCATGTACCCGAAACTTGATGATTATCTCGCATTGGAAGAAAAAAGAGAATTCTAACTCAATTAGTCATCAAAAGAGAATAAAATATTGAGAAATCATACCAAGAGCTTGAAATTTGGCATCAATTTTGGATGAGACTCCAATCCCTTTCCAATTGCTTTCTTCCCATGTTCTTTGCATTGCTTTCTCTCTTTCCTCAAACGGGGTTCGAAGGTTTAGAGACATCAGAAGGAGACCTTATTATTTCCTAACTATCGCTTACCAATCAAACAATAAATCAGCGACCCATATACTTTTGGGAAAGGTTTTGTTGCAGTAGGGCCACAAGATTAATGCTTTTGTTAGAATATGTGATTGTTATTCACGTTAGTTTTGATCATCCAAAGGTAACCAATCTAAACACCACTTTAAAGAACCTAAAATTGATTTTCCGTCGAGGGGTCATCCATTTGTTTCCTCTCTCGTCTTCCATTTCCTTGATCTCTTCAAACCCATGCAAACTCTAATCTTGATCTCTTCAAACGCATGCAAACCCTAATCTCTCTCTCTCTCGACTAGGGGTCGAGCTCCATGCTGTGGCAGAGACGAACCCAGATCTGTCACATTGAGCTCCTAGATCCGCCATCGAGGTATCGTTGATACTGGGTAGAGAGAGAGTTTGTCTTTTGTTTTGGTAATTGTTATTTACGAGTAAATAATCATGCTAATAACCCGCGCATAAGAAATTATAGTTTGGATGAAACTATCACTCTTCAGTCAAAGTGCATCCATCTTTTTGTCACAAATTATTAAAGATATTCCTATATTTAAATTCATCCTCTTTTAACTAGAAATTTTCATGACTTGAGAAAGGAAATTATTATCACTCCGACATAGTTATTGAATGATGACTAGATCATCGTAATGTCATTTCCATTTTGCTTGTGAACTCATTTCACCAGTTTAATTTTCTCTATCATAACCCAAACGATGTGGTGTTCATTATCATCATATAGTTTAACTGTTGCATGCTCAGCATTAGAATTAATAACTCGTCCTCATATCGAATGCGGTGGAACTTTGCAGAACTTTGCCTTTGTATATGTACAATTTTCATTGCCATTCAGTAGGAAGTTGCTAAAGGCAAGCCTAATAAAGGGTAATTCCTCAAATTATCATTCAATTTTTTATTATTTCATCACCGACGATCGAACACCACCCATGTTTTGTGTGATAGAGACGTCCTTCACGAAAGGTCTTTTATAAACACAAGGGTCTTCTACAAATACAAACCGAAAGGTCACTGCCTCTTGTAGCCAGTGGCATCGAAAGTTAGGAGGAAAAGTATGGAGTGGAAAGTTGATGTGCACCGATCCATTCCCGATCGCACCTGAATAAAAAATACCTACAAGAAGAAGTCCCTCCTTTTCTTCGTCTTTAATCTTTTTAGTATTAATAAATTCGATAGAGAAAAAGGTCCATATAATTACAATAAAAGGAGCCCAAGTGCTCTAGCTATCGGCTGAAAGCAACCCAATATATAAATTCAGATTAGGAAGCTAAGGAGATGTGCTGCGGGATCTTTCCTAGGGCTAAAGTCTTCTACCTCCATACATAATCTTGCCTAAGCTAATAAGATCAAGGTTTTGGTTTCTCTAGTTGCTTTCTCTTGATCCATAATAGACTTTTGATGTGATTGATAAGGCATTATCTCCTGAATTCTATGTGGCAAACCATGATTCGATTATACGTGCCACCTATAAGTATAAATATCATTTCTAGCAAAAGTAATGCTAGAATTTAGATGTACAAATATATAAAAAAAAAGTCATAATCTATTGTACTTGTACTAATTCAGTTATAAACCTTTTAATTATGTTAATTTAATTCTAAACTATTTTAATTATGCCAATTGAGTCTATCTATCCAATTTAGATTGGAAATTACTGGCATGGACGTCAGTAGTGTTGGGGAAATGCAAGTGCCTTTGACCTAAAGCTTCTTGGAGAAATGCAAATTTTGTTTAGTAAAAAATCCTTTGTAAAGTTACGTGGACCTAAGTAGTTTTTTTTTTTTTTTTTTGCAAAGGGTATTTGGGTTTAATTTTTCTTTTTTATTAAAAAAATCAAATCCTTTGCCGACTCCGTTGCCCAAGGTCGTGCAACCATTGGCAACCCAGGTAGCCGTCATGTGCCCTCGCCGACTAGCCTTATCGCGCTGGCTACCCTCGCTTAAAGAAGATGAACAATAATCAAGGGCAAAATCGAAGAATAAAAGAATTAATAAGTATAGTTTTGGAAAAAGAAAACTAATTTTAGTAGTTGGCCCAAAAATGTTGAAAGTCCAATGTTAGTCTCTACTAGTATTGAGTTTTTAGCTTTCCCAAGGTCAACATTTATTAGTTAAAGGTTTTTGAAGGTCAAAAGTCTATTGAGAAAGTTGAATCAAACACACATTAATTTAGCATGATTGAAAGGTTTTGTACTAAATTGGTATAAGTGTATTAAGTTTATGATTTTTTTTATACATTTTCTGAATTTAGATGCATGTATTGTGTGGTTCACGATAAATTGTGGAATGGTTCTTCCATGTGCTAATTACAAAGTAAATTCATTCGGTGAAACGATGGATAGATGATTGATGATTGAAGCACATTAGATGACTATTAAAGTACACTTTAGGATGGATTTAGGCAGGGACAGATCCAGAAATCTTTTCTGGGGTTGGGGGGGGACTTCACACTTGATGATATCTTTTAAAAATCCTATTGGCAAACTGAAAGAGTTAATTATATATTTTTATTAATCTAGATAAATACTTTAGGGCCTTTTGTATTTAAAAAGATGGGTTTTATGTGCACTAACAAATAAAATTTGTTTGTGAACTAATTATTTCTTGAGAGCTACGGTTGACGAAAATGATTCCTAGCAAAAATTAAGGAAAAAAGAATTGAGCAAAAGTAGCTTCTCTTGCGGAAGATTTTTGGAACTCTTTGAGTGGCCGGTGGGGTGGGTGGGGAAATGAAATATTCAAAAGCGTAAGATATGTTAGTAGGTCATAAAAAGTTTTTTTTGTTAATATTATGAAAAATTTAGTATATTTATGATAAATTTATTTAAACTAATTTTTTAATTATCAAAAATCTAAATTGATACATTTGTGACAAATTTCCTTTCTATTAACTTTTGTCAAATTTTATCTTTAAAGTTGCTGACGTGGATGACACATATGACATGTTATTGTGACATGGCAAGTTCACGTGAAAATTCATAGGGTTAAGACCACAGAAAATTCTAAATTTGTTAGAGATGTATCGTTAAATTTATCACAAGAGTACCATTAAATTTGTCATAAGTGTACAAATTTGAGATTTTTCATGATAATTGCCCTATGGATTTCTACGGGGACTTGCCACGTCATCATGTATCATTTGGGTATGCAATTTTAATGATAAAATTTGACGAAAACTAACTAAGGATAAATTTGTTACAAATTTACTGATTTGAGGTTATTGGTGATTAAAAATTTAGGCTAGATAAATTTGTCACATGTGTATCAATTTGGGATAAATTTGTCAGAGGTATATTAGTAAAGAGTTTTTGGTGATATTAACTCAAAAGTGAATGGGGGCAATTGCCCTCGCATCACATAGCATGGATCCGCCCAGAGTTTAGGCCTTGTTTGGTTCCATGTGGGATAGGATTATATACAAGGATCATCATCCTAGGCAGGAGTTTTTAAATTTAGAATCACACTACTTGTAGAATTAGATTCCTTGGAAGATGTGGAAGCGGATCTTCCTACCGATCTTCCTTTGTTACCTTGTATTGAGTTTCCAACTTTTCCAAATATCACCACAAAACAATGAAAAACCAACTCCACCATATCCTGTTACATCTCCCTGCCACCACCATGGCATGCCGACGTCATCTTCGCCGCCTCCTCAAGTATCATCACCACCACCGTCAGCAACCTCCCTCTTTGCACAACAAGCTATTTTAGAATTTTTTTAGCCATCTAAATCATTGCAACAAGTGAGATTTCATAGGATGTGATCCTTGCATTGAGGATGTACTCATAGATTAAAATTATGTATCATTTTATGATTTTATTGACACCCAATTAAAGACGTATTTTCAATGCATAATTTGTTTTGTGTTATATGTAGTCAGAGCACTTTTTTGATAACTTTGGTTAATAGTATTTAGGGCACTCATCGACATGACTCACACTTCTTTTTAGAAGATAGTTGTTACATGGATCTTTGGTAGGGGTGCATATGGTCCGGTGTGGGTCAGTCTATTCTCAAACCCTAGGACTAACCCGCATAGTATTTGTCACGCCCCGAATCCCGAGCGCACAAACATTCCTCGCAGGTTGATCAAAATTGTGATGTCCCAAGACGCGTCGCCGACCCATTCTTTTCTTTTTCTTTCAATTAAGCACATGCAGAAGCGAATTAAACACAACACTTAGTCAATCATCAGAAACAAGGATAGTAAAACATCCAACAAAAGTTGCCGAAAACAACTTATTTATTTAACCACTGTTGTCCCTAGGAAGTTTAATGATTTACAGCTCCTTACACTAGCAACTTCCAACCGACCCTCTCAAAAATCTTCGGGGATCAGGGTCACCATAAACTTCGCTAATGGCAGGGCCAACCAAAAGGTGTTGCATCTCGCGCCCATCACATCCGCACTCAGCAGATCTCCACGCTATGACCCTGAAAAAGGTTAGCCCACGATGGGGTGAGATAAAATCTCAGCGAGTCAAAACCCTAAACCCCGATTAGGATGTAAATTCGCCTTAAAGGTGGTCCTAAACACACACCATACAGAACTTACCTTGCCTCGGTGCGTACCTACATGTTAGCTTAACATATATACCGTCATCAGTGCAGTAAGCACGGTTTAATAATTGGAACACATCATTTTAATCACATGGGTCCCAATTATAAGACGAAACTGTTATGACACATCTCATACCGTGCCACACAATTTTGTCTCATAATCAAGCGTAGCTATCACAGCCATACATGCATGTTCCAATTATTACGATCCGATAGCCACAGTCAAATCAACAGTCGGTGGTCATCCGGTGTAACCATATATCGTCTTGCTCTATCGGGCACTGTAACATCTAGAACCTCCGCCTAGACGGCATTTCATAAAAGAACATCAATTTGGCCTCCATCATCACTTGGCTTCTGGACCCCCATCGGGCATCCGATAAAATCTAGCATTGTCCCGCGTATTCACATGCATCAGGACGGGTTACGATAGTAACCACACGTGCACATACTTGGCTAAGAATATCGTGCTTTGCATTCAAATACCTCATTTTAAATAATGACATTGGCCACTTTTCTTTGTATTAGAAATCCTAGTAAAATAGCCGTGCGTAGTTACGTATTCAAATCGAACCATCCAATTGAGTACACTCTTATTTTAAAACTCCACGGTTTTATATAGTACATAAAAGATTGGCGTCAAAATCGACGCCTGGCATTTTTCCATTAAAAAGCCCATAAAATCGAGTTTTGTAATAATAATCGGTAATTACCATCCAACAATCAATTGCACAACAACACACGTGCAAGCCATCAAAACCACCCATAATTCCATTATATAGTCAAGAACACCAAAATCTCTTTTCAAAAATCAACTTGGCAACTATTTTTTCTTTTTGTTTAAAGCTTTCGGAAATAAATTCGTACGGGATCACATATTTGAAATCAAGCCGTAAACTTTGCACACTTCTAATTTGAAACCTCCTGGTTTTATTAAGCACATAAAACTTGGCATCCAAACCCAGCACCATATTTCTTTTCTATTTCTTTGTCCAACCTCTCCTTTTGGAAACAATTTAGAGTAACCCATTTTTTTTGTAAAACTTTTGGAAATAAATCCGTAAGTGCTTTCGTACTCAAAATTAATCCATCAAACTTTGCACACATCTAATTTAAAACCTCATTGTTTTATTGAACAAATAAGTTTTGGTGTTCAACTTGACACCTCATTGTTTTTCTAATTAAAAACTCATAAGGCCATCTTTTGCAATAACAATAAACAACCACTATAGAATAATCATTCACATATTATCACGCATAAGTCCTAAGCATACTAAAAGTCAACCACATCACAAAATATGCATTGTCTAGCAAGCACGACATCAAAAACAACCATAAAACCACAATTGGCCCTAACTGGCAGAAACCGGATCCACTCGTGCGTCTCCAAGTTTAAATCTAGAAACCTAACCAAACAAGTTTGGAAAATTCTCAAATTTGAATATGTTATAAAGGACACTTAAAAGATCACTTTTCATGAGACACCTTGACCCATATCTTCTTATATTGAGAGTAGTAAATCGCCCAAACCGTTATAAAAACTGTGTCCGTGTCCAGAAATTATATTTTCCAAAACCAGCTTGATTTGAAGTCCAAAACTTGTCTATTTGATCTAAAATTTGACTATGTTAAACTAAAAGATATGAAGAATAACTTTTGTGAAAAAAATATTTCAAAAATCGAACCCGAAAAGTTGATAATAATCCTTTGAATACCAAAAGGTCACTGGTTTCGGCACTAACCGAGATTCTGTTTTGCATAAAACGAAGCTGAGATATTGTTATTCTAAATCCATAAAATATTGAGTAAAATATATGTCATAGCTGAGGATGTCTAGAACATTTTTCAAGAAGGAAGTAACCTCACAATCGTAGCCCATTTTTCCCCACAAAACTAGTAAACGGCAAGGGTCCAGTAACCAGATCCGAGTTTAAGTTAATCCAGCTTAACACTAATCTAACCAAACTAATTAGTACTAATCTAATCAATCTAATTAACACTAATCTAACCATACTAATTAGTACTAATCTAATCAAGCTAATCAACACTAATCTAATCCCCTAAACGCAATTAACAACATAATCAAGGATTATAGAGTTAACTAACTGGAATTCGACGACGACGGGCTCATGACAACGGCGACGCGAAGGTGGTGAAAAACCGAGGCTACTGTGTCTCCAACGGGGGCCTAACGGTAGCTGAAACCGACTCTACAAGTCATGGCCAAGGCTGGACTTGATTATGCTTCTGTGGTTGCTGTTAGTCAGTCTTAGCGGTGGCTACGGTTGAACTAGTGGCTGTTTGGTGGTCTCGGTGAAGGTGGCTGTGCTAGACGGCGTAAGGTGCCAGCGGTGGAGATGGAGCTGGCTGAGGACTGCTGGACGTGTGAGGGGGTGTTGGTGTTGGTGGGGCTGCAGCTAAAGTAGTGAAGGAGATGGTAGTTGTGGTGTGGTGGAGGCGTTGGAGTGAAGGAGCTGTTAGCGCAAAGTGTTGGTCAGTGATGAAGGTGACATGGGGGTGGTGGGCTGGTATGTGGTTGGCGGTGAGAAGGAGGAGCGAGGGGGACAAAACCAAAACTAAGGGGAAATGCGTGAAGGAGGGAAGAAGAGAAGAGAGTGGAGTGAGGGGGGGGGGGAGGAGAAGAAGAAGCTGGCAGCAGAGAGAGGGGGCTTCATGTGTGAGAGGAGGGAAAATTGGAAGTCAAATGCCTAGCCAATGGGGAGCCTTAGCAAATATCCCAAACACTCATTGCTTTGGCCTCCAAAGTCTTCATCCCCACAAGTCAAGGGCTCCTCCAATTCTAACTTAGCATTTAATTTCAACAAAATAATCCATCTTGATAGCCAAAATAGCTCAAACACTCTCATCCAAATTTCCATTTCTTTTCCAATTTGTCCGAAAACCGATTTTTCCATAAAATTATAGACTTGAAATTTCTCCAAAAGATGAGATGACATCCTAAAAATGAATCGTGACACGCTCGAACGTCCGATTTCCTAAACCGAATTCAATTTTGTGGTTAAAATCGACTGAACGCGATTTTGGTATAACCTAACCTATTGAGTAGCTTTTAGGGATTTTAGTGCGTTTGACCCATGGTCGATAATTTTTTATCCACATTTATGCATTTTTGAATCTTAGAGGATTATCGATTGTCATAAAATAGCGAGGTTTCAATTACGTGTCCCGAGTATAATATCGATAGAAAATCGGTTTACTATCATTCGATGTGAATATCGCAGTCGTGCGGAATCACCCGCAATTCGACTACGTAATTTTATCGAATCGACTTATATCCGATTACTAATCGTTTATAACGGTGTCGTATTAACCATTGCCGATTATTACGATTGAGCAATCGAATTCTTGAGTCTATTGCGTTTATATCCCTTAATAGCTTTACCTAATAGATTAGTTACTCGTAAGTAGCCAACTCAGAGTAAAATGACCATAGGCACATCGACGAAATGCCCATTTTATATATTCGAGACGGGTCGAATTTCAAGATATCACAGTATTAGTGCTCAATTTTTGGGACGAAAGACCAATCTTGTTGGGCCTAGGACCAAGGACCGGACCAAACCCATTAACCAATCCAATGGGTTCGGTTTAGTTCTAGGGTTAACCCGGGACCAATTGATAATTTTTTTGTTTCATTTTTTGCACTATCTAAAAAGACAAATCTACCACTTCGAATTATATATTCATCGACAATGCGGCAGGGTTGGTTCAGGTTATACTGACCCTAAACTCCCAAGATTGATGACCGACTTGCACAGTGCTAGTCCAAGGATCTCAAGACCAAAGATCAACCTAATCCGTCTAGGAATCAGACCTAGATTGGCAGGGTTGGGCCAGTCCAAGATCGGTCTAGAGTTGACCCTAGACCGATGCTCACTTCTAATCTTTGGAGGGTTCCAATTGACAAAAACTTAATGGTTCCAATTAAAAGTTCAATGAGGTAGATATACTAGAAATCTTAAGACTTGTAATGAAAGTGTAATTGAACCTTAAAACTTTCAAATAATTGTAATCAAGTTTTAAAACTTATTATGTTAGTACAATCAAATCTTTTTATTCACTCCATCCAATTAGATTAATGGAAAGGCTAATGTGGCTTTCTTTATTATTTTCTCTATGTTACGTGGCTTTTTAATTTTTTTTCTCTCCTATATGACATTGAATTTACTTACAAAAGACTAAAGTGATGTCGTTTTGATCAAAATTCTAATTTTTTTAACTAAAGCATTAATTAAATTAATTTTTTTTTAAATCTAATTGTTCTTTTCACAAAAACGAAGAAAAATGGCCTAGGCCATGGGCCCTTGCCACTTCCGCCCTACCTTCGCCATAAAAGGTTGGCAAGCCCTTTTTTTAAAAGAAAAATTAGCTTTTCTTTTAAACTTAATATAATTAAGATTTTGGTTAAAAATTAAGATCTAGTTTTATGTTTCATGTTTTAGTAAGGTCAATATCACACAGAAGAGAAAAATAATTTTTAAAGCCACATAGGAGAGAGAAAATTATAAAAAAACCACATCAACATTTTTCATTAACCTAATTGGACGAATATTGCATTAATTTAATAAATTTTAAGACTTGATTGCACTCTCTAAAAGTTATAGGACTTAATCACACTTTTGTGATAAGTTTTATGACTTTTACTGCACTATCCCAATGTTAATCAAAGATAATCGATGGCTAATTATATTGTCTAATTTGAATTTGAATTAAAATTGGAAGGAAGGATTATAATAGTAAATCTTCAAAGGATCTAGTATTAAATTGGTTAAATTAAAAATTTTACAATTAAATTGGCCAACATAAAATATATACATAAATTTTTAGACAACCATCTTACTTGTCAGGCATTCCATCAATTGGACATTGTGAGTTACGTGTATCGTCATTGCCTGTTTTGGGTCACTGATTTCTTTAAATTAGGCCCAAATTATGAGCATGGTAGCAACAATATCAAATAAGGACAATTGAAGATCACAATGGAGATCATCGATTGCAAAATTCCCGACGAGTATTATTGTTCTAATGGAAATCTTGGTGTCAAGGATTTTGTGAAGGTGTTTAAGAGAGGTAAGTTCATTTTTGGTTACATATCAACAAGTGTGAGAAAGGAAAGCATCTTATGGATTGACGCATGAAAAACGTCGTGGTGGGAAAGATTAAGGGATGAGCAATAGAGGAAAGAAAGAACATCACTAACTATTTGGTTGAAGATCAAAAGGCTATCGAATTAAGATTGATTCACTGAACGCTGATTGGTGGTTAATTTGAAAATATTGATTTTAGTGTTTTCTTAAATCAGTCGCATTTTAAGTAAGCGGTTTCACAATTTACCTTATAAATCGAACTTCATGAGTAAATTGTCCTACAGTATAACTCCTCATTATCAATCTTTAGTAATGAAGACCCATGAAACATGTGATTTTCCTTCAAAAGAATGTTAAAATGCATACGTGAACTGTGTTAGAGAAGTCTTGTATTAGAAAATTAATATGGTGTGAAGCAAATAATGTATCCTAGTTAGTCTACAAACTTTTGATCTACACTTTTGTGTAAAAGTAAGTCTAACTTAATATATTAACGGTCCGAATATGGCCATCTATGAGGTATATAAAGCCAATGTACTTGTATAAGATACCTTAGTGTCCACGTCCAAATTCACTAGAATAAGACTCATTTATTACTCATAGTCCACATTCTGACTCAGTTTCCATCATGGTGCTCATATAAATAAGAGAAGGACGAACATACTAGATCCCTTCCCTGCGCTCAAGCAGCCGCCTCCACCGTCCCAAATGAAGCCGACATCATCTTCGACAGGATCGCCGCCACCATCATCTTGCTCAGTCCGCCGCCGCCAACCATTCCCAACCCCTTCTTCCGTAACTCCACCCACAATTGATGGAACTACAGAATTCATTAGACCGTTATCATATATCAGTTTAAGAATCAATTCTGTCAGAAAAATAACAGCGCAAGAGCTAAAATTGAATAGTTGTAGTAATGCATGTATCGTTTTCGTAATTGTCCGAAAGTTTTCATATCCTTTCAACTGAAGCTTGAGCGACGTTTTTACAATATAAATCATTGCAACTTTCTATATCTATAACTATCGATTTGTACCTACATGTACATCTACACGAAGAGAATAAAGTCGGACCCATAACCAGACACAGCTGATATTCTTCCACCATTTGGGATCACAGTTTTCGAGGAACTTTCATGGGGTATTTTCTCTATGTCTATTTAAGGCTTGATTGGCATTATACATGTAATTATGAGCTCCTTTATTTCGCGAGGATGTATCTTTTTCTAAAAATGACCTGATTTTTTGGTTTTTGACTGAATTTGAAAAAGATCCAAAAGTTTTTTTCCGTGGTTTGATAAAAAAAAAAAAAAAATTGATGGGAAAATGATCAAAAAATTCATTTTTTAATTGTTTTTATTTTTATATATTCATTTACTCTTTTTTTTTTTTTTTTTTTTTTTTGCTTCTTCCTAGTCGGTTGTCAGCTAAGGCGACTTGCCACGTGAGCTCGAGCCTCGCTAGATTGGCAAGCTTCAAGCTCGCCACAAGCCGACGACCTTGAGGGCAAGCTCAACATTGCCGGATTTGGCGAAGCTCAAGCTCAAATGTGGCTAGCGGCTGACCAAGGAAAAACAAAAATAAAAAAGAATATATACAAAATAATTATTTTAAAAATAAAAAAATAATTAAAAATTTGATTTTTAAAAAAATATTTTTGTAAGAATAAAGTTTTATTTGTCAAGAATCTGAGCCTGAGTGCTAAGGACCCACAACACAGCCTTTGTGGATTCGAGCCTAAGGGTCAGGACCAAAGCTTGAGCGTCAAGACCCCTAAGCACAACCTTTATGGACACGAACTCGGGTGTATGAGCATCGAAAAGGGCCTAGGGATTTGGGCCCGGACTTGATGGATTCGGGCATGGGTGCTGAGGGCCTAGGCTTGAGCACCAAGGTCCTGGGCTTAGCCTTGATGGACCCAAGCCTAGTTCCCGGAGGCTTGATTTTGAATGCCAAGACCCGAGAACTAACGTTGGGATTTTAGGGTTCAAGTGCCAATACCTAGTTATATTTTGGAAAACGTTTTCCAGTTCTTTAAAAAATGAAATCATTTTCCTGAATTTAAGTTTTGATAGGAAAATATTTTCCGTTGACTCACTTTCTTGAGTAAACCAAATGCCGAAAAATGAGAAAAATGTTTTCCATGAAATGTATGGACCCAAAATCACTTTCTTTTAACATTTCATTGAATTAATCACTAGTGATAGCAAGCTTACAGGGACTCAAGTTTGAATGTAGAGAAAAGATATAACATCAATCGACGTGAAAGTAAGGTTTTTATTGTTTATGCCATAATTCTAATGTTAAAGAGGCGTGCGCTCATATGAGAATTCTTTGTACATCATGTGCCCATCCTTTTCCACCTCCCCATTTGAAATATGAAGAAGTTAAATACAAAATTAAGTTTACATAAATGATCACCATAATCATTAATCATGAAGATCTCATTACGGGTTCAGATAATTAGTGACTATGATGGTATTGATATACATAGATCGAATCTATGAAATATTTCTCTTGAAATTCGTGAGATGTCGCAGTAAAGTTGCACGAAGACTAATTTCAGGCATTTCTATCTCCTCTCCCTCTTTTCATGTCACCGATTGGTGGGCTAATGCTTTGACAGCTTTTTCATAATTTCTTTTTCCCAATGTGCCTGTCCTGATGTCTTAACTAGGCTGACTTGTGTCGAATAACATTATTTATTCTTAGCAGTACTCACTCTTTGCATCTCTTTGCAGCTTTTGCACGATACTAACTAAAAGTTGGAACTAGTCCGTCCAAATCTTCGCATTTGCTCCTTTTGCCCCATTGAAGAAACGGGTTACGAGAGGTTATGGACTCGCTTTTTATGTGGTTTCACTTTCAATGCGAGGATGATACGAAATACTAGGATATGAAGGAGATGAATAAGTTAAAAAGGATCTGATGCAGAGATCTTCACATGACTTTCACTTTATTCTGTCAATCCTTTCAATTTGCGTCTTTTCTCTACCATATTTGAATTTTTTAATGAGACGATAATACCTAATTGGAGGAACTCTGATTGGTCAGTTCTTTTTTAAAGTTTTATATTTAGGTTGGGTGTTACATTCATCCTCCATAGGACTTTATCTGGCTTCATCCTCAACAGAGCCTATCTGGCTTCGCTTGGCCCCGCCGATGATGATGAAGCTTAAGATCGATTGGCTTGATCGCTGTCAATAAAACCAATTGAATAATGTGGAAAATAGATTTGAGAGTTTTCTTCTTGTATGTTTCTATATATTTTGATAAATAATGCATGGACCTATTTATTGGCTTTACTGATGAACATTTGATCTAATAAGATAAACATAGTTTCAATTATAATCAATCGGGGATAGGTACAATCAAAGAATTTATATGCATAATATGGAGAATATCCTGTTCGTATTGCCAATAGCCCCTCCCCCCTTCAAGCTTAAGGTCACTTCAAAAAAGTCAAACAGAGTTTGAAATCAAGTCAAACAATGCCATAAAAATTTGTTTCTCCACCAAATAGGTAAGTGGAAGAGCTGATATGGAGAAACTTCAAAAATGGATGCATCATGTCGAAATACACTAAGAACCAATCCAATTGCCAAGAGTTGATAAAAAAGTGCTTGAATTGGTTGAAAAAAATGCTCTAAAAACTGGTCGGACCAGTCAAACTGAATCAGTCAATGGTCGGTGTGCTTGTGTGTGGGAAGTGTGAAGTTTATTTCCGGTAGCTAAAACTTCAAGCTATGCCTCGTCTAGGGGTCATGAGTCTGGTGATGGTATTGGTTTCTCAAAACAAATAGTGAAAAAGTTAAAACATAATACCAACTATACTCAAATGTATAATTTTGAAAAATACAAAGAATAAATAAATATATAGAGAGAAAGTTATTAGGGTTTTCTTAGTAATTTAATTCTTTTCAGGTTAAGCCCACATATACTCAATGGAAAGGCATGTTAACCCTGCTAACATCCTACCTTCCAAGAGTGTTGCCACCTACGAGGGCTACCAGCAGTAGTCTTGGAAATGCAGAGCTTTGTTAAGTTGTATTCCTTATTTTAACGTCTTGGTATCTGGATGCCTCACAACCCAAGTTCCCATCCAGAGTTTTTCTTTCCTAACGAGTGGGAATACAAAAGACAATGGGGAGTTCTACTCCTAAGAGATTTGCTCCTCCATTTCTTTCTTGAGCAAGACCTATTCAAGTCCATCGTTAAACCTACATATACTTGATAGAAAGACACGTTAAAAACCTTTTTCCCAATTTTTTCTCTACCACAGCTAGCTCCAGTTTCCTTGCACCGTCCCACAACATTAACGAGCCTGAGCCAAACTCTTCCCGGGCCCAAACCCCATTTCTCAAAAACAATAATAATTGTCCCCACGAAACCTTAGTGGAAAAACTCAGTCTGCATATATTATTGTCCCCTCTCCTACAAACGCACAACTTGGGTACGTCACCACCAACGGATATATATCCTCCTTTAAATTCCAACCCTCCACTCGCCCACCCAAAAAGGACGATCGGAATTCCCCTCTCTCTTTCTTTCCAATCGATCCATCCACCACTCCATATCCCCGCAGCACACGAGAAGACATGGCTGAAGAGTGTGCCGAGAGCTCCGTTGCCATCGACGTCACGGCCGTGCAGCCGGGCAGCTGGTGGCAAGATCCCCATGGTAGCTCTATATCTCCTCCTCCTGCATGGATTAACGGTAGCAGCCACAACCCGTGGGGCCACCACCACAACCAAAACCCTAGCTCCAACGACTCTCCCTGCGATGAAGCCGTCTCGATCTCGTCCTCGGCGTATACCAACACATCGATCCACTCAGGACTGACAGTCGAGTCCTCTGGCCGGCTTCTTGAGTCGACTTCCTCGCCGAACGAGTTGATCGGGGAGCATCTTTCTGACCATCATCTCTGGAACCACGTGCTGCTGTAAGTCCATGCGCATAATTATGTACCGATATGGCTATTTGATTTGGCAAATGTTTCCTATGACCACTCCTTTACTGATGAACATGGTAGAAGGATGACGGCCGAGCAGTCTAACGTCCGGTTCGCATGCAGCAATTCTCATGTTCAAGTCATAACGCTTGTTACTTAAAAGAGTTATTTCGGGTTCGGGTTCATCATCTTATGACGAAGGGCTTTACCTGATGTACGAGAACAAGACGGTTTGAGTAAATCTTGGATACCCGTATTGAAAATATCATATATGACTATAGTAGGACCAACTGGGTTGATGTGCATCTAATCGGTATCGGTGGAAAAAGAAGGAACTTTTAAGAGAATAATTGGACAATAGGGTGATTGTGGTGGTAGGTGTGGAATTGGGGTATCGAAAGACTGGTATTATTTATTGTTAGGGCAAGAGAGTCTCGCTAGAATTGAAGGATATAAAACTTGAAATCTTCGGGTGATCACTGCGACTAATCTGATCTCTAAAGAGAGTTGAGACTCTCATAAATTAGCATATATACTATGCATAATATGTGTAAATTCTGCAACCATATAGATTAAGATTGCAAACGACACTCAATGAGATGATTTTTGCACACAAAATAATGCTGAAAATATTTCACACCTTTCTTTCCTCTTCTTCTTCTTTTCTTTTTTTTTTTTGGGCCGGGTTGGGAGGGGGTGTGAGGATATATTGCACGTCGTATTGACATTTCTTGCCATTATCTTTCTTTATTTTTCTCCATTGACTTGCTAGCTAGGACTATCTTTCATTCCTTTACATTAGCCTTGTGTGGAAGCAAGATGAAACATATGCAATCAACAACTCGATAGACTTGTGTCGGAGCAATATCCTCTCAACTTTCTAACTTTCTCTCCTTAATATAAGCTGTCAAGGTAGACTTGTATTTTCCATGCTAGTTCTTTTATCAAGTATCTTTCTTTGCCAAACCCATGCAGAAGTGTGTCTCTTTCATTTCACTTTCTTGGACCATTTTCTTTATTTTTCTTAGAATACACACATATATTTACTTCCATATATACGTCTATCTATCTATTTGCGTAGAAGTGTCGGAAGCGGCGGAGATCTACATAACAACCAGCACGACGTGCCCGAGAACCTCCTTGATTCTCTTTCCTCCAAGACCTTGTCGAACCTTAATAGCTTCGAACCACCGAGTGCAACCTCCTCGTGCAACAATTTCTTGAAGAAGTTAGGCAACATTTGGGACTTCCCAAACAACAGTCTCAGCGGGTCAACCTTCATGCAAGGCCAGAGGTTTAGCTCGAATAATAAGCTGTCCAACTCGGTCAGCGACTGGTCGATTGCGCCTCCCGACCCAGAAGTCAACCTCCCCTTCGACTCGAGCCCCATGTCATTGGGCTCCTCTTCTACGTGTCAAGCTCTGTGCGGGTCGCCGATCCCACGCACTCAATATGGCAGCGAGCTCGAAGCATCAGTTGGAACAGCACTGTTCAGGAGATCGCCAAGCGTTTACAGTAGTAACAATATTCTTGGAGAAGGGTTTGGGCCGACGAACACGTCGATGATGGCAGATAATGGTAGATACTACAGCGGGGTGACCGGTTCCTTGTGCAGAGGCTTCGACGACGATAATACATCATCGTCTTTTGGCAGCAGAATTGGGAGGCGCTTCAAGACGTTGAATTTATCTGACTGTAAGATCAAGCCCGTGTCATCTCCCCCGGTAAGTAAGCAAGCGGGAGAGATTAAGTAAATTAGGTTTTACCGGCGGGGCATGTTCATTTATTTTTGTCTTTTCCATAGGTATGGAGTTCGTTTCTTGATTTGGGTATGATAAACAGTTATTCCACCATGAACTGAGTGATCTAAACCATTATAATGTGTCGGTTTCATGTGAAATTCAACCGATCTAACAGCTCAGATTACTTGATACTACATCTAAGTACAATCATGGTACCAAAGCCATTTACCATATTTAGGAACCTGTTACACATGTTTGGTGGATTTACTCTGAACGAGAGCTTTTACTTTATCTTGTTTGGTGTGATTTTTTCATTCCTGTGAACAAAACCTTATTGCCATAATGATCTTTTCCAACATGTAGGCAAAGGCCAGCATGAGAGGACAGGGGAACACAAGCGAGGGCAAAAAGAAAAGATCAGAAGACAGTTCGGAGGCCGTCGCCAAGAAACCCAAGCACGAGAGCTCAGCAGTTTCTTCTTCCAAGGTACTAATCACATATTATTTCCTTTTCTTTCTATTTTCTCAAACCTTAATACGTATAACATACGTACACACACACACACACACATATTATACTCGCTACGAAGTGTCATTACATTTTTCTTGGGCAAAGTAAATTAATCATTTGGAATTAATAATAAAATTATTAAATATTGCTGTTATTATTGTTGTTTCTGCAAAAGATGCAGGTAACCAAAGTCAAGCTTGGGGACAGGATTACAGCCCTTCAGCAAATTGTGTCGCCGTTCGGAAAGGTCTGGGTCTATTTTATTTATTGAAAAGAAAAAAGAAGGCCACTAACCCGATGCTTTTTCTTCCTTTTATGTTCCACAATTTAATTCAGTATTTTAATTCGGTCCCTTTCTAACAACTACTTTCAATTTATACTCAGACCGACACTGCATCGGTTCTAATGGAAGCGATCGGGTACATAAAGTTCCTCCAAGAGCAAGTGCGGGTAATATGTTCTCCAAAGTCATGATCATGACTTGTACTTCAATAATGAGAGGATAAGCAAGAAAAAAGGGCTACATATATATACGTCAGCATGCCAATTATTGACGAAATAATTTTAAAATATAATAGTAAGCTAATCAGCGAACCGCATTATGAAAGTGGAAAGTGAACATATATATTTTTTCTGCGAGGATGGACCAAATTTATTATGTCTAATGTAGTGCACGTTTGAAGGTGCACCGAGAAATCATGCACCTTCTAGTTTTCTCTAGATGGTAAGAGAGCACTTGCCATTTCATAATTCCTCAGTCAAGTCGGAAATAGATTCTTATACTGCGATGACATGACTGCTAGGTATTATGAAAACTCGTTCGGTTTTGAAGAGGTATTTAAAGTCAATCACCATACGAGAGTCATGAACAATTCATATTCTTAAGTAGGATATAGCTAGTACAAATTATCCATTAGTATTTGATCTTATAGATTAAGTTTAGGCCACTTTTTGGCTCATCATATCGAATTACAAATCGAGAGTGATTATTAGCGTTGTTAATAGCGTCAACCCCTTCCCTTTGCAGCTACTAGTGAGCAACCCCTATTTGAAGACGAATCCCCACAAGGTGAATAAAGTCCATATGCTTCTCTAGTAACTCTGTTTGTGAAACATTATGTGATATGGACTTACATGCTTCGCACCTGCAATATTAGTGATGAAACCCTAAATATTTGCAGGATCCATGGGGAGCGTTGGATAGGAAAGAGATGGGAGATTTTAGGGTCGATCTCAAAAGCAGAGGGCTTTGCTTAGTCCCGGTCTCGTGCACACCTCAAGTCTACCGCGAGAACACGGGGTCCGACTACTGGACGCCGCCATATCGAGGGGTTCTATATAGGTGAAAGAGTCTCGCACGGATATAGGATAACAGCTTTGATTAGTCGATTCCTCAGAGGACATATGCAATCAATAAACTCACTATGTACTTTGTTATCAAATTGGACACCGGAGTGATGGTAACTTTGAAACTCAAGCTCTGAGTAGTTAATTGTGGCAACGTTGTAGTAGGTATTGGCTTGTCTTCACCCTCTGACCTAACTCTCTTGTACAATAAAAAGTTGGAGGCAGTAAACCAACTTCCATATTTTACAAATATATTTCATCTCTAGTCACCTTGAGTTGGAATCTTGAGATTGTAAATACGGCCTTCATATATGACTATTATATAATAACTATTTACGCGATTTACTTTGAATTCTATGACCTAATAATATGATGTCGGGTATTAAGTCATAAGCTAAATGATGCTATTGAAGTTATGTACATGCCAAATGTAATATCGATACGACGTTGAGAATAACTCCGGATGAAAATAAGTCGAACTTCGAAATGAACTTCTTGTGTACTTAACTCATCAAACTTTCTTCTTCTTTTTTCCATTAAAAATTATGCTTCATTATAATGGGTCATAAAAAGAAAAAAAAAATTAACTGGTTTTTTTCTAACCACTCTAGGAGGTGTACAAAAGATGCAATGCATCACATGTTAAAATGACCGATAATTTGAACAAGATTCGGTAACGAAGCAACAACAGGAGAAAAGCCAATCGTCGTCAGCCCTAGGGATGATGGAAAGAATGATCCCCCAATTGCTCAATGGCATTCAAGGTGGCCACTCAGGTTGTCCCGTTTCAGTGCTCTTTTTTATGGGGGGAGTTTCTGGTTGTAAAAAGAACGGTTTTCTAGAAGCGCGGATGACGCAGAAGAGGGGACGATTGCAACGAGACAAAAGGGTCAAAAGGAGACTCGAGCCGTGAAGTGAATGAAGTTGCCGAGTCTAGTGGGTGGGGCTCAGAGAGGGCACGGAGAGAGATGCTGCTCTCTCCTTCCTCCCCCCTCTCACTCTCTCTCTAATTATAAGAAAGAAGGGAGACCCGCTTTGAATTCTCCTCGAGAAATGATGAGGAGCTAGTGGGCGAGACTCACGCTTTTTACCTCCCAGTGAAAAAACCTTCACGGCTCTCTGCATCGCGAAGTGCTTAAGTTCAGCCCCGACCATACGAACGAAAGAGATTGCAGCCCTAGTCTCTCTCTCTCTCTCTCTCTCTCTCTCTCTGTGTACCTTTTTTTCCTTTTTCTATGTGGAATATGGTCGTGAACTGTCATTAGCACTCACTGGGTATGACCAAGAAACCCCAACCACATTGCAGGCGAACAACATGGAGGCCTGTGCTGAGGTCTAGCGTGGGTTGTGCCACTTCTGGGTTGTGCCACTTCTAGAAGTTAATGACTTTGATTAAGAGGTTGACTTTGAACAATCATGTCCCGACCCCATATATTTTGAATTTTGAATGCAAAGTCACTTGAGAGCTTGCTTTGACAGAGTACGATTCAACTTAACCTTCTATATCGATCCATGTGGAGCTACAGGGATTGAATGATACTCCTTGTATTTTGTAAAGACCTTGCTTGTGTACCTTGAACCGTGTGTTTGGATTTGAAGTAATATGCCCATTGGTTGGTTTATTCCAAGAAAAAAATAATCTGATGAGATGACGGTATCTTGTGCACACTTGATAAATGTGGTTAGAGAGGAGTTAGAGAGATGAGTGAAATACAAAAGAAAATAAGAAGGCCCATATATGGATGACTGAATATTATGAAGAATCGAATTCGGTATACCTCTATCTAGATCTAATACTAATGTAAGGGAGAGGAGATTGTTCATAACCAGACTTATGCGCCCATAATGTGATGGCTGATATAAAAGTGGGTAGTTACAATACCACCAAATCAATGGTGGAGAGAGCAACTTGTACTTTTTCTTCTATTAGTAAAGCATACAATGAAAAACTTTTTTATTTTTTCATTAAAAAGTAAAATGTCTTGGGAATGACAAAATGTACTACGTTGTTGAGCAATTGATTTTATTTTATATTATTTTTCCTTTGACTTGAAAAGATTGCTTTATTCTCCATCAAAACGTGATAATTTCTTGTGACCTAAAATTAACTAATAGTTTAGTATTTTCTTACAATGGTATGCCATGTCAGACGCCATTTTGGCATTTGAAGGACCACTTACCAGTGATACCAATAATGGATATTTTTATGCAAAAAATCAAGTTCAAGGGTCCTCATCACATGTTCTAAAGTTCAAGGAATTTTTTTTATCAACGGTTGGTCTTTTTTTTCATGGAATCGGGCCTTGAGAATTAAGTAAACAGAAAAAAAAAATGAAAGCATGTGCATAAATGGTCCCTTTTATCTATTTCTTCACCCTTTTTGGTTGCCCAAACAAGAGGATATATTTTATTCTCCCTTCATTTCTCTCAAACCCAATAAATTGAGGGTCGGACTAAAGAGAGCAAAGCCCAATCCAGGGCCTATGGTTAGAGTCTTTTAGATTCCAGAGATGTCTAATTGGGCCAGAAATGGAGAGGGCCAAAGCCCAGTTTTCAATTGGGCTATAGTCTCGAATTAAGTTGGCCTCTCATTGCATCTAAAGTTATTCATCTATTTGGTCAAATGGTATAGCTGACGGTTTATTGAACCAAAACAAGTGTAAATTCTGAGCGCTGCTCTCGCTTTCCCCTAATCACCTTCAATTATAATTTTTTTTTCCTTTTTCACATAACATTTCCTCAATTGCTTAGGCCAGTTGAACTTTTGCTCTGTATTTAAATTTATCCGCGCACATATAATCAAATTTCGATTACCTAAAAGCTTTCAAAATTGACAAATATTTGTATGATAAGGCACCTAATAAAATTTGCTTTATATATAACCCTTTAAGTTCAGGCAAGAAAGACGGCTTTATGTAATTTGATGTTTAATAAGCAAGATCTTTCAAAATATATCAAAGTCGACTTAAACATTGCGATATAAATCTTTTCATAACTTATTTAAAATTTAGTTCATAATTTCTAAGAGCACGAATGATAATCATTTTAATAAGAAATTGATTTTCAAAATAGAAATAGATTTTTTTATTCCTATTCCCGAATAAGTTTATAAGCATATTTACATGTTTGATAATGACGTAAAATTTCTGTTTCCGAAATAGAATTAAATTTCTTTATCTTAAGGGGGAGGCAACAGAGGCATTGGTCAGTAGCAACCGATGGCGATGGATGATGAGTAGAAGACCGTGGGTGGGTGGCCGACTAGTATAAAGGATAAGTAATGAGAAGAGTTTTAATAATTTCATTTATGTTCGAAAAATAAAGAAGTGAAAAGTTTTTACTTCTCATTTTGTTCAAGATCTATTTTAAGATTAAAATTTCGTTGCAAAAATTAATAATAAAAAAAGATCGTGTCATCAAATAAATTTCTATTCCCGCGGTTATTCAAGCAAAATCAAAGAAGCCTCGGTATTTCTCTATTTTTCTTTTTTTGTTTTTTCCGAAAATTTGCTTTTTTTTTTTTTTTTTAATCCGTCTATTTCTGCTAAAGATTCGACAACAGGAAAAAAGATGGAAAAACGAGAATAATGCTTTCGTAGACCCGGGCAGGTCCCTTTCGTTTTGGAAGCCCCTCCCTTTTTCGTTCCGACCGACCTTGCTATAAAATCCCCTTGGTCTCCGCGCGAATGGCGTCCCTTCTTCCTCCTCGGCGACATTGAAATCCCCTCTCCCCTCCCCTCCCCTCCCAGTCCAGTCTAGGGTTTTCTCGCGGCACCGCCTTCCTCCGCCGTCGCCGTCGCCGTCGCCGTCGCCGGGAGATCGGCCATGCGACGGAGATGAAGCGCGCACTGGACGAGCTCACGGATGAGGACTGGGGCGACCTGTCCAGCTCCTTCAAGCCCTCTCGCGCCCTCAGGAGGCCCCCGTCGCCCCCGTCGCCCCCGCCGCCCCCCATCGAGTCCTTCGCCTTCCGCCGCGGCAAATCGGGCCGGCCCCGCTCCCCGAGCACTTCCGGCCGAGGAATCGGCGATCCCGTCGAGGCCGGCGGCGGCGGCTCCGATGACTTGGAGGACGACGATGCCGAGCTGGCCGGCCCCGTCGCGCCGGCGCCGGCGAGCCGTGGCCGCCGGTTTGTAGTCGACGACGACGATGAGGAGGAGGAGGCGGGAATGGGGACTAAGGTGGAGAGCGATGGGGATTTGGTCGATGTCTATGATATAAGCTCTGCAGAGGACGAGAAGGAGGAGGAGGAGGTTGAGGGGGAGGGACTGGGGGCGGAAGAGGATGAGGTGGAGGATGATGATGTGGTGGGGAAGGCTCTGCAGAAATGCGCCAAAATTTCTACGGATTTGAAGAAGGCGCTTTATGGCTCTTCCGTCGCTTCATGCGACCACTACTCCGAAGTGGAAGCTTCCTCTAATCGGATTGTCACTCAGGTTCTCTTTGCATTTTTCCTTTCCATCCCACGAATTAAGTTTAGAACTTTTGGTTGCTCGGCATTTTCGCTCCTTACCAGTGTTTGCCCAAGGTTGGAGTTTTACGATATGATGGAAGCTTGGGGGACGAGGATACTGTCAGTGTCGATTAAGTTGGTTTCTAAATTTGTTTTGGTTTTTGGCGGGGCTAATGTGGTTTTGTAGCTGCGGGCGGAAGGAATTGTTTAAGTGACTTAAAGAACCTTGGTTTATGATTAGGTGAAATGTAGGATTTTTCTGGGCTGTGTTGAACCTTCTTTTTCTTCTTCCTTTTTCACTTCTAGACGTGCTTGTTACGTTGGGAACCTGTATCTTTTATATATATTATCAGCCGTTATTGTGCTGGGCCGGTGATTAAATAGTTTATGGAGCTCTGTAGTAGCCTGGATTGGTCGTTAATGAGTAGAATCAGCCGAAACTTAATTCAATTATTCCTTGAAATTAATTGTTCACAATCTGCTGTCCTTGAAACTGTGACGCCAGCCAATTTTTTAGGTTTTTGTGCCGAGTTATCTTATGAAGCTGCATTGTATGACCCGTGCATCAACTAAGATTGTGCTTCTTCGTAGAATTACCTAACCAGAAAACTTGATGCTATAACAACACAGAGAACTTTTTGTAGTCTAGGAGCAACTAAGTTCACTTCTTCTAGATCTTGTGTACAGAGAGTTAATTTCTCTCATGAGTAGTAGATGACCAAGCACGAAACTTTTACGTTAATATGGGTCTGAAAGTTGTTTTCAATTCGTAGTCCTTTTCCTTTAGCATTGCATTATGCATAGAGAGATGATGGGATACTTTGGTTCAGTCAATTGATGTCATGTGGATGAATTACAAAGGTTGATATGGTTGGGTTTCCTTAAAAATTGTCATTCCATTATTTAATCATGGTTTTCAATTATCTGCAGTAACGGTCCTTTGGGAACCTGAGAATATAGACATATTTTGAGCACGACCGTTCATCTAGTTTCCCTTTGACATTGACTTTGCAGGATGATGTTGATGCAGCATGCGATGCTGATGATACAGATTTTCAGCCTGTTCTGAAGCCTTATCAGCTTGTTGGTGTCAACTTTCTTCTTTTGTTGCATCGGAAGGGCGTAGGAGGAGGTAATGTGAAACTTTTCAACCTTCTTTCTAGATGCCACAGGTGGTGTCATTTAGGACCTAAACCGAATGAATACTTGTTTTTAATTTAACTATCGTCGAGAACTTAGCTCATGTTTCAATTATGCTTTATATTCCTACTCTATTTGTTAGACTAGAAACAGCCACAAGAAAAGCTTTCTGTCTAGCAGAGCATCAACTTCTTTCTCTTTATTTGCTTGATGAGATGGGGAAAGGGGACAATGAGACTTGCATTAAGATCAAGTGCCTGGAATGGAGTGGCACTACCAACCCTATCTCCATGGCCTGTTAACTTTTGATTCTCGTGACTTCTGTGGTCTTTGATTGTGCTTCTGGACATGCTGCCTAATACTGCTGTTTGTTTGTGGGAAGGAGTAGGCAGAAAATAATGTTCCACGTGCAATTTTAGAATATTAACTGTCTGGTAACTTGAAAGAATGAGTGACGTTCCTAGACATGGATGAGAAAAGAGTTATGACATTATTGCCATTTTGTTCTAGAGAGTTTCCTCTTTTTATTCTCACATAGAAAATTCAGATATAGTTCTGCAATTTCTCCGAGAAAATAAGATAAATGAAAATGATGAAAAATGCTCAGTTGAAAAGTTTCACTATGGTAATTCCACGAGCTTGTGGGTTCTGGTTGAAGTTGTCATATCAGTTATTTATTTTATAACAGGAGATTGCTACTTGACAGCATCACTAGTTTCTGTGGAAGAGTGACACCTCTTAAATTTTAGAGAACCCACTTGCTTTTAGGTGGGCAGGATTGTTTAAAAGTATTATTTGTCCTTTGAGGATGTTTACAGAAAAGATTTAGAGAGTGGTAATTATAGATCTTGTCAATGCATTTGGGGCGATCCCCAGAGAATTTCTTTGGGTGGACGACTGTGGAGTAGAAAGTGCTATAGTTGCAACATCTAGGATATACCATATGCATCATGGTGTTGCTTTATTAATTGGAAATGAAGGGATGAATTAGGAAGTCTCTACAGCAGTGTCCTTTGTTTATGTTCAGTTAAAACCCTAGCAGTTTTTCCTTAGTACTGGATAGCTTGGTGCTGTCCCTTAATGTTTGCCTTAAGGGGAGGATACATTCATTGTGGATGAGATCAAGCTTGGAGTATACTTGGAGCTTGAAGCATGCAGGAACTCTAAAGTTTAAAATTTTGTGTTCTACTAGGTACCGGAAAGAGCATATAAAATATGACTTTTATAGAGGGTCATGTGCAAATAAAGGGTATACCACAAATTTCTTCTATGATGTATAATGATATTCTTTAAAAAGTAATAGACGACAAAAACTCAAATTGTTTAGAAAAGATGAGGATGTTTGGATGTCTAAGTGAGAAGGATGACACTGATGATGCATCAACAGACAATTAAATCCTATTTGGTTTCTGAAAATTTGTAAAATTTTCTGTGTTCATTTTCATTTCAGAGATTGTGGTTTTCAAACGGAAATACATAAAATGGTACAAACAATGAGTAGCTTCCTCTTGTTGTCATTGTGTTCATTCAAATGAAATCAAGTGGATTTGAATAAACAAAGAAAGAAACTCTTTTATTTTTAATTGGATATAAATACACTTTTACTTTTCTTTCATAAAGAGGATTTTCATTTTCTCTTAGCAAACATGTTTTTGACAAAATGGATAACCAAGAACAGTTTTCCTTTTCATTTTCGTGGAAAAGAAGACTGAAAATGTTCTTTTGACCCAAACGAGCCCTTTTGTTGCTATATCCAGGATGGGGAAACTCTTTGAGGTGGTATATCATGAAATGATGATATCAAGTTGCTCCATCAGGATAAAAAAAATCCAAGGTGAAAAGAGGAAAGAGAGGCCTAAGGATGTACCAGTAAAGCTTTATAGAGGACCTTGAATATAGAACTTACTGATTAAATGTTGTTTGATAGAACTAAATAGTTTGTATGATTTAATGAGGAGAGACTTATGTAAAAAAGATTTTCTGTGGGTCGTGGTTAGCAAATTAAATATGCCATTTGACTAGAAAGAGTGTTTGAGGGAAAAAAAAACATGTTTAGTCAGTTTGCTCATTGCTGAAATGACCTATTTATGAAGGGTTTTTGGCTTTGGTTACTGACTCGTTTTGCGTGATTCTGGATATATAGATATCCAAGATTACACTAGAAGAATCAAAACAAAAACAAGTCAAAAGGAACAGCAATTTAAAGTGATGTTCTTTTGGATGTCAAGGCCAAGGAAAAGAGAACAACTTTCTTAAAGGAAACCTCATTTGTTATGAGAAAACTTTCTAATCTGAAAAGAGCCCTTAAAGACTAATAATAGACATAAAGATCCTTAAAATCAAAGGAACACTTCTTAGGAAAGTAAAACTAGTATGCCTAGCACTCTTAAAACTTAAGTTAGACCCAAAAGGACTCTAAAACAAAAAACCTACTATATTGACTCGAACAGCACGAGAACAATAATATTTGTTAGACATTGTCTTAAGTTAAATAAAGACACAAAGGACTCTAAAACACAATTAAAAAATTTACTACAATAACTCGAGCAACACAATAACAGTAATATTTTGTCCCTTTCTTAATGCTTCTGACGTCACTTTTAGTACACCAGTTTTGTGTACGTCCTAGGAAAGAATAGGTCTAATGATTGGTAATGCAGATGGCATCATGCTATTCTCTCTCTATTTCATGTTTTCAATCACTTTTTGAGAGTTTATTGTGTATTGTCAGCTTAGTACTTCTTCCCCTTTCTCTGCAGAGGGGCAGGGGGTGCTAAAATAGATACATCCTAGCTAATGGTGCGTCTTTGTACTCCATGCAGCCATCCTAGCGGATGAGATGGGTCTTGGGAAGACCATTCAGGTAATCACTTTTGTCTCCTTTTTTCCTAATAGTATATTTTGCTATGCTTTTGCACTATATTTGAAGATTGTGCTACATTTTTCTTCAGAGACTATTATATAACTCCTTTTTTGGCTGCTTTACAGGCCATAACATACTTAACATTGCTGAAACACTTGAATGATGATCCGGGTCCGCACTTGGTTGTATGCCCGGCTTCTCTCTTGGAGAATTGGGAAAGGGAACTCAAAAGGTGGTGTCCTTCATTTTCAGTACTCCAATATCATGGTGCTAACCGGTCAATCTACTCAAAAGAGTTGACCTCACTGTCGAAAGCAGGATTACCTCCTCCGTTCAATGTGCTTCTTGTGTGTTACTCTCTTTTTGAACGTCACAGGTTCGATATCTTAGTCTTAGGTTGTCTGCTACCCACTTGACAGATGTCCATTACTGATTGTTGATAATGATCACAGCGTTCAGCAGAAAGATGATCGCAAAATTTTTAGACGATGGCGGTGGAGCTGCGTCTTGATGGATGAAGCCCATGCACTGAAGGATAAAACCAGTTACAGATGGAAAAACTTAATGTCTGTTGCACGAAACGCGAATCAGCGTCTAATGTTGACAGGGACACCCCTACAAAACGATTTACATGTATGCTTAATGATATTTTTCTCTTAATTCAATTTCCTGAATTATATATATGCCTGAAAAGTTAATAGATACTTGTTTTAAGTTTCTGTGTCTCTCTGGCTGTTGATTTCTCTGTGGAAGAACTTCTTGTGATACAATTTGAAGCCTGTATATTTTCATTAGTTGAACTGGCAGACAAGTTAATCAACAAAAGGGGTGTGAAAAGAGCCATGAAACAATGGGTTACACTTCACGATCTTCTTTGAAGATTCTAATAATGAGTGAAAACATTTTGGTGCTCTTTTTAATATTTTCAGCAGTCAAACCTCTATGTGACAGTTAAATAATGCTCTTTGTGCTCTCTCTCTCTCTCTTCTTATAGATATTTTACCTTTAATCGGAAGAATTGCTGAAAAGTATAAATTTCCTTATGGCAACCATATTGAGTTTATTGCATGGGTAAGAGAGAATGAGGGAAAGTCATTAAGGAAAAGCACAACTGAAAAGCCATATGCCCATGGTAGTCATGAGCCAAACTAGGCCAAGACGACCCCAATAACCTACTTATAGCTTTGCAATGATGTTTGTTAAATAAAATAAGATGTAATTGCTCTGTGCTAGAAGTAATGTAGTTTGATTAGATGTAGGTTGTGTAATGTACTTTGTCCTGACTCCCATGGGTTTCTTTGTAGGAATTGTGGTCACTGTTGGAATTTATGATGCCTGATCTTTTTGCAACTGAAGATGTGGACTTGAAAAAACTTTTAAATGCTGAGGACCGAGCCTTAGTCAGTCGTATGAAGTCCATTCTAGGACCATTTATCTTGAGACGTTTAAAATCTGATGTTATGCGGCAACTTGTTCCTAAGATACAAAAGGTATGGATTTTGTTGCTCACCTCTAGCAGATAATAGTTTTAGATAGGTTCAACCTCTCTCTCTCTCTGTCTCTGTCTCTCTCTCTGTGAGTCTGGGCCAGTTTCACTTTTGTTGTTCTTTTTTTTTTCCTTCTTTTTTTTCTTTTTTTAACAAAGCTAATTCTTCATTCTAGAGGGTCTCAATGTTAACTCTTACATAGGTTGAGTTTGTGGCAATGGATCAGCAACAGGAGGAGGCTTATATAGAAGCTATTGAGGAGTATCGTGCCGCCTCAGGAGCTCGTTTGGCAAAATTTTCAGGAGATTGCCTGAACAATGTCAACAAAATTCTACCAAAACGTCAAATTTCTAACTACTTTGTCCAGTTTCGGAAGGTGCTGCATCATATTTGCGATGTTTCCTAAACACAGATGTTGTAAGGATCTCATGACTGAAAAGTGTTTTTTCTTGCTAAAATTTGATCCAGATTGCAAATCATCCTTTGCTAGTGAGGCGCCTTTATGATGATGGTGATATTGTTCGTCTCGCTAAGAAGTTATATCACAAGGGTGCCTTTGGGTTTGAATGTGGTTTGGAAAGAGTAATAGATGAAATGAAGAAGTATAGTGATTTCTCTATTCATCAGGTATTTCTTAGTGGCATAAACTACATATCTATAATGAAGTCATTCATATAATTGGGATGGATTATACTCTCTTGTATAATTGCTCTTATTGATTGCTGCTTGTTGTCCTTCCGTTTTATTTGAGCAGAACACTTACATTATTCAGAAGATGTTGCAGATAAGCCTGTACTTTCCATTAAACTAGATACTTGCTTATTGAACTTAGTATGTCAAGTTTCTACTTCAGCCTTGTCAATAACTTACCTGGATGGCAGGGGCACAAGTAATCTTTAGTGCAACTTCTGATTCTCTCAGTTACGTGTACTATATTTGAGCTAAATGTACTGATTTGGACCCTTTATGGAAACCCTTTGTTGGCCATCATCAAGTATTACTGAGGAATAGATGAGCTTTATAGTTTACCGTAGTCTTGGGCCCATTATGCTTAAAGAAAGCGCTTCAGTGGCACTTGATAGAAGCACCAAGGAACTCTGTCTCGACAGCTTATCTACTGTCCGCATGACTAGTACACAACTTTATTGCAAGTGACTGTTGATAATATTTTATTCCCGCCTATTATCTGGCATCAGGGAGATGATAAAGATGATGGTAGCCATATTAGACGGTGATCCATCTGATTAACCATGCCTTTTTTTTTGGTCAGCTGATTTTCCGTAATTTAACTGCTTTTTTGAGTGATGCACAGTATGTTTATTGGCTATACTTTCAAGTGTCACAGTAAGACTAGTGTTCTGTTTTTCAAAACTTATTGATGGACATCCCGGCATATTAAGCATCTTCTTTCTGCTTGTCTCATTGCCAGCAAACTGAAATTTTGAATGGGAGCAGTCTAATACTTGATTTGCATCAGCATTTTTTTTACCTATTTGATCAGAGAGTTTAATTTACCACAAACTTTGTACTGACGATTTATTGTGCCGTTTAACTTTTTACACTGATAGGTGCCATAACTATATTTGTGCAGCTTTTACTTTGTTATGGTATCGATGGGATTCTATCTGAGGAACATGCCATGCTTTCCGCTAAGTGCCGTGTATGTTTTCATCTTATATCATATCAATTTTAATTTGATCCAATCCACTTGTAATCAGATGGATTAGCTACATTACAGGCACTGGCTGAACTTCTTCCTGCACTCCATAAAGATGGTCATCGCGTCCTGATATTTAGCCAGTGGACCTCGATGCTTGATATCTTAGAATGGATATTGGAACTTATAGGGGTTACGTACAGACGTCTTGATGGAAGGTACTCCTGTCTGATTTATTTCTCTCCCTTGTTCTTCTGCATTCATTGATTGCCTGCTATCTTTCTTGTTTGCTCGCTCCTACTAACTGAATGGTGAAACTTCAATAAGCAAATTTGGGTAATACTACGCTCCAAGCAGGAAATGATTTTATCTCCTTGATCCTCTATTGTGTTTGCCCTAGTAAATGCGTGATCTTGGGAGGGAGTTTCATGTTTCTGAGTAATATGTTCTATTGGCCGTGTTCAGCCTACTATCTCTCTTTGTTGGGTTAGTATGTCGTCCCATTGAATGCAGGAATTTCTCAAGGTCTTTGTTCATTGAAGCTGTTCTCATAATGGTTATTTCTCAAGCATGTCTTCAGTTTTTCCCCCCTTTTGGATCTCCTTGTCCAATGAAGCAGTTGGATTAATGCTTACATCTTCTAAAATCCAGCAGTGCTTCCTGGATTGTCATTTTGTTTTAGCTCATTGCTTCATTATAAAGCGCGGTTTAATGTTCATGCATGCTCTGTAAAAGCACTTTGTTAATTTGCATATAAAACTGCCAGTACCCAGGTGACGGACAGACAAAGCATAGTTGACACTTTCAATAATGATACTTCCATATTTGCTTGCTTGCTTTCGACGAGAGCTGGAGGACAGGGTTTGAATTTGACCGGAGCTGACACGGTTGTCATCCATGACATGGATTTCAACCCACAAATTGACCGACAGGCAGAGGATCGCTGTCACCGAATTGGCCAAACAAAGCCAGTGACTATATATAGGTGCAGTGCCAGTGCCTCCGCTTCTGAGAACATTTTTTTTTTTATATCCTACTCATCGCTTTACTTGTTTTTGTGATTGCACATGTGAGCTTTTCTTATATTAAGATATTGAACCAAATTCTTTTCAGGTTAGTGACCAAGGGTACGGTCGATGAGAATGTTTATGAGATTGCGAAAAGGAAGCTGGTTCTGGATGCTGCTGTTCTGGAGTCTGGTCTTGAGGTTGATACTGAGAAGGATACATCTGAGAAGACAATGGGGGAGATACTGTCTGCACTTTTGCTTCGCTAGAGGTTAGTTCGTTAGAAAACAAATAGGTCGACAGAAGTTCATGTTGTTAGAACCGTCTTGTCATTTCCCTTTCATATTTCTGGGTTATAGTGGGGGCATATGCCATTTTACTTTCCTGGTTATCTCCCAATAACACCCGTGTTATGACAGTAAGTTTGTATATTTTAGGATTTACTCGAGAGCAGGAGGGAGATTTGTATGTAATATTTAAATGTTGACTAGCATCTATATTAGGGGCCCAAATTGGGCTCTGATAGAAGTGAATGTTGGCAGGAATCTTTATGAAGTGATCGTCTGTCTGTCAAGAGCTTTTGATGTTGACCTCTCTCGGACTTCAGTATAGTAATAGAAGTGAATATCGACAGGCTTTACTTTTATCAAATGATACCGTTGGTCTGTTAGGGCTTTCAATCGGATCTCTCAGAAATCAGTTTGCTGTTTGGTATCAATCGGATTTCTCATCAGCTCATTTCTCTTTGACCGGCTTAAGCCTTTGATGTATCAAATCAAGGTCTTAGAGGCCTATTTCCGTTTGCGGATTCTGTCAGATGACGCAATGATCTTTCTGGTTAATAAAGGATATAACTGATTCGAAGGCATCAACTGTACATGGACATTTACAGAGTACGACATTTTGCATCTGTGACGGTGGTGACAGATTGGGACTAGTAGAAGTTTAACCGCATGTGTCCATCGTCAAATATGCCTTCGCCTGACCAGGGTTTGATAAAAGGGAAAGCGCTTCTGAGGTCTACATAAATCCATGCACTTCGGCACGATGGTTCTCGTCTTCTCAACCTTATGTCGAATTGATAAGTGAACTACTCTCAACCTTAGTGGAATGATGAGATCCAAGAACCTCAAGCGTTCCGGGTGCTCTCCCGAACAAGACAGGAAGCCGAATTCGTAGTCAGTATTTTTATTTCTATCCCCCTGTTCGTGCGGCTTGAGATGCCATGAAGCCTCCCCGTAGAATAAATGAAAAATCTCCCAAACTCATGCCCAAAATACTTCCTCTAGATCTTCAAACTTTTCACTATTCGTAAAATGCTGTCTAAACTCATTTGTAGAAGGAAAAAATATTGTTTTTTAGGATTGATAAAGTCATAAATTAAGAGGTGAAAGACCTGGGAGTTCTTTTTGGGTCGATGAAAGACTTGTAGCTACACTTACACTTGGAATGAATTGTTTCAAGTTACCCACCTTCAATTTATTGAACATATGAGAACAAGAACCTGCCAATGCCCGAAATCCGTTTGTTTTGAAACATTATGACTACTTCTACGTGTAATGTCAATGCACTTTCATGAATCTCAAGATAAATCCAAATGTAGATGTTGTACTTTCTGAATAGCCAAGTCGGGGACCATTTGAGCTCATTCGATAGGCCTACTGACACTAGGAGATGTAAAAAGTATCATATTGAATGTTCTACGTTTATCTATCAAATGAGACACAACAATCTTTTTTGGCCATGCATTACTTTCTCTCACTTGGCCTAATACAGTCTAATATTCTATAAAGTTACTTATGATGTTAATTATTGTTACCTATATCCTTTTCATTTTAGTAATCACGTCTGTTGTGTAATTTGCTATCATTCTTTTAGAAAGAAACTTCATGAGATATGGAACTCCTTTTGATGCATCATTAAGAGCCACATATACGGGAACTCAGGGTTTTTTAATAACCTGCATAGCAATTGACTCGCAGAAATATTTGAAGACGCGTGCATTTTTTTGTAATAATTTACTAAATTATTATAACACAAAAAAGAACTCTAACTAGTTTAGGAAGGGGCTTGGAACAAGCCAATTTAAGAGTTAGAAGTTCACGGTAGAAGTCCGATACATTCAATTAAGAAGATTGTCAAGAGGGAGTTCAAGTTTGAACCCGTCAACATATCTAATTGTATTCACTTTTGCTTAAAGGCTTAAGCCAACAAATTATGGGCCAACAAAGATATATTAACCCCTATACATTACGTTGATTCTCTAATATAGGAGTTTCTCTAACATAATTTACATGTGCATCTTGACAATCTTCCTACCTAGCGTGAGCTTAGTGTTAAACCCACTCCTCCTTAATAAATATCCTTATGTATCAACATGTCTCAATTTGAATCTCTAATGTTCACCTTCATCTCGAGTCCCTTTCTCTAGATTGAACTATGAAGGCTACTACTAGGACCACATTAGTCAGATTCCTCCTTTGAGACATTCCCCAAACACTTATATACATTAGGAGTGGTTGGGAGTACGCAGCAGAAATTCAATAACTTAGTGAGTTCGCTAAGAGAAAACCTAAATCTGAATCTATCAACATATCTAGTTAGACTTGTATTCAATTGAAAACTTAAATCAATGAGTTATGACCCAACTATGATATATTAAATACTATACACCACTGGATACTGGACTTTTTTTAACACAACTCATGCATGTATATTAATATCACAATGAATTCATTTCCTTGTTCTACTCTCTCTCTCTCTCTCTCTCTCTCTCTCTCTCTCTCTAGCAAAGGTGTTGTCGGTGTTGGTTCTCTTGTTAGCTCTTGCCTCGCGATGGTGGCAACAGTGTTTGATGGCAAAGGCCTGGTTGCAGGAGGATTTTGTCATTGATGGAGAAGGTAGAAGACAGAAGAACATAATAACGTGGATAGGTTCTATGTCAGCCACCAAAAGCATAAACATGGATGTGTCATTCAATAAAAAGGGAACCAATTCAAGATGTAAATTCATCGCCTGAATATAAAGGATCTTTGTCACATTAAATAACACCATAAGCTCGCATCTATTGCCTAACATCATCATCACTGCATATGAGCTCCCTGCAGCAATGCGACTGTTACCACCATGTACCTTTTCCACCTATTGATCGCTGACCAATGGTTAGTTACCTTCTCAACCACGTCAACCCCACATTATCAACCTATCAAACTATCATGAGCTCGCAAATAATATATAGGCTGAACTCATTTTGCCATTGGAGACATGTTATGGTCCAACTTGATATCGATCACATTTATCAGTAGAACTCAAATACGTGGAGGTTCTTCTCATAACTTTGAATGACTATTCGAGTCAAAAGAAGGGAGCATATAAGAGTATTGACTCCTTGCGTTTGTAGTAAGCGGAGACACAATATAAAAAGTTTAACGCGAACTACTTTCCATGATGTTTGTAAGACATAGCCGGCACCAAGCAATTGGCTTATTCCTCCACCACAAAATAATAAAGAGTTGTTCATCTTTTTCTGGGAAAAAAGAAAGAATAGAAGAAGAAATCAACCGGCCTTAGGGCTGAGATATTACTGCAGTAAGGCTGAGTTTCTGGGTTTGCGTAAGATGTGACTGTTTCTGGAGCTGGATTTGCAGCTACTTGCGACGCAACAAATGCATAAAAGAACAGAACAAAAAAAAAAAGAAAAACGAATATGTTGCTGAATATATAAACATGCATGGATATACACACCGATGAGGTGGGATGATCCTTAAAAAGCAAAATTTATCAGTTACCGAGGGGGTTATCTGGATTAAGTAGAAAGCGGATGGCAGGCGAAAAAGGGGTTAGTTGGTATGTCATATAGGTAATGATGACGATAATAAAAAAATGACAACAATAATTCCATTTTTGAAGATATTTTGTAGCATCAGCTCGCTCTCAAGTCTCCATCTTTGTAGGGGAATCTTTTCTTTTTGGGGTGCGTGTTTGTGTGTCGTAGCAGCACCCTCTAGTCTCGTTCTCTCTCCTACAGAATTGATAGCCCGTGATATCCCTCTCTCGTATGGATATGGTACGGCAACTGCTGCGAAGTTACCACCCCATGAAAAAGCCCTACGATAGAAAGATGGTTTCTTGTCATTTTTGCTCTCATATGTCAACAAAGAATCTCTCCCTCGTTCTCCCTCTCTCTCTACATACTGATGTGCAATGTGGGAATGGTCCAACTGCTACGAAATCAGCAGCTTGAGGGAACCCTACAACAAAAAGGAAGGTCCCTCGATGCGTTTCTCTCTCTCTCTCTCTCTCTCTCTTTGACAGACGATCTTTCTCGCCTCCTTTTATTTATTACCCTCAGAGAGAGAGAGGGGTACCTCTTCTCAGTACTTTTTGTCACCGCCTGCCTCTGCTTGAATAACAGCATCATATTAAATTATGTCATAATATAATCGGCAAAGTATATGGAACCAATTAGGAGAAAGAAATATATATATTTATATCTCTTATATTCTATTGGTGGGTAATGAGCTTTGAAGAATATTAGCACATTATTTTTTTACCCTTCCCTGAAATGAAAAAAGAATATCTTGCATCATATAAATAAACAAGGGGTGACCCACATAACGTGTCCACTCGAAGGTCGCCATCGCTCACATGCAATCGAGCAGGCGAATCACGTCGTCTTTGGTCGTGTTGTTTGGGGCTTTGTCCTGCCCTTTTGTAGTCTTGCCTGCCGTGAAAAAGTCCACCCAATTCGCGTAAAATCGCAAAACGCCATGCAACGACACGAATACGAGCGAGTTGCACAATGCGCGCGCGTGCGGGAGGTCGACTGAAGTACTGGTTTTATCACTTTTTTAACACTTGATGATGCATAGTACTTCAAGTCTGTATAGCTTCTTCAATCGATCATTTACTTAGTGCAGCTACCTGCCTCACCTGACGTAGTTTTCTTTGTCATGCGTATTGATGTGTTCCCTCTTTGTATTCATGCGAAATCCCTGCCTAAATTCAACAGTCCATTCAACAGTCCCTCGTGGAGCTCTGGTTCGTCCCATGCGGCCGGGTTTTACGTCAAGAGGTTCAGGTCACTTGGTCTGGAGTGAAATGGCCCTTCCTTCTCATGCCAATTGCTCTTTCCATTTCCTTTTCCAGTTGGTCAAGCAAATTCGATCTTCTGTACAACGCCTGACCTTCATAGAAAGTGAGTTCCCCTGAAGATGACCCTCAATTCTCAAAATTCAACTAAAAGCAGACAACGTGCTTTGTCCATCGGAGTTCTCCTCCGCCTTCAAGCTCTGAAACTATGGTCCTCTCCATCCAACGCCTTGCGCGAACTGTGCGTCACCGGCAAAGCCCATCTCTTGAGGCGTACTAGCCAAAACAAATTTTCTGTCTAGCGTCGCTAACTCGGAACTTCGTTGATACATCCGTATGCCTATGTACATTTAGTCCAAGAACCGCAGTTATGTACCTATTGGATTAGGGTCTTGATAACCTCTTGACTATAAGGCTCAATTTGTCCTTCCCAAATCATAAACATCACTTCGCAAAATTACTTCTTTTTTTTTTTTCAAGATGATGTATCCTGATCCCAGCACTAAATTAGTTTAATAGTCTATTGAAGGGAATGTATCTTACATGTAAATCGTTGGGTGTGGCGAAGTACGAATCAATTTTGAAGAAGATGAGGTTGTATCCCAAGGAATAGGCGGAATTCGCTTTGGGATTTAAAGTACGTTAATTTGATTCTCTCTTGTGATGTGATTGTTTTAAATTGGAATTTATTACAGGACTTTTATTTGGTACACTGACAGTGTTTACACACAGGGTTTGAACGCTAACATGTGTACGGGTTTTGATTTTGTTAAGGGAATTCATTGATGATAATTTCTACCTGATGACTGTTTGTGTAGAAAATATTTCACGCAGGAGATATACCTTATACAGATCCATGAAGGATCTTACTTCTAATGGGTGGTATGTGATTATCTGAGGCACAGAAAATTAAAAATAAAAAAAAAAAAAAAAATTAATGGATCTGTTGAATGGGAAGACGACAGGTGGCAGATTCAATTAACGTGCGGACGACCCAACAAAAGATATGGGGCAGGGCGAACAGAAGTGGAGGGGGACCCTCAAACCCGAGCTCATCAGTTTGCTAAACAATCACAAGAGAATCTTCCCAGTTTTAGCAGTAGCAACAGTGTGCTTCTAGTACCGAAGGTCTTGTCTATGGCTAGATAGTTGGGGCATACATGGAAGTTCATTGTGATCTTCATCTATTAGAAAAGTAAAAGAAAAATGAAGAAGAAGATGAAAAACAAGAAGAGACTCTTTCATCATTATGGCCACTCAAGAAGCCAGAACCCTTGACTGGGTCGCTGCTGCCTACGGCGATGGCTGCTCGATGGATGAAAACTGGGGATTGACGTCTCTGACTAACTCGACGTCCTCAATTTGTTCTCTTCGAAGTGGATTATACGGAGCGTAACTACAAGTCAATGGTCGAGATCATTTCTCTATCTCCCAAGTCTTTTCCTCCAGTTTCGTTTCTTCCCTTTCTTTGACGCCGCCAGCGATGTCACCTCCACCGTTGACCTCAGCCCTAGCCAACACGCTCTCTCTCTCTCTCTCTCTCTCTCTCTCTCGCTCTCGCTCTCGCTCTCTCTGAGCAACCGATGAAGTGCTACGGCGAGCCAATGCGCTGCGCAGACGAGCGGAGGTGGAGGCATTAGGGGGGAGGGGAGAGAGAAGGGATTTTAGGGTTTTGTTTAAGATTTGTAACGAAGAATAAGAGTAGTTTAGTGAACTTTGATCAACCCTTAACTACAGAGGACACTATTGAGATGGCAGAAGCTCACGACTAAGATCTTTCTCTCGAATTCGGATGCATGCAATCTACGGTGAGTTAGCTCTTGATTTGACATAGGGAAGAACTGTTTACATAAAGTTCATTAACTTTTCTTTGGTTAGCATTTAGAATATACAAGGAGGAAAATGACGCCGTGCCCACCTTTTACTTCCAAAAGGGCGGCATTTTCAGCCAACCGCAGTACATCAGATCACTTTGCGTATCTTTTCGGGAGAAAATATTCGGTCCACCTGACTTTGGACTAAATATCACTATGACAGCATTATTTGGCTTATGTCCCGCTTGTCAAGATTTCACTTATTCACCTACCTAAACTTATTATCTCTATGGATTTTACTTACTTTATGTCAGCTAATGACAATTCATTAAAACTTTCAGCCACATAGTTTCCTTGGAATTATAAATAAGGTTTTGACTTCATTACCCTTGAATGGAACGCAATGAAAAGCTCAAGGAAATGCTTCCTCTAGTTGGATAGACACAAGGAGAATGAAAGTGGGAGGAAATGTGTGTACTGAGCTACGCGCCGCGCCGCGCGTGTCCTTTACATTACATAAATTTATGCCACGATATCATTTGTAACAAATAAATTAGACATTTCAAGCAATGACTTTTCTCGGCGAGTCTTTACTTACCATACTTTTCAAGATTGAATTTGTTTCGACTCTTGATTTTTAACTAGTTTTAAACACGGATTTAGAGCTTATCTTTCCTCATTGTCATCAGGGTCATGAAAAAGCAATACCAATTATGGTTCTCCCAACCCTTTCCTTTAGATTCCTCTATCTGTCTACAGATATCATAAAGGGAACTTTTCTTGTAGTAGAAAGCGGCCATAATGAGCGTGGGGGAAAAAGCAAGAGAGCTGCCTTATAAATTCTTTAGAATTACAAGTTTTGTCTATCCATCAGGAATAATACCAAATGAACGGTGGGCAGATGGTTAAAAAGCATATAACTGAAATCGCAAAAAGGCCAGCATCGATCTCTCTCGATAAAGCTCACTACGTTTTCAATCTAATGTTCTAGCGTACCCCCATACATTTTCGGGCACGAGTTGAATTGAAAACGACCATGTGATTCTATGGTACAGACTTTATAGTATACTAAGACGTGCATGCACTAGGTTATCATGTGAAAAAAATAATCGTGGGGGGGTCAGAGAGGTGTATAAAATCTCGTGAGAGAGAGAAAGAAGAGAGAGAGAGAGAGAGGGAATATTTTTTTCTAACAAGATGAAATATCACTTGCTGGGGGCGGATGTTGAACAGCTCACCAAGAGAGAGAAGGCTTGTCTTTTATGTTGTCCGTGCCGGCCAGGGGCAAGTATTCCAAGCAGCTGACCTAATGGGACCCTGCTAAAAGATCATATTATATACACTCCGCTCGATCAATAATATCGACGATCGGGTCGTAATAATTCGAGGATTCGTGCTGTTTCAAACGATTCGGAATCCAAAGCCCGACCATCTCTCAGGGTGTGGATCGCTCTATGACGCAAGGAATATAATCGAACGGAAAGAATTTTAGTTGTTTTCAGAACGAGATATTATCCTAATCGAGTGATGAGCAAGAATGTAACTATTCAACGAGAAAATAATGACGTGACGATATGTTTTCCTCCCTTGTCGTTCTTCCAACTGAATCTTTAATCCGTACGTTCTTGTATGTGATCAGTATTCGTAACTTGCAACTCATCAATTGAAAATTCAATCGGATGAAGTTTCCTCTAACCAACGATGGAGTTGTGTTTTGAAATTACCTAAAGATAGCTTCGCTTTCTGATGGGGCCGACGACTCCTTCGTGTGGAGAAGGAGGTCCATGCGCTCTCTCTCTCTCTCTATACCCCCATCACTTTCGTGTCACTCCACCGTGGGACACCGGGAATCCATGGGAAAAAAACCCTAAGAGAGAAGTCCTTTCTCGAGAGATAAAAGGTGACCCACCCCTCGAAGCAAGTCGCCCTCTACTTTTCTTTAATTTAAACATTCTCCCCTTGTCCTTGTCCCCCCGAGGCCGGGATCTAAAAAATTATAATCCCACCTTAATATCCGATAAAGAATGAGGGGAAATCGTTGGGAATATTAAGTAGGTAGTGTCTTGTTGTCTAAGAATTTAGCTAAAGTATGTCGCCGCATTATTTAATGTCGTCTTGATGGTGGAGGAGGCCGGATCGCGTACGTGACTAGTTAAGTACAACCTACTGGTTGGTCTTGCAGGCATCAATTTTTATGGAGAAATGCGTCGCAATGAGGCCCGAGTGCCGAGCAAGACTATGCGAACCTCTTTTTTTTTTTTTTTTTTTCCTTACGTTAAATCGGTCATTTGATGTTGTCGCAGGCGATGGTAGGTGCGAGCTGCCGGAGGCACGTCGGCAAGGGCTAGCAGCCGCTGCAACAGGCGGGCAAAGGCGCGGTATCGGCACAACAGGCTCTACAGTTGTTCGGGTTGTTGGAGAGAGAGAAATGGAAAATGGAAAAATAAAATAGAATAAAATAGATATCTCGGCACTATTAAATATTTAATATGATAATGAGTGGCTCGTCTATATGGATAAATTTAATATGTAAGTTTACCTCTAATTGGAGGATCTCTATCCTTTCATGTGATCTTAGATACCAATAATAATTATTTTTTTGATTTCGTATTTTAGAGTTATTTTTCTAGAACGATTCTTGCTTTCGATGCACTATAAATAGAGGCCGGTTTAGTAATTTTCTGGGATGTTTCTACAGTGAATTGAGATTGTCATACCCATTACGCTACATACTTCTCCGTGGTCTTGTTAAACTCTCTTTCTTCGTGGCGGTCGCAGATTGCTAGCTAGCGAGCCGACAATTAACTTTTCCTGATAAATCTGACATTTGCTTATTTCAATTCCTTGTAATTTTATTCCATTTATATACATTGCTCACCAACCATAGATGAGGCGTAAGAGTATACACAAATCTAATTCTAATTCAGTCATTCTCCGAACATTAATGAAGAATCGACGGCACATAGCTCGTGCAATCCGATGTAAAACGTCGACCAAACGAAGGGGTGTTTATCAAAGATGAAAGACTGGCCAAACGAAGAGTGCACTCTCTCGAGAAACAGGATGAACGCTCTTTGCTTTTAAAACAGTAATTAATAATAAAGAAGCGACATTTATGACAGGTCCTAATTAAGGAGAAAACCCAAATTACGGTAGTCCGCAAATTTAACTAGAATCACTTTCTTTCTTTTTTTATAAGAAAAAATTTAGGTCTTAAGTCCGCCACCTCCAAAGTTCAAATGGTGACTCGTTTCTGCGAGAAAAATCACTTTTAGATTCATAAACTTCTGACTTGTAGAATATCTTATTTTGACCCCAAAAAAAAAAAAAAAAAACTTCTGACTTGTAGAATATCTCTAACTTGGATGAGGTAATATGTAACAAAAAATGCGGAATTAATTCCTCTAAGGTCCTGCTACGATTGAGAGGAATGAGACAACGAGAAAAACATAAAAGTAATCTGAATAAAGAATGAGGAATGGGAATTGCACTTGATTTCTGAATTAGAGAAGTGGTTGGTACCGTTTTAGAATTGGAAATATGATTTGAATCTTAATATTTTTAATCACTTTAGGACAAACAGGATGTGGTTAGTACAACTTTTCCGTCATAGTTGCTTCAACTGTGATAAAGGATACCGCAACTTTCACAAGGTATTTGCCCAACATTTCATAGCCATTTGAAATCCGTTTCGCCTACCTTTAATCCATTTGCTATAGTTTTAAACATTTATTAACAAGCATACAACTCCCATACTTCACAGCACAAGATGGTTAAAGAAAAGCACGATTGTGGTTTAGCTACAGTTACACCAAGCGAGCTTTAACCCTTGACTGTTTTCACACTTTTTTATGCAATGTAAGCGATTATTTAAAAAATAATTAAAATTATTCATTTTTCGAAGCAAACATATCATTAATCTGAAAATTTTGTATTATTATGTGTTTTGGTCTCTAATAATCTGCATTTGCGTGGAGTTCAAGTCATTATGTTATTCTAGGTGAGTAAAAAATGCAAGGATATAAGGGTCACCCTTTGATTTTAGGGTCATTTTTGCAATTTCGTTGAGATTTCCTAATCTTATGGGCAAAGAAGTGGGACCCAAAGTTAAGCTGAGTCTTAGGTCAAATTATATAATACTACCAGGCCTTTATATAAACTTAATTGTATAGATTAAACTTTAGGGAACGCTCAACCAATTTTTTCTTACCGAGATTTCGAGTTTAGTTCAGTCAATATGACTCGCAATAGTGGATTAGGTGCCAACCGTTCCTTTGTGGCTTGACTCATTATAAACAATATTTTATGCACGCCTAAATTGAGTTTACACTGCAATAGAGATCTCGAGTTTGATTCTTTCACCAATTAGTTATCTTATAGTATTCGATAATGCAACCTTTGCATGCCTTAGCTAAAAATGATGCAGATTTTGACGCCAACAATTTGAATGGCGCCATCATATTAATTGTTAGAATATTTAAATAATAAATCACCAATTCATCTACTTTTAGAATAGTTGGCAATTGTCTCGACAAAATCTCGCATGATATTAGAATTAGAAGCACCTCAGTTCAAATCTTCTAGACCTTTATTTGCTTCCCTAATCACATATTTTGACGCCTTTGGCTATAGCTAAAGTCCAGTCTATTAAATAATTAGCGGTGGTTCCATAAAATCTCATGTTCGTGTTAGTTGTTCACATCGAAATGTTTCTAATGATTGCAAAGAATTTTTTGATTGAAAATAAAAACTAGTGAAAGCATGTCAAGTCATGTTGATTTCGAATTAGTCGTGGCGATGTCAAATTTTAATTTTCACAGGGATGTTCTTCTCATGTTAAAATCTCATCTTGTCGAGTGAAGAATTGCCACTCACAATATAAATTCTCTTGATGTTAACGGAATTATTGCATCATTAATTTAATCCACATATGATCCTGGCATGTCATCAAAACATAATGTCGTAGTGATATATACTGATCTTAAAAGGATGGTACAAGTCAATAGATAAGGAATTTATATGGTGTACACAGCTAGTATTTAATATGCAATTTACAAAATTGCGTTAATTTTTGGTAACTATGCATGCTTCAATTTGCTACCTACTTAATGCAAACAGGGAGGACGATTTATTACCAGCTTGAACTCACCACACATATCATATCTTTCTTGAGTACCCATATTGTAAATTGTAGAACATTTGCCCTGATCCTTGTTTTTGGAGCCATAAAACTACTTTTACACTTCATTTGTTTCGTGAAAAATAAATAATATAGAAAATATTTTCCTAAAAAATGATTGGTCGTATGTGTGTAATAATTAGTTAATGGAAAATATTTTATCTCTACAAATTTATGTCTGAATATTTTTATAGATACAAAAATATTTTTCGTTCAATTATTTTTATACGTAATGCAAGCGTTCTTTTTTAATAAAATATTGTTCTTATATTTACTTTTCACCAAACAAATGAAATTTTAACCATAATTTGAATTTGGTGGATAATAATTTGTGGCTAAAAGGGTTTTTTCTTGTAACGAGAATATCGATCCTATGCCCAAAAAAGAGGGTTTACTCTTCATGCTAGTGTCTCCAACCCCACAACAGTCCGTGGTGACATGAACCATGAACGTTTCATTTTCTTCGTCAATGCTCTTCACTATTTAACATAAAAGAGAAATTAAAAAAAAATAATCCGTTGCAAATTTAGAACAATTTTGTCTTATGGTGTCTTAGACAAAAGTAAAGAAGCAGCTACATCTCAACTGCCATTGCAATTTCTCACAACTAAAAAGACTAGGAGATGGGGACGAAAAGAGCAAATGAAGAAACGTGGGAAAAAGAAACACGACGGATGAGGCTTGTTCACATACATCCAATCGATTTGACTAATCTTCATAAATACACATAGATTACCTTTTTTTATTTTATTGTCAATCTTATTTTACTCCTATTTTAACTCTCACTCTTAGATTTTTGTCTTACTTTCTTGCAAAATGTGGAAGTCAAAACATACACTTGAAATTAAATCGTCCTCACTTTAACTTCCGAGAATGTGGAGATTCAAACTCCCCACCTCTTCCTTCCATATTGGAAGAGTGGCCACTAGAGCAAGACTTATAATGGAGGAGCGGCTTGCAAGGTTATATTGGATAAAGCCTCAAAGCATTTTCTTCCAAAGATTTATACTATTAGGAAGCGAGTCAATAACGTTCGTATAGTATGTCAAGTTTTAAACCATTGACTTATGTTTAAGTGCAACTTGACATTGAGGGCAATACAACTTGGAGTTGACGATGTCTTTTGAAGTTAAGACCTGCTCTAACCTTAATGATCTCTAGCTCTAGATATTGTTACAAAGAGGTATATTAAGAATTTAGATAAGTGGGACCAATTGTAGGGTGGTATGTATTCATATGGATCGACGATATTAGTTTACATAAATTCATACATGGCTTACCTGTAAAAATAGATTGCCGACAAAAGAGGCCGTAACACACTGGAAGCCTTTAGTTGATATTCAATGTAACTTATGTTTGTCTAGTTAATAAGACGGAACCCATTTATTCTTTAAGTGCCATTGAATGTAGAGTATATGGCGAAATATCCTCTTCCATATTGGTATTCAACGTTCTTTTAATTATGCAAGTACTCCTTTATTAATCTAGGTTCATCTTGTACATTCTCTGGCACACATCTATTTTATTAAGGGTGAAGTATCATTTATGTCACTTTTAACTTTTCCTAATTGTCCTCTTGCAATATTTAATATCCACTCACCGATGCAAAAACCAACTTCTTTTTGCTACACATAATCACCTTGATTACCTACTTTTTTTTTCTGTGCATAACTAGACCATAGTATATGTGCACATAGCGCGAGCTTAAACCCTAGTGCATCTTCATTCGGATGACATGAATACAAATTAAGTTCGCTCACTTTCCTGTTGCCCATGCGTTGGAACCATGGAATTTGATAAATCTCACCTTGAGGTTCGCCACATTTTGAAAAATGGACTCAGAATTGTACGGATCGGATTCATAAAAAGAGAATTTTTTCTCTTGGGAACCTGCTGATTGAGAGGGATCGATGAAGGCAGATGGAATATGCCCACATGACACGCCAATGCAAAAGCACAGAATCACATACCACAGCCACGTCAATTATATTAGCAGAAGATAAGGTATGAAACTGAAGCTTTTAAGATGGGAAATACATTAAAATTATATTTTAAAAAATGTAATTGAATGTAACAGTGAGGTCAGCCGTCGCAACTTTTTAAGACCTACGCATATGGCATTTATTTATTTATATTTATCCGAGATTAAGTTGCTTTTACGCCGTTTGTATCAATTCCAGCTCTTACTCGTACATCCCTATGCTGTTGTGCTTTTTATTCAGGGTAAGGACAAGACATGTGATTCGCGACTTGGACATTTGTTCGGGCTGTAACTGGTAAATACGAAACCGATCTTTGTCTCTGACTTGAAAAGCTCGAATTACTTTATTGTTTTTCAATTGGAAAATAGTAACGAGGATTTGCCCCTAGCCGGAAATTATCATGGCCCAACTAGCAATTAATTAGCACTCTTCTCTTAATTCGTTTTGACCATATTATTTTCTTAATGTAATTGAGTTGCTCATTCCCGAACTACTATTTTTGAATTGATAAAGATTACGGAAACTCATTATTCTCTTAAACTCATTTTGGCCATATTCTTCTCATCATCCATAAACAATCTTCTCACGTGTTTCAATCACTCAACCTTCCTATAATTATAATCACTACACTCGATTTCTACACAGGAGATTATCGAGATAAAGACTATATGCCCAGAACATAGAGTTTTAAATTTTTTTATCTTTTCTCGCCCAACTCAACTTCTCCCCTTGAATTGAATTTATAGACATTTGTCTTCAAATGACCTACACAAACTCATATCCTAGATATAGTTGTCAGTTCTACCTTCAATCGCAAGCAAATTTCCCATTATAGAGCTTTTAAAGAAAAAGTTCCAAATATAGTAGCAGTCTGTCATTCTTTGTTTTTATTGGTAAAAGGTAAAAAAAAAAACTATTTGATCTTTTCTAGTTCTCTTTTTATGGGATTCTAACACTTAAAAAAATCAGCGGTGAAATACTTATTTATAGACTCTCACCATCACGCATTTGAGCCATTCACTTTGTTCATAGCATGTTCGCCTATTATGATCAGGTCCATCCAAACTTTCCGACTGTCATGTCATACAGTTTGTTCATCATACCCAATTAGGTCCCTTCAAGTTTATTGACATTCTCATGTCTTGTAGGCTGCACATGACAAAATTTCTGAAACAGAAATTGATTTCTGGTCAGAAATCAATTTCTTAATTTCTATTCCCTAAACAAGTTTCTGAGCAAAGAAACCCGTTTGATAACAACTCAAAATTTCTATTTCGAAACAAACCGTTTGATAACGAACAAAATTTCTATTTCTAGAAATAGAAATTGATTAGATAACAACATAAAAAATCCTCAAATACAAAATAATAGTCGAAATAATACTAAAACAACATGGGAAATCCTCAAATACAAAATAATAGTCGAAATAATACTAATACATTACAAAAGTTGAAAATACAATTTCATGGAATTTCCGGCATATTATTATCCCTTGCCATTTTATTAGCAATTGTTTTCCTAAGCGTATTTATTTGGTTTCCCTCCTCGGTCAATGTATCGTTTGCAAGATCATCCTGCGTAGGTTCAGACAAGTATTGCAGAAGCATGAATATGGGTGCCGTCGATGGCACCTATACAGCCTTGTCATTTTATCAAAAACTAGTATTATACAAGATTATCAACAAAATATAATTAATGGTGTAAATAAATATATGAGAATTCTACCTTAAAGTAATGTTTATGGTTAGGAACCAATCGGGGGAAGGTCGGTTTATTTTGATTCTCGAATTGAATCAGTCCAATTGCTCATCCCTAATTTCTTTATTATTGCTCAATGAACCTTTAATGGCCCTTGCATAGCAAAGAAAGAGATTCTCTTGATTCTCTTGCCTTCGAATTAAAATTCAAGATTGTGTAACAATCTAATTATTTTGATTTTGCAAGAATTTTGAATTCGTAAAAAAATAAGGTTAAATTTCTAGGCACGTTTTTTTTTTTTTTTTTTTTTTTTTTTTTTTTGGTAACCCAGGGAACCTCCGCAAGCCGCTTCGCGGGGGAGAGTAAACCCTGGGGCGCCGGGGTCCCCACCGCTAACCCCTAGATACGCGGGTAAGTTGCGCGTTATGCATTGAAGCATCGCGTCCACGAAGGTTCGAACTCCTCCCCTCCCGGATAGGGTACTAAGCTCAAACCAGCGCGGCCACCGCGGGCGGTGGTTCTAGGCACGTTTTTTATTCATCTATTACGTAAGAACTTTTTCTTCAACTGGCCATGTGCGTGCCTTTTCTAGGAGGAAAGAGCCCCATTGTTTTTAAGTAAGCATTTAAGAACTTTGGTCGTTTTTTAAAATTGGGGACCCATTCAATTGCCTTTCATCCTAAAGAGGAAGTTATAAAAAAAAAAATTGAAAAAAAATGCAAAAAAAAAACACGAGCAAAATAAGAAAAAGAAAATTAGCAATAATTTGTGAAGTTGTGGTTATAAGTGAATTAAGTTAGCAAGAAAGCGCAAGGTTCTTTTATATGGTTTGATTTCGGTTTCGATTTTTATTTAAAGCGAGAAGTTAAAATTTCGAATTTTCCGATTTCTTCAATTTTTCTATTTACGGAATAGAAATCTTTTTGAAATAGAGAAATCAAATTGCGCTTCAAACGGTTTACATTTCAAACCCGTTAGGGGAACAAAGAAACAGAGAAATCGAGAAACAGAAATTTTGTCATGCGCACCCTAGTCTATCCACTTTTTACTAGTCTTTCCGAACTCCTTGAAATCTCACATCCTACAGTTTGCTTTGCATCTGCAAACTAGTCCATCCAAGCTTACCGACGCCCTCACGTCTTGTAGTTGATTCACCTTCTATTAGTCCATCCAAGTTCTTTCCACTTCCATTAGTTTGTTAAATATATGCGAGATCATTTTCGATGTATATATTTGCATCCACTAATTTGTTCACCTCCTGCAGAGTCCTTGCAAGCTCGAACTCATTTCGCACCGAATGAGCTGTTCACACTCCACAATATACTAAGGGCCTTCCCACACGCACGCGAATGCACATGATGCCGTTATCAACACCGTTTGCACATGATCCTATATATGTTTGCAAGTAGTACCTCTAATACACACTCGAATGTGCATATTGGTATCCTTTAATTGTCTTATGATCTTCAAAAGAAATGCATCGAAGAGAATTTTCCCAACAATCTTTTTCTTTATATGCAATACATTCAAATGCACGTATCGGCAACCTTTGAGTATGAGTTCGCAATAACTAATGATAATACACATATGAGACCCCGATCAAGCCAAATAACTCTTGCTTAAGTCATATGCTAATTTATTTATTTTAAAAAGGGCTTGTGCACCATAGGCCTAGCTAGAGCTCACCATAGCCCTAGCTTAGCGCATACTCGTCAATTTGAACAAAGAATTAAAACGGGTTACGCATATACAATTTTGAATAAATCGCGGGTGTCAAAAAAGAGGAGAAAAATATGCGAGCGCGGGGGTGACGAAAGGAAGTTTTGGAAGGACTCAAAGCAAAGATACGCAACGAGAGAGAGGGAGAGGGAGAGGGGGGTCGGTGGACCCAAACCCTTCGCCGAATAACGACACCCGCGACCGCGTGAGAGCTGCATGAATGGCAACCTCAACCTCCTCAATTAATTCTCTCTCTCTCTCTCATTTTCCCCATTCTTTTCTTGTTTTACGGAGTTTCTCCTTTTTTTTCTCGAAATAAAATGCGTTTAGGACAGACACTGAGAGAGAGAGAGAGAGAGAGAGAGAGAGAGAGAAGGAGCATCTGCTAGACATGGAAGAGCCTTTCGGTCTGTGTGTACGTGTGTGGTCTTCAACATTAAATGATTGAACAACAGTGAGCTTTTGTTAAGAGCCCTTGATAACAGATTCATAGATAGACAGAGAGATAGATCCGTTCTGTTCGCCAGAACAAAACGACTGAGCTTAGAGGGAGAAAGAGAGACAGAGTACTTAGAGAGAGAGAGAGAGAGAGAAGAAGAAGAAGAAGAAGAAGAAGAAGCAAAATAGGGTCGTCTCGTCTCGCTTCAACCCCAGTAGATCCACTGCGACAGTTGTTTCCCTCTCTTCATCTTCTCCGGATTGTAGCTGTCACCTCCTTTTGATATTTACCCTCTTGGATCTTTCTGTGCCTCTGTGGGTGTGTGTGTGGGCTGTCTCAAACTCTCTCTCACCTAGAAGCTTCACTCTCTCTCAAGGTAAACTCAACCCTTCACATCACAACCACCCCACCGAAAAGAAAAAAAAACAGAGAGAGAAGAAAAAGGGGTAAACGAGAGGGTTTAATTAGATTCGTGTTATCTGTATGTTGCATGACTTGGTCAGATGTTCAAGAACCACAGAAACAGCTCAAGTACATGCCTACTGGTTTCTTTGTTGAATCGGATTGCTTTTTTGATAATTCAGCTGGGCTAGGGTTGAAGAAGGAGGAGAGCAGGACGGAGGAAAGATATCGACCGGGAAAAGATTGCCTGCCGAACAGAGAGAGAAAGAGAGAGAGAGGGGAAGCTGGTGTTAGATAGAGAGATATGGCATCAACATCGTCGACGCAGTTCTTTGGCCTCGGAGATGAGAGCCAAAACCAGATGATGCTTCAGCAGCAGTCCTCCACGACAACCTCTTCGACCGGCCCGATGCCGGCGCCACCCAAGAAGAAGAGGAACCAGCCTGGAACTCCAAGCAAGTCCCCCCACCTTCATCATCTTTCAATTCCAATCTCTATGCCTCCTTGCAAAAAAATGGGGGAATTTCTTTTCTCATTTATTTTCTTGCTCAATAGCAGCCGTTACTCTCTCTCGCTTGACTTCTCTTCACATTTTTTCAATGGAGAGGAGAAAAAAAATTCAGTACCCATCCGTTGCGGTTCTCATTTCACATAATATATATACCCTTTTGTTTGTATGTTCTTCTTCAGCTAAAAGATGTAATTCTTGGTTCAATTTTGTTCTTTCTTCTCCTAATTGTCTGTTTTTTGTTTGTTCTTTGCCTCTCTCTCTCTCTCTCTCTCTCTCTCTTTTTTTTTTGGGTCCTTGCAGATCCAGACGCAGAAGTGATAGCACTATCTCCCAAGACCCTAATGGCAACAAACAGGTTCATTTGTGAGGTATGCAACAAAGGGTTCCAAAGGGAGCAAAACCTACAGCTCCACAGAAGAGGACACAACCTGCCTTGGAAGCTGAAGCAGAAGACCACAAAGGACGTGAAGCGCAAGGTCTACCTCTGCCCCGAGCCCACCTGCGTCCACCACGACCCGTCCCGGGCCCTCGGCGACCTCACCGGCATCAAGAAGCACTACTCACGCAAGCATGGCGAGAAGAAGTGGAAGTGCGAGAAGTGCTCCAAGCGCTATGCTGTCCAGTCTGATTGGAAGGCCCACTCCAAGATCTGCGGCACTCGGGAATACCGGTGCGATTGCGGCACCCTCTTCTCTAGGTATGCTGCTACTATTGCACTAATTTCACTCAACGACACTCCCCTTATCTGTCCATCTATCTTATTCTTTGTGTTCACCATCCAATGACGCCGCCTACGCTATGGTTAGAGTTTTATTGTAAGCTTTTTGGTGATAACTTCAATCATTCGGTCATCCATTGAATCGAACGAGCTGACCCTGAAAAGCAATTCGCTCTTTTACCCCAAAGCTTGAGAAAGAGGACCTGGACGAGAGGGATTTGATGCCTTTTGAACCTCAAACACAAAAGGAGGAAAAGGGTTCATTCGATTTTGAATGATGGGTAGTCCGAGGTTACTTATCTTTTATTTCTCTCTTTTTTTTTTTTTTTTTTTCAAGATTTCAAATTTGGGTCATCTCACTTATCTTCGATTGTCATTAGGTGTTGGGTAAATCCCTAGCCAGCACAAACAAAAAAGCTTCCTCTTTCTGAATCTTCATCATCTTGTGCTTGGCTGTCCATGCGTACGTGGAGGTTAACCGCCCAAGGACAGCCTCCACGTGAACATCTGTGAAACGGAGCGGTCTGAAAAACAACAAGGATCGTTTTTTTTTTTTTTTCCGTTCTTTTTTTTTGCGTTTCTTCGGTTTCACATTGAGAGCAAAAAATTTGAAGCTTGTTTTTGTTTTGCCTCTTCTTTTTTGTTTCAGAACCTATTCATTCCTCGAGAACAACGCCCTTTCTCACTCATTCATCTATCTTGTTTTGTTTTTTGGGCCTCCCTTGTTCACGTGTTGTTTAACGACGCGAGGGGGCGGATTTGTCGTCGTTTCTCACGAGTCGCATAATATTGTTCCCAGTTTTTTGTTCTCTTCTAGCTTGGCTCCATTGTACAGCTCTCTCTCTCAGGTCCTCTCCTTTTCATGAAAACGTCTTGACATTTTTGCCAAAGATGCCCTCCCTCCCTCTACCGGCCATTCTCTTTCCTTGTAAGTTGAGATTGGTGCCTCGTTCAGTGACCTTGCAAGTGCAGGCTATCATGGGTCGATCAGAGGTGCTCAAAATATTCTTGGGTTTTCTTCTTTCTTTTCTTTTTGGCTGAAAATGGTGACCCAGATTGTCCAAGGGGATCGCTTTCTTGCAATTACTCAGATGGACAAGTTTCTGGGAAAATTTTTTAGGTGGCTTCAAGGTTCTTTCACCAAATTGGCAAATAATTCTATCCTCTCATTTAATTGAGAGCCAGTTCCGGACATGGTAAACTTAGGGTTTTTATTTGATTGTTCACGAATCATTATCGACGTCAGGGGCTTCGATAGTAAGGATTCTGGGTCACTTGCGCCTTAAATTCTTTTCCACATTTGGGTAGCGCATTTAATAAGGCTTCATTCATTTCAGGCATTTCTTTTCGGGACGGAATTTGTTTGTGCCTCATCATTTCCTCATCTCCTATTTTTCCCATAATTGCCCTACTCTAGACTCATATCGGAGGTGTCCCTCCCCTATAGTGTTTTACCTTTTTTTGCCTATTACAAAATTTGTCCTTCATCTAGGAAATTAGTATGGCTTTTATGCATAAAACTACTGCACTAGAAATTCACTGCTTTCTTATTGGATTCACGATCATCCTGCTTCATTTTAACCTTTAGCTAGCTAGTGGGAATGCGTGTGGAAATTATGGAATTGGCTAGTGAAATCAATCGTAATCACTATCACTAAGACCATGAAGGGTCCATGGTGCGTCGTATCAATCACTCATTCACTATTTGATGGTCCTAAGTGAGTTACACGTGATTTAACAACCAAGTATTGGTGTCCATAGCAATTAGAGGACCGATCCATTTTCAAAAAGCACCCTTTGCTCGGATCTTCCAGGAGCAAGTAGAAAGCTGGGTCATGATACTAGAACAAAAATGAAGACCATGTCGACTTTGTTTATTTTCTCCTACAGGCCCTAGCCCTCATTTTCCACAATTTCTCCTATAGGCCCTAACCCTCATTGTCCACGACTCATTTTCAATATGCATTTCCCTCATCCTTTCACGTCGTCATCATAGTTAAATTCGATCCTTCCCATAGCTTCATCGAATAAATTAAATGTTTTCTCTTTTTTTCTGGGCAGGCGCGACAGTTTCATCACCCACAGGGCCTTTTGCGACGCTCTAGCTCAAGAAAGCGCGAGGCACCCATCAAGCTTGAACACTTTGGGGAACAACCTCTATGGCAACAACATCGGTTTGGGACTCTCTCACCAGGTTGGCTCCCAATTGCCCATCCTCCAAACACATAACCACCCACCAAGCAACATGCTCCGGCTTGGCGGCGCCTCCAACTCCTCTAACTTCTCGCAGCCGCCCCAACCAATGCCTCCTCCTCCTCCCGCCGCGTTTTTCAAGCCTGAAGCTGCCGACTCCCTGCACGATCTCCCAAGCCACAATCCCCTCTCCGGGTTGATGCAGCTGCCAAACCTTCAAGGTAACTCTAGCGCCTCCCAATCGAACCTCTTCAACCTCAGCTTCTTCGGCAACAACGCCGCCGCTGCCAGCTTGAGCGCCAGCGACAATGCCACCACTGCCGCAGCCGCCGCTGCCAACTTTCCATCTCAAGGCTTCTTGGGCCAGTTCAATGGCGGGAACAATGGCAGCAACCAACCGGCTGGTCTTTTCTCAGATGACCGGGTCGGATCAGGCTTTTCTTCTTTATTCAATGCCTCAGCGCAGAATGAGAGCGTGGTGGCTCACATGTCCGCAACTGCACTACTTCAAAAGGCAGCTCAAATGGGGTCCATAACAAGCGGCAACAGCTCCTCCTTGTTGGGGGGATTGGGGAGCTCATCAGGCGGCGGTAGCAGTGCTGTCAACCGGCAAATGGGGTCCGTCAACTTCAGTGGAGGCGGTGGCAGTTTTCCTGACAGTGGCGGGAAGCTGCCACCACAGATGGAAAGCGAGAACCATCTCCGGGGTTTGATGAGTTCCTTCGCCGGTGGAAGCTCTTCAATATTCGGAGGTGGCGGCGGTCATGAGCATGAGAACAGCTTCAGCGGTTTCAATGAAAGCAATATGTCGTTGGATCATCATCATCATCACCATCAGGACCAAAGTAGTGCGAGCTTCTGCAATGTGAACGACGCCAAGTTGCACCAGAATCTCACGACGAGCATGGGAGGGTCCGATAAATTAACTTTGGACTTCCTGGGTGTGGGAGGGATGATGAGGAAAAGAACGGACGGTGGTTTCGCGCATAGAGAGCAGCAGCAGCAGCAACATGGGACGATCAACATGAGTTCACTAGACAGAGACAGGAAGTCAGAGCAGGGAAGTCAACCATTTGGGAGTTCGAAAATGCACTGAAGGAATTGACAGTTGACCGAGAACGTGAGAAGGGAAAAAGAGGTCAGTCCATCAGCTGGTAGGTTTTATAAAGGATAAATATGTGCGGCCAAAACAAAATTGTAAGAAGAACAAACGCATGTCAAAGTAGGGTTTGTCTTCATTAGGGTTTTTTCTGTTTTTTTTTTTTTTTCTTTCCCGTATCTTCAGGGAGAATGCGCCATCCCACTCTCCCACCTTCATATTTTTTCTCTTCGAACAATTCAGTTTGTAATGTTGGCTACAATTGAATGTGTACTTGCTTAGTTAGAGCAACAAGCTTGCACACGCGTCCTCTCTCTCTCTCCCTCCCTCCCTCCCTCCCTCCCTCCCCCCTCTCTCTCTCTCTCATCCGTGAAGAATTAATTGTTTTTCTGCCATATCTAAGCAGAAACAAATTATTGCCGTTACGTTGCTGCGGTGGAAACACCGGTGAAGTTGGGTTTTTATGTTTCCCAATGCATTACGCATGTCTTTAATATACGGTTGGGTTCCACGTAAGTACCGAAAAATTAGGGTATAGGCTCATTTTACGATGATTACAATGGTACATTTATAGTCAATTTCATGATGCAACCATTCTTTTGCTGCCTATATCCTTTATCCTGTAATCATGTATGAAATCCACGTGACTTTGGAAGAAAGATAGTCTGAGTTTGTGAACTAGCTTTTGTCAACCATACCTATATTATCTTAAGTTTATACAGTTTATCTCCACGTTAATAGATATGCTAAATATACATGACAGATTCATTTCCCGACAGCTTGAGCTCCTAAAAAAAGCGGTTTGTCCGGAACGGGCACCTAAACATATCTCATGATGTGGAATCCGTTGTGTGTTATTCTCTTGCTAGCTTAACATTTTCTAAACAAGAAACAGTTATCAGTTATCCATGGAGTCGGAGCGAGGATAACCATCAGGTCCCAACATTAGATTTCAGGTACCTGCATAAGGCCCCGACAATAGAAACCGTACGTACGTTAGTTTCGAAACATTGTTTATAGTTCCCCAGGAAATTTCATCGGCCCCCCTCCATGCTTCGTGTCTCGAGCCCTTGCTCGGGTGAGCTTCCAAGAAGATGACAAATTTTCCATAATTGGGCAATTTGCCACGAGAAAGAGACCGCGACTCTACGGAAAGGAAGCAGCAGAATGTCAAGAACAAGGACAGTTCACGAGTGACGAAACCTCCTTTTCGTTTTTCTTTTCAAAACTTTTGCTTTCTTCCCACAGAATTTCCAATTTGGAGACTAGTAGTAGTAGCTACCAATCCCTTGCGTGTCGTGTTGCCTTTTTCCTTGTTATAGTCGTTCATGTAGAGACTAAGGAGAAGAAGCCACGCATGATGGCTTCTTCTGAGTATTTTATAGTTTCCACAAGAATTTCGTTTGCTCACCTAATACCTAACCCTAATTTTATAGAATTTTCGTGCTCGCGTTCTATTTGACTCCCACGTCCATGCTGAAATTCAGGATCCCCCCTGTTGACATTCCGAAGACGCTTTTCACGCGTTTCCGCCTATCTTACTTCTTCAAACCCTTGCTTGGGTCTCTCTCTCTCTCTCTCATGATGTAATGATTTTTTTGGACTTATATATTGAATATTCTCCTCTAATGAGCTCCTACTGTAGCCAGTTCCTAGGCCTGAGCAAACCTAACTAGTAACTTTTGTCTCGTTGATGGTCCGTACAGCATAAAACTGGTTCTTAGATGGTTATTAGCTTAGAACTTGTGGTTGTGGCTGCTATATTTGCTGTGCGTACATGCGTTATTGGGGTCTGACATGTGATGACTGTCTGTTTTTTTTCTTTTTTATTGTGGTTTTGTCGCAGAGCGTTTATAGGCCAATCGCTTGGAGGAATCTGCAGTCCGTGACTTGTTCGCAGATCTAACTGTTTTTACTCATGAAAATTTGAAATCCCCGATGGGGAACCTTATCGAGGGTTGTCATGTAGGGCTCCTGACATTCGGTCCCCCAAAAATAACTAGTTAAAGCATACTTTAAAAAATAATAATAATAATAAAAAGTGGGGTTCCAAAAGGCACGAAAATCTGTCTTTTCTACTGCAGCCGTAACTGATGTTCATCAAGCATTTGGCCTTGTGAAAACTTTCGAACGATGATGCTCGCTCAAGTTCTTTCATCGTTCCAACAAGCTTACCTTTTGTATCATCTTAGTGTCACAATTTATTTGCTTGTTAGTAGGGATTTACACGTTGAGATTTTGCTTGTTGTGCCGGATACAACGCATGGAGATTGATGAAATACATGAAAAAAGGCAAAGACAATTTAGTAGAAGCTTTAATTGATTCAAATCATTTTCTCACAACTTTGTTTTTTAGAAAAAAAAAAATTATAATGCATACTGCTTTGATAGAGAGATCAGCATTGTAATGGTCTTTTGAGTAACTATTTTTTTGGGTTGCGCCCGTCTCATTGCAAAAAATTGGATTGTATATGAGTCTTCATGAAATTCACATGTTTGATGACTATGATGAACTAAGTGCGAGTGCGTCGGGTTCACCGAAGGCTAGCTTCTCGAACAAAATATGCAAGAGGACCGAGAGAGGGAGACAGGAGACGGAGACAGAGTCGGAGACAGAGACAGAGACGGGATAGGTGAAAAAAGTTCAATGGATTGGTTAATCAAGTTTCTCTAGAGAGGGAGACGAAGAGGTGGGAAAAGATCGATAGATTGTTTGATTAATGAACTCTCCATTGACTCAATTGTTTGATCAATGAACTCTCCATTGACTCAATGGATTTTCTTCTACGTAAAACTCAAATAGATTAGAAAAGAATTCGAGAAAATATGTGGTCATGTTATGGTGATCGCCAGGGACGGAGCGTCCTCATATGGGCGGTGTCAATTGAACCCATTGAAAATTTTTAATTTAACTACTATTTAACAATAAATTGTCATGTGCAGTGAACGTTTGCTGACCCATTATATTGTAGATTTTGACACCACCAAATAATTGAGACGACAAACTTCAACTCATTAGACTCGCAAACTCTAAATTGCAATCGAAAAAAACCTAATCTCTAATTTAAAATAAAAGATCATTAAACTAATTAAATCAGTTTACTATAAGGTTTCATGTGGCCTTAAATTCTTTCCTTTTTTTTTTTTTTTGGGACTTTTACATGAATTGGGTACGAACACAACCCTTCTAAATAATTTTCGATCCGAAATAATGAGTGTGGCCGACATCACATTTTAGATGAAGAAAAGCTCTCAGGGTCTCTAGGTTATCACATCATCCATGCACTCAACCGGTCATGTAATCCGTAATGTTGGATCGATAGCATCTTCGAGCGAAAAAGGCAGTGCAATGCATAGCGTTTTGCTTATTATTCGATTGATGTGATTCTCTTGAAGCATCTATAGATCTCTCCACAGAAACGGAATGCGCGCTATTTTTTTATATTACATAATTCGTAATTTCCTATGCATAGAAAGCGCACAAAAGATTGTCTGATCTATATGAGAGTTAATTAGCCTTGACCAGTCTTATTACCATTAATATTTAATGTATATTTTTTCCGAGTATGACAACAAGAAAAACATGAATATGGATGCATGTTTGCTTTATTTCGATGACCCCACTAACAAAAAGCCGAAGGTCCGTCCCCGGTGATCACGTCCATGGAAAAGAATCGAGTAAAAATATCACTACAAAGAATCGCGAAGCACATAAAACGCCAAGCATAACTGACCTTAAAATATCAAAACTGGAACCAAACATCGATAAGGAAGCGTAATAATATAATGAATAAGTTATCGAGCAATGCTAAGAGAACGGCACCGTTATTCTCAAAGAATAATGGTGCTTTATGGACCATATATTTTCATTCAATGGGAATGGCAATCGACAAAACAAATTTGGAAAACAAATCATCATATAAAATTCTCATCTATTGAATAAAAATTATTTTTCCATAAAGAAAATGAAAATCCCTATTTGGCCTATTTAATACTTTGCATGACTACTTAAATATAAAACTCAATTCTTTTGCGGAGTACTCGTAAAAACATTTTCACTAATTCTAAATACAATAAAAGTCAAATTTGCAATCCATGCATGCATTTTAACCTAATTTAATGAGATTTCTAAAAATTACAGAAGAAGTAAAAAATTTGAAAGTTGGCTAGTATGGTAATAAAGTGGGGTTATATAAAAGAAAAAAGCATTGCGGTAAAAAAAATAAAACAATAATCAAACAAATCTGACATACTTAATTTTTTAATATAAAATTCATTTAGAGTTAGTCACAAGATGATCATAATTTCGATTATTGAGTTAATTTGGACCGTGATTGCTTGAGCAGGATTTATTAATGCTTTAAGTTATGTAAATTGGGTATCCAAACTCTTTATTTTGACAATTGTATTCATTTTGTTCATTGATGAACATTTTCATTCAAAATTGCAAGTGTGAAAAATGTTCAATCATAGAGGTGTTGTTAATAGAAATCCAACATTTATTTGGTCTTATAATAACGATGTTTAAACCCTTCTTTCCAACATGAAAGGGAAGGTGGGGGGTTCGAATCCCCACATTTTCAAAGAGGGTTGGGGTGGAAATAATTTAGTTTCAAGTGTGGGTTTTGATTCCATGCGCACGCAAAGCGGCGAGCAAAAGTTTGAGAACGGAGTTATTAGAGGACTGAAAAAAAAAAAAAATCGACTTGGTGGGATCCACAGTTCTCTAAAGGAATCATTTCACTTGTCATTTCCATTGAAGGGGAATATATGGTCCACAAAGCACCGTTATTCTTAGATAATAAAGGTGTTGTTCTCTTAGTATTTCTCATAAGTTATCCGAAAGTGTCACTCTTGCAACCTATTTAAATAATGCAAATAAGAATACTAGAAGTACCAAAATATACGACTTACAATTTGGTAGTGCAATTTTATGAATAATCATTTCGGTTTCTATTTCGCTAGAATTACTTCTGCAAGATAATATCTTTCACCGAAAATTATTCTTCGGATTTTATTAAGGGGGACGAGGGTTGTGCTTCAATTCCAGACAAAGGATATCTCATGCAAGATCAAATTTAACTTTTTTAATCCAAACAACACTGAACAATCTTGGGCTGAATTGGAATTTAATCAACAACGAGGCCCACAAGTTACGTGATCAAACCCACAATATGTCGGAATTCAATCAAGGGCACAAATTGAGGATAGTAGAATACAATGCTAGAATTTAATCAACGATAATGTATCAGGATAATGAGATACAATGCCAGAACTTGATCAACGACAATGCATTAGGATAGTAAGATACAACATCGAAATTTAATCAATGACAATGCATCAAGATATGAATATGAGTCGAAACCTAATCAACTATGGGAATATAAAAGTTACAACCAAGGAAATTAAAGTACACTATAGGAAAAATAAAGATAAAGAGATAACATTTTGATTGATTTGTTGGGGGGTTTCTCACCAAATAACTTGTGGTATATATAATGAAAATTTGGTAACCGCTTGACCATCGTGTATCCTTTAGTAACCACTTCTGACTTTGTCGACAATTTTTTTTTTGTCACAACTCACTTCACCCATTTCTCTTATAAATGTCTTTGTCATGCCCTGAGGGTTATATGGGTATTGATGACTAGTCCATTGAGTCTTCAAATAGCAACCACTCTTTCAGAATGTGCACCTTTAATGCCTATTATCTTGGCATCTTGGGCAATATCTATAGTGTTCTTTTTGAAATATTTGCTGCAAAAACCTATTCAGGAGGCCACCAACTATCTATTACTGTAGTTTTAACAATTACATGTTTGCATATTTTTATATTGTTATCTATCATCGGGTAGTTACTTTTATATTCGTTGATATTTAAGCATGTATCAAATACTACTTTTGTGATATGCACATGATTACAGTATGTTTTTATCATACTTTCTCGTGTAATCGCAATACGGTCAATTTCGGTATTAACAATTTCAAAAAAAATTTGAAAAATTCAGTTGAGTGTCTTTAAGCGACTTTGCTCGCAGGAGAATCTTACCTATTGATGTGATTTTCTCTCCTTTTTTTTTTTTTTTTTTTGGATAAGATATGGAAAAGATAGCCACTAGCAATTTCAAAAGTTATGTAATATGATTGAGCACTCTGAAAGTTTTAGAATTTCTAGGTTGTCCATCAACACAAGTACAGAACAACACCAACATGAGTACTTGCACACTATTCATCCTTAAATCATTGCAGCAGAAAAGGTTCCTTCCAATAATTGATTGACAAGATATTACATTTCAACGAGAAAACAATTTTTTAGCAGAAAATAGACCATAACCCTAACACAATTGTTAAGCAACGTCACCGCATAAACTTATCTCAAACGAGAAATATATAAATAATTCTTAAATTTTGACTCAATATGTAATGTCATTCTTACACTTTTAGTTTGTTCCATATGATTGTAAAAATCATTCTACATATTTAGTCTAGTCCTTAAATTTTTAATTTGTTTAATCTAATCCTTAATTTTCCATTAAAAAGTAAAAAAAATTGATATTTACATTATTACCCTGATTTTAGAATATATTCATTTCTTTTTTTTTTGTCAACAAAAGATTTGTTGGTCACTATACGATACTAACATTCAAATATATAATCTCATTTAAAGTTATATCGTGTTGATTTCTTGCTATTTTAATTTCACAATAAAAATATTTAACCAAGTTTAATTAAGAAAACACAAGATAAAAGAAGTTGAATAATTTATCTATCTAAAAAATTAGGAACAATATTAGATTAATATAAGTACAACACATCTACACGTAAATTACTATCGTTGTTAAATGTTCTTCTTGGAAAACACTTCAAAATAAAAGGTATATGAATCCAATATAAGTCTAAATGAGGTTATGTATACTAATGGAATTATAGTCGTATTTATAAAGATCAAAAAGGTAAAAAGATAAAAAGAAAACATATTTCTTGTTGATTAATATATTAAAATGAAAAGATTTTAGAAAATATGGGCACTATGAGTATGAAAATTTGTGAATAGTAGTACCAAAGGACCAATTTACTTTATTATAGAAAGCAAAGGCACTAGATTGAACATATTGAAAGTTTAGGGACTAGTTTAAATAGTAACAAATAAAAACTATAAAGATGATATTGCAGATAGACTAAAGTTTAGAAACTATTTGTATCATTTTGCCTATCTCAAATCGAGAAATTCAGGTTGAATTGGTTAAATAGTTTTAAAGGGCTTTGCTAGTATAATAGTTCTTAAGTACTATGAGAATAACGGTTTATTGTGACTCACACATTCTTGAAGAAATAGGTCAACAACAATTCATAATTATTTATAATTTATTTTTTGTGATCCAAAATAGATTATTATTCTCACAATTCATTAATGACTGTCATGCAGTTATTTCTCAATTTGAAAATATACATGCTAGAATTTTGGCCAAAAAAAAAAAAAAAAAAAAAGGAGTACAATAGAAGATTATGATATTTGATTAGGGATGAGTAATGAGATCGGACAACCCAAAAATTGCATCGAACTAGCCATACCTAATTGGTTCTAGCATAGTTCCAAGAAGAATCGGTTTGTTTCTTGATTCCCAAAAACCTAAGTTCCGCATTTAACCAATTCGGTTTCCAATTCTTATATTAACACCACTGGTTCAACCAAATAAGCCCATTCTAAGGTCGAATTGGTTTCGAACTGATCTTATATACTTTTTTAATAATAACAATAACAATAATAATAATAATAATAATAAGTTCCAGGTTGGTTCCAAGTATAATTAGTTCAATTCCTAGTTCCACTTTCTCCAAATTGAGACCTATAGTGTAGGTTCTAGGTTCTTCTTTCAAAACTAATCCAACTGGAAACCAATCACTCCTATATGTAAATATAGTCTTCTAGTATATAAACACATACATAGCTGGTTAACAATTTTTTTTGCAGCAAATAACATGATATATTTATACTCAAGATTTTTTTTTTGAACTAAATATTCATACTCAAGATTGAATATGGCTTAATTTTCAAATTCTCAGTTTCTGTCTCTCATATGAGATATTATGACATTTTTATGGATGTATTGTATAGTGTGTTAATAGCGAATCTTATATTTATGGACAACTGTGTTAATCAGTAGTGTACTTTATCTTACCCAAACTTGACCTTTAAAGTTTGAACCATTTGGATCAATCCTACAGCAACCTTTCGAGAAAGTTACAAGGATTCCATACGAAATGCCTGCCTTTTTTATGGAGATGTCTTCTGGTGACATGGTATACAGAAATTGAAAGAAATCGCAACCTAAAAATAGTCAAGATAATTGTCAAGTAATCGCCTCAACATTTCACTCTCCAAAATTAAATGCAAAACCATTTCATTTTACAACCATTTAAATTCGTTTTCTAAACCGATTTGTATCTTTAAATTTTTATCTTGACACACATGCTTAAAACGAGTTTTCTTTTTCCTTTTTTACTCTCACACATGGGCAACTCATGTGCCTTGTTGCTAGTAAAAATAAGGGGGGAGGGGGGGGCGATCAAAAATGAAAAAATAGACAAAAATACATGTTTAAAAAGGGAAAATGACAAATGATTCATGAGATTTGATCCAATGTATAACGCAATCCCTGAACTTTAGCACAATATGCAATGTTATCATTGAACTTTTAAAATGTCCAATATGATTCCTGGATTTTTTGTTCATACTCAATTTAGTTCATGAACTATATGAACATGTTCAATATTGTCCTTCAAATTTAGAGACAGCATTGAACATTTTCATATAATTTGGGAACTAAATTAAATATGTACCAAAATTTCATAGATCATATTATACATTAAACCAAAGTTCAAGGATCAATTATGTTAATATTCCTTAAAAGAAATCTGGCATAGCGTTGGGCTCTGGTCACATCCAAGAATTTATATACTTTTCCCTTTCCTACAAATGCTTTAACTTCCAGATTCATGTGATCATAAAAGTTCGTAAGCCCACGCCAAACGAACCCGCGTGGCCCATCATATATGCAACTGGAAAAAGGAACGTACAAGCTGACCCAATAGCAAAGCCCAGGAGTCGAGCAACATGAGAAGTCCTCGAAGCCCAAAAGGTAATTTTCTCCCTCTCGCTGGTTTCCAAACGCCGCAAAAGGTTCGAAGCTTCAGGCAGGTCGAATCTATGCGCTACTAAAGACCAACGCAGATGATTACCATGTTGCGAGAAGCACCTCGAACACGGAGATGTAGGGCGTAAGCCTGCACGGGGGTTTCATATTTCGAGATGTACAACTTCACAAAAGTAACTTGTTCCAACATGTTAATTGTCGTGTTTAGTCGTACTCCGATTGATGGGGAAAATACATGAATGCCTTTATCATTGAAAAAATACTACACGAAACTCCATTGGCGTGACTTATTCGCGTACGTTAACGATGTATCCAATCCTATGGATGATGTGAGAAATAGATAAAATGTTTTGTCTTATTATAAAAGGTTTTGAGTGGTGAGCATCAGGTGTCATGTTATCTTCAGGGAGTAGATGATATTTACAATTGGACATGTAGGAGGATTCACAGATGGGCCCTAGCCTTGGATGTTAAGGCTGTGTTTGGTTCAATTTTGAGGAAATATAAAGTCATTTTCCAAAAAATCTTTGACTCAAGGTGTATTTCTACAAAGCAAAGGCCATTTGTCTCCTTTGTTCAGTCTTCTATATTCATCATGTTCATTGTCCCCATCACGGAAGGCCCTCTATTCATCACCACATGCCTAAGCGAGGTCGTCGAAGACCCTCGACGTCGCCTCGCCTACATCATGCGACCTCAAGCGACATACAATCTGGAGACAAAAGGCTTGGGAGCAAGCCTTGACCTTGGCAATGCTCGAGACGATGACCATAGGCCTTGGCGGCCCTTGACCACCAACTTCATCGACTCTTGATTTGCCAAATCTCTGCTTGGATCACGACCCTATAGATCTCACCTAATAGATTTGTGACTATCAACAAGGCTTGCCGCCCTCGGCCCCTGTCAATGATTGTCGGTGACTGTTGACAATTATCGACATAGTCTAATGGCCTCGTGCAACCTCGGTGAAGCTGTCATCGCCAGACCTAGATTTGCAACATTGGAGAAGTAGAACGGTACCTTGCAAGGGCAACAATGGAATATCAAAATATTGGTGAGGAAATTTTGGGAAGAAAAAATTCATTAACCCACAAGCCTGCCTCTCTAAAATGTTGAAAATCTAGGCAATTTTGGCATTTCCCCAAAGTGGGGAGAAAAAAAATCACCAAGCCCCTTAACTTTTATACCAGGGATTTTAGAAGCTCGAAACCCATTAAAAAATCTAAACCAAAGTAAGATGTATGTTTTACAATTTTCGTGTGAATGTATATATATATCACTCTGCCTCCCCACTCCCCCCAACAAACCTTGGGGCCAAGAATTGTTATAGGAAAAATTTCAAATCAGAGCCTAACATCATCGACTAGCAAAATATTCCAGCTGATTAGGGATATTTTGTCCACATACAATTTTAATTTTGATTTTAAATAAATTAGATTAAAAAATTATAAATAAATAAAAAAGCAAAAATACAAGCAGAAGGGTTAAAAAAGATAAAAGTTTTTTCTTAAAAATTTTAAAAAAGAAGAAGCAAAAATACAAGCAAGAGGGCTCTCTCCCACTATGGCCACCACCCTCATTGTTTATACGACGATGGTGATGGCCAATAGGGTGGTTGGCTCCCTGGCAAGGGTCGGCAACCATTGCTAGAAATGGAAGCCCTTGCCTCAAACCCACTAGCGATGGGATGGCAGCCACAAGCAGAGGGATAGTGTTTTTTTTTTTTTAATTAAAATTTGCTTATTTTTATGGAAAGAAAAAAAGGAAAAAGTTTTAAAAATTAAAAGATGAAAATGCCTTTTACTAGGCGACAAGTTCAAGCCCTTCATTGAGACTATATGGCCACTTCAGATTCTTATTTGAGAGAACTAAGATACTTTGGACCTTATTTGAAATAATATCCACTTTATGCCATTACTTGAGAAAATAAGAGCATTTCTTGTAGCAATATACCATCTAAATTCACTAAATTTGAATTAGCACCCCATGTCCATTGAATACCCGATCTAAAAAAAGTCAGACAATCCTTCCTCCTCTCTCCCTCTTTTCCTTTCCTATCTATTTATCTCCCCATCTAGTTTTCTACCACATCCCTTGGAGAAGTCACAATAAGCATTTGTTGCGACGGCTTTCACTGCCATCACTCGTCTCTCTCCTCCTTACAAGTCCCCCTCACCTGCACACAAGAGTATTCACAAAGTCTTAGTTGCCATCGTCGCGAAAGTCAAGTGATTGAATAGTAAAATTAACATAACAAGAAAAAAAAAAATCAAACATCCAATTATTACTCCACATGGGAAGCAGAATAAGTGATGAAGTGGAGATCACGACTACACTCAAATCATTCAAATACTCTTGGGCTGCGTTTTATTGAACAGGATAAAATATATCTCATCATGTGTTTGGTACATGCTCAGGACATGATAAAATCGGATATAAATAGAATATATGCTAGATAAAATTATCTTATGGGAGAAGTGAGATAAAAGTTGATAGGATTTTCAATATCCATAATAGGAAAGTTTTTTCTCAAATAACAAACCTCTTATTTTAATAAATTTAAAAAAATATATTTCAATTTAAATCATATTTGAATTCTAATATAGGAAATTCAAAACAATAAAAAAATATAAATTTATTTTTTAAATTTAATCTTATTTTTGTTTATATATTTGAATTTGATTCTATTTTATAATATAAACTCAATATATAAATATATATTTATTGCATATTTTAGGCGTTTTAGTATTTTAGGTTCTATTGGTATAGTTTTCTATTTAATAAAATCTTATTAGAGAATGATGGAAAGGGAAAAAAGAAATAAAAAAATTAATTTAAAAAAGAGAGGAAAATAACATAAAAAAGCAATAAAATCACAAGTGTCATAAGAGATTTTTAACATCTCTATTTATAAAATTTGTGATGGATTTATATTGATATGGAGTTTATACCAAATAATTTTTATTATATAATGTGAATATATTCGATTTTATTACTACAATCACCAAACAGTAGATAAGATATAACAAAATCCCCTAGATTTCATATTTTATCTTTATCCAGTCGTATCCTGTTTAGAAATCCAAATAACCAAACGTAGCCTAGGTGTTTCTCGGTCCCAATTACCCCCAATAACTCATATGGTAGTTAGCCTTAATGATTCCTCATTAAATAATAGGAACCCACAAATCTTACTATAAGATTCACTAGCTTAAATGCCAAAAGTTCCTCTTGGATTGTTTTAGTGTGTAATTCATGAAAAAGAAGACTCAATTCACGTATACAATTTGTACAGAAGACTTAATTCTTATGTAGAAAAGAATTCAATCCAAAATAAAAATAAAAAGTTTACTCAAACTAGACATCCAACTCCAATTAGCCTACTTAAATTAGGTTTCTTGACAGACTCAAACTTGATATATATTTTCAACAGCTCTCCCTCCCTCTCTCGCAGTCTTTGGCTTCTATTGAAACCAAGGCCTCAAAGCCTCTGAGGTTGTTTTGACCTTCGGCAACCTCGGAATCGAGGTTGACTATGAGGTCACCATAGAGCAAAGCTCGAGCTGGCTTACTTAAGCTTTTGTTAGAATAATCTAGACCCATCAAAATAGGTCATAGACCTATTTCTTAACTTATATTTGACGGATTGTGTTATTATATGAGTAAGTTATATCTAGTAAATAGTTCATCAATAGATTTAAAATGGTAAGGCCCAAAATTATATAGGTGTCAAATAGACAACAACTTACTTAGACCTAACTCATATTTATGGCTCTCTCTTCCTTCTCTTTTGCCATCATTCGATCTTGTTCTCGCTCACTCTATGCCCTTACCTCTATTGGGTGTGAGTCTTCTTAGATTGAGTTAAATATAAAAATATTAAGTTAAGTTGGGTGGGGCATACGTTGGGTATGTTAAGCATATAGGAACAAAGTCTCACTCAGCCACTATAAATTCAACAGATAAAGCTGATGCTGGAAGAGAAAGAACTATGAAGAGAAAGAGTTATACGGAGCAGCAAAGCGAAGCAAAGAACACGTGGGAAAAACAAAACGGGAAAGTAACAATGAGCTGATGATCAACGGTGAAGAGCTCGTGATGAAGGCAGACATGGATTGTTATCAATGATTGAGAAAGCCTGAAATAAAGAAGATGTGGATCGCCAAGTCGTGTAGATCTCAACCGACACATGTGCTGTTATTCGGTTTAGAGTGGTGAAACAAATTAAGAAACAGTTAGTTGTATTCAGTTTGTTGTTCTATTCTGATATAAGTAGTCTTCTTCTTCTTCGATGAAGAAGAAAGCGAAGATAGAAGCAAAATAGAGAGATAGAGCTTAGAGAGCAATCATCAATGGATGCTCTGCATTGTATAGCTGATACGTCTTTGTGATAGAGAGAGAAAACGGGGATGTAAAACAGAGGATTTGTATTCATAAGCTGTCATCGATATACAGAAGCTTTGTACTACAATCATATTGAAATAGAGTGATTCGAAGTATTTCCTTTGCTGATTCCTCTGTATCTTGATTCATTTCTTCATCTTCATCTTCATCTTCACATGGTATCAGAGCGGGAGACCATATTTGCTAAAGAGATTCATTCAGCAGCTATCCATTAAATCAAAAGTGAAGAAACTGAAGGTGCAGCAGATTCCAGTATCACGGTAATCGTGTTTGTATTAATAGTGTCACTGTTATCTTCTTCCTCAAGCTGAGAGATTACAACAATGGCAATAAGAACACCAAAGTATCCCTTCCCAATACATGTGAATATCTCTAACTTTGTCACAATCAAACTTGCCAAAGACAATTTTCTTTTATGGCAAACACAGATTCATAGGTTCCTGAAAAGCCAAGAACTTTTTGGCTTTATTAATGGTGATATTTCATCACCTCCTCGAATGCTGCAAAATGAAGTCAAAGGGTGTGAATCTGAAGTTGTAAATCCAGATTATATTGACTGGACAAAAACTGATCAGTTGGTATCGTCATGGATAAGTGGAGAGACAGAATATTTTGAGCTTGATAATTGGCCTAGAAACATCCTATGAGGTATGGCAAACACTTTTGAATCGTTTTACACAGAAGTCAATTGCTAGGGAATTCGAACTAAGAGGGAAATTACAAGTTTGTGAGAAGCATGATCGAGCTCTCTTTGTCTATCTCAGAGAATATAAGTCCATATGTGATCAGTTGAATGCTCTAGGAAAACCTGTGGATGAAATAACCAAAATGTTTGGTGTGTTGGAAGGCTTGGGTCCTGAATGTGAAAATTTTCGAACCACTATATACTATCTAAAGCCTCAACCTTAATATGATGAGGTGATTGCACAATTAGAAAGGTTCGAATCAAGACTGCAGAATTACTCCAGGAATCAGTTTAATCCCAATTTAGCTTACTTTGGGTAAAGACAATCTCAAATACAGCTTAAAGAAAATATTGATGGATAATATATCCCTCAAACCTCTAGCTTTGTAGCTCAAAGAGGAAACTACAGAGGAGGACGTAGCTATGGTCGAGGTAGAGCTGCTAATAGTAGAGGTCGAGGCTTTGGATATTCTGAAAGGAATCAAAATTACAGAACAAATGCCTTGATTCAAGGTCAAGGAGATCAGCAATACAGACAGAGAAATGCTTTCTCTGGAACTAATCAAGGGTTTCGACCCTATGCCAATTATTCTCAGAGGTATCAAAATACCAAAACTTATCCATCTTTGACATTAACCTCAAATAAAAATCTACAGGATGAGAAAGAAACAGGCAATGTCCGACTGGAATGTCAAATATGTAAACGTCCAGGACATGATGCTCTTCGTTGCTGGTATCATTTTGACAACTCCTATCAAGCAGAAGACATTCCAACAGCATTAACAGCAATGCATATTGAGGACCCAAAAGGAAGTGAATGGTATCTAGATACTAGTGCTACAGCCCACATCAGTGCTAATCCTGGTATTCTTCATACTCTTTCTAAGTATAAAGGAACTGATACTGTCATGATTGGAAATGGATCATGCTTGTGTCACGGGCCGAAACATGGACGACCCGAGAGGTTCCCCAGAGTCGACCCCGACTCGCCCGTGGACCTCCTACTCTCGCTCGGATTCCCACCAAGCCTTCTCCCCGAAGATTGCAAGGGCGGGCGATACCGTCATTGAGCTATATTACAGAAGTCTGTTCTTTTATTTATGTCGGTAGATGGTAGTTGACATTATGTCGGTAGTTGAGGCGGTGCGATCTCGTCCGCCGATAGAATTCTAGATCAATGGATGTAATCCGAGGCCCTCAACTATAAAATGGGTGTCCTCCTTCATATGTAAACATCCACTACTTCCGCAATACAAAGCTTATATCTTTCCAGAGCTCTTCTCTCTAGATTCTTTATCTCTCTACGATCCGGGTAAGGCGAGCGAGTGAGCGTTTCGACCGAGTAAGGCTTGGCTTAGGTGCTTCGGCGATCCATTCCGATCCTAAAATGCCCGAGTCACCGCGCGGTCACGATCCCAATCGATCGGCCCGTGACAAGTGGTATCAGAGCTAAAGAGAGATTCGTTTCCAAGAGATTGAAGAGCGCCAACTGTTTGAAAGAATGTCAAGCCAAGAAGCGAATATAGTTGGAGAGGCCGTGCAAGTCAAAGAGAACCGCGGCCGACCAAAGAAGAGGGATGCCTCGATGGATGCTGCGGCCACGTTCGATGAGAAGATCGGGAAGGTTTGGAGCTCGCTCCGCGAAAACTTTACGACCGGCATCAACCAAGCCATGGCTCCATTGTTCGACAAGGACGAAGTTCTCGAAGCATCGATCGATGGTTTGAACGAGCGCGTCCAAATAATCGAAGAGGTAAGCCCGTGTAGGGACGAGATCGAAGCCATGAAGGCCGAGATCCAAGAGCTCAAGACCGAGCTCGCCCTATGCAAACTTAGCATCACGAACGGTGCAATGCTTGCTCAAACGGTGACCAAGATCGAGGTGCTAAAGCCGAAAGAGTTCAAAGGCAACCGGTCCGCCCAAGAGGTGGACAACTTCGTGTGGAGCATGGAGCAATACTTCGGCGCCGTCAACATCCGAGACGAGTCGACCAAGGTACGAACCGCTTCCATGTTCGTCTCGATACGGCAATGCTTTGTGGTGGCGCAATAGGTGCGATGAGATTCGATGCGGCGCTGATCCCGTGAACACGTGGGACGACTTCGTGAGGGAATTCCGCGACTATTTCTTCCCCGAGTTCGCTCAACAAGAAGCCCGAAGCATGCTCCATCGCCTCGAGCAAAGAGGCGCGATCCGAGAGTACGTGAAGGAGTTCACAGAGCTCAAACTCCAGATTCGCAACCTAAGCGAAGAGGAGGCTTTCGGAGCGTTCATGGATGGACTGAAGCCATGGGCACAACTTGAGCTGAAGTGGCGAGACGTGAGTAGTCCGGCGCGTGCGCTGAGCATGGCCGAGTCTCTCATCGACCTCACCAAGGTTGAGCCGAGAAGCAACCGAGCAAGAGATGGAGGTCAGATCGACCCGAAGACGACACGAGAAGCACTCCCCGAGGCGCGCACGATCAAGGCGGCCGAGCCAAGGCATGGGGAGAAGGGACTTCTAAGCCGTCCTTCCAAAGAGGTCGACTGCAAGTGGACTACGCGAGTAAGTTCGATCAACCTCCACCCTCTCCTTGCTTTATTTGCAAAGGTCCGCACTGGACCCAAAAGTGCCCAAAGAAGGGTCGCATCAACGCCCTCCTTGCTATTGAGGAAGAGAAGGAGGTGCCCAAAGAAGACAAGAGGCAAATCAGGATTGGAGCTGTGAGGATGATCAACTCAGTCCAAGCTCGATCGCCGACCAAAGGAGGAGAAATCACTCCAAACACGGACATGTTCTTTGTGGAGGTCGAAGTGGGCGGCCGGACGCTTTACGCTTTGGTCGACACCGGCGCATCCAACATGTTCATGTCAACCGAGGTTGCAAAGGCCTTGGGACTTCACGTGGAGCCATCCGAGAAGTCGTACAAGCCCATCAATTCGGGCGACTTCCATGGCGTAGGAGCAACACCCGACGTGGATGTCAAGATTGGCGGATGGAAGGGACGAATGGCGTTCGAGGTAATCCCTCTTGACGACTATGATCTCATACTTGGGATGCAGTTTTTCTGTAGTGTGGGTGCCATGATCGACATGAGGACCAAGTGCATGATGATCCTCGACCAAAAGTGCCCGTCGATGATCCCCATGATCAAAGGGGTGGTCGACACCAAGACCATCTCGTCGATCCGACGCCTTGACAAGAGCTTGAAGGCCGTGATGCGCATCAACAAGTTGTCCGAGGTGAAGCCGAAGGTCAAGTTGGATCCGACTCCAACACACGCCGCGCCCATCCAAGCGCTCTTCCCTGAGGTTGAGTGCGCACCGCGTGCTCCGTCCAAGCCAAAGACCGAGCCGCGTGCCATGTCCGACTTCATCATCGAAGGTTGTGGCCCTTCGTTCACGAGCGTCCGAGCGAAGCGGAACAAGAACAACAAAGCTCGTGCCAAAGCCCGTGCTCGTGCCAAGAAAGCCGACCGCCAAGCTGAGAGCGACGAGGACGTCGCTCGATTGAGTGGGGGAGAATGTCACGGGTCGAAACATGGACGACCCGAGAGGTTCCCTAGAGTCAACCCCGACTCGCCCGTGGACCTCCTACTCTCGCTCGGATTCCCACCAAGCCTTCTCCCCGAAGATTGCAAGGGCGGGCGATACCGTCATTGAGCTATATTACAGAAGTCTGTTCCTTTATTTATGTCGGTAGATGATAGTTGACATTATGTCGGTAGTTGAGGCGGTGCGATCTCGTCCGCCGATAGAATTCTAGATCAATGGATGTAATCCGAGGCCCTCAACTATAAAAGGGGTGTCCTCCTTCATTTGTAAACATCCACTATTTCCGCAATACAAAGCTTATATCTTTCCAGAGCTCTTCTCTCTAGATTCTTTATCTCTCTATGATCCGGGTAAGGCGAGCGAGTGAGCGTTTCGACCGAGTAAGGCTTGGCTTAGGTGCTTCGGCGATCCATTCCGATCCTAAAGTGCCCGAGTCGCCGCGCGGTCACGATCCCAATCGATCGGCCCGTGACACTTGCCTGTTACTTACATTGGTAATACTTGGCTGAATACAAAAGATAATACATTACCTCTCAATGATGTGCTAATTGTTCCAGAAATAAAGAAGACCCTCCTTTCAGTTTCTAAACTTACAGATGACTATCCTTGCTCATTTGTTTTTGACAAAACTGGTGTTTATGTAAAGGACAACTATACCAAAGTAACAGTGAAGCTTGGAAGGAAAATTAGAGGACTCTATCAAGTGGATACACAAACCACAGAAGCCTTTTTCACTCAGAGACAAAGGGTTGTAGATGAAGATACATGGCGCTAGAGATTGGCTCACACAAATTCACAGATAGTGAAACATCTGCAGCATCAAAAGCTAATTCACTATAATACAACAACCAAGAATATATGCAGCAGCTGTCAAATAGCAAAAAGTACAGCATTATCTTTTCCCTTGTCAGACTCTACATCAAATGTTCCTTTAGAAAAGATACACCGTGACATTTGGGGGCCCTCACCAGTAAGCTCATTTCAAAAGTTCAAGTACTATGTGATCTTTGTTGACAACTTTTCACACTATAGCTAGTTATATCCAATGAAGTTGAAATCTGAGTTCTATGATATCTTTGTCAAATTCCAGAAACTAGTTGAAAGACAATACAATCATCGAATCAAAATTTTCCAGAGTGATGGAGGAGGAGAGTTCATAAGTAATAGATTTCAACATCATTTAAAGAATTGTGGCATAAAACAGTTCATGTCTTGTCCACACACACCAGAACAGAATGGAGTTTCAGAAAGGAAACATCGACATATAGTTGAGCTTGGATTAGCTATGTTATACCACTCTAAAGTCCCATTGAGATTTTGGGTAGATGCTTTCATGACGGCCAACTATATTGTGAACATACTCCCTACACCAAAACTAAAGATGGATACACCTTATAACAAAATTCATCATAATCAGCCAAGCTATGAACATCTAAGGGTGTTTGGATGTGCATCTTATCCTTGCTTGAGATCATACACACAACATAAATTTGATCCCATATCTCTTACTTGTGTATTTCTGGGATACAGTGAACTACATAAAGGGTATCGCTGTCTTGTACCCACTGATAACCGTATATATATCAGTAGACATGTTGTCTTTGATGAAACATTTTTCCCATTCACAAAGAAGTTGATCAATGAGTATGGACAGTATACAACTCTATACAAACAATGGATTAAAGAAGTTAAAATGTTCGAGTCTCAAAGTACTGAACCAACAGATAGTGGCCTTATTGACCAAATAGCTAAATTTCAGTACCATCCTGCTATGGAAGATCATTACACTCATAACTCATATAGTGGAAATATGCCACAAACTACTTCTTTCACACAAATGCAGACTAACTCCACTACAGAAGAACAACCAGTACTTACCTCAACAGATGTTATGCCTACTAACATCATTCCTGATCAAGAGCAACACAATCCTAGCTCTTCTTCTTCTCAAGGTAATGCTGTTGTTCATCATTTGCAGACTCGACTGAAATCTGGGATTACAAAACCAAATCCCAAGTATGCATGTTTAGCTGAATATCAAGTCCCTATGGAACCAAGATCTATTAAATTAGCATTAGCTGATGAAGGATGGTATAGAGCAATGCAAGAAGAAATGAATGCTCTATATGAAAATCAAACCTGGATATTGGTTCCTAGAACTGACCAGATGAATGTGATAGGCTGTAAGTGGGTGTTTAAGACGAAACTAGCACCTGATGGCAGTCTTGACAGGCTAAAAGCTCGACTAGTTGCCAAAGGTTTTCATCAAGAAGCAGGACTAGACTTTACTGAAACATTCAGCCCTGTTGTGAAACATGCAACAATCCGTATAGTACTATCTGTGGCACTAATGAGACAATGGCGAATACATTAACTTGATGTTAAAAATGCATTCCTCCATGGAGACTTGAATGAGACTGTATATATGGAGCAACCACCTGGATTCATACATCCTCAAAACTCTCAATATGTTTGTCTTCTCAAAAAGTCCTTATATGGTCTTCGACAAGCACCAAGAGCCTGGTTTGATAAATTTAGTAACTTTCTCCTCGAAAATGGTTTCTTTTGCAGCACATCTGATCCATCTCTGTTTGTTCTTCATACTGGTTCACATACAGTTTTGTTACTACTTTATGTAGATGACATCATCTTGACTGGCAGCTCAACACAACTCTTAGCTACTTTGATTCAAAACCTTAGTCTTCAATTCCATATGAAAGATCTTGAATATCTTCACTATTTTTTAGGAATTGAAGCTAAACGTACTACTCAGGTTCTATTTCTATGCCAAACAAAGTATGCTATTGATTTGCTTAAACGAGCTCATATGGCAGAGTGCAAACCCATCTCAACTCCTTTGCCACTTAGATCAGTTACTATGACAAATACTGATATTCAGCTAAGTGATCCTCTTGAGTACAGAAGCTTAGTTGGTGGTCTTCAGTACTTGACCATCACTCGACTAGATCTTGCCTTTGCCATGAATCTACTCTGTCAAAAGATGCAACATCCAAATGTGGCAGATTTTCATCAATTAAAGAGAGTTCTTCGATATGTTAAAGGAACAATGCATCTTGGAATTTATCTCCACTTTAACAGTTCCATAAGCCTTTATGGCTACTTAGATGCTGACTGGGCAGGATGTACTGCTACTCGATGATCTACTACTGGTTTTTGCACTTATCTCAGATCTAATTTTCTTTCTTGGTCAGCCAAGAAACAACCTACTGTCTCACGATCTTCCACAGAAGCTGAGTATCGCGCACTTGCTTCAACAACTGCTAAACTCACTTGGATCAGTTTTGTCCTATGCGATATTGGTATCTCTCTTCCATCACCAACACTCTTATTCTGTGATAACAGATCAGCTATTTCTCTTACAGCTAATCCTATACTACATGCTCGAACTAAGTATATCGAAGTTGATTTTCACTTCGTTCATGAGAAGGTCTCTTCTGGGTCCATCCAAGTTCGACATATTCCCAGTCATCTTCAGCTCGCTGACATCTTTACCAAGTCACTCTCACGGTTGGCTCACTTTACTATTCGAACCAAATTGGGAATGAGATCCTTAACCCTTCCCAATTTGAGGGGGGATGTTAAGCATATAAGAACAAAGTCTCACTCACTATAAATTCAGCAGATAACGCTGATGCTGGAAGAGAAAGAACTATGAAGAGAAAGAGTTATACGGAGCAGCAAAGCGAAGCAAAGAACACATGGGAAAAACAAAAACAGGAAAGTAACAATGAGCTGATGATCAACGGTGAAGAGCTTGTGATGAAGGCAAACATGGATTGTTATCAATGATTAAGAAAGCTTGAAATAAAGAAGATGTGGATCGCCAAGTCGTGTAGATCTCAACTTACACACTTGCTGTTATTCGGTTTAGAGTGGTGAAACAAATTAAGAAACAGTTAGTTGTATTCAGTTTGTTTTTCTATTCTGATATAAGTAGTCTTCTTCTTCTTCGATGAAGAAGGAAGCGAAGATATAAGCAAAATAGAGAGATAGAGCTTAGAGAGCAATCATCAATGGATGCTCTACATTGTATAGCTGATACGTGCTGTGATAGAGAGACAGAAAACAGGGGATGTAAAACAGAGGATTTGTATTCATAAGTGTCATTGATATACGAAGCTTTGTACTACAATCATATTGAAATAGAGTGATTCGAAGTATTTCCTTTGCTGATTCCTATGTATCTTGATTCATTTCTTCATCTTCATCTTTATCTTCACAAGGTATAGGTCAAATCGAGTATAATTATTAGATTTGTATTATATGAAATTTGATCAATTTGGTTTTGACTATTTTCAACTTGACCCAACTGTTTGATAGATCTAGTCTTTGGGAGAGCAATACTAGACATATTGAAAAAATTTATTAAAATCCTCACGTTGAATGATGTACCACTCTTTTGTTGGGTGTTAAAACAAGCAGACTACAACTGCTAAAGTTTGCTCCACTAGCGATCCTTCTCACATAGGAAGAGGGAGGTAAATGGTTCAAACCCCACATTTTTAGAGAGAATGGAAGTGAGAACAATTAGTTTCAGCTGTAGATCTCGACTCGTATGTTCTATAAAAAGGCAGAGCAAAAATCTAAGAATGAATTGAGAATAAATAATAGAACAAAAGAAAAACGAGTGGACCACAAGCATTAAATGATGATTGACCAAATACAAAATGACTAGGTCACTTCTAAGAGTTATTTTAGTCCGGTTTGTGAGTGTAATAGCGTTTCTCTTGATAAAAAAATCGTGGATGTTCAAGCAATGTCGGATTATTTTCCCCTCGTGCTTAAACATGTCAAGTTAAGCATGAAGCAACCAAAACAACTATTGTTTAAATCACATTCATAATCTAACACAGACGTACATATACATTCCTAAGGCTCGTTGCCTTTACCTACAATGAACGGTACAACCAATCTCGTCCATCATCAGAACAAGAACTGCATAAGGCTTAATATATATATATAGCCGAAGTGGTACTACCAACTACCATGAATTATATAAAAGGGGATGATCTGATCAAAACCAACAAAAAAGAATACAAAACGTTGTACCACACCATTTTCACAGGAAACTTTAATCTAGGAGCCACACAGAGCGATGGACAGATCCAGATTTACGCTGCTTTTGTCCGAGTATGAGCCCGAGCACTCCCTGGACCTCGAGCACGACGAGAAGGCCTCGCTGATCTCGCTGGTCGAGGAACCGTTGCTTCTGTGAATGGAGTGACATTGCAGCGAAAGCGAGAGAGACAGTTTGCAACCTTCGGATACCTCGTACTCCTCCAAGGGGAAGCGTCTCCAGTCTCTGAGCTTTAACCCTTTTCGAGGCATCTGCATCCGATCTTGAAACTTCGCAATCTGCACAAGGCCAGGAAACTTGTGAGTCACACTTTCGACATGCAGTTAAGTCCGGTCTAGCAAACTGCATTGCATATTTTTAAACTTCCACGTGAATTTTCATATCATATATGTTGAATTTCATGTGCCACTGTACAAACAGATGACATTGAGATTCTGTAAATGAAGACCATACGGAGGAGGACCTGAAATAGGTGTTCGATGGCCTACTGAGCCACAATGCAAATGCAGATATTATTGTGTGAATTGATGGTTAGGGACTTCCGGATGGTCAATAACGCATCTGAGTTCAGGGGATTTGCCCCACGACTATCTTACTCAGTAATTCGCATGTACTAGTGAGAACAATCGAATGGAACTGCAGACCATTATGATGAGGAATGGACAACATAGACGAAATGGCAGTCGCTAGAGAGGTTATATGATGAATTCTTGCTGTAACTGGTGTAGAGACCTGCCAGCTTCATAACAATGACACGAACTGGTGACGCAGATCTGGTTCCTCATTGGGAAGTATCCCTATCTAACTTGATCTATTACAATTCCAATCGATCATCTAGTCAAGGATCCTTAATATACTTAGCTTTTCTCGTAAACCTTATGTGCCAGGCAGCATGGCAAGGTATGATAAATTCGAGTGAATAGCAGTAGTAAGGATACTACAAATAGTGTATCCATAGAATAACGTGAACGAGAATTATTCAACAGTGCTAGGTTATTAAGACTAATATGCAAATTAGTTTTCAAAGTGATTTCCTATTAATCTTAGAATGCTAGCATTTTCTCCCCTCTTCGTTTGAAAGGCTAATAAGACAGTATCAAATTACTTCATGAAGCATTTTCTATCCTCTTTATCATCAGACTTTGTATCCTAGCAGCACTCAGTTTCACATACTTAGCATTCTCAAGTCAGAAGAGCCTAAGAAAAAGAACAGGATAGAAGAGCCTCTCAGGCTACGCGGAGAGGTTCTGATTCCCCCCCTCCCTCTTTTTTCTTACACAAATGGTACCTTTTCGAGTAAGCCATGCAGTGAAGAGAATAACACTGTTTGGACCATCATACGGGCGACGCAGGTTGACTCATTGCCCCCCCCAAAAAAAAAAAAAAAACGAAAACAAAAATGAACCCAAGAAAGACACGAGGGAGAATAAAAGAAACGAAAAAGAGAGATGGAGACAAAGTCAAGATAGCTTTCAAGTTCGAAACCCCAAAACCTAACCCCGCACTCAACCCGACCTTCCCAAACCCAAAAGGAAAAATTAAAGCTGGTAAAAGCGAACCGCATTCACACACCAATGCAGAGAGAGAGAGAGAGAGAGAGAGCGTACCAAAGGGAATTTAGATTCTTCTTTCGCGGCGCACTCGAAAGGATCGTTGAAGCTGTGGAGATCTCGGGGCATGCATGGAGTGTGCCATCTGAAACCATCCACGCCCCCTACCTCGAAGCCGTACGGCGCCTGTTCTGCAGCTGCTGAAGTCGTCGTCGTCGTCGTCGCCACCTTCTCTGTCCTCGATCTGCGCACCAACAAAAGAAGAAAGAAAAGCAAAAGGGAACAATAAGAATTTTCATCAGTCAAAAACTACCAAAAAATTAAATAAGAAAGGGGAAGCTGCTGATTGTCTTCCATGGAAAAGACCCGACGCATTTACGAAAACAGCTAGCTACCATATCTACCTCTCTAGCGTTTACTTCATTCTTTTTGACATTGTGAAAAAAAAGAACAAACCAGCGATAATGAAGGGTTTACCGTTTACAAGGAGGAGAACTGCATGCGAATCTAGAATGATGAACGGGTTTTGCGAATGCATGAGGAGGGCCTTCGTCGTCATTCACCTCCTCCACGCACCCGCCGTCGCGATCGGGATCGTTGTCTTCGGCCGCCCGTCTCTTTTGTTGGCCGCAGCCCCTATCTGCATAAATTTGAAGATGCCCCCCATACAAAAGTTGCACCGATTTAGCAAATGTTCATCTCGAATCACTACGTGGTTCATTTATGAACCACATTGATTACAAGTTACGGTGTTGTGTGTGGTTTTCATCAAAGTCGTGACATGTGAGAGTGAGCACTTCGTTTTGGTTCTATTTTCTGTGAAAATCACATGGGGAGCAGCGGCAGCAACAAAAACAACAGTCAACATAGAGCAGCGTTACTGGAAAGTAGGGTTTTTAATAAATGAAGCGAATATCTAGCCACAATATTTCCTTAAAAAATGCCAAGACACAAGCCCATGAAGTTTGATGCTGAAATATGGGTGAAGTACCAATAGGGGAAAGTAAGGTAAGAAAGCCAGCCATCAATGCACGTACCGCAAACAAATGAGAGCATAATTTGAACCCCACTGGAAAGAAGCAAAGCCCAAAAAACACAGCCAAAAAACTATCAAAAACCCATCTTCTCTTTAGTGGAGGAAAACAAAAAGTCGAACAAATCGTACCGGAACGAAAAAAAAAAACGAGGCAAGGACAGATATTTGAGGAATGGTAGTTGACGAAATTAAATAAAGAAATGCAATTTAGTGCTACGGTTCTGAATGGGACGAGAGATTAGGATTATCTACCTGATCTGCCTAGGTCGCTCCTCATGCTTCTGTACATCTGCTCCAAGAATCAAATTTTACTTCTGATCAATTAGGACCCTAATAAAGGTTTTTTATTTCACGGAGGAAAGAAAGAGGGAGACTAAAATTGTGACTGAAGAGAGAAGCGGGGAAGCAAAAGCAACTTATTGCACCTGGAGATGGCTCTTGACATGAGAGATGGTAAGCCCTCTCACGTCCATCAGCTGAAGCACTAGCTTCGGCGTCGCCTCTGCAACACCAACAGCCGTATCAAAACAAAAAGTCAATGAAACAGATGATGATCGAACCCTAACGCCCAAGAAAAAGAGAAGTCTTGAGCAACAAACTGAAACAAAATATCGTCACGCGATAGAGAGAGAGAGGGGGGCATACTGTCTTGGCCGCCGAGACGTTGGATGGCGTGGACGAAGCACTGGTGGAGCTCCGGAGTCCATCTCAGCCGTGGGACCTTCGACCTTACGTACTGCCTTACCGTCCCACTCCTCCCACAAGACCCCATTTTTGCTCCTCCTTCTTCTTCACCTCCTTCTGTAAAGCCAATCTGCATACGGATTTTGCGAGTCTCGGCTTGGAAGTTATGGAGGGTGTGTTCAAAATTCCTCACCCAACGTCGTTCTTGATGGAGGGTTCTCTAATTCGAATCCCGTTACAACTGTCTGGGCTTGAAGCAACAGTTATATAAGCCTAGGACTTGGCTCGCAAAAGTAAAGAAAGAAGAAAAACGAAGGACGCTCTTCCTCAATACGAAGCTGCAGAGAGAGAGAGGAAGAGAGAGAGAGAGAGAGATCACGAGAAAAGGAAAAGACGGGAAAAAGGGAGCCTGCAAATTCCTTTGAGGGGCTGATTAAAACTCTGCTAATTCTGCTTCTGTTCCCCTTCTGTTCCTCTCTCTCTCTCTCTCTCTCTCTCTCTATGCGCAGGGGGAGACAGAAAGGGAAGAGATAGAGAGAGAGGAAATCCTCATGATCACGAGCTTTTACGATCTCCTTCTCTTCCCATAAATCATTACCTCTCTCTCTCTCTCTCTCTCTCTGCTACAAAACTACAACTGCTTACTTTGACCTTTGCTCTCTCTCTCTCTCTTCCCCCGTAAGTAAATTCTAATACGCCAACGTCGTCATCATCACACAAGCCTGCCAAGTTCTCATATTCTTTTGTTGTATTATGTGTTTTCTTTTCTCTGCTCTCCTTTTTTTCCTTTTCCTCTTCTTGCTTGCTTTCATTTTTTTTGCCTCCCCACTTCCCCCTTGGCGTTAGACATTTCCAGGGGACGAATGTGCCCCTATTATGTCTACCTCTCTGTCTTCGATATTTACTTTGTACGTCCTTCGTCAGAAATTTCCAAGCCTGAGAATTTGCCCTTTTCCCAAGTTTTTTTTTTTTTTCTTTTTCATCCCTTTCATAAAGTGCCCTGGACCATCATGTACAGTGGGTATTCGCCTCCTTGAACTTGTGGATTGGGCTATAGCAAGAGAGTGGCTTTTTACGTAGATGGATTTACAAATTCGCGTGATTAGGTATAGATAAGTATTTAAATCAGTGCATCCTGTTTATATAGGACCGTGTTACTTCGATCCATAAACTAATCTTAATATACCAAGTATCGTGTAATTACTTAAATGCTTAAGGAGGCGATAGAAATGATATTTTTAATTCCGACTTACGTCGATAACTTATAAGAAATAATATTTTGACGAACTAGTGACTAACTAGTTTGTCACAACATACACATTAATATCTATTTAATTGAATATATTAAAATTTGCAAAATCGTTTCATTGATTGATTTTTTCGCAAGCCCCACGTACTCGGATATTGCAAAAGTCAATGAGTTCGACATTCTACGAGAATTGTAAAGTTTTATAAACCACCAATGCGGACTTTTCGTTGCCCTTCTTAACCCCTTAAAAGAATTTATAGCCAACTAATTCATGCACTTAAATATCACGACTTCAACTAATTTTCTAAAAACTTTCCCCAGTCAACAAATTCAATGACAAGGTTGTAGTTTGTCGAAGTTATCACATAATTCATGTAATCTAGTTCTCATCTTAATGTCCTAAGTAATATTAGGAAATGAAGAAATTTCAAAATATCATAACCAATGCGTTCCCCTTCCCCAATACGGGGCATCCAAAGAATGATTCAAATTTTAAAAAAATTGGCAAAAAGTGCATGAAAATCTAAATGTAAATATCTATATATTTGGAAATGTGTTATATGAATAGAAGTCAAATTGTTAATGTGGCGAGGAAAGAAAAAATCGAATATAAATATCAACATCAAAATCAATGCAAATAAACACGGAAGAGGCATATAACTCCCGTTTTGGTAGAGTTGCAAGGTCCACTCCACGAGTGCAATCCAGAAAATTTATTAGAGCCTGACACTATGGTGCCAGCGGCAAAGGCAATCGAGTACATTTTTAGCCTAAAAATATATTCTCCGCATGTGTTGAGTCACTTTCTGTGTTCGATCTCACCACACCACATTGCTAATTATCTTCATTTTTGTAATTTTGTCCAGGTCAATCCGAATATTTCAGGCTTCCTCGTCCCAAGCAGAAGAACTTGTCCGAGCCCATAAAAACAATTGAGAAACAAGAGTGCATCAGAAATTCTAAAATTTTAAAAATTAAAAAAAAAATTTCAGTTAAGTCCTTAAATTTATCAAAATGATACAATTAAGTCCCTTGATCAATTTCATCTTCTTCTTTTTTGTCACAATTTTTTTTTTCATTTGACTAGTAGAAGATGTTGATGTAGTTTTTTTTCTAAAAATTACTTTATCTTTCTTATGTGATGTGAAAATCAACTAAAGCATGAAGCACGAGATCAAAACAATGCCGTTTTAGTCCAAATACTAATTTCAGTTAAATAGATTAATTTTTTTTAATGTTCAATTTTTTTTTCTAAAAAAGAGCACATGCTAAAAAGTAAAAAATAAAAATAGTTAACGAAATGAACAAAACATTAAAAAAGTTAATTCGATAAATTTTAGAATTGATCGCATGTTTAAATATTAAGATTTAATTGTACTTTCAAGACAAGTTTTAATTATTCCAACTTTTTTCCAAAAAGAAATTAATTAGTTGATACCACGCAAATTGATTTTTAGTTAGCTTTCAATCCTTGGGATAGGTTTGAGCATCCCTACTAGGCATCAAGATGATTTTTTGTAATTACCATTAAACAAAACGCAAACATCCTTTGTAACTTTATGAAAGTTTCTTTGAATTTCAAATTTCCCTAATTTAACTTGAAAAACGATTCTTATTTCAATCTAACTCTACGTTAATACTCAATGAAATCCTTAACGCGGCAACGGCATGTCTATGATTAATACAATGTATTGACTAAGAGAACACCCGAACACATGTGGCAGAACAATGTGGGTCTCTAGATTGTAAATTGATAGAAGACAAACTGCATTTAGTTGAAATATGTCGTAGTACAGGGACTTTAATGAAATGACCCTTTCTTGCGCATAGACAGTTGGACTTGCACACCCCTTTTAAAAGGGCAAATACTCCCATGGCCCAAAATCCTCAACATCTCTCTGGGATTCCAGTCCTAATCTTTCTTGTCAAAGTGACAAAGTCAACTGGACATGCCAAATCTTGCTTTTCAAAAAAGAAAAAACGAGCCCAAAAAAGACAAAAATCCCATTCCCTCAAATCCTCGCCGTTCATTCCCAAGCAATCGAATAATAATTGCCTTTTCACTGGGGAAAATCAACGGTCGGATGGGAACGATGCGGTTGGGACAAGACGGAATGACGAGAAGTTGGTGTTGCCGTAAACTGGAATTTCTGGGAGAATTTTTGGATTTGCGAATTCCAATCAAATCAAATCAATCACGAATTTCAATTATATATATATATATATTTTTTTTTATGTATTTGCTGTCTTTTCTTTGGTGAGGCTTTGCCCCCGAAAGACGATAGCCGGTGCCAACTGTTTGACAACCTCGCTGCAAGAAAATGCCATCTTCTGCAGTTTTTTCTTCAGCCAGTAGGGTTTTTCGATTTTGTTTATCTTTGACCTTTTTTTGACATGACTTGTGTCGCGACTAAATCCTGGCGGATATGGAAAAAAAAATAATAATACTCGTCCATCTGAGGATATCTTCTGAAAAGGATTGTTGGCTTTATTATTGTTATGTTAGGTTTAGGTCGACTGATTAATAACCTAGATCTTGACCGCATGAATTTCAAAGCTGCAATGCTCAGAAGGCCACGACACGCTCGTCATTGCCAATTTGCCAGCACCAAAAATGCACACCACGGTGTCTTCGCAAGACTAAGTACCGCCTGTGAAAATATAAATTGTTTCTGTTTACCGAGCAGGGTTTTCAATAGCCTCACGAGGGCTTTAATTGAAGAGACTCGGGTTTTACTCGTTTTACATCACGGAATACGATCATCATCCTTACCAAAAATCCTACAATTAAAGTAGAAGTAGGGCTCTCAATCCTACGATATGTGAGCAGTCTCTCAAGCACCATTTTGGACGCTTATCCGAAACTAAGTAATAAATGATGAATATAACGCTTCTATAGAATGAGATACACAAGACTTGTGTGGAAGGATTTCCAAGTATTATGACATTGGAAGACAAGATCCGACTTTTTAGTGTTTTCTGTCCTTAAAGACCGGCCAGTACTATTTTCATCTTGGTCCTTTTCCATATTGTGCATCAAATGACCGACTGGCTCTAGTAAATGCCATGCGTGGTAGGTGCGTGAAGAATCACTTGAGATGTCCCTTAAAGGGATAAACAACGATGTCTATGAGATTAGTATCGATTATAGTTTTGAATCCTATGGGATTTCATGTTGAACTAGTTGGGTTGATGATTATAAAGGTTGATCGGTCTCGACCGGGTACTGCTTGAATTGGCATGGGTGGCTTTTTTGTAGCTTTTGTTCACTTCACTGGGAGTATGAAGAACACGAAGCTTTATTAACAAAAGTCTCGTGATAAAAGTACCGATTGGCGAGGACTGAGAATAGCGAAGGTTGACATGTGAATTTTGGGGACAAATTTGCAGAAAATGGAAATCAAGGACTTGTTTGTTTTTATAGTTGGAATAATCAAAGTCTTGATTGATTTTGCGATAGAAACAAAAATAATAAATGGTGCTGCCATGCAGAAACAGGGATGTCCCGTCCAGCCAGAGCTTGCTCGGGGGACCTGATGGACCAGGGTGGTAGGGTGGCTGCTGGTCTCTCTTCACCTGGAAAAAATGATGGTAAAAATTTAATACCAGGATCTGCATTGGATTATGTACGTAGCTTCTTCACTGATTAGTCTATTGCAAATCCCAAAGATCAATTTAGTAAAGCACAAAAATTACCGAACTTATAGCTGGGATGACCTCGTGGTATCTTAGTTAGGTTGGCTTCTAGAAATCTTTGGAACATATGGTATGTGTCGTTATGAAAAAAAAAAAAAAAAGTAGGGTAAAAATATCTTATGTCTAGCCACTTTCAAATTCGATGGCGTTGCCATGGACGTGGGGTGAGGCAACTTTGCGATGTGATATTATGACATGATTCAAATGAATTTATAATGAGAAATATGTCATGTCACTGCATAGTAAAGCCCTTAGTAGTCACCAACTTGCCTACTGAAATCATTGATGATCATCAATCAATCAGACAGATAATTCATTACCCAATCTTGTGGACATTGCCTGTTACATAATGAGATTCGACCAATGATGAAGTCGTTAATTCAACGGCGTGAGGGATGTGGGACCTAATAATTGTTGGGTATATTAAATTCACACTACTTTTATATACAGATCCCTTAAAATTCACATTATTTATGTTCTGATATCAAATTGAATCGGTATTATCCCACCTCATAATAATAAGATTGTTGGGCTTGCTCTATTGTCTTTGATCACAAGTGTGAGAATATCATGATAATATCTAGAGATAACATCCCTTAAATCTTAACAAAAGCGCAAGAGTGTTCTTTTCCCTTGTGGGGCAAGGTGAAAAAGAAGAGAAAGGGGAAATTTCAAAAAGGGATTCGAAATGTCATTATTTTCTCAAATAATAACATAAAGTGGATTTTGTTTCAAATAAAGGCCCGAAGTGGCATTAGTTGTTTCAAATAAGGACTTGAAGTGGCTTTGGTTATTTCAAATAATGAGCTAACTTTGCTGATCGCCAATCGACTAACTTTTTCCGACTGGTCAAGGGTATTATTGTTATTTGCAATTTTTTTTTCTAGTTCTTCTTCTTCCTCTTCGCCGGTGGTTGGCTGGCCATCAACGATGCTCACAAAGGGTTGGGTGAGGGCCACCCACGTCGACCACAGGCAAGGTGACCCTTGCTTGGGGCTATTTGCAAGGTCAGCCCTTGCCAGATTAGCAAGGGTGGCCTTCCCTGCGGTTGGTGAGGGCTGGACAACCTCCCCAGCTTTGCTTGCCCTAGACGAGGGCTCGACCACTCTCGCCAACAACCGACGAGGTCACCTAGCCCTCACAGGCCATAGGTGAGGCCCACTTGGTGATGGCTAACCTCGAGGATGGCCCCTGGGTGAGGCCGTCCCTCGCCTATGGTTGGTGTGGGCGGCCCTCGTTGGTGAGGGTGACCCTCACTCAGCCCTCTGTGGGCATCGCCGATGGTCGGTCGGCCACTGGTGAAGAGGAAGAAGAAGAACAAGAAAAAAGAAAAAAAAAAGGGGGGGGGGAAATGGCAAATGACGAAAATACTATTAATCGTCGAAAGTCAGATCCTTATTTGAAATTGATATAGTTACTTTTAATTTGAAACAATATTTGCTTCAGATCCTTATTTGAGAAAGTAACGTTATTGCATGTTCTTATTTGAAACAAGGTTCACTTCGAATCTTTATTTGAGAAAATAATGACACTTTTGGTCCATTTTTGAAATTTTTTCGAACAGAAATGATGGGCATCCCGGGGGGTTGGGTTTGACAATATAAGAAATTGAACCGGACACTAGACACGGCTCATTTGGAGTCCTCGTTGACAAGGGTAAAGACCTGAAGACGACCCTCTGGAAAAAGGAGACAAGAGCACAAGCAGGCCGAACTATATTATCAAGAATTCAAAACCACAGACCAGAAGCGACTGAGAATACACGTATATCGTATGTATAAATCCCGGGGGGGCACGTGGCAGGGTTCTGGCAGAGGATCAGGGCCTGGCCTGGCCCTGGCGATTGGCCTGGCCTGAGGCATTTGGGAAGAGAAAGCAATGATGAAGAAGAAGGGTGGCAGAGAATGGAATGATGGGAAATTCCTGAGTCCCCCCGACCCCCACCCCTGACTTTCAACCCAACCCCCAGCGGGGGAATATCCATCATCATTGCTCCTCCTCTCCAATTTGCCTCCAATTCCACCATTCATTTCTCTGCCACCCCTTTTCTTTTTGGCTCCTCCTTTCTCCTCTATAATTTTTCCCTGCCTCGCATTTATGATTATGCCTTTTGCATTCGCCCACACGTCAAAAGAAAACAAGAGGGTAATGAGAGTTTGCGGCTTCGAGGACGCCGGTTTTCTTGGCTCGTGTGGTCCTCTTCCCTCGGCCTGTGTGCACCGGTTTGTCCTACGCTCTCCCCCTTTGGATTCATACGTTCGTATCTTTATATAAAGTGTCGCAGATCAAGTTCTCGTTGATTTCAGAAAAGAAAAGAAAATTTGATGAATGTGATTGCTAAAATCTCACTATGCTTGGCTTAACATTAATTTTAATATTAGATGAGACGTGTCTTGTGAAATTATCGTCCAAATTACTCGAGTACTTATTTTGGCGAGAGTTATATTCATGTACTATCTTTTAATCTAATAGTTTGGATTTTTTTAGTTGGCATTTTTAATAATATTATTAGGGTAATAAGCAATCGTTTATGATGATGCAACGGTAGTGTGATCTACCAAGCTTCGGGAGGAGGCGATGTAATCTATATTTGTAATATCCCAAGAGTTATCAGTGAATTTCAACCTTTTTTTATTGATGTTATTATGGAAGTGTGGACGAAGGCAAATCCCAAGCCAAGCCACCGTAAAACCTGCATTGCAATCTATTTCTATCTTATTTTACTTGTTATATTATTTATTATAGTGGCAACTTGCACGTGATTTCCGCTAGTAACATGTCTGGTTTTGCACATATAAATATACTTCTACTCATTTCTGCAAAAATCTATCTAAGTTGATTAAATAACTTAGGACTGCGCATGGTAAAATTTCTCGTTTCTCAATTTCTCAATTTCTCTGTTCCCTAACAGGTTTGGAAACAATCCGTTTGGTAACGCAAATTGATTTCTCGTTCCCCGGAATAGAAATCTGTTTTTAAATTGTTTTGGGTGAGAAATCGAAGCTAAAAATTTTAGCTTCTCTATTTAAGTAGAAATAGAAATTGTTTTTCTATCCACCCCTCTTCTTCAAAGCAAACACGTCGACTCCTTTTCTCTCCTCGAAATAGAAATTTTGAGTCGTTATCAAACGGGTTTCTTTGCTTAGAAACTCGTCCAGGGGAATAGAAATTGAGAAATTGATTTCGGCCGAAATCAATTTACTCGTTTCAGTAAATTTTATTATGCGCACCCTTATTCACCCTTATAGGTTATAACACAAGCCACCACGATACTGTTAGTCAAATTGGTATTTGATTACCGAAAAAAAAAAAAAAAAACTAGGTATTTGATTACTCTTCTTCTTTTTTCCATTCCATGTGTAAGTGTGAGATTCTTTATGACATCCGTACCTTGAATATATATTTTAAACAAGAGAGTCGAGAGAGGGAAATCAGTTTGATTAGTATTTTCTTGTGATGGAACACGGAAATTAATTGGATCTTGTAATTAAATCAACGTGAAATTACTAGAGAACTAAATGAGGAAAAAAAACACTTAAGATTTACGTGATACAATTTGAGTGTCGATACTTATTTTACGAGAAGAGTCAAAAATAAATAATTCATTAATAATTGGAGAATCACGAAGTCACAATTGCTCAATTGGTTAAGCGTTTTTAGTCTCAGATTACATCCAAAGCAAACCCACAAGTGATATCTTACAATCTCTTACAAAAAAAAAAAAAACTCACTTAGAAAACTCAAAGAGAGAAATTATGATACCCTTATTGTTTGCGCTATTATACTAGATATTAGAGTGAATATTTATAAGTTGCGAAATCTACAAGGATTTCAATTTAAAAAGAAAATTCAAATGCATAAATTATAAGAACTAGTTTCAACATAATATTTTGAAAATAGGGTTAATACTATGGAAAACTCCAAATTGAAACCCGTGACAAATTTATTTAGATTAATTTTTCAATCACCAAAAATTTTAAACCGATATACTTATAATAAATTTACAAAAAAATTAATTCATTGATCATTAAACTGATCCGTTTGTGCTAAATTTACCTTTCATTAATTTCTTTAAATTTGATTAATATTACAAAAAATTACATACGTCAATTGTCACATATCATTTAATTTAGCAATTTGATAATAAAATTTAATGAAAATTTATGAAGGGTAAATTTATTATAAATGTAATAGTTTTGAGTTGTTTGGGGTAAATTTATTATATAAATATTAGTTTAGACTTTTTCTAATATTAATTATTTAAAAGAAAAGTCAATCGAAGTACAGTGAATCATGATTTTTAGGGAACAAAACATATGTCTTGTGTACCCGTGAGAGGAGGAGAGAATTTTTCAGAATTGGGGATTTGGGAAATCCACATTGATTAGATGAATGTGTGCTGAGTTGATGATGGCGAAAGAGAAAAGTCGTGCATCTTTTTGCATATCATATATATTCTTTGCGAGAGGGAATTCTGTGGAAAAGACCTTTTCGTGAATTTTTTTTTATTTAATTGATTTTCGCCTTTGACCAGTCTCGTCACTGTCGGAACTCCGAAAAGTATAAGATGACGTACGGGGCGGGGCTACTCTGTTCCTCGTCATCTTGCGTACAGAATTAAATATACTCGGCAGAGGAATAATAATTGTACTGTATGTGATGTTGAATTTTCTTTTCCTGTAAGGCGTATCCAAGGGGGAAAACAAAAGGCACAATAAATTTTTTAAAAAAGAACGAAAGAAAGAAGTCATTTAGAATTCGACTCAATCAAATTGAATTTCTCCTTCCATCTCCGTTTCCAATGGAATCGAACAGGGCTTTTTTAACCTTCTTTAGAAAGTCTTAAAATTTCCAATTTAGCGAATATTAAAACCCGATGAAGAAATAGTAGTATCAACAATAACACATCATTTTTATAATTTTTTTAGTAGATATATGTATGCATCATAATGTGAAGAAAAGTTTAAAAACCAAACACCCATAAAATAAAATATGATCGTAGTAGCACCCAAAGAACTATTGTAACTTAGTTAAACCCATATCTATGTTAAAGATTGTTCCATCCTTTTTCTCCAACCAAACCAAACGTTACTCATATGCATACTTGATTAAAAATATCCACCAATTAAAAGGATGGTCGTACAAATTTTCTTCGTGCTGAAAAAATTAGAAAAATGTGGGCACGATTAAAAATTAGGGTTCGAATGATTTGAACTCAAACTCCATCTACCATCCTTCTTGAGTTTCCTTTGATTGTGCATGATTCTTACCTTACAAATCTTCTCCTCAGCATCCCTAATTAAGATCCACAACCCATATTATTGAGCAATTAGAAGGATGGTCGTAAGAAGTTTCCTTGCACTGGAAAATTTAGAAAAATGTGGGCAAGATTACAAATTAGGGTTATGAACGATTCGAACTCAAACTCCATCTACAGTCCTTCTCGAGTTTCCTTCAACTGACATTATTCTAACCTTAGAAATCTTCTCCTCGGCATCCCTAATTAAGATCCATAACCCATATTTTTGAAAAATCATAGAGAAATTATTTCAGACAAGCAACTAGGGTTTCTTAAACACTTGATAATCAACCTCAGATTCCAAAGCACCAACTCTCCCCCCTGATGCACGCTTGCTCGGAAGTCAAAGCTACCCCTTAAGCTGGATTCATTGATTTAGAAGGCCGCAACTTTATGCGTTTTCTTCCCAACAACTTTTTGAATAAACAGAGAATCTCTTCATTCACTGCAAAAAAGGGTATGTAGATCGACCATACTTTTCTAATCTATAGTGCAATATTCCAAGGATGGTACATGGAAAATTCCTTTCTGTGTGAACCCTTGAATGGGGTAAGATTGGCTTGTCACGGGAGAGATGAGAACATGCCCCCCTTCACGATCGTCTGCATCATTGGGTACGTCAAAGCTTCAAAATAAACATTTCTCCAGAAAACCAAACAATCCCCCCACGTGGAGCTTTTCAATTTTCATGCACAACTTAGCTGCTCTACCGAATATGTGCTGGTCCCAATCCATGCCGATGTCTTTTGTCAAAAGACGATGCTCCATTCTCGAGTCTCTTTCATCGCACATTCTTGACAAAGACCGTAAATCAAGGCACTTCTTTGTGTACCTTGGAGGTAGAACCCCTTGACTTTGTATATTCAAAAGCTATCCTTGTGCAATTAGACACACCCGAAAAAAAAGAAAAAAAGCAAAACAAAAACGAGATTGGATCGATAAATGGCGTTCCCAGCTAGGTATGGACAAGTTGAGATGCTTATAATCATGGATTGGTGATTCCTAAAGCCGACCCTTTTAAATTCGGCATGCTAGTTTTCATAAGCATTTGACTTATTCTATGATTGTTTCGTGGGATTTCACTAATAATTCCACTTACACCTTAGTCGTTCTCTCATCTTAACTTCAATTATAAAGAAAAGGAGGACCTAGGAAGGGCACCTAAGTATCCTTGATTTAAACAACTTCAACTAACTTGGAAAATTTGAGAAGATTATATGGTTGTGTTAATTTATTTGGGATGGAGTATGCTAGTATTTGTGTATGTTAAAAATAAAATAAACCCTCCTAGACTCAACCAACCGGTGTTTGCAACGCTATCTCAGACCTAATCCAAAACTGAAAATAGGTTTTGTTTCTATTATGATTCGGCCAAGTCACGAAATTTGATTGGACCAACCTGTTTTCGTCATTACCATGGACTGGTTTCCAATGCATGTTATACTAATTTGATCAAACAATATTGGACTTCGCACGTCTCGATGCAATAATGGTATGGTTGGATAGTAAGGTAGCACAATAATGTAGTGGGAAGATGTGATGGATGACGGGTTCGGATACAAGCTTTAAATAGGCTATGTACATGGTCCCCTCTCCATATTTTGAAAACTTACAGTTTATCCATTAAAGACCGTCTAAAAGAGGAGAATGGGAGGAAGATCTAGCCTCCTCAGTCGCATCAATCGACACAATAACAGCGACCGCACTTGGGAGTGGCGAAACGAGAAATTCTGATTTCAAATTGAAACTTAGGTATTCCTTATCTATATGGGTCGTTAATTTTCCAATGTGTTGTGTTGACACCTTGGTATATAAATTTACAATTCTATTCTTTCTTGATTTCGTAAAAATTTCTAACACAAAAGTCATTATTTGGTATATTATTTATATGTTTTCACGTGAGAAGAGTGGTTAAGCATTCTCGTAACGTACAGATCTCCGTTGAAAAATTTCAGTTACGTGTATATATTGTTGTCTTTCTTCTAATTTGCAATGGTTTGAGAGGATGACGAACGATGGCACGTAATTAGTGCGGATATCCCTCGCAAGTCATCGTTGGGTTTGAAAAGCTTGGAGCATGTTTTCAACTTGATCCACATACATTTCATCTTTGTCCCGAGAAGGCCACGTAAATTGCTGCTTGGATCAATAATTGAGGAGGAGGGCCCCTTCTCCGTTTGACTTTTCTTGATCCTAGGGATCGAATTAGGTGGAAATGATTGAGTCGCTCCTTCGCTTTTATTGATTGATGAGCTTTCTCTTTGCTCATACACCATGCAAAAAAGCCGGCGACCTTTTCAATTTATTTAAAAACCCCGGTTTATCAGCTAACGTGTTTCCCACTGCATTAGAGAAGAATCCCGTAAGAAATCACTAAGAATTTTGATTTTACGAATTTTTATTAGGTGATCTGATGAGTTTGAAGAATATGTCGTCATCGTTTCCGATGAGTGAGTTCATCCACGAGTTCATCCACGATGAGAAATTTGTTTTGCATTTCTCAGCCTCCGTACTTGACATTAACTGATTGTTCTTTACTATAGTGCGACGTTGATTTGATACGTATTGCCACATCCCTAAAATAAAGGTCGTGTAGAAAGATCACTTCGTTGTAGAGCAACCTTCACTCCACTCATAAAATGGATTATCTAAATTTATTATATAGTAATCAAATCAATTCTTAATTTTTTTATTTAATTTATTTAGTCCTAACATTTTTAATGATTTTTCAATATAATCATTCCAACTAATATTGATAGGAAATTACTAATGTACATATAAGCTATTCTATGTGACTCGATTGACTGATGTAGATAATTTTTATAATTTTTTGAATTTTTTCTATGGCGACTGGCAAAGGGAATCATGAAAAAAAGAAAATAAAAAGGAAACAAAAGAAAATGAAAAAACATAAAAGTTAAGAAAAATTTGAATTTTTTCTAAAGATCGTCAATGTTGATGATTTTTGGCCAAAGTTGATTAGAAGGATTGCATTGAAAAATGTCGAAATGTTTAAAACTAAATCGACTAAATTAAAATTTTTAAACAGAATTGGAAGTCGTATAATAAGTTTAAGACTTTTTGGACAATTAAAACAAAAGAAAATGAGAGATTAATGAAGTTGGTTGTTGCATTGTAAATACAAATAGGAAATTTCACAAAGTTCGGTTTTTAAATTGAAACTGAGTGGTTTACTTGTTTCTTTATATCCCTTTTCTTTGGCCAAGTTTTCGTTCCTCTCTTCAAATTATATTGCATTAGAATATTAGAGTAATTGATAGATAAGGGCAAACTAGGAAAATTAAAAGTGGGATAAAAGGCGATTCCAACTTCGTACATAGGAGATCAACACTCAAGTTTTTCGTACACAATTATATAAGTGGAAGTACGTGAGATCATGCCTATATCATAAGAAAGTTTCAACAATTGTTTATTTGCCGGGTGATGGCTATAGATATATGAACTTTTATTATAGTATTTGCTGATGTAATACAAATCTTTTTACACGAGCATCATTTGAATAGACATGTTAACTTATTTATGGAATGATTCTATTTTAAAAAAAATAAAAATAAAAACTGTACATCAGTATTCAAAACCCCGCTTTTCTAATAATTTTTCACGCACCATTTTTTTCTGAGGGAAATCCCTAAAATTGTATGGATTGTTGGAAGTAATTCAATCATTTCATGTGTAGATTTTACTTATTAGTCATTCCACTATTCAATAAAACGATCCTGGCTAGACTTTTCAATATATTACCAGCATCTCTCAAATGCATGTTAAATAGGGCCCCAACGTCTCAGCTAACTGCTACCAAGGCCGTACGTTAAATTAATAGAAACATTGACTATCTACGCATTCACACGCAAGCGAAGGAGGACTCGATTTTCCTGGATGTTTGGCCCTGGACAATGAATCTCCACATCCGCTTTCCAACCTAGATGCCATTCTCGAAGTCCTTAGCACATATAGAAAAAAAACAACCCAACATATGAGATTCGAAAACAGCACACGATATAGTGCAATATTCCACGGGAAAGACCTCCCCGTCTTCAATGGAAACGAGCGAGAAATTCACCAGGAAAGATCCCCCCTTCTTCGGGGCACAATTATAAAATGACCGACGACCCTTGTGGGCGACTCGGTCGTCAACTCATTAAAGAAAGCTAGGAGAAAAAATTGGCCGAGGAGAGAGAGAATTTGTGAAAGGGACACGAGTTAAAGGTGGGAAAGAGTCTTGCCAATAATGCAAGCGGGGGGGCGAGTCAAACATCGCACCTTAAGCACGATTTGACCGTAGGCGGAGTTTCCTGCAGCCCTCATATGACGAAGCTGGGGATGGATTATTATAGTGATTAGTCAAGATAAGAATGATTTGCTGCGTGATAGCATGTGCGGAGGGTTAAGATAAACAGCGAATGAGTGGAGGAGAGAGGGCGAGCTTAGTGGGAGGGAAGCCTCTCGTTCTCTTCTGCATGGAAATCATGCACCAAAGACAAAAAGTAGAGAGAGAGAGAGAGAGAGGTCGTGCATGGACTAATGAGCATGAAATGTGGACTTTTTATGTCAATCTAGGGTTCTTCTTTTCCTTAAAATAATACGAAGATAAACATTCTCTAAAGCATGGTCTTCCACTTTAGTCGAGGGAATATACATAAATAAAAACGATGATTGGTGGGCGTCGGCCCCGCCTGTTCTGACTATTCTTCCCTCCCTCCCATAAAAAAACAAAACCCCCCTTCCTCTCCCGAACTTTCTTTGATTGGAATCAGGTTTAATTTGAACATTTGAAAAGGATGGATCGTGTTCTGTTCCTTGTCCGAAACTGTGAATTCCTCTATTTGCAATTTTGTGGTTTGCCCGCACGTAATCAGACATGGCCAGAATTTTTGGCTAAGTAATAATAAGATTATAGGAGGAATTGAGGTGTGAAGATGTCACGTTCTGCGTCTGACACGTGCACAATGAAGTCCGGCTACCAAATACGCACATCATGGGACATGATCTTCTAGAAAAAGGGGGGCGTCCAAAATCAATGTTAGGTAACTTTTGAATCTCCCGCATTTTTGGGTTTTCCCAAAGTTTTGGTTAAACCCTAAAGGCCGCTTAAATTAAACGTTTACGTTTGAGAGCAGGTGAAATGTTGTGGTGGTCACGGTTGTCGTCACGAAAAATCATCGACTCATTATGGGTAGAATTGAAAGTGCTCACGGATCGCTTCATTAAGTGGAATACCTCTTGATGACTTCGTTCATAATAAGATCGATTATAATTTTGAATATTACGAATGCTTATCCGGGTATAATATTTAAAAATATCAAACTACAACATCATTTTAGACGGCATTCACAAAATTCTCCGTATCATCTTTTAAAATGTCTGTCTTAATTTACAATGATTTCAATTAAGGACAAAAACTTTAGGGTAGAGTTGAGTTAGCGCCTGTTGATCAGCAAATCTATTGGTTGACTTGTAACCAGTTGATGTTGGCGGATATGGTTCGAGTAGTTGTGCAAAATGGTGTTAGAACCATGGAGCGTCATGTTTTGAGGACACATAATGAATGCATTCCATGTTTAAAAATAGATGAAGAGTTCTAAAGTCCAATACATGGACCATCAATGTGCATAGGTAATTTAAGAATGTTCATGTCGGCAAGTATGTCTAAGTCCTAACATGGAGGCGGCCTGAGACACGGAGATAGATGACGGCGGGCTAAAGGTCTGTTTGGTTCGTATGTAGAACGACTCCGAATTGCGACACGCTTGAGTACGCAGCGGAGAGCCAAAACGAGCTTTGAAGTTCGTTCGGTACCCGATTGGAGACCTGGTCGAAATGGCAATGATCATTGAGTACAGTTCGGTACTTGGTTCGTTCACGTGAATTTGGGCCTAGTTCCAAACCGGCCTTAGAATGAGCCTATTTGGACATAGGTCCACTTTGAGTAACTCAATTTGGGTTTAGTACAGAGGGACCTTTTTCTAAGGCCCAATTGCTTCACTTATCCAATTTCTCAGTTTTTAAGGGCGTGCATGATGATAATCATTCTATTTTTGTTCAAGAATAATTTTTTTATTCCAGACTTATTTCTAAATATAAATCTTTTTGGTGACGCAATTTTATTTTTTTGGAACAAATTTTTTGTCCATAAATAAATTTGGAACAAAAATGAGAAGAAAAACTATTCTCATTTCTCATTCCCTCTACTAGTTAGGGTACGTTTGGTGACCATCGGAACAGAATGAACAATTTTTGAACAAAAATGTTCATGGGAACAATTTTTGAGTATAATAACGCGTTTGGTAACTGTAAAAATTTCTATTATAGGAATAAAAATATAAATGCGTTTAGTAAACTTATATAATTTTGTTGTTTCTTTTAATTTTTCAATATTTTTTTATATTTTTCCTTTTTTTTTTTTTTTCCTTCTTCCTCCTATCGGCGTCTAGTTGAGCGAGGTTTAGCGAGCTTGCTAGAGCCTTCCCTGGCCATTGCGAGGGCCAGCGAGCTTGCTAGAGCCTCGCCAGGCCACTGCGAGGCTTGACCTCGTCGAGTCTCACCCAGACGGCGCGAGGTCGGCCTCGCCCAGCCATAGTGAGGCTCGATGTCACCGGCCAAGAGGAGGAAGAAGAAGGAAGAGAGAAAAATTGTTTTTTGGAATTGTTCTTGGGAACAAGAAACTACTTTTTTCTACTTCTTGTTTCGATCCAAATCGTTCCCAAAAACAAAAAAATAGATTTTTTGTTCTCAGGAACAAAAATTTTATCAAACACATTTCTACTCTTTTTTTGTTCTCCGGAATAAAAGAACAAGGCGATCGCTAACCACCTGTGACTGTAGGTAGACAACAGCAACTGGCAAGCAGCACCGCCCTCCGAGAAGGAGAAATTTTATGTTGTTATTAAACGAAATTCTATTCTAGGAACAAAAATTTTGTGTTGTTATTAGACACGAATTTTTACTTAGAAATTCATCTAAAAATAGAAAAATATATTTCTCTTCCCAAAATTAATTTCTGTCTAGAATAATTATCATTCATGTCTTAAATAATAGGCCATGTGGAGCCATTGGCCCTGGGGCTCAACCGACATGGAGCACCCAACTTGTTCCACCCTGTGCAAATTCCTCATTGATTTTCGATATGTACTGTCATGTGCATTTGAATAAACTCTAAGTCATGATAAATAAAACCAGAACTTTTAAAAGCTGTTCGTATAACTACGGTTACTATGTTGTGTAGTATTGTGAACCGTAAGGTCGGTAATGCATAATTCAACGCCACAACGCATTAAAGCCGAGCGAAACAACTTCCCAAAAGCTGTCGCAAGCTATAGCGGGTTCGAAGGTGACGTAGCAGCTATTAGATGTTTGCCACAAGTTCTTATAAAAGTGGCTACGGCAATCCGTTTGGCAGCATGAACTGGACCATGTTTCTATCAAGAATTGAGGGGAAGGACCCCTACGCTAAAGCCATATATTTGGACGAGAAGGGTCAGCCATCTTGATCACAAACAGACGGTAGCTTGGTTGAGCCGAAAACTTTAACATGCCTCCTAAACCACCAACTTCGCCACCAGTCTACCGCTGCTCCTTCCACCATCACCGATCCGAACCACCAGTCCTCCACAAGCTACTGGTACTGCTACAATCTCCAGTTTACTCCACTACCGGTAGTCTTGCCAGCTCTACTTCAATCACCTCACCTCCAACTCCACCGCCAACTCCAGTAAAGTGCGCTTTTAAATCAGTCGCAGGCACCGTCATTACCTCCAAAATATCCATTACCCCACCACCACCACCACCTCTAACAATGTTGTACTGCCACTCCAACTCTTCCTTCATGGCCACCTCCGATTGAACCACGAAAACCTCCACAAGACCATCTCCATTGGCCCACCACCATCCTTGTTCTGCCACCACATTCTCCTCCTAACCCCAACCACCATGCTCCATCTTGACTTCTATTTCCACCTTCACCTCCACAAAAATCTTATTTCGCTACCTCCACTACCACCACCAACTTCAAAGTCAGAGTGGTACTACCATAGCTTTTCCAAATGCTACATTCACCATCACAGCTACTACTGCCAGCAGCTTAATTTAACATTTCCCACAGCCAGCTATAATTTCAGTGAAGATGTAACTATGGGTAAGTGAAAAAAGATCACACCCCAGTGCTAACATATGCCCAACCAAATTTAAAGCAGCAAATTTCCATTCTGTTCTATTGAATCAGAGTGTCAAAGAACAGGCTGGTACCTCAGTGCTTAAAGAATGTTAAGATTATAACACTTGTAATAGCATCATCCCGTTAACCCAAAGATATAAACTAAATGAAGAGATTGAGATTTAATATTTCATTACTTTTGGAAATATTGCAGACCGTGTTATGCAATGAATTTCCCATCAAATTTTTGTTTTTTCTAAGTATGACAATCATACAGCCTAGTCTGTCAAATTCTTGGAAACAATTATGCTTGTTAGCCCATCAAATTCTCAAAATCTTTATCTGTTACTTTAGTGCTACATTTTAGCTTGACGATATACTAACATCTACCTTAATAGTATAACTGTCACTGATCAGCATCACGCTATAAAATGGGGACCAGCATGACCTGGTATGACTGACTTGGTCAAACCAAGTTATTTTGACAGGAGAAAACAAGCCTCACTGAAACTGAAATGTTGGAGATGGGAATTTACTCTCACCTTCCTTAACTAAGCAACACAAAACTAATCAAATATGAGATACCGAGCTACCATTGTCACCTTAGCAGAGAGACAAGACAACCAAGTCTTCCAAATATTATTTCCATGGAGGTCCAGAAAGACAAAATGCTGACCCCAAGAAAAGACTCCAACCAGATAATGTACAATCGCAATTAATTTTCCTTTTATTCCACAACTTGAGAAAAAAGTAGCAAAACTCAGAGAGGATGAAGGTACCAATATTCCTTGCAATTATGCTCAAGCATATTAGTCTCAACGAACAATGATTAGATAAATGAAGTAGCTTTTCCACCAAAAGCATCCATGCTCGAGCTCCCTGCAAAGTTACAACTGGCATCAGAAACAGAATCCAGAGATTTGCAGTTAATGTATTTCAAATCCTTTCAGCTTAAGAATCAATCCGATGGAAGAGATGCTCTACAATTGCTGAGAGAGACACCATGTAAAAGCATCCATGATGAAGAATACAAATCGGAATACCCGATTATTTAAAGGGTGAACAGATGCTTGAAATAAGTGACCACAGAATAAAATTAGCAAGGGCAAGCATCAATTTGTAAACCCAATTATTCATACACTAACTTGACATTTTTGTTGTTAGATAAAATTGATTCATTATGCCAACCTATTCTAAACTGTCTCTACATTCCAAATGCCCTCTCAATATCTTTCCTGTAGCATTTTTATCTCTTTCATTAATAATAACTTCCCAAACCATCCTTTCAGATGCATAAATCTTCACTAGAACATTACGATTATTTTCTCGGTGCGCATATCAGATAGCTTCGGGAGAACAATGAAATAATCAGTACAAATCTCTATTAAACCCCCCGCCCCCCCCCCCCGGCCCCTCCCCAAAAAAAAAAAAAAAACCAACCACCACCACCACTAATAACGCAAAATGTAATTTCGGAAGAACAAGCGGCAGACCTTGCAAAACTCAAGTTGTTGATCAAATACGACAGTAGACCATCATTGCAGACTTACAATGATGGTCTACTGCTGGATTATCGCTCAAATAGAAAAAAATAACATGATCACAAAAAGGTAAGAAAAATGCAATATATGAACCTCTCGAGTGAAGTAACCAATTGTGAGTATTAATATATTCAGGAAATATTGAAAAATATCCATTCAAGCACCAAACTGACTAAAATGTTAAGCATCTCCAGCTTCAAACAAACTTTTCGTGCATGTGTGCACATTTGGACCGAGAGAGAGAGACAGAGAGAGTATGAAGCACTTAATATCTTTGTAGCTCTGCAATTAGATGATACATTTAATTAGACTTAAGACATCATTATACATGAAGACAGCTTTATTATAATAGCACTTTAGCAAACATAGGTATATGAGATTTTTTTCTCCTATGAAATTGTCAAATGTGATTGTCAAGATGGAATATCCAATTTATTAAAAAGTTCTAAGAAAACTGAACTTACAAAATTAGCCCATCTTGTTTGACACCTACACTAATGAACTATATATTCTAAGGGAATAAAACATCCCAATCATTATCGTTTATGAGTAAAATGACATAATCCTACTACTAATATGCATGGGCTAATAATGAGAGACATTGGGACTAAATCCCACATGAAAAACAAACAGTCACTGAATAAAACTAGATGAACAAATGCCTCCAGCTTTGTCACCAACCACCTCTACCTATTACTCATGCTACATCAGGCGAAGAGGAATCAGAGAAATGTATGATAAGCAAATGAATTGCAACAAATCACAAGGCAAGGTGAATAACAATATAAAGCAAAGAGGTTTATCAAAATCATCCAAAGCAAAGAAAATCTTCCTTCACAATCTACATTATAGTGGAAACTTGCTTTCAAAGAGCCATCTATCTACAAAAGCATGTTTACCGTGGAGGTGTAGAAAATCCTAATGCAAATGTGCTCCATCCTTATCTGACTATAAACCTTAACATGCAAGCTAAGTAGGACTAATATTCGTGAAAGTGCTTTTGACCAGTTCTGAGTTCAGTATAAATGCCATAAGAAGTAATCCCAAAGAGAGGATAAGTAACCCTTTTAATCAGGTAGAGATCTATCTACAGAAGGACAAATTTTCAATTGGATTAAATAAAAGGAACTGCAGGGACAGATAAAGAACTTATCATAGAAGAGAAAGATAACTTATTATATATCCAAAAAGATGGTCTAGTGAATAAGAAACATAAATAGAGAAATATAAAAAGAACAGCGAGGAAGAAAATTAACTAGAATGGGATACAAAAGCCATTGATCTACAAAAGCTTCCATTCAAAAAAGGTTGTAAATGGCATAAGGGTTAACTTCAGTAAGTGCAGTCCGCACTAACGCTATTGGAAATTTGCTTCTGTTTCTCTCTGGTCAAGGTGTTCCAAATTGTGTCCATCCATATAGCAATGAATAATTCTTATTGCCATACATATATGCATAAAAATGCCAGAGTTTTGGCAAATCCAGTACTTGAGATCACCAACGATAACATAAGCCATGAAGAAAGCAAGGCCTAGCCAAACCATTACCAAATGAAACATGATACTATTTAGTGGTAAGACCAATCAAAGGCTGTTTTGTATAGCAATGAGCACAAACTTCATTGCAGCATTTCACCAACAAAAAAAAAAAAACTTCATCGCAGCATTAATCTGCTAAGAGCGATCTATTGTGTTTGCGTGTGAAAAATTGAAGATGAACTCCTGATATTGTTAATATGCACATTACAAATAATCGTCAATAATAAGCACGAGAATGGGTCCTAAGACATGGGAAGACAGCAAAGGAAGAAAAAGAATCAGCATCAGTAAACGCGCACACCCAGGCTGCCCAATCAATGAGGGGGTAGAAAAGAACACTTCAAACTCTCCAAAGGTTCATTCTAAAACACAAACCAACGAAGAACTCAGCAAAAGAGAAGCCTCCCTTTTACAAATGTGGGTTCAGATTGAAGACACTCTTAGAAGCCCGTAAGGTTTGGATGGCAAACACTGACCAGAGGTGATCCACTGATGGCAACTTAAATAGACAATGGATGGACACATTAAATCGGATAGTTCATCAATTCGACCTTCAACCTTATGTTGCACAATAAGCCATTCCCCATTCTCCAACAAGTTCGAATTTTGACAACCAGCAATGGATGTACGCTAGTCCCTCATTACGAATAGCCACCAATCTACAATCCAATAAGCACGTCCACCGCGAAATCTCCTAATCTCGACAAACAAACCCTAGAGAGAGCTCCTCACCTCTAAATCCCAACGAGCACAATCTCACAATCAGACACAAGATCGTTGCCGCTCACCACCCACAATCAATAACCCACAAACCAAACATCATCGAAGACGGCGGAAAGCGGCAATTAACAAGCGGAAATCCCAATGCAGCAGCGGAAAGAACGAAACCCAAATCTCCCAGCACGGAAAAAAGTCACGGCAACCAGAAAACTCCCCAGAAGAAAGGGGGAAAAAACCGACCTTTTGAGAAGAAGAAAGAAATGAAGGAGGAGGAGGAGCTCTAAGCGTTGGCGGGCTTGGGGATGAGGGGGACAGCGGGCTGCGTGAGGCCGCCGCGGTGCTGCTGCTTGAGGCGGGCCTCCTGCTCCTGGCGGATCTTCTGCATCTTGAGCATGCGCTCCATGACGAGCTCGTACTCGCACTTCTCGTAGGAGTGGCGCTCCCCCTCGCACTTCCAGGGCAGGTAGTACTCGGCCTGGCGGCACTTGTTGAGCGGGATCAGGAGGTGCGCGCACTGGTCCCGGTACGCCAGCGGCACCCGCGCCTCCACCATCTCCTCCTGCGTCGCGATCATCTTCTTCGACGACCCTTCCACCTCCATCTCTCTCCCTCTCTCTCTCTCTCTCTCTCTCTCCCTGTGACTGTCTTCTTCGGCTTCTGCTGTGCGTCGCGCTGCAACTGCGACCCGTCTCGTTTCTTTTGCGGGTCGGGTGCGATCGGGTCCGATGTGAACTGTGAAGGGGTGCGAGCCGTGACCCATTTAATGGGCGAAATTACGCATATGGGTCTTCAACTTTTCGCTTTTTGGACCGTTTGGACTGACTTAACACCTTAAAATATATACCCATATAGTATGTGAGGTCAATATTATCAAAATTCTCAAATCGATATATTTGTAATAAATTAATTTCGAATTAATTTTTTGATTACGAAAAACCACAAATTGATATATCCGTGACTAATTTAACCTCAATCAATTTTCGTTAAATTTTACCAAAATAGAGGTACCCTTTATTTAACAATAGATGTACCGATTTATGATTTTTTGTAATATTAATATAATTTAACGGAAACTAAATTATCACAAATGTATCGGTTTGAGGTTTTTGATGGTAAAAAAATTAGTTCAGGATAAATTTGTTACATGTGTATTAATTTAGAGTTTTCGTGATATTGACCCTATATAATAGTTATGTTATATTTTTAGTGTAGATATCGATGTAAATTTTGACAAGAGTAACAATATGCGAAAAATTATAACAACATAAACCATCAAATCAATCGGATTCTCAATTGAAATTTACTCAGAGTTTTATTTAAAGTAGATCTGAACCACATCATACAACTATAAGTGACATCCTCTGATTAAAAGAAAATGTGAAGAAAAATGAAATTGCATTATTTTTGAATTATAATATCGGTATATCCAACGTTTCCAGGACGTTACATAATATGAAAGTATAAACTAAGAATATAAATCCGCTCTGCGATCCTCAATGTCGAAACCTACACCATTGGCTTGATGTTGAAAAAGCGAGCGAGCCATTAGCATTAGATATTTTAGCGAGAGTAGAGTGCCTCTATCTCCTTCATTTACTCCTATTTCTTTACAGAGAGTTAGAGGTAGTTTCTGCGAAATTTGAATTAACATGCCCTTAATTGTCTACTGTAAATATAAAAGAATCATCTCATTTAGAGATGTCTATAATTATGCATCTAATCATAAAGGGTCATCGTTTAATTATGCATCTAGTCATATCTGTTTCCAAACTATGGGAAATTGTGCAACACGCTAAAAATATATTTCTGCTTCAATAAACATTATGTAGTGATGGTCCAGAAGTAAATCCTTCTGAGTTCTTATAATACAGAATGAGGAAGCACATTCACAGTAGAACTGCCCGCCTTCGCTTTATATACACCTCCATGCAGGCAAACACCTTAAAAAAGTGAAAATCTTTGCCAAGACCCAATCCTTTTGTATGAAATTCACTGGACAATCTGATCAAACCCTCAAGTGGCCTTCTTCCGTTTATACTTCATGGCACAGACGATGTAGACGAGCAAGTTCAGGAAGCTGAGCCCCGCTAGAAGCCAGAAGAAGTAGTCAAGGTGGCCCTCGTTCAAGTTATCGGGTATCCATCCAACCTGCCCGCCTTGGGTCGTGACATACGTCACGATCGTCAGGATCAAGGAGCTAAGGTAATTCCCTAGAGAAGTAGTCAAGAGCGACAGCGCGCTGCATAAGCTCCGCATGGCGTCTGGAGATTGGTCATAGAAGAACTCGAGCTGCCCGATGAAAGTGAATATCTCCGCTGCCCCCAGCAAGAAGTACTGTGGTGCTTGCCAAAGGATGCTCATTGGCACGGCGACGTCTTCATCAACCAAGCCGAATTCTCTAGCAATTTGGAGACGCTTAATCTCTACTATAGCAGCAGCCGACATGCAGAGAACTGATATAAAGAGGCCAATTCCCATCCGCTGCAACTCGGAAAAGCCTCTTTCCTTGCCTGTGAATTTCCTCGCTATTGGAACGATGGCCCGATCGTAGACAGGCACCCAGAAAATCACGCTTATGACATCGAAAGTTGATAGAGATGCTGCAGGAATAGTGAAAGAGCCGATAGTAGTGTCCATCATCTCCCCTTGTTCCACAAACATGGTAGACATCTGCGCATATACAGCAGAAAATACAATTCCTGTGGCCCAGATTGGGAACATACGGATCAAAATCTTCAGCTCCTCCACTTGAGTGACTGTACATAGCCTCCAGGCATTTAAAAAGTCCCCGCTTTTGGTGTCTGCATCAGTGACAACCGCAGCTTTATCGAGGCACCTGTTATTATTGTGGAGATCATTAGCCCTTTGTCCACATTTCCAGTAGATGATTTATCATCTTCTCTGGCATTATAAGCAGAAAAATATATGGGAAACCACAAAACTTGGTCTTGCATGTAGGTTTGATAATGAGTATGCATGTAAATTTAGAATGGTACACTGAAAACATGAATAGACGTCCAAAATTTGGACATAGAAGTGCACAGGTATGATTGGGTATTGTTCTTATGACAATTTGGGGGCGTGATTCGAAATCTTCGAGAAGCATTTCATAACTTCTTCAAAGTAGTTGCAAGGCAAGATGTTGACATTGCACACATATATTTAAGATGAATTGTTTCCATAAGAATGTTCACATCTCCATGTCCGTGATCACATCTACTCTCTTGTACTAGGCATCCACTAAGAGTCAAATATACGTATATATGTTATATATATACGAGCAGAAAAATTAACTTACCAAATACTAGTTAGAAAATTCGTACCATAAGAAAGAAGAAGAAAAAGACAACTCACTTCAACTCATCGCTGTGTTCTATTTTGCGGCTTCCTTCTATAGCAGAGTTCTTTTCTTGTGTTTCATACAGGAGACTACTGTCCTCAGGGACCTCCACGCTCCACTTATGGAAGGCTGCAACCAAAACCTGACACATCCTTGTGATAGGGCTCCCCCCAGGTTTCTGGAATCGATAGAGAGGCGTGCCTGAAAAGAAACTGGCAATAGCAACTCCCATAAATACTGCAGGAATACCGAATCCTAAGCCCCAACCCATATTGTCTTGAATCCACACTATGAGAGTGCTTGATACAAGTGCGCCTATGTTAATGGAAAAATAAAACCAGTTGAAGAAAGACCCTTTCTTCACTCGCTCTCTCGGATCAGTGTCATCAAACTGATCGGCGCCAAAAGAGGAAACACATGGCTTGATCCCCCCAGTACCTAGGGCTATCAGATAGAGCCCTAAGAAAAATACTGCGTATTGGGCTGCCGTTGCTGAAGGGCAAACAGAGTCCACACATTCTGCAGGCTTCAACCCAGGAACTGTTGCAGAGAGAGTCAATGTACACATACCCTGTAAAAAACGACAAACCAGCGTCTTCAATCATAACTGTTTTACTCTTTTTTTGGGCTGAACCCATAACTGTTTTACATTAGCAAAAGGTGATGAAGAAAAGTTCATGCAAGAAGGTGAACATGGGATGAAAGATGGCAGTTTCACTCAGCCTCACTTATTTGCTATCACCTGCAGCATTGGCACATTTTATCATGAACAAGCAACTGTTGTCCCAATTAATTATATAAAAAGATGTAAGTAACAGAAAATTAGCAGCTACCTATTGTTGCAGAGCTCATAAATATTTGAATCATAAGAGGAAACCAGTCTACTTCTTAAAGTTGAAAGCTCCATTTAGTTTTCTGACCTCATGGCATCCAGAAGGAATAATTATGTATTATTGACTCCATAATTAACTCCATCCACACAACTATATCAAGGGCATACTCACATGATTTTAAGCCCACGAACAATTCAGCATCACCCATTCAAACACAAATTAATGCCCTGAGGTAATGAGCTTTCCATTAACCCCAATGGAATGAGGGACTTTTAGAAGATGACATCTAGTAAAATACTATTCACTCACCATGACAACCTAGGAAAAACCTAAAGATCTTTATTTGGAAGCTGATATGATGGAATTATAGTGCAGAAACAGCCTTCTTTTTCAGGCACTCATGTGTGTGAGAGAGAGAGAGAGAGACTGCAATGAACTTTGCGCAGTCGTATGCATTAGCAAAGATGTCCACAAGTTCATAATTTTTTACAGTGAAATGTCACCTCATCAACATAAAACATTGAATGAAAGCAATGGGAAGTCACATAGCCAAAAAGTGGTGACTCACAGAGCAATGCTTAGACCCGACTTGACACTTTCTTAATATAGGTTTAAACATCAACTTCAAAGTACTTCCAGCCAAAAATGTGGAAAAGTGTAGTAGCCAATGCTTTAATCCAAAAAATTAATTGTCAACTAGTTGATCAAATAAAAACACGAGAGGAAACTCAGCAGAGCCATAACTAGAATGATTCAAAATAAAAATAAAAAAAGAAGGAAAAACAATGCTGCAAGCTGCAGTAAAATTCAGCAATTCAAGTATAACACTTGATTAATGGCTTAAGCAAACTAGTGCTCTTTATGCTAGAATTCATTAGGCATGTTGTGGGGTCTGAATAGCAAGCTCTTTCTTCCAAAGCTTGTGGATATTGCCTATAATAAATGATGACATTCCCAGTTATAATTATAGCAAGCACTCAGTCTGGATTCCTAGATAAATTAGCCTTAACATCAGACCGTATATTTATCTTGACTCACCTCCTTTGTCAATAACAAGAGAGAAAAAGAAAACGCAAAAAACAACGTAGAACTGAAGACCACTAAAAGCATCTCCACACTAAATGGATCCTCTCACATCACTATGCTTTATTTGGCATCAAATCTTCAATAAGATCCAAATACATGGATATTTCCTTAGACTTTCTAAACATAACCATTCACACATCTTCCACTCCTTTAAACCTACATCTCATCCTAGAGGCATATCTTCTCACTGAAAAACCAAAGACCACTCTAAGCAAAGGTGAGTTCTATTTATGACCCAGGTAATTAAATAATAAACGATACAGAGTAAATAGCCAAATAATCCAGTTACTAGAGGGTTGTAATCATGTTACTAGAATAATCTCATTTGATGGCCAACCATTTACAAGGAACAGCATACTGGGGATTCATGAAAGGAGGTTTTGGTTTTAAAACGTGCTCACAATGAAGTATATTGTGGAAAATGCAGCTATTGTCCAATATCTTCCCCAGCAAGCATCGGCTAAAATAGCTCCAATTAGAGGTGTGAGATAGCAAGTTCCTTGCCAAGTGGTAACATTTGTCGCGGCCGATACATTTCCCTCATGTAGTTTGTTGGTGAGGTAAGTAACAAGATTAGTGGCGATTCCATAGTAGGCCAAACGTTCACAACACTCAGTGCCTGCAATTCATTCAAGAAATAAGTGGGAATTCCACAGAAACTGAAAGAATCCTTAAGTGGTTGAATGAGGAAAAAAAAAACATTACCTAGGATGAAGGGGCATGCTCTCCAATTTCCAGTGTTGCTTTTCAAGACAGGCTTTCCTTTGACGTCTACAGAACCATCTCCAGTGTACAGTCCATTACTCTGATCCTGGGGTATTACAAAAGATATCCAGAGATGAGAGCGGAGAAAAAGGAATGAGGAAGTGTTTGATGTTCAAGTTGTTTATTTTTCTTTTAATGTCAGAAATCAGTGCTTTGGTTCATGCCATACAATTGTCTTTGTCTTCAAAGTTGGTATAGTTCAGAGAAATCATGTTGGGAGGGTCCTAAAATATCATACCTAGGAGCCTATTCCAAGTGCAGTGCACCGGCACATTTAAATAAGTCGTCATTTTGTTTAAAAACAAAAAGAAATTTAAGCTTACATCAATTGTATTTCGAGATCTAACCAAGTTTTTCTTTCTTATGCACTTGTAACCAGTACCACAAAACTTGAAATCAAAAGGATGGTATTTTTATTTCAATGTCGAGAGTCCATGAGGCAGCATGTTTTCATTCCTTCCCTCAGGTTCTGCTCAGTTATACAAAATGGCAGATATGAAATATTGCGGTAGCAGGCTTCTTCCCCACGTAGATGCATACAGGTAATAAAGACATTTTTCCTATTAATCTCTGCTAGCAAAAAAGCAAGGTTATTCTATCTCACTCCATAGAATCCAAGATTAATCTTCACAATATCAGACACATTAACTGATGCTCCTCCCTCTACTTCTTTATCACATTGCCATGAAATCCCTCCTGTTTCAATGAGGATTATATTAGGTATATACTCTAGATTGTGACTTGCGTTTGTGCTTACCTGATCAATATATTCCTAGACAATGCCTCTGTTGTTGAGAAACTGAAAATAGCAATTCAAGAAGCCATGGTTCATGAAAGTTGATAAGGTGTCTTGCGTGGGTGAGGTTAAGCCCATTTCAAAATTGACACCTATTAGGTGCACCAGCTTGCCACTAGCCATTAGTGTTGCTGAGGCCACAATCTTTTTCGACTGGCAATCTCTATTCATAAACAGAAAACTTTAGGGCAATTTCAAAATCCCACTCCCACCCATATGTGTCTTGGGGACAATCGGGGACAAATGCCACAGTTTGATTCAGATGATGCTAGTGCATTTATTACAAAAACCTTGAAGTGTGGGGTGGGGGTTGAGTTCCTTGAAGCTAAGCGGAATGGTTTTCGGAATGGTTATTATCTTTGGAATCTTTAAAATGGCAATGGCAACTGAAGTACAAAGTCACTGACTAATTGCTAAATGAGTATGTGGGACTGGCATCATTTTGCAATCCTGATGATCAGGTATATTCTTTTGGTCGCATGATATCTTGACTAAGTCATCAAGCCACAACACCTCTACGAAGCAGATTTGAAATTAAAATGCCACTCAAGAAATCACTGGGTCAACCAGCAGCCAGCCACTGGAGCACAACGAAAAATTAGTGCACATTTTTTAATCGTCCTATCGGAACGGAGAAAGACAATTAAGACAAAAGATATCAGAGAACAAGAATGACCACATTCCAGCAGCTCCTGCAACTAGCTAGTCCCATTCAGTAGACAAACAAGAAAAGAGTTCTCAAACACAGGCTAATCCCAACTTGTCATCAGAGCAGACTCTCAAGTTTCGACCTTTCGGGCAATCCCAGAATCAAAACTTCCACCAAGAAAGCATCAGAACCCCCACTCCTTTTGTGCACACAGAACCCAAAAAAACAAGAAAAAAGAAAAAACCAAATCCAGAGGTCCGACAAGATAGGACACAAGATCCAAAGAATAGCATCGGGGAAGCAGTTGGAAGAGAAACCTGCAACAGCCCATCTTCTAGCTGCCGCCTCTCTTCCTCCACAGAACCCATTTCGCTCTGTCTCTAGCAGATTCCGAATCTTCAGGTACAGACTGGAGAAAGATTCAAGGGAAGGAAGTAGGAGCTGGGCCTGCCGGGACCTAACAAGGAAAAGAAGAAAAACAGAGAAAAGAGAATCTCATGCGCCTAAAGTGCCGTGTCAGGGTGGCGCACTTTGATTCTTGGCTGTACGTTTGACGAAATTGTCCGAGATTCCCAGGTCGTTTGGCAACATTGGGGCCGCATAGCATCTCCAATAGATTTACACGAAAGAGGGGACAGTCGTTGCGGTATTTCCAACGTGCCTCCAAAGCTTTATTACATCTAATCTTTTCTTCATTTTTCCACGTACACACACTTTTTTCTTTTTGGGATTAATAGAACCGAAAATCCTAAATCGATACACTTATATTGTCTTTGCCTGAACTAATTTTCGTGCCGTAGAAACTCCCGAACTAATACATGCTCTCCACATTTATTCCAAACTAGTATATTCTACCACATTTAGTCCAAATTAATTATTGTGATACTCATGCCACATTTAGCCAAAAATATCCCAAATTTATTGTAATTTTGGGTAAATGTGGCATGGGTATACTAATTTGAGACAAATGTTGCATAAACATATCAATTTGGAGTTTTTTATGATAAAAAAAAATTAATCTAAGGTAACTATGTCATGAATATACTAACTTGAGATTTTTTGTGGCATAAAAATTAATTGGGGAAAATATGGCTACCAATTTGGGATTTTTGGTGGTACTGACTTTTCTTTAAAAAAATTTCTACAATTCTCTTAGTAAATAATCACTTAGTAAAAAAAATAAAAATACATAGCCTTTTTGCGTATAGCCGTGTGTCCTTGAGAATGTGCAAATATCAAAGGCCGAGTTGAGAAGGAAAGGAGTCCCATGTTGAAATGGCGAAATGGTCAAGTCTGCGATGTTAACAATCAGATTCCCTTATGCATGACTCAAATCTCTAACAACACTCATTCATCGATTGGGTTTCTCCCTCCCTCCGACAAACTCACTTTGACTTCAATCACTCTCCTCGTAAATATTTACATTCTGTTAATGAGTACTCGAGGTATTCGGTAGACTAACTTTGACCCCATCCGCTCTCTTTGTAAATAACCACGTATAAATAAGCACTTCATGTAGCTGAAGGCCCCTCATGGCACCTTTGTCTAGAACAGAACATGCCTGAGGTGGCCTTGTGAAAAAACTTTCCTAACGGAGCGTTTCAAAGTTACGAATTTTTACTTCTTTTTATTGTTGTTTCAATTTCGAGTGAAGATTTGCATTTATCTCAAGCCCAATGTGCACTTATTATCCCTTGCAAATGTTGATTTGAAGTCGCAGTCTTAATGAAATCACATTCAATTGAAGTCACAGTCTTGAACAGAGGTGATCAGATTGAGCTTCTAAAACCTTACAATATAGGCAAAAGAAAGACCAGACATCAACGGCCAATGCACCCATTTTGGAATTTTGTAAGTAAAATTGAAGTTTCTCATACATTTCAAGAAGCATTTAGGAATTGAATTCACTTTTCTCAGCTCATTTTCTCAATGAATATGCAAGTGCACAAGACTGCATGGACAAACCATGAAAATCTGCCCAAAAAGACAATGAGAGCAGAGGAAGCTCTGTGCAAACCCACCAATTTTATAATTCTGAAGAGTACAAGAAGTAGATCCTTCTGATATCTCATGATACAAAATGACGAGTTCACATTGGAACCGCATGCTTTGCTTTACATACACCTCCATGCAGGCAAACACTTGAGAATTATAAATTTTGCTGAGGCCCAATCCCTTTTTAGTGAAATTCATGGAAAAATCTGCAAAACCCTTGAGGCCTTTTTCTGTTTATACTTCTTGGCACAGACGGTGTAGACGAGCAAGTTCAAGAAGCTGAGCCCTGCTAGAAGCCAGAAGAAGTAGTCGAGGTGGCCCTTGTTCAAGTTATTGGATATCCACCTGACCTGCCTGCCGATGGTCGTGAGGAACGTCACGATTGTCAAGATCAAGAAGCTCATGTAATTCCTGAGAGAACTAGTCAAAAGGGACAGCACACTGCATAAGCTCCGCATGGCATCCGAAGCTTGGTCATAGAAGAACTCGAGCTTCCCGATGAAAGTGAATATCTCCACAGCATCCAGCAAGAAGTATTGTGGCGCTTGCCAAAGGATGCTCGTCGGCATGGCGATGTCTTCATCAGCCAAGCCAAGTTCTCTAGCAATATGGAGCTGCTTAATCTCCACTAAAGCAGCGGCCGACATGCAGAGAACTGATATAAAGAGGCCAATGCCCATCCGCTGCAACTCGGAAAAGCCTCTTTCCACCTCACAATTGGAACGATGACCCCATCGTAAATGGGCATCCAGAAAATCACGCTTATGACGTTGAAAGTAAATAGAGACACTGCAGGATTAGTGAAACAGCCAATGGAAGTATCCATCATTTCCCCTTGTTCCACGAACATGGTAGTCACTGCGCATATTCAGCAGGAAACATGATTCCTGTGGCCCAGATTGGGAACATACAGATCAAAATCTTCAGCTCCTCCACTCGAGTGACTGTACAAAGCCTCCACACATTGGAAAAGTGCCCACTTTTGGACTCGGCATCAGTGACTATAGCAGCTTTATCAAGGCATCTATTATTATAGTAGAGATCGTCAGCCCTTTGGCCACCTTTGCAATAGATAATTTATCATCTCCTCTGGCATGATAAGCAAAAAAATGTATAAGGAACTACGAAACTTGGTCTTGCACAAGTTCTCAAAATGAGTACGCATGAAAATTTGGAATAGTATAATGGAGACATGAATAAAAGTCCAAAATTTGGATGCAAACCTAGCGAAGGTATTATATAGTGGGTATCGTTCTTACGATATTTCATGGGTGTGATTGAAAATCTTCGACAGATCTTTCATAACTTCTGTTAAAATGGTTTTGGGTCAAAGTAGTTGCACAGGAAAATGTTGACATTGCACGCATATAATCAAGATGAAGTGTTTCCCTACAGACGCTTATAAGTCCAGATCCAAAGGTATTAGGTGTCCACTAAAGAGTCTGTATACGTATGTATATTGTATAGATAAGCAGAAACACTAATTTACCAAATACTGGTTGAAAAATTCAAACGAGAAGAGAAGAGAAGAAAAGACAACTTACTTCAACTCATCGCTGTGTTCTATTTTATGGCTTCCTTCTATAGCAGGGTTCTTCTGTTTGTGTTTCATACAGGAGACTACCGTCCTCAGGGAAATCCACGTTCCACTTATGGAAGGATGCGACCAAAATCTGACACATCCTTGTGATAGGGCTACCCCCTGGTTTCTGGAATCAATAGAGAGGCGTGCCTGAGAAGAAATAAACAATAGCAATGCCCTAAAATAGTGCAGGAATACCGAATCCTAAGCCCCAACCCATGTTGTCTTGAATCTACTAGAGCACTTGATACAAGTTGAAGAAAGACCCCTTCTTCACTCACTTTCACGGATTGGTGTCATCAAACTAATCGGTGCCAAAAGACGAAACACATGGTTTGATCCCGCCGGTACCTAGGCCAACCAGATAGAGTCCTAACAAAGATACCACATGTTGGGCAGCGGTTGCTGAAGGGCAAACGGAGTCCACACTTTCTGAAGGCTTCAATGCAGGTACTGTCTCAGAGAAGAGTCAGCCCACACACTCCTATAAAGAATAACTGTTCTACTTTTTTGCTGAACCCATAACTGTTTAAGATTACCAGAAGGCGAGGAAGAAAAGTTTATGGATAAAAGGTGTGCATGGTATGAAAGACAGCAGAATACGGCATCCCTTATTTGCTCTAATCACCTGCAGCATTGGCATATTTCATCATGAACAAGAAAGTATTGTCCCAACTGGTTATGTAAAAAGATGTGTGTAACAAAGAATTAGCAGCTTCCTATCGTCACGGAGCTCATAAATTTCTGAATCATAAGAACAAACAAGTTTGCTTCCTAGAGGTTGAAAGCTCCATTGAGTTTTCTGCTAGATTTCTGTCCTCAAGGCATCCAGATGGAAGAATTATAAATAGAGAAAATGATACTAATAGTGTATAAACTTTGACTCAATATATAATGTTATCCATGTATTTTAATTTATTTAATGTGGTCATTAAACTATTGCTAAATGTTCAATGTATATATTCTGGTTGATCAAACGGTAAATCAGACATTATTTGATGTCATGGAATATAATATGTTGAGTTGGACATTTAAAATGAAGAGTTTGCATGTCCATATTTTTATCCATCTACTTTTAATCTCTAGTTTGAAAAGGAAAAAATGAATTAGGGCTTCGCGATCACTGACCCTTGCTTACTCGAAAGATTCAAGGGAAGATTTAAAGCTTCAACCAACACAAGAGTAGAACCCTTGCTTACTCGAAAGATTGGAACTTTTAGAAGATGACATCATAGCATTCATCATACACTGACCATGACAACATAAGGAAAACCTAAAGATTTCAATTTGGAAGCTAATATTGTGATAGCCTAAATTTTCCATTCTATCTAATATGTTAGTAATATTGTGTTATTAAGAAATTGGACCCATCTTTCTTCATATGGCATTACTGATACCATAATTCTCTCCCTCTCATGACCTTACTTTTTTAGCTACTTGTAGCCTTTCTACTTGGAACACTTCTTTTCATTTTCCACCAAGTATTTTAACTCAAATGCTCTTATTTGTGTCATGGAATCAACCCCTAAGATGACATCATTCATGACGTCTTTTGATAAGCTTGAATTATTACAAATCAAACAATGATTCTCATTCATGCACCTACTTAGATGAATTTCGTGCTCTCTTCAATCATTATCTTTATTTAGCAACTCAAATTAAGCCACTTGTCACCCATATACATGACCACACGCTCTTAATCTATGATGTTGAGCTTAGCTTGACAAATGATATCATGTATTACATCACCTCTCTTAACTTTAGTCTATTAAGGTTCTTAACAAGTTTGAGTCCTCATTCATGCAATTTACTTGCCCAATGATACTCTCTCTCTCTCTCTCTTTCCAATGAAATATCTCCTTTTAGTTTCTCACATTAAGGGCCCCTTTTAGTAACGATTTTGTTCTCGGAAACAATTTTTGATTAGAAATGGTTTTTTCTAATTCTATTCGCGAGAACAATTTATGAGTAAATGAACGCGCCTAGTAATTGTCCAAAATTTCTATTCCCGGGATAGAAATGCGTTTGGTAGTATTTTTAAATATTGTTTCTTTTAATTTTTATTACTCTTATTATATTTATCTCTTTTTCTTCTTCTTCCTCTTTTGTAGCCGGTTGTCGGCCACTGCCATGGCTAGCGACCGGCTGGGCGAGGTCTGGCGAGATTGCCTGGCCAAGGCGAGCCTTGGCCTCGCTTGGTCTTGTCCAGGCGGCGCGAGGTCAGCGTCGCCTTGGCCTGGTGAGGCGGGCCTCGCTGTGGCTTGGCGTCACCGCCAAGACCGGCGGCTGGCCAAAAGAAAGAAGAAGAAAGAGGAAGAGAAGAAAAGAGGAGAAAAGAAAAAAAGAAAAAGAACAAGGAATTGATTATAAAAATTATTCTCGGGAACAAGAAGCAACTTTTTTCTACTTCTTAATTTTGTTTCAAATCTATTCCTGAAAACAAAAAAAATAAATTTTTATTCCTGAGAACAAAAAAATAAATTTTTCTTCTCAAGAACAAAAATTTTACCAAACATTTTTGTTCTTTTTTCGTTCCAGGGAGAAAAAGAACAGAAATAATTTTTCCGGGAATGGTTACCAAACAAGACTTAAGTTACTTGCAGTTTTTGGGTTGGAACAATGGTAAATTTTTTGCACCTAGTGTTTATAATAATCCAAGGTCATCTTTACTTTAACATTGGTTATTTGATCTTATCTCTTGGTAACTTCTAAGTAGCCTTTAAAGTAAATTTGTTTGGTCATGTAATTCCATTCCAAAACACTTTTGAGTCTTCAACTTTTCCCCAAATTTTCATCTTCCAATCTTTCGAGTAGGCAAGATTCCATTCTTGAATTAGTTAAAGCTTAAAATTCCACCTTTTCGAGAGGGTACAAGGTGATTTGGTGGGCTTTATTCTCTTTTATTAAACTAGTTTTGTTAAAAGATTGGAAGTTGTCAATCTTTGTTCTTGTCTATTTTTCCTTGAATGTAGTTGAGGTTTTGAGTTGTCCAAGTCTTTGTTCAAGGTAAGTGAAACTCTAGGGGTTAAGTTAGCTTGATCAAAATTTATAGCCATTAAACAATCAAGTCAAAAATACTAAGTAGATCAATCTAACTTAACCCATAGAATCTTAGCCACCTCGAACAAAGACTTGGATAACTCAGAGCCTTGGCCACCTTCAAGGCAAAACAGAGAAGAATAGAGATTAACAACTCTCAATCTTTTAACAAACTAGTTTGATAAAAGAGAATAAAGCTCACCAAATCATCTTGTGCCCTCTTGAAAAGGTGAAATTCGAAGCTTCAACCAACACAAGAGTGGAACCCTTGCTGACTCGAAAGATTGGAAGATGAAAATTTGGAGAAAAGTTGAAGAGTTGAAGCATCTTGGAATGGAATTACATGACCAGGGGGATGTATTTTGAAGGCTACTCCAAAGTTGTCAAGAGATAAGATCAAATAACCAAGGTTAAAGTAATGATGACCTTGTGTTACAAACACTAGGTGCAAAAGAGAGATAAAAGTGTTCCAATTCAAAAGTTACAAGTGACTTAATGTGAATAATATATTTGACTGGAAAGAAAGAGAGCATCCTTGGCCAAGTAAAAGGCATGAATGAGCACTCAATCATCAAGAGCATTAATGGACTGAAGTCAAAAGAGGTGGTGTAATATATGATATCATTTGTCAGGCTAAGTTTAGTGTCACAAACCAAGAGCATGTGGGTTATTTGTATGGGCGACAAGTGACCTAATTTGAGTAGCTAATTAAAGATGATGATTGGAGAGAGAATAAGATCATTCGGGTGGATGCATGAATAAGAATCATTATTTGATTTGTCGTAATTCAAGCTTATCAAGAAATGTCATGAATGATGTCATCTTAGGGGTAGATTCGATGGTACAAATAAGAGCATGTGGATTGAAATACTCAGTGGAAAATGGAGAGAGGTATTCAGATAGAAAGGCTACAAGTGGCTAATACAGTATGGTTATGAGAGAGGGAGAGGATATTGTAATAATTAATGCCATATGGAGATATATGGGTCTCATTTCTATATAAACAATATTGCTAACATATTAGATAGAAAGAAAAATTTAGTATGTCACAAACATGCTGGAACCATAGTGGAGAAACAGCTTTTCTTTTTCAATGTGTGCATGCGCGCGCGAGAGAGAGAGAGAGAGCTCAATTAACTTTGAGCAGTTTTATGCATTAACAAATGAACAAGAAAGATGTCCATAAGTTCATAATTTTCCAAAGTGAAATGTCAGCACATCAACGTAAAACATGGAACGAAAGACGTGGGAAGTCATAGCCAAAAATTGGCAAGTCACAGAGCAATGCTTAGACCCGACTCTACATTTCCTAGTGAAGGTTTTGACATCAACTTCAAAGTACTTCAGCCAAAAATGAGGAAATAGTAGATAAGATATTAATCTCGAAAATGAATTTTCAAATAAGTTGAGCAAACAAGTTCACTAACGGAAGCAAGAGAGTAAATGCAGCAGAGCAGTTACTAGAATGATTCAGATAAAGAAAAAACAATTCTGCAAGCTGCAGCAAAATTCAGCGATTCAAGTATAAGCACTCAAGCAAGAGCTTAAGCAACCTAGTGATCCTTAAGCTAGAATTCATTAGTCATGTTATGGGGCCCGAATTGGTAAGCTTTGTCTGTGTTCCAAAGCTTATGAATATTGCCCATGATAATTTGGCAGATATTCCAGTTACAAATCATAGCAATCAATCAGTCTGGATTCTGGGATAAATCAGCCTCTAAATCAGACCGCTTTATTTATCTTGACTCAACATATTCGTTAAAAGCTAGAATAAGAAGGCAACTAAATAAAAGCATCTTCACGCTAAATGTATCAGCTACATGGATCCTCTCACATCACTATGCTTTATTTAGTATCAATTCTTCAATAAGATCCAAATACTAGGGATATTTCCTAAGACTTTCCGACCATATTGATTCACATATCTTCCACCCACTTAAACTTACATCTCATCATAAAGTCGTATCTTGTCACAGAACAACTGAAGACCGCACTAAGCATAAATGAGTTCCATCTATGAACTAGGTATGATCGCCAAATATTCACAATTACTAGAGGGATGTAATCAAGCAAATACTGGAAATGGTCTCATCTAAGGGCCCGCTGTTTACAAGGAAAAGCATACTGGGGATTCATGAAAGGAGGTTTTGCTTTTAAAAAGTACTCACAGTGGAAGTATATTGTGGAAAATGCAGCTGTTGTCCAATATCTTCCCAATAAGCATTAACTAAAATAGCTCCAATTAAAGGTGTGAGACAGCAAGTTCCTTGCCAAGTGGTAACATCTCTCGCAGCCGATTCATGTCTCTTGTGTAGTCTGTGGGTGAGATAATTAACAAGATTAGTGGCGATCCCATACTAGGGCAAACGTTCACAACACTCAGTGCCTGTAATTCATTCAACAAATGAATGGGGATTCCACAAAAACAGAAAGAATCCCTGAAATGGATAAACAGGATAAAAACCAGTACCTAGGATGAAGGGGCAAGCTCTCCAATTTCCGGTTTTTCTTTTCAAGACAGGCTTTGCTTTGATGTCTACAGAACCATCTCCAGTGTACTGTCCGTAAATCTCGTCCTGGGTATTACAATAAACATCCAGAGATGAGAGGAGAAAAAACAAGTGAATCAATTTGCAAGTTGCTGACATTTCTTTTCATGTCTGTAATTGGTGCTTTGGTTCACACCATACAGTTTTCTTTGGCTTCAGCATTGGTATTGTTCGGAGAAATCACATTAAGAGGGTCCAAAAGTATCACACCCAGGAGCCCATCCCGAGTTCAGTGCACCAGCACATATAAATAAGTCGGCATTTTGTTTATAAAAAGAAGATAATCAAACATACATCAATTGTATTTCAAGATTCAACTGTATTTCTTCTTTTTTATGCACCTGTAAAGGCACCACAAAAACCCAAAAAAATGACGGTCTTTTTATTTTAATGTTGAAAGTCCTTGTGGCAGCACGGTCTTTGTAGTTCTTCCCTCAGATGCTGCTTGGTTATACGAAGCAACAGGTATGGGAGACTGCAGCAGCAGGCTTCTTCCCCAAACAGATGCATATTTCCTATTAATCTCTGCTAGCAAGAAAGCAAGGTTATTCTCTCTCTCTCTCTCTCTCTCTCTCTCTCTACACAAGCATATTAGCTGATGTTCCTCCCTCTACTTCTTTATCACATTGCAATGAAGTCCTCCTGTTTAAATCAGGATTATATCAATTATAAACTCTAGTCTGTGACTTGTGTTTGTGGTTATGTTGATCTACTGATTCCTAGACAAAGCCTCTGCCGTTGAGAAGGTGAAATGGCAACTCAAGGAGGGTGCATGCAAATTGATATGGTGTCTCATGTGGATGAAATTAAGCCGTTTTAAGATTGACACCCTTACGGCGCACCAGCTTGCCACTCCCCTTAAGTTTTGCTCAGGCCGCTGATGAACAGAAAACCATAGGTCGATTTCGAAATCCCACTGACACCCATATATGTGTTGGGGACAATTGCCACAGTTCAATTCCGATGATACTCGTGCACTTATTACAATCGGCAAGGTGGCAATGGCAGCTAGAGTATATAGTATGTAACTTGATGCCGAATTAGTATATGGGACTGGCATCATTTTGCAATTTTTGTGATCAGATATACTCTAATGGTTACATGATATCTTCACTGAGCGATCAAACCACAACAGCTCTATGAAACAAGTTCGAATCCAAAATGCCAGTCGAGAAAATACTGGTTCAACCAGCAGCCAGCAACTGAAGCATATTAAAGATGAGTGCACATTCTTTTATTGTCCTTTCGGAACAGATTGAGTGAGAAGTTCACCTAGAGCATCATCTTCAAGTTAACAAATCAGAGATAAAAGAGAGAAGCAACTAAGACATAAGATATTTAAGAACGAGAAAGACTGAAGTCCAGTAACTCTTAGAACTAGCTAGTCCATCCGGTAGACAAAGAAATAGAAGTTCTCAAACACGGGTTTATCCCAAATGGTCATCAGTAGACTCTCAAGTTTCAACCTTCAGAGCAATTTCGGAATCAAAGATTTCCACCAAGAAAGCATCAAAGCCACAACTCCTTATGTACACACACACACACACACACACACACAGAAAAGAATCAAATCCAGAGATTTGGGGAAGCTCGAAGAAAAACCTGCAAGACACCCTTCTTCTAATGGCCGTCTCTCGTCCTCTACAGAACCCATGTCTCCGACAGATTCCGGAAATCTTCAGTTGCGAACTGGGGAAAAGAAGTGGAGCGGTTCGGGGGAAGGACATGCCTGGGACTGATCAACAGATGAAGACAAATGGGGAAAAGCAAGAATCTTGTTACGAATCTTTGCCATCCGACGCAACCCATACTGCCGTGTCGGGAGTCTCACTCCCACTCCTGATTGTACGTACGGCGAATTGTCCGAGATAAGGTTCTTGAAAATTTGAATTATTTCGAACAAAATGTAATTTGGTATGCCACCACCAATCAAGAGCTATGACACCGAAACTCGAGCTCAAGACTTGCAAACTGTCTTGGAATGGCATCAACTTCGACCCCGGGTCGGATGCACGTAATTGACGGTACCCCATGTTCTTAAAGTAGTAAATGGGGACATCGTTTATGACGTTTTTACATTCATGAACTTTATGTTAGTGAATGGATGACACCAGACATGGTGCCAACGAATGGCTGGCGCGAGCGAGAGCATCAGCAGATCGGGAATTTGAGGTTAGAGGAGTGTGACGAAAATCTTAATAAAAAAATACCATCCTGGGTAATTTTACTTGAAATTTGAGAAAACTTTTGGATCGTGAAGACTTTTCCCAATGCCACCCACAAAGCATAGCCTCCTTCTGTTAGTGCCTTCATCTCCTCCCCTGTATTTGATTCGTCGGGACTGATTCCTTCTGAAGTTCAGAAGCGGAAAAGTCCTTGGTTCAATTCCAGTAGCGTGTGGGAGACTACAAAACTTGCCCCGTCCCATAAGATCGATTCTATACACCTGTGACACAACAAGACTACCGATGCATCATTCCTCCAGAAGACTTGTTTTCGTGACTTTGTCCCAAATATCACATCATAATTACTTTCTCATCCTCGTTCGCGAATCCACCATCATCGGGTGCATTACCAAAATCACAAGGTCGACATTGCATCCTCGCAAAAATTATTCGTGTTCGTGTCCTTGGGGTCGGGAACTGGGGCATTGTGGATGTGAATCTTCGCGATAATCATGCCCGTAGACTTCTCGTTTTGACATATTGGAAAAAATTGTTTTGTCATCGCCACTCCAAATGCATATGAGTCGAGCGTTAAATGCGCTGCTGCATAGCGCGTGCAAGGGGACAAAGCTGGAACGAAAGGCAGCCCTGGAACATAATGATGCGGCACTCTCGGTCCATACATCGTGTTGGAAACACGTCTCGAGTTTGAGACTAGGAAGGAAACCCACTTTAAGTAGATTTTCTCAGTTAAATACGTTTTTAAATATGAGTAGGTTTTCTGTTTTGGATTCAACTCTTTTCTAATGGGAAAGAAGTGGGTCTTCCTCTCCTGAAGAGCATCTAAAAGGCGACTTTTTCTATCAATTACACCCTAAAACAATTCGAGAGTGAATCAAGAGATTATTTAGTAAGAAATTGTGGGATTAAATACAGTGCCGGTCATTTGGTGTAATTGAGGACTGAGAAACATTAAGAGTATTTGAGTTGATAGGAATTACACACCAATTTTAGAAAAAAAACACAAGCAAATAATTCAAATAGATAAAATATGATAATCAAAAAAGAGAATCAAAAGAGCACAATAGAAAATTTGTTATGGAAGTTTACCCAGACTTGGACTACATATTTGCAAAGGGGCATCCTACGAATTTACTAGACTTCAAAGAAAGTACCAATACAATGATAATACTTTCCTAATATCAAAGCACAAAGAAACCCAGAACACTTGCGAAGAAAAAACTACTTTTTCTTCTCTCTTTACCGCACACACTTGTTTTTCTTCTTTTGGCGGTAACAGCCCCTCTTTTTCTTTTCCCTTCGTTTATTCTCAGCCATTCACACATTGCCTTTAACGTAAAAGCAAAATGAACGGAAATGACAAAAAAGCCCTTATTCAAAAGTTTGGCTTTGCCCACCAACATGAGTGACATCAATGTGATTGTAATTCTTGCTACGTCACTTGAATTATAATGAAATCTTGTGATGCTTTCCTTATGACCTATGTTGAATTACCTAAATTTGGCATCCGATTCTTGTTTTTGGTTCTGTTCACACTGTGTTCAATTGCTTGTTACCACGACCCATCCCACGTTGAAAAAGCCAATGATGCTTTTCTTAAGAGAGCCGATTGTTTTTTCCTTTTCTTTCGTTATGGCGGCAAAGGCAAGGCAACGAATTGGAAAGGAGAGGACATTAGAGGCTTGTCAAGAAGTTTCCGGGTGAGCGGCCCACAGATCCGATGTCACGACCAAATACATAGTGCCTTCACATGGAGATTGGTAAGAACCGAGGGAAATAAAAGTGCCCGAAAAGCAAAATTCCGAAGCGGCCAATGGTTTTACAAGGGGACGCAATGCATGCACTCTCTCAGTTCTAGAAAAGTAGAACCCCAAGAAAGACCCTCTCCTCCGCTGCCCAATTCAAGGAAACCAGGGTAAACCACATCGACCGGTCCAGGTCCCTTCCATCTTTCAAAGAGTCAGATAACGCGAATCTCGATTGTCTTTCGCCGCGTCCGTCGGTAGTGGGCGGTCCCCACCGGCGGCGCTGGTCGGTTTCTTTTCTCAAATTCCCACCACTCAACCGAAAACAGCCTGCCGCTTGCCTTTGACTCCTGCGCGTCCGCAGCAGTTTTCTGACCTGTTCCCAGGATTCCAGTGGCCTGGTCTTCCTTCAACTCGATGATCAAATGGCCCACGAACTTAATCCTTTGATTTTGGCTCCGGTCTTCGAAAGTTGTTCCAAATAAAAATCCACTTTTAGGACTTGAAGTTGCGGATTTGGTCTAATCAAGCTCTCGAAACTTTTAATTTTGTCCCACTTTTTCCTGGGTAGATCTCCACTTTTGGTCCTCGATCCTGCGTATGTTTACCCATCAGGTCCTTTGGAGAACTTAATTTTCGCCTCACTTATTTAATATAAATCAATTTTTGAAACCAAAAGGGTCCCATTCTTTTGATCAAGCTCTCCAACTTTGAATTTATCTAGTCAAGCCTTTGGATTTGCGCTTCTAATCGAGTGTCTCCAACTTCAAATTTGATTAATGAGACTTCGCGTGTCCTTTGGAGCCAACGAGAGTTTTACGTGGAGCAAGCTGTTTTGCATCCAACTAAGCCTATCTCCGTGCATCCCTTACACTATACACCACCAACGTGTGGAGAAGAAAATCGATCGAGACTTTGTGACTGTTTACAAACCTTCATCGTTGAATGGAAAAAAAAGGAATCGACTTGTCTCTCGGCGTTGCTAATGCGATACCAGATACGTTGAATTCCCCTTGATTAGACTAAAAAACAAACTATCGATGTTGAACTTTAAATGTCGCCGGTTAGGAGGAAATAAGAGTCACATCGTTTGGTAATCGACTTCGTGGCACGATTGTTGACCAAGCCAGCGGCGACTTCAGTCGCCATTCTTCAGGAATACGTCATTTTAAGGACCGTAATAAATACCTTATGAAAATTCCAACTATTCTGGAGAGCTTTGATGCATCGCCATTTCAAACTTTGCTAATATTTAACAAATTGGACTTCTATTTTCGTAGTCCAAGATCTTGAAAAGTCATATTTCTAGCGCTCTGCAAGGTGTGAACATTCCGGGGGAGCTCGTATCTAGTGAAGGATCCTTTTTGATGGAATTGATACCCATGTCCGACACAACACTCTCTACTTAATTACCTAAATTATTGATCATCTACAGGGGAATCGCGCCTTCCATCGTGATCTGTGAAGGATTATGCTATCCACAAGGTGGAGAGATCAAACATGAACCACGGGAGGTCGGTGACAGTTTTTAAAATTTTTAATGAAGTTGAATTTTGTTTTTGAGAAAGTTGCACTGGATTAAATGTATTCACCGGCGTGGCAAAGGACGATAATTAATGTCTTTGAGGCATTTATAGAACACTAAGACGATTTTACCGAGATTTCAAGCATCGGGGAAAATGGTTCGCGCATTAGAACAGATCTATTGGCCGCTTTCCAACAGAATGGGATTAGGTTTAGATGTTTATTTAACAGATCGTGTTGAACTTGGACATGCGCATTCTTCGTCGATATACTTAATTACAATTGCATTTCTCTATATTGCACATGGCCATGAATTTAAATTAGGGAGGTGGGGATCACGATTCAGTCATGATTTGCCAAGTTTCATATTATGAGAGGTGGTGGTAAATATAGGCTATAATAATAATAATAATAAAAAAACGTGAGACAATTGAGCGGCAACATCCTGTCATTAAAGAAACTCAACTCAACTCTTTTAAAATTTACTTTTTCACAATGTGGATTAAGTATGTGAACTAATGAAACATGAGATGGACCCCCCTCCCCCTCAAAAATAAAAAAAAAAAAAAAATGGCATGCTTGGTAGCAATAACGGTTATGATTGTAATATAAAAAAACTCATAGAGATTTGGTTAATGGTAGAGTAATAATCATGTATGTATGGATTAGGCATACAATACATATTCTTCATCTAAAAAGTGAAAATAAAGTGGAGTCCCGGTCCTTGCACGAGTCTAAAAGATTGACTCGCTATGCGTGATTTCTGTTTAAGAAACGGTCCAAAAGATTGAGTACATGAAGAAGATGCCTGAGTGTGAGTGGTGAGCAGTGAGCGAATGGCTCATTAACCAATAAAATAAGCCATTTGAGGGAGACTAATCTTTAGGTTTCCTTGATATGCCCAAACAAGTTTGAAGGTTTCCATTTAAATGTCTACACGGTTGCTTGATCATGTAGTTTTGCTTTGGCAGCAGTAAATCACAATTCCACATGATCTTACTCATTTATTAAAGGTTGAAATCCCGTTAGGTATGTCTCCTTGTCTAACAGAAACCTACTTATGTCTCACGTCGGAATTTTTTTCTCAATGAGAAATGCCTATCTAATTAGATTATGCATTGCTTAAACGAATATAACCATATTTTTGTCCAATAAGATGGTTGGATGCCTTGTCCTGGTGTGAACCGATGTGGTGATTACAGGAAAGTTAATAGATGCCTCGCCATAATGACGATTTCTTAAGATTAGGAATAAGTTCCTCTTCAAAATCGTCAATTCTTTCCGTGATGACCTGATGTTTATGTCTCACATCGGCATTTTTTTTCTCAATGAGAAATGCCTATCTAATTAGATTATGCGTTACTTAAAACGAATATAACCATATTTTTGTCCAATAAGATGGTTGGATGCCTTGTCCCAGCGTGAACAGACGCGGTGATTATAGGAAAGTTAATAGATGCCTCGCCATGATGACAATTTATTAAGATTAGGAATAAGTTCCTCTTCAAAATCATCCATTCTTTCCGTGATGACCCAGGGCGGCTTTCTCCACCGTTCGGACCAACTAAATTACCCCGCCTTGCCGTGTGTGGCTATGCTCTTACCTAAGATTCTTTTCTTGTTCTTTACAGGTGGGTCTCGAAAGTCCAACCTCATCACAAAACTGCAAAAGTTGCATTTCGGGTCATTTGAACCCTTCAAATCTTATAGGCCACGGTCCTTGATTTTTTTCTTTTGTTTATGTTCCCCAAAGTATAATGAATTCACGTGACTTTTTTTTATTTATGCTTTATATTTTACAATTCACGTGGCTTCGATAGTAGACTTTAATTGTAAAATATAGTCATACGGCATCAGAGATTTGAGATGATTTACGTTAAAGTTTCCTGTGACAAGTGCTAAACCATCGTTACTTTTAAGAACAGCAGTAAACGAGCATGAACCAGGGTCGGGTTAAGGAAAGGACAGAGGAGACGACTTTGGTTTTTTCTTTCCCCCCCGATGTTTCCCATTCCACGTTTCTTTCTTTTCCATCTAGGAGAATATATCAAAGGAGGAACTCTCGAAGAACATGCCCCTTTTCTTAATTTCGATTGAGAAAAACGTCAAACGTGGAAACACCCTAAACTCAGAGAGAGAGAGAGAGAGAGAGAGAGAGAGAGAGAGAGTCAAAGTACTTGACAGACAACGTGTTTGGCCCCTGTATAAATATCGCCCTCTTCCCCAAGCAAAACCCTCATTCACAAAACCATTCAAGCTCTCTCTGTCATAACATATTTTCCCTCTCTAAATTCTCGAAGCCATTTATCATGGTGCTCTCCAAAACCGCCTCTGAGTCCGACGTCTCGATCCACTCCACCTTTGCGTCTCGCTATGTCCGGACCTCGCTCCCCAGGTCAGTCTCGAGGCCGAGAGCTTGTTTCGGTCGAACTTTGATGGGTTTGTGAGATCGTGCGTGATGTTGCGAAAGGGCTAATAACAATGGTTGCGCAGGTTCAAGATGCCGGAGAACTCCATACCGAAGGAGGCGGCGTACCAGATAATAAACGACGAGCTGATGCTGGACGGGAACCCGAGGCTGAACCTGGCCTCGTTCGTGACGACATGGATGGAGCCGGAGTGCGACAAGCTCATCATGGACTCCATCAACAAGAACTACGTCGACATGGACGAGTACCCCGTCACCACCGAGTTGCAGGCACGTCGATCGTTCCTCATTTTGATCTACTGTTCTTTCTTTATCTCGGATATTAATTAACATAGACTATATTGATCAAATGACTCAGTGATTTCTTAGAAGACGATGGCTAAAACCAAAATCGAATATTGCAACTTCCTCATTACTTTATTTGCCGAATTGGTCGAGCGATGTTGGATCGTTCTAATTAAATTATGCCGTTGAGAGAGTCATTGGTTTCCGTAGCCTTTTAATCCCAGGGCCAAATCCATGGGTAACCCAAGTTTTGAGAAATTAGGTGTCACGATCTGCTGGTAATATCGACATGTACTTTAAATATTGAAAGAGCGAAGCAAAGACCAAGCAGAAATATATATATATATGTATATGTATATATATATGTATATGTATATATTACTTGTTGAAAAAGCGTTTGGGCTTTGGTCATAAAAGTCTATTCACCGTCACCGTGCCCCTCTCTCTCTACTCGGTCAAAAGTCAAACGTGTTCGGTCAATGTGGTCGTGCGCAGAGATCTAATGTGTCCAAAACAAGAGTGCTAATTGACTTACTACCACGTAACGTATAAGTTCTCCGTATGAGCCACGGTACATATGACGTCAAAAATTCGATTATGATAGTTCCTTATCCTTTCATAAATATACGATAGTATCCGATACAAAATTTGATTAACCCAATATCAGTTCTTGAGGCTTATAACCTAGTACATGTTTTTTTAAGAACAATGATCGGTTCCTAGATCAGGCGGATTTCACTACCGACAAGTTTCTGATATATCTAATGCATATTAGAAATCCTCTTTTGATTTTCTGTCTGTTTGGTTCATATCGTGGTGCTTGGGAATGACTAGGATTCTTGAATTACTCTCTGCAACAGAACCGATGTGTGAACATGATAGCGCATCTTTTCAATGCACCGCTGGGAGACTCGGAGGCAGCTGTGGGAGTGGGGACGGTTGGGTCGTCGGAGGCCATCATGCTCGCCGGGCTCGCTTTCAAGCGGAAGTGGCAGAACATGCGCAAGGCCCAGGGCAAGCCCTGTGACAAGCCCAACATCGTCACCGGCGCCAACGTCCAGGTGAGCCCCCTAATTGTCGAAATTAGTTAGCCCAATGGATTCGTATCGAGTGCTCGAGAGAGTCGCAGGATGTCAGTCAAATAGACGAAGAAGAACGACCAAAGTTTGAGGCCACCTTAATGAATTCTAATGTGTCTTGTTCGTCCAGGTGTGCTGGGAGAAATTTGCGAGGTACTTCGAGGTGGAGCTCAAGGAGGTGAAGCTGAGGGAAGGCTACTATGTGATGGACCCGGTGAAGGCAGTGGAGCTGGTGGATGAGAACACCATCTGCGTTGCCGCCATCCTTGGCTCCACCCTCAACGGCGAGTTCGAGGACGTCAAGCTTTTGAACGACCTGTTGCTCGAAAAGAACAAGCAAACCGGGTATGACGTGCTCCTCTGTTTTTTTTTCTTTTTCTTTTAATGGGGCAAATTCCCTAGCACAGACAATGAACATTTTGGTCCTTGCAGAAAAAAAATGGGAGACTAACGAGGTCATATCTTGTGTGCTTGCTGTTTTGGCGCAGGTGGGATACCCCGATCCATGTCGACGCAGCCAGTGGCGGGTTCATTGCGCCGTTCCTGTACCCGGAGCTCGAGTGGGACTTCCGGCTTCCGCTGGTCAAGAGCATCAATGTCAGCGGGCACAAGTACGGGCTGGTCTATGCTGGGATCGGGTGGGTCATCTGGAGGAGCAAAGAGGACTTGCCTGAAGAGCTCATCTTTCACATAAACTATCTTGGTGCTGATCAGCCCACCTTCACCCTCAACTTCTCCAAAGGTGAATCCAGATTACCTGGTCAATTTCCATTTGAAAGGAAAAAGAATTTCTTACTTAAATTTTGGCAATGAATGGAATAGCATTCTTAAAAATCTCTGCACTCGCAACAAACTGCAGGCTCAAGTCAAGTAATTGCTCAGTATTACCAACTTATCAGGTTGGGCGAAGAGGTAAGAAGCTAAGCAGATTGTCAAAAATGCCGGAATCAAAGTTTCCAGACATCTTGCTTTATTGGTTCATTCGACTTACTTGCATTGTCTGATTTTGTGGCTACTTCATAGGGCTACCGAAACGTGATGGAGAACTGCCATGAGAACGCGATGGTGCTGAAGGAGGGGCTCGAGAAGACGGGCTACTTCAACATCGTCTCGAAGGACGAAGGGGTCCCCCTTGTGGCCTTCTCGCTCAAGGACAACAGCAGCCATGACGAGTTCGAGGTGTCCGAGATGCTGCGCCGGTTCGGGTGGATTGTCCCTGCCTACACCATGCCTGCGGACGCCCAGCACGTCACTGTGCTCCGTGTGGTGATAAGAGAGGACTTCTCGCGCACGCTGGCCGAGCGCCTCGTGCTGGACATCAAGAAGGTGATCCACGACCTCGACGCGCTCCCTGCGAAGATCAAGACCAAGATGAGCGCCGACTGCACTGCCCAGGAGAACGGGAGGGTCAATGGCGTGAAGAAGACGGCGATGGAGACACAGAGGGAAATCACGGATGCCTGGAAGAAGTTTGTCTTGGAAAGTAAGACTAACAAGAACAAGATATGCTGAAGGGGCCCCCACCTAACATCTCATAATATTTCATGATCTTCGTATAGTTTTGTTCTATAATCTCCTCACTTTTTCGTTTTCATTTTTGTTCTGCTTCTTTCTTCTTCTTCGGTCCTTTCGTTAAGTTGATTAATGCCATTCGAGACTCATGTAGGTGACTGCTTTTTGAGGTGTATAAATACAATGATATGACTACTTTTGTTATGCTTATTCAAGGTTGATTTTGTGGAATCCGAGCAGCTCGTTTTCTCTCCCTACGGCTTGAGTAGTTCTCCTCTGCCACCTGTGTAGCCATGGCCTCCTCTCCAGCGTTAAACCCTAAATCCCCTCCCACCAAAGCCCTCAATCCTCCACCATGATCTGTTCTCCCCTTCTGGCGCTCCTCCTCTTCACCATACTTGGCATTTCATCCCAGATTGAAGCAAACCCGCAAAACCCAAATCGATATGCCTTCTCTTCCGCCCATGGCCGCCAACTCCCACCAACACACAAATCCCTAACCATAGACCAACCCACCTAGCAGCTCAGACCTCAACAATCCAATCGACCTAACCAGATACGATCCCCAGCCTCAATGTCGTGAAGTTTCTTTGGTACAAGGCAAATCCATCTATAAACCCGGCACCATCGTAAAAGCTCCCTTCAAGCTAGACATTGCAACGCCAAAGTTTCAGTTCAGTCCAGGGCCCCTTCTAGCATAATATCTTCCTCTTCAGGGTAATGTTCTGACTCAAGTTCTTCTAGACCATCAGCTGTAGGTCGTGGTTCTATTCCTTTTTCCTGCATCAGTAAAAATAGAAATGGGCAATGAGTATAATGAGAACAGAAGAGTGGCGGTACTGTGTAAAGCCTTGGCAATTTATGATCCGAAGATGATGTCGTTGATGTGAGAGAAGGCATTTCCGAAGAAAAACCGAAAGAATGCAGGCTGACTTTGTTTGGGAAGCCATACTCCAAGCCAAATCTAAATTCTCAAGCTTTCCTAAACACTACGAAGAGAGTTTGGAAGACTGAAAATGTTAGTTGCACATTATTAGAGCCAGGATTCTTCTCAGTTTCCTTTACCTCAGAAGCTAAAAAAAATAGAGAGTTTTAGATTCCGAGCCATGGTCTTTTCCCGGCAATATTTTAGTTTTGCAGCAACGTGACCAAATATCCAAAAGTGTGTTATGAGTTTACCTATTGTGCTTTTTGGGTGTACTTTTATGGCCTCCCACGTGGTCAAGTCACTCATGTAGTAGGGAAGGAAGTAGCATCGAAAATTGGAGATGTTATGGAAGTGAAATTAGAAGTCAAGGGGAATAGCAATTACAAGGTGGGCAAAGCAAGAGTAAACCTCAACCTAGCTGCCCCTTTAAAGACCGGGGTAATTATAAACTCGGGTAGCAAAAGGTTTTGGTAGAATTCAAATATGAAAGACTCCCGCACTATTGTTACTCTTGAGGAAAAATTGGGCACTATGCTACCTATTGCAAAGAGATACCATATGAAGAATAACTATTTGAGGAAAATTTGCTCGGAAAGTTTGGACAATAGTTGAGAGTGGAGGTGAGGGAACTTAGTCCGTATGGAAAGATTTTCTATGGAAAACAAGTTTTCATTGAAGAGGAAGAGGATATCGTGCCGGAGACCCCTTCATCTCCTAAACTTGAGGTATCCAAGAAATTGATGGAAACAAAAAATAAAGAGATAATCTTGCCTATTTGTGGATGGTGCCTAAGGAGAATGAATCTAAGCCGAAAGGTAATCTATCTACCTTTTCTTTAGCCTTAATGATTATAAAAGACAAAGGAACACAAAAGAGAGGAAGCAGTTGCCTGGATGATGAATCTACGTTGGTGCTTTATAAGGAATAGTTGAAGGACATTGAATTTGACGTGTTGGAAACTTCAGAAGTTGAAAAGGGGCTTATAAGGCCTAAATCCAAAGGCACCAAGCTTTCCTCAGCTAAGAAAGGGAAGAGGTTCTATGCTTATGGAGCGCAATCCTCAAAGACGCCATTAATACACAAAACATAGCTTGTAGAGATTCTCATTTCTATGGAGGAGAAGTCAACTTAGTGGGTTTTGGTGACTAACCATAATAAGTCACTGGGTTATTAATGAAGTTTGTAAATTGGAGTTGTCAGGGGTTGAACACATCCTTGACAATTCAAGCTTTGGAGTCCTAATGACTCAGGAAAGGCCCAATATCGTATTTTTAATGGAAACAAAAAATCAATAGCAAATGGTGCAACGTATAAGAAGACGGCTTAAATTTTAGAACTTTTTCTTGGTGAATCTAGAGGGTATTGCAGAAGGCTTGGCCATTCGCCATTTTCTAGGATGACTAGGTAAATTTAACAATTGAGTCGTATTCGGGTACATTTATAAATTTTCGTTGTCAAATTCTAGAACGAAGACAGCTCATGAGAATCACTTTTCTGCATGCCCCCAACGAGTTTAAAAAGAGTGTTCTTATGGGAGACTATTCATAAAGCAAGCATTACAAATCCGCTTCCTTGGCTAGACGATTTTAATGAAGTATTGTACCATTAGGAGAAAGAGGGTAGAAGGATGGTTGAACATTATCGGCTCACACCCACCCCGTTGGTGGCAGAGATGGTAGAGTTGCACGCTGGCCACCCACAAGGCCAAAGTTCAACTCCCCACCTCGTCATTTGTGTGACTTACTTGTGGCCTGTGGGAGGTGGGTCCCTGCGGATCGCCCCGGGTTTACGCCACCGACTGCCGGCTGTATGGCGCTTCACAAGTCACCAAAAAAAAAAAAAAAACATTATCGGCTTACAGCTTTTAGGGACTTTTTGCATGCTTGTTCTTCAATGAATTTGGAAGGTAAGGGTTGTGCATTTACCTGGCATACCCTAATGTTGAATGCCTAGCTTTACCAGCTCTTGGTTCAGATCACGGTCCACTTATTTTGTCAAGACTAAATGTAGAAGAAGAGAATTTATATATGAAGCTTTCTAGTTGAAGGATGAGGAATGTGCGCAAATAGTGAAGAGAGCTTGGTTTTCAACAAATCCCCAAAGGATGAATATTGTAAATAAATTGAATATAGTGACTCAAAAGCTAGCTGAATGGAGTAAAAACAGATTCTCTAATGCACATAAGAGAATTTAATGGCTAAGGAATGAGCTCCAAGTGCTGATGAATAGTCCAAGGGGATCAAATGATAGTGCGAAAGTCCAAAAGATAAACGAAGAAATTGAGCTTCTCTAGTGACAAGAGGAAAGGTATTGGGGTATGAGATTAAGAATTAATTAGCTTAAATGGGATGATAGAAACACAAAATTTTTCCATGCAACAACTATCCAAAGAGGAACCCAAAACAAAATCACCATGTTAAAAAATTCGGAAAGAGATTGGATGAGAAACGAGAAGATTCCTAAGGAAATGACAGGGGATTATTTCAAAGATCTTTATAAGTCAATAGAGAACAAATTTTTTTAGCCTATCTTTGATCACTTTCAATGCTCGGTTGATGCATTGATGAATGAAAAACTAATACAACCTATCAACTTGGAGGAAATCACAACTGCAACATATCAATTTGGAGCTTCCAAGGCTCTTGCGCTTGATGGTTTAAATGGTCTATTCTTTTAACATCATTGGAAGGAATTAAATCAAGATATTTTCAAAAAGGTACAATAGTTTTTCAACACGGGATACTTGAACCTTGAGTTGAGCATAACATCAATCACCCTTATTCCCAAAACCCTGAATCTAGAGAAGTTAGATAATTTCGCCCTATAAGCCTATGCAACTTCATCTACAAGATCATCTCCAAGATACTGATGAATAGGCTGAAACCTTGCTACCAAATCTAATTGGAGCAGAACAAAGTGCATTTGTTAGAGGCCGGCAAATTCAAAATAATATTTTGCCTCATAGTGGGAAGAAATGCTATATCTCCTCAAATCATGCGGGCAATTAGGAATGGTAAGAAAGTCTCTATCAAAGATGATAAATTGATAAAGAAAACACCTATTGGTGGCCCGATGACAAGTAATGAGCCACTTGAAGTGGCTGATCTGATGGACATTGAAGTGGCAAAATGGAAGGAATCCTTACTTAAGACCATGTTTGACGAAGATGGTAACGGAAAGTCTTGTCATTCCTATTGGATTACTGACTACAGAGGATAAATTAGTCTGGGCCAACAACAAAGCAGGGACATACGCAGTTAAAAGTGGATATTTCAATAACAGAAGTTCAACAAACAGCGCTCTCGCAACAACAGCATCATCTTCCTATTGGGCTAGACCAGAATTGTGGAAATACATATAGAAAGCAAGAACAATCCCCAAAGTTAAAATCTTCCTATGGAATACCCTTGACAAGTTGTACAGGAGAAAGATTGTACCTGCACCCGTATACCTAATTTGCAAACAAGTACTGGAAACGATTAAACACACCCTACTGCTCTACCTTTGGACATCCCAACTATTGCGCGAGGCCCCCTTGCAAATTTATATCAAAAGATCTTAGTCTAACTCACTTTGATGAGTGGTTAACTAAGTTAAGAGAAGACCCACAAACCTCACCTCAATTCGACCTAGTTGCGATGACGCTGTGGTGCATTTGGAAGGACCAGAACAATGCTATCTTTAGGAAAACACCCCTGAAGCCTCAGCAAACTAAAGACAAAGCCACGGCTTATCATGTGAACTTCAAGACCTGGAAGAGGAATGCAAAAACAGAACAAGGAGATGCAGATCTAACCCAAAAATGGCGAAAACCGAACCCTGGAATCTTAAAGGTAAACATTGATGCAACATTCATAGGCAATTTCGAAGAACCACCCACGGCCACGATGAACAGAGAGGCGAACAGAGGAGGGAATCAAAAGGCTATAACTTGCATCATTCGAAACTGTACTGGATGGATTCTCCAGATTGGTTGATGCTGGATCGGCCAAGCAAGCTGAAGCCTTGGCATTGGTCGAAACCCTAATTTTTCTTCTGCCCAGATCTACTTTAAGCTTGCAATAGGAGTCAAATTGCCATGTACTTGTTCAAAGCATGAACTCCTCTAAACTGCTGAATTGGGAAGTACAACCCCCGGTGGACTAGGCCAAGGAGCCGAAGAGCAAATTTTCGGACCTCACCATAGCCCATTGCAGCAAAGAAACAAATGCAATCGCGAATTGGCTAGCCAAAACCCAAAGGTCGAATAATTTACCTAGAAATTGGGTCGCCAACCCACCATCTGCTCTTTTCGATTTGTTCTGTTCCGAAACTCTTGATGTATTTATAGCAAATTTTGTTATGTAATTAATATCACTTGTATTTTCAACCAAAAAAAAAATTCAAGGGTAATTTTGACTGATTAACCATCTCTCATCACATGTCACTTCTATACCGACAAGGGTAAGTACAACGCAAACCAACGGGTATCTTCTACTCGATTTGACCAGATCACTTATTTATCGAACGAAATAATCTTAACAAAATTTTATTTTATTGTTACGTCATTGGACACGCAACGATGCCGCCACTGTCCAGAAAGTCCTGGACTTGTATTGGTCCATGACACGGAACGAATGACATGCATTTTCAACACCTTTGATTATAGGTTGTTACTTGTCAATACCGTTTGGCAATCCTTCAAAAAAGATATGTAAATAGTAATATGAGACTTGGGGCTTTTTTTTTTTTTTTTTCCTTTTTTGGCACAGTTTTTCTCTCTAAGAATTCTCTACTCTCAACTTTGAGCTCAACCAACTTTTCTCTCCCAAGAATTTCCCTCATCTCCATTGCTAACTTAAGCATTAGAGGGCCAATTCGGGTACAAATCCGGGACGTCTTGAGCCAATTACTGTTGTGCAAATTGATTGCCCAGCGAAGTTTCAGACTAAGCTCGTGATTTCCAGTTCTTGCGTCAACAACTAGGGCAACATCTCTAAGGTTCGCACAACGTGGAGATGTTCGAAGCGTGATCTCACCCACTCAGACCCAATGATTCAATCGGCCTAGAAGCAGGACGGGTGCCTGAAGATAGATAATTGAAAAGAATCGAACATTACCGCGTACCCCCACATTAGTGAAGTAGGATTCGAAGTGGATCACCTTGGAAGAATTCAATTGGTTGTCATGTGATGAATTGGAAAACTTAATCATATCCAAATCGTCAATAAAGACAGTTGTAAGGCACGATTGTTGTGGTGTCCGATCCATAAATTCAAAGCAAATGTCAACAAGTGAGCCTCCGGGACTGCAAGCTCCACTAAGCCTCTCACCAACCCCACTAGCGTGCCAATTGCCATTGCCCCTCCAGATTTCCAAGGCTATATATATTTTCCTTGCCCGTTCCTGGAAGACCCACCTTCGTACAAATCTATCTGAAAGAGATTCAAGACGAAAAATGGCTTCCAGAGCCAGAGGGTGCTCTTGTCTAGTCACCTTGGTCCTCTTCTTGGTCTCCTCAATGGCTTCTCTTCAGGAAGCCGTTGCGGCCGGAGAGTGTGGGAAAACGCCTATAAGCACCGCCGCGGCGAGCCTGAGCCCGTGCCTGAGCGCAGCTGGGAATGCAAAGGCCAAGGTCCCGCCGGCTTGTTGCACCAAAGTCGGCGCGCTCATCACGACCGCACCGAAATGCCTCTGCGCCGTTCTTCTGTCTCCTCTGGCCAAGCAGGCTGGCATCAACCTCGGAATCGCCATCACCATCCCCAAGAGGTGCAACATCAAGAAAAGACCCGTTGGAAAGAAGTGTGGAAGTAAGCTGCTTTGATTAATTTTGTCTATATATGAAATTAAAATCTATAACATGTGGTAGATTGAGATACACTGAAGCTGATTGCTTACATGGTATACATATATTTTAATAAAAATTTATAGCCTCGCCCCCTAAGACGAAATTCTCCTTATGAAGCTAGGCAGCTTATAATAAAAAAGATAATATGTAGGTCGAGGGATAATTACCAAAAAAGTGGTTGATTTATTGTAAATGTGCCAGTTTTGTCCTAAACCTTTCATTTTGATCAATTTAACCATAATTCTTTTGAAAAATTGCCAATGCATTTCATCCAATCAATTTTTGACAGAAATTGTGACATGGATGTCAGCTGTCTTACATGATAACGTTAGCATGTGAATAAATTTTGTAATTATATATTATTTTTCAAGTTTTTTTGAATTTGTATATTTTCTTTTTCTATATTTCTTGTATTTTCTTTTCTTTCTCTCTCTCTTTTTTTTACCTTCATTCTTTGTGGTTGTATGCCTCCTCGATGGTAAGTGATTTGCCTCTGGTAAGGCTCACCATTGCTGACCCTTGTTGAGGCTCAACATCGCCGGATCTGATTAGGATGAGCCTCGCCATCATCCCCACTTCAACAGAGCTTACCTCGTTGGTATTTGGTAAGGCCAATGCTTGCCAACCTTGGGCAACCTCATCCTTGCAAGGGCAACCCTTAATCGGCGGGCGAGGTCAAGCCTTGCTAGATTTGACGAGGGTGAGCCAAGCTAATCCTCGTCTGTGGCTGGTAGCCACGATCGTAGAGGATGAAGTAAAAAAAAAACAAAAGAAAGAAAAGAAAACAAAAAAATATAATGAAAAAATTACAAAAATTATCCAGTTCTACATAAGACGACTGATATTCATATTAGTAATTTTTGGCATAAGTTGGCTGGATAAATTATATTGGAAAATTTCAAAAAGTTTGAGACTAGACTGACCAAATAAAAAAATGTTGAAAACTGAATTGATACAATTATAATAAATTTATAACTTTTTTGATAATTTTTCCGTGGGTCGACACGGTGGCATGTTCATGCCCACTTTTTGTACTCTAGACTAAGCATTTTAGCTATTCTTATTTCTTATCATTGTAACCTTCGTGCAGGGTACACCCTTCCATGAGAATGACGCAATCCTGGCTCGAAGATCATGCGCAGGCTGCTCAGCTTTTGGGCAAAAAGCTTGGAACTGCTAGATAAAGTATCCATATGTGGAGGGCTTGCATTATTATTGTCATCATCATTGATCCGTTTGTCTCAGTAGTTAAATATATCATCTTCCCCGTCTATTGGAGACTTTGAACTTCACTCTACCCCACTTGCAGATGTCTCATCGTTTTACAAGTTAATTCAATAAATTGGTCTAAACAATATTTAGTTTTCTCGCGAACATTATAAGTACTGACTCAAAGTATCTCTACTATAATATTCTTATCACGATTGATATAGTGACTTTAAGATGTTGATTGTTGTAAGTTATCAATCTTTGTTTCCTACAACTGCAAATCGAAGTATACTCCCAAAAACTGATGATGCAAATTAAAAATTTGAACTTTGAAGACAGATTATTGAAGGCGTGAATTTGTCTCAAATTAAAAAGCAAATTAAGTTTGTTCTTTCATATGAAACAACTTTTCATGTGATAGGCCAATCGACAGGGATGCACCGAGTCACATGCTTCTGAAATTTTCTTTGAAGTTCGGCTAGCTTTCTCCCATCAGAGATCCTAACATTAGGAATCAAATTTCTAGTGAATTTTTTTTTTTTGGCCGGAAGAAAAATTTTAATTTCACATGAAAGGGAGGTACATAATTTCAAAATAAAAACTCAAAACTCACGAAGCAAGTAAATCTAAAAATTGAATCAACTTAGTATAGGATTTATCTATATCTACAAAGACGGATCTATCATAGCATTAATGCGCAACCAACGGCCAATAACTGAATATCACATTATCATCAATGATGAACACATGTTGAGTTTCCCCTCTCTCGTAGCTACGCCAAAAGGCAAAGTGCGCCTAGGTTTGGCTCCCCAACACCTTCCCGTATATAAACAGCAACACCAACAAGTTAAAAGAGCACAAAAACGCATTGTGAATCCTAGATCTTTTATCCAAATTGAAATGGAAGAGCACCCAAATCAAGATCTAAATTTAGATCGGTAGAGAAGAGCTATAAAAGCAATACCGGTTGATCACAAAATCACTTTCAAATGAGTTTGACTGTTTAAAGCAGCAAAAGAGGAACCTTGGAGGTTTGCAGAGCACTTGAATATCTAGTGCGAGCATTGGCGCCAAGGCGAGCAAGTAGATCTAGAAGAGCAGATTTTTCTGCTTGCGCTTCGAACTTCTGAGCTCAAAGAGCAAAACTCTCCACTTTCATGGAGGAAGTCGACTGCATCAAATCAATTAAAAAACCTTGAAGGTGAGGGGACAGAGACATGGGAAGAGGGAGAGGGAGAATTCAATTTTACTACATGGCAAGAGCTAGAATTTGGGAGAGAACAAAAGAAGTCAAATTCGATTATGTCTGTTAAATGCAATTGTGGCTAAATGTGACAAGAGAAAAATTATTCAATCTGTCCCAAAATTATTATATATATGTTAATTTAGTTTTAAATTCTTTTAAATTCATCAATTATATTCTAAAATTTTGTGCGAAATTTTAATATAGTCCTTTCAATGAATTTTTGTTGGAAAAAATGCTAATATGACAGTTGATTAAAAGAGAATGATACAGATTTTCAGGGGCTTAGGAAGCCAGGTCCAATATGATTAGGCTTGCTAGAGAATAGCCCAAGTGAGGTGGGGTTGACCAATGACCACCAATGCTTTCATGTTCATCATGCCTATAAAGTAAAGTCTCTCTCAAGTTTCTGCATAGGCCTTTTCAAGACTACATAATAATGGTTGGCCTCATTATGTTTATTCATCCCAACTCCAAAGCACTCTTGCGCTTTTATGGCTGAAAGATATTGAAGTGCAGTGCGAATCTAGGCTGAGAGCTCCAAGCATTTGTCTCCACTGCCTCAATTTCTTGAATGCCCCTCCACGGGGAAAAGCAATTTTATGGGACTATCATATCATGTTGTTATACTCGCATTATTTTCATGTTATAATACTAAGAGTTCATTTGAAGAGGACTACTTGCGTATTAAGTGAGCAAAAAAAAAAAAAAAAGGAAAAGGAAAAATTTCCTCCTTTCATACATTAATTTGCCATTATCGGCTGATTAAAAAAGTAGTTTTTCATGAGTCATCAAAGAATTTAGACATGTGTAAAGTAATATTAAGATCCCGTTTAGTTTAAGGAGAATAAGATAATTTTTTAAAAAAAATTAAAAATTTATTTTCAGAGAGAACAGTAGTACTTTAAAATCCTAAAATTAGTTGAAAATTATTTTCCATTATTTGGAATGGAAAATTGATTTTTCTTTCTAAATTAAACTGTCATTTTTTTCCCTTCTAAAGTCTAGGTATTCCTTCAATCTAAAGGGGAATTTCAATAGATCTCTAACTCTAAAAGATAGCTACAAAGTTGATCTTTCTTGAGCACTAAGTTATCTTGACTAAGTGATCCATACATTATGCTCTATTTAATTTGTTGCTTGTTATTGCTGCCTCTTCTCTTTCACGCGATGTAATTACTTTAGCAAGATCGCAGTGATTGGAAGTCAAGTCTCTTTCAGTACTTTACACGAACATCTGGTGAGCCAAGACCATCACAAATACAATTTTAGCCATCTTCATGAACTGGCACTATAAAACAAATCCAGAAAAAACTCCCACAAAAAACAAGATGCGTACTAGCATAGCTTTGATAGGCTTTAGTACTCATCTAATTTTTACTATTCTCCGTTCAAAGTTTTGTTAGGTACTATTTTTGCACGTTTGAATATCAACCTTACATTCATTTTATAGAGGAGCTTATCATTTTGCTCTCTTCAGACGATTAAAAAAAAAAAAAATTGTCATTCATTTTACATATCTACATTTCCAGAAAGACCACTTCTTAGGTAAATGTTTTAATTTCTCTTCATCAACTTTAATTCTAAGGATTCTCTCATTATTCGCTTTTTCTTCTTAATTTTTCTAATAAGTTTAAAAACCCTGCAACACGCGAGTAAACGTCTAGCATGACAAGATGGGTCCACAAAATTTAACATGTTAAGTGACTATTGCGGACCATTAATTTTTTTATTCAAATACGAGTCATGCTTGACAGTCAATGTCTATTTTATTTCGTCACTTAAAGTACAGATTTAGTAAATCATTATATATAGCATTACTCTACTATTCCACAGGTTGTCCATTGGTTGTTTATCCACTAAATTTGAATGGCTTGACGTTAATAATCACCAAGAACAGTAACAAGCACTAAAGTCAATCCAGCTGTCCATGGGCCTAGAGCTATCATTCCTCGTCACAGGCAATCAAGGGTAACATTTCCCAAAGTAAACACCACATCTGTCTCTTCCGTCGTGCTCATCCAGTCTAGATGCGATTGACCCTTCAAAATGACCACCCAAAAATATGGTCCCACGCAACCACCCTCCCTTATTTTCTTGATACAACCTTACCTTATCTGTAGACCTATATAAGATTAATGCTCTTCTTCTATTTATTTTGATAAACCTTTTTTTTTGGGGGGGGGCATGACACCATAGTCATCCGCATCTCCAAGACAAAATTGGAGACCTAGACTCTAGGACTCAACTATTTTACATAGAACTGTGGTTGAGTCAACTGGAATGAGTCAAACATGACCCTCGCTCACATTATAACACCTCGCTAATAATGAAACCTGGCCTACCCAATGTGATGCTCATTCCCTCGAAATAAGCGGAGCAAGATCCTGCATCGCACAAGGTTCTTTCCTTAATAGCTCATTCAATCTCGACCACTGATATTCATAGATGGGTAAATCTCAACTCTGTGGTTAAGCCATTAGAGGGACGAATCATCTTGCCATGCGGACGATCCACCCAAGCTATCTCTGAGGCTATGGGGCACTCCCGGTAGAAGAAGAAGTTCAAAATAATGTTAGTTCAAAACAAAAAAGGCTATTTGCCTTATAAAGGCTATTTACCTTATATTCATTACTTCGACTTTTTATTTATAAGATTCATTGTCCATGAGAAAAATGAAAAATCTTTTTCCATGCTTTATTGTATAAATTCGCCGAAGAGTATTGCAAGCGCACTGAAAGCACTTAATATCCATATAAAATGTAGGGATAAAAAAAAATCAATAATCTGTAAAAATTTTCAATTTGTTCAATCAAATATCCAAACTTTTTTTCCCAATTGAGCCCCTAAACTCTATTCTTTTTTGTTCACATTAGACCTTTTATTAAACTCTATCCATGTAAAAATGGTATATGCTGACGTGTACTGACATATCAGCACCATGTCAGCTCTAACTAGACAAACTGGTGATGATATGCTGGTGGCATCGACCACTTGGTCCAGCAGAATTGCATCGTGTGACACAGCTTTGCCTTGTCAAGGTCACACAAGGCCAGGACAACGGCCCGTTTAGTTTGGCTTTGGGGGAATGTTTTTAGGGAAATGCAAATACCTTTAGATTAAGGGAGTTTTCCGAAATGTAAATAGCGTTTGGTGAATTTTAATTTTAAAGTGTATTGGAAAACAATTTTGACTAAAATGCCGTTTGGTAAAAATTGATTTTGTAAATGATTTTTACTAATTTTTTTTTTTAAAAGAACTTTGTAATTTTTTTTTTTTAAGTCCAGCCATCGATCGCCCAGATCTAGCCATCTAGCCATTAGACTGCCGGATTTGGCTATCGGATGGCCTCACCTAAGATCACCCACCTCAAGTGAGGTTGACTGAAGTCGCATGACCCCACACAACGGTTGCCTAGGGTCGCCTGACCTTAGGTGGCTACCTGGGTTGTGTGATTCAAGCCATCAGTCGCTTGGGTCACGTGACTCAAGCGTTGCTTGAGGTTCGGCAACTGTCCTTGAGGTCGGACGACCCTCAAACGATGGTTGCCGGGGCGCACGACCCCTTGGTCAGTAGTCGTTGGCCTCCGATCGGCTTTTCTGTGTGGCGGTCTTTGGAGAATATGAATAGTAATCGAGGCCAAGGCTTACATTCTGAAAATATAACTTCCCAAAATGCCTCGGGAATTATTTTGAACTAAAGGCTTTTAGAGCCATTTGAAGATACAATTGTATTTTTCCAAAGTTGAGCAAAAACACGAACCAAATGTGTTTGCATTTGGCTAAGGGACTTTAAAGTCCCAAAGCCAATTGCAAATGCCGAACCAAATTGGGCCAATCACTTCACGGGGGCTAATGCGACTCTGAAATGCAGGACTTGGGTTTCACGAAGCCACCATAGATTCAATCAGAATCGCGATCCCCGCCGCAATGGCTCCACCACAACTGCCGAAGGTCGTGAGATGAGCCCAACCTCGGAGATCATCTTGTTCCCCAACAGGACAAATATATCAAGCCATAAAGGTGCGCTACATTTTCCTCAGTGCATTTGTTTTCTTCCTAGTATTTTATGTATTCTTCTGACTTAGATATTAAAGGATTCCTGAAAGTCCAACACTGGGGTTTCCTCCATGTTGTCTATAGATTACAAGGCAAAGATAATAGTAATGCTTTCAACCCCGAGATTCTTTAATTTCTTCCCAACACAATTTTCTAAGTTTCTACAACTAACATGCATAGAAAATTCTCATAAAATTTGAATTAGGGTTTTCCCCATTTGCCGGAACCGGTGAACTCCATAAAAATGTCCAGGTTACCCTTATCCGACCAATGCGAATCAAGTTCAGAATCTCACCTGAAGTCCAACGTATCTTCCGAATTTTCTTTCTTCTCTTTTGATAAAACATTAACGTGCGGTCGTGATGACTGATATGACCCCACCATGGGCGAGAATGCGCAGAGAAAGAGAGAAAGCATTCACATCCCAAACCCTAAAAGGAGAAACGGTTGGTGACCATATCAGAAGGAATGCAAAAAGGAAAAGCTGAAATTTTGAATTGTGTCTCCACATTATATTGCACCCACACACACACACACCAGTCTTTGCTTTAGATGCACCAGGCAATCATATCATAACCTTGCAATTATTTAGTCCCCCACATTACTCACTACCCCCTCCAAAAAATAAAATTTAAAACCATGATACGTACCAAAAAGTGGCCCCACATATTTCCCGTATCCCAAGAAACGCCCACTTTCGAGCTCTTTCTCTCCTTCCCTTGCCGTTGACTGACCGATCCATCCAAAATCATGTCATCCCACTGTTTTTTTCCTTGTTTTTTCTTGCACCCTTGTACATAAATAGGCCGTGAACAATACCCACATGACCCAGAATTCACTGGTGCATCATTTAAATGGTGATTGAGTTGGACATGGGTACTAGCGACCCTCACTCTCTCTCTTACACTAGTAACACTAATTTTAATAGCCCGCACTGTTCTTCCCAAGGTTGGGATCTCCATAACCTTGGAGTTCTCAACGCAGACATGTCTTTAGGTACTCCTTTTTCTTTCCTTGTCCCTTCTTTTTCTTCGCGTTTGTTTTGGTTGCTTTCACTGTTTTTGTCTGTCGTGCGTCCTTGCGGGTTTATATGTGGTGAATTGAACTCTCCAAGTTCTCTATCATTATCTTTCATTCCTCTCATCCTGTGGAAGTAATGTTGAGTGCAGTCATGGGCAGCACTCCGCCCTACCTCTCAGACTTGGATTCGGATCACGACCTCTCCACGGGCTATCTCGAGGATGCGTTGCTCGAGTTTGGCGACCGGTCGAAGCGGCGGCGACTCTCGTTCTGCGGTGAAGATTGGACCAGAGAATTCAACGACCATGCACTGGTGAGAGGAACTTTAGCGTCCTCGAGTTAAGAGTCTGAAAAATGATTGGTTCCAGTACATCAAATTAGTTACCGGCAAGGTGATTGTATGATTCATTTTGGGCAGGGCTACTGGAACTCGACTTGCAGATGGGGTGTCGACGAGAATTACAGTGGCATGAGTGAAATAACTAGTTTCACCAGATTCTCAGGTGGGAGATCGTTTTACTGCTTGGATGACGACGATTTTGTAGTGGTTGTTGCTGGTGATGATTTTGAATGATGATACTGTACTGTAGATGAAATGGGGAGTTCCAGGAGCAGAACAAGCGAGGAGACAAACTTTTTTCCTGAAGTCAAGACGCAAGAGGACGTCGTGTCGTCGCTGGATTCCTCCTCGCCGTTCAAAGAGTCGTCACGGACCAAGTCTGGCTCTGACAAAGAAGTCCAATTCGCTCTCGATGCCATGCCTTTAGCTGGTGCGTAGGAGTCTCTCTCTCTCTCTCTCTCTCGCGACATGCTCAACCTAAAAGCACGATAATCATCTACGAGACTTTAGACAGTCAAAACTGAAATTACTCCACAAATGGATGGCACCCACTCCGGGATGATGACCTAATGTCACTTACCCTGGAGAGCGACGTTTGTCGTTTGTGAAAGATTTGAATAGAAAGCACTCAGATTGAGTTTACAAATGTCGGAGTATTTATGCACTACATTTTTACTAAAAAAATAATGCCAGTTATATTAAGATTTAGTTCATGAACTGTAGCTGGTAGGTTTAACTTTGTGACATAACAGTCATGGGTGTTTGATTATAACCTACTTATATAGAGTATCAGCTATAAATTGTCATATCACTTGATTTTTTTATATTTATAGACCGATTTTATATGGTCTATAGAATTATTACATTACTTGGCATGGTCCCCGTGAGGTGATAAAATCTTGCTCAGTGGGCATTTGCATTTCGAGATTATAATTATTTTATTTGTTTAAAGGAAGGAGAAACATCATTCCTTTTTCTTTTTTTGGATAAAACTTTTTTTCGACCTTCAGAAAACTCAGGTACTGATTATGTTCTTCATTTTTCTGAAAAAGAAAAAGAAATGGGTACAGGATGCGGCGGTGAGAAGAGGAGGAGGCAGGAGAGGGTGGTGGTGACGAGGGTGGTGTACCCGTTCGCGGTGGTGAAGCCTGGCGGTGCCGACGGGGACGTGACGCTGAACGACATCAACGAGAGGCTGCTCATGCCGCCGACCAGGCCGGTCAGGCACCCGGTTGGGGACTTCGCTTGTCGCCCCTGCGTGTCCCCTCACGGTCCTGGCCTCTCCGGTAAAGCTGTAGTCGCTCTCACCCGACTCCACACTCAAGGACGAGGCACCATCACCATCATTCGCACCAAAGGTTGAATCAATCAATTAAAAAGAGAGTAAATGTTAGTTGTCGCTACCCAAAAACAAAAGTTGGGCAAATATTTCCGTCATAGTATCAATTCTACTTTTTAAAAATTTTCAAAGATTCATTTTCAAAATTAATTTACAAAGCGATGTGCCATTTTCTTGTCGAGTGCTTGATGCGGCCTTCCGCTAGTTAGCTTCGTTGCTTTGTAAATTGATTTTGTGAATTAGTCTTTGTATATCTAGCATCGATCTTTCTCACGCCAATAGGCAATCGGGCGGAGAGAGAGGTAAATGAGAGCATCTAAAACTTTTGGTCTGGCTTGAGTTGTGCTTGTACGGCTTGCTGTAATGTATATACGATGTAATGGTGATGTAATTTTTGTTTGCTATTGTACAGTTTATTTCATGTGTGGCATTTAGTAATATTAAGCTCGGCATTAGCTGGAATGCCAGGAAGTTTATGTTCATCTCATTTGTCTCCCACACTTTTTTTTTTTTATCCTTTAGATGGATCTATCGCATTCAATATGGACTTCATGGGTAAAAGAGAGGGAATAGAAGAATCTGAGAACTCGGAAGGTTGCGTGAAGAAGAAAAAAGATTGGAAAGAGTTAAAGAGCAAAAGAGCAAAAGATGGAAAAGCAAAATTAGAAGATGGGGCAAAAATAAAAAGAAAAAAGAAGTAAAAGAGAAAGAGAGGACAGTGCTTTTTGTGAATTGTAGTTCGTGCTAAAGACAATGGTTGGGGGGAAAAGGAGTGACCCACAATCTCTGCGACATATTTTACATCAAATAGAACGGTAGAATGCTCCTCTGCTCTTTAGTCATTTGATGTTCTTTACTTTACAAAATCTAGGTTAAATCTCAAAATTTAAAAAAAAAAAAATCATCATGACATATTACTTTTTGGGTTATTTTAATATCGACTCATATAGATTATGTTCGGGAAACAAATATGGACCTAAAAATATTTAAATTTGGGACTTTTTATTCTGATATCATGTAATATTATGTTAGATCATTGGTTTATTGTTTTAAGGTCTTAATTTAATAAATTCAAGTGAAATTTCGATATTTATATATCTAACAATAATCATGAGTACTAGACATGGCTTGCATGCGCCTTAGGCCAAATTATTGAGCTCCATAGCATTTATGCGCATCCTACCATTTCTTTTGTTTGGATAAAATAGTTAGGTTGCCGGCCACCGCTAATGTAGCCGCAATTAATCAAACGTGCCTTGACCTTGAGGCACCTTGATTCGACAACTACATGGTTGTTAAAGAGACAGACCGATCCTTTCCTCTGGATTGTCTGCGAGGAATGAATTAGTGTAGAAGTTTGACTATGGCAAAGCAGATTTTCAGTTTAGAAGCTGCACAAACCATGCTTCACTTCATACTCCCTATACTTGTTAACCGTACTAAATAAAGAACGGCTGCTTTTTTAAGTAATAAATACTCAACGCGTGATAATTAAGACATTTAACTATTATAATTATAATTTTCCCTCTTCTCTTTCCCTAGTGTTGCACTAATCCTAGAGACCCATTATCAGCAAAATTGTTAGATGAATAAGTAATTTAACATTTGGGTTAATACCCTGAAAAACTCCAAATTAGTACACTTGTGACAAATTTACCCAAAACTATTTTTTTGACCACAAAAAAACCCCAAACTGGTATACCTTTGACAAATTTACCCCAAATTGGTACACTTGTGACGAATTTACCCTTTGTTAGTTTTCGTTAAATTTTACTGTCAAATTATTAAGTTAAATTACACATGACAGTTGACTAGTATATCGATTTAGGATTTTACGCATCGTTTGTCACATTTTACAATTTTTGTAATTTTTTTGTGGTATTAATATAATTTATCGGATGGTATATTAGTCACAAATTTATTAGTTTGAGGTTTTTTGTGGTCGAATAAATTAGTTTAAGGTAAATTTATCGTAAATGTACCGGTTTAGGATTTTTTATGGTCAGTCGGGGTAAATTTGTCACAAGTGTACCAGTTTGGAGTTTTTCATGGTCAAAAAAATAGTTTTGGGTAAATTTGTCACGGGTATACCAGTTTGGAGTCTTTTAGGGTGTTAACCCTTAACATTTAACTATTCTAACATCTCTCTCCTTGCGAATGGATGTGTATTGTTGAAAAAAAAAAGATGAAGAACAAAGGCTCTCCATTCTCTACCATTCTTAAAATTTAAGAAGCTCATCGACCTCAGGCAACCTTGATTCTGAATTTCTGAGATAGCTGGAGGTCATTCATGATCTTGTCTTCACCGTATCTAGTATTCAACTACCCCCACCCATATAAAGAACAATAATGACGTCATTATGTATAGTGAATACAGGGACATTCAAAGCATGCGATAATGAATGTAAAATCATTGGCCTACTGGCCACGGGATTTGCAATTGGAGTTAGGTTAAAAATAATTTCTTGGGCACGATGTTGCCATGCGATGTCTGTCTTCTTCTTCGTAGGTCAACCCCACTTTCAACGCCCTTTGCAGATCTCAAGACAGTATCCAACACGTAGGACCCCAAGGACGACCCGTGGATCTTTCCCTTATTATTGAATTTTTCTGTGTCGAATTGTAATTTAATCTGCATTTCTTTATTGATATTATGGAACTATAGGTAAACTGCACTTCATGCCGTTTTCCACATTCAGATTCACTTTTCTTTCTCCTCTAGGTTTGGAGGCTGTTTTTGTTTTTTGACCGCGGTTGGAGCCGCCGCTTGCTGTTGATTTCTTATTCATGATTTTCGTTTTCAATCTTGGATTTATTTCGAATTTTGTAGAGCATATTTTTATTCAGAAAATATGATGTCTTTTCTACTATTTTAGAACCTAACCGTTAAAGAGAGATTTTTTCTTTATTTGCATCTTGTGTATATTATGTGAATTTGCTCATTTTTTTTTTTTTTTTTTTTTGTGTAAAATTTTCTCAGCTTTCTTTCTATGGGTTTAAGGGAGTGAGGACTACTACTTCTCCGCCCTTTCATATTGCATGTACTTCTTTTTAAATAGCCTGGGAGCACAATCGTAATCATCGACTATTCTAAAGAAAATTGGTACAACAACCCATACACCTAATACTTATTTGAATTTGAATGTCTTAGTATTGAAATCGAATTTGCAACTAAAAGTATGTGATCGCTTTTATCATTAATCAATATGAGGATATATTACTTTTCTTTTGATTTTATTTTAAAAGAGGACCTCTGAGTATGATTTATTTGCCTCTCAATCAATTTATTTATATATACGATTTCAAATTAGACATAAGTGTTGTCCTTTTGTCTATTAACATCCTCTGTCATTGACTAAAAATTTCCAATTATTTTTTTCCTTATAAGATTGCTAAATGGTGACTTCTTTTTCAAGCAAAAGAAAAAAAAATTAAAAATAAGACAGGCGTGTCATAGCTGGAAGGCAAGACATCATATGATACCATGTGCACCAACTTTAGTGGAAAAAATCGCAGCGATTGATGTGGATTAGTCGTTTGTCCTTTCTTTGACAATGCCATTTTATATTAATTAATCGGTGCAGGTGAAGAAAACTTTTGACCTTTGTGTCTTTGATTCTTTTTTTATTGTTTCATTTTTCTCTATCATTCTTCCAAAAGGGACAAAGTCACTGACTCCGATCGATGATATGCTAAAGTCTGAATCATCGATATATCTTACTTTAGATCAAGTAATTTAAATTTATCAGATAAAATATATGTTTAATATATCAGATGGAGTTTTTTATTTATTTAACATTTACCCACTTATTTATACTGGAGAATCTCCTTTAGCCCACAAAAAAGAGATAAAGAAAAAGAAAAGAAAAAAAAAGAACTTGGAATCTCTGTTCTTTCTTGTACCTTTTGGTTTAAGCAATATCAAGAACTATGGAGAGAGTTAATCTATTCTTAGCTAATGTTAAAGTATGGAGCATAAAGAAAGGAATTTTTTTTTTTCATGGAATTCTGGACACGACACTTTAAATATGCCCTTATGTATAGTCAACAATGACCAATGTCTCTTCTCCTTTTCTGACGAATTAGCCAAAAAAAAAAAAAAAAAAAAAAAAAAAAAGAAAGTAAAAATGAGAATACAACCTTCACCTTTTGCTTTTCCATCGCCAACAATAATGGAGACTTTTGTCCAGCATTTTATGAGAGAGAGTTCATAGGTAAACGTGCCTTTGAAAAGCAACTTTGAGACAAATGATGTTTGGTAGAAAACACATTTGCAAAGCCCCTTTGGTGATTTATCTAAATATTTTAATTTTTATTTGTTTAAAATTTAAAAAATAATGTTTGCGACTTTTTAATTTATATTTGACAATCATGTTAAAGATATTGTGTAAACAATTTTATTTATATTAAAATTTCTTTTTTTTGCTAAAAAATATCAAATGGAAAAAAGCTCATTATCCTTAAAACCATAGAATTGCTTCGTATCGTTGAGGTATAAACTTATTATGCAAGAAAAGTAACCTTCACCTTTTGCTTTTCCATCGCCAACAATAATGGCAAGGATTTTTCTCTAATACGATCCAACTTTTGTCCAGGCATTTTATGACGTCGGAATATCGAACCTCATGACGTAAGCCTTCGGTAAGCTATAGCAGGATGCGATTTCCCTCCAAGGCTTAGTCCTCTTCCTTATTAATCAAAGGTTGGTGCAATTAATTCAGAAGTCGACCCCGCGACGACCCCGACCCGTCCCGACGCGCCGTCGGCGAGACCGGCGCGCGCGTCGGATCTCGGCTGCCGGCGTGGCCCGGAGGACGTCGGGTTCCATCCCACCCAAGACATTTCGTCGTGTGCCGGGGTTTTAGTTTTCAAAATGGACAAAATTGGTTTTTCAAAAATCAGATCCGAAAGCCCTTTGAGAATAATTGCCAAACACCACAAATTTTCTCCAATGGGCTTTGAGGCTCCAAGGGGCTTTCTAAATGTCGAACCAAACGCACCCTTAGTCCTCTTCCTTATTAATCAAAGGTTGGTGTGTATGTCCAAATTTCACTAGTTGTGTGCTAATAATTATGAGTTAGGGTTATTTGCATGGGGCAAATTCTAGAATTTAACCGATTTATGAAATTTGCATAATGTTTTGAGAACTTAGCTTCTATGTCGAAGTCACTAGCACTTGAGCTTGGGTCCATTGAGACCGAGTCTAAGTCTACAAAAGCCAAGCCATGCGTTATCTCCAAGTCATTATTAGCACTTGGCTCGAGCCCATTGAGGGTGAATCCATGTAACATACTCGATTTTGACCCTTACTTTGGCCCCCACTAGTAGGCCAATGATTGGTACGCCAATGGAGGAATTAGGTCATGAGTCGATTGGAAGGTCGGTCATGAGCCGATTAGCCCGTTTGGGATAGGCGACCTAGAGGATCGGTTGTACCCGGATAGGGTGTTTGATCATGAAAAGTTATTCGACTATAAGAATTGGTCATGGGACGATCACATATCATTACGGATCGGCGGACGATCATGGTTCGATTATGCTTAGTCATTGTACCGATCACGGGTGATTTCGCCTGGTCATTGTACCGGTCATGGATGACTATGGATCGACCCAATTTGATCGTGAGTTAAGGTGGATCGATTGATCCCACACAATTACATGACAACCGATAATCGACCATGGATCGAATAAATTCACCGTGGTACAGTTTCGGACTGACCATGACTCGTGGTGTAGGGCTGAGGACTGGTCCAAGAACTAGCTACAGGACTAATCATAAGACTAGCCATCGGACCAACTAAAGGACCACTTGACTAGCCCAAGGCTTGACCCTTGGACCAAGCTAAGAACCCTTTACATGATAAAGAAGAAGTCCAAACATGGTTTCGCCAACTAAGCCCGGTGGCGTCCAAGTTCATTGAATCATGGTTTAGGCACGATTTTTGGGCCAAATAAGGTAGTCGGTCGCGGTCAAACTCAATTAATCCTTGCCCAATGAGATGGCCTTCAAACTTATATATTTCTTTAGTGCATTTAATACTTAATGACTAAGTAGGGCACTTGGCACAATTAGTCTTACCCTTGGAGAGGTAATCATGAAATTTTAGATAGTTGTACAATAAGAGAGGGTGAGTCATAAGCTTATTAATGAAAGAGGGGTGACTCATGACCTAAAGGAATAATGACAAGTAATCTTGCAAGCCAAAGTAGGGCGCCACCCCTCCTTCATAGACTTGCCACTTTACTCTCCTAAGTTTTGACTTCCCATTCTTTTGAAACTATTGGACCTTTCCCGCTTTCTAATTTTATAAAGCTCATTGTGGTTCGAATTTGGAGAAACTTCCTTCATGAAATTTGCGATTATTAGATCTGCTCCGCGGGCAAATTGTTGGGTTGTGTTCAGTGAGTTGTTGCTCTTCCCACAGCATGAATTGGACTTAACTTCCTTAATGAAAAATATTATTTAAGCTCTTATCTATAACATATTAAAATTTCATAATTTTTCGATCTCATTTGATAGGGTAATGCCATTTATTTTGAAAGTTATTTGAAACTGTTTTCACCTTGGAATGGAGAGCCACATACCCCAAACTTGGAGGGGAGGGGACTACATGCCCAACTTGAGAAGTAAGCCCATCTAGAGTTTTCTTAGATTAGGGTAAGGATGCATTAAATACCCAATGGACTCTAGTTCTTCAATGCCAAGTTGAGGTGTCTCTAATGGCTTAGAACTAATCATTTCCTAGAATGAGACTAGAAGACTAAATTGCCTTGCATTTAGCGTCCTCCTCAAATGGTTCTTGACTTGGATAATTAGAAACCTTTAGAAGATTTTATAGCCTTGTCGCCTTGCTTCTTAGGCCTTCCACCTAGGCTCTTGGCATTAAAAACCTTATTAAGACAATTATTGGAGGGTGTTTTATAAATAGAGGAAAATTTATTCTTTTGCATACCCAAAAGCCCTCTTCCTCTCTTCCTCTTCTCCCAAGGCCGAGCATACCAACCCCTCTCTCTAGTTTAGCTCTCTCTCTAGGTGTACTTGCCGCCGTTCGTCGCCGGTCTAGAAAGTAGTAGTAGACCTACTAACTTTCGATTAGGGCATTGTGATATGCTAGTTCAAGTGCGTATCAAGTCTATGTTTGAATTGTTTGGAACATTATTCTTACTTGATTGAGGTTCAGTTTATGCTTGCTTGAGTTGGTCTTGACTTTATATCCTTATTTGTGTTGGGTCTTTGCTTGTCAGGCCTTGGCTTGTGCTTAGGTTTGAGTACTTTGAAAGAAGCCCGATTCATGTGATTATTTAAACTTTTTTGATCTTGTTTTGGTCTAAATCAATTTGAATGGTGTTTTTGGTAAAAGTTTGCTACTTCCTTCCAAAACCCCTTCAAACAACTTTTACAAGTGCATGTACTAGTTCACCTCCTGAGCTCCGAAAAAGGGTTTTGACGACCTTGAACAAATGTGAGATTGCATCAGATTGGTCATCTTTTGGTCTCGGTGTGATATTGAGGCATATCGTTCTTGAAACAAGTTTGATTCTTGATTGGTGCGTCAAACGTATCAAATCAAGCCACAATAATCAAGTCGCGTCCAGCATGTTCAATGACTCGAATTGGGTAAATCATTTCACACACTTACTCACGGCACATCTTCAAGCCTTGAACTTAATGTGAAAATAAGAATCGACTTATGTTGCTTGATGTATGGTTACATGAGGGACTAAATGCTAGCGGTTGATCGATGGATTTCAGTGACATGGCCCGATTAAGTTTGGGTGTTCGATGGACTCATTGCTAGAGGATAGCCGTCACTCTCAGATTAGGGGACATTGCCCGATGGATTTTGGATGTCCAATGGATTTCGGATGCCCTGTGGATTCTGAAAGAGTCAATGGATTTTGGGTATTTATAAATGAATCCCGTGTGCCTGAGTTCCCTATTTTATGAAATGAATTTTTGACTATGCTTGCATATTGTGTTTGAGAATTACCCATATTTCTAACTAAGACGTGGTTTTTGTTTTGCTACCAATTTGCCATCGATTATTACTCTGGATAAGTTATATGCTGGAAGAAAAAGGCGAGGTATCATCCCACCTAGAAATTAGTTGGTTTACTTACTAAATTATACTACGTGTTGTCTTTTGTTTTTTTTTTTTTTTTTTTTTTTTTTTTTTTTTTTTTTTTTTTTTCAGAATTGTAGGATGGCCGCACCGCTCGCGAGGTTTAACGTCTCCACAGAGATGACTGTGTCGTAGACATTGCTCTATGTGGTGCAAATTTCATGGGGCATTCTTCACAAGAGTTGTTCCTTATTGACTATTCTACGACATAATTTAATTTCAGAATTTTTAGATTTCATATGAGAGACATATATTTGAAAAACTTCAGGATTCTAAATCTATTTTTGGGTCACTGGACTGACCTCTTTCTACTTTTCAATTTCTACAGATTTCTCAGTCCCGAATTCTAAGATATGTTCTTCACAAAAGTTGTAGAACACATCCCAAGCTATCACATACTAAATTTTCATAGTTTTTTTGGTCTCAATTGGTTAGTGAAATATTTATTTTTCTACTCAATTTCATCCTGGAGATTTTGATTGTTTTGAGCCCAACTTGCAAAAGTTATTTAGAATTGTATGAATTGAACCAGATTTTGAGTTCTTCACAAAAGATGTTCCTTCTTGTCCACCTTGTACTAAATTTTTGGAGATCGATTATCTAGACAATAGCAATTGACTCTAGAGGCGTGTGAGACGCCTTATGAGGCTAGTTTGGGCCTGGAATGTGGGACCTTCCCCACGGTTCACTTAATGTTTATATGGATGAGTTTGTATTAGTCTAATGAATGAAAATGACTGATGATTTATTATATACATGTTTGAATCCCTGAATGGTAGTGGTGTTAACGTATTTTTAATTTAATTATGAAATTGCTGCATCATGATTTGAATGTGTGACTAAGAATGCCGTCGGTTCTTGGGACGACGATGCCCCAGGTTGTAGTAGAGATGCCTAAAGGGATAACTGGATTTCTCTAGATACCTAGGGGTTGTAATGCGGGTCCCCCAAATGCCTCGTGATGCTGGATGGGTGCGAGATGCCCGGGGGTAACGGGGTTCCCCGGAAGATGATGGCAACATGAAATTGTATTGATTGTGACTTTAGTATTCTTGAATCGAACTATTGGTCAATTGCTAGGAAAAGTTATTACTTATATTGATCAACCGCATATTTTGAAAAGGTTCTCAAGTAAGCTGTGGTGCATGTGATTTACGAAACTTTCTATTGAGACTTTCTTTATCATATGGTAATTGGTTTGTGTGGTATAGACCGGTGGACCTTCTACTTGCTGGGTTGTGACTCACTAGTTGTTGACTTCATCTTTTTAGATCATTAGAATGTTGATCCCACTTGCCTCCCCATGATTTGCTACGGGGTGCTGATGAACTTCACTTGGGAGGAGGTAGGAGGGAACAAGATTTTAGAGCTTGGAATATTTTGATGACATCATGGGCGCGACTGTTAGGTGACACTTGTATAGTTAAGTGAGAGGGTGACCGACCTAGAGTCTAGTATAGTCAGTCTAGTGTTGACCTTTTGTACTTCCCCATGGCACCCCACTTGTCGTCTGATGTACGTGTATGAATAAATAAGAAATGAAGTTACCCCATTTACGGAAAATCACGTGTATCTTGGAATTTTCTATTGTCCCTTACGCTTCCGCATTCTTAAGAAAAATTAAAATGAAGAAGATATTGGTGATAGTAGTTCTACAATAGCCGTGACGTGCTGGAGTCATCACACAATGCCAGGTGCCTCTTGTGCCCAAGTCACTAGCATCCAGGTTTGAGTCCACATAGGCCAAACTAGGACCACGGTTTAATTGGGCCCGGGTCCATTGAGATTATTCCCAACTTTTCAAAGGTCAGGCTTAAGACCTTGATGCTTATGCTTGGGTCCCTAACTGCCATGCTTGAGTATCCAATTCTGGTGCCCAAGTCACCGGCGCTTGAGCTCATGTCTATCAAGGCCGAGCTTTGGACATTTCCAAGTCCCCAACCGTCATGCCCAAGTATTCAGCTCCCGTGTCCAAGTCATTAATGCTCAAGTCTAGGACCATTACAGTTGAGCCCGAGACTCCTACACCCGTGCTGAGTTCCCTGCAAACATGCCTTGATACCCTCCACCCTGTCAAGTCCTCAACACCCAAGCTTAGGACTCTAGTTTGACACTTAAGTCTTGGGTTGAGTCCATAGAGGCTAGGCTCGAGATTTGGGTGCTCTTGCCCGAGTCCCTCACAACCATCTTTGGGTACTTAGCTCTTGTGCCCAAGCCATTAATGCATAGACTTGAGTCCACCGAGGTTGGACATGGGTCCACGAAAGCCACGTTTGAGACCTTGGTGCCCATGACTAGGTCTCGGATGGCCATGCTCAAGTATCTACTTATTGCACTCAAGTTATCGGTGCATAAGATTGGGCAACATAGGCTGGGCTCAAGGCCCTAGTACCTATGCCTAGGTCTTTGACAACATATCCAGTAGGGCTCTCATGCCCAATTCACTAACACTTGGGTTTAATTGGATTTTGGCAGCTAAGCTCGAGTTTCTTGAGGTCCAGACTAATATCACAATAATTTTGCTTGGGACCTTGATTGTTGTGCCCAAGTCATTGTTGCCCAAGGCTGTGACCATAGAGGGTAGGCCTATGACCCTGGTGCTCGTGCTAGAATCCTTAGCGGCCATGCTTGGGACCTTGATGCCCATACTCATGTCACTTGCGGCCATTCCAAGGTCCTAGTTGGCTATGCTTGGTAGCTAGCTTCTAGGCCCAAGTTAGTGGCTCTAGGGTCCAGGTCCTCGGTGGCTGGCTTGGATCCACAAAAGTTAGGCCCAACTCCCTTGAGGTCAGGCTCAAGACCTGATGCTTGTGCTCTAATCCCTGCCAGTTGTGCTTGGTGAGCCAGCTCAAGCACCTAAGTCACTAACATTCAGGCCCGAGTCCATCAAAGCCAAGCCTAGGTTTCCGATGCCCGTGCTCAGATTCTTGGTAGCTTGGCCCCGGAAACCTTGAGACCTTGACTAGTAGGCATCCTTTACATCATACAAGCAATGCATGCCTTTTTAGGAAAATAAAATGAAGTTTTGTTTTTTCAAACGACGGAAAATAATTTGCAGTTCATTCTCAGATTTCGGCCAAGCATTGGAAAGTACTCGCCATTTTCCAAGATATAATGACTAATAGAATTTTTTTTTTCCAAGAAATGTTGAAGTTTCTGCGAAACTAATACTCCTAAGAAGATCAAATTGTTGCGACGGACAAAATCCGTTCCCTGAAAGGACGAATTTCATCTCCACGACACTTCGATTCTGATATCTGGAACTGTCTGCATGTTTCCCGTCTAAATACAAATACCGGACACTCGAAGAGCACTCTTTATTCGCATACATTGATTTACTTCTATTTTTGAGTCATCTCTTGCATATAGGACAATTTATTCGAGCAAGTGCGAATACGTTTTCACTAGCAAAAAACTAGAAAGAATTGAAACCATCACCATCATTTTGGGCTTAAACCTGCTTTCGAGCCCAAGAGCAATGAGGATTGCTATATGAGCCACGAGGGATATCCGCAGGCTTTGGTCCGCCTTCTTCTCCACCAATATCATACTTTTTTACTCAAGTGGTTGAAAACAAGGTCCGTTTGATTGGTCCGTATGAAATAATTAGAACGTATTGAAAAAGGAATGAGAATAAACGGTGATAACCAGATTGAATAAATAAGATTTGAATTATCATGTTTGATAACACCTTGGAATTGTTTTTTATTTTTTATTATTGTATATAATTGAAATTTAGCATCACAATGAATAGATTAATAGAAATCCATTTCAAAAGTTGCTGAAGGAAAGAAAGCGAAATAAAAGGAACGAGAGAAATATCATGCAATATTTTCAATTTTTTTTTTTTGTAGTAAATGTTTCTCAATTTATAAGTGAACTTAATCTTGAGGGGTCCTATGGTCGTAGACTTTCAAAATAATTCTAGCTTTCCCTAAGTGGTTGTCACTTCGAGGGTCCTGCCGTCGGAGGTGAAATTCACTATTAGCCACTTAATTTTGGGCGATTTTACAATATAATTCTACCTTTCCCTAAGTGGTTGTCATTTCGATGGTTCTATCGTCAGAAGCGAAATTCGCTAGTAGCCATTTAATTTTGGGCGAGTTTACAATATAGTTCTAGCTTTCCCTAAGTAGTTGTCACTTTGAGAGTCTTACGTTGGAGGCGAAATTCGCTGATAGCCACTCAATTTGGGGGATTTTACAATTGGGTAAGCAAACTCGATTAGTCATCAATGATCTCAACTTTTGATTTCCGAAATGACGCACGTTGACCAGAATCCATTCATTTTTTTCTGGCGAACTACCGGTGGGACGACAAGAAAATGGAATTAGCTATTTTCTTGTCTAGACCAAACACGTAGAAGCTATTATGGCTATATTTAGTTATAGCAATAATAGATGTTTCCTATAGTATTAATCATTGACCTCTTCTTCTTTTCCCCAAAAATGACAATAATAATCTGAATTTTTCTTTTTCGTGTTTCCCCAATACAAGATTCTTATCCGTTGACCTCTGGCTGTTGGAGAATTAGAATTGGCTTGTTGGAATATTATACAACAAAGACACGTTAAAAGTACACGCGGTCGTAGGGTCAATTGTTCGGCATTGAAATAGTCTCTTTTCTTCCTTGACAATGATACTATTGGGTATTTAATGAATGGGTCCGGTGGTGCTCGTAAGTCAAGCCTCGTGCTTCATCAATTAGAAACGATTAATCCTCCAATGTATCAAGGCACCTTCGTTGGCAACCAGACAATACGAGCCCAAAACGTAATTTCTTTGTTGTTAATCGCGGGTCACGGCGTTTGAAGGTAGATATAACGTGAATTAGAAACAACTAATGGCATTAAGTATCAAGTCGTTTGATACGGTTCGTCTGCTACGATTCTACTTCAGCAGAAACATAACAAAGAGTAACAGGGAATACTAATAATGATGATAATAACAGCATTGTTAATTTCCTGCTAGTGTCCCTGTGGAATCAAGTGATCGAGAAGATCATTTGCTGTCAAAGTATAGCATTGAGTGTAGGAGTGATTTGAAATGCAAAGTTAAACTCCCTTTGTCTTTATTATGTTCTTATTGTCAAAAATAATGCGGAAAATAAAAATTTTATAATTATGCACAATGCAAGAAGGAGAAAATCACCAAAAAAATATGTGATTCCATGCGAGTATAGGTACCTACTGTTAGGAATGCGTATATATGAAGAGAAAAAATAGAGAAGAAAACAAGTGAGAAATTTTATGTGGAAAACCCTTCTAAAATCAGGAAAAAGGGAAAAATCACAGTGTTGCACTAGGCAATCTTCCGCCTATCAATATTAGTATTACAAGCATTAGAGTTCCAAGCTTCAACTTACATTTATAAAAGATATTACCCTATATGATAAGAGTCTAGGGCATAAATTACATGTATGCTATTAGTAGCAATAAAAGCCTTATTGATTGCTTTAACATTACATGATTTTTAACTGCCTAAAATAAAATGTTTCTACGCTTGAATATTATTTTTCTCTACTAGACTCCACAACTCTATCAATCTCCCACTTGGAGGCTGATCTTCCAAAAAAAAAAAAACAATAATCTTTCATAGTCTTTTATCTTTGTAGTCTAAATTGTCCTAGTGTGGCGACCCCCTTCATCACTTGCCATGGAGCCCAATTGACGCAATGCAAAGCCTTAGTTTTTTAGTGGTGATAACATTTATTAACATATCTACCAAGTTTTCTGCATCAAGAATTTTCTTTAATGACAATGTCCCATCATCTATCAACTGACGAATTTGATAATACTTTAAATTAATGTGTTCAGTCCTTGAATGAAATGCCGGATTTTTTGCAAGACAAATAATACTTTGACTATCACTAAAAATAATATCGTTATCCTGCTCTTTGCCTATCTTCTTTAGAAAATTTTTCAACCAAATCATCTCTTTACTAGCTTCAAATATAGCAACATACTCTACTTTAGTGGTCGAAAGAGACACATGTTCGAAGTCTAGATATCCAACATATTGCAATGCTACCTAAGGTAAAAACATAACTCGAGGTGCTCTTTCTATTGTCCATGTCAACACCAAGATCTGTATTAATAAAGTCTTGTAAAGTTACACCGTTTTTCATAAAACATAATGACATAGCTGAAGTGCCTCTCAAGTATCTCAATAACCACTTTATAGCTTCCAAATACTTTATTCCTGGATCTGCCATGTATCTTCTCACAACTCTCATTGTATGAGCTATGTTTGGTCGAGTACATACCATAATATACGTTAAACTGCCACTAGCTAATGTATAATGCACCTTAGTCATATACTCTTACTCTTCATCCATCTTCGGTGACTGCTTTTTTGAGAGCTCAAAGTGACTTCCTAAATGTGTACTTCTGAGATTTGCATTTTAAACTCCGAATCTATTTAACATCTTTTCAATGTACTTTTCTTGAGATAATTTTAGAATTCCTTTGGGTGTATCCCATGTGATCCTCATCCCAAGAATTTGATTTGCTACGCCTAAATCCTTCATCTCAAACTCTTTTGACAATTGCAACTTTAGTATATTTCTTCCTCATGTTAGATCTTGCAATGAACATATCATTCACATACAACGACAAAATAATGTAGCAGTCATCAAATTTTTTGAAGTAACAACATGATCCATATCACTTCTTGCGAACCCGTTACCACATATAAAAGGGTCAAATTTCTTGTACCACTTATAGGAGCCTGTTTCAAGCCATATAGACTTTTCTTCAATTTGCATACATAATTTTCTTTTTCAAGAACCTGAAAACTTTCTGGTTGTATCATATAAATATTCCCTCTCTAAATTATCATGGAAGAATGCAGTCTTAACATCTAATTGCTCCAATGTTAATTCTCAATCGCAACAATATTCCAAACTTGTTCGATAGTAATCAATTCCACAATTGGAGAAAAAATCTCCGAGTAATTAATTCATTCCTTTTGTTGAAACCCTTTTACTATTAACCTTACTTTGTACCTTTTGTTGCCATCGGATTCTTCTTTAACATGATGCACCCACTTTTCTGCAATGCTTTCTTCCCATCTAGCAATTGAGTTAACACTAACGTTTTGTTTTTCTTGGGCAAATTTAACTCATCATGCATTGCTAATTCCCACTTAACAAATCTTTAACCTGCACTGCTTTCGAAAATTTTCTAATTTGCCAGTGTTAGTCAAAAGCAAATAATGCAATGATAGAGAATATCTTTGTATAGATTAGGTGTTCTACTAGATCTTCTCAAAGTGGGTTCAAGTGTACGTAATTCTTGTTCTGGTCTTTGATCATAATTGACAGCAACAGTTTCAAGAATTTCAACCAAATTACTCTTAGAAACCTCCTCTAATTTAATCTCTCTATTCTCCACTGTTTGTTTCTTCACATTAGATTCTATCATAGATTTGTCCTTATACAACATGTTTTCATTGAATGTAACATCGTCAGTTTTTTTATTATTTTTCTATTTTGTTCATCCCAAAATCAATAACCAAAATAATTAGAACCATATCCAATGAATAATTTTTTTTTAAAACTTTTGCATCAAGCTTATCTTTATTTTCATAATCTACATGGACATACGAAACACAACCAGAAACTTTTAGATGCGAGAGATTTACTTTCTTTCCACTCAATTCTTCTTCTAACAACTTAAAATCAGGTGGAATTGAAGGCCCTTTGTTAATCAAATATGTTGATGTGTTAATTGCATTCACCTAAAATGTCTTGGGTAATCCTGCATGTAACCTCATACTTCTTACACGCTTATTCAGAGTTCTCTTCATCCTTTTAGCAACTCTGTTTTGCTGCAATCTATTGGGAACGGTTCTTGTCATTCTGATTCCGTTCTCTACGCAAAATTTCTTTAACTCATTGCTATCATTCTCACCATCATTATCGGACCTTAAACATTTAATCTTCAAGCCAGCTTCATTCTCCACTTCAGCTTTCCATCTCTTAAAAGTAGCAAACACGTCAGATTTATTTTTCAAATAATAACTCATACCTTATTAGTGGAATTGTCAATGAACATGACATAATAGTGTGAGCCTTCAAGGGAATTCATGGGAGCTGATCCTCACACATTTGTATGCACCAACTCTAATTTTCCTTCTTTTGGTTCTTTCCCACTCTTCGAAAAATTGACATGTTTCTGTTTGCCTAGAACACAATCTTCACATAGACTAATATCTATGGACTTCAAATTAGATAGTTTTCCCTTAGATGCTAATAATTTTATCCCCTTTTCGCTCATGTGTCCAAGTCTGTAGCACCATAATTTGGAATCGGCTTCCAACTCAGCAATTGCTACGATTTCTCTACTACCTTTAGTTATGTAGACATTCCTGACTTTGTTCTCCATGCTACAACCAAAGCACCTTGAACTATTTTCCAAGAGCCATCCCCAAAAATAGTTTTATATCCCTTGTTGTCTAATTAACTTATAGAGATTAGATTTCTCTTAAGTCCTGGAATATATCTAACATCATGCAACTTCCATTGATATCTATTAGTAGATTTTATATAAACATCACCATTTCCCATAATATCCAAAGGTTCATCATTGGCAATATAAACCTTTCAAAATTTTTTAACAATAAAATTGTGCATTAATTCTTTGCACGAAGTAGAGTGAAACGACACAGTTGAGTTAAGAATCCAAGACTCAATTGGATTGTTAATACTCAAAATTAAAGCATCACTATCACACATCTCTTCAAGAGTTGCATTCATAGATTTTTCTTCCTCTTAATTTCAATCTCGACACTAAAGTTTCTTCCTTGAGGCTCTATAATCTCGTTTTAGATGGCATTTCTTTTCGCAATTTCAACAAATTATTTCTTCATGAGGTCTTGATTTACTTCTTCCTTTGGACTTCGATCTACCACGATACTGGTTCCGCCCTCGTTGATTGCTTCTTCCTCATCTTTCAGTATTTAAGGTAGCACTCAAAATTCACCCAATTCTCTTCAGCAAATATCTTTGCTAAGAATCAAATCTCAGATTGCTTGAAACTTCAACTTTTTCTTCCAGACAAACTACTCACTACAGTCTCAGTTGCCCTCCAACTTTCAGGTAGAGAAGATAATAAAATTAAAGCCTTTATCTTGTCATTGAATTTGATATCCACTGAACTCAATTGAATCGTGATCACATTAAATTCGTTGATGTGATCTGTAATAGAAGCACCCTCATCCATCTTCAGATTAAAAAGACAACGAATCAAATATACATTGTTTAATGTAGAAGGCTTCTTGTACATATTGGACAACACCGCCATCAAATCCATTGTTGTCGCCTCGTTGGCAATGTTGAAAGTTACGTTCCATGCCAGTGTGAGACGAATCAAACCTAGAATTTGTCGATCTAACAATTCCCAGTCTTCTTGATTCATAGAATCTAGTTTCTCTCTAGACAGAGGCTGATGCAAGTTCTTCCGTTACCGCATATTCTTGATCTACATATTCTAGAAACCAAAGTCCTTGCCATCAAATCAATCAATCTTCACCTTCCCTTCGTCCATATTCGCTCCCACTATTTCACCAAAACCATGCTCTGATACTAGTTGTTAGGAACACAAAATATATGAAGAGAAAAAATACATAAGAAAACAAACAAGAATTTTTACATGGAAAGCCCTTCTAAAACCAAGAAAACGGAAAAATCACGGTGTCACACTAGGCAATCTTCCACTATTGGTATTAATAGTACAAGCTTTATGGTTACAAGTTTCAGAGTTACAACTATAAAAGATATTGTCCTACATATAGCAAGACTGTAGGGCACACATATCATTAATATGAAAATTATATTTATGACATTAACAGGATTGGTAACTACCTAAATAAATTGTTTTTGCACTTGAACATTATTTTCCTCTATCAGACTTCACAACTCCATCACCTACTTCACGAGGAGAGTCAACCATAAGAAATTCACTATGAATATGAAGAATGTAGTGTTTACAATCGCTAAAATATTTTTGAGCCCTACATTGCAACTAAAGCAAACTAAAAGTATGATTTTACAATCTGTCGCGGGGAACTCACTTCGGTAACTTTTTTAGAAAACTCACAGAGAGAAAATTTTTACTTCTCTTGTTTGCTTTTATGTATATGGTATCATAGTAGAATTTTGTCTTATATATATATGTGCATCTAGAATTTTCCTATAAAAAATAAACATCTTTTAGGAAACCTTTTCAAACTAGGAAATCTTCTCAAAGTCGAGACATAATCTTTACAATCTCTACATTGGCTTAATGTTTGAGTCAAGTCATAGTACTCATTATCCTAAGGCCCAAGCACACAACTTCACATAAGTTTATCAAGATTAATGGAATAAACTCAGTCCACATGTCTGCAAAGTTCTCTATTGCAAGAAGCTTCTTTATGGTCACATCCTCTCTTGATATGCTAAATCTAGGGCAGCAAGTTTGTCACAAATGAACTCGTTTCCCCAATGATATTTTTGACTTTCGTAAAACATCTTATTGACCCAATGTACCATATCAACATCACTAACCAACTCTTTAGACCACACTACCTCTTCAATTACTTTTGTTGTTACAATATTTCCAACCTCAATTGTTGGTGAAACTATTGCGAAGGCACAACTACTCAAAAATCGATAATCTTTCAGGTTCCCTTCATGACAACCAACAATACTAGCATATGAAACATGGGACAAGGGCTCCATGTCCATCCAAGTACATGGTGACAGACTAGACAATTTAAAATATGCAACAAGTGGGGTATTCACAGATTTTTTTAACTACATGTTGAAGCGCCTTAACACTTATCTGACATAACTCCTTCAAGTCACTCGCAACATTCTAATAGTCTTTACTCTCTACATCTACATGTCCGGAGTTGTCTCTACCTTACCCAAATTATCTACTTCAATATTTGCATACAAATTAGATTGCTGAATTAGAAGATGAGAACACTTACATAAAATTGGTGCTCGAGTACCTACCGTACAAACTCGAAGTTAATGGAAAAAGAAAAAGGTCGAAATTTCTGTTTTGGAGTCATTAGTAAAATATTAGTAAGAGCTGAAAAATTGATAAAGAAAAAAATGGTTAGTGCACATTGCAAGTGTGAAGCCCAGGTGACAAAATCCTCAGGACCGTCTTTCAAGCCCAAGATCAGTGAGAATCGCTCCATGAGCCACGATGAATGCCCATAGGCTTTTGTCGTGCTTTTCACTTACTTGGTTGAAAAATCGACTCAAGGTAACAAAGCTCCCGTTTGGTTGGTTGAAATGACACAATAAAAATGAATCAAAATGAATGGGAATGACGGTTTGGTAATTGGAATAGTAAAATGACATCTAGTTTATCGTGTTTGGTAACATCTTAGAATCAGAATGCACAAATTATATAGTATGAAATACTATTTGAATTTACCATGAAATTGAAGAGATTAATGGAATAATATCATAAAATAATAAAACTAAAAATTCTAGGATTGAATGAGCTGCTTGACAATTGGTTTGGGTTTGGGACAATTATCCCTTCTTCTTTTCCTAAAAAATTAAAGATATGATCTGATTTTCTTTTTTGGTTTCTTCCGCGAATACGAGATTCCTGTGCGTGGACCTCCAGCTGTTGGAACGACAGTGGGTTTGTCCGATTAGACACACGGTCGTCGGGTCAATTGGTGGGCATTGAAAATTGTCCTTTTTCTTCCTTAACAATGAAAATTTTGGTGTTTAATGAGTGGGTCCATTGGTACTCGTGAGTCAAGCCTCGTGCTTCCTCAATTAGCAACCATTTATACTCCATTATTTACGAGGTACGTTAGTTGATAACCCGGCAATACGAGCCTAAATGAAATTTGTTTGTTGATAATCAGCAAGGGACGCCATCCCTGTCCCTCACTTGAGGCTGGTGCGAGGCCCAACAATGGTTGGTAGAAGGAGAAAGGGAAATAGAGAAAAGAAAAAGAATTTTTTTTTTTTATAAAATACTTTGTAAAAGTTGTTCATATTAGCATCGACTATACCACGTTAAAATGTCAGTGGTGACTGAACTATCATATTAGCTATTTTCGATCGAAATTGATAAATTATTAGAAGATTTAAGACTAAATCGGCAAATTACCAAAATGTTTAGAACTATTGACATAATTGAATGGTTTATATTAGATTGGCAAGTTGCCAAAAACTTATGATTAAAAAATTCGAAATGTATATAATTGAATTGGTTGTTGTATAATAAATTTATGACATTTTAAACCCATTTTCCCTATATGAGGCACCTTCATTGATAACGGAACAATATGAGTCCTAAACGTAATTTTTTTGTTGTTAATTGCAGAATCAAGACGTTTGAAAAAGTAGACATAACATGAATTAAGAATGACCAATGGTGCCAAGCCGTTCGAATTGGTTCATCCGCTATGATTGAGACATGAAAATGGCAATAGAGAACACGGGCAGTGATGTGATAATGACAGCATAGTTAGATTCTTGCTCCTGGTCCCTATGAATCGAGACGATCGAGCGGATCATGTTCGTTGTCAAAGTGTCACATCGAGCGCAGGACCCATGCGACGCGCAGGGCGAACGCATCCCCTTCTTTTGTTAATGAATAGAGCTCGACTTACCCATGAAAGGAAAAGAAGAAAGATGGACAGAGTGAGAAACGCCATCTAAAACGCGTTGACCAGCATCCATCCCGTTTTCCAATGGTGGTGCATCCTGAATTTGGCATTTTTAGGAAAAGTGATTATATGTGGATTTGGTCAAAAGATATCATTGAACCGCGGAGCTTTTCGATTCCCTTGTTCATCGCTCCGGGCACCCGTACAACCACGCGGATGAGGGGACGGGACTCGACCAATCGGTCGTACTGGCGGAGAACAGTTCAATCGATGCGTGATTTTTCCTTCCATTCGAGTGATTAGGTTTATTTGACTCCAAAAGTACGAGGAAATACATGATGCATTGCAACCTTTAGATGGTAACTGTTGTAAAGATACCGCAAGCAAGCGAACACGTAAATTTGAATGTCCGGTTTTTATTATTTTATCTTGTGCTTACATTTTATTTATCGTGCTCTGCATTTTCAATGGGCGAATAATAAGGTTTCAAGTTTCACATGTGAGGACGAATGTTAAGATTATCTTGATGGAGAAATTATTGTGTAAAATGATTGATATTATGAAAAACTTTAAATTGATAAATATGTGATAAATTTATTCTTAAATTAATTTTTGACAAGAAAAACTCCAAAATGGATACTTGTGACAAATTTGTCCAAAATTAGGACATTTGTAACAAATTTACATTCTATTGATTTCCGTTAAATTGGATTTGTATTGTAAAAAATCATAAACCAATACACTCATAATGAACGAATGATAAAATCTCAAACTAATATACTTGTTAATTGTTATGTGTCATCTAATTCAATAATTTGAAAGTAAAATTTGGCGGAAATTAAAATTGAGGATAAATTATCACAAATATTATGGTTTTGGATTTTTATTGATCAAAAAATTAATTTAAAATATATTTATCATATATATATATATTAATCTAAGATTTTTCATGAAATTTCCGATTTGATGATGGATACTTTTTACTGCAAGTCAACATCACCCATGAATTAGTTTTGACAGCAAAAGTACAGGGCGGTACATGAAACGTTGGGACAAATATAAGTAATGGTGCCGGTTCAAAATTTAGATAATAAATGCCAGAGATATCACAGGAAGCGGATGTGTAAAAATTAGATGTTGGAAGTTTTACTATTTTACTCCATGCTTACATTTTTATCTATTGTGCTCTACATTTTTCAATGAGAGTATCATTACATTTTGGGTTTTGCGCTCTACATTTTTCAATGAGAGTATAATTACATTTTGAGTTTTGCACGTGACAACGGATTTTATGAAATTTATTTTACCTCCTATGCATACGTTTCTTTCCGATTGGACAATGAATGCTCTTTTATGCATGTCAAAATCACCCATAAATCGGTTTAGACGTTAATAGCTTTTTTGGCTTCTATCGGATTTTTCTGGGGGAAGGAAACGGATCCTATTTTTCTTACGCGGTCGATGCCACGGTCAGCCCACGTCTTTTGCATCAACTGCATCCATCAGGCTCGTCTTCAAGTGGATGTTCTTTAATTTACAAATCGCTATCACGCTTGTGTTGTTTATTTAACGCTTTATATAGGAAGAGAGAGAGTACCCGTTTAGGGATTTTAAAATTAGTTATATAAAGTTAACTTATAAAGAGATTAAAAAAAGATATTGACAAATGACATTTATAATTAGAATTGCACCAACTAAACCCTAAACAACGCCTTTTCATTCTTTTTTTAATTCTAAAAATAGTCGTTTCTCAAATGGGTTTTGTCTCCCTACTAATTTTTCATCTCGAAACTCTGTATATAAAAGAAAAAATTAGAGCAATCCGCAAAATTGTAAATTCAACTTTCCAGGTTCTTTTTACCTATTTAGCTGCTAGATTAGATATTCCATCACTTTCTTACAACAATACAGCTTTGCGACTTAATCATCTCGAACCAGTTTTTGCGTCTGACAATTGTTCCAAGTACCATCTTTCTGTTCAGCCATAAACGTGTCCATCATCATAAAGATGAAAAGTGCTTCCGCATCTGTCCGTTTAGACGCGGAGAAGATTCTCATCGGACGACCTTGATGGGGTTCCTCTCTTTAGGGTTTTGGACACCCGAGATTCAACCCTTCAAATGGAAAAGCGTTCAGTTACATTGGCTTCTAAAGCGGGGACAATTCGACAAGCGCTGGCATCGCCTGCCGCATTCACATTCTCATCATGTCGCGGGGGACTCGCTCACCTCTTTGGAAACCTTAGAGAAGAACAAGAACGCTGCACCATCAAGTCCCCGGGGAACTTTTCGACCGAGAGAGCGATTATATTAAAGATCAAACTGTTGTAATTATGGCAGGTTAATGGATCAATGAAAGTAAGCGAAACATAGTTTCCGTTCATGTATCTCATTAATTTACATATATATTGAGTTTATGTATTTCTTAGATTCGTATATCTACTTTATTATTAGTTCATGTATCTCTTGGATTTTATAATCATTTAATTCATGATTCATGTACCCCTTATGTACATGAATTCCAAAACTCTATAAATAGATATGGAATCCTTCATTTCAAAGGAGAAGCAAAAACACCTACATCTCCTCTCTTAAAGTTTTTGTAAGTTTGCTGGTTTCAAGAAATATTCGACATAGTCCTATTCGTATAATGCCGATATCAACAGGTTTGAGGTGTTGTATCTTGGAAGGCGAAGTACGTGAAGCCGATTAGTATCGTTGGTGGGAAGTAATTGTCTTAAGAAGATTTAGTTAGCCATATCTCACCTTCAATATTTATTTATTTTGTTTTCACTTCTCAAATTAATTTTTTGATTATAGCAAACAGGGTTATGTATTCTTCCCCCAATATGTTTCTTTTTCTTCTCTTCTCCTCTACATTTTCCAATACAAACTACCTTTAATGTGGCAAGTCCAATGCCTACCTTACAAAGTTTGTAAGTGTGCTAATGAGACAAGTAAAAAGAATCAAAAGAAAGAACGAAAAATGAAGAACAAAGTTTAACAACTTGAGCTAGACAAAGCTTAAAGAAAATCCTTCACTTGGGGTTTGGAAGAGCCAAAGCTAGAGCCAGCATCCCCATCATCAACCAAGAACCAGGGCTTTGATTCAGACGGAGTCATTGTGAGGCGTTGAGGAGAAATTCCAGGAAGACAAGAGCTTTTTGTCTTGGCCAATTAGAAGTGGAAGCAGAAGTAGAAGCAGAAGCAGAAGCATAAGCATAGACCTTTCTTTTTCACTTCCACAAACACAATCGAAACTATAAGTATAGTATGAACGGAAGAAAAACTCATTATCCATATTGGCTCTCCCAATTCCTAGATTGAAGCACAACTATTGCATATGTTTATCAAGATCAAGTTGAGCTTAAGCTTGTCTAAAGGAATAAACTCAATCCACATGTTTGCAAAGTTCTCTATTGCAAGAAGCTTCTTTATGGTCACATCTTCTCTTGAAATGCTAAATCGGGGTAGCAATTTCAGCTCACAAGTGAACTCGCTTATGTACTAATAATATCTAGCTTTCACTAAACATCTCATCATCCCAATGTACCCCATCAACATCACTAACCGAATCATTAAACCACACTACATCTTCAACTCATTTCATTGTTACAATATTTCCAACCTTAGTTGTTAATGAAACTATTGTGAAGGCATGACTTTTCAGAGATCGACCATCTTTTAGGTCCCTACATGACTCGCATTCTCAAACCCAGTTACAACTACACTACTCGAATTACATCCTTCAAAATATACCCGAACATCTGTCATCCCTAACAAAACCAAAAGAATCCACTTTCCATCACAATGTACATCCGAATTAATCATATACATTCTTTTTAACTACCTGTGATATATCATGCTTAATTTTATCAATTGCATAAACAACTAATGGTACTAGAATGTGAAAGATAGGACATTTGCTCCACCTCCTTTTGAGTACACGATGACAGACTAGGCAATTTATAATATGTACCAAGTGGGGTACTCACAAAACTAGGATGATCCACTTCACAACATCACAATGTACACCTAAATTAATTGTTTACATTTTTCTAACTGCATGTGATATTTCAAACTTAATTTATCTACTACATAACTCAGACAACCAACGGTACTAGAATGTGAAACATGGGACAATTGTTCCACCTCCATCCAAGCACACGATGAGAGACTAGACAATTTATGATATGTAGCAAGTGGGGTACTTATAGAATTTCTTAACTGCCTATTGAAGCATCTTAACACTTTCCTGACATAATTCCTCCGATTCACTTGCAACATTCCAGTAGTCTTCACTCTCTACATCTACATGTTCAAAGTCGTCTCTACTTTACCCAAATTATCTCCTTTAATATTTGCATACAACTGTCACTCTATTGCATCCACCTCTACTGTTAACCACCTCAAAGTTTCATTAACTATGGCCTTGAAACAATTGTGAACTACAATAGAAATTGGCGACTTTGCAAACATTGCCACATCTACCACACTTGGAACATTTCTAGGATTTTTTTTAAGCTCTACTTGCTTTTGAACGTTGTTTGGATCTTTCTCCACAATTAATCCCTCCTCCGCTCATGAAATAGAGAAAATTTATCAAAGGCAACTCTTTGTTGAATATAAAAGTGGATGAGTCTTCCTTAGTGCACCATAGCATGTATTCCTTCACACCATGTGCATAGCATGGGAATATGCACTTTCTTATCCCTCGGCTCCAATGTGCCATCACTTACACAAGCATAAATAGGGCAACTGAACACTCTTAGTTGGTGTAATTAGCAAATTTACTTGACCATATTTTATCAGGAGTTTTCTAATGAATTGCTAGAGATGGTTATCTATTCAATAACCAACAAGCGGTATTCACAACTTTGGCTTAGAAATCTTCACTAAATCCAGCATTGGAGAATAAAGAGCGAGCTCTCTTCAATATAATTTTATTCATTAGTTCCGTGACTCCATTTGGCTGTGGCATCGGCAACTGTGCGGTGTTTCACTATGCCTTCCTATGCACAATATTAGCTAAAGTCCTCATAATAGAATTCCAACCCTTTATCATTTCTTATGCATTTGATCTTCCTTCCAATTTGCTTTTTTGCCTACAAAAATGAATGAAAGAATAATGTTTTCATTGTCCATAAAAATGCTTTGACGTGAATTATTGTCGACATGAAAACATTTTTCATTAACTAATTATTACGAGTGATACAAATAATATTTTTTGAGAATAATTATTTTTCAAATCATTTATTATTTGCAAAATGAACAGAGCTATGAAGATGACTATGAAGATCAAAATGGCGATTGACGAACTTCATTTCCATTAAAGGACGAATTTATCTCCAAGACACCGAAGCTTTGATTTTGATATTGTAAATAGAAATATTGGACATTCAAAATACTATTATAATTTCTTAAAAAATTATTCATGTCAGTTTTGGTCATTCCATGTAGGAGGATTGCCAAGTGTCTACGCTTGTAATTTTTCAGACAAAATTTATCGGAATAATAATACGGATAAATTATCAATAATACTAGGAATAAGCTGATAAGATTAAAAAGTTTAAGGATGAATGGGCTGTATGGCAATAGATTAGGATTTAAGACAATTATCTCCTTCTTCTTTTTCTCAAAAAGTTAAAAATATAATCTGAATTTCATTTTTTGTTTCTTCCCCCGATACAAGATTCCTAAGCGCGGACCCAGCTTTTGGAATGAGAAATTGTTGGAGGATACAACAAAGACACGTAAAAGAACACCCGGTCGTAAAGTCAACTGGTGGCATTGAAATAGTCCCTTTTCTCCCTTGACAATTAAACAATTGGCGTTTCTTGAATGGGTCCGCTGGTGCTCGTGAGTCAAGCCTCGTGCTTCATCAGTTAGCAACGACTAATTTTCCATTATATACGAGGCACATTCGTTGATGACCAGACAATATGAGCCCTAAATATAATTTGTTCCTTGATAACCAACGAGGGACGCCCTCGCCAGATCAAGGCTCTTGTCCCTTGCTTGAAGCTAGCAATGACCTTCACCTGAGGCCAACGGAAGGAAAAAAAAAAAAGAGAAAAAAAAGAAAGAGAAAAATATTAGAAAGAAAAGGAAAACAAAGAAAAAAATCATAAAATTTAAAAAAAAAATTGTAGAAATTATCCATGTTAGTCTAGCAATGCATGTGTGTTAAATTGTCAATGCCGAATAGACTATCATGTCGGCAATTTTCGACTAAAAATGCCAAATCGTTAAAAGATTTAGGATTAAAGTAATAATTTATTAAAATATTTATAATTAAATAAGTATAATTGTTTAATTTATAACTAAATTGATAAGTTATCAAAAGGTTTTTGAACTAAATTGATAACATTGAAAAGTTTATAATTGAATTGGTAACATTTAAGTAAGTTTATGAATTTTTGAATAATTTTCTCACCTTTGTTGATAATTTGATGATATGAGCCCTAAACGTAATTTTCTTGTGGTTGATGGCAGAATCATGACGTTCGGAGCTAGATATAATGTGGATGAAGAACAACCAAATAGCCCCAAATCGTTCGATGTGATTTGTCCGCTATGATTCTACTTCGGCAGATAATGATAGATAATAACAGCATTGTTGATTTCTTGCTGCTGTTCCTGTGAATCGAGACTTTCGAGCGGACCGTGTGTGCTGTCGAAGAATCGCATCGAGCGCAGGAGCGACAAGACGCGCAAAGCGTACGCATCCCCTTCTTTTGTTAATGAATAGAACTTGACTTACCCATAAAAAAAGAGAAAAAAAAAAGGAGAGAGAAGAGAAGATTAACGATGGAACAGCAGTGAGGAACGCCATCTAAAACGCGTTGACCAGCGTTGAAATCCAGATTCCCAATCGTGGTGTATCCTCAATTTGGCATTTTCAGAAAAAGTAATCATGTGGGTTTAGTCAAAAGACAAGGTTGAACCGTGCAGCTTGTCGATCCCCTTTGTTCATTGCTTCCGGACGTCCGTACCGCCACGCGGATGAGGGAACAGGACTCAATCAATCGGTCAGACTGGCGGAGAACAGTTCAACCGATGTGTGATTTTTCTTGATTCGAGCGATTACGTTTACTTGACCCCAAAAGTACGGGGGAATTCATGATGCATTGCATCCTTTTGATGGTAAATGTCCCAAAGATATCCCAAGAAACGGACACGTAAAATTGGATGTCAAGTTTTTAATATTTTACTCCGTGTTTACATTTTTATCCATCGTGCTCTGCATTTTTTAATGGACTGTTTCAAGTTTTGCACATGAGAACAGATTTTAAGATTATCTCAATGAAAAGACTATTTTATGAAATGATTAATATTATGAAAAAAGCCAAATTGATATATATAATAAAATTAATTTTAAATTAATTTTTTTACTATAAAAACCTCAAATTGATATATTTATGACAAACTTACTCTTTATTAATTCTCGTTAAATTGGATTAATGCCACGAAAAATAACAAATTTATGCGTTGTGATAACACAAAGGGTAAATCCAATATATCCGTTAACTATCATGTGTCATAATTCAATTTAATAATTTGACGGTAAAATTTAATAAAAATTATGTTGAGTTAATTTGTCATAAATGTATTAATTTGGAATTTTTAATGATCAAAAATTAATTTATGATATTATATATATTAATTAGAGATTTTTCGTAATACTAACTTTTTTATGAAATGCACTTATACTTCGCATGCGTCCGTTTCTCTCTGATTTGATGACAGATGATTTTTATCACTAGCTACTGCATGTCAACATTACCCATAAATTAGTTTTGACAGTAAAAGGACGGGGAGGCACATGATGCGTTGGGACAAATATAAGTAATGGTGCCAGCTTGAGATCTAAATGGTAAATGCCCTGGAGACCTCACAGGAAGCGGAAGCATAAAATTAGATGTCGGATTTTAATTATTTTATTCCGTGCTTACATTTTTACCTGTCGTGCTTGGCATTTTTCAATGAGAGGATTATAAACTTTTTGAGTTTCGCATGGGAGAACGAACCCCACGATATTTACTTTTGATCACTCATGTGGGACGTTTCCCTCTGATTGGACAGTGAATGTTTTTTTAATGCATGTCTACATCACCCACAAATCAGTTTAGACATTAATAGCTTTTTGTCTTCTAACGGACTTTTGTGGGGGAAGGAAACAGATTCTATTTTTCTTTACGCGTCAATGCCATGACCAACCCCCACATCTTTTTCATCAACTGCATCCATATTATATATATATATATATAATATATATCTCTATACACGCGTGCGTGAAGGAAGAGAGTAAGTAGCAATTCAAGGATATTAAAATGGGTTACATAAGATTAACTTATAAAGAAAGTATTGACAAATGACATTTGTAAACAGAATTTTACCGGCTAAACCCTAGAATAACGTTCTCCACAATTTTAGAAATTTTCGTTTCCATACTTTCTCACTCTCCATAGTTGTTCTCAAATGGGTTTTTCTCTCCCTGAGTAATTTGTCATCTCGAAATTCCCTACACAAAAAATGAAATACAGCAATCCACAAAAATTTGTAGGTTCAACTTTCCAGGTTCTTTTTACCTAATCTAGCTGCTAGATTGGATATCCCATCACTCTATTGCAACTATGCAGCTTTGCAACTTGAATCTTGAACCGGCTTTTGCGTCTGACACTTTTCCAAGTACGATTCTCTGCTCAGCCATAAGCGTGTCCATCATCATAAAGATGAAAAGTGCTTCATGACCTTGATGGTGGTTCCTCTATTCCGGGGCTTTTTAGACCCCCGAGATTCAATTACTTTTGGAAATGCCTACTATTCCATTATATTCCGGAGCGGGGGCAATTCGAGTAGCGGAGGCATCGCCTGCTGCGCTCGTCACACATGTCAGCTCGATTCTCATTATATTGCGGGGGACTCAGTCGCCTCTCTGGAAACCTTAAGAGAAGAAGGAGAAACGCTGCACCATTTTTCGATCGAGAGAACGATCATATTAAACATCAAAACTGGCTTTAATGTACCGTATCCAATGCTCTGCCTTACAAAGTCTACAAGTGTGCTAATGAAACAAACGAAGAGAATCGACCAAAAAAAGAGCGTAAAATGAACAACAGAGTCTATAACTTAAGCTAGACAAAACTTCAAGAAAATCCTCCGCTAGGGGTTTGGATGAGACGGAGCCAGCAACCCATCGTCAGCTAAAGAACCGGGCGCTTTTGATCAGACGGGGTCGCCGCGGGGTGTCCACAAGAAATTCCAGGAAGACGGGACTGCAGAGCAGAAGCAGAAGCAGAAGCAGAAGCAGAGGCGTTTCTGAGCTAAACAGAAGGAATGGAATGAGGGGGAGCTCCTATGGAATCCGACCAGAAGTCGGGCATCGGCGTCAGGACGGCCGAACGGCGGAGGGCCTGCGGCTCGCGCCCCGCTTCTTGCAACAGAGCAGCGGGGAGAGCAGGGCCCGGAGGACGTTCTTCAGGACGCGGCCGCGTGGAGGGACCAGACGAGGGGCGGAGGAGGAAGAAGTGTCAAACACGAAGCCAGGAGGGGGGACGGCGCGTGTGGTCCGTTCCTGATGGTGGGCGGTGCTGAGGTCGGCCATTGTCTGCACTCCAAATCCTAGAAAGCAGCTGGCGGACAGTTGGAGCACGGAAAGAGAGACAGAGGGGGAGAGAGACGAGGAGAGGACACGGAGGCCGAAGCGGGTCGGAAGGTGGTGAGTGGGAGTACCGACACGGGACGGGAGCCAGTACATATAAGGCTGGGGGAGTGTCGGAAGCCGCGTAAACGTGTTGGCGAAAGGACCGAAGGGACCGCGTGCGGAGAGAGACAGAGGGGGGGAGTTTTTAAGAGTTGGCGGGTGCTGGGATACGGTATCGGGGATCTCTCTCTCTACATCTAATTGCTTTTTTTCTCTCTAGATTCCGCTTTGCGACTGATGTCAACGCCCCGGGGTCGACGCGATCGAGTCCGGGGAGAGATCGGTTGGGATTTCCAAGGGGGGAAGGGAGGGGGGTTGAACCGGTCGGTCTCCTGTTCCATCCACGCGACGCGTCTCGGGGCTTGGGAGTTGCTGGAAGCGTTTATTTTTCCGTTTGCCTTGACGGGTTCCTCTGTGGGCGTTGCCATTGCCATCTTTTGCCGCTTCTTCTTGGGCCCTTTGAATTTTCTTCTTCCCTCCCCCTCTCTCTATATTCGCTGGTGAGTACCAATTACACTTCGAATTGCCTTTTTGGCACCTCCAATTTCTTTTCTCTATGTGTTTTCTCTAACAAGTTAGATTGCCTGCCGCGTGCGCAATCGTGAGAAATCTTACATTTTTAATGGGTTTGGTAGTTAATATTAGCTTGTTTGACTTTGTGCAATCAAATTCTCCCATTCCCTTTTCCTAAGATTAGCATCTATATCATGTTGTGGCACTTTCGTAACTAGTGAAATCGAGTCTTATGTCTCTCTCTATCCATTACACAAATCGTACGAACAAGAGAATCTAGTTGCACGAAGATGAAAAAGGACCAAAACGGAGCAAACGCTCAAAGTTACTTGAATGTTTGTCGGTGAAATGGGAGTGACATAATCATCACGAAATGCCGACCATCCGATTTTTTGCTTACGTTGTGTCGTTTGTTGTCTGTCGAAACTACACAAAGTGCGTGCCAATCGGGCAGAATATTTGACAAAAAGTACACAAGATCGAAAGAAATGAGTGATTTGATCATTATATCTCATAGTGACATATTATACACGCAAAGAAATTGCGAGTCATTGGATAAGTTGTCTAAATCCCATTGCTTGACGGTAAAATATAGGCAAAATTATAAATAAATAAAAAATCATAAATTTATTATACTTATATCAATTTAATTATAAAATTTTCAATTATATCAATTGACTTTTAAACCTTTTAATAATTTGTTAAATTAATCTTTCAATTAATTAGTTGGAAATTACTAATATGAATATCGATTGTTTTACGTAACATAGCTAACATTGATGTAAAATTTGTTTACAATCTTTTAAAAAAAATATATATATTTTTAAAATTTTTTCTCTTTTCTTTTTCATTTTCCTATTCTTCCATCGATCGTCGAGTTTAGTGACCGCAGGCAACTAGCCACAAGCGGGAGCCAAAAAGGCTTGCTCGCCGAGATCTAGCCAAGGCGAGCCTCGTCGGGATCAAGCGAGCTCGAGCCTTTTGCTTGTGGTTGATTGCTGGCTCTCCTTGAGGCCCAACGACTATGGGAGGAAGAAAGGAAAAAAAAAAAAAAAGGGAACAAAAATTTTGATAATTATTCTTGTCAACATTAACTGTGTCACGTAGAATGAGCATTGTTCACATTAGCAATTTACGATTAAAACTGGCTGAAATGACTAAATTGACAAAAAGATTTATGTCTCATGATTGATAAGTTTAGGATTAAAGTGACGCAAGTGCAATAGGTTTATGACTTTTTTAGTAATTTCCCGTAAAATATAATATAGTAAAAAGAATTTAGCTAAAGAAAAAGGAGAGAGAATGGCCGAGAACAATAACTATCTCTTCCAGCACAAAACATTTACATAATGCTTAAGGGTGTCTTAAGGACTGCATCATACTTGAATCCTCGGCTCTACTTCACTTATTCCCACCTCCTAGCGCTTCGCTAAAACTACAGAAGCAACATCTTACTTGCTCTGAGCATATTCCTAAGCACTGCTGCTGCTGGGAACTCATCCTTAATGTGCCCAAAAATTGGACCATCAAAAGCACCAACCCGATAAATCCACATGCGCTATCGTCGCCATTTCCACAACTTGATACCGCGATCCGTAATGACGAAAGCCAGGCACCATAGAGCCTGCCAGTCAGAAAACAACATCGACATCAGTCATTGCTGCTATACTTTACGCTTAGACCAGACATATACTCCTTGGGCTAAACTCTCTGTTTACAAATTTACAGTGAAGTTCGCTAGAGATGAAACCCCCGTTTCTTTACATTCTTCGCTTGCCATTACTCAATCTACAGCGATCAACTCGTTGTTACATGCAAGATGCTTGAGTTGGTATCAAACAAGGTTACAAAACTACCTGGTGCTTCTGGTGTGGAAGAATTTGGACTTTCCTGTGAGGGCAACAGCACAGCTGGAGATTCCACAGCTACTGAAGGGAGATCTGGAGTTCGCAAAAATCCTTCCAATAGGAAGCCAACTGACTCGTTCCAAATTTCCACAGCTTCTCCTGTTATGTAGGTGATCACTGAAGATCTTTCCAGAAGAAAAGTTCTTAGATCAGGTATTGATGTCTTCTCAAACTCTTGGGGAAGCAAAAGTTCGGCCAAAACTACAATGCACTCCTGCAAATCAATAACAAAAGCACAGCAACTACTCTTTAGATTTATGCAAGGCTTCCAAGATAACAGCAGCATCAACCCTTTTCTCTCTCCCCCTCTCTCTCTCTCCTTTACACTAGTTTAAAGTACAGACAACGTTGCTATCTGACCAGTGCACCACCTATTTGAAGTAATGATATTCCTGCCATCCATTTGAGTATGGGTTAAAGAACTACCGATTTACACCTCCATGCGACTCACAAGCAAGAAACAGATAGACACAGTAGGACTCTCCATTCTCCTGCACTTTTGCACTGACCTACAGTTGAAATATTACTCTCTGTAGACCATAAAGAAATAAGACCCTCAAGATACTAATTTTCTCTTGCATCAACAAGTTGCACTCAGAGCAACTCTACCTGCCAGAGTATATTCTTCACTTCGGGAATCGATCTCACTAGTGGAAGTAATACTTTGACTTTGATCACGTAACAGAGTACCACAGTATCTGAAGTCAAATCACAGAAATAATTTTTCCCAGACAGCAATTCATAGAGGCCCATGATACATCCTTCAGGAAATGTCGCACATAGACCATGGGGGCTATTGGGACACCTCACTTCAGACTGCCATAAGAGGAGCATAAGAAGCAGTACGTGCCATTAGAAAAAAGTTGCAGGAAGCAAAAGGTGTCCTATTGAGTGGTCCAATCAGTCTAATACATAATGTACAGTCTCGAAAAGACCTTGCTTTAGTTGACATATGCTTACCTTAACTAGACCATTTGCTATTAGAAACAAAGACCTTGGCAAGCATCCCTTCTCGGAAAGTACCATTCCCTGGGGTTTGACTGTTTCCTTCACAGAATTCTCCAGAGCCTGGCGAACCTCATATGGAAGGATACCAAGACAAGGATGCTGCCTTATCACGTCTCTTGCCGTGGGAACCTTTATGCGAGGAGGAGACCTTAATAGTTTCTTGTAATCACTCTGCCAGCAGAGAAATGAGTTCTTTAAGAATACACAGAATGACAGCATGAGCACACTGACAGGTGTCAAACAAACAAATACTGAAGAGCCCGGCCTTCCATTCCGCTTATAGTTAGATGAATATATTTCCATTGTGTATAATGACTAATGACTTAACAGATGTCTAAAAAAATTCAGATCCCTGGATACTTTCTTTGCCCCTTTCTAAAAAATAACTGAAATGGTGTGTTTAGTAGCAACAATTAGTCGCTAGAGTCATCTTATATTAAATTCTCCTCACTGGCCTCTCAAACTAAAGAACAACAAATTGGTAATTCAACCCAACTTCTGTGAACTATGTTAGTTTTCTCCTGTTAAGAGCAATTTCTATGACGGCCAGCACTCTGCACACCAAAAAATGTTTATCTGGATTTTTGGTCTTTACCGAGTGAGAAAAAAGAGAAGAGGAGGGTGCTGCAGAAGCAACTACCTGGACAAGCTCATGAAGATGGAGTGACAATTTATCTTCCAACACACCATCTCTGCTAAGATTCTGAATGTAATCTTCTAAATCATTCAGCAGTGAGTATGTAACTTGACTTGTTCTCACAATTTGTAAAACCTGAGAACTTCCCCCAATAAGCATTGATCTACCATCACTTCTTAAGATAGAGGAAAAGCTCGTATGGTAGCAAAGGAAAATCTGCATATAGCACCATAAATGAAATCTAGAGAATAAAGTTCATGTTTCAGAACCTCAGGAAATGCGAGAAGAATGTCTTCTAAAAGCTTTCTGGCTTCCTTTTCTTCTGCTTCACTTTCACTGATGACATTAGCTATAATGTTACTTTCACCTAGAGAGAGAGAGATAAGTCGGTAGTGAAAAAGAGGTTGTTCCTACAAGAACATCCACTGCAAAAGGAGACGTATTAAGATAACTTCAGGGGGAAAAAAGGGCCAGTAACTATGGGTCTCTTGTATCGCATATCAACAGCAGAAGCATTCTGCAGTGTAATGAGGTAATGAACTAATTGTGCCCATCCTTCAGCTACTTAGAGGCATGAATTAACCATTTCTCTCAATGTTGAGCCATCAGGCAACACGCATCCAATGTAAATCAAGCATATCTCTTAACAACCCCCATTGCTTGTAAGTTGGACCTACATGTGAAATCTACAATTTAGACGTACCACATCCAATGCAAGGACGAATAGGATTCAACCCTCCACTTGAAGCTGCGATACCATGTTGAACAACTTTTTTTATCAAAAGCTTGATTTGCCCATGATGAATATAAAGCATGTATCTTAACAAGTGATATGTCCTTACAAAAATTAAAAAGAAGAAGAACCTTCATCCTGAACATTCAAAGATATAAAGTGAATAAAAAAATCAGAAGTTCTGGGCCATGGTTTTGGAAGTTACTTGTGCGCAGCACTCAATTTCCGTAAACTCTAGAGAAAGCAGCTCGGCAAAAGCACAACCAATGCTTATAATGAACTCAATTGTGCAGATGCTGTCCCTTGTTCAGGTGACACAACACAAACCCTCATTTCTAGGTCATGGAGTCTACATTCAATTGACCCTGCCCAATCTGAAAAATATTCAGCAAGGCCATTTGCACACAGGCCCAACCAACTAACATCGGCAGAATTAAAAAACCTATTCTTTCTATAGGACAATCACGAAGCATGGAATCTGAAACAACTGTACAAAAAAGTTGGTTCATTTCCATCAAAGAAGGGAATGATCAATAAGCCAATGCATATTCCAAGTGTGAATTATACTTGCATTGTTGGGCACCTTCGGTGGACAATCAGAGAAGTAATAGTCTTGGCAGTGCTTTCACATGGAGTGAGGTATATTTCCATTGACAAACCAAATTTCCACCCAGCATGCCTGGATGTGTCTTTAATTTCAGTCAATCATCACTACTATAGGATGACAGAAAATGAGTCTAATTTCACAGGATCGACAACCCAATGCAATTGTTAAAGAAAAAGATCTATGATCACACAAAGTACAGCAGATAAATAGTTGAAGCATGATGATAAAGATAATCAAGTATATACCCATATATTCATGGATTTTTCTTCTTGCAATCTTGTGGGCTCGAAGAAATGCACTGCAGGCACTACATGCGAACTTCAGCTTCTTTAGGGTCAAATAGTTGACCATCCTTTGTGGGAAAATGCATATGCCAAAGCACCTATAGTCATTCCGAAAATCAATATGAACTTTCAAGCCTTTCCAGTCACACAAAGGTTCTCTTGAAACTAAATCCATTGCATTATCAACTGAGCCCATCAAAAGATATGCCGTAATTTGAGTTACCCATCCATCATCAAGCATCCTCTTGTAAGCAGCCTGAGCAGCTGGGAAAATAACCTAAGTCAACTTTAATGAAATACCCACAGACAGTCTTTCCAGTTTGGCTGGAACACTACATATCAGGACCCACTGTATAGATGGGCTTAAAATTTTGAAGTAGTGGATCTTGAAAGAAAATTTTACTTACCAGCGGCAATACACGTTGTATAAAATGAACATTTAACGAGTCTTTATGAATCTGAACGTCTTTCCTACTTTACTGTTAGAATAAGGTAGAGATAAAAACAAATCAAATATTAACGACCGGATGATAGATACATGTGACTCACCCCTTAAAAAGCATACTCGAGTTGCTTGTAAATTTATCTTGGCCAGGTTACTGCTGTGGGTAGAAACACTGCGAGGGTGCACCCCTTCCAGGTCCATTTTATTTACGGACATCATGTAACTTTTGACAGCGCACCAATCAAAAGGCCCCAAATCATCATTTTGAAGATTTTCACAAGCCTCTAGAGCCACATCCATCATTTTGTACTTTGTGCGGTCCAATGTGAGTTTCTGTGACAATATTGACCATGAGAAACATGAGAACTAATGAAGCTTCAACTGTACACCGAACCATAATTAGACCACAAGACATGCCAGAAACATCAGTCGCTCATCAAGAATATCACTTGTCTTGTAGACCAGGGAGGATATGGGCTGACATACTACCAACATTTTATCCATTTTAGGAAACAAGAACTCTTCATTTGATTTTCATGTTCAGATGCTCATGCATTGAAACTTTACCTCAGACAGAGATTCAAATCCATTGAGAAAATATCTATGTTTTTCAAATGTTAACTTCTCAATTTTTGATTCCTCAGAATTTATTTAGTGGTTGAAAGTCTAATTATGAGCAACTATGAAATGCTAAACATTTAAAAGCAAGTGTATCGCAAACTAGTTAGGAGGAATTAAGCCACACGCTGTACTTTGACTTATACCAGAATATTAATATACAGTTTTTTATCTATGATTACAGGCTTAACAGCATTTAATATTCCACATTACTTGTTTATGGGGCTTTCCAGAGCTTACAATGCTACTCTCCTACTCCTAATGACTTAAAACTTTTGGTTCAGAATTCCTGATATGGTATCAAGCTAAATTTTGAATTATTCATGCCCCATCTAATTTTTCTTAATGCGTGTGGTTTTTGTCGATATGTATCATCAGGACCAAGGTTACTATAAGGCATAGGATGATCCGTGTGTGAGGAGATGCACGTCGAACACCAAAGTAATTTTCCTTATGCCGTCTCTCAAGGCACTAACCATTAAAAGGTGCTGAAAGACTCCATTATCAATAACTCCACCATTCTAAGGTATATTATTCCCTGGCAGTGAAGAAAGCATCGTCTGCCAGATGATTGTTCAGAATTCAAAATTGGTCATTATCAAAAGAAGTCATCTCAAAACATCTAAGAAATGAGATTAGTGGGATGATACTATGTCAATAGGACACATCTCACCATTTTTGATGAAATGCTTTCCCTTGGCAGTTACATTCTTTCCTGATATGTATCTTTCAATTCCATAATAGGTTATCCCTTGTTCAACACGGAAATATATGTTACTTTCTAGGAAAACTCATTACAATCTTAAAGGATCAGCAACAATATTGACATAAGCCTTTGCAAGAGTCAAAATCAATTGATTGACTCCAACCCTTTCTTTTAAGCCATTGATTCTAACCTAATTCACTAGGAGCCACTAGACAAAGCATAAAATGTGACAGATGACCCCACTCATCTAACAACAATTATCCTTACATTATCATTTGATAGACAAGTTGCTTGATGTGTCAGAAGCATTTACCTTGTAAAACATCAAGTATACAATCATACCATTAGCTTATGGTTTCACCGCAAATTAAAGGCCACAACCTGGTCTGAAAGCATGATCTTCACTTAGGCAGTTAAATCTAAATGCATTGAGTGAAATCAGTCATCATGTGCCATACCAAAGACAATAGTCCCACGAACCACAAGGATGGGGAGAGCAGCTTTTGTTGCAATTAGGATAGATGAACATACGGCAATTGCCCAAAAATTCATAAGTCAGTTTCTTTGTTGGTAGCGCTTTAATGGTAGTTCCACATGGACATAGATACGGATGTTACCACATTAAACAACAACTAGTGCCAAGATTTGGACCTTTGACCTGAAGCTTTTTACTATGCTGTTTCTCCCAAAAGCTTAAGTTGTCAGGAAACATGCCACAATATATACCAAGCACATCTTCACAAGTTTAATCAAAGCCTGACATGAATATTTTCAACATCATCTGCTCCAGTTTTGGTCATAGCAAGGAAATAGAGGTACTATTCTGGATCCTACTTTAGTCTATGTTAACTATGTTTCATTGCAGTTCTTCAAAGCTGAATTAGGAACTTCATAATTGGCTGTTGCTTTAAAACAAAAAAGTGAAAAAAAGAGAAGTTCCTGATTGATGGAACGGCAGAAGTCAGTGGAGCCTCACCTCCAACTCTGATAGCTCATCCATGCCAAAGAGACTAAGCAAGAATTGCGCAGTAGACCCATTGACAACAAGTGTCAGAAACACAGTGCCGGCAGTAAGAAAAAGGAACTGTCAAAAGAATGTGCATTAACTTTCAGCTTTAGTGGAAGTAAACCACTTTTATCATAAGGAGTATAATTACTTAAAATCGACCAACATTCATATTTATTGGGAACTAAATACCAGGTTTCCTGTTTCTGAACTTATGTATGGTGTGGCACTGCTGGCATCCTGGAAGACCAACAAAAATAATGCAGATTGGAATGCAAAAGAAGATTCGTCCAGGATTTCTCCAGCATCCATATAGGCTTAAAGAACGCACTCAATCCAGACAAATCTTTCATCTTTCTCACAATAATATCCCTCACCTTGTACGTACTTAATCATTAAGCCACAGACTATCTTATTTTTACATATCTATGTACAGAGAGTTTTTGGGATGCAATTGCACTGTCCCGAATTTAAAATGAACTATGATAATCAATATCCAAGATCTTTTTTCAGTTTGTGCTAATCAGAGCTAATAAGCCTTGAATTTGTGACTCATCTGTATCTGGTGATCAAGTTCACATAAAAAAAGGGGGAAAAGGAACCTATTCCTCACATTCAGCAGTGCTACATTCATCACAGCACCTTAACCTAGTGAGAGAGAAGATTACCGGCAGCCAAATGAATGTAGTTATTAGGCAACATGAATTTCACCCACGTTTCCACTAACCGCACTTTGACATACCAATTAACTAAAGAAACATAAAGCTTCCAAATTATTGATGCACTAGCAAATCACAGTATACAATTCTGGAGAATAAAAAATTATGTAATGGACATTCCAGATGAAGCACACATTAGTCTACTGATGACTCCAAATGGGGTTAAACAATATTACTTTAATTGATAAGGCCATTGATAGTGCAACTGCTCCTCTCAGACCAGACCAAAAGACCATGACAGCTTCTTTCCAGCTCAAACCATATCCAAAATACTGTAGAAGAGGATACAGAATAACCACAACCAGCGCTCTTGCAACTTGAGTAAAGACATAAAGAAGAAAGAGATAGCCCCAGGAGCTCCCTGAAAGAAGCAGTTTAAATGACTAATGCTGAAATCGAAGTAAAATGTCGGCAGTCCAAACTCCAAAGACCAAGTCGGACATATTCACCCAGCCACAGCCAACAGCTAAGCCCAAAACACTATGTGGTCTTCCCCATATTGAACAGAATAACAACCTTTACTGGTTCATGACAAAGACATGTTTAGCAACTTTAGCTTCGAAAGCAAAACTGAACGTCATTGTTAGTATCTCCTCTATCTTGACTACAAAATATATAAATGGTCCTAAAGCTAGAAATGTAAATCAAGAAAATTATGTGTTCAGTTGAGTGCCACCACAATATGCTAGACTTGTCAACAAGACACTTAAATCAGTTGCTTGGGTCAATATTTTTCTCAATAATTTCACAAAAGTCCCATAGCATCTTCAAATTCATCAAGGTTTGAGGCAAAAATTTTACTAAGTCTTCTGCCTCATCTGCAAAGTTCACCATATGGACGCACCCATCTACCGGAGATGATATAGGTGTTCAACCTCCTCTTTAGGGCCTCTCCTTTCCATTCTTGGCATGTCAGCCACAACAGAGCAAGAAAAGAATACTAATAATATAGCAAGAACTAACAAAGTGCTTTGAACGACTCTAGCAAAGAAAAATGTCACACATACACCCCAAAATATGGGGGAAAGAAAATAAAATAAGGCTGGGACTTGGAAGAGTAAATTGGCGAGATCAAGCCATAGAGTCAACCTAGAATTATCCAACACTAGTCCGTGCAAACCCAATCTTAGCAAAGAACTTACCTGATCAAGAAAAATGGACCTAAGTGTATCTGAAAGCAGAATGCCAGATTAACTAAACTTAAACTATTGATGTGACATTACTCTATCCAAACTATTTCTGTCCCTTGTGGGAAAAACTATCTTACAGCAGGCATCTGATCAAGGAAAATTGTCAGTATTTGCTTCATAAACATAGGAAATAAGTCTTATGATTTAACAGATGATTTACAACAGCAAAGATGAAATGAACAATGGAAAATCAACAGTACCAGCTTTGGCAATATTGTCGGAGCAGAAAAAACCTTTTGCCATGATCACCCCACTGCAAGAAAGTTTCTTTCAATGGATGAATAAATGTTTTAACCATTTGACTTTATCAATCGGAAAATAACTCTGCACAGAGAATAACATGGCACAGTCATTCCTCCTCAGTTGCCTACCTTTTCTACTTTCACCAAATCCACTCACCATCCCTTTTGAAAGTCCTACTAAACCCAAAATATGCCAGCTTCCACTTGTGACCATCAAAACTTAAAGATATGCAAAGGGAAAGGAAAAAAAAAATCATGGAAGTATTGAGCCAAAGAGAAGAGAAACAGATCTCAGTCACTGTTTAATCAGCTTTTCCATGAATGTTTTAGAACTTTTCAGTCACAGTAAGAGCATTTTGCATGGCCAATTAATTTAGGACTGATGTTTAAACTAATCTCACATCATTCACAGACATTTTTTTTTTGGGGGGGTGGGGAGGTTGTTCCCGCTAATAATGTCACACTTTCATACAAACTTATCTAAATTCTCCTTTCCTCTTCCTACTTCCTCTGTTCCCAAAAACAATTTTGAACTAATCCTTTGAAAAAGCAAAAACCTGTCCAATTTTTTTATGTGGAAGCAAATCTAAGAAAGATAGCTCTAACTCTGACCATCATCTTCCATCAAATTTGCCAGACTTGCATTAAACATGATGCCTTGAATTAGCAAAGGTAAAAAAGGAAAACATCCTTCCAAATGTGCTTCACAGTTATAGAAACTGTAGCAACAACTCAACAAATAGAAGGCCAATGCAGTTACCTCAGTATGAAAATCAACGTATTGGCAATGTAGGCAGTCCCCTCCCTGAGAGAGAGAGAGAGAGAGAGAATTACACATTTTGAACCAAAATGCTGACGATTGAACATAAGGTAAAGAAACATTCGATGCAGGATGCTACACAAATGAAGATCCATCGAAGACGTAGAAGGGGAACAATTCTGTGCATCAGCATTGTCAAAATGTTTCAGGCAAACAGAAAAGGATGTATTTAAAGCACAGAATAAAGTATCAAATTCACTAGATACAAAAAGCAAAAGGATACCTCCTAAAATCAATCTTTTTTGGCTATCCACAAATACCGGCTGACTAGATATGACTACTAGGCTGTGCCCTGATGTCAACTTGCGCATTGACAAGCAAGAAAGAAGAGTCATGGGTTGATATAGGACACAAAATGAAAAGTAAAAATCACTTCTCATAAACTAGATTTCTTTAAATAATTGATACAAACTATTAGCCATCCTATGGAAGGGAATTTTCAATATAATACAGCATTTCATACAAGCAAAAAGTTATTACTTGAAGCAATAACGGAAGCGGCAGAAATCAGGAGGGGAAAATGGTTGGATGTTACCCCAGTGAAGGAACTTTCCTTGCCAGATAAAAATAGCAGCCACTGGCCCGTGTTTAAATTAGAGAACAAATACTATGTTGCAGGTTGAGAGTTTTACTTTTAGCATAAACAGGAAAAAGAAAAGCAATACAAAAGGAAAAAGAGAATGACAGAAGTACCATACATTGTGACAAAACAACTGGACTTCCCCAGGAAAATAAAATATTAGGAGTCCACTTCCAGGAAAATAAAATGTAAGGCAGAAAAAATTAACAAAAAACCAAAAGAATTTGAATTTATCCTTGTTATTATCTCTTTTGTTGAAACGATAATAAGTACTTCTTTAAGTCTTAAAAGCAGCAAAATTGGCTTCTGTACTATGGTTTAATGAGAAGACTACTTCAGTAATTGCTCATCTACCACTCGCTGTTTCCCTGTGCAATTAAAGTTTATTTGTTGCTCATGGTCACTGTGGCTGACTTTAGACTCTGTTTGGACTGTTGGGGCAACCTTAATTTTGGCTTTGCAATTTAACGATTTTCTTTTATTTTTGCTTTTAGCCTTCGAAATTTGAGTTTTATTAATGATACTAAATTCTTGAATCTTTAAACAAACACTATGGACGTGTAATATCAGGTTCTTTAACCATGCAAAATCTTTTCATGATTTTTCAGAAGTAAAGCAATTCTTTATCGTTTTGGAAGGGAAGTCAACAAGTATTATGCTTAATAAAAGATGAAACAAATGGCCCTTGAAAATTCCAGAACAAGTTCTCTCTGGTAGTACAAGATGGCTGTTTAAATACTCTCTCTGGCCCTTGAAAATTCCAGAACAAGTTTGCTCTGGTAGTACGAGATGGCTGTTTAAATACTCTCAGAAGCAGAAGAAGAAATAGTCCTTTGTCACACATAAAAGCACAGGCATCCATGGGTAGAAAGCTAGTGCTAATCTGAAGAGCATCCACATCTATGCTGGATAACAAAAGAAGAATTTTGTTGAATGGAATAACGTCTAACACAAACCACAATTGTGGAGATTAAAAGTGCAGTTAGCATTGACATAAATCGATTACAATATCTCCTCTAAATACCAAGACAAATGTAGATCTTTAAGAACACCAGATACTGAAAAGAATGGAAATGGAAAAAAGAAGAAAAAGGACTCACCAAAAGTTATGCAAGCTCTGTTGACAATTACCTTTGAAAGTAGTCCTACCAACAGCAGCAAAAACCCTGTTTATCATTTGCATACTCAGGAATATGTCTTCCAAAGGACAAACATATAGCACATTAAAAAGAAATTAACTATACTTACATTCCTAAAGTGATCACTGTCAAGATGCCAGAACTGTCAGCAACTTCCTGAGCCTATAAAATACAAGCAACACATCCATGTTTAAAGTTGAGTAATTGTCGAACTTGTACATGTGCTTTACGATTGAAGAAAACTGAAATCCCGTACACATTTAAACAACCATAAGTTCATAAATAAACTATAACCACTTCACCTGTTTAAGAGCAACTAATTATGTGTGTATATTTTCATTTCAAATAGCTTTTACTAACAGAGAATTTGCCTTCATAGGTGAAGTTTATAGTAACAGTCTTAAAAAGAATGGACACCTATGAGCTTCACATCACTGGTCAATGATGCCTTTCAACCTCACCACTGTTACACTTCGTGTTGCCATGGATTAAGAAAATGTGGACGATGAGGGAACTACCAACCAACGTAGCATGAAAGTGAAAGAATAATATCGGTCTCAGAACTAGGTGATTTCTAGAGATAAGAAGATACAGAGCTAGGAAAAGAATAAGGCGAGTATAAGTAATGATTTCCACTTATGAAGAGTCATGCTCCTTCACTTACCTTTCAGCATGAAACGGATTAAAGGTGAAAAGTTCTCAATTCAATGGGGAAAAGAGACTAGAAAGAGTAAACAAAAGCCAGTAAAACAAAATTAGAGCTCTTGCAACTCATTTGCAGTCATTGCCTTTAAATTGATGGAAAGCTATGGATTCCATCTATTCCAAACCCCACCATTCCCCTTCGTTTTTTTTTTTTTTTTTTTGATAAATAAAAGAAAGAGATGGAAGGAGAACCAGCTTGAATGCCTGCTTAAGACAACATGTTTGAAATGCAATTGAGATATAATCCTTGCGCAATCCACTTACGGAAGAAACTTTATAAGTATCAGGGCAACTGTTTTTGTTCCATTATCAGTGAAAACAGAACATTGATTGGATGGCATAGTGAAAGCAGATTCGATAGGCTCTCTTTTTCACAATTTTCTAAAAACAATGTGGAGGACTAGAAAACAACTAACGTTTTTTGTCCTAGCAATCATAATGAGAAGAAAAGTGAAACATATAAAGAACTTATCAACATAGGAAGATGACCAACAAAGCATAAAAATCACACAGTAGCAGTAAACTGGAGTGCTTACTAAGTTCAGTGAGATATGAATTGAAGAGCTTTTCAGAACTAAATGCACCCTTGACTTTAACATGGGTGGTTGGTCAGTGTTTTCAACCAAACTACCGCATAAAGTGTAAGGTAACAACAGAAAAGAGGAAAATATTAGTAAGGTAACAAGAACTAATTTCACAATCTAAGTAGCAGAATAGTTATGGCATCTTTGAGTTGGAAGTACCTTACCATAAAGTAACAAATGTAGCTCACAGAAAGTGTCAAAGCCAGATTTATCTCAGGATCATGGTGCATAAACCCCAGCAAATATACTGACACAATGCCAAAAGCTATACCCAAGCCAAGACTGAATTAAAAAGGATTGTCATGAGTAAATTATGCTTTAACAACTAGTTACTATCTGGTGATAAGTAAGACACATACGCTCCAACTGTTGCCTCAGTCAAGAACTTGAATATATCCCCCCATTTCAAGTGCCAGCCAAGAACCATTTTGTAGAACAACTGATATAACACCACTGATGCCCTGAATAAGTAATCAACGAATGTACAGTATATTAATGCAGGCGTTTCAGACTTATATAACTAAGAATATTTGGTCCCCGAAATCAAGGATCTATATTAATGCCACAGCTACAAATGTTAACATTCTTAATCCAAACTAAAGTTGCTTTATAACATGTGGAGGATGGTCAGTCTTGGCTATCATACTCCTTACATGATCATTTCATATTTCTCACATAAGGTCATGTCAGATGAAGAATGCATCCTCTTCATTCCATGGAGCTTCCAGAAATCTCTTTAAGTGACAGTTAATCAGAAAATTCATTGTGATGAGGATTTCTTGGTGACAGAAAGAATCATACTGAAACTTTAAATCACAAGACCCATATAAATTACATCACTGCAACACCCTCCAGAAAATACTCTTGAGAGACGACATGTCCTCAAGCTCATACTTTCAAGGGGAAGATCATCAAAATTGATCTGGAAATAGACTTACAAAGCATGGAGTATGACCTTGGACGAAATTCAGTGACCAAAACTACAAAGTCGATCCTCTTATTCCATTTGCACACTAAAGGATAATTATCACTAGGCTAAAAGATCAATTCCAACATAGAAACAATGAAATCTGAAGATGAAAGGCAAGGCTCACCCATCATTCATCATTGATTCTCCCTCAATGATTGTACTCAATTTTCTGCTTGTTCCAAGCTCTTTCAATGAGGCCACAACAGCCACAGGATCAGTTGCACTCAAAACTGCCCCCAGCAGTAAAGATGTTTGCCAACTCCATTCATATGGAAAAGTAAGCTGCCAAAAGTAAAATTGAGTATAGTTACAGAATCAAAAGCTTACAAAGATTATCAAATTCCATCTATACCTTCAGAGCACATCCAATGCAAAATGTTGAAATAATGACACCAGGGCCTGCGAGGAAAAGCATCTGTACCATACATTTCTGCATAGATGGTTTAGCATCAGGAGAACAAGTGCATTTGGTTTAAACAATCAATTATCAACTTCCAGGTCTAAATGGCTCTTCATTCTCTCTTTCCTAATGAAAGAAAAACCAATAACACCGGAAAGAAGAGTTTGTGTCCACCAGTTTTTCTTTAGACTGTACGGATGCTTCAAAAGATCTACATTTATAATGTACAGCATCGGCAGACCATTCGTCTGCAAAAGACTTTTTCAGAGTAATCTGTGCATAGCTAGCGATAGCAATTCAAGTCTTGTAAAAATTACCAGCAAGTAATTCCAGGAAAACTAATCACATGTCACTTTGTTGCACAAAACTCAAGGCTTAAAACTTTATGGTAATTGTTCCAAATTTCAGTTGAAGGTAAAACCTATGCTCTCTGCAATTTTACATGACATACTCATAATTTCAGACCTCTTGAGAGTGAAAAAAAGAAAAACATCACACGAAAAATTTGAATATGATAGGGTTGCCCTTCCCTAGTCCTATTAAAGTTGGCCCTTCTTGTATGGATTCCAAATGAGTCTGCGTCTCCCTCAAAAACATCAGGTAAGGAGTATTTCTATTTCCTTTTTTCCCAATAGCTTTAAACAATGTACAAGATAACATCAGGGCCCAGTTAATTCAAGTAAAACGCACAAGCAAAGACAGAATCAGTGTCAGGGCAACCCTTTTCAGAAGACAAAAAAACAAAAGGCCAATCTCAGCAAACCCATATCTGTGAACCGAAGTTACAAAGGAGACGCAGATATTGAGAAAAAAAGAACCTTAATTTGGTGGCTGTCCATAGAAAACGAGCCCTCGAAAAGAAGAGGGGGGAGAAAGACTGCCAACAAGAGATCAGGATCAATATCCGCCCCTGCAAAATTTTGCAGCTAACAAGTCAATTCAAGACCTGATCAAAAACCATCTAATGCACGTATGTCCCAAAAAAAGTTGTGTCCTTTGAATTGATGATGCTTTTTTTTTGAATTGATGATGCTTGATGAGGAGGGAAAACTCACAAAGGCGGATTGCACTCCCCAGTGCCCCTAACGGTAGACTGGTACCAAACTCTGCGTTTCATCAGATCAAAACAAAATTATATAAAAAGGGAATTTTTCTTTCTAAAAAGTCAACGAATAAAAGAATCACATATATGACACACGGAAATTCGATCCAATTTAGCATAAAGCTTTTAAGATAACCCGTCAACGGTTAAAGGCCACGGTAGCTGAACAGTGCAAGCGAGAAAAAAGCAGCAGAGCAACCAACATGCGACGAAAATACTCGACAACTTCATGCGACGAGTGCTCTGGAAGACTAGACGAACGAACGGAGACTGGCGAAGCCAAATTCCCGAAAGCCCATGAAAGGACGTGGCTAGAGGGAGGAAGAGAGACCCAGAGAGCCAATGGCGAGGCCGAGGAGGAGCAAGGCGACGGTGTAAGGGACGCGGGTGCCCCGGAGGAGGTGCCGGCAAGCGACGCCGGCGACGCAGCTCAGGCCGGCGAACAGCACTGCGTCCGTCGGTGCGGGCTTCGCCATTGTCACGAGGCAAAGAGAAGGCGCTCACGCTCGCATGCCGCCGCCGCCGCCGCCGCCGCGGGATTTGGCCACTGATGTATGGCGTTGCGGGAGCGAATGCGTGATCAAAATCTGCTCGCCGGTCGCTGTAACTGGAAGGAAAATTTTTGCTCTTTGTAGAGTTTGACGTCACGAGCGATCGCGGGAAACGAGGCAGCGTCCGGAACCGGAACGGGCCGAAACGGGTCGACCCGGTATTAGGAGCCGGGAAAAAGCGAGCAGTGATTCGACTCCCCACGGAAAAAAATTAAAAAATATTTTTCACTGTTCAATAAGAAAAATTATTTTTTGTATACAATCATTTTCATTTTTTTTATTATTTTATTTTAAATATTTAATTCTTTTCTTTTTTTTTTCCTTATCTTCTTCTTCAACATCGGCGAACTCTAGACTCGCCACAAGCCAGTGAGGCTCTAATTCATTTTCAAAATTTAGAGTATCTGGAGGTTTTTCTCTTGCCATGTTCATATTATATCATCATGGTGATTGACAACTGAATGAGACCACCTTTGTGGTGTTTGTCCTTAACAAGTGATCCATGGTGATGGTAATTAGCAACCACCATGATGGTGATTACCTATGGAGATCAAGCCATACCTATATTTGGATCTAAACTTGACGCTCGATTTCTTGTCGCAGTGATCTTATGCAACCATCGCTATAGACATGGCCACCATGGTGGCAGTCGTTGGGCTGACCATCACAACACCGAGGGCACATGGTGGCGAGTGCTCTCGGAATTTCCAAAGTCTCCGACCCTTTTTTAATTTTATTTTTTAACTTTTTTAAGCAATATTTTTATAATTGTATCTATCGTGATATCCAAAAATAAAAGATAAAACATCACAAGTCCCTCATATTTTCTTATGCTATCCTATTCTATCTTATATTGTTCTAATCCTTCTCCTCCCAATTTTATAACCGTTGGCCAAAATTACTTCGGTAACTATTTCGTGCTTTTCTTCTTTATTTTATTTTATTGACTGCTCTTTATGTTAAAGGAAAAGGTATGGTTTAAATTTCTTAATAAAAGCCAGTGATTGTCAATATTGCCCAAGCTTCGATCTCCCTTCACCCATTGAATTGTTGATTGAACGCCTCCTCAATGTCTCTCTGCCTCAGCCTTTTCTTCTTTCGGATGGAAGGAAGTTCTCATGTAATGTTGAAGTTTTTGCAAGCTAAATATATATTTTTAAGAGATTCGTCCTATCTCTTCATGTCTCTCTATTGATTGTGTGTTTCTCCATCGGTTGTAATTAATACCATAAATCAAATTGTAATAATCTACATACTTCATCGCCTTAAACAGTTCACCTTGTGCATTTTATAAATAATTCGTGTACCCTTCCCTACTAAATACATTAAAGTTACTTAATTCTCTTCTGCATAATCTATGTTGGTATTAAAAAGCCCAGATCTCCAAGGGGAAACTAATCGAGTGCTCTCCGAAAGGTGTCCGCACTAGCCAACTTCTTGGTCATCAAAACCCAAAAACTCCAATTTGGTCTTTTTAGGATTTGGGTTTGTGTGATTTGAAGCTTTTGAATCCGATTCGGGACATGTTGCTTAAAAAGAGGGCAGAGGTATTGTTTATTTAGATAGAGATGGCCCAATCATTTGCCACATAGCCGAATCGTCGGCTCGGAAAAGTCCACGTTGGAGCTACATGTTGGAAGTCCACCAGCTAAATGATGTTCTACTATTACAATTATAAAGATCATAAGCTAAAATACACGTAGGTTTATAAATTTGTTTCGCATTTCATAGCTCATGATTAAGGAAGAGAGGGGAGAGATCATACGTGGCTTTATTCCTTTGACGCAAACGTTACAAAAGGGCGAGATGCAGACTAATAAAAAAAAAAGGGCCCAGCCTCATATTTCGGCATCAATCTCCAGACAAATATCATAGGGTCCGATGAGATTAGCATACAGAACTCCCTTCTTCTGAGGAAGCTGAGCGATCCTTTTGGATTCCTCCTCGGTGAGAGACCAGTCGAAGATGTCAACGTTTTCCCTCATCCTCTGCTTGTTGTAGCTCTTTGTCACGATGCTCACTCCTTGCTCATACAACCATCTCAGAGAAACCTACAACATTTTATTCATGAAAGATTATTTGGTTTATTACTTCGCAATAACATCATCAAGAAATATCTAAATATGTCGATGATTTGCCTGAGTGAATATTGGGTTTGACTCAATCCTCAATCTAATTGTATGATATATGGCCTCTGTAGTTGTCATTGACCTTTGCCAAGCACTAAGTGATTCTTGTCATTCGTCATTTTGATTTGACTTCTTCATTATTCATTCGTCAATTTTCTAATCAGATCCTTCCGATATCAACTCGAGCCAAATTCAGCTAGCTTGGCTATTGAATGATGCCAAAGTATGATGCTGATAGGATATGTGGTTCCACATTGACGAGATTTTATTCACATCAGACAATCACATGTTCCAAGGTCACGCTAGTTGGATTTGGCTGGATTTGATGTCGAAGGAAGTAATCAGAAAGTTTTTGTGGCTCGATTCGGTAAATGAAAAATACGCAGGCTTGACTAGAAAGAACATGAAAGTACATGGACAGGAAATGGAATTTTTCTCGAGAGTTATATTTACCTGAGCAGATGTCTTGCCTCTAGATTTTGCGATCTCTTCCAAGACATTACATCCAATGACTCTATTGTCTCCCCACTTGGTGTTGTTAGCACCCAAGGGAGAGTAGGCGCTGACGTGGATGCCCTTTGCATTGCAGTACTCCCTCAATTGCTTCTGCTGCCAAATGGGGTTCATCTCCACCTACATATTTACCCACGTCTCCAGAGGTTAGCCTTTGATTTACACAGCATCATGGTGTAAAACGATTTACAGAACCGACCTAACTTAGCTGTCCATTTCATAACTCACTAACTTTACCAAACTATGCTAGCCAAACCTGCTGATAATGATTATATCGGTCGTAGACCAATTTATGACACGTACGGGCGATGAATCAGTGATTTGATTATGTGGGTCTCACCTGATTAACTGCGGGAGGGATTTTGGCAGTCGAGAGCAGCTCTTCCAGCTTCTTGCTGGAGAAGTTGCTGACTCCAATGCCCTTGGTGAGACCCAGGTTCTTGCACTCTTCCATGGCTTCCCAGACCGACTTCAGGTCCAGGGGAAGTATGTACTCCCTCTTCTCAACTGGCATTTTCTTCACCTCTTTGCTCAGTCTCACCGGCCAGTGGATCAGGTACATATCAACATACTCTAGTTGGAGGTTACTGCATCGGCAGCAGCTGACCCAAGTCAATTTTATAATCAAGGAAAAATCGAACAATCATGGCTTTTGCGCTATCGTTTACTCTCTGTTTCTGCAGTCGCCAATTTGGACTATCACACAGCACAAAGGAGAGGACCGACTGGTTTCACGTGATACCGACCTTAAGCTCATCTTCATGGCGGGCACGATCATGTCCTTCTCCGCAAAGCTGCTCCACAGCTTGGTGGTGATGAAGAGCTCGTCCCGGGACTTCACCAGGCCGAGGCGCAAGGCCTCTGCGATCGCCTCCCCAAGCGGCTTCTCGGAGCCGTACGCAAAGGCAGTGTCAAAGTGGCGGTACCCAGCTCCGATGGCCTCGAGTATGGCGGCCTTGGCGGTCTCCAGGTCGGCCGGAGGGTCTGCCGACGTCCCCATGCCGATGACCGGCATAGTCCGGTCGCAGGAGCCCACGCTGATCTCCGGAATTTGAGTCACTCCCATTTTCTGAATGTAGCGGGCCCGTGCGGCGTTTCCTTCGATCACGTAATGCTTCGCTTATATAGAAACGAAACGTGCTCTTAACGTCGAAGTTTGTTGACTAAGCTCAGCTGACCCGCATGGCCTTCCACTAATTTTTCGTTGTGACTGGTGGTTTTAGTTAGGTATTGTCAATAGAAGACGTTTTTAAGCGTCGATTTAAACACATTTGACCACGCACTCAAATGTCCAATCTGACTGCTATTTCTTTGAAGATTGGGCCGGCTTCGGGTCTTTTTCAGCACATTTGTCGGCACATAGGAGCGAAGTGGACCTCAGCATGAGCTCAGGGCAACTCGCGAGAGTCTAGACGAGTTTTAAGGGGTACTCTTGAAAGTCACGGGCGGACAATTTGGACCTTCTGGATGGGGATCGTGACTTTCCGATTTAGGACTAAGCAGCCCAAGATTGACCTTTTCTCCGGGAAAGACAGATGGAAGTCCGCTGCCGACGCCCAGGCTTTGGCTTTGGCATTGGAGCCACGGTTGATCTTTGACCAACGAAAATGACTCGTGGAACGCGACGCCGTATAATATTTCGGGATGGCGACTCTTATGGACACGCACGGAGTCTCAAATGCACGAAGTATTTCGTGAATATAGTATAAACTCAATCCGGATTGTCATAGCTAAAGGCACCCAGCATCTTTGATGGCTCGAACTCACTTTGGAACATACATATGGAGACGGATATTCAGAATACGTGATATCACTTTTTTTAAGGGTGCTAAGCGCAATTATTTGCACATCCACACGCGGGTATGGTGGGGTCTAGCCCCACCTAATAATTTCTTTAGATACACAAGGAAACCCCTCACTTATAAATTGGCCCACTTCCTCCCACTTTTCCTATGTGAGATAAGGATAATGCACTTAACTTGTTTTGACAAACAAACCTCCAACATACCTCACTCGTCTTATAACTTTTCACTTCATGCTTTGTAAACCCAAAAAAGAATGGAGAACAAGAATAAATATATATAAAAGGAGTGATACTCAATAATATCAAGAAACTTTTATGTATGTTGTGGGTATACACAATTCTCTTGTTACATGTGTTATGTACCATTTATATTAAAATGGCAATCATACGAGATTGGAAGTACATATCAGATGATGTGATCTCGATATTGCAATTTCTTGAGTGGAGCAAAGTTTCTTCAATCAATTTTAATACAATCAAGTTAACCACATGCTCCCAATAGAAACATTAGGATATACACGCCAATGAACCCACTGGAAAAGAAAAGAATATGGCGTTACTTGTTTTGTTCTTTGTCCACTTATATTAGTGGGGGAACGATTTAGTTTGCAGGACAGTATGTCATGCTGATCCCATTAATCACATGTCGAGGGGTGTAATTTAACCCATCAGTTCAAGTTCAAACATAGAGTGACTGATCTTTGCTAGACCCATGGAATTACACTAGGTGCGAGGAATAAAGTAAATGGGCGGTGACCATAAAGGAACCTTGAAATCTAATTAAGAATCATATTGAAGCAGGATCACGACATTTTTGGATGAACCAAAAAAAAAAATGAGTTACCATGTGAAAGATTTATAAGAGGAGATTAAATGAATTAGACATGTACGTGGGAAAATTATTCAAAAAGTCTTAAATCTAGTGCACTTTTGTCAATTCTATCATAAATATTTTAATTATGCCAATTGAATCATAAATATTTTCATGTTTTGCTAATTAAATTTATTTGATCAATTTTGGCGGAAATTGTTGATGTAAACAGTAATTGTCATATGAGCCATGACCAATCTTGATGTAAATAATTTTGATAATTTTTAATAATAATTTTTAATATTTTTAATATTTAATATTATTGTTTTTTTTTTCTTTTCCCCTCTACCAGCAAACATTGGCCTCAAGGGAGGGCTCGTGGCCCTTACATGTAACCACTGAAGGTTATGAGCCTTTGTCCAATGCCAGTGAGGGTTAGGACCCTTGCCCAATTGCTAACAAGGGCCACGAACCCTCACCCAAAGTTGAGCAAGGGCCACAAGCCCTCACTCACAGCTACCACAGTGGCCCTCCCCTAGCTGTGAGTGAGGGCAGCAAGCCTCCCTAACCACTAGGGGAGGGTTCATGACCCCTTGCCCAGCTGTGAGTGAAGGTTGTGAGTCCTCTCCTAATGGTTAGTGGGGGTTGCTGGGCCTTTGCCGGTGGCTGACAACTCCCTAGTAGCCCTTAACAATGAAAAAAGCAAAGAAGGAAAAAGAAAAGTATAACAAAGGAAAAAATATTAAAATGTTATTTAAAATTATCCATGTTAGCGCTAACAATGCTATGTAAGACGGTTGATGTCTACGTTAGTGATTTTCAATAAAATTTTGCTAGATCGATTTAATTGATAAAATGTGACAATCTTCAATGGTTGAATGAATTATTTTGGAAAATCTTCACAAAAGATTTTAGATTTTGGAATCATTTTCTTGTTGAGCGCATCCTTTCTTTTCAAAAGATGATCTTTGGTGGTTGAGTGAATATATGCAATCATATTGGAAAATCTTCACTTGCAAAACAAACTTGTTTTTTTTTTTCCCTCTATAAATAGAGAGTGCAAGGCTTCGTTTAAGTGGGGAAGGAGTGGGCAAAGCGCCGAAGAGGTTTCGTTCAAAGGGGTAGAAAAGCACGAGAGAAATAGAAAGAAAAGAATTTGTCTTCTTTAGAGTTGGAGGGTTCGCAAGTCAAAGAGCATACTTTTTTTTTTTTGATCAAGAAGTCAAAGAGCATACTTTGTCCACTAGTCTTCTCCCACAATAGCTATGGCTTCACGTTACCACCATATTTGTTACTAGTTCCCTGATTTTCAAACCGCCATTGTTGTTCACGTTGGTTGAGCAATTGTCATCTTGCCCACACGACAAGCCGATTTCTCTCAAAGATCGATATTGTTCGCTGTCAGTTTGGAGTCTCAACGATGGAGTCTATTGCTCCTTGAAATGAACCGATTCCATTGACGCGAGATGCGGACCTTGGAGTGCCATAACTTGGCACACTTAAATGCTATAACTTACGAAAGGTACACTCAAAATCGAAGCAAAATGGATTACTTAAGTGTTAATCTAGCCAAAATCCGGCCAAATTGCATACGTGGTATTTTTCCGGCAAAGCCGGTGCAAAATGACGCCGTTTTACGCTGACATGGCCAAATAATGCAAAAACGGCGTCGTTTTGAGCTGATGTGGTAAAAAAATATAAAAATTAATTTAATTTAATTTAAAATTAAATTTAGTTAAAATATATAAAAATAATAATTTTAATATTAAAAAAAAAAAAAAAAAAAAAAGGAGGGAGGCGGTTGAGGGCTCATCCCTCGGCCGCCACCGCCGCCTACCCCCGCCGTCGCCGGAAGGGCGGCGACCCCGGGGCCGAGGAGGCGGCGGTGGTGGCTAAGGGATGAGCCCTCAATCACCTCCCCCTTTTTTTTTTTTTTAATTTTTTAATATTAAAATTATTATTTTAAATATTTTAACTAAATTTAATTTTAAATTAAATTTAAATTTTTTATATTATTTTTTTACCATGTCGGCCCAAAACGACGTCGTTTTGCATTATTTTAGCCACATTAACTGCAAAATGGCGTTGTTTTGTACTCGTTTCGTCGGAAAATTGATACGTCAGCGTTTTGGCCGGACTTTGGCCGAAATGGCACTTAAGTGATCCGTTTTTATTCGAATGTGGCACTTAAGTGTACATTTCGTAAGTTATGGCTTAAGTGTTCGCTTTGTGTCGAAGTTATGGCACTTGAGGTATACTTCTGCCCCATTGACGCTAGCATTTATCCTCCGAAACACTTGCTGCTTCCCGACGAATTCCCGGTCAAGCATCACCATCTTTCATCCGAATCTGTCCAGCAAGTCCAGCATTGAAGGGTCAACTCCAAAAGACATTCCAGCAGCAATTGTACCTCTAATGAAGCCTCCAGCATGTTTCAGCCAACATCCAATCAACGTGGTGTCTTGATTCTTTTCTGTGCAGGTTCTCGGTGCATTGGCTAGACCCCAAGGTGGTGTAATCGTTGCTAGATTACCAACCCTCAACCACCGGCTACTCATCAAGCATCAGTGAAGGCTTTGTCATACCCTTATTCGTCGATCCGCAAGCCTTGCCGCCGCCCCTCAAGAAAGCCGTGCCCTGGACAAGATAATCTCTTTAGACTAAATTCAATTCATATATTTGGTTTCCTAGCTTGTGATTCCGACTTGATTTGTTTTGTCATACTTAATTGTTATTCAATTAGGAAATTTGTCATATTAAGCCATAATAATAAAAAATATTGAGCCGCGAGACGGCAGGTTAGATTTTTGATTATTTCAACTTTTCATGGCAAATTTACGGATTGCTTTGCGTAATTGATTCGCTTTAAGATAATATGTCATTGATTTGTACTGGTGGATTATCTATAGGACATATATTTCGATGCTTCATCATTACGTGCACATCACATATCATGTATCATATGTCATATCTATAATTTAGGTCCATACATATTTCATGTTTAAAGCAACGCACCTTGATTTTTAAGATTTGAATAATGTCAAGATAATTTTCCTTTAATAAAACCAAAAAACGAACAAAAAATGTTATTTAGGTCATATAGATGTCATAATATGCACACCATATGTTGCGCTTTAGTTAGTGAGTCGTATGTTTTAGATTTAATGTCTTAGTATTCCCATCATGTAGTTTTTTTTAATAAAAAAATGCCAAAAGATTAGCGTTGCATCATTATGTTGCTTTCTTTTCAATAAAAATGATTAAGTCACTTAAAAAAAAGAAAACAAAGAACACAAAGGTCATTTGCTTGGTTAGTCAATAGGGTTAATTCATAATTAATCCCATTTCATGTTATTGTTATTAGTGTAGGTTGCATATAAATAGAAAATATAATTTATCGGAGTTGCGTTATTTAAAAAAAAAAATCATAAAAAGAACATGCATATAGATTTACCACGTCATCCATTCCGTATCATATAGCACATGCATATTTAGGATAATGTAAATTAGATTGCACACATATCATGATGGTTCAAGTCATGTCATATGAATTGCATCTCACGTGTCATTAAAGTTAAAATCATGCCTATTAAATTTAAATTAAGATTGCATATAATTGACAATTTTAAGAAAAAAATAAAAAATTAGGTGTCATGTCATTTAGAAATCATGTCTAGGGCATGCATTTTTAATCAACATTTATGTAATTTTTTTTAGAGAGTAAACCTTAATAAAGTTGTAATTTATTATGTTTAATGTTAGTCATAATTTCTTACAATCTATTACTTCGGTTTGTTGAATGTTATTTCATTGATTGTGCACCCGCATGACCACCCTTTGCATGTTAGTAGCCTAGGTTAAAATTAATCAAGACTACTTGCAAAATATTTTTGAAATTAAAATGAAAAGGTACCGTAGATTAACCTAGTGTAATCATATCCCCGGACCTATTGAATCTCTGGTTCATAAAAGTAAAGTATTCTCCCATATTTTACCTGGGTTTCTAATCAACCTAATTGGTTAGTGGCAGCTCCAAATTGAGTATAATTGCATGTTTAAATGGATTAATTTCTTAATATCAAGTCGCGATTAGTAGAACTTGAGAGGGTCCATGCAAAGTCTACAGACTTAGTAATCCATTAGCTTCCTCTTGAGCAATTCACCTTCGGGAATGTCACGATACCTTAAACTGGTGACCAATGTCTTGCAACATTCCACAGCTTTCAATGGGTTCGAACGGGAAATCGATCCTGTTAATGAGGTTTGGAACAGCTGAATACCCTTTGGGCAACACAGAGAACCTCAAAGAAATCGTCCTCCGTGCGATAGAGCTTGTCTACAGGCACTTCGACATGGCGGCCGGGTACCTGTTCGAGAAGCGTCTCGGAGAAGCCATTGCTGAATCCCTCGAGCTCAGCCTTGTCAAGTCCTGAGATGACTTGTTCATCACTTCCAAGCTTTGGTGCAACAATGCTCATAGGGAGCGCATCATCCCTGCGCTACGGATTCGCTCAGGTGACCCCCCACAATCCCATTCCATTCCTAGCTTCTCTAATTCAGTCCATGGCAGGATATAAATACATGTACTGTATATATGATTTGTATTCAATGTGTGCGTAAACTTTATAATACAGGAATCTTCAACTGGAGTATCTGGATCTCTATCTCGTGCACTGGCCGATGAGATTGAGACCGGAGGCTGAGCTCCAACCAAAGGAGGAGGATATGCTTCCATTTGAGATGGAGTCTGTGTGGGAAGGCAAGGAAGAGTGCGTAAAGCTGGGCCTCGCTAAATGCATCGGCGTCAGCAATTTCTCTTGCGAAAATCTCGACAAGTTGCTCGCCACGGCAAAAATCCCACCCGTCGTCAATCAAGTAAGTTCGTCGATTGCATAATCATCATTGTTACTTAGAAGGGTTTATTTTCACTTTTTTTCCCTGATTAAAGCACACCCTCTATTACACTCTAAAAGCGCCATCAAGTCAGGGACGGATCAGTATTCATTGGGACCTTTTTAGTGTAAAGTCGTAAATGATTGACTGCTACTTCCATACCTTAATTTAGTTTAATTTTTTTTTCTTTTTCGTCTTTTTCTGCACCTGGAACGAAAGAAAATTCTATTTACTCTAACGAAAGAGGAAAGACCATGGAAAGAAGAATATTTGAAGAGAAATTAAGTTTTATATTTAACTTGTTTGTTTATTTGGAATCTTAAAAGCATAGTCACCATGTGGGATTCAAAAAAAAAATACTAGAACTTGAGTGAAATGAGCCAATTCAAGATAAATTAGACTCTATTTATTTTGTGGAAAATTTGACATTTTTGAAAAATGACAATATTTTCTGATATTTGACTAGAACAAGAAAATGAAGTAGACCACCGCCTTGGTGGCCGCGATGGTTTGGGCTCTCTCCCCCTAACGTAAGGGGAAGAGTTCGAATCCCCTCACGGTCACTTGGGGACTTAAGTGTGACACCGGGGTGGTGGGTTGAAAAATAACAATATTTTCGATAATTGACTAGTTACCAAAAAAAAAAAATGAAGTAGAAAATATTCTCCATCATTTGATGAGGAGAATCTAATTTGATTTTCTTAAATAGACATTTCAGGAGTTAAATGACTTGTGCATATGTAGTCATGGGATCGAGTATGGGCACCGGAGTCCCAAATCCAACCTCGATGGACCCCGACCTAAGCCTATTGTCATGGACCCTAGCGTCGAGCATTGGGGCATGAGCTCTATGGTCCCGATCCTAGCCTTGATAGACTCGTGTGCAAGTGTTGGGGACTCGGGCTTGGGCATCGAGGTCCTAGGCTTGACCTTGATGGACAAGAGCCCTATCTCAACCGGACTTGCACATGAGTGTTGGGATCTCAAGCTTGGCCTTGATTGACCTAGGCAAGCATCAGAGTCCCAAACCTAGATGTCAAGGACTCGAGTAGAGACGCTGTCTCTGGTTTGGATCTTGGGGTCCTAGGCATAGGCATTAAATTCCCAAGCCTGGCCTCGGTGGACACGGGCATAGGTGCCAAGGACTTGGACTTGGCCTTGATGAACACGGTACGATCTTGATGGACATGGGCTTGGGCATTGTGGACTTGAGCTCAATCTTGATGGACTGGCCTCAACCTTTGTGAACTTGGGTTGGGGCACTGAATAGTCTAGCAATGGTACGTATTAGGCTTGGCCATGGGCACTAGTGTCCCAAGACCAACCTTTGTGTACCCTGGCCTAGGCATCGGGGTTTCGAGCTTGGCCTATCTAGACCTAGGCTTGTCTCAATGGATTCCAATGGACTTGACTTGGCTTGAGGCTGTTGTCAAGGGTTTGAGGATAAGCATTGGGGTTCTCATGCCCAAACATAGATTTTTTTGTCTAAGCGCTAATAACTAATTGTATATAGAAAATAATTTCCAATATTTTTAAAGAGAAAATAATTTTCTTAAATTTAAGTATAGATTTTACGTTGACTAAGAGCGCATTTAGTACGATTATTTTTCGGGAATAATTTATGATCACAAATAATTCTTTTTGATTTTGTTTTCGGGAACAATTTTTAAACATTTTAAGCCGTTTGGTAACTATCCAAAATTTCTGATTCTAGAATATAATTGTGTTTGGTATCATGCTCAAAATTTCTACTCCAAATCATTTTCTTTTAATTTTTAAATAATTTATTTACTTTTTCCTTTTTTTTTTTTTTTTTTTTTTTTTTTTTCCTTTCTCTCTCTATTATTCTTCTTCTTCAAGTGGCTGGTTGCCAGTCCAACCTCACGGCCGGATGAGGGCGGCGACCTCATCGAGCGTTACCCTCAGTGAGGCTAGTCCTCGTCGATCGAGCCTCACCGGTGGCTAGGTGGGCCTCGCCGGTGGTGGGCTTGCCTCCAATGAGCTCATTCGGTTGTCGGCGGCGCGGTGGTGGCGGCGGTGGGCGGCGGATGACAACCACGGTGGTGGCGATAGATGAAGAAGAAGAAAAGGGAAGAAGAAGAAGAAGAAGAGCATATGAGCTTGATTATTAGATTTGTTCTCGGGAACAAGAATCGATTTTCTTTTGATTCTTGATTCTGTTTCAAATCTAGTTAGGGAACAAAAAATAGAAATTTTTCTTGAAAACAAAAATTTTACTAAACACGATTATGTTCCAAAACTACTTCGTAAACAAAAGAATAGAATCAAAGACTGTTTGGATAGTTACCAAACCGGCCCTAAGAAAAGCATGTTCTGTTGACTAATTTTCTATGCAATCCAAATGTTGGAAAGTGAGGAAATTATTTTCTTGAAAGATGTTTTTGGCAAAACAAACTGAGCCTTAGACAACACTAATGATAGCTAGTGAAGAGTTTTTTGCCTTTTCTTTTGGTCCTTTCATGTTTCTAGTTTGACTTTGGTGGAATTTATGTGCACTAGAAGTAGAGCCAAAAAGCAGCTTCGGAATAGAAGGAGAGGGTGCAAATCATATGGAAATGATTATGCGGTGTGGATTTTGTGGTATGTACAAGAGAGAGACGATTAAGGTGGAGTTTAGCTATGCTTTGATTTTGAGACTTTGGAAAGTCCCTTAACTCATGGTGTTTTCAACTAAAGCAAGCGATATTTTTCATAATTGGTACTTGAAACACGGAATTTGGAATAGAATATAGAATAATATGTAATATATATGTTATGTAAGACAAAGTAGCGGCGTCTAAATATTTTGAATTGAGATATTAATAAATGTGAAATTTGTGGTGTGAATACCTGTCCAGGTACCTAGCGCTACATTGAATGAAACTACTAGGAAAAATCGAACTTTGGGACCAAATGTTCTGTATTACGAGAACCTCGTAAATTTTCGGAAGACAAGGGTAGAATGTAATAAGGTAACGTTGCATGATTAAAGGGCGGAAATGAACCCTCTGTGGCGACAAAAGAAGCTGAGGAAGTTCTGCATAAAGAAGGGCATACACGTAGGCGCCCACTCACCTTTGGGAGGACATGGAACCGCATGGGGATCCAACCGAGTGATGGATTGTGAGGTGCTCCACCAAATCGCCACCTCCAAAGGAGAAATCATTGCCCAGGTACAGCTCTCTACCTTTTCACTCCATACCTAATTCCCATAAATTCACCAAGGATTCTATGATTAATTTACTGAAACATGTCCCATCTTTTCCAATTCACATGTAAAAAATAAGATGAAATGTCATGTCATTTAATACAGCATATAAGCTCATTTATTTTTGGGCGGAATATTTGAAGGTTTGCTTAAGTGGGTGTACGAGCAAGGAGCGAGCGTCGTCATGAAGAGCTTCAACCATGAGAGAATGGAGCAGAACCTCCGCGTATTTGACTGGAGACTCAGCCCTGAGGAGTAGCAAAAGATCAGTCGAATTCCTCAAATTAGAGGGTGTGTCATGTCGGGATTCATCTCGGATGACGACAATATCATTTAATGTCCAGCAGGACCGCTATGCTCATCTTGTCGCTATTGATAATTGTTCAACAGAAGGCCTTGGCTCGGTTGCCTACTTTTTACGATGAGATTGATAGGAGATATTAGTCATTGTGCCGTGCAGTTTTCAAAGACCAATTTGATATTAAAATATTATTTAAAATTATTCACATCAACATTAATTATATTATTTAAAAAATTTGATATTCGCGTTAATAATTTCTGATTAAAATTAAATAGATAAACCTAATTAATAAAATAAGAAAAATTTAGAACTCTTTCAATAAAATCTAAAAAAATTTACTGTTTAATTAATAAAATTAAACTTAGAACTTTTTCGATATTTTTTCCGTTACTAAAACTGGAAAAAAATCCAGACAAAGAATATTTTCCAAGGGAAAGATCCTTATCACTACAGACAATATAGAGGTGTTGATCGGTGTGGTCGGCCAGTGTGACCTGGTCATCTGGGAATAGCCGCTACTCTTGTACCTACTTATCCTGGACCATATGAAAGCTCATGCCAAAAATACTTTTTAAATAATCTACTCTCATCCCTGAGCTCCGACGTCCTTAGACTGGTGCATAATGGCTTACGATATTCCACAGCTTCCGATTGGTTCGAACGGGAAATCGATCCCGCTGTTAGGGTTTGGAACGGCTGAATACCCTTTAGGCAACACCGAGAACCTCAAAGAAATCGTCCTCCGTGCGATAGAGCTCGGCTACAGGCACTTCGACACGGCAGCCGTGTATCAGTCCGAGAAGCCTCTCGGAGAGGCCATCGCCGAAGCCCTCAAGCTCGGCCTTGTCAAGTCCCGAGACGACCTGTTCATCACTTCCAAGCTCTGGTGCAACGATGCGCATAAGGAGCTCGTTGTCCCCGCGCTACGGAATTCGCTCAGGTGACCCCCTAAAATCACACTCCATTCCTAGCTTCTCTAGTTCAGTCCATGGCGGGATATAAATACATGGTATGTAGGTGTGATTTGTATTCAATAGTTCGTAAACTTTAACACAGGAATCTTCAATTGGAGTATCTGGATCTCTACCTTGTGCACTGGCCAATGAGATTGAGACCAGAGGCTGAGCTCCATCCAAAGGAGGAGGATATGCTTCCATACGAGATGGAGTCTGTGTGGGAAGGCATGGAAGAGTTCGTGAAGCTGGGCCTCACTAGATGCATCGGCGTCAGCAATTTCTCTTGCAAAAAACTTGACAAGCTGCTGGCCACGGCAAAAATCCCACCCGTCGTCAATCAAGTAAGTTCGTCCATTGCATTAAGATGGGTCTGTTTTCACATATTACTCTCTAAAAGCCCATTAAGTAAATCACGGATCACTATTCATTGCAACCTTTTTAGTGCAAAGTCACAAATAATTGACCGTCACTTCCCTACCTTAATTTAGTTTAATTATTTTTTGTCTTTTTCTGCACCTAGAACTTAAGAAAATTCTATTTACTCTAACGAAAGAGGAAAGTCCATCGAAAGAAGAATATTTAAAGAGAAATTAAATTTCGTGTGTAACTTTTTTTTTTTTTTTGGAATCTTAAAAGCATAGTCACCATGTAGGATTCAAAGAAAATACTCGAACTTTAGTAAGATGAGCCAATTCAAAGATAAATAAGACAACGTCATTGATATCTAGCAAAGAGTTCTTTTCTATTTTCCTCTTCATGTTTCGGATTTGACTTTGGTGGATTTATGCGCAAAAGAAGTGGAGCTAAGGGTTAGAATAAAAGGAGCGGGTGATGGTCCGACCAAGGGATTCCAAATCATATGCTCATCTTATTAGGAGGGGATTTTTCTGCTGTGGTATGTACAAGAGAGAGATGATTAAGGGGAAGTTTAGCTATACTTTCATTTTGAGACTTTGCATCTAGGCAAGTTCCTTGATTCGTGGTGTTTTCAACTATAGTAATTGATGTTTTTCTGTAATTGGTACTTCAAACATGGAATTTGCAGTAGGATACAGAATAATATGTAATATATATAATATATATATATATATATATATATATATATATATATATATATATATGCACACACAAACGACATAAAGTAGCCCCATCTAAAAGTTTTGAATTGAGATATTAATAGATGTTAGTCGAGAGGGGGAGGAGGGAGGGAGGGAGGGAGGATATGATTGTGAAATGTGAGCAGCGATGACCGGTCCGAGAGAGAGAGAGAGAGAGAGAGAGAGAGATGATTGTGAAATGTGAGCAGCGATTACCCGTCCGAGAGAGGGAGAGGGAGAGGGGGAGAGGTGGGGGGGGGGGGGGGGGAGGAGAGAGAGAGAGAGAGAGAGAGAGAGGATATGATTGTGAAATGTGAGCAGAGATTATCCATCCAAATACCTAGCGTTACACTGGTTGAAATTACTAATAAAAATTGAATTTTGGGACCAAATGTTTTACTATATATAATTCTGACATGTCCACCGAGAAAGAGTCTTCAATCTTCACCATCATCAATTTCCAGTCGCCGTAGGAACGGCCACCACTACGAGAACGTCATAAATATTCGGAAGACAAGAATAGAATGTAATAAGGTAACGTTGCATGATTGGAAGGTGGAAATGAACCCTCTGTGGCAACAAAAGAAGCTGAGGGAGTTTTGCATGGAGAAGGGCGTACACGTGAGCGCCTACTCACCTTTGGGAGGACGGGGAACCGCATGGGGATCCAACCGGGTGATGGACTGCGAGGTGCTCCACCAAATCGCCACCTCCAGAGGAAAAACCGTTGCCCAGGTACAACTCTCTCTACCTTTTCACTCCGTACCTAATTCCCATAAATTCACCAAGGATTCTATGATTAATTATCGAAACATGTCCCATCTTTTCCAATTCACTTGTAGAAGTTTGACGAGATCTAATGTCATATAACATATCATATAAGCTTGTCTACTTTTGGGTGGGATATCTGAAGGTTTGCTTGAGATGGGTGTACGAGCAAGGAGTAAGCGTCATCATGAAGAGCTTCAATCATGAGAGAATGGAGCAGAACCTCCGCATATTTGACTGGAGTCTCAGCCCCGAGGAGTTGCAAAAGATTAGTCGAATTCCACAAATTAGAGGGGGTCACCCGTTGGGATTCATCTCGGATAAGGGGCCTTACAAGTCCCTTGAGGAGTTCTGGGACGGCGAAATCTAACATCACATGACAGATAATGACAACATCGTTCGATGTCTAGCAGGACTGCTATGCTCATCTTGTCGCTATTGATGATTGTTCAACAGAAGGCCTTGGCTCGGAAGCCAACTTGTTGCGAAGAGATTGATAGTTAGAAGATATTTGCCAATGTGTCATGGGTTTTTTAAAGACCGGCTTGATCTTGAGGATGAACGGAAAAAGCAAGAACATGAAGAATCATTCAATCTATACTCATCTTATGTGGCATTGTCAAAGATTTTGACGTATTAGATAGAATAGCACAACTTCCACGCTACAGAAGTCTCTTCTTCGCGAGAGCTACCATCTCCTTCTGGTGGGAATCTTCCTCTCCCTCTGTCGGAGTCCATCCCTCCACTTTGGGGTTCTCCCCTTCTTAATCGCATCACTTCACCTTTTTCTTCATCCATTTCTCATTTAAGGTCTGACTTCGGGACGATTTGTTTTCTCCATGCTGTCGTGTTCCGTTTTGAGTGTGAGCCAGTGAACGAGATGCTCCTTCAACAGCGAAGTGTTGTTATTCTTGTGATCCCGTTGGGGCTCGGAGTGCCGTTGCTTGAGTGGTTCCCTGTCTGTACCTCGATTGGTGAGGTTAGTCCCTGATTTCGTCTCTGAACTGGAGTATGGTGCTTGCTTTGGTGCTGTCACGGGATTGCTGGATGAGCTTAGTAGATGAGTTTATACAAGGGTCCCGAGGCGAGGTCTTTGTTGTTTCTACATGTTATGTTAAAGCGAGTGCCCACCCATGTGGTTATTCAAATGCCCGGTGGAAAGCTGTCTTGAGATTTGTGGCTTTGGTGGTGCTCTGTTTGAGGAGTATGTCTGTTTCTGCGCTTAGTGGATAAGGGAGGCAAGCCAATCTTTGCCCCATCGTTGCAATGAATGTTATAGCCTGGAACTGTCGAGGCATCGTGGGAAACTCCTCCGTGAGTGAGCTGAAGGCTAATTGCCCTTTTTTAACCCTGATATTGTGTTTCTATCGGAGACAGAATGTGATACTAGTCGGGTAGAGGCTTTTACAAGACGGATTAGATTTATCCACTCCTTCTCAATTCCTGCGGATAATACAGCCGGAGGATTAGCCGTCATTTGGAAAGATCCTGTAGCCTTATCCATTTCCTTTGAAGGCAAAAACCAAATTCACGCAGAGGTCTCTAACATAGAAAATCCTGATCAACTGTGGCGGCTTTCATTGGCGACGCACCTCCTTATTTTGGGGTGGTTCACTAGTCGGGTTCGGAACTTGGGAGAGGACTGGGTTGGTATTGGAGATTTCAATGGGACTATCTACGACTCAGAGGCATCCAACAGAAGGGGCCCAGGCCCATCTCGTTGCTGCCCAGCAGACTTTATGGATCTAATGGGCTGTGTTGATCTTGGGTTTAAAGGCAAGCCTTATACATGGACAAATGGCAGAGGGGGCTTTGCAAGCGTTCGAAAAAGACTAGATCGAGCAATCTGTTCGACCTCATGGTGTGAGAAATTCCCTCGGGCAGGGGTTATCCACTTACCGGTCGTCAATTCAGATCATTCTCCTATTTGGTTGAATTCTACTTCTGTTGACGACAAGTTGGGACGCCCTTTTAAATTTGAAGCTACTTGGCTGCGGGACTCGACTTGTATTAAGGTAGTGGAAAAGGCATGGAACAACGAGGTGGTAGACAATTCGAGGGCCTCATGGCTTAGGAAATTAAAATTCCCAACGATAGCTTTGAAAAAGTGGAATAAGGAACATTTTGGCATTTGCCAACAGCGCCTCAAGGTTTTGAACTCATCACCTGATTCCATTCAAAGGGATGATCCTCCAAAAGAGAATAACAAGAGAGAAGGACATCAAGGAGGCTATTAATGAGCAATGGGAGAGATTGGAAAGGATCTGGAAGCAAAAATTAAGACAATCATGGCTGTAAGAAGGTGATCGAAATACCAAATTTTTTCATCTCTCTACCACTATTAGGAGGCGCAAAAATTATATCTTGGCAATGCAAGAAGATAGAGGCGCAAAAACTTTTCACTTCATGCTCTGTAAACCAAAAAAAGAATGAAGAACAAGAATAAATATATATAAAAGGAGCGATACTCAATAATATCAAGAAACTTTTATGTATGTTGTGGGAATACACAACTCTCTTGTTACATGTGTTATGAACCATTCATATTAAACCGGCTATCATACGAGATTGGGTGTACATGATGTGATCTCGACATCGCAATTTCTTGAGTGGAGCAGAGTTTCTTCAATCAATTTTAATTACGATCAAGTTAACCACATGCTCCCAATAGAAACATTAGGATATACACGCCAATGAGCCCACTGGAAAAGAAAAGAATATGGTGGCCTTACTTGTTTTCTTCTTTGTCCATTTATATTAGTGGGGGAACGATTTAGTTTGCAGAACAGTATGTCATGCTGATCCCATTAATCACATGTCGAGGGGTGGAATTTAACCCATCAGTTCAAGTTCAAACATAGAGTGATTGATCTTTGCTAGACCCATGGAATGACACTAAGTGCGAGGAATAAAGTAAATGGGCGGTGACCATAAAGGAGCCTTGAAATCTATTTAAGAATCATATTGAAGCAGGATCACGACATTTTTGGATGAACCAAAAAAGAAAATGAGTTACCATGTGAAAGATTTATAAGAGGAGATTAAATAAAATAGACCTGTACGTGGGAAAATTATTGAAAAAGTCTTAAACTTAGTGCACTTTTGTCAATTCTATCATAAATATTTTAATTATGCCAATTGAATCATAAATATTTTCATGTTTTGCTAATTAAGTTTATCTTATCAATTTTGGCCGGAAATTATTGACGAACAGTAATTGTCATATGTGCCATGACCGGTGCCGATATAAATAATTTTGATAATTTTTAATAATATTTTTTAATATTTTTCAAAATTTATATTTATATATATTTTTTCCTTTTCCCCTCTACCAGCCAGCATTGGCCTCAGGTAAGGGCTCGTGGCCCTTACATGTAACCACTGAAGGTTACGAGCCTTCGTCCAATGCTAGTGAGGGTCAGGATCCTTGCCCAATTGCTAACAAGGGCCACTAACCCTCCCCCAAAGTTGAGCGAGGGCCACAAGCCCTCACTCACAGCTACCACAGTGGCCCTCCCCTAGATGTGAGTGAGGGCAGCAAGCCTCGCTAACCATTAGGGGAGGGTTCAAGACCCCTCGCCCAGCTGTGAGTGAAGGTTGTGAATCCTCCCAGCAATGCAAGAAGATAGAGGCCGACGGATCATTATTCATTGGGACCTTTTTAGTGTAAAGTCGTAAATGATTGATTGCTACTTCCATACCTTAATTTAGTTTAATTTTTTTCTTTTTCGTCCTTTTCTACACTGGAACGAAAGAAAATTCTATTTACTCTAACGAAAGAGGAAAGTCCATGGAAAGAAGAATATTTGAAGAGAAATTAAATTTTATATTTAACTTGTGTGTTTATTTTGAATCTTAAAAGCATAGTCACCATGTGGGATTAAAAAAAAAATACTTTTTTTTGGTCGGTAATTCAAAAAAAAAAATACTAGAACTTGAGTGAAATGAGCCAATTCAAGATAAATTAGACTCTATTTATTTTGTGGAAAATTTGACATTTTTGAAAAATGACAATATTTTCTGATATTTGACTAGAACAAGAAAATGAAGTAGAAAATATTCTCCATCATTTGATGAGAAAAATCTAATTTGATTTTTTTTAGACTTAAACCTCGATGGACCCTCGATGGACCCCGACCAAAGCCTATCGTCATGGACCCTAGCATCGAGCATTGGGGCATGAGCACTATGGTCCCAATCCTAGCCTTGATAGACTCGTGTGTGAGTGTCGGGGACTTGGGCTTGGGCATCGAGGTCCTAGGCTTGACCTTGATGGATAAAGCCTTGTCTCAACTGGACTTGCGAATGAGTGTTGGGATCTCAAGCTTGGCCTTGATTGACCTAGGCGGTCGTCAAGGTCCCGAACCTAGATGTCAAGGACTCGGGCAAAGACGCTATCTCTAGTTTGGGTCTTGGGGTCCTAGGCATAGGCATTAAGGTCCCAGGCCTAGCCTCGATGGACACGGGCATAGGTGCCAAGGACTTGGACTTGGCCTTGATGGACACTGTGCGATCTTGATGGACATGGGCTTGGGCATTGTGGACTTGAGCTCGATCTGAATGGACCTGGCCTCAGCCTTTGTGAACTCAGGTCGGGGCACTGAATAGTCTAGCAATGGTATGTATTAGGCTTGGCCATGGGCACTGGTGTCTTGAGACCAACCTTTATGTACCCTAGCCTAGGCATTGGGGTTTCGAGCTTGGCCTATCTAGACCTAGGCTTGGTCTCAATGGATTCCGATGGACTTGGCTTGGCTTGAGGTTGTTGTCAAGGGTTCGAGGATAAGCATTGGGGTTCTCATGCCCAAACATAGATTTTTTTGTTTGAGCGCCGATAACTAATCATATATAGAAAATAATTTACAATTTTTTAAAGAGAAAATAATTTTCTTAAATTTAAGTATAGATTTTCTGTTGACTAAGGACGCGTTTAGTAATAATTATGTTTTCGGAAATAATTTCTGATCAGAAATGATTCTTTTTTATTATGTTCTTGAAAACAATTTCTAAGCATTTTAAACTGTTTGGTAACTGTCCAAATTTTTTTATTATGGAATAGAATTGCATTTGGTATCATGCTCAAAATTTCTACTCTAAATCATTTTCTTTTAATTTTTAAATATTTTTTTTTACTTTTTTTCTTGTCTTTTTTTTTTTTTCTTTCTCTCTCCTATTCTTCTTCTTCAAGTGGCCGACAACCTCACCGGAGCGTTGTTGGCCCTCGGTGAGGCCAACCCTCGTCGGTGGCTAGGCGGGCCTCGCCGGTGGTGGGGCTTGCCTCCGGCAAGCTTGCTGGTGGTCGGGCTTTCCTCCGACGAGCTCGCCGGTGGTTGGGCTTGCCTCCGGCGAGCTTGCCGGACTAGTTGCCGGCAACCGGTGGCGGTGGGCGGCGGATGGCAACCGTAGCGGTGGCGATAGATGAAGAAGAAGAAGAAGAAGAAGAAGAAGAGAAAATGGAAGAAGAAGAGCATATGAGCTTGACTCTTAAATTTGTTCCTGGGAACAAGAATCGACTTTCTTTTGATTCTTGATTCTGTTTCAAATCTACTTCCGAGATCAAAAAAATAGAAATTTGTTCCAGGGAACAAAAATTTTACCAAGCACGATTTTATTCCAAAAATACTCCTAAAAACAAAAAAATAGAATCTGGCACTGTTTGGATGATTACCAAATAGGCCCTAAGAAAAGCATGTTCCGTTGACTCATTTTCTATGCAATCCAAATGTTGGAAAGTGAGGAAATTATTTTCTTGAAAGATGGAAACAAAAATTATTAGCTAGTGAAAAGATGTTTCTAGTTTGACTTTTGGAATTTATGTGCACTAGAAAACAAAAAGCAGCTTCGGAATAGAAGGAGAGGGTGCAAATCAAACCTAAAGAGCCACAGGGGGTTGGTTTTAGACAACATTAATGATAGCTAGTGAAGAGTTTTTTGCTAAGTTGTTTTTAGTTCCTTTCATGTTTCTAGTTTGACATTTGGTGGAATTTATGTGCACAGAAACGTAGATGGAAGTAGAGCCAAAAAGCAGTCCTCATCTTCGGAATAGAAGGCTCCTAAAATCCGCAGGGTGCAAATCGAATATGGAAATGATTATGCAGTGCCCTTGGACACAACATATTTGAACCATCCCAATGGATTTTGTGGTATGTACGGATCCGGAAGGCCAGAAACCATGTCAGAGAGAGACGATTAAGGTGGAGTTTAGCTATGCTTTGATTTTGAGACTTCGGGGAAAGTCCGGAGGCTTTTAACTCATGGTGTTTTCTAAAAGATCTTCTACAACAAGGAAAGCAAGAAACCGATATTTTTCATAATTGGTACTTGAAGGTGCATCACAGAAGATCGGCAAATTTGGAAGGTTCCCTTTCCCCAACTTGGGCCTCTTCACCTCCTCCACCTTTGTTAGATCTGATTTGTAATAATATGTACTCTTTTCCCTACTTAATATATATGTTATTTTGTAAAGACAAAGTACTTGAAACACGGAATTTGGAATAGAATATAGAATAATATGTAATATATATGTTATGTAAGACTAAATATTTTGAATTGAGATATTAATAAATGTGAAATTTGTGGTGTGAATACCTGTCCAAGTACCTACCGCTACATTGAATGAAACTACTAGGAAAAATCGAACTTTGGGACCAAATGTTCTGTATTACGAGAACCTCGTAAATTTTCGGAAGACAAGGGTAGAATGTAATAAGGTAACGTTGCATGATTAAAGGGTGGAAATGAACCCTCTGCATGGACAAGGGCATACACGTAGGCGCCTACTCACCTTTGGGAGGATAGGGAACCGCGTGGGGATCCAACCGAGTGATGGATTGTGAGGTGCTCCACCAAATCGCCACCTCCAAAGGAAAAAGCATTGCCCAGGTACAGCTCTCTACCTTTTCACTCCATACCTAATTCCCATAAATTCACCAAGGATTCTATGATTAATTACTGAAACATGTCCCATCTTTTCCAATTCACATGTAAAAAATAAGATGAAATGTCATGTCATATAACACAGCATATAAGCTCATTTATTTTTGGGCGGAATATTTGAAGGTTTGCTTAAGTGGGTGTACGAGCAAGGAGCGAGCGTCATCATGAAGGGCTTCAACCACGAGAGAATGGAGCAGAACCTCCGCAAATTTGACTGAAGACTCAGCCCTGAGGAGTAGCAAAATATCAGTCGAATTCCTCAAATTAGAGGGTGTGTCACGTCGGGATTCATCTCTGATAACGACAATATCATTTAATGTCCAGCAGGACCGCTATGCTCATCTTGTCGCTATTGATAATTGTTCAACAGAAGGCCTTGGCTTGTTTGCCTACTTTTTGCGATGAGATTGATGGAAGATATTAGTCAGTGCCGTGCAGTTTTCAAAGACCAATTTGATATTAAAATATTATTTAAAATTATTCACATCTGCATTAATTATATTATTTAAAAATTAATGATTTCAGATTTTGATTAAATAAAATTAATTAATAAAATATGAAAAAAATTTAGAACTCATTCAATAAAATCTAAAAAAATTTACTATTTAATTAATAAAATTTAATTTAGAACTTTTTCAATATTTTTTCCATTTACTAAAACTGGAAAAAAAATCCAGACATAGAATATTTCCAAGGGAAAGATCCTTATCACTACAGATAATATAGAGGTGTTGATCGGTGTGGTCGACCAGCGACTATGACCTGGTCATCTGGGAATAGCCGCTACTCTTGTACCTACTTATCCTGGACCATATGAAATCTCATGCCAAAAATACTTCATAAATAATCTACTCTCATCCCTGAGCTCCGACGTCCTTAAGACTGATGCATAATGGCTTACGATATTCCACAGCTTCCGATCGGTTCGAACGGGAAATCGATCCCGCTGTTAGGGTTTGGAACGGCTGAATACCCTTTAGGCAACACCGAGAACCTCAAAGAAATCGTCCTCCGTGCGATAGAGCTCGGCTACAGGCACTTCGACACGGCAGCCGTGTATCAGTCCGAGAAGCCTCTTGAGAGGCCATCGCCGAAGCCCTCAAGCTCGGCCTTGTCAAGTCCCGAGACGACCTGTTCATCACTTCCAAGCTCTGGTGCAACGATGCGCATAAGGAGCTCGTCGTCCCCGCGCTACGGAATTCGCTCAGGTGGACCCCCTAAAATCACACTCCTTTCCTAGCTTCTCTACTTCAGTCCATGGCGGGATATAAATACATGGTATGTAGGTGTGATTTGTATTCAATATTTCGTAAACTTTAACACAGGAATCTTCAATTGGAGTATCTGGATCTCTACCTTGTGCACTGGCCAATGAGATTGAGACCAGAGGCTGAGCTCCATCCAAAGGAGGAGGATATGCTTCCATTCGAGATGGAGTCTCTGTGGGAAGGCATGGAAGAGTGCGTGAAGCTGGGCCTCACCAGATGCATCGGCGTCAGCAATTTCTCCTGCAAAAAACTTGACAAGCTGCTCGCCACGGCAAAAATCCCACCCGTCGTCAATCAAGTAAGTTCGTCCATTGCATTAAGATGGGTCTGTTTTCACATATTACTCTCTAAAAGCCCATTAAGTAAATCACGGATCACTATTCATTGCAACCTTTTTAGTGCAAAGTCACAAATATTTGACCGTCACTTCCCTACCTTAATTTAGTTTTTTTTTTTTTTTTTGTCTTTTTCTGCACCTAGAACTTAAGAAAATTCTATTAACTCTAACGAAAGAGGAAAGTCCATTGAAAGAAGAATATTTAAAGAGAAATTAAATTTCGTGTATAACTTTTTTTTTGGGAATCTTAAAAGCATAGTCACCATGTAGGATTCAAAGAAAATACTCGAACTTTAGTAAGATGAGCCAATTCAAAGATAAATAAGACAACGTCATTGATATCTAGCAAAGTTCTTTTCTATTTTCCTCTTCATGTTTCTGATTTGACTTTGGTGGATTTATGTGCAAAAGAAGTGGAGCTAAGGGTTAGAATAAAAGGAGCGGGTGATGGTCCGACCAAGAGATTCCAAATCATATGCTCATCTTATTAGGAGGGGATTTTTCTGCTGTGGTATGTACAAGAGAGATGATTAAGGGGAAGTTTAGCTATGCTTTGATTTTGAGACTTTGCATCTAGGCAAAGTTCCTTGACTCGTGGTGTTTTCAACTATAGTAATTAATGTTTTTCTGTAATTGGTACTTCAAACATATATATATGCACACACAGACGACATAAAGTAGCACCATCTAAAAGTTTTGAATTGAGATATTAATAGATGTTAGTCGAGAGGGGGGGGGGGAGGGAGGGAGGGAGGATATGATTGTGAAATGTGAGCAGCGATGACCGGTCCGAGAGAGAGAGAGAGAGAGAGAGAGAGGATATGATTGTGAAATGTGAGCAGAGATTATCCATCCAAATACCTAGCGCTACATTGGTTGAAATTACTAATAAAAATTGAATTTTGGGACCAAATGCTCCGTATTTACTATATATAATTCTGACATGTCCACCGAGAAAGAGTCTTCAATCTTCACCATCATCAATTGCCAGTCGCCGTAGGAACGGCCACCACTACGAGAACGTCATCGAGAACGTCATAAATATTCGGAAGACAAGAATAGAATGTAATAAGGTAACGTTGCATGATTGGAAGGTGGAAATGAACCCTCTATGGCAACAAAAGAAGCTGAGGGAGTTTTGCATGGAGAAGGGCGTACACGTGAGCGCCTACTCACCTTTGGGAGGACGGGGAACCGCATGGGGATCCAACCGGGTGATGGACTGCGAGGTGCTCCACCAAATCGCCACCTCCAGAGGAAAAACCATTGCCCAGGTACAACTCTCTCTACCTTTTCACTCCGTACCTAATTCCCATAAATTCACCAAGGATTCTATGATTAATTATCGAAACATGTCCCATCTTTTCCAATTCACTTGTAGAAGTTTGACGAGATCTCATGTCATATAACATATCATATAAGCTTGTCTACTTTTGGGTGGGATATCTGAAGGTTTGCTTGAGATGGGTGTACGAGCAAGGAGTAAGCGTCATCATGAAGAGCTTCAATCATGAGAGAATGGAGCAGAACCTCCGCATATTTGACTGGAGTCTCAGCCCCGAGGAGTTGCAAAAGATTAGTCGAATTCCACAAATTAGAGGGGGTCACCCGTTGGGATTCATCTCGGATAAGGGGCCTTACAAGTCCCTTGAGGAGTTCTGGGACGGCGAAATCTAACATCACATGACAGATAATGACAACATCGTTCGATGTCTAGCAGGACTGCTATGCTCATCTTGTCGCTATTGATGATTGTTCAACAGAAGGCCTTGGCTTGGAAGCCAACTTGTTGCGAAGAGATTGATAGTTAGAAGATATTTGTCATCGTGTCATGTGAGTTTTTAAAGACCGGCTTGATCTTGAGGATGAACCGAAAAAGCAAGAACATGAAGAATCATTCAATCTATACTCATCTTATGTGGCATTGTCAAAGATTTTGACGTATTAGATAGAATAGCACAACTCCCACGCTACCAAAGTCTCTTCTTCGTGACTGCCTAGTGAGTGCAGCACGCACCTTTTTCTTTCTTTCGAAGCCCTTTTGTTTGGTGGGGCAATTAACGTAGTTAAATGCTTGAATCTAAAGTGAAAGTCGCTAAAGCTGTAACCAGCAAGCAAGGTAGAAGCTATGGTTGCTTAGGCCATAACAGCAAGTAGGGGGTTTCGACCAAGTAGTAGTCACATATGCCAAACCGCATCGAGCAAGTAACGGTCGCTTAAGCCGTCACCAGCAAGCAAAAAGTTGTGGTGTGGATGGGGGAGTTCTTACGATAAAATGATCCAGCACCCGAAAAACTAACAGAAAGGGCCCTAAACTAAAAGAATTAGAGCTTCCTTTGGTTGCTCCTCGGGGGTAAGGTATATAGGCTAGCTTTGAAACACGGTCCTATGGGTCTAGAAAGAATCAAGATATAGAACAGCATCCCCATACGTAGACACATAATCCGATGAAGAAGATGCTACTGGAGAAGAAAAGGAAGAATAAGCGAACCTGTGACTGTCCCCTTCCTCAAGCAGCATAGGATTTTTTTTTTTTTTTTTTTCTAAATCCAAAGGATGAAGAGCTACCATCTCCCTTTTGTGGGAGTCTTCCTCTCCCTTTGTCGGAGTCTATCCCTCCACTTTGGGGTTCTTCCCTTCTTAATCGTATCACCTCACCTTTTTCTTCATCCATTTCTCATTTAAGGTCCGACTTCGGGACGATCTGTTTCGTCCATGCTGTCATGTTCCGTTTTGAGTGTGAGCCAGTGAACGAGATGCTCCTTCAACAGCGAATTGTTGTTATTCTTGTGATCCTGTTGGGGCTCGGAGTGCCATTGCTTGAGTGCTTCCCTGTTTGTACCTCGACTGGTGAGGTTAGTCCCCGTTTTCGCCTCTGAACTGGAGTATGGTGCTTGCTTTGGTGCTGTCACGGGATTGCTGGATGAGCTTAGCAGATGAGTTTATACAACGGTCCCGAGGCGAGGTCTTTGTTGTTTCTACAAGTTATGTTAAAGCGAGTGCCCACCCATGTGGCTGTTCAATTGCCCGGTGGAAAGCTGTCTTGAGATTTGTGGCTTTGGTGGTGCTCCGTTTGAGGAGTATGTCTGTTTCTGCGCTTAGTGGATAAGGGAAGCAAGCAATCTTTGCCCCATTGTTGCAATGAATGTTATAGCCTGGAACTGTCGAGGCATCGTGGGAAACTCCTCCGTGAGTGAGCTGAAGGCTAATTGCCCTTTTCTTAACCCTGATATTGTGTTTCTATCAGAGACAGAATGTGATACTAGTCGGGTAGAGGCTTTTAAAAGACGGATTAGATTTATCCACTCCTTCTCAATTCCTGCGGATAATACAGCCGGAGGATTAGCCGTCATCTGGAAAGATCCCGTAGCCTTATCCATTTCCTTTGCAGACAAAAACCAAATTCACGCAGAGGTCTCTAACATAGAAAATGCCGATCAACTGTGGCGGCTTTCATTGGCGACGCACCTCCTTATTTTGGCCCTAAGCAATTATTTTGGGACGGTTCACTAGTCGGGTTCGGAACTTGGGAGAGGACTGGGTTGGTATTGGAGATTTCAATGGGACTATCTACGACTCGGAGGCGTCCAACAGAAGGGGCCCAGGCCCATCTCGTTGCTGCCTAGCAGACTTTATGGATCTAATGGGCTGTGTTGATCTTGGGTTTAAAGGCAAGCCTTATACATGGACAAATGGCAGAGGGGGCTTTGCAAGCGTTCGAAAAAGACTAGATCAAGCAATCTGTTCAACCTCATGGTGTGAGAAATTCCCTAGGGCAGGGGTTGTCCACTTACCAGTCGTCAATTCAGATCATTCTCCTATTTGATTGAATTCTACTTCTGTTGACGACAAGTTGGGACGCCCTTTTAAATTTGAAGCTACTTGGCTGCGGGACTCGGCTTGTATTAAGGTAGTGGAAAAGGAATGGAACAACGAGGTGGTAGACAATTCGAGGGCCTCATGGCTTAGGAAATTAAAATTCCCAACGATAGCTTTGAAAAAGTGGAATAAGGAAAATTTTGGCATTTGCCAATAGCGCCTCAAGGTTTTGAACTCGTCACTTTATTCCATTCAAAGGGATGCTCCTCCAGAAGAGAATAACAAGAGAGAAGGACATCAAGGAGGCTATTAATGAGCAATGGGAGAGATTGGAAAGGATCTGGAAGCAAAAATTAAGACAATCATGGTAGTAGGAAGGTGATCGAAATACCAAATTTTTTCATCTCTCTACCACTATTAGGAGGTGCAAAAATTATATCTTGGCAATGCAAGAAGATAGAGGCCGATGGATCACGAAAATGGATGAGATTAAAGGCTTTTTTCTAACCAACTATACAAAGCTTTTCTCAGGACCCACACTTGATCCACACCCCTTCATAGGGGAATTATTTCCTAAGACTATTTCTAAAGAGGAAAACTTTGAACTTCTGGCGATTCCAATGGATGATAAAATCTATACCTTTCTTAAAACGATGGCCCCTCTAAAATCACCAGGCCCAAACGAATTTCATGCCATCTTCTATGTGAAATGTTGGAAAGTGGTGAAGGCCCGGGTCGTTCAAATTGTACAGCACTTCTTCTGCACTAGTCAGCTGCCTTACCTCGTTAATCATACTTTCATAGTACTTATTCCCAAAACATATAATGCACATACTTTTACCCAGTTTTGTCCCATATATCTTTGTAATGTGAGCTACAAACTTATTTTTAAGTTGTTAGCCAATAGACTAAAAGGGTTTCTCAGCCGTATTATTTCACCTCAACAATCGGCTTTTGATCCTAATAGAAGTATATGGGAGAACTCGTTAACGACGAAGGAAGTTATAGACTCCATGAAAAAGAAACAAAATGGAAGGGCCTTTGTGGGAGTCAAGGTCAATATGTCCAAAGCTTATGATAGAGTTGATTGGAATATTCTTGACACAATACTTTGCAACGTGGGCTTTTCCCATCACTTTTGTGAACTCATAAACCAATGTATTTCGACAGCTCACTATACTCTACTCATCAATGGTAGATCAGCCGGGGGTTTTACACCTCAAAAGGGTCTCAAACAAGGAGATCCTATATCATCATATTTATTCGTAATCTACGCTGAACTTCTCTCTCGGATACTCAATCGAGCAAATGATTTGAAGATGATCACAGGGATAAGAGCAGGACGAGACAATCCATATTTAACACATCTTATGTACGCCGATGACTTGTTGTTACTTGTTCAAGCCACAAAGAAACATTTGAGAGCGCCAAAGGAATGCATTGAAACTTACTGCTCCTAATCAGGTCAGTGCTTGAATCAACAAGAGTCATCTATTTTCTTCTCAAAAAACACATCTACAGGCACGCAAAAAATTCTGCATGGATGAGCTCTACATGAGGAAGATAGATCTTGACGCATTGTACATTGGCAACCCTCTCTTCAAACTCGGAAATGGCATGGCAAGAAACCAATTTCTTGAACAGAAGGTTGATAACATACTTAGCCCTTGGAAAAGGAAGACCTTATCATGGGTAGGTAGAGCAACTTACATTCAATTGGCTGTTCAGAGTAATTCAATTTATGCTATGCAATCTAATAGGCTGCCAAGAATCACTTGTAATAGGCTTGATGTGGCTACAAGAAAATTCTGGTGGGGCGTCTCGGTGGAGAAAACCAAGTTCTTCACACCTAAATGTTGGGACTCTCTGTGCAGAAATAAGAAACGTGGTGGATTGGGGTTTAGACAAACCAAGGATTTCAATGATTCTTTGATCCTCAAACTTTGTTGGGGACTGATACATGATAGAGACGAATTATGGGTTTGAGTGCTTAAAGGTAAATAGCTCAAGAGATCCAATTTTCGGAACCACGAGGTTAAGGCATCATCATCTTAATCATGGAAGGCAATTATGGGCACTAGAGAAATACTCAAACTAGGCACTCTTTATCTAGTACGGGATGGTAAGCCAATTGAGGTTGGTAACCACCCTTGGATTCCACACATACCGTATCATCTACATTCTTTTACCAGTCCTAATCCCATTTTAAAGCAAAGAAAAGTAGCGAGCTTCTTTACCTCGGGGACAAAAACTTGGGACGCAAATAGTCTAACTCAAGTATTCGACCCAACCTCAGTCCAATTCATGTGCCAACCTCCATTTGGGTGCATAAACCAATATGGCAGCCAACTATTGATGGAATTTTTACAGTTAAATTCGCTTATAATCTCATCAAGTTGCGTATAGAGAATGGCCCCAACTCTAGAATTTGGGGGAAAAAATGAAAAGCTAGAGTTCATGAGAGGCACAAGATGACGTTTTGGAGGACAATGGCTAATGTCTTGGCTTGCAGCGCTAACCTGGGTAGGTTATTTCACATTCCAGATCTTTCATGCCTGTTATGTTAAAATTTAGAAGAAACCTCAATACATCTATTCAAAGCATGCCCTTTAGCTCATATTTTATGGAGACAAAATCCTTGGGGTATCATCTCGTCTGCTTGGAACTTCTTGACACTAGAGGAAATGATCAATTACTTCCTTGACCTGGGGTGGAGTGCTAAGAGAATGGGCTTTGGTTGCAAACTCTTCACTCTCTTTGTATTGATTCTAGAAATCTGTTCAACATATTCAACCAGATAATGTGAAAAATTTTATAGTCACAACGGTCAATTTTTTTTTTCCTCATGGAATTCTACATCAAAACATGTGCACTTACACGCCTCAACAAAATGGGATTGTTGAGCATAAACACCGTCATCTTTTGGAAGTTGCATGTGTTCTTGAATTCCAAGCATCCATCCCTAAGACTTTCTAGGGAGATTGTGTGGTCACGGCAGCTTACTTGATCAATCGCATGCCGACTCAAGTTCTCAATGAATGTACTCCTTTTGAAGTGCTATTTAGTAAGAAACCTGAGGTTAATCACTTGAAGGTTTTTGGTTGCCTATGTTATGTTATTACGATGGGTCCTTGTGACAAGATGTGTCCCGAGCCAAACTATGCATCTTCATGGGATATCCAACTCTTCAAAAGGGATATCGTGTTTTTAAGTCATTGACAGGGAACTTCTTTATAAGTAGGGATATCATTTTCCATGAAGAAATTTTTCCTTTTCCAGATGAAACATCTTCAAATGAGCCTCCTAGCTCAAACTCATCAGAATGGACATTTTTATTTAAGGAAGGTTCATCTCCTATTTCCCACTAAATACATGCCTCTTCTTTGGAGACTCCGACTTCTTCTCTAGCAATCGGGACCACTACGGATTTCCCATCTACTCTAGATCTTTCAGTTGCAGAATCTACGGTGCACATCGAAGCAAGTTTTGATTCATACCAATTATCTTCATAGTCCACTTCGAAGTTATCATCTCCTACAACTAATCGTGTTCCCCCATGACGTTCAGGACGGATTACTCGCCCTCCTATGTGGACGAAGGACTATGTCTGTGCATCCCTCAACTCAACAGGTACCTTATATCCTATCTCCTCTTATGTTTCGTTTGATCGCCTGTCTATGGAACATATGTGTTGCATTAGTCGTATTTTCGAGGAGATAGAGTCATCATCCTACGACAAAGTAGTTCGTGACCCACGATGGCAAAAGGATATGGAAGTAGAGCTGCATGCCTTAATAGAAAATCACCCATGGGATATAATTCCATTACCTGCTCATTGGAAAGCCATTGGCTACAAATGGGTATATAAGATCAAGTACAAGGCTAATGATCAGTTGAATGGTATAAGGCCCTCTTAGTGGCAAAAGGCTTTACACAACATGAGGGTTTCGATTACCATGAGACGTTCTCTCTAGTCGCAAAGGACGTTATTGTTCACTCATTTATTTTCATTGCTACTTTCCGAGATTGGGACTTACATCAAATAAGTGTTCACAATGCATTCCTTCATGGCAATTTCAATGAATAAATCTATATGGACCTTCCATCGGGATTACGGCACCAAGGGGAGCCTGGAGTATGTTGTCTCCGTGAGTCCCTTTATGGTGGTATGCAAAGTTTACTACAGCTCTTACAGTCATTTGTTTCAAGCAATCCAAGCATGGCTATGCCCTCTTCACTTGGACAAAAGGTATGTTATCAATTTACCTGATGATATACTTATTATGGGAAATGATGGATTGGCTATCAAGATTCTCAAATAATATTTGCATTCTACTTTTCGCATTAAGGACTTGGGACCTCCCAAGTATTTCCTTGTTATTGAGATTACTCGCTTAGACTCGAGAATCTCTCTAAGCCAACGGAAATTTATGTTAGAAATCATCTTTGAAGCAGGCTTATCATGATGTAAACTGGTTGCCATCCCTATTGATTAGAACATCAAGTTAACTACCATTGATTATGACACCGGACCATCTTCTAAGACTGATGACCCACTACTTGAAGATCTATCTCACAATCAAAGACTTATGGGGAAACTCATATATCTCACCATGACCAGGCCAGATATTGGCTAGATATATATTATGCGGTGTAGGCACTCAGCCCAATTTATGCATAATCCGAAGGAATCTCACATAAATACAGCTTTGAAGGTTGTAAAATATTTAAAGAGATGTCTAGGACTTGGAATACTCTTTTCTCGAGATCGCAATTTGGAAATGAATGCTTATTATGATACAGACTATGCCACGTGTCCCAGGAGCCGAAGATCAATAACTGGTTTTTGCATTAAATTTGGAAAGTTGTTACTTTCATGGAAGATGAAAAAGTCATCTGTTGAAGCTGAATACCGAGCCATGACCAAAACTATTTGTGAAATAATTTGGATATGAGGCTTCCTTTCAGACCTTGGAATACGGGTCAAAGGACCAACAAACTTATTTTGTGACAATGATGTAGCAATCAAACTGCGGGGAATCCCATATTTCATGAGAGAATAAAACATATTGAAGTAGATTGTCACTACACTCAAGATAAGATCCAAGAATGAGTAATCAAGACAAATTGAATTGGAACCATAGAATAGTTTACAAACATCTTTACCAAGCCATTATGTCAAAGACATCATACATATCTGCTAAACAAGCTTGACGTCTTGAATATATATCAACCATCAACTTGAGGGGAAGTGTTGGAGATATGAGAGGATCGGACCTGAGATTGTGATTAGACCGAGAAGATTATGATTGATATCAATCCAAGATTGGAAGCAATTATAACCGATAGATTATATCAATCCGAGATTTGATTTGATTTAATGTATCTTCATTTATTTTTTCCCTGGTTAGATATTCATTGTACTATAAATAGGAGCTTGTACAATGTAAAACATATGACTGAATATACAGAATTTATAAGTCGTTTCTCATCTTCTTAGCTTATCCTCAAACTTTGACACGATCCTATCAGAGTGACGTTGCAATGGCCATGTCAGCCATTGTCCACTCCACCGGTTGGAACCGAGACAGGTAACGGAGAGGGCAGACAACGAATCGGTGAGGCGACGGTGGAGGCGTGGTTAGAACTTGGAACGAAGAGAGACGCCTTCGGAATGGAGAAGAAGTTCGCTCTTTGAACGAAGAAGAAGAAAGGAGAAACCGGAGAGAGAAAAAGAGAGCGGGCGTCACAAACGGAGACGGAAAGCGAGAGGGAGAGAGAGAGTAACCGAGACGGAACAGAGGGTATCTTGAAAAATCTGCCAAGTGGAAGAGAAAGTGGGATCCATCTACACAGGCTATTGGTTCTCAGGGATCACGCATTTCAAAAACTTATCCATCCATGGACTGAAGAAACGTTCTGAGCCGCGAGTTCGCTGCAAATGCAAAGGGCCAGGTGGTACCAATTACTTACACAAACTTCAAAAGAACAAAAAAGCAAAACAATAAGAACAAAAAACAAAGAAAACGAGGTCAGGTCTAGCCGAAACGATACAGAGAAGCATGGCCAATATTACTGTTCCTAACACTAAACTCAATACAAACAGCAAAGCGATCCCGCTTCTTGGCTTTGGAACAGCCGAGTACCCATTTGGGTCCTCCGACAACGTGAAGGAATGCCTCCTCGATGCCATCCGATTGGGTTACCGACACTTCGACTCGGCCGCGCTTTACCAGTCTGAGCAGCCTCTTGGAGAGGCCGTGGCTGAAGCTCTTGAGCTCGGCCTTGTAAACTCACGTGAGGAGCTTTTCATCACCACAAAGCTCTGGTGCAGCGACGCGCATGGCGACCGCGTCATCCCTGCACTCCAGACATCCCTCAAGTACAGTTTCAGTTAACCTCAAATTCATACAGTACCGTGTTTGTACGTTTCATTATCCTCATTTTCACGCATCGGACGGTTCTTGTGTGTAGGAATCTTGGGCTCGAGTACGTGGACCTGTATCTGGTGCACTGGCCGGTAAGCGTGAAGGCAGGTGAGTATACGCTTCCAGTGAAGAAGAAGGATCTACTTCCGTTCAATTATGAGTGTGTGTGGAAGGCCATGGAAGAGTGTCAGCAGCTCGGCTTGGCCAAAAGCATAGGAGTGAGCAATTTCTCATGCAAAAAGCTTGAGAAGTTACTCAGCATCTCCGAGATTCCTCCTGCTGTCAACCAAGTGAGTTTATTGTTGGTCCCTTGGAATTCATTTTTCTTAAAATTGCTCTAGAAAATAGAAAAACATGTTTGTCATAACAAAGAAAAGCTACCTAAAACACGAAAAACATGTTTATTGCAAGTCTGCCATTGCTCTTTTTATATATGTTCAATTCAGTCTTCGTGTGGTTCCGAAAAACTTTATCTAGGTTATTCACTTTTGACAAGAACTTCTCTCCTCTATTTCTCCCTCCTCCACCTTTATCTTCCCCTCTATTCTCACGAGCTACAGTGCCCATGAATGCCGCCACTGCACTGTCCACCCCACCATTCTCCAGCTGCCACCCTCACTGAGCTAGCAGCTGCTGTCGTCGAGCCAGGCAGCCCCCATGTCTTCCCTCCCCTTCTACGACCCACGGGGAAGTCGCGACCTGTGCTATGAAGACCGCTCGAGGTAGAGGACCACCAACCAAAGGTCGTCGCGGATGGCTTTTCAAGCCTTCTACAACCCTATCCGACCCGCACAATGGAGACAGAGAGAGAGGGTTAGGTTTTGGGAATTTTTTCTCTCCCCTTTTCATGATTTGTTCACGTTAGATTTGCATGTGGGTTGTATAACTCACGTAACCCATCAATGGAAAAAAAAAAAAATCGGAGGAAATTTCCTCCCGCCAAAACACAGCCCTCTGGAATTTTCATCCGTAAGTGTTAGGCACTTTTAAAACCAATGTGGAAGGCATAGACCACAAAATCTAATATCTTGAGTCTCCTAGACCCCTTGAAGGATAAACGCATCATTTTATAATGGTCGAAGTCAAAATTGGCAACTTGAGTTCTGCTCAAGAACGTTATACACGCGTTTACATCATATCACGAAAAAGAAAAATACCGGAGGCACTAAGGTTGTGGGAAAAGTGTTAAAAAAGTTCTAAACCTTTTGTATTTATGCCAATTTAATCATAAACATTTTCACTTGGTGTCAATTCGGTCATTTCCGGCTAATTTTGACCGGATGTTGCTCACTGGGCACCGGTCGGCTGACATGGCATGATTGGCGCTAACGTGTACACGTCAATGCTCATGCCACGTCAGCTGATCGAGCTGGCCGGTGCTCGATCAGCAAAATCTAGCCAAAATTAGTCGGAAAGGACCGAAATGGCACTAAGTGAAAATATTTAAAATTAAATTGGTACAAATACAAAAGATTTAGAACTTTTTTAACACTTTTTCCATGAGATTGTATAGATAATTTGGAGGAAAAAATCAATTATGGTGCAGAAAACATGTAAGTTTTATCATGAGCTTTTTGGCAGGAACAAACATGAAACTTGCTTTAAACAAATATAAATTTTTTTCTTAAGTGACCGGTTTTATTAAAATATATGTCTCAAATTTGAACGAGCCTACAACTTAATTAGTAAAGTCAAAATTGTTGCCTGCCTTTTCGGCTCGCAAAAAACGGAAGTTACCGTTGTCCTTAATGGGGCAATGACAATCGGCCGCACATTTAGAATATGACTTACGAGTTTCATTCAAGACTCGGCCACCTTCCTACCGGGACTCACTTTCTTCATACGAAAAAATGAATTATGGATCTTTGGTTTTAGTCTGAAGAAGAAGAGCACTGCACTCGTAGATTTTGGTGCTGGTCAGACGACTTAAGCCGTGAATTTGGCTTCAGTGGTCGATGCGATGTGCCTGCAGCTAATCGAGAAGTGGCCACGACGTTTGAGCAATTGCGTGAGGCTAATAATCCAGGGTTGGAAAAATTCTAATGTGTGGCTAATTATAATTTTTTAATTCTCCTATTGATTAGGAATCTTTATTGTTGGCTCTTTCTATATAATAGGTATGGACACTCAATTTGAATAATGTAAATCTCTCGTGTTCATTATTTGATCCGGTTGATTTCACGAATAATTTCATTCTCTAGCATCTGACTTGATTTGCCAGATTCGCTTTCACATCATTCCACATCAAGTTTTAATATTGAGTAAAATGACTCTTGTTTCCTCAGACTTTACAAGAAGGGTGTAATTTTTTTAATGTATTATTTAAGTGGGTGCGATTTGACTGTGAAGGTGGAAGTGAACCCTCTGTGGCAGCAACAAAAGCTAAGGCAATTCTGCAACGAAAAGGGAATACACATCACTGCCTACTCTCCGTTAGGAGCAAGAGGAACCCTTTGGGGTTCCAATAGAGTGATGGAATCCGAGGTGCTGCAAGAGATTGCCAAAGCCAAAGGGAAGACACTCGCTCAGGTTGTTATCAATGTTTATGCACCTTCTCCTTCTCGAATTCGATGATACTATGCATACAAAAATTGATTGATATTTAGACACTTGATCCTCTTAAACCAATATTCTATGTAACTAGGCTAAGGTCAGTGATCGTCATGAAAATAATATATGAATCCTAAAGAATTAATCAATTTTGTTTGGAGAAAGAAACTAAAATTTACTGTTATATGCCTCATACAAGCTTCCTATACAACACATAACCATGGTCCAACACTTAAAGCTAGAACCAAGTGAACTGCTGCGACACTACTCATCTTTGTTAACATCTCTCTGGCTATTATTTGTGTACATTACTCTTTACATACCTGAATATGCTTCATACATGGTTTAGCTCCAATTTTGGCTACATAAGTGGTTTGCATGAAGGTTTGTCTAAGGTGGGCATATGAACAAGGAGTAAGCGTGCTAGCGAAGAGCTTCAATACAGAGAGGATGAAAGAAAACCGTGACATATTTGACTGGAGCTTGAGCCGTGATGAATTGAATAAAATAAGTCAGATTCCGCAGAAGAAAGGATTCCCTGGAGTTGAATTTGTCTCCCCAGATGGACCTTACAAGTCTACCGAAGAGCTTTGGGATGGGGAGATTTAATTAAGAAGCATTAGTTGCTTCGATTAGTTCTTTCAACTTTGAGACTTATCCAATGAATTATTCCATGTGTGTTGAACCTTTATACCAAATGAATGCTAGTCCCTTTAGTATTAGAACAGTGTAAATCTATTCATCCGCCCTTCAACAACACAATAGAAAGGTGTTTCAAAGTGTATCATCTAACTATGTTAAATTATATCTCGATTTTGAGCGATCAATTTGTTAAAAGATAAGGAAAACAAATATCCAAGGTTGACTGGTTGATAAGAATTGGACTTCTTGCTAAAACTGTACAATGGACGCCATCTTGGGCCTTTAAAATTCCCGTAGGTTTCTTTGTTTTCTGGTACAAACACAAGGAAGTCCTCCAGTTGTAGACGCACAAAAGCAAAATGAAAGGGGACGCATAGAGGAGGAGCCCTTTGTTTCATGTAGAGGTGTCAAAATGGGTTATTAACCCATTTATGGACCCATTTATATTTAAATGGGTCGTTAATGGGTCAAGCCTATTTCCTAAAACACCCATAATGGATTTTAATGGATCAAGACTATACCCGTTTAACGGGTGGGTCGAGTCGGGTTTGGATCGGGTCATAAATGGTCTAACTCAAATCAACCCATTTAACTCGTTTATGACCTATTTATTGCAATACATAATTTTTGACCCATACCCAACTCAACCCATACCTGACCCATTTAACTAAATTTAAGAAAGCTTATTATATATATATATATAATGGTATTGCTAAAATAATTTTATACAACACAAATTTAATGGACAATTTTTATAATTTAAAAAAAAATATTTTAAAAATAAATTTTAATTATTTTTATTTTTTAAAATTAAATTTTTAATTATTTTTATTTTTAAAATATTTTTTTTTTCTTTTTGTTCTTCTTCTTCTTTGGCCGGCTGTTGGCCACGATGACGGCCGGTGGCCGGTCCCAGGTGACTTGGAGCTCGCCCGCTCATCGACGTCGGCAAGCTCGAGGCTTGTCGGCGTCGGCGAGCTCGAGGCTCACCGCCGAATCGGGGGAGGCTGAGCCTCGCCCAATGCCGGCAAGTTCGAGTCTCGCTAGATCGGCGAGGCTCGAGCCTCCCGGGCGTTGGCGAGGCCTCCGCCTCCGGTGAGCTTGAGCTCGCCCAATCCGGCGATCTCAAGGCTCGCTTGGCCGGTCCGCCATCACCGTGCTTTGGCGATCGAAGGAAGAAGAAAGAAAAAAAAAAAGAAAGAAAGTTAAAATAAAAAAATAATTATAATTTAGGTTTTTTTAAAAAATATTTTTGTAAAGTTAAAAAAGAAGAGAGAGATTGTGAGGTTTTTTGTGAAAATAAATGAGTTCATTTTTAATGGGTTGATAAATGGGTCTTAAATGGTGACTCTTTAACCCATTTAAGACTCATATATCTTTAGTCTTGACCCATTAAAATCCATTATGGGTGCTTTAGGAAATTAACTTGATCCATTAACGACCCATTTAAACATAAAATGGTCCATAAATTGGTCAATGACCCATTTTGACATCTCTAGTCAAGACTGAGATATATGGGTCTTAAATTGGTCACCCATTTATCAACCCCCATTTAAAACCTCACAATTTCTCTTTAACTTTACAAAAACATTAAAAAAAAAAAAAAAAACCTAAATTATAATTATTTTTTATTTTAATTTTCTTTTTTTTCTTTTTCTTTCTTCTTCCTCCAGATCGCCAACATGGCGATGGTGGCGACCGGCCAGGCGAGTTTGAGCTCCCCGGACAGGGGCGAGAGCTCGGGCAAGACTCGAGCTCGCGGATCTGGTGTGAGCCTCGAGCTCGCGACGCCGGCGAGCCGAGCGTTGTCGTGGTCGCTTGTTGTCGCGGCCGGCCAAAGAAGAAGAAGAAGAAAAAAAGAAAAAGAAAATTAAAAATTTAATTTTAAAAATAAAAAAAATTAAAATTAAAAAATAAAAATTTTTAAAATATTTTTTAAAATTATAAAAATTCTCCATTAAATTTGCGTTGTATAAAATTATTTTAGCAATACCTTTCTTAAATTAAATTTAGTTAAAGTTAAATATGAGTCGGGAATATGGGTCAAAAATTTTGTATTGAAATAAATGGGTCATAAAAAAAGGTTAAATAGGTCGATTTGGGTCGGACCATTTATGACCCGACCCAAACTCGATCCAACCCACCCGTTTAACGGGTATAGTTTCATGGCACAAAAAGTTATGAACACTATGGATTTTGGGCTATGAGTTTTGGCCTTTCAAAAGTCCTATTTAGTACAGACTCTCCCAAATTCAAGGACTGCATATGACCTAATTGTCGTGACCTACCCCTGAGGGAAGGAATAGGTTTAGAAATATTGCCTAAAAGACGGGCTTATGGCCTATTATTCAGGCATGGGCTCTTCCAAACCCACACTTCACGCAACATTAGGTATTCCAATTGACGCCATAAAAATTTTCGAAAGAAGTCACCACTAGCCTCTTAGAGTCAATTAAAAACCAAGTGAGGCATGATAGTATACCTCAATTCTTACACAACCAAAAAATCTAGGTTAAGGACTTGATTACACTAATTAACCAATTAGTGCTGTTTCGATACCTAATCTTGTTCATTTAAAAAAACGATTTTTTTCAAGCAGTTTTGATTAATTTTAAACTTGTCCACTAATAAATGATCATCTAGGTGCACAATCATTAATGCAACAATTAGCAACCAAGGAAAGCATTAAATATATTTCATAGGATAACAAAGACTTAAATGTTAATCCTAATTAAACTAAAGAGAAGTAAAAATTAACATATCAATATTACCCAATCAAGGCATTTATCATTAAGGACAATTGAAATTTGAAGGTAGAACCCTAAATGCTTGATCCACCTTGAACATAATTCTAAATTGAAAAAAACTTCCACTTTTTAGAAGAAAATAACCCAAATGATTAATTTTAACATTTTTAAAGATTTTTTATTTTAAAAAAATTAGTTTTTTTTTTTGGAAAAATTGAATTTTTGAATTAAAAAAAAAAATCTGGATTTTATAATCTTTTTGCATTTTTCTTTATTTTTTAATTACTACTGAAATTTTTAAACATTTTCTGAGTTTTGGAATTTTCTGAAAATTTTTTTAAATTTTTTTACATTTCTTTAGTTTTTTTAAACTCGAATTTTTTATTCTTTTCTGAATTTTTTTGAATTTTCGGAAGTTTTTTTTTTTGAATTTTTACTTTTTTTGAAATTTTTTACATTTGAAATTTTTTTACATTTTAAATATTTAATATTATTATATTCGTGAAAACGGGTTCGGACCGAGTAAAACCCAATCCGGCCATTGACCCGACCCAAACCCCGATCTGACCAGCATCGGATTAAAACCGATTTTCTATTACTTTCATTTTTTGATTTGATTTTCTTTTTCTTTTGTCTTTTTCCCATTTTGTCTTTTTTTCTGCTGCTCCCTCTTCTTCTTCTTCTTGCATTCTTCACAGAACGTCCCCTTCGACGTCTTTACCTCCATTTTGTCTTCTTCTTTTTTTCATTTCTTTTACCCCTTTTTATTTCTTTTTTTTTTTTTCCTTTTATTTTGTTCTCTCTCCTCCCTGCTCCCTCTTTCTCTTCCCAAAGCGTGTCTTCTCCTTCCTCGCGACACTCCTTGCCGAAACTGCTTCCTCACCGAAACTCATCCGAACAACAGCACCAGCCGAAGCACCCGGCGTCCCTTCCAACACCAAACCACCCCGACTGGCGCAGACCGCCGCCGGCCACCTAACTCCGACGGCGGCTCAACCATTTTCGGATGCAAACATCCCCGGCTCAAACATACATGATTACTCCACGAAAATCGCATGAAATCGCAATGAAAACATAAAAGACAGGCGCGGTCCAACATATATATGAGCAAGCGCGAATCAGACTGAGTTTAAACTCGGTTCTCTCTGGGACATTTTGTCAAACAGATAAGGTGCATCAGCGACCTAGGCTCACTTGGGACATAGATTTGGGCAAACATCAACACGACATGCACAAGCAAATATTCAAGATCCGCTCAGGGACAGGTTAATAACAGTCAGAATAGATATGAACGAAGAACAACTATCTCCGGCCTCAACAAACTTGCAGAACTCAGACATCGTTTAGGCATTTTCACAAGCATTTGGTGTACGCGCTACGGACACGGGGAATTTTTCACTTGATAGAGACGCGAGCACAAATCTAAACCCCTACGACGCATACTAGAACAGCTAGCAGCTTTCAAGGAGGACCGGCTCGGACCGAATTTTGCGCGAACGAGTTGACACGAGCTCCGGCCCGACGCCTCCCGAGAAACAAGGGACACACGGTCGAAACAAAGCCTACCTGGTTCGGGAGGAGGGCTGCGGCGAATGGCGGCTGACGAACGGACCTCCGGCGACGACCAACCACTCTCTCGAGATAGCACCCTCCTTCTCGGTCTCTCTCTCTCCTAGCCAGAGACCTCTCCTCCTGCAAATGAGCGAGCCCTTTCACTTTTAAGGGCGACCGGCAGGCGCGCATGGCCTCTGCCACCGCCAGCTTACCGGCCGGACTGATCCCGACCCGCGGATCACGCCGCCATCTGTTCCTCGCGATCCCCGGCTCCTCTGGCTCGCACTGTGCTTTTCCTCCCTCTTTGTCAGAAGCGTGGCTAGCGTGAGGGGGAAATGACCTGCGTGCGGGCCGGGCTGAAATAAAGGGAGATGGGCCAGCTCAAGCGCGAAAAAAAAAGGAGAAAAGAGAGATGGGCCGGCCCACACAAAGAAAAGAGAAAGGAAAAAAGAAGAAGAGGAGGAGGAGAAGGAGGGCCGGGCCAGCCCAGCCCCTACCCGGCCCTATTCGATTTTTCTTTCTCTCTCTCTTTTTTTTTCTTTTTGTTTTTATGATCATAATTTTCGATAATATATTTTCTTATTCTCTTTTCCTTCTTTTTTTTTTTCCTTTTCTTTTTGATGACTTTTTTTGGGGAAAATTTAAAAACTACCATTAATGATGTAAATACTCCTAATGCTAATACGCAATGCAATCTAGTGAAAAATTATTATTTTTTGGCTAGGGTTCAAAAATTAATCCCTAATGTTCTACGCAATTAAGTCCTAAATAAAATGGTAAATTTTAGGTATCAACACTGATGAACTTACATTGAAACTTATTTGATAAATATTAATTACATGAGGCAATTATGTTCTTTTTCTTTTTAACATTTTCATCTTATGAAATGTGTTTAATGAAATTATAAATAATATTATCTATATAATATGACTTATAAAAATTGATTCTAAAAGATGTGCACGATATGAGACTAATTAATTATCAATTTACATGCAATTTATATGATTCTAATGACATTTTTTTTTTGGTTTTTGTTTAATGAGAACTACAAATTGCCTTAAATTTTTATGCATCCTAATTAACATGCATTGACCCAACTACAGAAGCCCTTATATGTGAACTATGAATGTACCCTAATAACGTGACATGCAACATGTAATATTCACATGAAATTTATGGAACTTTGAAATGAATATCATTCACTAAACTTATCATTATATTTCAAGATATGTCATTCCAAGCAACCAAGATTGATAATACATCACCGCAAGACGATTTATATATAAAAAAATACACCTAGATGATAGTAAGGGTTGGACGTTAGTGTCTAAAGGTCTAAGGCCTTAATATATGTCGACTAATGCAAAGAAACAATCAGGATGCGTGGTAAGGGTTGAACTGGCTTAAGTACTGAGGAGCGTCGGGGACTACTGAATGCGCGGTGGCAACCGCAAACCACAATGCCGAGGCAATCTGGAAGCCTGGCACCTGCTGGGCACGGTCAGAATCTTACCTGGATGGCTTAAGCACGCTGCACAGCGTAGGTCAGGGGTGTGCCCCTTCAATGGGAGTGTCTGGACACGCTGCTGTAAGACGGAATAATATATATGCGGAAGCCAGGATCAATTAAGACAAACCTCCAGCCATTGTTCTTGTTCGCGTTCTTCAGAAAAAACCTGAAATCAAAGAAATTGAGGACACTCTACTACCCCAATTCACTCGTACTGATGGTGTATTCGAATGAGAGAGTTTGAGTTAGACCTTGTCATCACTCGTCGAAATGAACGTACGTTCCTTTATATATGTCTCCCATCAAGACGAGCGGTTGTCACGAAAGGGTACGAAGCGTGGATTGAACAATGCCAGAACAATTGGGTCTAAATGTGGGATCACTAAAGAAAAATAAATAACATTCTCCCACTTGATCCCATCATTTTCATCATACGAATTATTCAACTAATTCCACGAAAACTTTATGCTTAAAGAAAAGAAACAAAACACATGAATCATGGCGACATGTCCTCTAAGAGTGAGTAATATCTTCCATGTATCACAATGCATCTTATTTCTTTAATGTCAGCCAATATGTGACAACATATCTTAATGAATAAACCCCATGTTTATTCCAAAAACCAAGGATAAATGTTATTCTCATAAACAACAAAATGTGTACACAAAAATTGAGAATCAACATTACAACTGAATAAGAGTTTCATACAACAAAAATCGTTCATATGACGACAAATCACATAATGGGACCTATTCCCATACTAGTTACATGATCCTTATACTTCATTGGTGGCATGCCTTTAGTTAAAGGATCGGCTATCATCAATTCAGTACTAACGTGTTCAATGACCACTTTATTCTCCTTAACACGTTCCCTTATGGCTAAATACTTAATGTCGATATGCTTACTGACTGCCACTTTTGGCATTTTTAGCCATAAAAACCGCAGCTGAATTGTCACAATATATTCTTAATGGCCTAGAAATAGAATCAACAATTCTAAGCCCAAAGAATGAAACTCTTCAACCATACACCATGCGAGGTAGCCTCAAAACAAGAAACGAACTCAGCCTCCATAGTGGAAGTAGCAGTCAAAGTACGCTTGGCACTTCTCCATGACACGGCTCCGCCAGCTAACATGAAAATGTATCCAGATGTTGATTTTCGTGAATCAACGCAACCCGCGAAATCCGCATCCGAATAACCAACCACTTCCAGGTTGTCAGTCCGTCTATACATAAGCATATAGTCTTTGGTACCTTGAAGGTATCTCATCACTTTCTTTGCAGCTCTCCAGTGGTCTAAACCTGGATTACTCTGATATCTTCCCAACATTCCCATAGCAAAAGCGATGTCAGGTCGAGTGCAAACCTGAGCATACATCAAACTTCCAACAGCAGAAGCATATGGAATGTTGTGCATTTGTTCCATTTCTAGATCGTTCTTCGGGCATTGGTTCAAATTGAACCTGTCACCCTTCACAATGGGTGCTATACTTGGTGAACAATCTTTCATCCGAAATCTCTCTAGGACCTTATTGATATAGGTTTCTTGAGACAGTCCTAAAATGCCTTGAGATTTATCTCTATGGATCTTAATGCCAATGACATAAGATGCATCACCCATATACTTCATGTCAAAACTCTTAGAGAGAAATTGTTTCACCTCATGTAGCAACCCCTTATCATTGGTTGCAAGTAATATATCATCCACATACAAAGACAAGGAAACAAATTTTGCTCCCACTGACCTTCTGGTATATACATTGATCCATGACATTCTCTACAAAACCAAATGAAGAGATGACATCATGAAACCTTAAGTACCATTGCCGGGATGCTTGTTTCAGGCCATATATAGATTTCTTAAGCTTGCACACCAAATGCTCACCTTTACTAGAGGAGAATCCTTCAGGTTGTTTCATGTAAACCTCCTCCTCTAGTTCTACATTGAGGAACGCCGTTTTCACATCCATCTGATGTAATTCCATATCAAAATGGGCAACCAAAGCCAAAACAATACGAAGAGAATCTTTCTTAGATACGGAGAAAAAGTCTCCGTGTAATCGATTCCTTCCTTTTGAGTGAATCCTTTGGCAACAAGTCTAGCTTTATATCTTTCAATGTTACCCAATGAATCCTTCTTAGTTTTGAAGACCCACTTACAACCAATGGCCTTCACACCATTAGGTAACTCAACCAAATCCCAGACTTTATTAGATGCCATTGAACTCATCTCTTCCTTCATGGCATTGTACCACAAATTGGATTTATCACTATCCATGGCTTGTGAAAATGTTTCAGGATCATTCTCAGCTCCAATATTGTAGTCAGACTCTTGTAAATACACAATATAATCACTAGGAATAGCCGATTTCTTTATTCTAGAAGATCTTCTCAATGTTGCATCAACATTCTCTTGAGGAGCATGTTGCTCAACTGGTTGTTCAACAGTTTCGGTAATTGCTTGAACAACCGGATCTACTAGATCAATATCGCAGGTTGTGGAACTTCAACAATTGGTTGTTCAATAGCCGGCTGAGCTGAAGGGGCATTATAAGCAACAACCAACCCTAAACTTGAGGTGGAAGGTTGAGTGTCTGAATGATCTTTCTCAGGATCAAGGTCCTTCGATCGATCGCTCCCACTAATCAAGTCATTTTCAAGAAATTTAGCATTTCTTGATTCCACAATCCTAGTGGTGTGAGATGGACAATAAAACCTGTATCCCTTAGACCTTTCGGCATATCCAATAAAATACCCACTTATGGTCCTTGGGTCCAACTTCTTTTCTTGTGGATTATAAACTCTCACTGAGACGGGCATCCCCAAACGCGCACATGATGCAAACTCGGTTTCCAACCTTTAAATAACTCAAAAGGTGTCTTTGGGACAGCCTTGGTTGGAACTCGGTTTAATATGTACACCGCCGTCTTAAGTGCTTCGGTCCACAAGGATTTAGGAAGTTTGGAGCTGCTAAGCATACTACGCACCATATCCAATAAGGTCCGGTTTCTTCTTTCCGCTACGCCATTTTGGTCTGGAGAACCGTGCATAGTATATTGGGCAACTATCCCATGCTCTTGAAGAAACCTTGCAAATGGACCAGTGCTTGTCCATCTTCAGTGTATCTACCATAGAATTCCCCACCTCTATCCGATCTCACGATCTTAATCGTTTACCACATTGTTTCTCTACTTCCGCCTTAAATACCTTAAAGGCATCTAATGCTTCATACTTATTATGAATCAAATAGAGATACATGTAACGTGAGTAATCATCAATGAAAGAGATGAAGTATTTCGACCACAAGAGTCCATATCCGGACTACAAATATCCGTATGTATGATTTCTAATATTTCTGTACTCCTCTTGGCACCTTTCTTTGACTTGTTAGTCTGCTTTCCCTTTATGCAGTCCACACAAGTATCACAATCGTAAAATCTAAAGTACCAAGTACTCCATCATTTACTAATCGCTTAATTCTTTCTATGGAGATATGTCCCAATCTCCGGTGCCACAACATAGAAGAATGTTCTTTCACAACACATCGTTTCATACCAGCTTTATCATGAACATGCATCGCATCATAATAGGCATTGTCTTGTAAATTAATTCGAAAAAAGACCATCAGACAAAATACCACTCCCAACAATTTCAGATTTAAATGATAAACAAAAGTTTGAATCTGAAAAGTTAAAAGAGTATCCCAAAGGTACAAGTCTTGAAACTGAAATTAAGTTTCTAGAAAAACTAGGAACATAAAAGGTCTTTTCCAAATCTAAAACAAAACCACTATTGAGAACTAGTCTATATATCCCAATAGCTTCCACATGCGAACGCATCTTGTTTCCTGAATAGATGCTTTGTTCACTTCCCACTGGCTTCCGGTGGTTTTGAAAACCCTTTCTTCTCGAGCCAGGCCTTAAATTTGACACAATCCTTCCTTATATGCCCCTTCTGTTTACAAAAGAAGCATTTGGATTCTTTCTTAATGTCAGCTTGGGGAGGTATTTTACCTTTTCCCTTATGCTTGCCATAGCCCTTATTCTTTCCTTGTGTTGCCAAATGAGAACTTTCTCCCAATTCCATAACCAGTCTTTCTTCCTCTTGAACACACATGGTCATGAGTTCAATAATAGACCATTTATTCTTATGTGTGTTATAAGAGATCTTGAAAGGTGCATAATGTTGTGGAAGAGTGTTCAGAATATAATACACAAGAAAGGATTCAGATATCTCAACCTCAAGGTTCTTAAGCTGAGCTGCAATGTTCCTCATTTGCATGATGTGCTCACGCACACCTCTTACACTAGTGAGCTTCAATGATGAAAACTTCATAATCAGGGTCATGGCATGCGCCTTTTCAGAACTTTCAAACTGCGCATCTATGGTCTCCAATAAGGCCTTAGCATTGCTATGCTGAGCAACTGAACCACGAATACTAGGAGATATCTTAGCTCTTATAAACATGGCACAAACACGGTTGGACCGTTCCCATTGGTTATAAAGAGCTATCTCACTGGAGTGCTCGAATCGGCAGGCGCGGGTGGTTCGTCTTTCCTTATAGCATAATCAATGTCCATCCACCCCAATTGAAGAAGAACTGACTCCTTCCAAACTTTATAGTTCTCACCATTCAAGTATGGGAACATCAAACTTAAATTCGAGAGAAATTCACAGTTGCGAAACCTGCATATCAAATAATCATGCTTATGTCACAAAATTTGAGGCAAATATCTTAAATAAATCATGTTTACCAATGTAAACATGTCACAATATGAATCACATAACATAAAAACTACCTGTGGGCTAAGTTTTTAATTTAAATAGATTCATAATTACTTCATGAAGAAACTACCATATTATATGCATTTTCTTAATCCCTGTGGGTAAATTAAGAAAATAATATGATATTTCATCCTAATTAATCATATTAATATAATGAAAATTCCTGTGGGATAAAATTCATTATATTAATATAATTAATTACAATTAATGTCCATTTCTAAATATGATCCGGAGGCTTTTATTATATAATTTAATTAATTAAAGATGCTGTGGCCACTCCCTAATTAATTAAATATATGGACCATTGGACATTTAATTTCACGCACAAAATATTCATAAAAATGCATGAAATGACATAATAAATAAATACATTAAGGGCAGAATGAAAGTAAATAAATAAATTGGCTGGGGCAAGATTGCAAAAACATGAAAAATTTGGGGCAAAAACATAAATAGAAGCCGCGGAGGAGACGTCGGGCGCGTGCCCGGCACGCGCCGGTTCGCGCGGCAGCGCGTGGGCCGCACGCGCGCGCGGTTCGCGCGGGCGCGTGTCCCGCACGCGCCGCTCAGCGCGCAGGCGCGTGCAACGCACGCGCTTGCAACTGCCGCGCTCGTGGATCCCACGCGCGCAACGGTTGCGCGCGCGTGAGGGCGCGTGACGCGTGGATTCCACGCGCCTGCAACCGCAGCGCGCGTGGGCTCCACGCGCCTTCTTCCTCGCGCGAACGAGAACCTCTCCGTCGGTTTTTCGCCATTTCTTCTCCGTTTCTTCTCCGGCAACCCTTCTCAGACCAAAATAAATAATGGGTTTTATAGAGCATGCCGGCACGATCACATGGGTCCAAGATTCGGCGAAAATGATCAAAAATTGGCCCCAAAATCAAACGAAAAACTCCACAAACGCAAATCCTCAACCACCACGACTTCCGCCGCCCGATTAGCCTCCGGCGAACATCGATATACCGGAAAAACACATGGCTAAGATTCCTTATGGCGGTGCGACTGTGCAGGTCCGAAATCAAGGGATGGGTCGTGCGGATTTTGCCGGAATTTGCGAGTTTCTCCTCTTGGCCTCAAAACCGAGTTACTGTTCATGTTCTTAAAACCCGAAAAACACAACAAAAATTCACCGAAAATATAACAAAAACAAGGCAGAGGCACTAGGAACGCCGATACCAAATGTAAGACGGAATAATATATATGCGGAAGCCGGGATCAATTAAGACAAACCTCCAGCCATTGTTCTTGTTCGCGTTCTTGGAAAAACCCGAAATCAAAGAAATTGAGGACACTCTACTACCCCAATTCACTGCATCTTGATGGTGTATTCGAATGAGAGAGTTTGAGTTAGACCTTGTCATCACTCGCCGAAATGAACGTACGTTCCTTTATATATGTCTCCCATCAAGACGAGCGGTTGTCACGAAAGGGTACGAAGCGTGGATTGAACAGTCGCAACAATTGGGTCTAAATGTGGGATCACTAAAGAAAAATAAATAACAGCTGCTTGTCGTCGGTGCAACAACAGAACTGGACTCGTCGGGTTGGTTCCAGTGCTCGCCAGAGAGAAATGTGACTCGGCTGAGCGCGACGTGCAGGCTGGAGAGGCGGTTGGTCCAGGTGCTCAGCCGGAGAGAGGTGCAGCGCTAGTGGCAGGAACCCGCTGGGACCGTCTGGAACTCATGGTGTTGAGCCAGCGTCGGGGAAGGCGGCAACTCGTCTGGTTTGCTGGTGTGCGGGGGCTATGGTGTTAAGCCGCGTGAGAGCGACAGCTCAATAGAAGCAGCAGTTGAAGTACAAATATGTAAGTAACGTCAGGTCACAGTAAATAGTGGTCAACATGTGAAGTTTGAAGGTAACTTTTGTCGCTTGTGAACCTCTTTTTTACGAGCCCTCTCCCTCCCTCCCTCCCTCCCTCGTTGAGTGGCTCCGGAGGTGAGTTATATCTTTCCCCCTCTTCCAACAATCCATCCGACCTTCTGCTGATTTTTCTCATTTCCTCTTTGTTTCTGAAATTACCCAACTCAATCAGCACTTTGAAAATCATATACGATAATTACCGATTACATCTTTAAGAAGTTCTTTCAATTATGTGTGCGTCGGTTCATGATGATAAATATGCACTTTGTAAATGATATTTTGGTTTAGGGGGTCAATGCCTGATTTTTAATGATTATATAGAAGGTTAAAATTTAGGGGTTAACTGTGAGGAGCTATTAATCATCATGAAACTCCGGTGCATCTTAAGTACAATTTTAGTTAATGTATGAATCATGTAGTACCTTGTTGAGTTCCATTATCCCCGTTTTCAACTTTTCAATGTGGCGGTTCGTTCTTGAGTTTAGGAAACTCCAGCTGCAGCACGTGGACTTGCATTTGGTGCATTAGCCGGTAAGGTCAGTGTCAGCTTCATACATTCTCCTCCTTAATCTCTGAGATGAAGTTCGCATATGTCACCGACTATAGAAAGCACTTTTTGATATATATATATATTCAGAAATGAAAGCATGGAAGCACATTATCTTAAACTAAATCATGATTTGAAAATCTATTCATTTTAGATCTTTTTACCTATCTAATGTGATACAAATACTGACTTATTTTGACATGCACATGTAATTAAAGGTTATTTAAAAAAAAAAATATTTTTTCATGTGACGGTTCACATTTTAAACTCAGTTTCAAGGTTAATTTTGCATAATGTTATTTTTTAAATAGTCAACTTATCCTTTGTTACTCACTATTGGGGGGAATTTTCAATTCTCACTATGAATTTGTTCGAGAGCCGGAACATCTGACTTAATTTTAACTTGTAGACATTTATCTGAAACTTACTCATGTAGTATTTATTGAAATACATATTGGCCTCGTCAGCTTCACAAAGATGCAAGAGGATACTCGACTTCACTACTTTCGCACATTCGCACATTCGACGTTTGTGATGAACTATATATTATACATGTGCTTACAGCTTGTAGGAGTCTATTAGTTCAACAACCCTAACTTTAATTTGGGAATTCTTCAAATTAGGTCAAAGTAGAAATTTTTTGAAACAAATTACCCCTGCTTTAGCTGCCAAAATAAACATGCTGGTGAAGATGAGCTTGAGCCCTTATTTGAGACTAAGTTAATCATTTTAGACCTTTATTTGAAATAAAATCCACTCTAAGCTTTTTTTTTTGAGAAAACAATCTCACATCAGGTCTTTATTTGAAATTTTTCATTATTCTTATTGATAAGTAGGGAATACATGGCATTATAGGTGAGCTTACATACTAATATGGAATTCTCTTATTGAGATTCAAAGATTGTCTGAGAATTGCCATGCTGAGTCCGTAGAGAACCACCACCCACCCTTTGTGTCCTCCAAGATTTGGTTTAATATAATTTGGAACCTCGTTTGATGCTTTTCTTGCCAAAATGGTTCTGACTATGGACGTACTATCATCATGGCCAGCCACAGCAAAATGTTTCATTTTCCCACCCATTTATCAGAGCTTGTATTCATTGGCCGCTCACTTCAAAATGGTACGTTTCATAATACACATTGCCAGGATTCTTCACGTGCACTGAATATTTTGTTTTACACGTTTCATCACATGCATGCATATTTTATTTCACCCAAGGCCTAGGGTTCTTCGAATGCATTACATTTTTCATTTAACAGAACGCAAGGTTCTTCACGTGCATTGTGTATTATATGGTACGCAAAACGATACGATTCTTCACGTGCATTGACTATTTTAGTTCACACGATGCAATGATTCTTCACATGCAAATTTTCCATGCCGATCGGAATGATGGGATGAAAAGAGGTTGATTCCTTTAGTTTAGGTCTCGTCTGTATTAGGAAAAAATACAGAGAAACATGGCCAAGATTACTGTTCCTGGGACTCAACTCAACAAAAATGGCAAAGCGATCCCGCTTCTTGGCTTCGGAACAGCCGAGTACCCATTTGGGTCCTCCGACAACGTGAAGGAATGCCTCCTCAATGCGATCCGATTGGGTTACCGACACTTCGACTCAGCCGCGCTTTACCAGTCGGAGCAGCCTCTTGGAGAAGCCGTGGCTGAAGCTCTCGAGCTTGGCCTTGTAAACTCACGTGAGGAGCTGTTCATCACCACAAAGCTCTGGTGCAGTGACGCGCACGGCGTTCGCGTCGTCCCCGCTCTCCAGACATCCCTCAAGTACAGTTTCAGTTAACCTCAAATTCAAACAGTACCGTGTTTGTACGTTTCATTATCCTCATATTCACCGCATCGGACGGTTCTTGTGTGTAGGAGTCTTGGACTCGAGTACGTGGACCTGTATTTGGTGCATTGGCCGGTGTGCGTGAAGGCAGGTGAGTATGAGCTTCCGGTGAAAAAGGAGGATCTGCTTCCGTTTGATTACGAGGGTGTGTGGAAGGCCATGGAAGAGTGTCAGAAGCTGGGCTTGGCCAAAAGCATAGGAGTGAGCAATTTCTCATGTAAAAAGCTTGAGAAGCTGCTCAGCATCTCCGAGATTCCTCCTGCTGTCAACCAAGTGAGTTTACTGTTGGTCCCTTGGAAATCACGTTCTCTTTAAATTGCTCTAGAAAAATAAATGTGCTTGTCATAACAAAGAAAAGCTACCCAAAACATGTTTATTGCAAGTCTAGCTTTGAATTCAGTCTTCTTGTAGTTCCAAAAAACTTCATCTAGGTTATTCACTTTTGACAAAACAAGAACCTCTCTCCTCTCATTCTCCCTCTTCCGCCTTTCCCTTCCCTTCTATTCTCACGAGCTACAGTGCCCATGAACACCGCCACTGTACTGTCCACCCCACCATGTTCCAGCCGCCACCCCACAGAGCCTGCAGCCCCTGTCGTCGAGCCAGCGAGCCCCCATGTCTTCCCTTCCCCTCTACAACTCATGGGGAAGTCACAACCTGTGCTATGGAGACCGCTCGAGGTCGAGGACGAGGACGGCCAAACCAAGGTCGTAACGGCAGCTTTTTAAGCCTTCCACAACCCAACCCGACTGGAGCAATAGAGATTAGAGACAGAGAGAGGGTTAGGTTTTGGGAATTTTTTTTTTTCTCTCTCTCCTTTTCGTGATTTTTCATGTTGGCTTTGAATGTGTGTTATGCAACTCACGTAACCCATCAACAAAAAAGATAGGAGGAAGTTTCCTCACATCAAAGCACAGCCCTCTGAAATTTTCATCCATTAGGCACGTTTTAAACCAATGTGGATGGCATAGACAACGCAATCTAATCTCTGAGGCTCCTGGCACCCCTCAAAAGAATCCAACTCTTGAAGTATAAACGCATCATTTTATAATCGCCGAAGTCAAAATTGGCAACATGAGTTCTGCTTAAGAACGTCATACACGCATTTACATCGTATAACGAAAAAGAAAAATATTGAAACCACTGAGGTTATATAGATAATCTGGAGGACAAAATCAATTATAGTGCAGAAACATGTAAGCTTTATCAGGAGCTTTTTTGGCAGGAACAAGCACGAAACTTACTATAAGCACTTTACCAAAAAAAAAAAACTTACTATAAGCAAATAGATATTTTTCTCATTTAGTGACCAGCTTTATTAAAATATATGTCTCGAATTTGAGGGAACAAACAAATCAATTAGTAAATTCTGAATTGTCGCATAGGGCCTCTCTTATTTGCTCGGTGTAAAAATTGTTGCCTCTCTTTTGCTCGCAAAAAAAGGAAGTTACCGTTGTCCTTGATGAGGCAATGACAGTCGGCCGTACATTTAGAATATAACACAAGAGGTTCATTCAAGACTCGGCCACTTTTCTACTGGGACTCACTTTCTTTATATATATAAATGAATTATGGATCTTTGGTTTTAGTCTGAAGAAGAAGAGCACTGCACTCGTAGATTGACTTTACTCGTGAATTTGGCTTCAGTTGTCGATGTGATTTGCCCGCAGATAATCGAGAAGTGGCCACGACGTTTGAGCAATTACGTGAGGCTAATAATCCAGGGTTGGAAAGATTCTAATATGTGACTGATAATAATTTTGTGATTCTTCAATTGATTGGGATTCTTTATTGTTGGCTCTCTCTATATAATAGGTATGGACACTCAATCCGAATAACGCAAATCTCTTGTATTCATTATTGATCCCATTGATTTCACAAATAATTTTATTCTCTTGCATTTGACTTGATTTGCAAGATTCACTAGTTTTCACATCATTCCACATCAACTTTTAATATCTTTTCATGAAGGGTGTGATTCTTCTATGTATGATTTAAACGGGAGCGATTTGACCGTGAAGGTGGAGGTGAACCCTCTGTGGCAGCAACAGGAGCTAAGGGAATTCTGCAAGGAAAAGGGAATACACATCACTGCCTACTCTCCGTTAGGAGCAAGAGGAACCCTCTGGGGTTCCGATAGAGTGATGGAATCCGAGGTGCTGCAAGAGATTGCCAGAGCCAAAGGGAAGACACTTGCTCAGGTTGTTATCAGTGTCTATGGACCTTATCCTTCTCAAATTCGATGATGCTATGCATACAAACATTGATTGAGATTTAGACACTTGATCCTCTTAAATCAATATTCTATGTAGCTAAGCTACGGTCAATGATCATTACGTAAAATAAAATATGAATCCTAAAGAATTAACCAATTTGGTTCGGAGAAAGAAACTAAAATTTACTGCCGTATGCCTTGTACAAGCTTCCTACACAACACATAACCATTCGTTAATATTATATCACTGTAAGAGATTCGGATCAGTTGACCATGGTCCAGCACTTAAAGCTAGAACCAAGTGAACTGCTAGAACAGTACTCATCTCTGTTGACATCTCTCCGGTTATTATCTGTGTACATTACTCTTTACATACCTGAATATGTTTCATACACGGTTTAGCTCCAATTTTGGCTACATGAGTGGTTTGCATGAAGGTTTGTCTTAGGTGGACATATGAACAAGGAGTCAGCATGCTAGTGAAAAGCTTTAATACAGAGAGGATGAAAGCAAACCTTGACATGTTCGACTGGAGCTTGAGTCCTGACGAATTGAACAAAATAAGTCAGATTCTGCAGAAGAAAGGATTCCCTGGAGTTGAATTTGTATCCCCAGATGGACCTTACAAGTCTACCGAAGAGCTCTGGGATGGGGAGATTTAATTAAGAAGCATTTGTTGCTTCAATTAGTTCTTTCAACTTTGAGACTTATCCAATGAATTATTCCATGTGTGTTGAACCTTAATGCCAAATGAATGCTAGTCCCTTCTGTATTTGAACAGTGTAATTCTGTTCATCCACCCTTCAGCAACGCAATAGAAAGGTGTTTCAAAGTGTATTATCTAACCATGTTAAATTATATCTCGATTTTGAGCTCAATCGATTTGTTAAAAAATAAGGAAAACAAATATCCAAGGTTGACTGGTTGATCAAGAATTGGACTTCTTGCCAAGCCTTTAAAAATCCCGCGGCTTTCTTCCTTTTCTGGTACAAACACAAGGAAGTCCTCCAGTTGTAGCCACACAAAAGCAAAACGAAAGGGGACGCACAGAGGAGGAGCCCTTCTTTCATGGCACGGAAAAATTATGAATACCGTGGATTTTGGGCTATGAGTTTTGGCCTTTCAAAAGTCCCATGCATTTTGCTCAGGTCGTTTAGCGTAGACTCTCCCAAACCTTAGGACTGTATGTGACCTAATGAACTTACCTTGAAACTTATTTGATTAATATTAATTATATGATGCAACTCTAGTTCTTTTTTTTTTTTTTTTAACATTTTCATCTTATGCAATGCATTTAATTTAATTGATAAATAATATTATCTACATGATATGACTTCTAAAAATTGATTCTAAATGATGTGCATGATATGAGACTAATTAATTTTAAATTTACATGCAATTTATATTATTCTAATGATATTTTTTATTTGGTTTTTGTTTAATGAGAACTACAAATTGCCTTAAATTTGTATGCATCCTAATTAGCATGCATTTAGCCAACTATCGAAGCCCTTAAATATGAACTATGAATGTACCCTAATAATGTGACATGCAACATGTAAAATTCACGTGAAATTTATGGAACTTTAAAATGTATATCTGTTGACACCTAATTTAGGATTAATTTTTTTTAGAAAATAAAATGGAGGATAATAAATAAAATAAAACATTTGGGTTTGTGAAGGGAGATTTCAAAAAAAAAAAATTGAATAATGAAACGTTTTTCTTATTGAACACATGTCTTCATTTTAAAATTTAAAAAAATTCGGTTTGTGTGATTTTGGAGCCTTTTTACTGTTGGATGGTTGAGCGAATATTTGCAAATCTTCAACAACTTTGAGCGTTTTCACTATAAAATGCGAGGCTTCAGAACCGAGCAAGGGGGGCTTCTCTTCGTCGAAAAAGAAAAAGAACAGAAAAAGTCAAAAAAAAGTAAAAGAGAGAGACTGGGGATTGAAACGTGTGAGGGTTCGGCGAAAAGCAGAAGAGAGGTGAGAGAGAGAGAGCAGCAGAGTGAAAGTGACGTGTGAGAAAGAGAGAAAAAAAAAAGAGAAAAAAAAGAAAAGAAAAAAGGGGACTGTTCATCGTCTCCTTCGTGGAAGCCACCCGACACCCCCTCTGTTCGCTGCTGCCCAGACCGAGCTCCTGCGCTGCCGGTCTCTCGCACCAGGCCACCCCCTGCGTCGCCGTTCGTCAGCCAGCCGCCCTGCTGCCGACGCCACCCTCGTCCGAGCACCAGCACCACCGCCGCTCCCCGTCGAGACACCACCGGCCGCCCGCGTACCTCAACCCATGATCTGCATCTCAGCTCGCCGCCGGTGAACCCCCCGCGACGCCGGACCCGCGCCCGACGCCGTCCCGGCTCGCCTACCACCACCAGAGCCCGACGCTGCGCCTCGGCGACTCGCAGCTCAGCGACCTCCGACTCACCGTGCGACGCCTGCGACCGACCCGCGACGACCCGACGCTGCTTCCCTCTGCCGAAGCTCCGCCGAAGACCGGACTCGAGCCAGATCTGTAACCCACCGCCCGCACCGCGCCTGTTCCGAGCTCCCCTGACGACCGCTGCTGCTGCAACCCGCGAGCTCGCCCTGCTGCGCCTCCACCCGCCGGTCATCGAGCCACCGTACGCCCGAGCGACGTTAGGGCTGGTCGCCGAACTCCCCTCCGACGAAGTCACTGCCTTGCTGCACCGCGACTCGCCCACCGTTGGAGTCCTCCGCCTGCAACGCCTTGTCCGCGAAGCCACCGCCGATTCAGCTCCGACCGCGACACCCCTGATCCGCCGGTTGTCCCTGCTGCCCGGGTGCCGCCCCGTTCCTGCCGGTCCGCCTTCGCCGGAGTTCCCTTTGCCAGACCAACGATCAGTCCCCTCGGTGACCAGCCGCACGAGCTGCCGAGCTTTTCTTTTGGAAGCAAAGGAAAAAGAAAAAAAAAAACAAAACAAAAAGAGAAAAGCAAATTAGGTAGTTTGTTTTTCTTTATTTTATTTTCATTATTTATTCATTTTAAATTTTGTTATTACTGTTTAAGTTAGAATATGGTTTGTCAATGTTAATATTTGTGCATTTTGTAGGCATTATCTGTAAGGATTTTGTCCGAAATTATTATAATTATTAATTTGATCCGAGAGACATCGGATCAATTTTTTAATTATATTAATTTTCGGGCTTTTTGATGGTATTTTGGTTGTTAAATCAATGTAATTATTAATTTGATTCGTAAGATTTCGGATTAGATTTTTAATTATTTTGAATTCTTTGTCGTGATAATTAGGTTTAGAATAATCGTTAATTTGACCTGTGAGACAACATGTTATTTTTTCGGTTATTTTAATCCTTTATTTATTGAATATTTTGATTGTTTAGATTTAATGTTTAGTCGATAATTACTTGTCTTGGAAAAACACTAAAACACTAAAAAAATCAAAAATCAAAAATCAAAATCTTGCATCAAAGCATGTAGGTTTAATAAATCGACATGTAGGATTAGGTTTATGAAATTTTCATCATCTAGTAATTATTGCTAAGTTCATTTAGTTAGAAATTGCTCGTCATTAGAATTAGGTCATTTAATTAATTTAGATTGCATATTTAATTGTTGCATTTCTTTAATTTTGAATTTCATGGAAAATACAAAAAAATTAGAATAAATTCATTTCATGCTTTAGGATAGATTGCATGCTTATATATTTTAGGTCATATTGCCACGTCATATCATTTCATGTTAAAATTAGTAGCATGCATTGCATGATTCTCATTAAATAAAATGAAAACCAAAATTAAGTTTGCATGTGGGTTTATTTAATTAGAATTTGTTTATTAGTAAAGTTATATCATATCTAGAATTGAGGTACTTAGGTCCATACACATTTCATATTTAAGGCAGCGCATTTTGATTTTTAAGATTCATATAGAATTATGATAATTTTCCTTTAATAAAAATCAAAACACAAAAAAAAAAGAACAAAAGAAATGTTATTTAGGTTATATAGATTTCATAATGTGCACACCATATGTTGCGCTTTAATTAGTGGGTCGTAGGTTAATGCTTTAATATTCCCGTTGTGTAGTTGTTTTTTTTAATATAAAAAAAAGCCAAAGATTAGTATTGCATCATTATGTTATTTTTAAGAATTATTAAGTCATATTAAAAAAAAAAAGAAGAAAACACAAAAGCCATTTATTTGGTTAGCTAATAGGTTAGTTCATAATTAATTCTATTTCATGTCATCATTGTTAGTGTAGGTTGCATATGTGTAATAAAAAAAATCATAAAAAGAACGTGCATATAGAATTACCACGCCATACATCTCATATCATATAGCATATGCATATTTAGGGTTATGTAAATTAGATTGCACACATATTGTAATGATTTGAATTGTGCCACATGAATTGCATCTCATATGTCATTAAAGTAAAACTCATGCATATCAAATTTAAATTAAGATTGCATATAATTAACATTTTCAAAAGAAAAAGAAAAATTAGGTGTCGTGTCATTTAGAAATCATGTTTATGGCATGCATTTTTATTAGCATTTTTTATTGAATGTTATTTTATTGATTGTGTACCCGCATGACCACCATTTGCATATTAGTAGCTTAAGTTTAAATTAATCAACATTGCTTGCAAAATATTTTTAAAATTAAAATAAAAAGGTACCGAAAGGGCGTTAGACTAATCTAGCATAACCATGTCCCCGGACCTACTGAATCTCTAGTTCGCAATAGTAAAGTATTCTCCCATACTTTACTTGGGTTTCTAACCAACCCTAATTGGTTAGTGACGGCTCCAAATTGAGTATAATTGCATGTTTAAATAGATTAATTTCTTAACATTAAGTTGCGATTGGTAGGACTTGGGAGGGTCCGTGCCAAGTCTTCGGACTTAGTAATCCATTAGCCTTCTTTAAGTAATTCACTCTCGAAAATTAGGTCGCGACAATATCATTCACAAAACTTATCATTATATTTCAAGACATGCCATTCCAAGCAACCAAGATTGATGATACATCGCGCATGACGATTTATATAAAAAAATATACACCTAGATGATAGTAAGGGTTGGACGTTAGTGTCTAAAGGTCTAAGGCCTTAATATATTTTGACTTATGCAAAGAAACAATCAGGATGCGCGGTAAGGACTGGACTGGCTGAAGTGCTGAGGGAGCGTCGGGGACTATTGAAAACTGGACTCGTCGGGTTGGTTTCAGTGCTCGCCAGAGAGAAATGTCACTCGGCTAAGCACGACGTGCAGGCTGGAGAGGCGGTTGGTCCAGGTGCTCAGCTGGAGAGAGGTGCAGCGCTAGTGGCAGGAACCCGCTGGGACCGTCTGGAACTTATGGTGTCGAGCCAGTGTCGGGGAAGGCGGCAACTCGTCTGGTTTGCCGGTGTGCGGCGGCTATGGTGTTAAGCCGCGTGAGAGCAACAACTCAATAGAAGCAGCAGTTGAAGTACAATATGTAAGTGACGTGAGGTCACAGTAAAGAGTGGTCAACATGTGAAGTTTGAAAAGAGCTTTTGTCGCTTGTGAACCTCCTTGCCTTTTTTACTCTCCCCCTCTCTCTCTCTCTCTCTCTCTCTCTCCTTGAGTGGTTTCGGAGGTGAGTTGTATCTTTTCCCCCCTTCCGACAATCCGACCTCCTTATCTCCTGATTTTTCTCATTTCCTCTTTGATTCTGAAATTATCCAACTCAATCTGCACTCTGAAAATCAAATACGATAATTACCAATAACATCTTTATGGAGCTCTTTCGATCATGTGTATGCCAGTTTATGATGATAAATATGCACTATGTTAATGACATTTTGGTTTAGAGATTGATGCTTGCTTTTCAATGATTATATAGAAGGGTTAAAATTTAGGTGTTAACAATGAGGAGCTATTCATCACCATGAAACTCTAGTGTATCTTAAGTACAATTTTAGTTAACGTGCGAATCATGTAGTACCATGTTTAGTTCCATTATCCTCGTTTTCAACTTTTCAATGTGGTTGGTTCTTGAGCATGGGAAACTCCAGCTCGAGCACGTGGACTTCTATTTGGTGCATTAGCCGGTAAGGTGAGTGTCAGCTTCATACATTCTCCTCCTTAATCTATGAGATAAAGTTCGCAAATTGCCACCAACTATAGAAAGCACTTTTTGATATATAGATTCAGAAATGAAAGCATGGAAGCACATTATCTTAAACTAAGTCATGATTTGTAAATCTATGCATTTTAGATCTTTTTACCTATCTAATGTGATACAAATACCGACTTATTTTGACATGCGCATGTAATTAAAGGTTATTTAATTTCTTTTTTTCATGTGACGGTTCCCATTTTAAGCCCAGTTTCAGGGTTAATTTTACATAATGTTATTTTTTAAATAGTCAACTTATCCTTAGTTGCTCACTATTGGAGGGAATTTTCAATTCTCACTATGAATTTGTTCGAGAGCCGGAACATCTGACTTGATTTCAACTTGTAGGCATTTATCTGAAACTTAATCATGCAGTATTTATTGAAATACATATTGGCCTTGTCAGCTTCACAAAGATGCGGGAGGATACACGACTTCACTACTTTCGCACATTTGATGTTTGTGATGAAATATATATTATACATGTGCTTACAGCTTGCAGGAGTCTATCAGTTCAACAAATCTAACTTTGATTTGGGAATTCTTCAAATTAGGTCAAAGTAGAAATTTTTTGAACCAAATTACCCTTGCTTTAGCTACCAAAATAAACATCTTTGGTGAAGATGAGCTCGAGCCCTTATTTGAGATTAAGGGCCTGTTTGGCAACGTGCCAAAAACAGCCGCGCATTCCGATTTTTGTTCCCGAGAATCGGTTTGGGACGAGAATCGCGTTTGGTAAAATTTTTGTTCCGGGAACAATTTTGGACAAGATTTGAGAATAAAAAAAATTTGATTCTCCGTCCGAGAATCGAAAAAGAATCAAAACGGTGAATCCCTCTCTTTTCTCTTTCGTCATCCCGGTTGCCGTCCGCCATCGCCCGCCACCATCCGCCGCCGCCCGCCGCCGCGCCGCCGTCCGCCGCCGGTCGCCGGTCCGCCGCCCGGTCGCCGGTCCGACGAGGTCGCCGAGCCGGGCGAGGTCCAGCGAGCTCGCCGGTGGCTGTGCGAGCCTCGCCGGCACCGGGCGAGGCTCGGCCTCGCCGGATCGGGCGAGGCTCGCCCGGCCACCGGCGAGGCTCGCCCAGCCCCACCGGTGGCCAAGCCGGCCTCGCCGAGGCCGGGCGAGGCCGCCCGGCCACCGGCGGCTTGGCCTCGCAGATCCGGCGGCGAGGCCGCCTCGGCGGGCCGGGCGAGCCTCGCCCGCCTACCGGCGAGGCTCGGCCAACGAAGGCCGACCTTGCCGAGGGCGGCGACGCTCCGGTGAGCGTCGCCGGCCGATGAAGAAGAAGAAGAATAGGAAAAAAAAAAAAAAAAAAAAAAAAAGGAAAAAATAAAAGAAAAACAGAAAAGAAAGTAAAAAGTAAAAAAATTATTTAAAATTTATTTAAAAATCAAAAGAAATTAATTTGGAACATAATCAATTAATACGGTACCAAACGCAATTCTATTCCGAATAAAAAAATTTTGGAAGATTACCAAACGAGCTTTTTACTCGGGAGAATCGGTTCAGGGAAAGTAATCAAAAATAATCAATTCTAGTCAGAATCAGCTCCCGGGAACAGAATCGTTACCAAACGCGCCCTAAGTTAACCATGTTAGATCTTTATTTGAGACAAAACTCACTATAAGCTTTCTTTTGAGAAAACAGTCTCATATCAGGTCTTTATTTGAAACTTTCCATTATTCTTATTGATAAGTCGGGAAATACATGGCGCTATAGGCAAGCTTACATACTAATATGGAATTCTCTTATCGAGATTCAAAGATTGTCGAGAATTCCGGTGTTGAGTCTGTAGAGAACCACCACTCACCCTTTGTGTCCTCCGAGATTTGGTTTAATATAATTTGGAACCTCGTTTGATGATTTTCTTCCCAAAATGGTTCTGACTATGGGCGTACTCTCATCATGGCCAGCCACAGCAAATTGCTTCATTTTCCCACCCATTTATCGGAGTTTGTATTCTATTGGCCACTGACTTCAAAATGGTACGGCTCATAATACACATTGCCAGGATTCTTCACGTGCACTGAATATTTTGTTTTACACGATTCATCACATGCGTGCATATGTTATTTCACCCAAGGCCTAGGGTTCTTCGAATACATTACATATTTTATTTCACAGAACCCAAGGTTCTTCACATGCATTGTGTATTATATGGTACGCAGAACGACGATTCTTCACGTGCATTGAATATTTTAGTTCACACGATGCAAGGATTCTTCACATGCAAATTTTCCATGCCGATCGGAATATGGTCGCAACAGGGATCTATTGATGGGATGAAAAGAGATTGATTCCTTTAGTTTATGTCTAGTCTGTATCAGGAAAAATACAGAGAAACATGGCCAAGATTACTGTTCCCGGGACTCAACTCAACAAAAAGGGCAAAGCGATCCCTCTTCTTGGCTTCGGAACAGCCGAGTACCCATTAGGCTACTCTGACAACCTGAAGGAACACTTTCTTGATGCTATCCGATCGGGTTACCGACACTTCGACTCGGCCACGCTTTACCTGTCCGAGCAGCCCCTCGGAGAAGCTGTGGCTGAAGCCCTCAAGGTCGGCCTCATAAACTCGCGTGAGGAGCTGTTCATCACCACAAAGCTCTGGTGCAGCGACGCGCATGGGGACTGTGTTGTTCCTGCGCTCCAGAGATCCCTCAAGTATAATTTCAGTTGACATATGAATTACATAGCACCGTGTTTATACTTTTCATTAACCACGTTTTCACTGCGTTGGTCGGTTCTTGCGCGTAGAATCCTCAGGCTCGATTACGTGGACCTGTATCTGGTGCATTGGCCGGTGAGCGCGAAGGCAGGTGTTTGTGAGTTTCCAGTGAAGGAGGAGGATCTGCTTCCCTTAGATCATGAGAGTGTGTGGAAGGCCATGGAAGAGTGTCAGAAGCTGGGCTTGGCCAAAAGCATAGGAGTGAGCAATTTCTCATGCAAAAAGCTTGAGAAGCTGCTCAGCATCGCTGAGATTCCTCCTGCTGTCAACCAAGTGAGTTTATTGTCGGTCCATCGGAATTGATGTTTCTTTAAAATTGCTCTAGGAAAAAAGAAGAAGACGTTTTTCATAACAAAGAAAGGCTACCAAAAACATGTTTTCCAGAAATCAAGTTCATTGGAAGTCTAGCGTTGCTCTTTTTTAACGTTTTGATTCAGTCTTCTAGTAGTTCAACGAAGGATGTGCGACTTTGACTTCAAAATAGTTCAAGTTCGCTATGTGTCGAGTAGAAGCGGCTGAATTTAGAGCTAAACGTTTTCATTTCCTAATTTTTTTTTTCTGGAAGAGATGGGTAAAAACCATTGCTCAAGTCACTTTGATGTTTCAGCCGAAATTTCCCATTTGGGCTGAACAGCAAATTTCCAGTCCGACCCAAGTCCTGGCTTATAGGTGTTTGAGAAATGATTAGTAGTAGTCTTTAATTTATTATGAGAATAATAATGTGTTGTGATTATAAAAAATAAAATAACAAATAATTATAAATTGTTGTGGTATTCATTCTTTCAAGAATTTGTAGTTCACAATAAACTGTTATTCTCCTTTACCAAAAAAAAAAAAAAATTTGTTATTCTCGCGATAGTCAAAAAATGATTATATTAGCAAAGCCCCTCGTTCTCTCTCTTCCTCTCTTCCCCTCTATTCCTACGAGTTACAGTGCTCGTGAAGGCCGCCACCGCACTGTCCACCCCACCATGCCCAAGCCGCCACCCTCACTGAGCCTGCAGCCACTGTCCTCGAGCTAGAAAAGACAATAAAGACTAAGCATACCGACAAATAAGCAGATAAAAGTTGTTTAGCAGCAAGCCCCCATGTCATAGGGAGGTTGCAACCTTTGCTATGGAATCCGCCGAGGTTGAGGACCGCCAATCGGCAGCATTTTAAGCTTTCCACAACCTGACCTGATCCCCCAGAGAGAGAGAGAGAGAGAGAGAGAGAGAGAGAGTTGCCGAACTGGGGGGCTGGGGGAGTGGCTTGTTGGCTAGGGCCATTGCCGATGGCCTGGGTCTGTCAACGGAGGCCCATCAGCGCAGGGATGCTGTCGGTGATGGCAATGAGGCGGCGGGCAACGCATGCAGATGGGAGGAAGAGGGAAGATAGAGGGTTAGGTTTTGGGATATATATATATTCTATTTCCGTTTGGTGTTTTGTTCATGTTAGATTTACAAGGGGAAAAGTACCAAAAAGTCCTAAACTTATTGCATCGGTACTAGTTAAGTCCTAAACTTTTCAATTGAACCAATTCAACCCTAAATCATTTCATACCAATTTAGTCTACCTAGCTAATTTTGGTCGGCCGGCACTAACATGGACATCGGCTAGTGGTTGGACGGTGACGTGGACGCTAGCCGGTGGCCAAACAATGACGTGGTAATTTTTTTTTTTTTTTTTCGGTGAGGCTCGCCGGCCACCGCGAGTATAGTTCAAGGAGAAAGAAGAGAGAAAAGAAAAGGAAAAAGGAAAAAAAATTAATAAAAAAAATTATTATTAAAAAGTTGCCATGTCACCGTTTGGCCATGGCCGGCGTCCACGTCAGTGCTGATCGGCCAAAATTGGTCAGATGGACTGAATTGATACAAATATGAAAATGATTAAAACTAAATTGATCTAATTGAAAAGTTTAGAACTGAATTGATACCAATGCAATAGGTTTAGAACTTTTTTGGTACTTTTCCCGATTTATGTGCATTCGTTACATAACTCGTGTAACCCATCATAAAAAGATTTAGTCGGAGGCAAAACACGGCCCCCTGAAATTTTCATGCATAAGTAGTAATGCACATTTGAAACCTACGTGAATGGTAAAGGCAACGAAACCCCCCAGAAGAATCCAACTCTTGAAGGATAAACGCTTCCTTTAATTATCGATAAAGTCAAATTGGTTACGTGAATTCTGCTCAAGAACGCCATACTCAAGAATTTTTGTGTAATACCCTGAATAAGAAAAATATTGGAGGCATTCACATTAAATGGATAGTTTGGTGGACAAAATCTATTATGGTAAAGAAACCATGTAAGTATCATCATGAGCTTTTTCGGGAACAAGCATGAAATTTACTATAGTCGTATGAAACATCCTTTTTTTCCCCTAAAGTAACGAGTTCTAATCTTAAGATCAATCTTGATTCATCAGATTTTAATAAAACGGGTGCGAATTTCTATTTTATGATTTAAATGGGCGTGGTTTGATTGTGTAGGTGGAGATGAACCCTCTGTGGCAGCAAGAGAAGCTAAGGGAATTTTGCAAGGAAAAGGGAATACACATCACCGCCTACTCTCCGTTAGGCGCCAAGGGAACCCTTTGGGGGACCGATAGAGTGATGGAATGCGAGGTGCTACAAGAGATTGCCAAAGCCAAAGGGAAGACACTTGCCCAGGTTGTCATCAATATGTTATCCACCTTATTTTATTTTTGTTCGAATTTGATGATGCTATGCGTATGAATATTGATTCACATGACTAATATATACACTTGGTCTGTTTAAATAAGTAACCTATGCAGCAACGCTAAGGTACATTGTAGATACATAACATATGAACCCTGAAGATTTATTCCATTTAGTTACACAAAGAGATTAAACTTTACCCCCGCAATGCCTTGTACTTGTTTCCCTATATCATATATAACTATTCCGGTAATATTAGATCACCCGTCGCACTGTCAGAGATTTAATGGATCACTTGACCATTGTCCAAATATTAATCCATAACTAAGCAAAATGGTAGAACATTACTCATCTCTATTAATATATCTCTGAATATTATCTTTGTACATGTGTAACCGAGTATACTCTTCTCATTTCATATATGAATGTGATCCATACATGGTCAAGCTCATATCTCATTAACCGAGTATTACTTGTCTCTATGCATGAAGGTTTGTCTAAGGTGGGCACATGAACAAGGAGTAAGTGTGCTAGTGAAAAGCTTCAATGTGGAGAGGATGAAAGAGAACCTTGACATATTCAATTGGAGCTTGAGCCTTAAAGAGTTGAACAATATTTGTCGAATTCCACAAAAGAAAGGATACCCCGGACTTGAATTTGTATCCCCAAATGGTCCTTACAAGTCCGTCGAAGAGCTTTGGGACGAGGAGATTTGATTAAGAATTGTTAATTGCTTCCATTAATTCCTTCAACATGAGACTTATTCTATGAACTATTTTAAGAGTGTTGAACTTTAATGCCACATAAATGCTAGTCCCTTTGTTTTACAGTGCAATTATGTTCATACGTCCAACAGCAACAAAGAAAGAGGTGCTTCGAAGTGTATACATTGGCCAACTTTTAACTAGTCATCATAGTGCATGACAAAAATAGTAGGTAGTCCCAACGATCACATAGTCCCGGGCCACTCGATCAAAGACACGCGGCACCACATGATGTGGATGGTACCATTGGATAAATCCAAGAATTCAATTTCTACATGGAATTTTCAGTTCATCTCCAGAAAAATTATCCAAAAAAATCCTAAATTTATTGCACTTATGCCCATTTTGTTTTACATTTTTCAATTTGATCAATTCAGTCTTAAACTTATTGACGATTTGTCAATTTAATCATTCTAGCTAATTTTGGTTAGAAATCGTTGACATGGCGATTTAGGGTCCGCATGAGAACATTTCTTGGCTGGGAACAGTTTCTCTTCAGAAATAGTTCTTTTCTATTTCTATTTCGGGGAACAATTTCTATGTAAAAAAACCCGTTTGGTAACTACACAAAATTTTTACTCTAGAAATAGAAAAAGAATAGAAATGCGTTTGGTAAAAAACAGTTTATTTTTTATATTTATTTGTGTTTTATTTTTGCCGATATACCGCGGCCACCGCCGGACGCCGCCGCCGCCGCACGTCGCCGCCGGCCGGCGCCGCCCGCCGACTCCGCCGCCGATCACCGCCGCACGGCCCATCGGCCGCCACTCCCGCGGCCGCCTCGGCCGCTCCGGCGGCCGGCGGTCGGCGGTCGACGGCGGCCGATGGGCCGTGCGGCGTGATCGGCGGCGGAGTCGGCGGGCGGCGCCGCCGGGCGGGGCGACGGGCGGGCGGCGGCGGCGTCCGCGGCGGTTGGCGACGACGGGCGGTAAGCGGGCGGGCCGGTCGATTCTCCGGCGGCCGGGCGGTAGCGGGCGGTAACGGCTGGCCGGGTTGGCGGCGACGGCCGGGTCGGCTCCCGGTCGCAGCGGCGTCCGGCGTCGCCCGGCGGTGACCGGTGGCGACCGGCGGTGGCGACGGTCGGTCGGCCTCCGGCGACCGGCGGCGGCGACGGCCGATCGGGCCTCCGGTGACCAGCGGCGGCCGGGCGGCGTCCGGCGTGTGATCGGGGTGACTGGGCGGCGACCGGGCGGCGGGCGACGGTCGGTCGGCCTCCGCGACCGGGCGGTGGCGGTAGTGACCGGGCGGCGGCGACGGCTCGGCGGCTCTCCGGCGGGGTCGACGGCGGCCGATGGGCCGTGCGGGCGGTGATCGCGGCGGAGTCGGCGGGCGGCGGCGACGTGCGGCGGCGGCGGCGGCGTCCGCGGCGGTTGGCGACGACGGGCGGCGGCGGCAGCGGCGGGTAACGGCGGCCGGCGGCGACGGTCTGGCCGGCCTCCGGTCGCTGGCCGGGCCCGTCGTGCCCGGCGGTGACCGGTGGCAACCGGGCGGCGGCGACCGGCGGCGGCGACGTCGATCGGCCTCCGGTGACAGCGGCGGCCGGCGGGCGCCCGGCGGTGATCGGGTGACCGGGCGGCGGCGGCGGCGGCGACGGTCGGTCGGCCTCGGCGACCGGCGGTGGCGGTAGTGACCGGCGGCGGCGACGGGTCGGTCGGGCTCCGGCGACCGGGCGGCGGCGACGATCGATCGGCCTCCGGTGACCAGCTGGGCGGCGCGGCGCCCGGGCGGTGATCGGCGGTGAGGATCGGCGGCGACCGGCGGCGGCGACGGTCGGTCGGGCCTCCGGCGACCGGGGCGGCGGGCGGCGGCGACGTTCGATCGGCCTCAGCGACCGGGCGGCGGTGGCGGCCGGCGACCGGGCGGCGTCCGGCGGCGGCGGCCGGCGTCGGGCGGCGGTCGGCGGCGGCGGGGCGGCGGCGGATGGTGGTCAACGGCGGTCAATTGGCGGTTAGCAAGAGAAGAATAAAAGAAAAAAAAATTCACTTATTTCTTAAACTTGTTCCGGAACAAGAAGCAACTTTTTTTTACTTCTCATTTCTATTCCAAAACCATTCGGGCTAACTTTTTGTTCCCTGAACAAAAACTAACTTGCCGTTATCAAACAAGGTTTCTATTCTTTTTTGTTTGGGGAAGAGAAGAATAGAAATTCTTGGGCTGGGGAAGGTTACCATGCAGACCCTTAGTTAGCATTCGTTATCCTATGCATCAACGTGGATAATTTTTGTACTCTCTAATTTTTTTAATATCTTTGTAGAATCTTTTAATTATTTTTTTCTTCTTTTCTTTTTTCTTTCCAACCTTGGGACAGCACTCTTGCTTGGTTTGGGTGACGGCATCGCAGCCCTCAATAGTCATGGGTGAGGGCCTTCGCACCTATGAAGCACGGACGTACTTCGTGTTGTGTCCGACACGTGTCGGAGCGTGTCGGACACGTCGACACGCTTGGACACGGTCGGACACGTGGTCAACGCGTGTCGGATTTTCTGACACGTGCTCAACGTTTCTCGGCACGTTTTGATAAGCATGTTCGGAAGACGATGGAAGGTGGAGGCAACTCAAGTGAGGGAGGGCAAGGGAGCAGAGACAGGCCGCGAGCGATAATGAGAGATGGCCAGAGAAAGAGCCGAATAGAGAGAAAGAAGAGAGAGAAAGCAAACTCCCGCTGGCAAGACGAAGCCACGCAATGGACCATCGTGATGTCGAGAGACTGCGAGAGAGAGAAGAAACTGAGGCAAAGGCCGCCACTGTTGTGATGGATCGGCGAGAAGGAGGAGGAGGAGGAGGAGGAGGAGGAGAAGGATCAAGAGGAAGAGTAGAGGAAGGGGGTTGTGTGGAGAGGAAGGTGGTCGTGCGGCGAGGAGGAGGAGAAGGATCAAGAGGAAGGGAGGGGGTCGTGCGGCCAGCGCTGAGAAGGAGGAGGAAAAGTGGGGTGGCTAGGGTTTTGATAAATGAACTCAAAAGTAATTAAAAAAGGGGGACTGATGCGTGACTTTTGAGTTTGGGGGAGGGGAAATGACAGCCCATCTGTCAGGTAGTGGGGGAGGGAAAAAAAGTAAAATAAATTTGGGGTGGAGAAAAATGGATGAGGGAAAGAAGGGGTAGACCTTTGGGGATTTTTCTTAATTGAAAAATTAAATAAATGAGATTAAAAATAATTTTGAAAAATAAAGTACTGAATTTTGAATAATGATAAATTTTGATCATTGTAGAAAATCATGAATTTATTTAAATAAATTGATTCTAATTTCTTATTAGGCATTAATTTCATCAATAATTTTTATTAAAGTTAAAAACATGTTTCACATTAATTATGAATATATCTTTCGAATTTCTAATGAATTGATTTATTAATATTATTAGTGTAAATTCATTATAGGCTATTTTTTTAATTAATTATTTATTTATGAATTTGAATCAAATTAATTAAAAATAAAAATATTCATTTAATATATAACGTGTCGCAACGTTGGAATTCTCTATTTTATAGAAATGACGTATCAACGTGTTGTGTCGCGTGTCGGTCACGTGTCGGTGCCAACCCTAGACAAGAGCTAGCTTTCGCACCCTTGCTCGATTTAGTGAGGGATGGCCCTACTAGCACTCACTAGCTTGGGTGATGGTCGTGGCCCTTGCCCATAGCCAGCAAGGGTGCAAAGGCTTTTGTCGGTGACAAGCAAGGGTCAGTTGGCAATCTCACTGGCCCAAGGTTGGAAAAAGGAAAGAAAAAAAAAAATATAATTGAATCCTTCTAGCTATTTTGGTAAGAAATCATTGATATAGCAGTCTAGTTAGGAATCCTACACATTGACGTGGATATCTTTTTTCTTTTTCTTTTTTCTATTAAAGGTAATAATATATTGAGCTTTGGACAAATATACAGAAAACGGCGCCAAAAAATTTACACTCTAACTGCAACTACAGGAAGAGTGAAAGGGAGCCGAATAAAAGGCCACAAGGGCAACAACAAGAAAAAACAAAACAGCCACAGCTCAAACACGCCACGGAACGAGGCCCAACAAACCTCGACCAGCAAACCGAAAAAAGGCACAGCCGACACCACTACGGAGGTGAGGCCGTACCAAAAACCGAAGGGTCAAAGCCCCAACTTCTCTGAAGCCTCTTGTTTCTTGGAGTAATCGGAACATTGGTAAACGTAAGAGCTTTGTCCTTCACAACCTTTATAAGGTGATTTTTCAGAGCTGAGACCACTAAGGTTTCCCCCCAAAAGATAATGCTATTTCTCTTCTTCCAAATAAGGTGGCACAAGGCTCCGAAGGAGAAGCGCGCGATGCTGTGATAGAAGTCCTTACCTAATAAAAACTTCAACGCCCAAGAGAGATTGTCCATCCAAGGTTTGTTCCGCCAAAGGAAGGTTACACCTGGCTGCCCAAAAGTAAACGAGTGTTGCTGAGGTATCACATTCAAAAAATAAATGGTCAATTGAATCCGGTAAGGCATTACAGAAAGCACAGACCGTATAATCAATTTTGCCCTAAGATAGGAGAAGCATCTAAGTAGGAAGCCGATTTTTGGCGATCAACCACAAATTAAATTGAAAGCGAGGGGCTAATGCGTTATCCCAAATGAGAGAGGCCCAAGGCACGTGGTCTCTGTTTTTTTTTAATCTTTGATGGTGTTCCAAGCAGAAGCAACTGAGAACATACCAGTAGTATCGTTGCGCCAAGAGAAACGGTCAAGAGTTGAGGATGGGATGCCCCAACTTTCCAGGGAAACTTTAAGCCTGCGACCCATGGGGGAGAAAAGATCCGCCACAATAGCATAACTAGGAAGATCGATGCACTCCATAAGAGAAGTCGGTACAAAAGAGTCTAAAGGGCCACATGATAGCCAATGGTCATGCCATAAGGACACCGTGAAGCCATTCCCAATCTCCCAGAAGAAAGACAATCTGAAAAAACTTCTCAGTTGTAAAATTTTTTTCCACACTCAGGAACACAAAGTAGGTTGGGAAGAACTATTTTTGATACTCCTCAGTTGATGTGGATATCTTTGATACTCTCTAATTTTTTTTAATATCTTGTAAAATCTTTAATTATTTTTTTCTTCTTTTCTTTTTTCTTTCAAACCTTGGGACAGCAACTCTCGCCTAGTTTGAGTGACAGCATTGCAACCCTTAAAAGCCATGGGTGAGGGCCTTTGCGCCCTTGCCAACCCTAGGCAAGAGCTAGCCTTGCCTGGGGAAGAGCACCCTCACCCAATCTAGTGAGGGATGGCCTTGCTGGCACTCACTAGCCTAGGTGATGGTTGCGGCCCTCGCCCATAGCCAGCAAGGGCGCAAAGGCTTTTGCTTGTGGCAAGCAAAGGTCGGTTGGCAATCTCGCTAGCTCAAGTTTGGAAAAAAAGAAGAAAAAGATATAATTAAAAAATTCTAAAATTGTCCACTTAGCGCTAGTTGTGTCACGTAAAATAGTCAATATTGACTAAACTATTATGTCAGCATTTTTTTAGCCAAAGTTAAATAAAATGACTAAATTGGCAAATCGTTAAAAATTTAAAAATTGAATTGACATAATTAAAATGTTGAGGAGTGAATCGGTAAATTACCAAAATGTTTTATGACTAAATTGATGAAATTGAAAGGTTTAAATTAAATTGGTATGAATGTAATATGTTTTTTAATTTCCCTATTTTGTGTCCAATGCGTCATCTCCTCCCACTACGACATCTCCAGTTTCGCCAACACTGCTTGCGGCTCCCAGGTGCAGATGAACCGAATTGCCGTCCTCGTCGAACACCTTGAAGGCCTCGCTCGAATCCGTATCCTCCCGCAAAGGCGATCCTGCGCCTCCTCCCTCTGAAGAAGGCCTCGTCGATCGATTGGGGTGCGGGGGTACGAAATCGTCAAACCAGAGGCCGTTGCTCCCCAGCTTGATGTAGGACTGGAGAATGGACTCGAGGTCAGAGTGATCAGCGTCAAGGCCGAGGAGGGCGAGAGCTCGAGAGAGCTCCTTTAAGGGTGATGAGGCCGTCGTCGTTCTTGTCAAGGAGGTTGAAGATGCGACAAAGGCGAAGGGAGTTGAGGCTCGGGGAGCGCAGACGGAAGGAGGCGGACTTGGCACTTCGTGCTGGATGGCGAGAAGACGGCGTTGTTGGCCTCTGTTGCCGAAGAACAACCTCCATGATCGAAGCTTGGTTTCTTCAGAGGAGAATGATGGCCATTGGAGAAGAATTGAAAATTCCACAGGAGTGAATCCTCGGATTTGTCCAATTGAAACCCCATCCGAGCCACGTGTTGATCACTGAATGACTGGAACTACACTGACGTGGTCATCCGGGAATACCCACTACTATTTCGACGAATTGTGCGCTGTTTAAATTTTGGATGGAGTGAGTAGATTCTAGAATGCCAAATACCGACAATAGCGTAGCATATGGAAATTAAATATCTAGAGGAAATGCCAACATAATATCTAAAATTGTTGAGTGTCTCTTTAATTTTGTCTCAAATATTCGACTCCAATTGAGTTTCCATACTCAAATTGAATTTTGAAGTGACCCAACTTAAGAAAAAAATTGATATTTAGTGTTGGTAGCGGAGGGCTTGAGCAGCCCAAGCTCGTAGCCCAACACTAATCCTTGGCGGGGGTGCAAGGGTGGTGCCTCATGGTATGGAGCAGTATAAATATTATTTTCTAAAGTTATTAGGTTTAAAAAAAAAAACATAAGGAGTCTTAAGGTTTTTCGAGCCAACTTTTTTAGTACTTGAATTTACATATTGAAGTTTGCTTCTCTTCTCTTTGTGGTTTTTCTCATAAGCTTTTTCACGTAAATCTATGTGTTTTTTTTCTTCCCAGTTTTACTTTTGTTGTAATTTCCGCACAGGTCATAACAAAAATAGATAGTTCACTAATTATGCATGGAAACACGAACACCATTTACACCATGACTTAACGCCCACATGATGATCTTCCAAAGCAATTCAAGTGAACAGGTTTGCTTGAAATTTTCATACACAATCATGCTCAAAATAAGAACTGAATAATCGTCCAAGATATTTCAATTGATATAATTATCTGATAAAGTGTATTGAGGCTTTTTTTTTAAGGAAAAGATGTTATAGAGAGGTAAACATCATTTCTTTTAAAATTCAAATCGAATTAAAATTTTCCCACATTTGAAAGAGGACTTCAAAGTTCAAATTGGTTGCATCAAGCGAGTATGCATTGGTTTGTTGAGGAAGATACTACTGTTAGAAAGAAACGATGCTTAGACAGCTAACCTCAATGTGGCAGAACATCCTCGTAAATTTTTTTATTTTGCCTTTTTTTAAAAAAATTATTAGTTATTGTCGTTAGACAACTTTTATTTGTCTTCTTATAAAAGCCTTAAATTTATTAACTCTTATACGAGCTTACAAGTCGTATTTTTATAATTTATTAGCTTTTCTCCGTTGGATACCAATTAACTTTCGTCTGCCCAGAACTCTTATTTGAGTTGTTTACCGTTGCCTTTTTTTTTCCTTAAAATTTTTCAACTTTCCTATTGAGATATTGACTTACCAACCCATTAAAAAAATCAACTATTTTCAGAAATTAACAACCTTAATTAAAGTATATATCAATTTTTCTGCAGTTAAGTTACTTGTTAGTTTTCCATAACCAACTCTTATTTGTAAGTTATTGATGCATCATTTATTTTTAAAACGACAAATTTTTATGTCTTTCTTTCCAAAACCTTAAATTTAAATAACCCATGTTTATTTTTTTTGTTGAGTTTGCGAATAAGTGATGGCTATGTTTTTGGGTAAGAAGTAAGAATAAGTGATGGCTATGTTGGTAACCAGTCAAATCAAAAACTTGATTGGAACCATATCTTATATATATATTTGCAAACCTGGTCCTGGCTTTGGGCGTGCTCTCATCATTAGCAAGATGCCTCATTTTTCCACGCCTTTGATGTGGCTACTCACATCACATTATTATTGACACCTAAATTTTATCATTTTATTTAGGACTTAATTGCATACAAAATTAGGAATTAGTCGCTAAAAAAGAGAAAAAGAAAAAAATAGGAAGTAAAGTGTCACGCCCCGATCCTCGGACGCGCGCACATCCTTCTACTTGGTCGATTTTAGAATGCGATATCCCAGGACTATGTATCGCCGACCCTTTCTATTTATTAAGCATATGCGGAAGCAATTATAAATCCTCAGACAATAAAACAATGGGATAGGAAAGCAGGCCATATTTTTCATATTGAAATTCACAACCACACTTTCATTAACAGCGCAACTCATAGTATATTTACAATACTATTCACAACATACTTGTCTCACACCTATCTATGCTAAGACAGGGTATACAAAAGGAATGGGATCTCAGTCTACATCCGGGTTATATTCAAGATCCCTCTCTGGATCATCTTCTTCTTCAAAAGTCTTTCTCCCCTTCAGGTTCCTCTTCCTTAGCTTCTCCTTAGGGTCCTGAAATGGTTATTCAATAACCAATGAGACCACGTCTCAGCGAGTCCTACCTCCTAAGACTCGATTAGAAAGCCAACACGCTATAGGCTGCCTAAACACGGCACGAGTTGGAGGACTTACCTTGGCCTCAGATTCCATCTGCATATTAGTACAGTTCAATAGGCATTCAAACAATCACATCATCGATCGAAGCATCGATCGAATCGACCTAGTCGATTTCATATCAGTCGGACCCTTTCTAGGTCGTTCATCCTACTTCAAGCAATTCCTTAGATTTAGTGGCTTTACGGTCCCACCCGACCCTCTCAAGATCTAGTGGCTTTACGGTCCCGCCCGACCCTCTCAAGAACTAGTGGCTTTACGGTCCCACCCGACCCTCTCAAGAACTAGTGGCTTTACGGTCCCACCCGACCCTCTCCAGATTCAATTTAGGAATAAACCTTAAATCCATTCATAAATTACTTTAGCACCAAATAAAGCTCAAATAAATAAACGGACTGCACCACGACAATCAGCACGAAATTCCGGTCACCGCCCATCCCGGTTGAATTTCCGGAAAAATAAATAATTAAATAATTAATTTCGAAAATTAAATAAATAATTATGAAAAATCCAATTTAGGCTCGTAATGCCGAATTGGACACCAAGACGAGCCCGGAAAATTACCGAGACTCGTTCCATAAATAACATGGCATGTCTACTTGCTAATGTCTATTTCTAACCACCTAACATGCATCATTAAGTCTCTAATTTAATTGACCTAAACTAATCTAACCACCTAATTGCATTTAATTAAATCTAACCAACCTTAAGTATAATTAGCAAACTAAGAAAGCTTTAGTGAGTAAAACTCACTTGACAAAAGCGGAGACCGAATCACCGCGACGGCTACGCGACGGCGGCCGAAATCGAACTTTCGACAACACCGGCGGGCTTGGACCGGGCCTTGGACTTGGCCTAACAAATCTCAGCCCAAATGAGATTTGTTCTTGCACTGAAATGGGCTTGCTCTTGGACTTGGGCCTAGCTGCAATTGGGCTTCAAAAACTGGGCTTGAAATAAAACTGAATTGGGCCTGTCTTTGCTGGGCCCAAAAATTTGGAATTGCTGGGCTTCCAATCCAATTGATGCTGGGCTGGAAGTGCCTCTGAAGATGGGCTGAAGCAAGTTCGACTGGAGATGGCTTCGCTGGGCGTGGAACCTGGTCTTGGGCTGAAAATACACGGACGAGGGGAACGTGCGGCTTGGACGGCAGCTGGCTTGAGGCTTCGCTGGAGAGAGTTGCTTCAGTCCGTGGCGTCGTGGACGACCGAACGTGGAGCTCGCAGTCAACAAACCGACCGAGAGATGCAGCGTGGACTGGAACGTGGCAGCTTTGGCGAGGCTAGCAACTGGGTTTCGTCTTCGTGGGCGGCTGAGGCGTGGAGACTTCGGTCAACAAACGGTGGAGGAGAGGGCACCGTTGACTAGTGTGCTGGCGTGGAGCTGAGGGCACGCACTGGGGAAGAATGAAGATGGAAGCTGGCGTGGAGATTTCTTCTTCGGTGGATGATGGAGCTGCGCACGAAGGAGACACGAGCTGGCAGCGAAATTCTTGCCGCGTGGAGCGAAGAACGCTGGTCAACGAAGAGAACTTCGTTGGTGGAGACGTGCTAGCCGAAGTTGGGTCTTCGCTGGACGATTCGCGAAGTTGCTGGGGAGACCATGCGGATTGAAGCAAGCGGTCGAAGGCAGCTGCACTCGGTGATTTTTCTCCTTCAGCTGGCGTGGCTTCTCTATTCTTGGCTTCGTGCGAGGAAAATGGAGAGATGGAGGAGTTAGTGTAACCGGTTAGAGGGGTGAGAGAGAGATGGATAAGAGTGAGGTGGGACCTTGGCTTGATATTATGCAAAAATATCCTCCAAGAATCACTCTTGGCCAAGTAAAAACACTTGGCTATCACTAAACCATCCAAATGACCTCCATAACCTCTCAAGTAGTCCAATATTGCTAGGGTGAGGGGATGATACGAATTTCTTAGCCAATGCTTCAATTGATCTTCAATTCTCTCTTGATTCAATTTCAATTGGCCACAACAAAATCACTTGACCTCTAAATGCCTCAATTGATAATTTTCCCCATCCAATAATTTCTCACACTTCTCAATTTCGCAATCGAAAACCACCTTCGGCATTTTCTGCACTAAAACAACCCGACGACGACTTCTTCCCAAAAAGTGTCGGTTGTCAGAAAAATCTTCTGAGACTGAGTCGATGCTCCTAAAATTTATTGTGACATGGCCAAAACTTCAATTTCTGAAATCGGACTCGAATTGGCGGTTAATTTTCATTCGGCGCGTTTTTAGCGTGACCTAGACTATCGGGTAGTTTTCATAACTTTTTAAGGTAAATGACCCGTGGTCGATTTTCTTCGAGCCACTATGAACCCACTCGACTCAATGGCGACTCTTGATTGTCGTGAAAATCTCGAGGATTCAATTACGGACACAGGGTACCAAAACAATAAGAAAATCAGTCTAGCGTCGGCCGACGAGAATTTTCTAATTCAGTGGTGTCACCCACGATTAGCCACACATCTCTGTCGATCCAGTCTATCTCTGATTTCAAATCGATTTTTTTAACTGCGCCGTAATGACCTCTAAAGATGGACACGGTCGAGAAGTCGATTCCTGATCGAGTTCTCAAGTCTATTGCCTTAAAATTCCTTAATCATTTCCCCAGATAGTCTAGTTATCTCGAGAGTGATCGGCTCTGAGAATAACCCTATAGGCGCGTCAATGAAATGCCCGATTTATTCAGTAGAAGACAGGGTTGAAAATTTGGGATGTCACGAAAGAGTAAACTAAATAATTTTCATTAAAATGCATCGTGTATGTTTTCATCAAAATCTATTATGTGTAGACATTAAGAGCATTTACATAACCATCACTAATTATTAAAAATAAAAAAAAATAAAAAAAGAATCGAAAATTTTAAAAAAGGTAAAGTTAAAAAAAAGAAAGAAAAGTAAAAAAAATTCATCAAAAGGTATTGTACAGCATATTGAATGGTATTTTTTAATTTTTTTCCAAATAATTTGTCATAAAAAAGAAAAAGATAAAAAAATATTATTTAAAGAAATTAGTTACAAAAAAATAAAAAGAGAAAAGAAAAAGAAAGGAAAATGGAAAAAAAAATGAGACCGGGCCGGGGGCAGGTCAGCCCGTCTTCTTTCTTTCCCTTTTCTTTCTCTTCGCCTGGGCCGGCCCACTTTTCTTTTATTTTGCCCAAAAGGAGCCCAGCCTTCTTTTCCCCTCCCTCTTTGTCCTTCACGCATTCTGCAGAACAGAGGCGGACGTACGCGAGCAAGAGGAAGGACAGAGGTAGATGGGACAGGCACGAGCCGGAGTTAATGGTTGGGGGGAGGATTGCCAGCAACAGCTGGCTTGGCAGAAGCCCATGCGCGCTGATCGGTGGTCCTCAAAAGAGGGAGAAGATGGGTGAGAAAAAGGGGGGTTCTCGGCTGGTTTTTTGGGTAGAGAGAGAGCAAGAGAGAAGGAGAGGACGAGCCAAAGGGAGAGAGGGAGCTCGTAGGAAAGCTTCGCCGTCGTCAGTCATCCGCCCGTTCGCCGCCGTTTGCCGCAGCCCTTTCCCATTAAGCCAGGTAGGAGCGCTTCTCCCGTTGGAACTTGCTTGAACCGTTAGAACTTTTTGACCAAAATCTTGACAAGCCGAAGTGAGTTTAAGACGGTTCATGATGTTTTGAAGCTAATGCATCATGCTTAGGTTGAGGAATGCTTCGGTTTGAACCCATTACTCGAGTTCATGAACGCATACCAACTGCTCGACGCTTTGCTTGGATGAAGCGTCAAACATTTAGGAATGAGAAGAAACAGAATCTAGAAGATAACCTGTTTATGAGAGAATTCTGTACTCTGTAGTTGCTGAACAATCATTTGCAATACATCAGTTGAACATTTCTTTCCACCTTTCTTCTTGTTCAACCTTACAAGGTTTTACTATATGAAGAAGAACGAAAATACAGAGAGAACTTGAGAAGAACAGAGAGAGAGACTTCAGAGAACAGAGTGATTCGAGTTTTTAGAAGAAGTGAATCATTAACATACAACAGTTTTCTTCAATCCCTTTATACTAAAGCTCAAAAACAGAATTAACAACTTTAGTAACAGAATGATTAATCTTGACACACGTGCAGCTCCTTGAGCTTGATCAACTGTTCCTGGTTTTAATCTCTTGTATAGTCGATTCTTCACAAGGATTGCCAACTCGGCTTTTCTACGGATCACCAGGTCATCTTTTGTTTCTTCAACTTCTTTATAGCTTGCCAGCTCATCTTTCAGCTTCACTTCGAGTTTGCTCGCTCCTCCGCTTCTATCGCTTCTTTGTTCTCGTGTTTTTAATCTTTGTTTTGTCTCTTTAACATCCCCCTCAAATTGGGAATGGGGAGAGCACAGATTCCCAATTTGACTCGCAGATGAGAATGTGCTACTCTTGACAAGGGTTTTGTAAAGATATCAGCAAGTTGGCAATTACTCGGAATATATCTTACATGTAATAACCCAGAAGATACCTTTTCTCGAACAAAGTGAAAATCTACTTCAATATGTTTTGTTCGAGCATGTAAGACAGGATTAATAGTGAGTGAGATAGCTGATTTATTGTCACAGTATAGATGAATAGGAGGAGTAAGAGAACAACCTATGTCTCGTAAGACAAAGCTGATCCAAGTGAGATCAGCAGTGGTTGATCCAAGAGCACGATACTCAGCCTTTGTAGAAGATCTACTAACTGTTGGCTGTTTCTTTGCTGCCCAGGAGATAAGATTGGAGCCAAGATATGTGCAAAATCCAGTTGTTGATCTTTTGGTTTCAGTACACCCAGCCCAGTCTGCATCCGAGAATCCATAGAGATGCATAGTGCTCTGTGAATGAATGAATAAGCCAAGTCTGATTGTACCTTTAACATATCTCAGTACCCTTTTCAATTTATGGAGGTCTGCAATGGTAGGTTTCTGCATTTTCTGGCAGAGTAGATTTGTGGCATAGGCAATGTCTGGTTGAGTTAATGTGAGGTATTGGAGACCACCAACTAGGCTTCTATACTCAGCAGGATTGGACAAAGCCATAGAGTCATTGATCAAAATAGTTGGTCCTAATGAAAGAGGAGTTGAAATTAGTTTAGACTTGAGCATGTGGGCTCAGGTGAGAAGATCTATAGCATATTTAGCTTGGCAAAGGAACAAATGTTCAGGAGTACGCTTAACTTCAATGCTAAGGAAATAGTGTAGGGAACCAAGATCCTTCATATGGAATTGAAGACTTAGAGTAGTAATAAGACTAGAGAGAATTTGAGATGAGCTTCCAGTTAAAATGATATCATCAACATACAGTAGTAAGAGGATTGTTTCTTTACCAACATGTAGGATGAACAATGAGGGATCAGTTGAGCTACAAAAGAATCCATATTCTAGTAAGAAACTGCTGAACTTATCAAACCAAGCTCGAGGAGCTTGTCGAAGTCCATAGAGGGATTTTCTGAGGAGACAAACATGATGAGGTCTCTATGATTCTTTAAAACCTGGTGGCTGTTCCATATAAACTGTTTCACTCAAGTTACCATATAAGAAAGCATTTTTAACATCTAGTTGATGAATTGGCCATTGTTTTATCATTGCTACTGAGAGAATTATTCGAATTGTAGCATGCTTCACTATAGGACTATAGGTTTCTGTGAAGTCAAGACCTTTTTCTTGATGAAAACCTTTGGCTACAAGTCGAGCTTTCAGTCTATCTAAACTCCCATCTGGTGCAAGCTTAGTTTTAAACACCCATTTGCAGCCAATGACATTCATTTGATCGTTCTAGGGACTAACTCCCAGATTTTTTTTTTTTTGATACAAAGCATTCATTTCTTCTTGCATTGCTTGACACCATCCCGTGTGTGCTAATGCGGACTTTTCGACTTTGGTTTAACAGAACTGATATTCAACCGAGACATGCATATTTGGGATTTGCTTTAATAATCCCAGATCTTAGTCTAGTCTCGCATAGGATGAGTAGATAATGTACCTTGTGTACTTTACGATCTGTAACTAATTTGTGTTTGTTACGTATTAGGGTGATGTTGAGTCGATTCTTGGTGATAGACACTTGTTCTTCAATATTTGGAGATATCTGAGATGCTTCAACATTACTGGATGCATTATCAGGAGTGATCTGTAGCTCAGCATCAGGTACTATGTTCATTTGTGGCATAACTACTGGATTTATTATGCTGATCCCACTGTTCTGTATTTCTGGAGTGATTTGACTTGATCCAGTATTCTGCAAAGATTCAATCGATTTATTGGCTTGTGACTGAATTTGTTCTGTAGTATTGGATATAGTGGATGCCAATCCTCTTATCCATTGCTTGTATAGTTCGGATCCTGTTGATACTCGGTAGTTTTTCGAGTAAAGGGAAATACTTTTCATCAAAGACTACATGTCTACTAATATAGATACGTCCATTAGTAGGCAAAAGACACCTGTAGCCTTTATGTTTCTCACTTTGTATCCAAGAAATATACACATGAGAGATCTTGGATCAAATTTATGCTTTGTATAGGATGCGAGACAAGGATAACAAGCTGATCCAAAAACTCGTAGATGAGCATAATTTGGTTTCTGTTTGTACAGCTTATAGTGAGGTGAGTTCATATGCAGTTTTGTTGTGGGAAGCAAATTGATTACATAGACTGCTGTCATGAAGGCATCTACCCAGTATTTTAATGGTACTCTTGCATGATATAGCATTGCTATGCCCAATTCAACCACATGTCGATGCTTTCTCTCGGAGACACCATTTTGTTCTGGTGTATAAGGACAAGAAATGTTATGCTTAATCCCACATTGTTGTAGATGATTCTGAAATTTGATGTTAGTGAACTCTCCTCCTCCATCACTCTGAAACACTTTGATCTTGTGATCAAGCTGATTCTCTACTAGTCTTTGAAACATAACAAACACATCATACACTTCTGACTTCTGTCTCATTGGATATATCCAGCTGTATTGAGAAAAATCATCCACAAAGATGACATAGTAATGAAATTTTTGAACAGATGAAATTGGTGATGGTCCCCATACATCACAATGTATCTTTCCTAGGGAAACATTAGAGATATAGTCTGAGAGAGGAAAGGGCAAAGCTGAGCTCTTAGCAATTTGACAGCTGCTACACATACTTGGAGCGTTCGAATTATATTGAATCAGATGTTGACTTTGCAGAATCTTTCTTTGTTTTTAAACCGGTATGAGCAAGTCTTTGATGCCGGACATCTTCTCCTACTTCATGTTGAGTCGAGTGAAGAAAGTTTCTGTTGCTCTAGATTCCACTCGATCTGACCCCTTGATTTTCCTTCCTAGCTTCACTGTTGTATGATTGTAATTGTCCTTCATATATACCCCATGTTTGTCAAATATAAAAGAACATGGATAGTCATCTGTTAATTTTGATACAAAAAGGAGATTCTTCTTGATTGCAGGAACTATTAAAACATCATTTAGTAGTAATATGCTAGTTGTTGTATTTAAAGTTCCATTACCAATACATGAGATTGATAAACAGGACCCATCTCCTATCATAACTGTATCATTACCACTATATGCAGCATAGTTTCAAATCATACCAGGTTCTGCAGTAATGTATGATGTAGCCCCTGTGTCTGGATACCATTCAGAGCCATACGGTTCTTCAATATGCATAGCTGCCAATGCAGTTGGTATTTCATCTGCTTGATATGAATTATCAAAGCGATACCAACATCTAAGTGCTGTATGCCCTGATCTTTTACAGATTTGACATTCCAGAGGACCATTATTCATTGGCTTTGTATCCTGTACGTGCTTATCACCATTTGAACCTTGTGGGGGATAGGATCTAACACCTTGATATCTCTGAGAAGAGTTTGTGTATGGTCTAAACCCTTGTCCATAGTTAGACCAGTTACCCTTATTGACTTGATATTGCTTTGTTAGGTTCAGAGTATTCATTCTGCTCTGTTGATTCCTTCCTGTTCCAGTAAAATTATTTCCACGACCTCTTCTATTAATGAACTGTCCTCTCGCGAGTTGTATCCCCCTTGAATACTTTCTCCTTGACTACTAGAATTAAACCTCTCGAGCACTGTTTGAGTCTTTCTTTGTCCATAATATGCCGAGGTTAGTATTGTATTGGTTCAGAATATGTTTGCAATCTAGTTTCAAATCTCTCAAGTTGGGAGATAACCTCATCATACTCTTTTTGGGGTTTGAGACAAGTACATGGTTGTTCTAAAAGTTTCATATTCAGAACCTAACCCTTCAAGTATGCCAAACATCCTGGTTATATCATCAACAGGCTTTCCAATCGCATTCAATTGATCATAGATAGTTTTAAATTCTCGAAGATATTCACTCAATGGTCTGTCTCTCTTCCTACAAGCCTGTAATTTTCCTCTTAACTCAAATTCTTTTGCTACAGACTTCTGAGTAAACCGGTTTATAAGAGCCTGCCATACCTCGAATGAAGTTTCTAAGCCAATTATCAAGCCTAGAATATTCTCTGATACTGCACCACTTATCCATGATGAGATTAGCTGATAAGTTTTTATCCAATCTAGGTGATCAGGATTCATCACTTCCCCAATCTCAGTTTGCATTATTTGAGCATGTGGTAATGTTTCATCATTAATAAAGCCAATCAGATCTTGACTTTTCATAAACCTGCTAAATTGTGCTTGCCATAACAGAAAATTTTCTTCATTTAACTTGATTGTAACAAAGTTGGCTATATTCACATGGATAGGAAAAGGATACTTCTGCAATCTTGTTGCCATACTATATCTTCAGAAAACTTTGAAGATGCAAAGAAACAATCAAGTAAACTTCGAAGATCAGCTTACTAAGAAATCAACAAGATCTTCGTAATGTCTTGCTCATGTGATCTTTCATACAAACTTTTAGTAATACACATTAGATCTAGAACTCCCAGGAAATGCTCTGATACCATGAGAAGAAACAGAATCTAGAAGATAACTTTTGTATATGAGAGAATTTTGTACTGTAGTTGCTGAACAATCATTTGCAATACATCAGTTGAACATTTCTTTCCACCTTTCTTCTTGTTCAACCTTACAAGGTTTTACTATATGAAGAAGAACGAAAATACAGAGAGAACTTGAGAAGAGCAGAGAGAGAGAGAATTCAGAGAACAGAGTGATTCGAGTTTTCGGAAGAAGTGAATCATTAACATACAAAGTTTTCTTCAATCCCTTTATACTAAAGCTCAAAAACAGAATTAACAACTTTAGTAACAGAATGATTAATCTTGACACACGTGCAGCTCCTTCAGTAGCTTGATCAACTTCTGTTCCTAGTTTTAATCTCTTGTATAGTCAGATTCTTCACAAGGATTGCCAACTCAGCTTTTCTACGGATCACCAGGTCATCTTTTGTTTCTTCAACTTCTTTATAGCTTGCCAGCTCATCTTTCAGCTTCACTTCGAGTTTGCTCTGCTCCTCTGCTTCTATCAGCTTCTTTGTTCTGTGTTTTTAATCTTTGTTTTGTCTCTTTAACAAGGAACACCGAACTTAAGTACGGGATTATTAAGTGAATCGTCGCAAAATAAGACAGATCCGGCATGAAACACGTCTATTTAAGCTTGTATGCATCATCTCTGGCTCGAAGATTGCAATGAATTCACTCTGGAACATGTTTGTTAAATCGCGTGTTAGCCGTTCGATAGAATGCCGAGAGAAGGCCGAAATATCTATGCATGTTAGAGCTCAAGATCAATTCACATTTTGTCCTGTATTGGTTGGATTTAATATTAGTATTTTCTCTGTGTTTCCACGCAACTTGATGGAAAAATCCCACTCAAGTCGGTCGCATATGCATTTTTTTGCGCCAAAAAGCTCCCTGTAACGGTTTGAGGCCGCATTAGTTAGGCTGCTCTTATCTATTGTTATGTATCCGTGCTTGTTGTTCACTAGGTTACTTTTTTTTTTTTTTTTTTAAAATGTCATTTCGGTATGGGTTGTCGAGATTTTTCTTTGGGGGCGCGCGAATAGGTGGCCGGCGGGGTTGGTGATGGTTGAAATGGGTGACCGGTGGGTGGACGTGTTTCGTGGTGGCGATGGACGGCGGCCGAAGAGACGTTGCGTCGAGTTTCCCTTGTTTTGGAAAAAGTTGCAGGCGTGGCTTCGGGAGGACTCGGAGGAAGAGCGTCGCGAGGAAGGAGAAGACAACCTTCAGGAAAGAGAGAGGGAGCAGGGAGGAGAGAGAACAAAATAAAAAGAAGGAGAAAATCACGAAAAATCCCAAACTTTGCTCAAAGTGGCAGATTTACCCTATTTTTTTTTTTTTTTGTGATGTTAAAAACTCCGAACTTTGCCAACCGTGATACATTTACCAAAAAAAAAAATTGTGACACAAAAAACCTTAAACTTCTGTTGCGTTACACATTTATCATAATATAATGATATTAAAAAAATTTCAATTATTTTTTAAAAAATTTCAAAAATAATAAAAATTCAAAAAATTTCCGATAATTCAACAACTTTCAAAGAACATTAAAAAAATAAAAAATTTCAGAAAATATTGAAAATTCGAGTTTTTTTTTAAAGATTAATTAGAAAATTAGAAAATTAAGGAAAATTCAAAAATTCTCAGAAAATTCCAAAATTCAGAAAAGTCTAAAAATTTCAGTAGACACAAAAAAATCAAAAGATTGTCAAAAGTTTTGGAAAATTAAAAAAATTCAACTTTTCTAAAAAAATCAAAAAAATTCTATTTTTTTAAATCTTCGAAAACGTTTAAATTAATCTCTTGGTTTATTTTCTCTTTAAAAAAATGTAAGTATTTCAATTTAGAATCATGCTCAAAAGGTTTTAAGTATTTCAATTTAGAATCATGCTCAAAAGGTTTTAGTTGTCCTTAAAAATGAATACCCTTGATTGTGCAATTTTGACACGTTGATTTTGGCTTCCATTTAGTCTAATTAGGATTAGTATTTATATTTTCTTTGATGTTAAATTTTTGCTCTCCCATGCAATTTATTTAAATGTTTTTTTATTGTTAATTGTTATTTTAATGATTGTGCACTCATATAATCACCTTGCATGTTAATAGATAGGTATAAGATCAATCTAGGTGGCCGGCGGGGGTTGGTGATGGTTGAAATGGGTGACCGGTGGGTGGACGTGTTTCTGTGGTGGCGATGGACGGCGGCCGAAGAGACGTTGCGTCGAGTTTCCCTTGTTCTGGAAAAAGTTGCAGGCGTGGCTTCGGGAGGACTCGGAGGAAGAGCGTCGCGAGGAAGGAGAAGACAACCTTCAGGAAAGAGAGAGAGGGAGCAGGGAGGAGAGAGAACAAAATAAAAAGAAGGAAAAATCACGAAAAATCCCAAACATTGCTCAAAGTGATAGATTTATTATATTTTTTTTTTTTTGTGACGTTAAAAACTCCGAACTTTGCCAACCGTGATACATTTACCCAAAAAAAATTTGTGACACAAAAAACCTTAAACTTCTGTTGCGTTACACATTTATCATAATATAATGATATTAAAAAAATTTCAATTATTTTTTAAAAAATTTCAAAAATAATAAAAATTCAAAAAATTTTGATAATTCAACAACTTTCAAAGAACATTAAAAAAATAAAAAAATTTCAGAAAATATTGAAAATTCGAGTTTTTTTAAGATTAATTAGAAAATTAGAAAATTAAGGAAAATTCAAAAATTCTCAGAAAATTCCAAAATTCAGAAAATTCTAAAAATTTCAGTAGACACAAAAAAATCAAAAAGATTATCAAAAAGTTTTGGAAAATTAAAAAAATTCAACTTTTCTAAAAAAATCCAAAAAATTCTATTTTTTAAATCTTCAAAAACGTTAAAATTAATCTCTTGGATTTATTTTCTCTTTTAAAAAAAAAAAAAGTAAGTATTTCAATTTAGAATCCTGCTCAAAAGGTTTTAAGTATTTCAATTTAGAATCATGCTCAAAAGGTTTTCGTTGTCCTTAAAAATGAATACCCTTGATTGTGCAATTTTGACACGTTGATTTTGGCTTCCATTTAGTCTAATTAGGATTAGTATTTATATTTTCTTTGATGTTAAATTTTTGCTCTCCCATGCAATTTATTTAAATGCTTTTTTTTTTTATTGTTAATTGTTATTTTAATGATTGTGCACTCGTATGATCACTTCGCATGTTAATAGATAGGTGTAAGATCAGTCTAGATTGCCTGACAAAAACATCTTTTTTTTTTTAAATGAAAAAGATTAGGTATTGAAAGGGCACTAATTTGTTAATTAGTGTAATCAAGTCCCAAAACCTAAATTCTCTGATTGCATAAGAAGTGAAGTATACTTTCATACCTCACTTAGTTTGTAGCCAACCTCAATAGATTAGTGGCAACTCTTTATTACAAAATTCCTATAAATCCTCCAATATCGCGTGAGTTATGAGCTTGGAAGAGCTCGTGCTTAATCATGGGTTATAGGCTCGCCTTTTAGGCAATACTCCTAAACCTATATTCCCTTCCCCGATGAATAGGTTGCGACAATCACATGCATTGTTTATCTAATTTTACACAACGTAAGGTTCCATACCTTGTATATCTTATTATCCGCATGCAAACGTTCCATGTTGATTGGAATAGGGTTACAATAGAAATCTATATATGGGATGGAAAAAAGAGTGACTCCTTTAGTTTAAGCATCGTCTGTATCACATAAAAATACAAAGAAACATGACAAATTTTATCGTTCCCAAAACTCAATGAATATTGATGAGGTGACGGCAACGTTACTCCTTACTCCTTGGAAAGTAACGGTGCTCTCCAACCACAAAATTTTTCAAGGAAACAGACAACTTAGTGGGATTCTTTACATTACAAAAAATAGATTAAATAAAAATGAAAATAGAAAAATATTAAAATTGAAAAGAATTTTATGGAAATCATTATCCAAGTTAAAGATTTTAAATTTCATATAGAAAGACTAGTTAAAATATTTTTTTTATAAGACAATTGAATTTCGGATTTTTATTGACACCACCACTATGTAAAACATTTTTCATATTTGTAGTCGTAAAAAAATATATTCATCATTAAAAAAATGAATACAATTATCAAAATTAACACTTGAACCCTTATTTATACAACTTCAATTTGAGCCAAAGCAATCCAACTTAACTCAAAAACCAAAATCATGATCAATTTGCTATCCAAAAATGAAATTTATTTAAAAATTTATAGTATGTTGAATTTTTTTGATTAAATCTTTTGCCTCACTTCCTTTTTTTTGTATTTTGTATAACCCAACTTTTTCACTGTGCTAGCCAAATTTCAATTTAACATATCTTAATTAGATAAGTAATGTCCAAGTTCAACAAATGCCACAACAAGATTCATTGTAGTGTACAATTTTTTTTTTTTCACTTTTGGATAATGGTTTGGTATCTCATTAAAGAGAAAAGCAACCATAATGGCACCGTTATCTACAATCAAATGACGGATTGTCTTCCACCGCGCAATTTAAATCGAGTAACCCACAAACTTGAGTAGCAGGTTTTTCCACTTTTTTTTTGTTTGGGGGTTGGATCCGGTTTTTCCACTTCATGAGTCTATTTAGAGAGAAGGCTGAAGCTTCATAAAAAGGACAAAAAAGAAAAGAAAAGAAAAGAAATAGCTAAAGTTCTAACATATTTTTCAGAAATGCAAATTGTTTTTTAATTGCTGGAAATGATAGGAATTTCCCAAACATTCTCTTTATATTTCAAGAACCATAATTCTCTAGAAATCTGCATGAAAGAAAAAGTGTTAAGGTAAGTCTTAAGGCTAGGTGAAACGTGAAGTAATTTATATATGCTTGAGCATTATATGACATGCCACTTCGTCAAATATGAAGCATAAAGTGCTATAAAAAGTTCTTTAAACAAACAAATAAATTAATAATATAAGCGAAGGGAACAAGATAAATTATTCATCCAATTTCTTTGGGAAATTTGGAATGAAATCTCAATTATCGGGATTTCCTTTAATCCCTCTTAAGTGGAATTGCTTAAATGTGAGTACAATAAAAATAAGATAATAGAAATGATAAACTTGAAGAAAACCCACCAAAACATCCATAATAATTCAAAAACTATGATTTGTAATAATTTGTGACCACCAATTGAGCCACCATGACCATGAGCTTATCTCGAGCAGCCATGATCAGCCATGATCTTGAGCTTTGCAAATCGAAACTCCAATGGTTGTGGCTGACACGATCGTGGTTGTTGCAATCTTAGAGCTAGAGCTCATGACTGTGACGGTCACGATGATCCTCCTTCTCTTTCTCTCTCTCAATTTTGTTTATTTATTTTTTAATATTGTTTGATGTGGTGCCTTTTTGACTCCTAATACTTTTCAATGAATCATGACATGACATATGTATTTCAGTGTGACATGTATATTCACCAACGTCTATATCATTAATTCTGTAATCCACGACATTTTCTAAAAGGTTGAGGGTCATTTTTTAATATAAAAAAAATTAAAGATAGAAGAATGATTTTGATTTTGATTTTCGGACAAAAATAAAGGAATAATGGTTATATGATTCCATAAATAAAATAAGAAAACAAAACCTTCATTTCATCATCTGTAGTGTTTTTTATCTAGTTTCCTTTTTGAATTGATTAAGGTTAGCAAATATAATAATATATTGTTTAGATTTCAATCGGTTGTCCATTCCTTTGAAATGGAGATTGCGGCCCACAATCCACCATCATCATCTTGGATAACGGTGGCCATTAGGCTAGCATCTCCCAAACTCAATTTGTTAGAATAAGACTCGAGTTTAGACTTATAGGCGAAACTTCTAATTTCCGACATCTGAATTGGGAAATTTAAAAGGAAATAAATTAATGGGCCACGCAATTTCCTTAATGTATTTGCTAAAAAAAAAATTTCCTTAATGTATTGGAATCCCCATCCCCACCCAATTCCATTAGCATGGGGTTGTGTGCCCAATAGATTAAGGAAAGTTAACTTGAATTAACTTAATCTCACTCGGACCTAGGAAATTATAAAAAAAAAAAAAAGTCCTATGCATATTGTATTTATCTCAATACAATTCTAGACCTTTCAATTTAGCTAACTTAGTTATAAACCTTTTGAAAATTTGTCAATTCAAACTATCCAAATAATTTTAATTGAAAATCGTTAATGTTGATGTCGGTTGTTTTATGTGGCACTACCAGCATAGCATGTCAACACCAGCACTAGTGGTGTCATGTTAATAATTTCCGGTCAAAATCAAATTTTCAATAGTTTTAGGACTAAATTGGCCAAATTGAAATATTTAAGATTGAATTGGAATAAGTGAAATAAGTTTATAACTCCTTTGGTGATTTTACATGAGGACTTTGTATCAGATTTTGACTCCGCCAAGTGGGCTCCACGCTAATATATATGTATTTTTTTCAGCCTAATTCCACAAGAAGACCTCAACTTTAGGTTCAATCATAATTTTTCCAAACTTTTAGTTGCCTAAAAAATTCCTAATTTTCACTCTAGTTTCATATTTGGCCACATCTCTAAAAATTACCACTAATTTCTTGGAAATTATCAACATGAGGTTATTAAAATAAGTAACTTCATCAACACTGTCAAACACAATAGTAGCCCCCTCACCTTCGTATAAAATAATAACAATCTCTTAATGTCATTAATATTGAAGAAACTAGTGGCAATTCTTGGGAGTTTAGGCAGATTTAGGATTAAAGTGAAAGTTGAAGATATTTTTAGAGAAAATAAAACGTGAGGCAAAAATGGGATTTGACCTAAAGTTAGCGTTTTTAAAAAGAAAATTATCCCCTTTTTTTTTTTTTTTTTTTAAAGGTTTTGTTTAGTGTGCCTAGTTCACATGTACTGCAACTGCGAGTGGCGCAATCAGAGTTCTTTTACGGAACAATGTTATTTGTTGTCGAGCATATCGGACTTTAACTATCGAAATATGTGGGGTAATTTGATTTCACTATTTAATGGTCGTCGTGGGTCCGTTTCTTCTTGTATTGTGTTGTCGTCGACTTTAGATTGTGGATAAGAATGGGCTATCAAGATACGCGTGAAGATAACAGGACTCTTCTCAACCATGAACAGTCCATGTGTGATGAAACAGCTCCCTTCATCTGAAGTGGAACCACTTGTTGATAATTGAGAAATTTGTCCCGTTTCTTCTTGTATTGTGTCGTCGTCGACTTTAGATTGTGGATACAAATGGGCTGTCAAGATACGCGTGAAGATAACAGGACTATTCTCGACCATTTACAGTCCATGTGTGACGAAACAGCTCCCTTCATTTGAAGTGGAACCACTTTTTGATGATTGAGAAAATTGTCCCGGCCTCACATTAGTTCCCGAATAATTTTCAACGCATCCTTTGCCCCTGCAGTACCGCCACCAGCAACCTCAGTTACGTTCGCACCTGTTCGTCTTCACCAGATCTCGTGCTAGCCCAACAAATCTTTGCCGATAGCCCTTCCTGTGCCTTGAACAATCCTTCACCAAGTCGCCACATTAGTCCTCCCGCCAGTGGCTTCCCGTTGCTGTAAACAAGCCTTGCCGGCGACCACCACACTCGACGGCTGCCCTTTTTGCTGGGATCCATAGCTTCACCACCAGTCCATTCAAGTCGATAATACAAATTAGGTATTTCCCTAAACCAAATTCAATCTAATTGGGCTTGTTTGATTCTAACCGTGATTGGTTTTGAGATTTGCTAACATAACAATGTTTGGATTACTATGAAAATAATAGCTTGTTGTGAGTTACTAATTCTTGAAATAGTAGACCTCATAACAATTTATAATTGTTAGTTATGTGGTTTTTTGTAGTAATTCTCACATTAGATTGAAAATTTGTCACCAAATCATTTTTTTTGAGAATTTAGGGTTACCCCGTTTGGGAAATTTCCTGTTTGAGTTGCGCACATAATTGAGATTTTGATCTTTAAGAATAAAGATCAGATTATCGATGACTTTATTTCCTAATTTGGGTTAAGATTAATATTTGAATTATATGGGCTTGCATCGCATGTTGCTAATTCCATAAATTTTCATGTTATGAAAAATACAAAAATTGCATTGCATGATAGGATAGATTGGATTTATATCAGTTTTCTAATTTAGAATCGCATATGTAGGATCCATGTAGTAATTTAGGAAATTACCTAATGTTGAATAAGATTTAATATAAATCATTTCTAAATTTAAATAAGGTAATCACATATAATCACATATATTAGTTGGTATCATATTCTAGCGTAAAGAAAATTCAAAGAAAGAGCATGCATATATTATATAGAATTAATTGTACCACTGATCAAACGCAATTATTGTCATGTCATCATTGTCACGTCACGTCATCATATCAATATAATTTAATTATTGCATGTTTAGGCCCCCTATAAATTAGATTGCATGTCATATTAGAATTAGGTTACATATAAATTGCATCTATGTAGCACATGTCATTAGCCTAATGATTTGTGAATGTTAAATTAGAATTCATGTAATCACGGGACTTAGATTATAATTGCATCCACAAGAAGAAAAATCCAAAAAGAAAAAATCATCATTGCATTTAGAAATTATGGTTAGGGCATGCATATTGTAGTGACCATCCTGCGAAATACTCGATGTTTTGGACATAAAATGAGTTTTTACTTTGCTTAATGCATTTATGGTTGCTCTTTTTCTAGCAAGTTATTTATTACTTTGATTTATGGATTGATGCATTCTTGATTGTACTGCATGATCACCTATTGCATAGGATAGTGGTTTATGATCAAAATTGACCGGGACTATCCACAAAATGTTTTTGAAATAAAAAGAAAGATACTAAAATGATCTTGTAATTATCTAGCATAATCAACTCACTATATCAATGAAATCTCTAGTTCATAGAAGTAAAATATTTTCCCACACTTTACTTGAGTTTCTATTTGACCCGTAATATTTTAGTAGCAACTCCTAATTGAATTAAATTACATGTTAAATTCATTAAATCAAAACCTCAAAACTACAATCGGTATGAGATTAGAAGAGTTCACACTAAGTCTTTGGCTAAGTAATCAATTAGATTTCCTTTTGACAATTTATCTTGGGGAAGTTCGCGACATGGATATAGTACTTTTCCTTGATTTAATTTATTTTCATGCTGAATAGAATATGGTTACAACGGGATCTATATATGCGTTAAAAAGAGATTCATTCCTATATTTTAGGTCTCCCCCGCATCACGAAAAAGTACGGACAAGCATGGCCAATGTTAATGTTCCTGCGACTCAGGTCAACACAAACGGCAAAGCGATCCCGCTTCTTGGCTTTGGAACAGCCGAGTTCCCGTTTGGCTCCAATGACAACGTAAAGGAACACATTCTCCATGCGATCCAATTGGGCTACCGGCACTTCGACTCGGCCTCAATTTACCTGTCCGAGCAGCCCCTTGGAGAAGCCGTGGCTGATGCCCTCGAGCTCGGCCTCATAAACTCACGTGAGGAGCTGTTCATCACCACGAAGCTCTGGTGCAGTGACGCGCATGGCGACCGCGTTGTCCCTGCGCTTCAGAGATCCCTCAAGTACAATCTCAGTTAACATATGAATCATGCTAGTACCAAGTTTGTGCGCTTCATTATCCTCGTTTTCACTACATCGATCGGTTCTTGTGAGTAGGAATCTTGGGCTCCAATTCGTGGACCTGTATCTTGTGCATCTTCCGGTGAGCTTGAAGGCAGGGGAGTGTGAACTTCCGGTGAAGAAGGAGGATCTGCTTCCGTTTGATTACGAAAGTGTGTGGAAGGCCATGGAAGAGTGTCAGAAGCTGGGCTTGGCCAAAAGCATAGGAGTGAGCAATTTCTCATGCAAAAAGCTGGAGAAGTTGCTGAGCATTGCTGAGATTCCTCCTGCTGTCAACCAAGTGAGTTTATCGTTGGTCCATTCGAATTCATGTTTCCTTAAAATTGCTCCAGAAAAAAAAAAAATGTTTCTCATAACAAAGAAAAGCTACCAAAAACACACTTTACAAAAAAAAAAATGTTTATTTCAAGTCTAGAATTGCACGCACCTCTTTTATATGTTCATTCTAGGTGAGCAACAAGGACTGCCTGAACTGAACCGGCCAGTTCTGGGTGGTTCTCAAGGAGCCAGTCTGATTCCTGGTTTCATAAATTGGAACTAATATTTTTGGTTTAGTTCCAGAGGTGGAACTGCCTTGACCAACTTTTTTTTCCCTTAAAAATCTTCAAAGAACAGCAGCCTCTCACGCTTGCTCTTCCTTCTTGACTCTCACATCTCTTTCCCTCTCTTCATGGCGGCCGACGGCGTCCTCCAACATATGGAGGAGGAGGGCCTTCTCGACAAGCCCGGTGTAGTGGGAGTCGAGGAGGGTGATGGGGACAGAGGTGGAGTTATTCTGACCACTATTGAGTTGGGGGGGGGGGATGGGGCAATGCAGAGGAGAGAGGAGAGAGGAGGGAGGAGAGACAACAAACATGAGGATTCAAGAGTGCTCGAGTGCAAGCTCGGAGCGAATTGGAGGTGTAGAGTCTCTTCCTCATCTCTAAAAAATGGAGGACTTGTCACAATGGTTTTTGTGGAAGGAGAAGGGGAAGGGGGTTTGTGTAGAGAAGAGAGATAGATGGAGATGGGACACGACGGATGAGAGAGAGAGAACAAAAATAAATGCCTTTAATCCAATAGAGACTTCTGAGGAAGAAAACTAAGGCTGTATTTGGTTCAATATTTTGAAAGTTCCTTGAAGGAAAATTTGAAGTGTCTGGCAACTATTCTCCCAAGAAGCTTTAGGTTGAAAGTTGGCATTGGGAAGGCTGAAAACCCAATGCTAGTAGGGATTAGCATTGAGCTTTCGGAATTTAACCATATGCTACAACTAATTTTCTTATTCCAAAATAAGTCTCCCTAATTTATCAATTTTCCAATTTTGCCCATTGTTATTGTTCATCTTATTTTAGCAAGGGCAATCAGCGAGGGCAGCCGGCAAGGTTAGATTGGGTCTGCAAGAAGTCGGCGAGGGGCTGACAAGGCTAGATCAAGTTGGCAAGGGGTTGGTGAGGTTAGATTAGGTCGGTTGCTTGGGTCATGAGACCTTGGAGAAAACCATCTGAGGTTGCGTGACCCCAAGCGACGAGGTTTCAAGTCACATGCCCTCGGCCGGTTGCTTGGGTTGCAACACTTAGGGTCGCGCAACCCTCGCCGGGGGTTGCACAACCTTGGACGATGGCAATTGGCGTCAGTTCTGGCTCACCAACGACCTTAGTCCTTTGCCAAAGGGTTTGATTTTTTTTAAAAATTTAGACCCAAAAGGCCAAAAAAACATTTGTTAAACAGAAATAGCTTTAAAAAAAAAAAAAAAAAATCACGAAACGCAATTTACATTTCCCCTGTGAGCTTTAGGTCAAAAGCATTTGCATTTTCCCCGGGCTTATTTGCAAATCTAAACCAAATCCACCCTAAATGCAATAGACAAGGACATCATATAGCTTAGAAGTGGAGACCATGTTGCTCTCTTCAGTGTTTAAAGATTTGACTAGTTTCATTTGGACCAGTTCGGTCCTAGGTTCCCAATTTTGGGAACTAGTCCTCTCAATTCAGTTTCCAATTTCATCTTGGAAGTGGACTAGATTAGGAATCAATCATTTCCGGTTTAATTTAGTCTTTGTGTGCAATTTTGACTTCAAAATAGTTCAAGTTCACTATGTGTGTTTTGAGTAGGAGCTGCGGAGTTTGGAGATTGATATTTTATTTTATTTATTTATTTTGGAAGAGATGAGAAATACCACGCCTCAAGTCATTTTGATGCTTCACCCAAAAGAGGGAAAGGATCACTCTGAATTCCGATGCGTTTAACATATTCAGTTGAAAAAAATTGTAATTGAATTGGGTCATGTCGTCCACCAGCATAATACCAAATTTCCTCTGACCCTCAAGCCTTGGTTCGTGGGATTGTGCCAGAAAGATAAAAATCCCATCCTCTCTCTTTCTGTTTCTCTCCTTTCCCCCTCGTTTCCAACGAGCTACAGTGTCCATGAATACCGCGGCCTCACTGTCCAGTTTCCATCCTGCTGCAAAAAAACAAATGATTGATCAAAAAATAACTACAAAATGAAAATCAATTGTACATATTAGAAAACGACTTTTAGATATCTTACTGAAACGAGGAAAGCACTCATACTAAAAAACGTAGTCATACTAGGAAACCTATTTTGATTGAATTTCCTTTACGACCTCAGACTCGAGAATGCTCTCAACACACTCACCAAGCCTAGCCGTTGCCCTCACTGAGCTTGCTGCCGCCGCTGTCAGTCGAGCTGGCAACCCCGATGTCATCCCATCCCCTCTAGAACTCGTGGGAAGGTCGCGACCTTTGCTGCGAGTTAAAGAGAGGGGCTTCATGGTGGCCTCGAGATGTCAATGGAGGCGCACCAACGAAGGGATGATGTCAGTGTAACGACCGGTCCAACAATGATAGGGAGTGATCCTCAAGCCAGAGAGCCTAAACAAAGAGTAATTCTTGATATGCTTTTAAGATGGTGAAAGAGTAGAAATAAATCGAACTGTAAACTGAATATGAGGAGAGCAATTTTGAGATATACATGAAAACTAGAACTTACCAAAATATCTATTGACATAATGACAATGCTCAACATTGGAACTCCAGAAATAAGCATGCTCGGATGGGAAACACTCTTACGATGGGTGACCTTTTAGAAAGTGTCCACTTGTATGCCAAATGACAAAATTGTAAAGCTCGTTATCAGATAAGTCAGAGTGGACAATATGTTAGTGAGTTAATCCAAAGTGCTGCGATACGGTATCTAAGTGGGATCCCCCTCTAGTAGGTGTATGGTTCGGGAATGAACCATGCAGAAGTTGGTAAGCTTATAACTGATAATGCTAGTATGAACACCTAGAGGGAGGTGAATAGATGTTAAAGAAATTTTTGCAAAACTTAACAACTTAATTTGACTTTTATAAAAACAGTGAGATGGGCGAAGATGTAAAAGGCGTAAACAAGTTATATAAGACTGCGAATTAAAGTAAAGAGTTTAGGGAAAGAGAATTGAAACACAAGGTTTATAGTGATTCGGCTTAGACCAAGCCTACGTCCACTCTCTCACACTGACAGCCCATTGGCTGGATTCCACTAAGAACCAAAAGAGATTTTACAGTCTCACGTCTTTGATTCCACAGTGTAGAGACTCTATTATACTTCCTCAAGGTCTCACAAGTATTTAATCTCTCTTTTGAGTATAATTTAAGCTCGACAAATTGAAACGCCAAAGAACTAAGAACTTCAGACTTTGGAATTTTTCTTTCACGCACCCACTCAAATAGCTTGAGCGTCCTCTTTATATACTCCTTCATACCATTATAACTGTTGGCACCTTCCAAATGAGTTCTTCTAATCTACTCGTTGGACAGAATCAATTAGGAAGATCTCGAGTTATTTAAGAAATGTGATGATAGCTCACCAATCCTGCTCGCTCATACAATCAGGATCTAGGTTTTCATAAGTAGAACCTTCCAAGTATACTTCGCCAATCAACAGATCTAATTATTCAAATTGATTTCAATAAGAATAATTGATCACAAGATGTTATCTCCAACCCTGAGATCTTCTTCAACCGTACGAACCAAATCCTTAAAGATATACTTTCATTTGGATAAGTCTTCTTTATCGGATAAATCTTTTCTTCGTCGGTCTAGAAACTATCAGTGAGGGTAGACTTTAAATCTTGAGTCTGGAGGTCTTCAGACTTTGACGATAGAATCTGCAAGTCTTCATACTAGATTGATGGAAACGTTTTGTCAACTTCAAAACAGATAAGGAAGTTTTCTCTAACAATAACAACATGATCGACGAGGGAGAGGAGTAGTCATTAGGGCTTGAGGGCCTGGACAAGGAGCACTTCCTAGCATGCTTCTAGGATTTTGAATGGGGTTAAAATGAACTAAACTATGCACCGAATAAGAGGAGAGTGATTTCGAGATGTGTGTGGACGCATGTGAAAATTGGAATTAATTCACGGAGTTGTCTTTTCACGTAATAGCAATGCTAAAGAATCACTCCTAGGATAGTTGACCTTCTAAAAAGGTACCCTCCTTTACATCAAAGGACTAAACTATGATGCATAATATGAGACATGGCAAGGCGGATAATATCTTAATGAGTTAATTCAAAATATCACAGTCAGCGAGGCCAATGAGGTTGCATGCAATTGCATGCACATGTGAGGGAAAGGAGGAGAGGGTCAGGTTTTGGATTATTTTTTTTTTTCTCTTTCTCTATTCTTGTGCTTTGTTCTAGATTTACAAGTTTATGATATAACTCGCATAACTCATCAACAAAAATGATTGGTTGGAGAAAACATCCAACGAACACACAACCCTCTAACTTTTTCGTGCATAAGTTTTAAGGTACATTTAAGACCTACATGGATGGCAAAGGCAACAATGTCAAATTTCCTAAAATTGGGAATATTACAAAAAAACCCATCAACCTATTAAATTTGTGACAATTCAGCTTTAAGTCTTTCAATAATGCTAATTTAATCCTAAATATTTTCAATATTACTTACATGAACACTAACCGAAGCTGATGTGGACATTTATTTTTATAATTTTTTTTAATTTTTAACTTTTTTTTTTTTTTTCTTTTCTATTAAATTTTTTTGGGACTAAAGGCCAAGAAGGCTCGATAGCCATAGGTGAGGGCCGAGACATCCTCGCCAAATTTGGGCATTGTGGCCTTGCCCATAACAGGCGAGGGCATCATGGCCTTGACCAAATATGGGCAAGGGGCCAAGCCCTCATAAGTCTTGAAGAATTAATGCATCATTTAATTATCAATAAAGTCAAAATGGGTAACTTGAGCTATTCTAGAACATCATACGTAGGAAATCTCATATATAAAAGGGTTAATATCATAAAAAATCTCAAATTAGTTTACCAGTAATAAATTTACGCTAGACTAATTATTGGATCACCAAAAATTTCACTACACATGTGACAAATTCACCATGTTAATATAGATTTTTACGTAAATTTGCTGAGTCAATTGATTTATTGCCATGTGTTATCCAGTTTAGCAATTCCATAATAAAATTTTCGTAACCTAATGAAGGGTAAATATGTCATGAGTGTACCAATTTAGAGTTTTTGGTTATCCAAAAATTAGTTTGGGGTAAAATTATCACAAATGTACTAATTTAAGGTTTTCATGATATTAGCCTAAAAAAATATTGGAGGCGCTGAGATTGGTGGACAACATTCATTACAGTATGGAAAATATGTTAATATCATCATGATATTTTTTGTAGGAATAAGCGTGAAAATTACTATAATGAGATAACATTTTTTCTTCAAAGTGACTAGTTTCAATCTTAAATAAGATGAGTCTTAATTCCTTGAACTCTAACAAAAGGGTATAATTTCTATTATATGATTTAAATGGGTGTGGTTGATCGTGTTGGTGGAGATTAACCCTTTGTGGCAGCAACAAAAGCTAAGGAAATTCTGCAAGGAAAAGGGAATCCACATTACCGCCTACTCTCCGTTAGGAGCCAAAGGGACTCTTTGGGGGACCAATAGAGTGATGGAATGCGAGGTGCTAGAAGAGATTGCCAAAGCCAAAGGGAAGACGCATGGCCAGGTTGTCATCAATCTCCTATGCACTTTATCATTCTCAAATTTGAATGATGCTATGCATTCATATATTGATTCAGATGATTAATTTAGACACTCGGTCCTCTCAAGTCAAAATTCTATATAGCTAGGCTACGATCAGTTATAATTACGTAAAATATAAATCCTATAGAATTAATCAATTTGGTTAAGGGAAAGATATAAAGCCTTACAACAAATGAATATTCCTTACCATTGGATCACTTTATCGCATTGTAAGATATTTAGCGCATTTGTTGACCAAGTCCATTAATTGACCTAGAACTAAGTAAAATGTTAGAACATTACTTATTTTTATTAATATCTATCTAGTTATTATCATTGCACATATATAAGCAAGTTTACTCTTTACTCCTTATATGATGGGAAAATGATAGAAATAGTCTCTAAACTTTGGCTTAATATGTAATGTCATCATTGAACTTTTAGTTTGTTTAATATAATCCTTGAACTATTGCTAAATATTCAATCTTGTCCCTTAACTTTAGATAAGATAGTCCGAATGTTTCCATAATTATACTACTGCTTGAACGGTAAAATATTTTTTCATTTCAAAACATTTCCAAAACTAACCAAAAAAATATGCTATTTTTTATTTTCTTTTTTTTCTGGTCTTTGTAAATATATTGTAGTTCTATTCAAATTTTTATCTAATGATCTCTATATTAATAAAAATATAGCATCATTTACAGTTATATTGTTTTCATAAGAAAATATAATAATGATATTTATTAATCTCTGGAATTATTGTACTTATATAAATTTAAATTTAAATTCCTAATTTTTTAGATAGATAAAATCATCAAGTTTTCTTGTGTTAGTATTTTTTTAATTAAGTTTAGCTAAATCTATAAATTAAATATTAAAAATAACAAGATTTTCAATCTGATACAATTGCAAATGAGGTTTAACTTTTACTATAATAGAGATCATAAGTTAAATTTTACTTGAATAAAAAAATTGTGATAACTATAAAGACAAAAAAAAGTTGAAAATAAAAATAAAGCCATATTTTTTGTTGATTAAGGAAATGGATTGAAATGACAAGATATTATGAAATTTAGCCAATACTGCAATTGTGAAAACTTATGAATATTACTGAGTGACTAACTTGATTTTGTTAGGGATAGTTAAGAAACTAGATTGAACAAAATGAAAATTTAGGGACTAGAATAATTTGAGGATCATATGAAACGAATTAAAAATTCAAGGATGACATTGCACATTGAGCCAAAGTTTAGAGACTATTTGTGTCACTTTTCTTACATGGATATGTTTCAAATGAATGGTTAAGCTCATATTTTGGCTATATTATTGGTTTACATGAAGGTTTGTTTAAGGTGGGTATATGAACAAGGAGTCAGTGTGCTGGTGAAAAGCTTCAACAAAGAGAGGATGAAAAAGAACCTTGACATATTCGATTGGAGCTTGAGCCCTGAAGAATTGAACAAAATTGGTCAAATTCCACAAAAGAAAGGATTTGTCGGACTTGAAGTAGTATCCCCAAATGGTCCTTACAAGTCTCCTGAAGAGCTTTGGGACGAGGAGATTTAATGAAGAATCATTAATTTCTTCAATAAGTTCATTCAACTCAAGAAGTATTGAACGACTTGTTCAGAGATTGTTGGACCTTAATGCCAAATGAATGCTAGTCCCTTCTATTTTAGAATAGCATAATTATGGTTCCCCCTCCTTTAGTAGAGTAAATGGGAATTGCTTATGTGATTGTCCATAATCTATTGTATTTTGAATGAAATTGTGGAGTCCACTCATTTAAGAAATTTCGACTTACAATATATTGTTATTCTCACAGCAACTCAAAAACTATTATTTTGGCAAATCCCAATAATACTAGCCATCATGCAATACATGACAGCTTTTGCTTTGTTCAAATTTTGTGGATGGTATAAGTAGATGATTAAACGGCAAATGCTTAAACTGATTTCTCATATTTATGCTAATCTTTTAGACTTAAATACTTCAAAATGTTTCAAATCTTTACAAATTAATTACCTCAATTTACCCTTAAAAGACCTTACATAGAGTTCCACCATTGATAATACCAGCTTCCTTTCCCTTTTCTTTAACTATCTTATAACTTATCTTTCTTTATATACAGCTTTGAAAAGAAAAATTAATTACTTTAGGGTAAGAAAACGTTATTTTTCTTAAAATAATTTTAGTTCCTAACTTTTTGGATAGATAAAATCATCTAGTAATAATAAATAAATAAAAAGCCGCATTTTTTGTTGATTTAGGAATTGGATTGAAATGACATAATATTTTGAAATTTTAGGCAATATTGTAATTATGAAAAGTCGTGAATATTACCAAATGACTAACTTGATGTTGTTATGGAAAGTTGAGCAACTAGATTAAAAGTCTAAGGACTAAATTGAACATTTAGGAATAGTTCAAATACCATATTAAACAAATTAAAAATTCAAGAATTACTTTACACATTAAGCCAGAGTTTAGGGATTATTTGTGTCACGTTTCCTACATGGATATGTTTCGAACAAATGATTAAACTCATATATTGGCTAATTGACCCACCTATTCCGACCGGGAGAGCAGGCCATTCGACAAGGGGATTCCGAATATTACTAGTTTGCATGAACATTTGTTTAAGGTGGGCATATAAACAAGAAGTCAGTGTGCTACTGAAAAGCTTCAACATAGAGAGGATGAAAGAGAACTTTGACATTTTCGACCAGAGCTTAAGCCTTGAAGAATTGAACAAAATTAGTCAAATTCCACAAAATAAAGGATTGGCCGGACTTGAAGTAGTATCCCCAGATGGTCTATACAAGTCTCCCGAAGAGCTTTGGGATGAAAAGATTTAATCAAGAAGCATTATTTGCTTCACTTAGTTCATTCAACTTGAGACTTACTGAATAAATTATCCCAAAATAGTTGAGCCTTAATCCTAAAGGAGCGCTAGTCCCTTCTAATTTCCAGTGTTCATCCGTCATCGTGCAGTGTAATAAAAAGGTGCTTCAAATTGTAATAGAGAGCTGTTCTAAACTCAATTACATAACTAACCAGAAAAATTTATAAGGATTGACTGGCCATTTCATATTAGAGTACAAATGGAACAATCAAATAACAATCTCCCGCATTATATCAAAAATTGCCCTCTCCATAGCTAGCAAGGATCACCTTGGCCCACGGCTAATGAAGGCCCGACGACCCTAGGTGGTCAGAATTGTAAAAAATAAAGAGAAAAAAATAAAAAAGAAATAAACAAATAATTCAAAAAATATTAAAATATTAATAAAAATTATCAACATTGGCATTTGTCGTGCCATGTAAGATGGCTAACATCCATGTGAGAGATTTCCAAATAAAGTTAGTTAGATGGACTCACTTGGTAATGTGAAATTATTTAGGACTCAATTGACAAAATTTTGAAATTTATGATTGAATTAACAAAAATGCAATAACTTTAAGACTTTTTAAATAATTTTTCCTTATTTAGGGTATTTACCAATTTTTTTGCAATCAAGTTATTGACTAGTTTTCCATAACCAATTCTTAATTGTAAATTACCGATGTGTCGTTCATTTTTATAAGTACAACTTCTTATTTGTCTTTCTTTCCAAAACCTTAAATTTTCCAACTATCATGTACAATTACAAACTTCATTTGAGTTATTAGTTTTTCTCAAACAAAGTCACTTATTAGTTTTGTTACCAAATCTCTTGAGTTGCTTACCAATAGTTATTTATAATTTTTATTAAACTTACCAACTTTTCAATTGAGTTACCATCTTGTACTTACGTAAATTATTTACTTTTTAAATCAGTTTGCATAAATAATCTAATAATGATGGTCATTCTTTTTGTATTTTCGCCAAATAGATTTACGTAAGCAAGTTTATATTTCCATTCTAAGATTGTTTGTGTAAAATAAATAAGGGGCATGGTTTCTTTCAAATCTGGTTGGAGGAAATTATCTTTTTGATTAGTGTGCAAGGTTATAACTCACACTTACTTTTTGTTAAGTCTGCATGCAAGTGATGTTTATATTGGTAATCAATCAAACAAAAACTTGACTGGAGTAAAGCATAATGAAGGAAGGAAAATATGGCCCCCTAATTCATACACTAGCGGTGTATGTAATAGAAATCTTTCGTTTATACATGGTCTACAAACAAAAGAAAAATTCCCCAATTAAAAACATAAAAAAAAAAAAAGCAAGATTCTCTCTCTCACACACCTAAATTCAATTAGTTATAGAGTTATGTGTTGACACCTAAACTTTGGTGGGTCCATTTCATTATTTATTAATTGGATAGAAAATTATGGATTAATTTTAATTCCTATCCTAGCAAAAATAATTCCGTTAATTGCATTGCATATAGACATTAGGAGCATTTGCATAACTAACATTAATATTTAAAAAAAAAAAAAGCTTGTAAAAAATTATTTTATTTTTAGCGAGACCAGGCCGGGGGCAGGCCGGCCTGGCCTTCCTTCTTTACCATTTTTCTTCCTCTATCCCCTTTGGGCCCAGCCCATTTTTCCTTTTCTTTTCCCCCAAGCCCAGCCTCTCCCTCACGCTCTCGCGGACTCTGCATAGAAAGAGAAAATGGAGGCTTGCGCGAGGAGGAGGACAGAGAGCAGAGAGAGCGAGCGAGCGTCTCACCGGTTTGGTGGTCGGGGACGGGCCAGGCCAGCAGCGACGGCTGGCAAAGGAGGAGGCCGCGCGCTCCGCCTGCTTGAGAGGTCAAAGGGAGAGAGAGGAAGAGACCGAGGATGGGGCTTGCTCATCTGTGGAATTTCGGAGAGGGAGAGAAAGACAGAGTGGAGAGACCGTGAGAGCAACCCCGAGAGAGAGAGAGAGAGAGAGAGAGAGTTTGAGAGCGACGAGCCCTCCGGCAATAGGCCCATCGGAGGCGTGCGAGGTGACCGGAGGTGGTCCGATCTATCGAACTCGCCCTCCATTCGCCGCCGCCGAGTAGAGTAGGGACCTCGGCCGACCCCTGTTTGTGTCCTGTTTTGCCCCGTTACGGGCTCGCCGGAACGGGCTCTCGTCGTTGTTCGGTTCACGCGTGCTCCGGCCTCGTCCGTCTGTGCTCTACTGGTTTTGAGCGTTTTCGGCCCATTTTCGTGAATCCGGGTGCGAGCTCGACTCTTCAATGAATCTTGGTCCTCCTCTCAGTCGACGCCCGCCGCATGTTCGATGAAATGTCTCTGTGATACCCATGAAAGTTATCTCTGTCTTGCTGAAACCGTAGACCCCCCTGTTCACATTTTGTTGGTTTTTATATGTCATTGTCACGATTCCTCGCTTCTTTTCTTTATCGCGGTTTCTTTCGTGTGCGTGGTGTGTTATGCGTTCATCGTTCCGGTGATGGATGACGGCCGACCGCCGCTCTCGTAGAGGATTAAGGTGGATGGTGGGTGAGTAAGAAGCGTTCAGTCTTGTATCTCCAGTGAAATCCAAGGGGGATTTAGTGTTGAACTTGCTGGCTTTTGTATCTGATGAAATTGATCTGTCAGATTCTGGAATGATCTGGGAACGAGGGCGTCAGTAGAGGAGTTTAAACCAAAAAAACCTAAAAAGGCGTGAGTGGGTAACTACTATGAGGGTTGAATGGGTTTGATTAAGTTTGGGCTAGAACGTGTTTGGGCTTTGGCAGACACGGGCTTAAAATTAGCTTGTTGGGCTTGGGCTCAGCTCCAGTAATAATAGCGCTGGAAGATTTTGGTGTTAAAATGAGCCTGATGTCGAATGGGCTTGTTGTGAATAGGCCCATCTGTGTCCATGGTCTAGAGCCTAAAGCCTCCTAATGCTTAAAGCCCATTTCGCCCCCTTAGGCCACATTGGAAAGACCAGATCGCAGCCCATGTTCGGACCGGGCCCAGAGCCCGACCGGGTCTAATTTTCGGATTGAATTCTTTTAAAAATTATTTTAAAAATTAAAAAATTCCATATTTTTATTTTTTTTTTTTTCTGAACATTATGAAAAAGCTTAAAAATTAGTTTTTGAGAAGTTTTCACTTAAAATATGTGAAAATCCTTGATAAAAAATTATGCTCAAAATTGAGCGAGCTTTTGGGATCTTACCATTTGAGTATTCTTAGATATAAATGATAGGTTGTCGTTTGCGCAATTCCATTTCTACTATTATGTGATTGTGCACCTTCAATATGTTGATTGTGGTTTTCTTTTAGTCCAGTTAGGAATATGAATGACATTTGTCTTATTTCTTAGGGTTAGATTCTTGTTTTTCCTTGCAATATTTAACGTTTCATTGGTTGTTGATTATTAGTTTAACGGTTGCGTACGTGTATGATCATCTCATATGTTAGTGTATAAGTTTAAAATCAATTTAGACTACTTGACAAACATCTCTTTAATCAATAAAATTAGGTACTGAAATAGCACTAGTTAATTAATTAGTATATATAAATCCCCGATCCAATATTCTCTGATTATGTAGGAAGTAAGGTATATTATTGTGCCTCGCTTGGTTTCTAACCAGCCCTAATAGACTAGTGGTGATTCCTCATTAAAAATGTTGTTATAATGTCAATTCGAATAACTCAATATCGTGCGAGGTGTGAGTTTGAAAGAATTCACGTCTAAAACAAGGGCTATAGCCCTACCTTAAAGGCAATATCCTTAAACTTGTGTCTTTTCTTCTCCGAATGGAAAAAAGGTAGGTCTCGACACTATGTCACCTTCGAATTTGCTAAACTCATTTATAATTTAGCCTTGTTGGCCATAGAGTATGATTCTGAAGTCTCATGTGGAGCGGGAGAAAGTTGGTTGAGTGATACATTAGTAGTGGCCCAACCTCAAATCATCATCATTTGAGTACTTCTTTTGTGGATTTAGCCCATGTGGAATAGGCCGTCGTTACTAATGGTGTCTAGTAGCATTTAGGTAGGTATTGACCATATTGCAACATTACTCTTGTCGTGATTACAAATGGTCCCTTCTAGTACTGTGGCATGTAGTGTATTTTGACCTTTATGGGCCAATATTGTAAGACTACCTGAGTTACGAGGAATAGAGTATTCCCAAAATCTCACATGATTGACAAATGTACAAGGAGAATTTGTTTATCTAACATTGCAAATCTTCTGTGCTAATTGGAATAGGGTTACAGTGGGGATCTATATATGGGTTGGAAAATAGATTGATTCCTTTAGTTTAGGTCTCGTCTATATCACAAAAGGAATATATATACACATAGAGACATGGCCACTTCATTTGTTTCCGAAATTGGATTTTTTTCTCTCCCCTTTCTAGGGTTTTCTCCTCTTCCTCTTGTCTTTACACAACTATCTTCTTCAACCTCCACGGAGGGGAGGCTTTGAATTAGATCTCTCCCTTTCCTTCATTTTTCATTTTTTCTTTGGGGGGGGCTGATTTAGATATCTATTTTCTTAAACTCGCTTTTCTTCTGTTTTGTGGAGGTTTTCCCCCACTAAAACTTCCCTGTTCTGTTTTAGGGAGGATTCTACTCTAGTCTATTTTAAGTTTCGAGATTTTTGCGTGTATGATTTCAGGTTTCGCTTCCCTTGGATTTCGTTGATATACAAGTCCTTTTTCGAGAGAGATCATAGGAGTTTCGTGAAGGTATTGCTCTCACAAGTATCGGATTTATACTCGTTCAATCTTGTTACTCTGAATGGCGATGGTATTATGGTAACTCAATTAAAAGTTAAAGTCCCTAACTTTCACCCTAATCTCAAATATATAGTCATATTTCCAAAATTTCCATTAATTTCTCTAAGATTATCAACATCAAGATCAATTAGAGGGTCATTATTAAACTATGGGCTTTCATTAGCATTGTCATCTTCATATGAAAAAATAGTAGCCTCCTCACCTTGGTATAGAAGAACAATAGTCTCTTGATGTTAATAATCTGCAAGAAGTCAATGATAATTTTTAGATGTGTGGACAAATTTGGGATTAGGATGAAAGTTGAAGGTTTTTTTAAGGCAAAAAAATTGACGCATAATTGGTTATTAACCTAAAGTTGGTATTTTAAAGGATACATGCCCCTTTTCTTTTTCGAGTTTTTGTTTGGATGTTGCAAGTGATGCACTTAGAGTTAATTTTACGGAACAATGTTATTTTTTAAACGGTTAATGCCCTAAAAACCCCTATGACAAAATTATCCAAAATAATTTTTTGATTATGAAAAACCCCAAACTGGTATTCTTATGATAAATATATCCCACTTAACCACAACCCCTTTTATCAGCCTCAAACACCCGCTGCCCCTAGTGATTTAGGTATAATTAAGTGATGGATTGATGATTTCACGACCCCCGCAAATTTGTGATAAATTTACCCCCAAACTAATTGTTTGACCCTCCAAAAACCCAAATTAGTACATTTAAGACAAATATGCCCTCTGTTAAATTGAATTAATACCATTACAAAAAACCACAAAAATTGTATAACTATGATAAACGGAGAAAAAAATCTCAAACTAGTACACTAATCAACTGTCATAATTCATCAAACTTAGTAATTTGACAAGTAAAATTTAACAGAAATTAATAGAGGATAAATTTGTTATAAGTATTTTAGTTTGGGGTAAATTTGTCAAAGATGTAATAGTTTATGATTTTTGGTGGTTAAAAATTAGTTTTTGGTAAATTTGTATTTTTAGGATATTAATCCATTTTTTAAATGGTTGTCTTATCGTTTTTTTCATTTAAAAATTTGATAAAAGCTTAACTAAGATCTCTTACTAAAAATTTCTCATCATTTTCATGGAATTATTTGAACATTTTATTATTTGAAATATTCCTACATAAACTAGTGAATCGTTGAATGTTTTGGTAAGCAAGTGAATTAATTATATGTTTTAGCTAGACAACTTCTTTTTACAAGTAAATTAATTGTATATTTCTACTTGATCTTTATCGATGAGCTGGAGCAAAATCCAGGTGATATTCACCAGCTTACATAACAAAATAAAATTTCGGTGAGGCTTGAACTAGCCAAATTCCTACGACTTCAAGCCTCGCTGGTATATGGCGTCAACGACAAGGCTCGGTGAGCTTGATCCTCACTAGCTTGTGGTGAGCTTGTCTGTGGACAGCGGGCGATTAGTCAAGGAATGAGAAAAAGAAAAGAAAATAAATATAATTTAAAAATAAAAATAATTAAAAAATTCGAATTTTTTCCGTAATTTTTCCTAGAAAACCAAATCAAATACCAAACAACGAAAAATATTTTCTAAAAATATCACATTTTTCGAGCATTGAGATAGCATCTAAGATTTTTCTTTTGCTGTTGAGAAAATAACACTTTAACAATCAAAATTGATAGACTAATTTGTCTTTTTGTTGACTTTAGATTGTGGATACGAATGGCTATAACTATGTGTGAAGTTAAAGGACTCTTCGTGTCCAATCCAAATCCAGATGAGACGAAACAGCTCCCTTCGTTTGACTTGGAACTACGTGTTGACGTTTCTCTTCCGCAAGACGCGAGTTCCTTGCATTATTATGTACGAGGCGACTGCCTCTGTTGAAATATTTCATTCTGCACGATACAAGTCCCTTGCATAACCGATGCTAACGTAGATATTTTTTAATTATTTTTTAGTAATTTTTAATCTTTTATAAAAAGAAGGAAAAGAAAATAAAAATAAAGGGAAAAAGAAAAGATAAAATTAACAAAAAAAAAAAAAAAAAAAAATTTAAAATTTTTAAAAAAAAATCCACGCTCCAAATCATGTAGGATGGTTAGCGTTCACGTTGGTAATTGCTGACCTATATTGATGGAATGGATTCAATTGATATTAATATGAAAATATTTATAACTAAATTGATTTAAATGAAGATTTTATGACTGAATTTGTACTAATAAAATATGCTTAAGACTTTTTTTTTTTGTACTTCTTCTGTATTTTTCCTTGATATATTTTTGAGCACGATTCAAGTTCCTTACGTTGGATATAGTATTTTTGCTTGATATATTTTATTCCATGCCGAATAGAATATTGTTACGACGGGGTCTATATATGCAGTGAAAAGAGATTCATTCCCATAGTAAGGTCTGGCCTGTATTACAAAAAAGTACGGCCAAACATGGCCAATGTTATTATTCCTGAGACTACGCTCAACACAAGCGGCAAACCGATCCCGCTTCTTGGCTTCGGAACAGCCGAGTTCCCGTTTGGCTCCTCTGACAACGTGAAGGAACACCTTCTCCATGCGATCCAATTGGGTTACCGTCACTTCGACTCGGCCTCAATTTACCTGTCCGAGCAGCCCCTTGGAGAAGCCGTGGCCGATGCTCTCGAGGTCGGCCTCCTAAACTCGAGGGACGAGCTGTTCATCACCACGAAGCTCTGGTGCAGCGATGCGCATGGCGACCGCGTTGTCCCTGCGCTCCAGAGATCCCTCAAGTACAATCTCAGTTAACAGATGAATCATACAAGTACCATGTTGGTGCGTTTCGTCATCCTTGTTTTCACTACGTGGGTCGGTTCTTGTGTGCAGGAAACTCAGGCTCGAGTACGTGGACCTGTATCTGGTACATTTTCCAGTGAGCTCGAAGCCAGGAGAGTGTGAGATTCCAGTGAAGGAGGATCTGCTTCAGTTTGATTATGAGGGTGTGTGGAAGGCCATGGAAGAGTGTCAGAAGCTGGGCCTGGCCAAAAAGCATAGGAGTGAGCAATTTTTCAAGCAAAAAGCTTGAGAAGTTACTGAGCATCGCTGAGATTGCTCCCGCAGTCAACCAAGTGAGTTTTTTGTTGGTCCCTTGGAATTCATGTTTCCTTAAAATTGTTCTAGGAAAATAAAAAAGCATGTTTCTCATAACAAAGAAAAGCTACCAAAAAAATATTTTCCAAAAAAATTTTAATTCAAGTCTAGGTTGCTCTCTTTTATATTTTCATTCAGTCTTCGTGTACGTTTTGACTTCAACATAGTTCAAGTTCGCATTATATGTTGAGTAGGAGCTGCTGAGTTTGGGGGAAAACTTTTTTAATTTTTCTATATTTTTTTTTTGGAAGAGATGGGAAATACCATGACTGAAGTCATTTTGATGCTTCAGCCAAAAAAGGAAGAGGATAATCTGAATTCCGATGCGTTAACATGTTCAGGAAATCAACTAAAAAAAAAAAAAAAAAATAAACATGTTCAGGGGAAAAAGCTGTTCTTAAATTGGGTCATGTTGTCCTATGGCATGAGATAGAAATTTCCTCCGACCCAAGCCCTGCTTCGTGGGATTCCCCCCCGGCCCAAAAAAAAAAAAACTCATCTATCTGATTTGACATGAGAAGGGTGATTTTTTTTTTTTTTTTTTTATTCTAACGATTTATATGGGTGTGTTTTGACGATGAAGGTGGAGATGAACCCTCTGTGGCAGCAACAAAAGCTAAGAGAATTTTGCAAGGAAAAGGGAATACACATCACTGCTTACTCTCCTCTAGGCGCCAAAGGAACACTTTGGGGGACCAATGGAGTGATGGAAGCCGAGGTGCTACAAGAGATTGGCAAAGCCAAAGGAAGGACGCTTGCCCAGGTTGTCATCAATTTCTATCCACCCTATTCTTCTCGAATTCGATGATGCTGTGCATATAAATATTGATTCTGATGATTAATTTAGACACTTGGTCCTCTTAAATCAAAATTATATGCAGCTAGGCTCCAGTCAATTATAGTTATGTAAGATATTAATCCTAAAGAATTGATCAATTTTGTTAGGGGAAAGATATAAACCCTTACAATACATAAATACTCCTTCATATTGGATCACTCCATCACATTATAAGAGATTTAGCGGATTAGTTGACCAAGTCCAACAATTGAGTTAGAACTAAGTAAAATGTTAGAACATTACTTATTTCTATTATTATCTCTCTGGTTATTATCCTTGCACATATGTAAGCAAATTTACACTTTACTCATCATTTAATGGAAAAATATTACAAACAATCCTTCAACTTTAGCCTAACGTGTAATGTCATCCTTGATCTATTAACTTGTTAAATGTGACTCTTGAACTATTTATGAATGTTAAATCTAGCCTAAACTTTCAATTTGTTCAATCTAGTCTCTCAACTTTCTAGAAGATAGTCCAAAAATTTTCATAATTACACTATTACCCGAATATTAGAATGTCTTTTTTTTTTTTCAATCCATTTTCTAAATCGACAAAAAAAATGCTATTTTTTAATAATCTTTTTTTGTAATCTGTTCTTTGTAAATAATATTATTGTTCCATTCAAATGTTTTTAACTTATGGTCTCTATATTAGTAAAATATAACATTATTTATAGTTATATCGAATTCATATTTCTTTTACTTTGCTGATAAGTGTTTTCATAAGCATATTCAATAATGATATTTATTTATCTCTAAATTTATCGTACTTATATAAATTTAAATTTTAGTTCCTAATTTCTTAGATAGATAAAATCTTCAAGTTTTTAAGTTTCATTTTCTTAAAATATGTTTAGCTAAAAATATAACTTAAAAAAATTAAAAATAGCAATATTTTCAATCCAACACAACTCTAAATGAGATTCTCCTTTTACTTTAATAGAGTTCATAATTTAAATTATACTTAAATGGAAATATAGTAATATTTATAAAGACCAAAAAAGATAAAATAATAATAAAAAGAAATCCATATTTTTTGTTGATCTAGGAAATGGATTGAAACGACATAATATTTGGAAATTTAGGCAATATTGTAATTATGAAAACTCGTGAATATTACCAAATGATTGACTTGATATTGTTATGAAAAATTGAGGGACTAGATTGAACATGTAGGAATTATTCGAGGATCATACTAAACAAATTAAAAGTTAAAAAAGCACATTACATATTGGACCAGAGTTTAAGAACTATTTGTGTCACTTTTCCTACATGGAGATGATTCTGACGAATGGTTAAGCTTATATGTTGGCTATATTATTGGTTTGCATGAAGGTTTGTTTAAGGTGGGCATATGAACAAGGAGTCAGTGTGCTAGTGAAAAGCTTCAACAAAGAGAGGATGAAAGAGAACCTCGACATATTCGACTGGAGCTTGAGCCTTGAAGAATTGAACAAAATTAGTCAAATTCCACAAAAGAAAGGATACGCCGGACTTCAATTTGTGTCCCCAGATGGTCCTTATAGGTCACCTGAAGAGTTCTGGGACGAAGAGATTTGATCAAGAACCATTAATTGCTTCATTTAGTCCATTCAACTTGAGACTTATTGAATGAATTATCTATCCCAAGATAGTTGAACCTTAATCCTAAAGGAACGCTAGTCCCTTCTATTTTCCAGTGCTCATCCGTCATTGAGCAGTGCAATGAAAGGTGATTCAAATTAGAGAGGTGTTCTAAAATGTATACATGACTAATAATTATTTGACAGCACCAGTCAAATAATTTTTATCATAATATTCATAAGGATTGAGTAGCCATTTCACGTTAGAATAGTAATGCAACGGTTGCATAGAATGCCTTTCTTTTAGGGATGGTGCATGCGTGATAACAGGGCGAAATATTTTATTCAAGACATCTGCACAGCGGGATGAAATGCTTTGAGTTTAGGCTCTAGCCCAAACGATTCGTCCCGACTATATCAAACTGAAGAGACCATTCCCTACCAGGTGACTTCGATGTTGCTGATTCTTATCCCAAAATATCATGTACATTTATTCATTACAACCACCTCCCACCTTCCACGCCTACTCCTTTGCCCTGTACTCAACGTTGGACCACAAGAAACCGTGCAGCTGGGCGATCGCCCTGTATTAAACTGAACACTTGAGAGTACGTGAGAAGAAATCGAATACAGAACAAGATCTATATATGAGAGGAGTTTTGGATCTTGAACAAGCAATGAGAATACCTCAGCTTCTGTTGTATTTCTTCTTCAGAACTTCAAGTTTATTCTTTACAATCTTTCATCATTCCTCAGATACAGAAGAAGAAGCAAAAGAGGAAACTCTCGATGAATTGAAAGAAGCTTGTAACCTTTTAGAAACTAATGATGAATTCTAGCTAGCTTTCTCTCGTTCTTTCTTTTCCTTTTATACTTGTTACTAGCTCAACTATTTTCTGTTATAGAATTGTTACAACCGAATGATGTGAACAACACACGTGTAATTCTTCCGACTGCAACTTCTTGACCTGCTTCTCGATTCAGGTTTTGCTTTCACGGATCGCCAGCTCCGTTGTCACGGATCGCCAGCACATTCGTTCACTTGGATCGCCAACTCACGACCTTCCCCCTGTTTTTGCTTCCTCTGTTCCGCTTACTTCTTCGGGTTTAGCTTTTTTCTCACATTCTTGACTTCTTGACCTTTTGATCTTCTTCAACTGTTTAATTCTTCTAACATCCCCCTCAAATTGGGAATGGAGAGTGTACAAATTCCCAATTTGGTTCGCATATAAGAATGTGCTCGCTTGTCAATGGTTTTGTAAAAATATCAGCTAATTGATAAGAACTTGGAATGTAGCCGACTGTAGTGACCCCGAGGAGACTTTTCCCGAACAAAGTGAAAATCTACTTCAATATGTTTGGTTCGAGCATGTAAGATAGGATTCGAGTAAGAGATATTGCTGACTTATTATCACAAAGTACAAATGAATAGGAGGCTTAAGAAAACAGCCTATATCTCGTAATACAAAACCGACCCAGGTAAGATCGGTGGCGAGATGCAAGAGCACGGTATTCGGCTTCGTAGAGATGATCTGCTCACGGTAGGTTGTTTCTTTGCTGTCCAGGATATAAGATTGGATCCAATATATATACAGAACCCAGTTGTTGATCTTCTGGTTTCAACACAACCAGCCCAGTCTGAGTCAGAGTAACCATAGAGATGCATTGTACTGTGAGAGTGAAGAAATAAGCCAAGCTTTATGGTACCCTTTATATACCGTAAGACTCTTTTTAATCTGTTGAAGTCTGCAATTGTAGGTTGCTGCATTCGTTGACAGAGCATATTTGTGGCATAAGCAATGTCTGGTCGGGTTAAGGTGAGGTATTGCAGACCTCCAACTAAGCTTCTGTACTCAGTAGGATTATGCAAAGGTAAAGAATCATTGATTAAAATGGACGGTTTAAGTGAGAGAGGGGTTGAAAGAGGTTTGGAATCTTGCATATGAGCTCGCGTGAGAAGATCTAGAGCATATTTGGTTTGGCAAAGGAATAGATAATCTGAGTTTCGTGTAGCTTCAATGCCAAGAAAATAGTGTAGGGCACCTAGATCTTTCATATGAAAATGAACACTTAGTGAAGTAATGAGACTAGAGAGCATGTGAGGTGAGCTGCCAGTGAGAATGATATCATCTACATACAGTAACAGGAGAATAGTGTCTGTGTGAGTATGCATGATGAATAGAGAAGGATCAGTGGAGCTACAGAAAAAACCATATTCAAGCAAGAAGCTGCTGAATCTATCAAACCAGGCTCGAGGAGCTTGTCGAAGTCCATAAAGAGATCTTCGAAGGAGACAAACATGGTGAGGCCTTTGTGTGTCTTTAAAGCCTGGAGGTTGCTCCATATACACGTTTCACTTAAGTGTCCATGTAAGAAAGCATTTTTGACATCTAATTGATGGATTTTCCATTGTTTCATCATAGCTACTGACAGAATTATTCGAATTGTTGCATGTTTTACTACAGGACTGAAGGTTTCTGTGAAATCAAGACCTTCTTCTTGATGAAAGCCTTTGGCTACAAGCCTAGCTTTAAGTCTATCCAAGCTTCCATCAGGTGCAAGTTTTGTTTTGAACACCCATTTGCACCCGATTACATTCATGTGATTATCTCGAGGAACTAATTCCTGTGTTTGATTTCGATATAATGCATCCATTTCTTCTTGCATTGCTTGATACCATCCTCGGTTTGCTAATGCAGACTTGATAGATTTTGGTTCAACAGGAATCTTATACTCAACCAGACATGCATATTTGGGGTTTGCTTTAATAATTCCAGATCGTAGTCTAGTTTGCATAGGATGAGTTGAAGATGTAACGACACATTTTTGTTTCAACACCGATTTGAGTTTGTCCTGTGTTGGCGGTTGGTATTGAAACAGGATCTTGGTTTGTAGATATTTGTTCCTCTACGGTTGAAGATGACCGATGGGATTCACTATTACCGGAGATATTATTAATGTCAAAGACTCGTATCTCAACACTGTGTATATTTTCAGATTCAATATCTGGTTGTAGATGACTAATGTGGGATCGACCTTCAGAATTATTTGAGGTGACCTCATCATTCTGTATTTCTGGAACTATTTGATTGATTCTGGTATGCTGCAAATATCCCTTTGACAGATTGTCTTGTGATGGAGACTTCTCAGTATAGTTCGAACTAGAAGATAGGACTCCTTTTATCCACTGTCTATATAGATCAGATCCCTGATGATATTCAGTACTAAGTGTATGAATAAAAGGAAAGATATTCTCATCAAATATTACATGTCCGCGATGTAGATTCTTCCATTTGTAGGTAAGAGACACCTGTATCCTTTATGTTTCTCACTGTAGCCAAGAAAGATACATGTGAGTGATCTTGGATCAAATTTATGCTTTGTGTAATGCCTGAGACATGGATAACAAGCTGATCCAAAAACTCGAAGATAGTAATAATCTGGTGTCTTATTGTAGAGCTTGTAATGAGGTGAATGCATATGTAGTTTTGCTGTGGGTAGAAGATTGATAACATAAACTGCTGTTTTGAATGCATCGACCCAATATTTCAGTGGTACTTTAGCATGATACATCATTGCTAGACCTAATTCAATCACATGTCTATGTTTTCTCTCCGAGACACCATTTTGCTCTGGTGTGTGAGGACAGGAGATAAATTGCTTAATTCCAAACTTCTGTAGATGAAGTTGGAGTTTATTACTAGTGAACTCACCACCTCCATCACTCTGGAATATTTTGATCTTGTGATTAAGCTGATTTTCTACAAGTCTTTGAAACATAACGAATATTTCATATACTTCTGATTTCTGTCTCATAGGATATATCCAGCTATACCGAGAAAAGTCATCCACAAAAATGACATAGTAGGAGAATTTCTGAACATATTGAATTGGCGAAGGTCCCCATACATCACAATGTATTCTTTCTAATGGAACATTAGAAATATGGTCTGAGGAGTGAAAAGATAAAGCTGTGCTTTTAGCAACTTGACAGCTGCTACATATATTCTGAGTATTGGAACTAAATTGAATGAGATTTTGTTTCTGCAGAATCTTCACTGTTTTAAGATTGGTGTGAGCAAGCCTTTGATGCCGGTATCTTCGCTACTTCTTGTTGAGTCGTGTGAAGAAGACTTCGGCAGCCTTTAGGTTCCACCTGGTAGAGCCCCTTGACTTTCCTTCCTAGCTTCACCGTTGTATGATTGTGATTGTCCTTCATATATACCCCATGTTTATCAAAAATAAAAGAACGGGGATAGTCATCCGTCGGTCTTGATATAGATAGAAGATTCTTGGTGATTGCGGGGACTATTAATACATCATTCGAGGTAATTTGCTATTTCCTCGTATCTAGTATTCCATTACCAATGCATGAGATTGACAAATGAGATCCATCTCCTATCATGACAGTGTCATTACCACTATATGTATTGTAGGTTTGAATCATACCAGGTTCGAGGTAATGTGTGATGTAGCCCCGTATCCGGATACCATTCTCGAGCCATAGGGTTCTTCAATGTGTACTTCTTCGCTAATGCAGTTGGTATCTCATCCGCCCGGTATGAATTGTCGAACCTATACCAACATCTGAGTGCTGTGTGACCTGATTTCTTACAGATCTGGCATTGTAAAGGGCCATTATTAGTAGGCTTTGTGTTCTGTGTTTGTCTGTCACCGTTTGAACTTTGTGGTGGATAAGATCTAACATTTTGATACCTTTGTGCAGGATTTGAATATGGTCGAAATCCTTGACCATAGCTAGACCAGTTATCCTTATTAGCCTGACCTTGCCGAGTTGAATACGGGCTATTCATCTTATTTAATTGATTCCTTCCAGCTTCGCAGAATTATTTCCATATTCTCTTCTAATAAAAGGCTGACCTCTGCCATAGCTAGCTTCTCCTCGAAAACTTTCTCTTTGATATCTGGGATTGATTCTTTGCTGACTTGTTCCAGCTTTCCTTTGCCCATAATAGGCCAAGTTAGAGTTATACTCATTCATAGAGTAGGTTTGTAATCGAGTTTCAAACCTCTCAAGTTGTGAGATTACCTCATCATACTCTGGCTGAGGCTTAAGACAGTACATGGTTGTCCTGAAAGTTTCATATTCAGGACCTAGCCCTTCCAATATACCAAACATTCTTGTTATATCATCAACAGGCTTTCCAATTGCATTCAATTGATCGCAGATAGTTTTGAATTCTCGGAGATATTCACTTAATGATCTGTTTCTTTTCTTGCAGCTTGAAGTTTTCCTCTCAACTCAAACTCCTTTGCAAAGATTTCGTGTAAATCTATTTATGAGAGCCTGCCATACTTCAAGTGAGGTTTCTAAGCCAATTATTAGACTTAGAATATTTTCGATCAAAGACCGCTTATCCGGGGAAGATATAAGCTGATCGGTTTTTATCCAGTCCAGGTGATCAGGGTTCATCATTTCTCCAGTCTCAGTTTGTATCATTCGATTTGGAGGTAATGTTTCACCATTAATAAAACCGATTAAATCTTGGCTTTTCAGAAATCTATTAAACTGAGCTTGCCACAACAAAAAGTTTTCTTCGTTCAACTTGATGGTAACGAAGTTCCCTATATTCACATGAATAGGGAATGGATACTTCAAGTCTAGTGGCCATTCTTCTATGTTCAAAGACTTTGAAGATTCGCAGATAATCCAGTAGACTTTGAAAGTAAGCTATCTAAGAGATATCGGGATCTTTATAACATCATGCAATAAGAACACATCGGATCTATCATACCCGGAAATCATACGCCCGATACCATGAGAAGAAATCGAATACAGAACAAGATCTATATATGAGAGGAGTTTTGGATCTTGAACAAGCAATGAGAATACCTCAGCTTCTGTTGTATTTCTTCTTCGAACTTCAAGTTTATTCTTTACAATCTTTCATCATTCCTCGATACGAAGAAGAAGCAAAAGAGGAAACTCTCGATGAATTGAAAGAAGCTTGTAACCTTTTAGAAACTAATGATGAATTCTAGCTAGCTTTCTCTCGTTCTTTCTTTTCCTTTTATACTTGTTACTAGCTCAACTATTTTCTGTTATAGAATTGTTACAACCGAATGATGTGAACAACACACGTGTAATTCTTCCGACTGCAACTTCTTGACCCGCTTCTCCGATTCGGGTTTTGCTTTCACGGATCGCGCTCCCGTTGTCACGGATCGCCAGCACATTCGTTCACTTGGATCGCCAACTCACGACCTTCCCTGTTTTTGCTTCCTCTGTTCCAGTTACTTCTTCAGGTTTAGCTTTTTCTACTGTTACTGACTTCTTGACCTTTTGATCTTCTTCAACCTGTTTAATTCTTCTAACGTGCATCTCGTTTAGCTGGGCAATGGCCCATTTTAAACGGCCAATGTTGAAACCTTGAGACTGGACCATACGCCAAGCCCTTCCAAGTTCAAGGAGCTGATTGAGCTCAACCCCTTAAATTTCATGTTGAATAGCTATACCAGCTCCCTTTTCTTCATTTTTAACTTTCTTATAACTTTTCAACCGAAAAAAGAACTTTCTTATAACTTAAGTTTAGCGAATGAAGGATTCCTTAAGTTTAGGTCTCCTATGTATTGCAAAAAAATAAAGAGAAATATGGCCAATATAATCACATGTGTATGTTGACACCTAATCTTTTAAAAAATAAAAAATAAAAATAAAAATTTGGTTTTGAAAATCTTTCTTGTTGAAAATATATCCTCATTTCAAAATTCAAAAAAAAATTCAGTTTTTATTTGATTTTGGAGCCTTTTTATTGTTGAGTGATTAAGTGAATATGTGCAAATATATTGGGAAATCTTCAACAATTTTGAGTTTTTTTATTTTTTAAAAATAGAGTTTTGGTAAGGAGAAAAGTCAAAAGAAAAAAGGTGGAGAGAAGAGAAGATACGGAGAGAGATGACGTGAGGCAAAGCAGAAAAGTGAGAGTGAGGGAGACGTGTGAGGGTTCGGCAGAGAGAGATAGAGATTAGAGACTGGTGGGTGGGAGAGAGAGAGAGAAAAATAAATAAATAAAAAGAAAAGACTGTTCTTCTTCCCCGGTGCCCGCTGCCGTCTGCCCGTGCTCCGTCCCCTGCCCGCCGGACGCCACCGTCTCGCCACACCGACACCACCGGAGCCTGACGCCGCGCCTCAGTGGCCTCCGTGTCCCCGGCGCCACTGCTCTCCACCCACGAGTACCGCTGCAACCTCCGCGACCGACCCGCGACGACCCGACGTTTGCTCCAGCTGCCGGGCCGCTGCTTCCCTCTGCCGAAGCTCTGCCGAAACCGGACCCGAGCCGGATCTGTCCAACGCCTGCACCGCGCCGGCTCCGAGCTTCCCTGACGACCGCTGCTGCTGCTCCCGCGCTGCTGTCTCTCAGCCCGTAGCACACAAGCCCCGACGCCCTTGTTCCGCCTCTGTCGTCGCTGATCTGCAGCACCAGAAGCTCCGACACCCCTGCTCCGCCTCACTGTGCGACGCCCCCGACCGACGCTCATTTTCTCACGCCGGTAGCCGCCACGCCAGCAACCCGCGAAGCCACCTACTGCTCGAAGCGATCCCTTGTTCTGTTGCAGGTCTACCTTCGCCGGACCTCGCCTGATCTCGCCGGAGTTCCGACGCCAGCCGTCTCCTTCATCCGTGCCGGCCCTCTATCGACACTGTTGTCCTCCTCAAGGTAGTTTATTTTTCATTTTTTTATTTTATTGTCATTTATTTATTCATTTTAAATTTTGTTATTATTGTTTAAGTTATAATATGGTTTGTCAATGTTAATATTTGTGCATTTTGTAGGCATTATCTGCTAGGATTTTGTCTGAAATTAATGTAATTATTAATTTAATCCAGAGATATCGGATTATTTTTTTAATTATATTAATTTTTGGACTTTTGGTAGAATTTTAATCATTAAATTATTATAATTATTAATTTGATCCGTAAGATTTGGATCATATTTTTAATTATTTTGATTTCTTTGTCGTGATAATGAGGGTTATGATAATCGTTAATTTGGTGTGAGAAAACATGTTATTTTTACGATTATTTTAATCCTTAATTTTGTTGATGGCTTAGATAATATTTATTTAATAATTACTTATCTTTTAAAAAAACTAAAATAAATCAAAAAATCAAAATTCTGCATGAGCATATAGGTTTAGTAAATCGGACATGTAGGTTTAGTAAATTAGAATTTTCTTAGGATTACATTTTTAGGGTTGCATTTTTAGAAATAAGTTAGGGTTGGACCTAAATTGATTTTTTAGATAATGTTCGCACATTTTAATTATTTCATTTTTCAAAAAAATAGTTTTCTAAGATAGGATAATGTTTAAGTCAAATTAATCCCTAGAATAAATTGGGGTTTTTATTAATTCTGAATTTCAATAAAAAAATACAACAATACTATGTGCATGTTAACTAGTTCACATAGTAGGATCATTTAATCAGAATTTGTTCATTAGTGAATTTAGGTCATGAGATGCATAATAACTAGTTTGCATAATAGGCCAATTTAATTAGAATTTGCATATTAATAAGATTAAGTCATTTAGTTAAAGAAATGCATTTTTTAAAAAAGAATTCTAATTTTCAAGAAAATCCAAAAAATAATTGTTTGCTTTGTATGTTTAATTCTTTTGATGCAATTTATTTTATTAAATGTTTAATAATGATTGAGTACCCGTGTGATCACTCATTTGCATGATAGAAATTTAAGTTAAAATAAATCTAAGGTGCCTATAAAAACATTTTTGAAAATTAAAAAGAAATGGTACCGAAAGGGCATTAGAGAAGTCTAGTATAACCAAGTCCCCGTACCTTTAGTCTTTGGTTCGTAGGAGTAAAATAATCCTCCGATTATTTTACTTAAGTGTCTAATCGATCCACCATAAACCGATTAGTGGCGACTCCTAATTAATAATCTTTTACATGTTAAATAGTTGAACTTTAAATCGCGAATTGGTATGGGCTTGGGGAGAGCCCAAGCTAAGTTTAAAGACTTAGGGCGTGTTTGGTAACGATTTTGTTCCCGGGAGGCGATTTCGACTAGAAATAATTATTTTTGATTATGTTAGGAACGATTCCGAGTAAAAAAGTGCGTTTGGTAATTGTCCAAAATTTTTGATTCCGGAATGAATTGCGTTTGATACCGTGTTAATTGATTATGTTCCAAATTAATTTCTTTTGATTTTAAATAATTTTTTTACTTTTTTACTTTTTTTCTTTTCTTTTTCCTTTTTTTCCCCCTTTTTTCCTATTCTTCTTCTTCTTCTTCTTCTTCATTTGGCCGGTCGCCGGACTAGCGGCGGCGACGCTCACGAGTGAGCGCGTCGGCCCTCGGCGAGGTCGGCCGAGCCTCACCCGGTTGTCGGTGAGGCTCGCGGCCACCGGTGGCCGGGCCGGCCTCGGCGGAGCTCGCGTGAGTCCGGCCCGGCCACCGGCAAGGCCGGGCCTCGCCGGTGGCTAGGCTTTCCTCCGGCGAGCTCACCGGACCTCGCGGGCGAGGCGGCGACCGGCGGCGGACGGCGGCGGCGGGCGGCAACGGACGGTGGCGGGCGGTGGCGGACGGCAACCGGGATGACGAAAGAGAAGAGTGAGGGTTTCACCGTTTTGATTCTTTTTCTGATTCTTGGACAGAGAATCAATTTTTTTTTTATTCTCAAATCTTGTCTAAAATTGTTCCCAGGAACAAAAATTTTACCAAACGCGATTCTCGTCCCAAATTGATTCTGGGAACAAAAAATCAGAAATCTGGCACTGTTTGGCACGTTGCCAAACAGGCCCTTAGTAGTTCATTAATCTAGTTTTAGGTGATACACCCAAAATTTAGATCGTACTTTATATTACAGAGTGCAAGTTCCTTGTGTTGTGTATCTTGTTCATGTAAATACTTTCTTTGAAATGCCCACGTAATTATAGAAGCTAAAATTCTAGTGGCCACTCACTTCACATCCATTCACCGTATATTTAATTTTACATAATGCAAGGATTCTTCACATGCATGTGCGTTTTATTTTACACAGCGCAAGTTCCTCGTGTTGTATGTTTTGTTTAATGTAAATACTTACTTCGAAATGGACACGTAATTATAGAAGCTAATATTCTAGTGCAACTCACTTCACATCCATTCATTGTTTTATTTAATTTTACATAATGCAAGGACATGTATGTGTATTTTATTCTACACAGCGCAAGTGCCTCGCATTGTATGTTTTGTTTGACGTAAATGCTTACGTTGAAATGCACACGTAATCATAGAAGCTAATATTCTAGTGGCCACTCATTTCACATGCATTCATTGTATATTTCGTTTTGCATTATGCATGGAGTCTTCACATGCATGTATATTCTATTCACACAGCGCAAGTTCCTCGCATTACTTTGAAATGGACACGTAATTACAGAAGCAAATATTCTAGTGGCCACTCACTTCCCATGCATTCATCGTACATTTAGTTTTAAATAATGCAAGGATTCTTCACTAGCATTTTTTTTTTTTTTTTTTACACAGTGCAAGTTCCTCGCATTACTTACTTTGAAATGCACACGCAATTACGGAAGCCAATATTATAGTGGCCGCTCACTTCCCATGCATTCATTGTGCATTTAGTTTTACGTAATGCAAGGATTCTTCACGTGCAAATGTTCGAGGCCGATTGAGATACGGTTACAACAGGGATCTATTTAAGGGATGAAGAAAGATTGATTCCTCAAGTTTAGGTCTCCTCTATATCGCAGAAATATACAGAGAAATATGGCCAATATTATTATTCCCGAGACTCAACTCACTACAAACGGCAAAGCGATCCCGCTTCTCGGCTTCGGAACAGCCGAGTACCCATTTGGCTCCGCTGAGAATGTGAAGGAACGCCTTCTTGACGCAATCCAATTGGGTGTTCGACACTTCGACTCGGCCTCAATTTACCAATCCGAGGAGCCCCTTGGAAAAGCCGTGGCTGAGGCCCTTGAACTTGGCCTCATAAACTCGCGTGAGGAGATGTTCATCTCCACGAAACTCTGGTGCACCAATGCACATGGTGACCGCGTCGTCCCTGCGCTCCAGAGATCCCTCAAGTACAATTTCAGTTAAACATATGAATCGTGTAGTACCATGTTTATATGTTTTCATTATACTCATTTTCATGGCGCCGGTTGGTTTTTGGGTGTAGGAATCTCGGGCTCGAGTATGTTGACCAGTATCTGTTGCATTTTCCGGTGACCTTGAAGCCAGGTGAGTGTAAGCTTCCAGTGTTGAAGGAGGATCTGCTTCCGTTTGATTATGACAGTGTATGGAAGGCCATGGAAGAGTGTCACAAGCTGGGCTTGGCCAAACAAATTGGAGTGAGCAATTTCTCATGCAAAAAGCTTGAGAAGTTACTCAGCATCGCTGAGATTCCTCCTGCCGTCAACCAAGTGAGTTTATTGTTGGCCCCTTGGTATTCATGTTTTCTTAAAATTACTCTAAGAAAAAAAAAAAAGCATGTTTGTCGTAACAAAGAAAAACTACCAAGGACATGTTTTCCAAAAAACACGTTTATCGACAGTCTGGCATTGCTCCTTTTTTATGTTCCTTCAGTCTTCGTGCCGTTCCACAACAGATGTGCGAGCGTGACCCCTCAATAGTTGAAGTTCTCTATGTGTTGAAAAAAGGTGTACCGGCCGTAATCCTAGATCAACCTAAATCTAATCTCCCAGGCTCCTAGGCCGTCTCTCAAAAGAATCCAACTAGTGAAGGATGAACGAGTCATCTAATTATCGATAAAGTCAAGATTGGTAACATGAGATCTGCCCAAGAACGTCATCCGCAGGCAATCTTCTAACATACCACGAAAAGAAAAAGGTGGAGGCACTGAGATTATACGGGTAATTTGGTGGACAAAATTCATTATGGTACAGAAAAAAGCTAAGTATCATCGTGACCTTTTTACAGGAACCAATGTGAAATATACGATGACCAAAAACATTTTTCTCCCGAAGTGGCTAGTTTTAATCTTAAATCAGATGAGTTGTGATTCCTCAGACTTCAACAAGGGGGTGTGATTTGATTGTGTAGGTGGAGATGAACCCTCTGTGGCAGCAACAGAAGCTTAGGGAATTCTGCAAGGAAAAGGGAATACACATCACCGCCTACTCTCCCTTAGGCGCCAAAGGATCGTTTTGGGGGACCAATAGAGTGATGGAATGCGAGGTGCTGCATGAGATTGCCAAAGCCAAAGGGAAGACGCTTGCCCAGGTTGTTGTCGATATTTTATGCAGTTTATCCTTCTGATATTTGATGATGCTATGCGTGCAAATATTGGGGATGATTAATTTGGACACTTGGTCCTGTTAAATCCATAATCAATGCAGCTAGGCGGCGATCAGTTATGGTTATGTGAGATATGAGTATCAATCGCTTTGCTTTGGAGCAAGGAATTAAAGTTATCCTCACCATCCCTCGTACTCACTTTCTATACAGCACATAACTGTTCCTTAAAATTGGAAGCATGTTTACTCTTTTCTCCCTACGTACGTGAATGGGTTTCATATAAATGGTCAACTTCATATTTTGACTATATCATTGGTTTGCATGAAGATTTGTCTAAGGTGGGTGCATGAACAAGGAGTCAGTGTGCTAGTGAAAAGCTTCAAGATGGAGAGGATGAAAGAGAACCTTGACATATTCAACTGGAGCTTGAGCGTTGAAGAGCTGGACAAAATTCGTCAGATCCCACAAAAGAAAGGATTCCCCGGACTTGAATTTATATCCCCAGATGGTCCTTACAAGTCTCCCGAAGAGTTTTGGGATGAGGAGATTTAATCAAGAATTATCAATTTCTCCAATAAGTTCATTCAACTTGAGATGTTTTGAATGAATTGTTCTTAGATTATTGAACCTTGATGCCAAATGAAAGCTATTCCCTTCTATTTTAGAACAACGTAATTTATGTTCCCCTTCCTTTAGCAGTGTAATAGGGAGGTGTTTTAATGTGTATTGTTTACTTAAAATAAAGTAGCCATCATGCACGCTCGTGTATGACGGCTTTTGCTCTTTTCAGATTTTGGTGGATGGAATAAGTAGATTATTAAGTGGCAAATGCTTGAGCCAATGGCGTCAGGATTTCTCATATTCATTCTAATCTTCTAGACTTTAATACTTGAAAATGTTTCATATCTTTACAAGTTAGTTACCTCAATTTACCCTTAAAAGACCTTAAATAGAGTTCCAGCGACTACTAATACCAGCTTCCTTTCCCTTTTCTTTAATTACCTTATAACTTATCTTTCTTTATATACTACTCTATAAAAAAATTATTTACTTTTGGGTAAAAAAAAAACATTCTTTTCTGAATATTGTCATTCTATAAATATACAAAAGTAAGAAATAATCATGACCTTTGATAAATTAAAAATTTTAGTGTGATCAAAGAAAATCAAATTTCATAAAGCATACTTAAAATACTCACTATCTAAAACCAATTCGAAAAATTCACTTTAGCGTAGTAAATACTATGGAATCTTTCATCTTAGCAAAAGAATGGCATTTGAGATTTTGCCATTTTATACTAATATAATATATATATTACACATCATTCTTTCTTGCTTGCAATAATAAGAAAAGTGTATCGAATTACTAAGTCAAGTAAGTTAAAAAAATTTCCATTCCTTCCTCTAAATTCTTCCTTTGTCATTGCAACGAGTGACTCTATGTTAAGATAATAATTTGCTTTGTAGGGATGTCAAAAATACCTGAATCGAATCAGATCGTTGACGCCTCTAACTATGCAAAATGGAAAGACAGAAAGATGGGAAATATGGAATTTGATGGACAAAAAAGTTGCAGGTATTGTTGTTCTCGGGGTCATAACCAATCATTTGGAATAAGCAGAAAATGCTGCAATAAGTAGGGTGTGATATTAGAGGGGCCTATAGGCGTGCCGTGGACGGCAATTTGGTCACACCTTTTTATTCCTCCTTAGCCTCAAAAGTCGCACCCCTTCTTTCGGTCTTTCGCATTTCTCCAAATTCATGGAATAAAAATCTGCAAAAGTTAATCATAGGATTTTGCCTTTACGAAAACAATGGGAAACTCACGCGGCCAAAAAATGTGGATAAGAATCTTTTCGCCATTTGATCTACTCCATTGTCTTTGGACAATTGACCGGTAGATAAAAATGCAAAGGCTCGACAAAGGATATTTTGAAGCATAAAGGCTTTAGACTATATCAAGTTTTGAAAATAGAGGTTTAAAAGTTAGGACCAATGCAATATGAAAAGTTCAGAATCTGATTCTTTCAATCTTCTGGGATGAAAACAGTTTTGGTCCTCTAAATTTTACTGCTTGTGCAATATGGTCCTCTAAATTTATTTTTATACAACCAAATCCTCTACCTCCTTCACTTTATCCATTCTAGTCCTTCCATCAATTACTATTACAATTAGCGAGAGAGGAGCACCGAGAGAGAGGGGGGGCAGCTGGGGATATTACCCCTTTTGATAATGTGTGCCTAACTCTTGCAGGAGCAAGTGACCCTTGCCAACGGTCGTCGGGGCTTTATCGCTTGTCTTCCCTCCCTTAGCGGGTGTGCGCTCTTATGTGTAAGGTCCAATGTCCTCGGCACCTTGCTTGAGTATGATAGGGGTTGCTAGATGCTCGTTGATCAAGCTATCTCTCCCTCCTTCTCTCCCTCACCGCCCCACTTTCCTCTCTTACCTTGTAGGTCCTCTCCCTTCTTTTCTTTTCTTTTTTTCTGTGTTCTTGATGTTTGCTAATGTGGTGCTTATTGGGCGACATAATAGCACAACACGTCCATCATGTTCCACATCAGCACTTTCATGTCATTAATTTAACAGTGTTGTAATGGGGATTAGCCAACAAACTTGATTTGATTGAACAAATTAAGCAAAACAAATAAAGAACTTGATTTTTTGAAAGCTAAGAGTCGAAATTGCATATATGATGGAAAATAGAGGTTCAAGGTTGTACTTTACTCCCAAATTCATTAAGACATATTTAAACTTGGCATCTTTGCAAAGTACCAAAAACTCGGACAAAAGATGGTGGTGTCTACTTTTGGAGCACATTTTCCTTCACTTTTTCTCGCTCATTTGCAATAGGAAAATGTAGGGTTTTAAATTTGCTGAAATATTAATAAATAAGACATAATAGTTTTGGCCAAAAAGATACCATGGTGATTCCAATTGGGGTTTGATTTATCTTCAACCATCACTAGCACCTCTTCTAATTTGTCTTTCACCGAATGCGGTTGTCACATCATACTAAACTTGTTGGTGCAATAACATATATATATATATATATATATATATATATATTTTATATATATATATATATGTTCAAGACGAGGAAACTATGTGAAATCTCTAACTGGGTCTCGATTATCATATAAAGGGGCAGCCCGGGCCATCATGGAGAAAAGTAAGTTTACGGAAACGAATGATGGCAACGACTTTTGTTGTGGTCAAAGTTCAATCCACCACCATGATAAGAGGAGGCCCCCAATCAGTGCGGGCTCTGCAATCATCTTCTTTGTCTCTTTTCCGCAAATGAGCGGGAAAAATCTGGGAGAATCGTCGATGTCGTGAACAAGGCCAAGTCGATTTGGATCGCACGAATACCCATGGGGAATGAGATTCCTCTATGAAGCACAAAATGATTGACTGATTCGAAAACCCACCACATCACCATTCGAAAATCGAGGTTTAAGTCGTTTGCCTAAAAACAGGTGTCCCTGATTTATTTTTCTGACATATAACGAGTGTAGTCGAAGACAAGTTGAACACGTCGAAATGATTTCACTTATTTAAATGACATCATGAACAACTACAAAAATTATGGAAATCGAGATTTCAAATATCGAAGTCACCAAACATGCATAATAATAGAAAATTAATGGGCTTGGCCCATGTCAAACGGCAGATCGTTACAAGAATAATTGCGAAACTTATGACCTCAATTAGTGCGCAGGTAAACAACCATTTCATATTATCTCTCACCGCTCCTCTCCTCTCCTCCTTTGCTTTATCATTCAGAGAGATGCTAAAGTTGAAGTCAAAAGTTTCCCATTCTTGTATTTTAAGAAATCGGAAGGACACAAATGTAAGCACGAATTAGTTCGCGCCTTTCGTTGCACGTGTAGCTTCCCTATTTGAACCGCGGTTTTTTCCTCCTTTTAACAGAACTTTCGTGATTTTCTTTAGGTACATGATGATGCTTCGGCCGAATGTTTTTTTGTTCAACTGAACTGCAAAGATCCTCAAATGCTGTCGGTATGTTCCTCGATAACGTTAGCATCGTCAGTCGAGTACTTTGTTCCAATTGATCATCCGACGATATTGCAAAGAAACTAGACGTGAACAATCCAATCTGATCGTTTGCTTTTTGTAAATCCAACTCAAGGCGCATCTAAACTGTGTATAGCCGGGAAAGAATTCTGACAAGCTTCAGTGATGCGACGCTCTGAATTACAGTTGGCAAAGTAGTGAATTTAATGTTAATTTCCATGAAATTTACGTGGCCGTACAAGCGCATATTTGATCATTTTCTTCCGCTGGAGAGTTATATTTGATCTTTTTTACACGGTTCTCGAGCAACTCCTCTTTTCTTTTCTTAACAGAAGATAAGAATACTTGATCTTCATAATTTTATTAGAAAGAATGACACAAATAAATTTTAAACTTTGACTCGATGTTCAACGTTATCATGGACCTTTAAATTCATTAAATGTGATTCTTGAACTATTTTTAGATGTTCAATCTAGTCCATAATCTTTCAATTTGTTCAATCTAATCCCTCAATTTTTCATAACAAAGTCAGATCGGTTATTCGATATTATTCAAGAGTTTTTATAATTATACTATCATCTAGATTTTAAAGTATCATTTTGAGTGCATTTGTTCGGAGGAAATTATTTTTTAGGAATTGATTTTCTAGACTTTCACCTGTTTGGATTGCGGAAAATGACTAATCAACTAAAAACACTTTTGCTCAGTGAAAATATTCATGCATACATTTAGGAAAGTAAATCCCTAAATCTAAAGAGATGAAAACACTTTATGGAATGGAATTGTTTATCTCGAATATTTTAATTTTTTCCTTTTTTTCATTTTCCTCCTTTGGCAAGTTGTCAATTGCTAGCTACAGCAAAGGCCGGTGACATCGGCGACTGGCCACAAGTAATGCTTGAGCTCGCCAACTTGTGCTTGTGACCAATAACAAGTAGTTGCCGAGCCCGATGACTGGCAAAGGGGAAGAATAAAAAAAGATAAAGATAAAATAAAATAATTTTTTTTAAAATTCGATTTTTTTTTTCCATGAGAAAAACTCATGAGATTAAAATTACTTTCCAATGGAGATCCAAACACTATAAAACATTTTCCATCACATATCACCAAACAAAGGAAAATTATCCACTTTCCTCAAAAATGATTTCATAGAAAGTATTTTCCCTTACCATGGAATTTTTATTAAAGCAAACACACCCGTCATTTCAAATCAATTCCAAAAAAAAAAAAAAAAAAAGGTATGCTACCTATCTATCACATCTTTTGCTTTATAAATATTATTATTGTTCCATTTAAGTATGTTTTAATGATCATTATAACAGCAAAAATACAACCTCATTTAGAGTTTTATTGGATTCATAGTCCTTTAATTTTTAAAAATTAGTGTTTTTGTAAGTATATCTAATATTGATATCAATCTATCTATACATTTGTCGAACTTATATTAATCAAAATATCGTTCCTAATTTTTTTTATATAGATAAAATTTTCAAGTTGTTGTGTTTCGTGTTTTCTTAATTAAATTTAATCAAATTTGTAAATTAGAAATTTATATAGCAAGAATGTCAATCGATACAACTCCTAATAAGGTTTTACTTTTACTACTGTAGAGATCATAATTTAAAATATTATTAAATGGAATTATCAAAATATTTTTAAAGATCAAAAAGGTAAAAAAGTAATGAAAAGATAGCCATACTTTTGTTGATTTAGGAAATAGATTAAAATCAAGATATATTTCAAATCCAGGCAATAATTTAATTATGAGAAACTTCTGACTTTTCATGGAAATTTGAGAGACTAGATTGAATAATTAGAAAATTTAGAGTAAATTAATATTTAAGAAGCCTTACCAAAAAAATTAATATTTAAGAATAATTTTAGTACCACATTGAACAAATTAAAAGTTCAAAAATGATATTGCATGTTGGGCTAAAATCTAGAAAGTATTTGTGTTATTTTCCCACACCACTACTATAGTTAATGTAGTTGTGAAATTGATAAGGAACATGGCAACCTAGTTCAACAATTATTTAGAAGCGATGTGACAATATAATTTGGTCTATCTATTCTTAACAATTCATCCCAAATTAAGCACAATCCGCAGACATGGAGAAATGACTCATTTCGATGATTTCGGGCTCAAATCTTCTTTGCTAAGCTTCTTAAGTAAATAGTTCATGAAGTGGATGACTTTAATTTGTAAATCGATACATTGTGCTTGTTCATTTACCATTCAAAGAGTGACAACGTTATTATCCGAAGAAGGCAATGAGTTCCATCGGAGGTTTCCCAGAAAGAAAAACGGAGGTGGACCCAAAAACCAGCTATAAAGTGAAAACTTTCACGTCAAGATTTAAAGATAGGGATGAACCAAAGAGTTCTTTTAGAGCAAGAGCAGAGAGGAAAAGGCAGCATTTGAGGAGGCATCATCACCCCCCATCCCATTAACAACAGAGCTCATTGATGGTGTTCCTCCTTGTGGGCCTTTTCCTTCAAATACATTATTATTATAATAATTATTATTCTCTTCTCCATTAGTTTTTTCCCCACCTTTTCCCACTTTAATTTTCAGTGGACAAACAATCCAGCTTCAGATTTACTGATTGAACTCCATGATCATTGATTCCCCCTCCAATTTCAACATGTGGGCTCCACTCCACACCCGTAAACATCATCTCCCTCACCAATAATCTCCAACAGTGCCCAGCTTGAGGAAGTATCATATGTCTCTAGTGGAATCGGTTCATGATCTGATCGCAAAATTAAAGTTGATCCTCACGTGGAACCGATAATAATCAAACCTCAGCACTCTCCACCCTGTCCTACACAGTAGTTGTATGACCCTCTTAACTATATATTCGTTTTCATGGAGAGGCCCTTTCTGCTTTTTGCTAAAGGATTGTCGTATACAAGCATGACTGATGTCTCCAATCAGAGACAAACTCATTCCTCCATATGAGCTGGGGAGGACCACTGTAGCATAAAGGCGAGCACGAAGTACCTAGCATCCCATTCTTATTCCCTCGTCGCTCAGTCACTTACGCTCACGCCTTGGTAGATTAGACCCAAAAAGAAAGACATTCTCACGCTCGCTGAAAGGACACCGACTGAGTATAACTCTTTTTGAGTCTTGGATCAAGCACTACAAGCTGCCACATACTTTCGGTTTAGCCCTGAAGGCACGGATCCTTGAATAAAAGGCTTTGTCTGCGGAGCCCACCAAACCCTTTTGACCAAAAATCAGATCAAGATTGATCTCCTCACTCAAATTTCTCTCTCTCTTTCTCTCTCAGAGTACATATCCCCCACCAGATTTCAACCCCAGCATTTTTCTTATTCCTCTGCACGTTCCCTTCTTTTGCATTTGCAAAAAATATAAGGAGGAAAGAAAGGGTTCTTAAGCCTTCCTTTTCCTAAAGCTTCCCTCCTCTGCTTTGCACCAACAAAGTATCATCATTCTTAACCCCCCCTCTCCCCTCTCCTTCTCTCCTTCTCTCTCTCTCTCTCGCGCTCTCTCTCGGAGAACCCAACATTGCTTTCTCTGCCACTCTCACTCTCCTTCTTTCAATGGGTTCCAGAAGAGTTGTTTCTTCAATGGAGACCAACCCAATTCATCTAATCTACCATGTATTTTTCATCGTCATAGGGCTTGTCTCTGTTTCTGCAGCCGAACAGAGTGCTTCCTCCAGGAAAACGGATGCGGAATTCCTGATCCTGTTCAAGAAAATGATCCAGAAGGACCCGAATGGAGTGCTATCTGGGTGGCAGCTCGATCAGGATCTCTGCGCTTGGTATGGAGTCACATGTTACTCAGGGAGGGTCACTCAACTCGATCTTCACGGCCAAAGTCTTGAAGGGACCATGTCTTTCGACCCTTTGAGTTCTTTAGACATGTTAACTGTATTCAATCTGTCATCAAACTCGTTCACCATCAATTCAACTTCCTTGCTTCAACTCCCCTATGGTTTGAAACATCTTGACCTTTCTTTTGCAGGCCTCCTTGGCCCGGTCCCTGAGAATTTCTTTTCCAAGTGCCCCAATCTCGTTGATGTCAATCTAGCTCTGAATAATCTAAAAAGCTCGTTGCCCGAGAATTTCTTTATGAATGCTGATAAGCTTCAGGTTCTCGACCTGTCTTATAATAATCTAAGCGGGTCAATTTCAGGACTGAAGATCGAGAATTCTTGTGGTTCTCTATTGCAACTTGATCTTTCCAACAACCAGCTCAACGAGTCCATTCCAACCTCCTTTTCAAACTGCACCAGCCTCCACACATTGAATTTAGCAAATAACATGTTCACTGGAGAGATTCCCCACTCATTTGGGCGACTTGCTAGTTTGCAAAAACTCGATCTCTCTCACAACCATCTTACGGGGTGGATTCCTGATGAGCTGGGAACTGCATGCAACTCACTAATCGAGCTCACGCTTTCCTTTAACAACATCTCGGGGCCAATTCCATTGTCTTTCTCATCATGTTCATGGTTGCAGAGCATTGATTTGTCTACCAACAACATATCAGGCCCCTTTCCAGATTCTATCCTTCGGAATCTTGGTTCCCTGGAGAGTTTGCTACTGAGCAACAACACCATCTCAGGGCCATTTCCAGCTTCCCTCTCATATTGCAAAAAGCTGAGAATCATAGATTTCAGTTCCAACCAGTTTTCAGGTATCATACCACCTGATTTATGTCTCGGAGCTGCCTCGCTTGAGGAGCTAAGAGCTCCGGACAATCTCATCACTGGAAATATCCCACCTCAATTATCTCAATGCTCACAACTCAAGAAGATTGATTTCAGCTTGAACTATCTAGTTGGCTCAATTCCAGCAGAGATTGGGATGCTTGAGAATCTGGAGCAGCTAATCGCATGGTTCAATGGCCTGGAAGGCGAAATCCCACCAGAATTAGGAAAATGTAGGAACTTGAAGAATCTCATCCTTAACAATAATCATCTTAAGGGTGAAATTCCAACAGAGCTGTTCAACTGCAGCAATCTTGAATGGATATCGCTCACAAGCAATGAACTGACTGGTGAAGTCCCTCGTGAGGTCATGCTTTTGTCAAGATTGGCCGTACTGCAGCTGGGGAATAACAGTTTGAGCGGTCAGATCCCATGGGAGCTGGGAAATTGCAGTAGCTTGATGTGGTTAGACTTGAGCAGCAACAAATTAACAGGAGAAATACCGCCGCGACTGGGGAGGCAGCTTGGAGCAAAAGGACCGGCTGGTATTCCTTCTGGAAACACCCTTGTGTTCGTTAGAAATGTGGGCAATACATGCAAAGGTGTGGGAGGTCTGTTGGAATTCGCCGGGATTAGACCTGAAAGGTTGTTGCAAGTGCCGTCATTGAGAACTTGTAACTTCGCAAGAATGTACTCAGGTCCAATCCTTAGCAAGTTCACAACATACCAGACAGTGGAATACCTGGACCTTTCTGACAACCAGCTCCGAGGGAAGATCCCAGAAGAGTTTGGGGACATGGTAGCTCTGCAGGTTCTTGAGTTATCGTACAATCAGCTATCTGGAGAAATTCCTTCATCGCTTGGCAGACTAAAGGATTTAGGGGTGTTCGAAGCATCACACAATCGACTGCAAGGCCAAATTCCAGATTCCTTCTCAAACTTATCTTTCCTGGTCCAGATAGATCTCTCCTACAATGATTTGACAGGGCAAATCCCACAGAGAGGGCAACTAAGTACACTTCCTGCTAGCCAGTACGAACACAATCCAGGACTTTGTGGGGTTCCGTTACCCGAATGCCGGAATAACCAACCAGAAACAAACCCAGACGTGGCCATGGGCACGAAAGGAAGAGCAAAGCCAGGGACTGCATCATGGGCTAATAGCATCGTCCTCGGAATTCTACTTTCCATTGCTTCCATCTGTATTTTGACTGTATGGGGGATAGCAATGCGTTCAAGAAGAAAAGAGGCAGAGGAAATGAAGATGCTGAAAAGCTTACAAGCAGCACATGCAGCCACAACGTGGAAAATTGACAAGGAGAAAGAGCCACTGAGCATCAATGTCGCAACCTTCCAGAGGCAGCTGAGGAAGCTGAAATTCTCCCAGCTAATCGAAGCCACTAATGGCTTCTCAGCAGCAAGCCTCATCGGTTGCGGTGGGTTCGGCGAAGTGTTCAAGGCTACATTGAAAGATGGCTCAAATGTTGCGATAAAAAAACTCATAAGATTGAGTTACCAGGGCGACAGAGAATTCATGGCTGAGATGGAGACACTGGGGAAAATCAATCACAAAAATCTAGTGCCTCTGTTGGGTTACTGCAAGGTGGGAGAGGAGAGGCTATTAGTATACGAGTTTATGGAATACGGTAGCCTTGAAGAGATGCTCCACGGGAGAGTCAAAACTCAAGATCGGAGAATACTTACATGGGAGGAAAGGAAAAAGATAGCGCGAGGGGCAGCGAAAGGACTGTGCTTCCTCCACCATAACTGCATCCCCCACATCATACACCGGGACATGAAATCGAGCAATGTATTGCTGGACCATGATATGGAAGCAAGAGTTTCTGATTTCGGAATGGCCCGGCTTATAAGTGCTCTCGACACGCATCTAAGTGTAAGCACACTAGCCGGTACACCAGGTTATGTCCCACCAGAGTACTACCAAAGCTTCCGATGCACGGCAAAAGGAGATGTGTATTCCTTGGGCGTCGTCCTCTTGGAACTATTGACCGGAAAGCGCCCTACTGACAAGGAGGATTTTGGGGACACCAACTTGGTGGGGTGGGTGAAGATGAAGGTGAGAGAAGGGAAGCAGATGGAAGTCATAGACCCGGCAATGCTATCGACAACCAAAGTGCAGGAGGAAGCGGAAGCAGAAGCAGAAGCAGAAGCAGAATTAGTGAAGGAGATGGTGAGATACATGGAGATAACGCTGCAGTGTGTGGATGATTTCCCTTCCAGGAGGCCAACCATGCTGCAGGTAGTGGCCATGTTGAGAGAGCTTGTGCCTGGCTCCACAACCGGAAGCAGCAACAGCACCTGAAACATCATGAACTGTTAATGTTTCTCTTTCTTATTGTTTATGGTAAGAAGATAGCGCCTGTATGTTTTATTCGTATGTTAAGAATTAAGATAAGATCTTTTATGTATCGAATTCACAGCAATTCCAATCTGATGATCAACGTTGAGTGCCTATGTACATCCAAGTCGTGTACTTTTCCAGATCGCGTAGTGAAAGATTAAATTCCACGAATTCCTCTATTCAATGAAAGGGCGATTGCATTTACTCAAACAGGTGAAGGTCATTGTCAAGAACACAGAGTAACACGCCAAGAAAGCAGGTGTCACTCGAACCAAACAAATATATGTTGGTGGATTGCCATGAAGAGGTCGATGGACACTAACCCATTACCCATATGGACTGGAAGAAGATGACCGGTTGAGATTTTAACAATTGTAAGTTATGATAAGCAGGACATTGCACCTTAACAATAGACGTGACGGTCCAGTTGAAATTTCCATCAGGATAATGGGAATCAGCAGTAGAATGAGACGGGAGCGACAATTTTCTTGCGAACTAACTAGATTTGGGAGGGAGCAAGAGTTTCGGGCATTCGTCGAAAAGGGTTGATCTGGCTTTGGGTGCCAACAAGTGCACCAAACCATAAGCAGAGCTGGAAACACACGAAGGAAAAAGGAGGAGAGAATTTGAGGCAATTTCAAAGTACCACGGAAAGATTTCAAAGAAATTCTGTGGAAACCCATTTTACGCAATAAAAGAGAACTCATAGATTTAGCAAGAAAATGCGAGTCATCAAATATGAAAACGTTTAACTTCGATAGAAATTTTAAAAAATTGGATTTGAAAAGGCCTTTTCTAAAAGTTTCAAGCTATTAAGAAAGGAAAAATTAATACTTTTCAAATTTTTTTGACCCAACATGCAATCTCATCATTGGACATGAGTTCAATCTTATCGATCAATTTCCTACAACAATTTCAAATTATTCCTTTGATATTATTCACAAGTTTTTATAATTCTATTTTTACCTAGGTTTTAGAAGTTCTTTTCATTTCAATCTTTTTCATGAATTTCTTTTCATTTCAATCTATTCCATTTAAGTAAATTTTACCTCATAATGTTCATTATAGTAAAAGTGAAAACTCATTAAGAGTTGGGTCCAAAAAAAAATTTAAACTCTTTGGTCTAAGTGTTTTAATAAGGATATTTAGCAAGGACATAAATTTATCAATAGATACATATACTTGTATTAATCTAAATATTGTTCCTTATTTTAGTCAGATGCTAAGAGAAATGAATCTACTACGACGTGAATGTCCTTTTACGTACTTAGAATTAGAAATAAATAATGGCATGAATGAAGTGACAAACTTGAGGACGACTGGAGCTCAACCCACCCTATTATCTTCTCGGGCTTTGACATTGAGCCTGATTGCTTGGCCTACAATTTTTTATAGGCTCGCCTTGAGTTTTTCCTCTGTTCAAGTTTAGCTCAAAACAAAACACATTTAAGGAAGCGCCAAACTACATAATTTTGTTTCCAACTCTTTTGTACGTTATTATAATACCAATTTTATTTCCTTAAATTATATGGCTTGGGATAGAATTAGCTAGAAAATTTTCAGGGGAATAGAATAAAATGGGAACATGATGTCTACTTTTTCACTTGTTCAAAACCCAGTGTATTTTTCTAAAGCACGAATCTGAATCCTTTGAATGAGGCGGTACAGGTGAAGTTACATCTTAAATTTACCCGAGAGAATAATGCAGACCCAGTCAAATTTAACGGCTGAAATGATTTCTCATCTTTTTTTTTTTTTTTTTTTTTTCAGTTTTTCTTTCTTTACTTTTCCTTCCTCCATTTCTCCTCTTCCTTCCTCCTTTCGTCCTCTTCTTCCTTCTTTCTTGTCCCCGAGTTCCTTTTCCTCCTCCATGCGTGCCGCCACCTCTTCCTTGCGCATCATCGTCCCCACCTTGATGCAGCGACCAAATCATAGGCTACTTGATAACACTCCCAGCGTTGCAGCCACCGCCTTGCCAAGCCCCAGTACTCAGCCTCCCTCCTTCCCTCTCTGCCTTTGCATTTGCCTCTCTCTCTCTCTCTCTCTCTATATATATATATATACCCTAGATCAGAGATTCCTTATCTTAGGCCATCACATCAAAAGCCAGTTGACATGATGTGTTCCAACCAATAAGGTCAATGGCTGCCATCCGACGGATTAACCGCCTCAGTAAGATTTTTTTGGGACTATTCTTAACTATTCTAAAAAATTTAAAATATGAAAAAAAAAAATACATGATTTATTATTTGATTATTCTAAAATCCTCACACGAGAGAGAAGGGGGGTAGGTTAGGGGTTTTGCGGGTGGATGCGTTTTTTCAATAATGTCGGGATATTTTCTACAGATTTGTAGGAAGACATGGATAAATTTTGGATATTGAATTTATTGCTTGTATGTTAGTTATCTAGAGGGATAAATTTGGGATGCAGAAGTTTTGTGGTTTTTTTCTTTTTGTTTTGTATTTTAATTCTTGTGTTGAACTAATCTACAAATGTTGAAGTTGTTGTGTCCCTCTCCGTAACCCACTTCTTAAATATGCCAAATACAAAGAAGCAAGTTCACTTCTCACAAGAAGGCCGGGCAATTCTTGGATAGATGAATTGATCTCTCAAGGTAGTAGTTGGCCGGGACATGTTGCATTTCTCTTATTTCCACTTTAGTTAAAACCAACTTGGCTCCGGTCGAGCGTAGACTTTGGCGGAGGATCAAAGTCATGCTCTAGTGGTTAACTTAGGCATATCGATAAGTCACAAGCATGGAGCCTTTAATTTCTGTTTAAAAGAGGTCGGGAGACCGGTCATTCCATGTGAGGTCGCGATAGATTTGCAAGAGGAATCATATTCTGATTAATCATGCAAGTAGTGATGGAGCTCTTACTCGGTTAAGTCATTGCCTCATCTGGGTCATCTCCACATTTTAATATCTAGGCACTTTGTGTGTGAACAGAAACGACAGACTATATGTTAGCATCCCTCCTCCTCGTTTGCCTCTACAGTATTCAAGGAACTTCAGCCGATTTCCACATGCCTCTCTCCTCAACATGTCTCATTTGGACTTGATGGCATGCAAGAAGAGGAAGAGGGGGAGAGGGTTTTTAGTTTCAAGACATTCGGAGAAAACGGGTATCCGATCGAGTTTGACGGGTCGTTTCTTGAGAATGTGAAGGCACTTCTTGAATTAGGGCAACCTGAGAGTAGCTCGTGCATTGGAGTGCCATGCTGGTCGTTTGAGCTCGAGATCAATCGTCAACCACCTCTTCATGTCTTGCTTTACGTGATTGAAGAGCCAATTGAGGCTTCACCCAGTCGTCACTGCAAGCACTGCTTATACGTAGGTAATGCCCTTAAAAACTCTATTTTGGTTTCATACATTCCAGAAAATGCGACTAGACGAGAATGAGTGGACGAAAATTTTGGAAACCTCCTAAGTTCAGAAAAATCATAGAATTTACCTCAATAATGAACTCCATAAGAGACCCACATAATTTATGGGTTTGACTTATTAAATATCAGTGCATCTATTGCCCTCAATATTTCTCTTAAGTTTACGTCTTGTATGTAGAGAATATTTGGTTTCTTTAGAGTTAAGATTGCAATTACCTTAGTTTAACCTTTTGTCCGCTCCAACGATATCAAACTTGAGCATAGGTGGGTCCTTTCTTTTGTTCATTTCGTACGGCCGATCACCAAGGGACCAATTGAATCTTATAATTTGTCATCTCAACATGGATATGAATCCATGTTGTATTTGTTGATCTCAACAGAATTACAGAAACACATGATCCTATAGGGCAAAAATTAACAATTCATAACCTATGATACAAGCATAATTAGTAAGACTTGGATGCCATATTTACAAGAATAAATCTTAAATGACATATACATCATCAAAGGATGCAAATCGTAATTTTTTTTCCTTTGCATGTATAATTTTGTCGAGTTAGTTCCATGTTTATTGTTGTCACTTGATGATATCATATATCTATATACTCCTATATTTGCTACTGATACACTTGCGGTTCAGGCTGGGGTCAACATCTAATTTGCAACAAGAAGTACCACTTCTTGTTGCTCTCCAAGGACATAACACCTGCTTATTTGATCTTCAACGGTGATTCGGTTGATGCAAACCAGTGAAAGTTGAATTGAACTTAGTGGAAGCACACGGCCACACCATGCACGGTGTCTTCCACTCGAACGGGTTCGGACATTTGATGTGCATTAACGGGTTGGAATCGGGTTCGGACTTGCCCGGCTTCCAGATCATGGACTTTTGGGATCGATTGTGTACTGGTTTAAAAGCAAGGTTTGCCTATTGATTATCTATTCCTTTCAATACTAGAAAATCATGTGAATTGGTGTGTATATATGCACTCAATGTAATGAGGTCTCATTATATGAAGCACATCTTATGTTCTTCCTTTCCTCGCAAATTGAAAAGATAACTAAGAGTCTTTACACATTCAAAAAAATTATTCAACTTGCCTTTTGTTTAAAATGAAAAGATTTTAAATGCAACTTTTATCAATCTGCGCATCTAGTCCTTTCCTGTGAATAGTAATTAAGTCCATTTAGGTATAGATGCGCACAGATGCATGCAAGCACCATTAATTAAAAGAGAAATGCTAAAGACACTAAAATTCGAAACCTCTAGTAAAAATTGGAAATCCTTCAAAATTCATTTTGTAACTGAACTCTTGTTATGAATGCTCTTATGCGCATGTCTCTTATTCAAAACAAATCTTTGATGGATGGGAATTGCTAGTCTCAAATATGTACAGATTGTCGCGGCTCGTTTATCTTTTCATTTCCTTCAAGCTATTGCTCCATCAGATGCCTACTTATTGCAGCACTTAACCATAATACAATTATGTACGAAAAATTCGACTCATGAACATCTAACAAAGAACTTTCTTCTAATGTCACAATGTTTCCTCCGATGGACGTTTGTTTGATAAGCAAATAACCGAGCAACTATCAAGCGATGGCATGAACACTTTTGTTCTCTCATGTTTGGTAGGAAAGTGAGTTTGAATGACGTTTCCTATAAAAGAGGCATGGAGCTGAGGTTGCTTCATGGATTAGCTTATGGCGAGCCATGGTTCGGTCGCTGGGGTTACCGGTTTTGCCGAGGAAGCTTCGGCGTTACTCTTCCCATGTACAAGAAAGCCATAGAAGCCATTCAAGGCATGCCCTTAACTCTACTTATCCATCACTTGGGAAACTCCAGCCACGACGTGCTATTGATCTTCTCGAGGTATCAATCACTGTCGGACCGCACCTTGGTCAGCCTCGGCGACCTCTTCCATTTCATGTTGGAGCTCACGACCCGTGTTCCAAAATCGAACTTCATCGATTCATATTACAGTCCGAGTTTCCTCCTGGAGACCGCGTGCAGATGGTCGCCGAAGCGAGTCGAGATGGCAACCCGAGTGATCATCGAGGTCCTAAAGAGAGCCGAGTTCAGGTGGATTTCGAGGCAAGAAGTGAGGGATGCCGCTCGTGCCTACATCGGCGACACGGGGCTGTTGGACTTCGTTCTGAAATCGCTCGGGAACCACGTCGTGGGGAAATACTTGGTTCGTCGGAGTTTGAACCCTGTTACAAAAGTTCTAGAATACTGCTTGGAGGACGTGTCCAAAGCGAGCGTAGAGTCGGAAGGTTCAGTCACGAGCAGTTCGAATCTCAGGACTGGATCCAAGATCACGAGGGCTCAACTCATGAAGGACATGTTTTGTGTTTACAAGCACACCTTCAAAGAGCACGAGCTAGGCAGCCACACCCACATTAGCGACAACGTATCACTCATGGCGAGGATCATCTTGGACTCCAGATACCTTATCAAAGAATACAATGGAGATTTGCCATCCAAATTGGAGCTTGGTTTGGGAGGTAAGTTCAAACTATTCTGCACGGTTCTGTTGAGAGACTCTGTCCGTTGCGAATGGAAGACTAAGCTGATGCCGCCCTATGAATGCATCGTGCTGAAAGAAAATGCCACTGTGAACGAGCTAAAGGTCAAGGTGGAACGGACTTTTCGGGAACTGTATTGGGGACTAAAGAGCTTCGTCGCCGAATCCATCGTCAATCTGAACACTAGCGGTTTGGAGACGGTCTTCGGGCTGGTGGAAGTGGGACGCAGGCTCGTACTCGAAGGTAGCGTTCGAGATCAAGGATCGACCGCGCAGGACGTGTACGAATGTGGTGCGGACGGTGGCCGCGTGGTGGATTGTGCTTGCGGCACCAAGGAAGATGACGGCGAGCGAATGATCGCATGTGCCGTGTGCGAAGTCTGGCAACATACGTGGTGCGTTCAGATCCCGAATAGCGAAGAAGTTCCGGGAATATTTCTTTGCAAGAGATGTGAGCAAGTAATCATGGTCTTGCCTTCTCTACCTTAATGAACATTGCAGATAAAACTTAGATTATCTAACTTAAGAAGTATAGTTTATGTGCTGTTTAAGAATTAGTGCATGCAAAACTTTCGAACTAGGTTAAATCGGAGAAGAACTTGCAACACTACTTGTTCTGATACCCGGGTTTGGTCACCTAATGGCCGATTTAATAGGTACTCCACCCACGCTTTGCATGGATGCATAAAATAAAGATCGCCTAATCATGTTTTATATGTGGAGAATTAATTAAATCCCAGCACAAAATATGGACTGCTCCTAAGTTTACGTTAAGCAACTAAGGGTCACATGTACTCATCTCAAAGGGAACTTTCTGATAAAACATGGGAGCGTTGCGACGAAACTCAAGGCGATTTTGATTTCTCGCGGGATAGGTCATTGATCGATTTATTTTGAAAAGCGTAGCAACCAAGAAATTCGGAAAAGTTAAAAACTAAGTCTATGTAATATTTTCTCCAGAATTCCAGTTCAGAAACTCCATAGGCATCTCAATTAGCTCTTCATTTCCGATTATTACCGTTACAAAAATGATTCAAACGAGAAATAAATGCAAAAAAAGGTAAACCTAACATGTCCAATTTATGTGGCTCGAGAGCGTGCCGACTCCATGGCAAGAGGTCGATGAGATGGTCTCATTGTAATTGGCAAAAAGGAGATTACAGTCGCTCAATCATACTCGCTCGCAAGTTTTTCCCAACCTCGATTGCACGCCTAGAAGCCCCGCAAGTGTCAGTATCACATCATGCCATATCGTCAAAATGTAGGTGGGCATTAGTCAAAAGAGTCTCCATCTTTCCGGTGACATTTGCGAGCAATGAGATTCTTCTTAGAAAAGAATGCAAGAAATATATGTATGTCTATCCACTCCAACTTTACTAGAAAGTGATTAAATCCGGAATCTCAAGTTTACAAGCGTGTACATGGTGTGGTTGACGTTGAGGTTGAGGATCGTTCAAACTTCTTATACTAACAATGCCCCGTTCCATTCCATTGCCGCCGTTCACGCTCGTGAGGTCGTCGCCGCCGTCGTCGTCGAAGACCTCCCACTTGTTCGTCACGACGGTCTTCAACACCTTCCCCGACGACAGCACCAATTCGCCGCCGCCGCCGCCGCTGCTCTCTCTCACCACGATGGCCTTAGACTCCTCTTCGCCCTCACCGTTGACTATCCTCTCCACCTCCCGGATATCCTCCTCCGGGATCCGCTCGACCTTCGGGAACTCGGACGCATTGAGCACGCCGTAGACCTTGCAAAACTCGAAGTAATCGGCGAGATCTTTGCCCTGCGCGTTGGCCTGCCGGAGCACCAAGAGCACCATGGAGGCCTCGGCCAGGGAGGCCCCGTAGATGCGCGAGAGGACCCTGGCGATCAGGTTGCACACCCTGCTGTACGTGTCGAAGATCTCGATGATGATGCAGTCCATGGCCTCGAGGACGAGGGTGACGCGCATCCCCTCGGCCTGCGGCCTGACCTGGAGGAGGAGGGAGAGGAGGGACTGCAGCTTCTGGAGCATGACGATCTCCGCCATGATCGAGTCCTCGGGGCCGGCGGCCTTGAGCTTGCGGATCTCCTTGAGGTCGGCGTAGAGGAAGGCCGACTTCTGGTCGAGGAAGTTGAAGTAGGCGCGGACGAGGGCGTTGTGGCCCCACGTCTTGGAGAGGGAGGAGTGGCCGTCGGCGAAGTCGGAGAGGTCGAAGGGGAGGCGGCCGATGCGGTGGACGGCGGGGACCTTGCAGCAGAAGACGCCGTGGAGGAGCATGAGGCACTTGAGGGCGACGGGCCAGCTGCGGGTGCGGTGGGCGCGGGAGGAGATGGCCCACACGAGGGGCTTGAGGTGGATGGACGGGGCGGTGCGGGCCCACGCGAAGACGCGCTGGGAGTTCCGGTAGTCGACCCGGGCCTCGTCGTGGCTGGTGGCCCGGATGACCGCGGCGTGGAGGTCGGAGCTGTGGCGTTGCCGCCGCGAGAGGGTGTTGATCAAGAGGCTGTTCTGGTCCTTGAGAGCTCCGGCGGCTCTCTTCCACAGCTTCATCTCTCCCCCTCTCTCTCTCTCTCTCTCTCTCTCTCTCTCAGGAGATCTCACCGAGGCAAACGCCCAAAAACAGCAACGCAACACCCCTATGAATGGAGAGACGTGTTTATTATTTTTAGACTTTGGTTGTGTGAGTGGTTTTTGTTTTATTATTTATTATTTTTATTTATTTTGACTTCTGTGACATACCAATTTCGAGGGTCAATAATTAGAAAGTGGGCACTTTGCCGACCCAGAATGAGCAGGGATGAAGCTGTTTCTGTTGGGGTCATTCGTTGGACTTGGACCGCTAGATGTTTCAGTTTTTGGCTCTCTCTCTGTCTCTCTCGTCGTTCATTTAGTTATCTCCCTGAGGAGGACAAATGCCCGACTTGTGGTCGAGGGAGCGCTCGGACTTCGTCAAAGGCACTACGTGTCTGCATCGATTTGTCACGTTGTGTTTAGTCAAAGGAATGCACTTCTTCCGCCTCCTGGAAACGAAGTCCCATTCCACGGTCAACTTCAGAACCAATGACGCTTTCTTGGTTCCTTTTTAGGAATTTTGCAGCCTCTAATGCTCAGCTGCAAATTCCCCAAAACATTGTTTTTTTTTTCCTCTTATTTCTTTTTCCTGGAATATGACTGCAGTATTACCAATTATCACGCGATTGCCACTACGTTAGCTCTCGACCCAAGATTTAAACCCAGCTTTGAGAAGTATATCCCATCCGGTTCCCGACTGCCGGATCCAAATCGAAAGTTTTTGCAGCGTGTCACACGTCGCTCGGCCAAGGAAGGGGCGGAGATGTGCTAATTCGATGTTTCCACCTTCTTTAGTTTGGTCGATTTAGGATTTATCTCGATGAGATGTGATATTTACTTGATATGCGTGTGTTTGGTCAGAATCATATAGGGTAGTGCTTTCAAAATTGGCAATTTCAATTATGCTGTCGAGACCGATCAAAAAAAAAAAATTATGTTGTCGCCAGTTTTGAATTGCATGCTTTTGAGTAGACTATATATATATATATATCCCACTTACAAGTTCATCAAGAGTTTCTAATGCACGCATGTATATATAGAAAAAAGTCACAAAAAGTCTCAATCCACTATAATATATTTATCTGAAACTTTATTTGTGACGTCAAAAACCCTAAATTTGTACCCATATGATACATTTGCCCCAAACTATTTTTATGATATAAAAATCCCTAAACTTTTTTTTCTCTAATATCAAATTTTTTAGGTGAATGTGTCATATGAATATAAAAGGTACAGATAAATGTGTCACACTGTACAATTTTAGAGTAAATGTATCATATAAGTATAAGTATGAAGTTTTTGGTTTCAAAATAAAATTTAGAGTAAATGTGTCACAATAGGTATAATTTTTTATTTTTGATGACTTTTATCCCGCATATACGTGTGTCCTCACAAGAAAGGCCGTTGAATGAAGAAGTAAAAGTGCTTCTTGGAAATTGTTGCTAGTTATATTTCTCTTTTTCCCTCTTATGGACTCCTGAGTAAGTACTTAGAATACTTGAAGCAGTTTAGATGGTTCAAAATGCCTCCACGACAACGAACCAATTGATGGCCGTGTCAGAGAAGCATGTATTATTGTGGTGGAAGAAATTTGTTATCAAATTAGACAAATTTAGGTTGACCAAGTTATGATATAAGTGAGACGAAGAAAAGTACTCATTAGAGTTTGATCATATGAATTTTTCAACAACCAACAATAACACGTCTTGAAGAGCAGAAAGCGACAACCACAACAAAGTTAACCAACTTATGATACGGTCAAAATTCAAAAAGTCAACTTTTTAAAGAGAGAATGCATTCGAATCATGTCGTGAACGAATCTCCAGCAGCTTCCATACTAGGTACTTGCTCGACTTTCGACTCTTGGTTCCTGAATTGATTAAGTAGATATCACTTGAACAAAACATCCTGTAATTAGAATTTTAAGTCATCCCTCCCACCATAACAATAAAGAATTTCTTTTTAAAATCTTGATATAAAAATTTTCTTGAAACAAGAAAAATTCAATATATCACATAGGGTATGAAAATTGTTAATGATTGAATAAAAATCATTAAATCTCATTATTGATAGTCTAAGGCGAGTTTTCTCAAATATGGGACAGTTTCAAGATTTATTGCCTAGTCGATTTAAATTTTGATTAGAACTTCGGCAGGATTTTTTTGTATTTTACCTTCTTTAGTTTAGTTAATTTAGGATGTCTACATTGAACCTGATTTTTACTTCATTTGCAAGTTTCAGATTAAAATCTTCAGGTTAAAAGAGATTTCAAACTCCTAATGACTACCTTCAGTACTCAATCCAAAGACTGATCATTAAGCGAGTTAGAATTGTTCCTAGTCATCCTTGTTGACTTCTCTTTCCCTTGAGTGGATTCTCATCAAGATGGTCATTCGACTAAGTCTTAAGATTAGACTATTTAGGGGCTTTGATCTCTTGTCTGAACTTGCACGCTCATTCAAGTGTGGACATCCTCGAAGGTCAAAGCAATCGATCTCGATTGTGGCAACTGAAAAGCTGTTGGCCACGACAACCTCGGTTCTAAGGTCCATCCCAGTCATCGATGACTTAGACAACTGAAGAGTGGATGTTGGTCGATGGTGGCCATGACGGTGGGAGGCGGCATAGCTGTCCAACTCGTTGAGAGAGAGAGAGAGAGAATTGGGAAATTGGGAGACCCGAGCTCTTGTTCTCCTGCCATCATGGGATCTCCTCAACGGCGATGGACAAAACAACCCCGTTCTTCATGTGCCCATGTCTCCCCGTTCTTTTAGGGAACTAGCTTTCCCTCTGCTCTTTTTCTCCCCTCCCCCCTCCTTTGTTGGGCTTTATGAAAACGGGCTTGTGTGTATGCATACGCCTTTGCCCTCTTTACAGCTTACCGAAATGGGGGCGCTCAGCGGGAGCCGCTGTCTCGTGCTTTCCGCCCTCGCTTTCTCGTGCCTGCTTTCACTGTGCATCTTCCTCCCCCCGCTTCTCATTCGCAGTTTCCCGTCGTCATCTCCGAAACCCGAGAAAGGCATAATAAGGAAAAAGCGGAACGTTGGTAAGATTTTCAACCCAGACACACTCGCACTGTTGCTAAAGCAAGAAAGTGAAAAGGGAAAGCTCCGTCCAACCCTCCCCCCGGCAGAGATGGAGGAGAGGACCCAGTTGAGAAAAAGGAAAAGTTGTTCCCCCCTGAAAAAAAAAAAATAAAGAGATTGGTATAATAAAACGTAATAGATGACAAATAAAAACAATGAAAGAGGCAACTTGGTGGCATCTTTTTCCCTCCTCGCGACTGTGCGGGCGATCCCACTCCGCCACCTCTCCTTCCCAGGTTCTCCTTTTCATGCTCTCTCTCAGCCTCTCTGTCTCACTCTCTCTCTCTCCCCTACAATAAATTCACAGGCTGAAGCTTCTCAACGTGTCTCCCATGGAACTTTCATGTGGGGATGACGCTGTAAGTCTCTCTCTCTCTCTCTCTCTCTCTCTGTGGATTTAATTTACTTTAACTGAGATGAGTTTTGGCGTACCAGAATACAGAGGAGCGGAGAGTTTCGTTGACAGAAGGCACGCATAATAGTGGGGAAGGAGGTAATTGCATGGAAGTCCATCATCACCACCATGAGGTGGAATTGGAGATTGAATTCTGGCCGCTGGAACACCCGACTGAGCCGCCGGACGAAGATCAGCCCGTGCAATGCCCAATGCTCAGCACTTCTGCTATTCCCGTAAGTTGTTCCTCCGTATTTGACACCATGTTCACTCATCTACTTGCACAGAGGAAGGAATCTAACTTAAATTTCTTTAGCGAAAAATCTCGCGAAAGTTTTGTCTGCCAATTGAAGCTAGTGAGAGTTGAAACTTTTTAGAGCTACAGATCAAGGAATCGTTGAATCCTAAAGGCCGTAACAAGATAGATTTGCGTGTATCCTTTTCGTGATAATCTCACTGCAAGTGTGCATCTCGCATGGCAATTATCTCCACGCATCTTTTGGTTAGAAAAGTTCTGTTTATTTGATTCCTTTGCGAGTGAAAATGAATGCTGCTGTTGAAGGGTGCGCAAATGAACGAGGAGCGAATTGCGGAGAGCATGAGGAGGCGAGCAGAAGCACAGGAATTGGCAAAAACAGAGAAAGTCACGGTGGCTTCTGAACCGTCGGTCCGACCCCTGCGCAAGAGGCATCACACACTTACCCATGGGGACATTGTCATAACCCCAGTAAGGACCATGCCTCCACCGCCGCCACCTCCACCGCACAACATCACCATTTTCCGCATGCTTCAGCAGCGGTTTGACAGTCTCGAGAACTGAAGGATTACCGCCGTCGAAAAAAGAGAAATCCCCTGAACCTTCCCACTTTTGCCCGTTCTGTTTATAGCACATTTGGTAGGGTTAATTGTCAAAAGTTAATATGGCACCAGATCTGTCAAAGACATCTCTTCTTAGCTGTCATATTACCGGCAGTGTACTCGGAACGGCCATATGCGTATGTTATCGGCAGGTGAATTAAGCGTCTCTTCCTACTTATTGACATATACACACATCTTGATCTTGCGGCACCCCGCATGCCAAAAGCTTTACACCAAGGAACCATGCTTTGAACAATGACTTTATGACTTTGGCTTGGGTTTTCTGACTGTAGTTTTCTCATGGTCCTTTTTATTTTCACGAATTTAGTTTTAGATGACGATAATATCAAAATTATCCTGACTATTGCAACGTGACTTTGACCAAGTGAGAGATCAACAGCGCAACAATCCTACTTGTCACACTTGAACACCGGATCTTACATAGTAAGCGAAATCCTCTGAACACCCAAAAACATGTGATATTGTTGAGACTAAGGGAGGAGGAGGGCCAAGAGCAACTACTACTAGTTTTTGTGAGTTCATATTTTGTGTATTTTCCTTTTATGTTAACAGCAAGTTGAATAAATTTCACTAAAGACAAAATAAAATATGGGGAGGGGAACGGACAGGTTTCGAATCTCCCTCATTCATGGAGTAATGCATGCAAAGAACCACTCCACAATTGGTAACGCAGAGTTTCTAAGCCAAGCATTTTTGCCATTTAAAGCTCAAACAAGCAACTTTCTTCCTTTGGCCCTATCAACGGAATGGAGATATACAAAGAACATTCGACTGGATTAAGAGAAGCACCTGTATATGAAAACTTTACCAAGACTTTTACCAGTTACACTACTTGTCGATACTACTATTGCATGTGAATTATGTATTTATGCATGTCTATAGATAAAACTTTAACTATTGATAACTACTGTGCTGTCAGTGAAAAGCATAACATCCCCGCGAAAACCTTATCTCGGAAGCATGTCTTTTCTCTGTCAACTCTTGAAATTTTTCATCATCCCTCATGAATGCGCCCACAGACAAAACTGAGAAATTCCTTTTTGCTACGTTTAGTTCTTTTCCACTGTTTTTCCTTCAAGCATCCTTATCCACAAGAATTATGTTGCAACAAATCAAGACATGTAAAAGAAGAAAGGAAAGGACCTAGGACTGGCATCAGATTCAATGAGCAATCTCCTTCTTCAGTACTTCCTTCCTAGCAGGTAGGCTCGAAGACATGGCCAAGAATGACCTTCACCAGTTCCTTCACTTCTTCTTCTTTGCACAAAGCTGCAAACTTCACTGCAAAAACAGAAAGTCAATTCATTAACACGGATTCAATTCCAAACAATGAACCTTTAATATTGCAGATAATTAGGTTGAAAAAAGATAAGGTCAAATCTCATTATTCAAATAAGTCGGAAAAGAGGTCCAAATGCTTTAAGGAGCAACACAGGGGAACCCTCATCTTCCCTTAAACAGAAGCAAGTCAGTACTGGAATGTAATGGGTACTCAACATGAAAGAGCAAAACAATTCTTAGAAACATTCAGAGTTCTTAAATTTGACACTTCAGCTCAGCAGTCATGCCAGTGAAAAATTATCTCAACAAGCACCGATATGTCTGTCTTGCTGACAATATAGGAACAGTATTAAATCAAAGGTGTCATGGTGAAACACTTGAAGATCCATTACATGCTCACTTGGCGTGGAGATACAAGCCAACAGAAAATCAGCAGAGCATATCAGAAAATTTGTAGGCAGCTCAACCATCATCAAAAGCAGTTCAATGTGAATGCAGAAAATACATGTACTGTTTGTGAGAGAAAAAGAGAGTGGGTCAGTAATACAATTAGATTATGCGGAAGAAAAAAGAGGACTCATGAACATGAATATAACGTGCCTATACCGCAAAAGATCTTTTTAATCTAATATGAAGAGTTATGGTTATATCTTATGGTTAAGGTACACCATATTAAGGCTTAGTCCAGTAACTATTTGGTTGAGAAAAGAAGAAACTATTGTGGAGAAGATGAAATGGCAATAACTTAAACACGAAATAGTACCCCAAGCAAGAATTGGAAATTCCAAACTCTGTTTTGGGACTGTCATAAGATAGGAACAAACCTGCAAGTGATTGCAAAAGCTTAGCTAAAAACAGGGGTTATTTTATCTGAGTATTTTATATCTGTTAAAACATGCCAAGATAGATGCAGCAAGAGGACGAGGAGAACGATAAAGCCTTGTCATGTCCTCCTTTTCATAGAGAAGATCCATGACATCCATGCATGCTTCGAAACTCAAAAGCTTCCCTACTGCTGCGACTTCCCTGAATTAAAGAAGGCATAGAAACATTAAAAACACCTCAAAGCAGAAAACCAAAAAGCTGGAAATTCATTTAACCATAGTCAAGGGAGGAAAAACGACTTGCTTGAATTGGATGTAGAGTTGTTCGAGGAACATGAAAGCATCACTTGCGGATCCAATTTCAAAGTCCATCATCTGAAATGACAGATCCATCATTCAATTGTCGATAAACAATAGAGAAAACAATGTTAACTCCGATTTCCAAGTATATACCTGCAAAAAGACCACTTCCTAGGCAAAGCCAGCCTCATTAATCATGGCGAGACACTAAAAGAAGAGTTAGGTATTTTCAATGCTTATGGACGGTAATTAGCATACTCCTTCAGAAAAGTCTCGAGTTGTAAAATGTTGTTCGGTGATGCTCCGATCCCCCCAAGACTTCAAGGTCTTTACCGACAGCGGCTGAGACAGATGTATCTGCTAGATATCAGACACATCAAAAGATGACATGGTACAGTCATCTAACTAATGTTCGGATGATGCCAAAGTATCAGATTTTACTTTGCTTGAGATCCAGATAGAGACAAGTGAAAAGAGCTGCAGGTTGCTCTCTCTAATAGGCTGTAGTAGCCAGTGTTGAATGGCATTGCCCTCTTCAGACCTTCACAAAGGCAAAATTGCTCACTCAGTACGAAAAGAGCCGTCAGCAATCCCGATTGTCACCCGCTTTAGAAAGATTTCGCAAGTATCGCATTGATATCCTTCTACTATCTAAGTCTCAGTCTCAAAAACACATAATTGATCAAATTTGAAATGAAAAAAAGGGATTGAAAAAGGTAATGAGCGCAAAACAACAGCATCTAAACCTCCGATTCGCAATTAAGATAAAGCAAAGAACTTCACCAAAATTGTCCTAAAACAAGCTGATCAAACTCAAATCGCAAAAATTTTCCAGATTAACTTGCCGCGACCTTGCCAAGGAATTCAATCCGACACTCGTCTGCCAACACGAATTCAACCTAATCTCACTCAACACGACAACAAGACAGCAATGCGGAACCTCTATCGTACGGAAAATCCGGCGAACCAGCGCATCAACGATTCCCCAAACCGGAAATGGCGAAGCGGCGGAGCGGCGAGGCGAACCTGGAGAGAGAAGCGCAGAACCGATCGGCGAAGAGCGACAGCGCGGTGTACTTGACAATCGGATCGACTCCGAGCCGCTGCGCATGGCATCAAGGGCCGAGCCGCGTCAGGGCGAGCGGCCGGATCGACGAGGCGGCGGAGCAGAGACTCACCTGCGCGGAGAGGATGAGGAATTCCACCGTGGGAAGCCGCGGGTCGGCCGGACGACGCTCGTCCCGCTCCCGCATTCTCCCTCTGCATCTGCTGCCGGCGCTAAGCGCGACGGCTGTTGCGGGGAGATGATTGGCTTTTGCTCTCGTCAAACTTTTTTCACTCGATTGCGTAGTAAGTGAGTAAGAAATCATGGATTTTGTAAGGTAGAATCCCTAAATTTTTAATTTGTTTAATATGGTCCAATGAATTTTATTTTTTTGTGCAATGTCGTACTTAAAACTTTTTATTTGGTTATTATGATCTCTGAACTTTTTGTATACATTCAACTTAGTTTATCAACTATATAAAAATGTTCAATATCGCATTTTCATTAATTCAAGTTTATGGACAATATTAAATATTTTTATATGGATAATGAAAACTTAAACTCTATATGTAATGTGATCCCCCAATTTTTAATTTATTTAATGTAATTCTTGATATTCAATGTAGTTTTACATATCATTTGAAAGTATTCAATAATTCGAGAACTATGTTCAATAAATACCAAAGCTCCAAGGACTATATTGAACAAATTAAAAGTTCATAGACCACATTGCATATTAAACCAAAGTTTAGAGACCAGTTGAATCGTGTTTCCTACTTCATATTGAACATAAACTAAAAATTCATAAACCACATTAAATAAATAAAATGTTCATGAACGATATTGAGTATTGGGATAAAATTCAAAAATCACATTAAACAAACCAAAGTTCATGTTTGATATTAGTGACCATTTGTGTAATCATGACATTATAAAAATTGTTTACTCTCTATTTAAGAAGATTTTAAAAAGCATATATAGTAAAGAAATATATCCAATTTCAATTTACTCATTGCGCATAATACAAGAAATATAACTTTGCATATGACAAAATTCTTTATGTGACTATTTGAAAAACTTCTCGTTATTCAACTTTATCTTTATTATGTGAATTGACATAATGTGTTTATAATTTACTCCAAGAATATATGTATAGGTTTCCCCTATATGCATGTTTAATCGAGAAAGCGATGCATAAGAGGTTTAGTTTTTGTTAAGGAAAAAGTGGTGTTCATCCCACTTTCATATTTCCAACACTATGCTTGTATTATACCTATAGTCACCTCATCCAAGCAACTGCCCACAACCTTATATTGTAAATTATCAATGAAAGTCCTAGATTACAACTAATTTCACCAAATGTGCTAAATTCTTAACTTTTTAATAATGCATTTTGAGGAATAGGACCGATGTTTTGAAGAAAACCTGACGGCCCTTTGTCCACGTTCAATTCCTCAAAACTAGTTTTGTTTTCAAATAAAGTGCCACAATCATTGAAAAATTGAAAATTCAATGCATTGTTATATTTGGAATCTCATATAGGTATTCTTGTGGTGTTTCATTCCACAATGTATATAAGATTTTTTTTTTTGGTCGAAAATAGTTATCTTATTTATATTATAAAGCAGAAGCAACAAACCCCATAGTTGGGGCATCAAAACATAATAGAGCCCAAAGGCCTAGAGGAGGAGAGGCCCGCCAGTTTGGAGGGAGGGTCTTCAGTCGTTGATGTCGTGCGGCCTAGTCCGCCACTGCATTAGCAGATTGTGGGTAGTAAGTCAAGCCCACTAGCGGCAGTTGCTACATAAGAGATTTGCATTCGAGCAGAGCTGCACGTGCCTGCCAATCCACTTCATCTGCATTCTTCAAGTAGTTCATGAGAGTTCGGTTGTTAGACTCCACCAAAGCCTCCCCCATCTTTTTGTGTTTTAAGTATCGAGAACCCCTAGGGTTTCCAACTGCAGAACCGTTTCCGCCTGGACAAGCTTCGTGAATCCGTCAATGAGGCTACCGGAGGAGTCCCGGACGACGCAAGACAGGGCTCCTTCCGTCGATCCCTCGCACAGCGACCCATCCACGTTAAGCTTGAAGGAACCAGCTTTCGGAGCTTGCCAGGTAAGCGAAATATGCTGCTCTTTGGTTTTTTCTTATGGAAAATACATAAATCCCCATTTTTGGTAGCTAGCTTGCTGGAATTTTGCTAGATCTATCACTTTGCAGACCTTTGGTTTTGTACCTCAAAAAATAAAATTGTTGCGCTCCTTCCATATTTGCCAAAGAAGGTTTCCGATCATTTCTAGAGATGGGAGATGCAAATTTTTTCTTATAAATTGTACCAGCCATTCATCCGTTTGTTTAACCTCCTATGCGTCTACTCGTAGGTTGATTTCCGGGTGGTTCCATACCCTTGCAGCCTAGGGACACAGGAAAAGGGTGTGTTTGACCATTTCCACCTTATCTCGGCAAAGATCATAGACTAGATCAGGTAAGATCTTTCTTTTCCATAGGTTCTGCTTGGTTGGTATGGCGTTTTGACAAGCATTCCATACAAAGATCTTCACTTTTGGGCTGGTCCGCATATGCCATATTGCATTCCATAGCTCTATTGGTGTTTGATATGAGGAAGAAGGATGTTATGTTGCTTTGCTTGCTATTGTTCTGTTTCTTAACAATTTATAGCTATTTTTGATTGTAAATGACCCATTCTTTGTGCCTGTCCACATCAATTCATCACTGGTAATATAACAATTAATTGGAATTGCAAGGATTTCTTGAGTAGTCTGCTCATCAAATAGTTTATTTGTCAACGGTTCATTCCATTGTTCTGCCTCAAAGTTCATCAACTCAGAAACTTTATGTGGATCATTTCTATTTGCAGGCCTTCCAGTTAATCCTCTCTTCAGCCATTTATCTGTTCTGGTATTGACATTTACTCCATTTCCTATCGACCATCTCACTGAATCCGCAATAGCCTCCCATCCTAAAAGTAAACTTTTCCACCCCATGAAGGTTTAGGACCTTTATCAGCATGCCAGAAGTCTTTGCGACGGAAATAGAGCCCTTTTAATAATTTACTCCATAGCGCGTCCGAATTTTTTACCATCCTCCAAGCTTGTTTACCCAATAGGGCATTATTAACAGTAAGTAAGTCTCTAAATCCCATTCCTCCCCTATATTTCCTCATTTTCATGATTTCCCATCTCTTCCAATGTAGACCAGCTTTTGATTCACTGTTCTTCCACCAGAAATTAGCTATTTTTTTCTCTATAGCCTTGCAAATTGATATTGGAATTTTAAAAACTGACATGACATATTGTGGTACCGCGTACACCACTGATTTCAGGAGTATTTCCTTTCTTGCTTTTGATAAGATTTGTTCCTTCCAGCCCTCCAATTTCATGTTTACCCTATTTAAAATCCATCCAAACATTTGTCTCTTCGATGCTCCCTAGTCAGAGGGAATTCTCAAATACTTACCTGATCGCTCTAGCTTTGGAACCCTCAATTCTCTTTTCATATTATCCCTTAATAGAGAGGGACAATCTTTACTAAAAAAGATGCCAGACTTGTTTAGGTTTACAGCTTGTCCTAAGACATAACAATACTGATTAAGAACAGCTGCAACATTTTGGCATTCCTGTAAAGATCCATCCAAGAAGAAAATTGAATCATCGGCAAATAGTAAATGAGTCAAAGAGGGGCAGAACTTGTTCAACTTAATTCCTTTAATATTCCCATCTTGTAGAGCTTTACCCATCAAAGATGACAAACTGTTTGCCACCAAAATGAATAGATAAGGTGATAAAAGGTCTCATTGTCTAATACCTTTGGTAGGAGTGAAAAAAAAGGAAAAGGTTCCCCATTAAACTTAATGCTGAAAGTGACTGTAGTGACACATTGCATAATCCAGTGGACCCATTTAGCATAGAACCCCATTTTCAGCAAGCAGCCTTCTGAGAAATCCCATTTTATTCTGTCATATGCTTTCTGCATGTCAAGTTTTAGCACCACTCGGAAATTTTTTTTTCCTTTTCCTCATTCTCAATTGATGCAACACCTCTCGAACAATATAAATATTATCTTAAATCTATCTTCCACTGACAAAGGCACTTTGCTACCCTGAAATCAGCATAGGCAACCATCTTTTCAGTCTATTTGCCAAAATTTTGGATATTATTTTGTATGCAAAATTGCAAAGGCTAATAGGGCGATATTGGTCAAGTCTTTCTAGATTGTGGATTTTTGGTTTCAAAGTAATATGTGTTCTGTTAAGGGCTGGTTCCAATACTCCCGAAAGAAAAAAAAAAACCCCGAACTTCCTCAAACACATCAGTAGTGATTATATCCCAATAGTGTTGATAAAAAATTCCATTTAACCCGTCTGGACTTCTGAGCTCCAAGTTGAAACACAGCAACATGAATTTCTTCCAATGTTACTTCTGCCACTAAATAGTCATTAATATCATTTCCGATTAGTGTAGGACATTGATCCAGTTCTGGTTGGCAGTTTTGAGGCCATACCGAATTGTATAACTCCTTGAAGAAAGACATAATGAAGTGCTGAAGTTGCTGTTTTCCTCAAATCCATTGCTCCGATGCATTTTTCAGCATAGTAATACTATTTTCTTTTTGTCTCCTTTGGATCGTTATTGCATGGAAATATTTTGTGTTTTTATCTCCCCAACGAAGCCAATTGACTCTAGATCTTAACCCCCAAAACATTTCCTCTTTTCTCTATAAGGTTTCAATCTCTTCTTTTATAAGCTTTATCCTATTTGATCCTTGATATAAGCTTGGGCTGTTAGTTAAGGATTAAAGCTCATGCTTTAGGGCTGTTATATGAAAATTGTTATTGGAAAATTTCCTTTTACTCCATTCTTTCAATACTTGGCTTGTGGCATGTAATTTATCTCTCAATCCTACTTCAAAACAAGTTTGAGATTGCCATGCATGTTTAACTATATCTCTGCATTCACCATCTTCAATCCAGAAAGCCTCAAAGTGAAAATCTTTTCTTTTTTTAACAGTTTCAGCACTACTCACCAATAGGAGCAGACTATGATCGGACCCAACAACTGGTAGAGAAAAGGCTTATTCTTTCGGGAACATGAGCCGCCAATCCAGCGAGCAAAACACTCTGTCCAATTTCTCCTTGACCATATCAGCCCCTTCTCTATTATTGGACCAGATAAAAGCACACTATTTGCAATCTATTTCCATTAGAGAGCAATCATGTATACAGCTTTGGAATGCCTGCATTCAATAATTCTCTGCCATCTTTATTCCCACCTTCTCCCAATAATAAAGTACTTCATTGAAATCCCCTAAATAAACCCATGGAAGTGTATTAGAAAGACCAATCTGTCTCAGTTTCTCCCATAATTGTAATATTTCCCCATATATATTTAGAGATGCACACAACTTACCCGCATTTTGATCCGACTCTCATGATCAACACATATCAAATTAATCATTTCCCGAGAGCTAAATTCCACCTCTACATCAACTTCCTCATTCCATATCACCACCAGCCCCTCGTAATTCCTTTCGGATTCTCCACAAAGCTGTTTTTAAACTTCAACTGCCTTCTAATTCGAGTAATCACATTTTCTTTATTTTTTGTTTCCATTAACATAATTAAGTTGAGCCTTTCCTAAGCCATGATAGCTCTCAAATTCTGGACTGTCAGTGGTGTGTCCAACCCCTGATAGTTCCAACAAATAGCCCTCATTTGTAAACCGGTGGCTTATTTGGGCTAGCCACCAAAGCCCTTCCCATGATTCCTTCTGAAAGACTAATAGGGGTGTCCTACAAATTAGTTTCATCCAAACTCGCCAATTCTATAGCTGTAGGGTGATAAGGGGTATACCTCTTTAATTTCTTTGCTGGTGAGCTTTTTAAAATCCTACTTTCCTTCTTTAATCCTGCTTTTTTTTGTCCAGGATGATGGTTTGACAGCCGACAGAAGCTGTTGTTCTGGTTCTTCAATATTCATGATGCCTTTTCCTTTCTCCTGATGCTGTTCCACTTGGTGTTCAGGTAAAATTATATCCACATATGCCCTGTTTAGAGATTGAGTTGTTTCTGTGGATCTTGCTGCAGTCTGCTCGCCCAAGAAAATGACTATTTAAGTATCATGAGATGAGAGGTTGCTGTCTTCTTGTATTTCCTCCTCTTCGGCCACCTTGTCATCATAAAAAAAACTGCCAAAAATGACTATTCTCCTTGGCCTCTGCTTTTAGCCAATGCCCATACCTATTCGTCTTCCTATCTTCAAATTTGGTCTCATCAAAAGGAATTTTTTTCACAGCCTATTGTAAAGTGCTCAATTCTTCCACAGGAATAGCAGAATCTCGGTAGCCTCTCATACTTAAAATCCAACCAAACTTTCTCCTCTCCCAAATTATATAAGGTGCCTGGCCTTAAAGGTATATCCAGGTCAAGTTCTACTTTTGCTCTTCCCACCTTTTGAAATGCCACTCCTTTTTTATCCACTTTTGCTTCCTTTACGCAACCTAGTATTTGGGAAATATGTGACACAACCTCCTCACTGCACCATTTGATTGGTAGACCATGAACTTGAACCCAAAATTCACAGCTTATAAACTTATAACATTGCGCAGGTTTATTAGGCTCCCATGGTTTAAGGATCAATAGATTACTCACAAAGGACCATGGGCTGTTTGTTAATACTCTTTTTTTATCCATTTCAGAATCAAAGGTAAAAGACAAAATATCTAATTTGCGCTATGTAAAGCTCACAGAATCTACCTTCCAAGCTCGCTTCATAGTGGTAAGAAATGCATGATAATTAATATTTTCTCCCGAATACAGTTTACCAAATACAGTACGTTTACATTCATCCAGCATCGCCTCTGAAATCACTCTATCCCGAGGCGGGGCATCCACCTCTGTTCGCAGATTCCCTAACTTCTTGCACAATAAGGCCAGACGACAATCTATTGCCCCATGTTCGTCCATTTGCCTCCCCAAGAAGCAGCTATTACTAGACAAAAAGAGACCAAGGATCAGAGCCAGAACTCGACAACAACATACTACTATCAACCGAAGAAATCCATCCAGTCGTGAATAAAAGAAGAAAATTCCCTTTCGAGTGGCTACACAACAATAACCCAGAAGAAAGCCCGCATGGAATAGATTCAACACTTCTATAGGCCGAATCTTCGGAGCTCGCACTACTTGAAGCCATCAAAGGAGGAAAACCCTATCCCTTCCACATCAGCGAAGAACCAAGGAGAGGGTAGGGTAGTGCGGACAGAAATCAACAAAAAGGGTAAGGGTTTTGGGTTTTGGGATTCGGACATTCACGGGAAGCTAGGCTTTGGGGGACAGCTACCAAAGGGAGGTAGGAGAAAGCTCTCAAGACCAAGAGAGAGAACTATGGCTTTCTTTTCATGGTTGAGTGATCATTTTTATATAAGATTCATATGTATAAATAGTATCATCTACATATTGAAAGTAGTGCGATTTGAGAAGGTATTTTCAATTGATGATTGGAATCAAAGATTATTGACTTAACCATGAAACCAACTAAATAAGTGACCTCAAATAAAATTATCTAACAAATTAAGTGACCTTAAAAAAACTTACATAAACTCAATTAATTGAATGGGTAATGAAAAGGAATTACCCGAATATTTGTCCGTCTTGCTATCAAGTATTCTAGGCTTCAAACGATTTGCCAGTCTTGCCTCAACAAAAGGACTAGATGTCCCCCCATGCCACAGTTCCTAGTCCATGGCATGGTATGCTTCATTCATCCATTCCATTTAATCGAGTATCTCAACTTTCAAAACGAAACTCTCTTTTGTACCTCTCTTTAGATAATATCATATTGTGTGTATTTTCTTAAAACTCGCTTACTCAACAAAAATGTTGACATGACTTGTTTATTTGGCAAAAAATGTTATTTGGAATTGCCAACTTGTATTTAAATGGATTAGATGATGAAAAAATTTCAAATAAGAGTATAAAGTGGGGACATTTTCTTAAAAAAGGGTCAAAGTAAATTTTATTTCAAATAAGTATGTGAAGTAGACAAATTGATATCAAATGAGAGCCTAAGCTTGCCATCTAGTTGAATGTTTGTCAACCGACGATTTTTTGGCCACCAGGGTAAGAGCACTTTCGTCAAAAAAGAAACACCTCTAGTTAAAAGATGGCCAAATACCTCAAGACCAAAATGTAAGAGTTTTCCTTATATGTGCTACATTAATTAAGATTGTAATTACCGTTCTACAGAGTTGGTCTAATAAGGTAAGGCATAAAGTTTCTTATCAGTCGAATATGGGCCTGGCTTGTGTGGATCGAGTTGGGCCCGGCCCGTGATGAGAGGGCCCGTCCAAAACTCTATAAATAGCGCTAAGATCCCTCCTCTACCCCTCACTCTTCCAAAATTCTCTCTCAACTCACATAAGGTAATCTGTGAGTGGCGGTCTCATCGAGCCAAGAACCGAGGGTTATAGAGGAGAAGATCTTCAGTATTGAAGGCTCGGATTGCTGTCATTTTGCTCAAAGAATGATGAATTCAAAATCAGGTACACAAATCCTCATCTTCAACCTTAGGATGTTCGATTTTCTAGCTATGTCGATCTTGGAAAGCCATTTAGACGGCCTACATTTGGTATCAGAGCCTGCATAAACTAGAACTCGAACATAAGGAGCTGTTTGAAGAATTTCTCCGCATGAAACTTGATTTTGACCATATAATCGGATTAATCTTGTTGAGCTGAGTGTTTTCGTGGGTAGTATGTCTTCGACGGTGGCCGAATTTCATGTTTATACCCATTTCGGACTTGACTTAAACTCAGAACATTTTGCTCGTTTTTCATGATTTTTGGTCCGATAAAAATGAAATTTTATTGCATATATGGCTTCTCCTCGTCAATACGAGCATTTTGGTGGGTAAAACGCCTCTAGACGACGTCGGAAACGGCTGCACGTGCCTCCACATGTCGAGACGGAGCTCGGAGTCGATCCCACGCGCCGCTGCGCTGTCTCATGCGCGCGCGCACGTGACGACGCATGGCTCACGCGCCCGCACGCGCGCATATGCGCGCCGACGCGTAGACCAACACGCGGCCTCACGTGCGTGGACCGCCTCAGCGATTCCGCCTCCGCCGACACGTGTCGACGGTCGGCAATGACGTCATAGTGACGTCACATACGCCGCCTTACATGCGACCACCACGTGGCATGTGACATCACCGATGACGTCACCTCGACCGACCCGGGTTGACCGGTTGACCTGACCCGATTGACCGTTGACCGGGGTTGACCCGACCTGCTGACCGTTGACCGGATTGACTCGACCCATTGACCGTTGACTGGTTTGACCCGACCTGTTGACCGTTGACTTGCTCGACCAGTCCGACCGTTTGACCGTTGATCAGTCGGACCGGTAACCAGCTTTCGGACCTGATCGGTACGCCAGTGCATGCCGCTCACGCGCCGCACATTCTAGGGCGCGTGTGACGTCCGTTGGGCGCGTGGTTGATGTCGGCGTGCTCGTATATTGAATTTCCTATCTTGTGGTGTGCTTATTTGGATTTTTTGATGCCTTTAAGGATATGAAAATGTCTGTGAAATGATGAGGTACGTGATTTTGAGGTAATTTTGGCGTATTTTCATGTATTTCTCTATGGTTTTGGAAATACAAATGCATGCCTATGATTATTCATCACTTGAGGAATGTGTGTAGTGTTGATTTATTAAAAGTACGTATTAATGGATGGAGCAATGCAATTAGCATAACTTGTGGTTTTAGTAACTAATGGACCCTATCATCAAGTCTAAAATCACATGTGAAAGGTAAATGTGAGTTATAAGGTTATATCCCTGATATGAGAGAATTTCGATAATTCAATTGAGTTGTGACCGCCAAAGTGGCACACTTGATTGATTTTGAGAAACATCGTTCACATATTGTAAAGGGATGTATCCTATTCTGATGCATGTTTATACTCCCAAAGGAGGTAATTACGTGTTAGTTTATTGAGGGATACATGTATAGCATATGGTTGAAAAGTGACTGGCCTTAGTGGTTCATACACCCAAAGGTGGTGAATTTGCGAAATATTAGAATATATTTTCATGGACCGCTGTCATGTAAAAAGTATACAATTGCATGTCATGTATTCTGCCCAAAAGTGTTTATATGATGATGTATGTAGCTCTTGAGATATGTGTTTAGCATTCACATGATGCTAATTATATGTATTGCTTGTAAAATCAGTCACCTTCTCTGTAAATGGCAATTCCATTACGATTGAGGTTCTTACTAGATCAAACTTCAAGAAATGGAAAGAGGATTTTTGTTTGGGATGGAGTTGGCAGATGTTCACATTGCTCTTACTAAGGATAGGCCGGCAAACCTTACTGATGCCAGTACAAAAGTCTAGAAAGTGTGTTTTGCTACATAGGAAAAAAGTAATAGAATTTGCTTGCTCATTATGAAACGGTCAATTCAGGAACATTTGATGAGTGGCTTGCTAACTGACTGTGCTGTTAAGAAAATGATGGAAGCTTTGGAGGCTAGGTATCGTGTCTCTTCCAATGCTGAGATAGATACACTTATGCAATCACTCTTTAATATGAAGTATGATGGTTCGACTGAAGTTAGAGACTATGTGCTTAGGATGGTAGATCTTCAGACAAAACTCCGAATTCTTCAGGTTGATATCCCTGAAGCTTGCATTGTGCACCAAGCATTAAATACTCTTCCTCCTGACTTTGGAATTATCAAGACGGACTATAGTTCACAAAATGAGACTTGGTCAATCAATGACCTTATAGTTAGAGTGGTGGCAAAGGAAGAGAAACTGAAAAAAGAAAGAGAGCATCTTGCCTTGTATGCCTCTAGTTCTGCCAGCAGAAAGGGTAAATGGATTGGACATCATAGAGGAAATCCTAAAGTCATAGGGACTATATAGCTCCAAGGAGGGGAAATCCTGAAGCTACTGGTCCCTCCACCACTATGGCTCCTAGAAAGGCACATTTTAAGAGAGAGGGTGTCATTTGCTATTTTTGTAGGAAGAGGGGACACATAAAGAAATATTGTGATGGCTATAAAGCTTAGTTGTCTAAAAATGAGCATAAAGGTAATGATTCTTTGGCATTTGTCTGTGAATCCAACCTATCTGAAACCTCATCCAGTTCTTGGTGGCTAGATAATGGTGTAACTAATCATGTTGCATTTACCATACAGGGATTCACAAACATAAGGACGCCAAATCAGGATGAATCGAAGCTCACTGTGGGAATAATGACAAGATCAACGTTGAGTTCGTGGGAGATGTCATTTTCATTTTAGATACTGGTTTTAATATGATATTAAGAAATACTTTCTATGTACCTTCCTTTAGACGGAACTTAGTTTCCGTATCATGTTTGGACAGGTGTGGTTACTCTTTTGAAATAAAGAACAATACAATATCTATGTTCTTTAGTTCAAATAAGGTTGGATGCTGCAACATGTTCAATGCATTGTACGGATTGTGTTTATCTCACAATGATATATACATCGCTAATACAGTTGAAAGTGTCGTTCCCAAAAAACCTCTACCTAAGAAACAGTCTTATGCGTTATGGCATAAACGACTAGGTCATATATCCAAAGAAAGGGTAGAAAGGCTAATAAAGACACACATCATGCCTACTCTTAAAGGTGACCTAGAGACTTGCATAGGCTGTTGTAGAGGAAAGATGACTAAGATAAAGAAGAAAACTGCAGTTCGAAGTTCTGATTTACTAGAAGTCATTCACACTGATATCAATGGACCCTATACTGCAACTTTGTGTAGAAATTTTTATTTCATCGCGTTTATCGATGATTATTCTTGGTATGGTTACCTATTCCTGATTAAGGAAAAGTCTGAATCTCTTGATAAATTCAAGATCTATTCAACTGAAGTTGAGATCAATTAGGAAATGTAATAAAGGTGGTTAGATTATATCGAGGTGGAGAATATTATGGTAGATATGGTAATGTTGGGCAAATTAAAAGACCATTTGCTAAATACTTAGAGGATTCTGAGATAGTGGCTTAGTTCACTATACCTGGAAGTCCTGAATAGAATAGAGTGGCTGAAAGGCGCAATCGTACTCTCATGGATATGGTAAGGTGTATGATGAGTAGGACTAATTTGCCTGATTTTTTATGGGGTGGGGCTTTAAAAACAGCTCTTTATATATTGAATCGTGTTCCTACCAAGGCTGTTACATCGACTCCTTTTGAGTTATGGACTGGACGCAAACCAAGTTTAAATCATTTCAAGGTCTGGGGATGTCCTGCAAAAGTAAGATTGAATAATCCAACATTAGGTAAGTTGGAGGCTAAAACCACTTGATGCTACTCTGTATCTTACTCATAATATTCAAAGGGATATCGGTTTTATAATCCAAGTGGAGGAACAAAGATTGTAGAATCACAGACGGCCAAGTTTCTGGAATTTGATGTAGCTGAAAAGCATGATTGCTCACAAATTAGTGAACATGACAACATGATGAGACCGACTATGTCTTTCTCCTTACCTATGCAGATAATTATGGAGCCTACTGTGCCATAAACTGAACCTGTTAATACTGAGAATCCTATTGATGAAACGGCCATAGATGAAGTTCTTCAAGTTCCTCAGACTCAAAATGAAGTTACAGTGGCTCCACTTAGAAGGTCTACTAGGGAAAGGCGTTCAGCTATACCACCAGACTATATAGTCTATTTAGGAGAACATGATTACGATATAGGCTGCATTATAGATCCAGTGACTTATATAGACATTGTTTCCTGTCCTCAATCAAGTTTGTGGTTGGATACAATGAGAGATGAGATGCAGTCTATGAAATATAATGGCGTTTAGGAGCTTGTCGAATTACCGGAAGGTTGTAAGCCTATAGGTTGCAAGTGGGTTTATAAGACTAAAAGAGATTCAAAAGGAAAGATTGAGAAATTTAAAGCCAGACTTGTGGCCAAGGGCTTCACTCAAAGAGAAGGGATAGACTATGAAGCAACTTTTTCTCCAGTTTCTTCTAAAGACTCATTTAGAGTGATCATGGTGTTAGTAGCTCATTTTGACATGGAATTACATCAGATGGATGTTAAAACTGCTTTTCTAAATGGAGACCTTGATAAAGAGGTTTATATGGTGCAACCTGAAGGTTTTACAGCAAATGATCCAAGTAAGTTTGTGTGTAAACTAAATAATGCTATTTATGGTCTCAAACAAGCTTCCAGACGGTGGTACTTGAAATTTCACAATGTTGTTACTTTTTTTGGTTTTGTTGAGAACAAAGTAGATCAGTGCATATACTGCAAGGTTAGTGGGAGGAAATTTATTTTTCTTATATTTTATATGGATGATATTTTGCTTGCAAGTAGCGATGTTGGATTGCTGCGTGAAACAAAACAAATGTTGTCAAAGAATTTTGACATGAAAGACCTAGGTGAGACATCTTTCGTTCTTGGTATTGAAATCCATAGGAATCGTTGTCATCGTATGTTAAGTTTATCTCAAAAGGCATATGTTGATCGTATTTTAGAGAGATTCAACATGCAGGATTGCAAACCAAGAACTGTTCATGTCGTTAAAGGTGACAAGTTGAGTCTCTCACAATGTCTTCAATCAGCTTTTGAGAAAAACCAAATGAAGGATGTGCCTTATGCTAATGCACTTAGAAGTATCATATATGCTCAAGTTTGCACTAGACCAGACATCGCTTTTGTAACAAGGCTTTTAGGCAGATATCAGTCAAATCTAGGACACGATCATTGGGTTGCTGCCAAAAAGGTCTTGAGATACTTGAAAAGAACAAGAAATTATATGCTGATGTATAGATATGTCAATGATTTGCAATTGTTGGCATATTTAGATGCAGACTTTGCTAGTTGTGAGGATGATAGGAAGTCGACAACAGGATATATATTTATGTTAGCAGGAGATGCAGTATCATGGAAAAGTGAGAAATGGAAATCTATATCTTCTTCTACCATGCAAGCAGAGTTTATAGCATGTTTTTCAGCTACCACTCAAGCAATTTGGCTTCGGAACCTCATTAAGGAATTGACCGTATTTGATTTTGTGGATAGACCCATACAATTATATTGTGATAACAATTCTGCTATGTTGTTTGTCAATAACAACAAAAGTCTCAAAGGGTCTAAGCATATGGAGGTCAAGTTTTTGACCATAAAGGAAATGGTACAGAATGGTGACATTATAGTAGAGCATATTTCCACGGATGATATGTTGGCAAATCCACTAACTAAAGGCCTACGCCCTTGTGTATTTGAGCGACATATCATGAACATGGGCTTAGGAGAATCGGTGGATACTGTCGTTTAGTGGGAGCTATTTCAGGTTTGCTCTAATGAAGTTTACTTCTGTATTTTGTTACTTTTTGTAACGTTTCGATATATGTCAACTCCTTCTGTATAAGTTGTTATTGAGTTGTGTACATATATCTAAGGAAAATCTCAAGGTACTGTGTAAATCTTGAGTAAAGACTAGAGGCATCCAGTTATTAGCCTTATACATATGTCTCAGTTACACATAAAGAAATGTTAACTATAAAGATGAGACATATGTGGGTTCATTAGAACCATAAAGATATTCTCTACAGGTTTATGGCCCAAACATATCATAATCTCCGAACGTGAAAAATACCCAATCCAAAAAGACTCAAAATAAGAGATTCAATTTAAGTCAGTTTGGTTTGATTTAGCTTTTTTGACGATCCTAATACCCAGTAATTGGGGATTTGATTATATTTTACTCATAATATTTTATGAAAAAGTGTCCCCGCTCCAGCGACCAGAGAGCTTATGCTCTTATGGGCGATTGACTTAGTCACATCGTACCCTTATTTAAATGAAAATTCACCCTAACTTTTGTTTTGAGAAAATGACTTAATTTTATGTCTTTATTTTTTCTCTTAGGTCTTGCATCATCTCTCTCCGTTTTTTTTTTTAGTTCTTTTTTTTTTCCTATGCTTTATCTTCCTCATGCATACTTCTTCCTCGTACGCTTGCCAGATTCCATCTTCATCATTGTCGCCGTTGTTGTCCATTATTGTTGTCTGTCACTGTTCGGAGCAGCGACAATCACTCCTTAGTATCTCTTGAGCAAACCCCGCACATGTCGCGGTTTGGGGCCACGTAGCCTCTGTGCGACCTTCACGATTGGAGGGTGCATCTTAGATCTAAGGTCCACCAGAGAGAAAACCATGGAGCTACTGGCCTATGGTGGTGGTGGTGGTAGTTGATGGCGATAGTGGGCGGTGGAGTTTCGGTGGTTGGCAGCGGCTGAAATGGGTGGTGGTAGGCCTAAGAGAGGAGCAAAAGGGAAAGGGAAGGTGAGAAAAAAAGAAGAAGAGTGGGATAATTTCCACCCCAATATGACTAATCCACTCCATTTTCACAGGATAAAGAATGATGATTTTCATATTTGTATAGTTTCCTTCAATTAACTAATAGTCCTCTTGTGGGTAAAGACGTGAATGGGAAGGATTGAGTTTCTTTGCTATTTCAAGAAATGGGTGAGGCAAGAGAAGAAGAGAGAAAGGAAATTAGGATTTTGGTTAGTTTTTAACCTGTATTGTTATTTGTGAAAATGTGTATCCTCATCACCCGTGGTAAATTTGGGCAGCTTTAATCAACAAGGGAGACTCACCATATGTTCTGGTAGAAGCGTTGATGCTGCCGTCCGCGGCAACTAAATCATTTACAAACCTAAGGCACGAGTTTTCATTGCAAGGTGTCGACATCAAATTCAGTTGCAACTAGCCATAAAATATGCCGTATGGTTTCAACTTCTGAACTCCCTGGTCCAAGACAGCATTACCATACGTGCGTTCTAGAATTTGTGAAAACCACAAATCAAATATTAAAAAGAGCGCTCTCATCACCGCCCGGGAGGCGGAGCACATCCTGCATTGGTTCAAAAGCGACCCACCAACAGGGTTTCAGTGGTGGATGTTTCACCATCAAGATTGCCAAATGACTAGGACCCGCAACGCCCATCTTGTCGTGAAATTGGAGTTCTATTTGGGGTATAAGGAAAAGGATCATCCATCCCGTTTGAGTCAATCTAAACTACATGTCACATTTAGTCCCTATCGAAACGAGTCAAAATAACAACGCATTAAAACCAGAATGGCTGTTGGCCTCGGACAGCCATAATCTCTCCGAACCCACTTGCCATTAATCATCATTTTTGTCCCTTCACGCATAAAATAAGCCGTTGATGATGCCGCATATAAGCATAGCGATGACGCTTTTCTTTGGCTCCATGCAAAACCATGGCCCAACCAAAGTTTTTATTTAATTTCGTGTGCCATAATCTTCACAGTTTGGACAAATCATGTGGTTGGGATCCTCCAACCAATTAGATTCTCAGGCCGCTTCTGATCATTGGCAAATTATGCTTAACTTAATCATAAATTAATCTTGGCGTGCATGGAAGTTAGCACTAAAAGTCCCTAGTAGGGGGAGAACATGGGAAGCATCCTTTTTGTCCATTATTTCTGACCACAATCAAATCCCTAGTTTTCAAATCAGATGAAAGCGATGGATGACTTCGACATCTTTCATTACGCAACAACACATGCATAAGAAAGACATATAGGTTTCACTGTACACTCCTCACCAAAATATGACAGGCAAATTAAAGAAGTTTCTCATGGGACTATAGCTTTCAGATTTTCCTTTTAAGGTAAAATAGAAACACCGCCGTAATCAGCATACTTCATTCAGTGTATTGCTATAATTTGCAGCGATGATGACCTCAAATTTGGAAGCTGGACGGGCCTTTACATAGCAATCCATCGTCCTTGGATGAGACCACAAATCGGCTTGCAACTGGATCGAACCGTTCAGACAGAAATAAGCTCCGAAGCCCTCTCAATGTTCGCGAAACCCCAACCTCTGCAGTGAATATCGCTTTTACCGGCCTATGATCAGACAGCCTTGATTCGCCTCGTGTGTACAAATGTTGCTTCAATCCTTTTCCGCACCAAATTATCCTGTCACACCTGCATAAGAAAAGAAAACAGGTTAACTACATAAAAGAAAAGAAAAAATCCATTTTATGCTTATTCTTTTCGAGCTCTCGACAAAAGAAATTCGAGAAAATGAATTTACCATGCGGGAGAACGCCTTTTTTCTCCCTTTTTTGCTTGAAAGCATCCGTAATACAAGTCGGAGTTCGGAATATATTTGTATGTGGGGGCGAATTGGATCGTCCCTTCGTGCCAACCTTGTAATACATGCCCGTTCATCAGCTCCATCCTCAGCTTCAGTTTTACAACCAAAAGAAAGAAAAGATGACTTTCAGAACGAACCAATGTGAACTGAGAATTTTAGGTTTTCGTCATGATTATTGAATATACAAAGACCAATATCATTTCTTATACAAGGGGTACTGATGACATAATTTGATTCGTAGTTAAGGATTGCAAGGAAAGATAATCTCCAAGTACTGTAAACAGAATGATAGTCTATCGCGATACCACTTCAGGAGCTAACTATTTCGCATCATTCGATCTAATAAATTCTCGAAAATTCTGGGGCTGAGGGATAGCTACCTGGTCTTTGTCTAGCAATGCATCCCATTCTTTTCTATTTACCAGCTCTCGAGTGGTTGCTTCCGGTAACGAAATCCGGTAATTCAAGTCTCCGAGCAAAATGACCCGACTGCATCCACATACCAGACACAATCAGCTGAGATCACGCAGAAGCTTAATATATTGTTTACGAACCGCAAATCAGGGTATCGCATTCGTTTACACATAGATTAGTAAGTCAACTTGTTTAAACTATAGGATAACACAGCAAGTAGACAGGCTTAGCACTATACGTCTCTTCCTTTTCACGCGGTTTATCTAACTACTTAACTTAATTGGTCGGAGAACCAATAAGATAATTCCTCAACAACCACTAAAATCACCTAAATTGGTTTAAGCAACAAAACAAGAAGAATAACACTAATTAATCTTCTTTGGCGACCCAACGTCCATGTCGACAAATGCCCAGTCGTGAACATGCAATAATGGTTATTTATCACGTAATTTAAGTGCATAACCCCGTCTTATCCTCATGGCTTGTAGCGAAGAAACATATTTAATAGGACCAAATGAATAAATAAGTAAATGGAATTGGCTAGGCGGTTTGAAAACAAGAGCACAAAACATAAAAAAAAAAAATATGGTTTCACGTACTCGTGGTCCAGAACTTTTCTAGGTAAATTTAGCAATGGGCCCCTAGGAAAGGCGGTCCGAGATAATATCTCTGCCATGTTGGACGTCCTCCACTTCTCATCTCCTTCTTTGCCTCCAGAGGCGAGATGAGTGCACACAAAACAGAAGCTTGTCTCGTGTAATAGAAACCTCACCGAAACTGACCCCTGCAAATTAATTAGAAAATTCAGAAGAAATAAGATGTAAAAAAAAAAAAAAATGAAAGTATTTATTCTCATATCGTGTGGTTCATAGCATTATACGGATACCCTAATAAAATTTCTTTTTCACGTGTATATATATAGACACACACATTATTGTTATGAGGATCTTTGCATTATGAACTTCTTTTTCCCTTCTAAATCTTGGCGACGTCGCAAATAAGATATTCAAGATAGATGCATAGATTATTTTTATATGATACAACCAGTAAAATCAATCGTTTTACAAGATGAAGATCCTCTGGTGTGACAACGACTCTCAGCCGCCGATACATGCAGTTATAGATTTCACAGTTACCCTTATCCTCTCAAGCTGATGGTTTCAGGGAAAGAGACGACGAACCGAGACGTGTACGGCAATAGAGGGATCTCCTGCCCTTTCTACATGCTACGGACAATCTACAAAACCGAGTACCTATCATACCTTGTTGCCTAGGCAGCCCATAACGCCACAGCCGACGCATGAAACGCTCGGATGGCTGACGTAGGGACGAAGATCACTGCGAATCCACACCGAGATTAATATCCCCACCATTTGCTTGCTGACTACACAGTGATACTCTCGCCCATGCATCCTCTTCTTCTCATAGTCAGATCCATGGCGGCAATCACGGTTTCCACTCAAGGTCTCTCGGATGAGCGAATTCCATTTCATGCAGAGATTTGCGTTCTCAGACCCCAGAACATTGGACGCCTTCAATGGCACAATCTCTTGAAACCTGAATCAAACAAGGGATAGGAGATATTCTTCATGCAAGACGTCGATCTCTATCGAGTTCGTTGAGAATTTATTGTTTAAGCTATTCAATATATAGACCAAATCGATCACAGTTTAGAAAAAAAAATGGAGGACGATACTAGACCCCACAAGTAGGGCATATTCTCGTGTATATTTTCTGCAATTTGTTTTTGTTCATCTACAGTATTATCTATAGAGCATGCTGATGCAACAGCTTTTGAAGTAAACCAATTGCAGAAACGCCTTATCCATGGAAGAATCACTTATCTAATTCAATTTCTCATTTTGATCTTTATGTGCAAATAGGTGGCATTTTCCATCGTGTTTTCTTACTTACCCTAGCACATAGATATCGTAGGAGTTGTTGCACGTATCTAAGAAGTCCTCCATCGCCAAATCTTCATCCAGTGCAACCCCTCCAACATTCCAAGTACTAACAAAAACTCTAAACTCCACAACAAAGAAGGAACAAGAAGAAGAAGTTAGAATTATGACGTCTTACGTTGACCATGCAACTATCTTCTAAAATCATGTTAAACTTCTGCAAACCCTTCTTTATAGGCTTCAGCTGTTAAAGAATTGATGGTACAGACATAAACTGTTATGCCGCGACAACATTGAAAGGATAATCGCCATGCGAAGGAAAGAGGGACGAGGACACCTAAAAATTAGAGAGGAGGGGGGTTTCGAAATGATTACTTGTACTTTAGGGTGTCCCTGTGGTGGTTCAAAATGCTCTTGCCGCTTAAGGAGGGATCTTCCAATATGGGGAAGTCGACGAGAGAGTCTTCGATGTTGATGGGGTAATCGGCGACGAAGTTGTTGCTTCCCAATCCCTTCCTCAGGATCTTGTTAGCTACCAATCTGGTCCACATGATGATGATGATGATGATGATGATATGATCAAATCAGCAAGGTCCTGTACATTAGTACGATAATATCATGCAAAAGGCATGGATATTATCACAAGCCAGCGTGACCAAGGAACATGCAGAGAAGATTGGATGTACTCTTGCTATTCTGGAATCTTGGCTTGAGAGAGAGAGAGAGAGAGAGAGAGAGAGGTTGCAGTCTTTGAGAGTAGAGAAGAATGAGGAGGATTGGTTAAATAAGAAAGCCAACCCAGATAAAAAGAACTCAGAAAGAGAGAGAGAGGTGGGGGTATTCACATGTTTTTTTTTTTTTTTTTTTTTTTGGTTTCTCGAGGTTATTTTAATAATTCCGGGCACGTCTACATAGTTCTTTAGGTCCAACGGATATTTTCTTCAATTCTGATTGGTTTGGGTTATAACTGCCCACCTTTATTTTAAGTTAAATTTGAATGCAAGCAAAGTCCATAGTTGTAACCCCCAAGCGGCTTGATTGGAATAAGTTTCATTCAATCAGGATAAGAAAAATATATATATAATTCTCTAATTATTTGCACGGTGCTTTTCTATTAATACAGTTACCACATATATATAGTTTCAATTTTAAATCTGCCAAAAAAAAATGTATATGTTTACGATCAAAGATAATCACAACTTGAGACATGCCCAAAATGTTATTTTCATCCATAATAAGGAGAAATTTCTTCCAATGAATCTTTTCATCATTGAACTAGAAACATGCACATCGCCTAAATGTATTAGTAATTAAGTTTCTACGCAAGCAATATTCATATCAGTAACCCATCAAATATAATTATAGCTGGAGTTAATTTTGTCCAATCTCAAGAACGGAGGAAAACAAAATCATGAGGAAAATAAATAGAATATTTTTGTAGCCATGTGGGAGTCATATATATATATATATATAGTCCTTTTGTCCTTGTGTTGAAAAGCATGTTGGTTGATTTGAAGGATATCTTCTGTACCGCGGACTTTAAAAGCGCAAGTGGACGAGTGCCGGAAAATGGACTTCTTTGTATAATAATCCGTGGTGTCGTCGGATGATGTGGCACAAGTAATAATTGCCTTTAATTTTTCTAGTTTTGAAATAATGTTGAGTATACTAATATATGCACGAACGAAATTGATATAATAAGAACAGTGGCAGAATTTTACGGATGTCAAATATGAAAGTTAGTGGAACAGACGTCCAACATAGACATCCGTATCATAAATATTAAATTCATAAAAATGACTAAATGAATGTTAGTGGAATAGACATTATCCGATGAATGTTGAGGTGTCGGCTATTATTATGGAGAAAGCACCGCAACTTTTTGGTGGAATGAGAAGAGGCCAATCCGAGCAATCTGCAATCGTACATGGCAAGTCCAGAAAAAAACACTTGGAAAAGGCTCCGTAATAATATATTCCTAAGGATTCTTTTGCATCCACTCTTTTAGAGCTAATTCGACTGTCCTAGCTGCAAAACATTATGAAGTAACATAATCAAAATCAGGATTGGTGAGTAGTAGCCGTATTAAGATCAATTGAAAAATTAAAGGTGAAGCTATAAGTTCTCAATTTGAAATTTGTTTTAGAGATACATGGTTATCATTCTGTTTGTGATGATTGAACCAAAAAGACAAAGACGATATCAAGTTAATGTATCCATGTCAACAGCTACCAATTTCCTTGACAATTTTAGGTTTGGGGAAAATTTATTTTCCTAACTTTTATTCGTGAATATAGGTGGAAGGCTAAAAGCACTCTTATTGTCATTTTGTCTGTCTTTGTAATATACTTGTTTAATGTCTTTCCGTGTTTTAAGTGCAAATAATCAACTTACAATCAAGAAAAGAATGTTAAGGAGATACTCAATACACAATGTAGGTCAGTCTCCTAAATAACTTGAGTTTTTTTTTTTTAAATTGATTTATCGGACTGTAATATAGATTTAAGGAAAATTTGACAATTTTGGAGTCTGATTTTCAAATTACACGTGATTTTACTTCACTATCCTCATTTGTATTGAGTATGGATATAATCCTGACTCACAAATTGGACCAAGTTACGACATCATTACATAATCATACACATTCCAACTGAGTTGATGCGCATCCACATCAATCGGAATATTATTGATAAAATTGAATATTAAAATATGTGGCTATGGTTCAATCAAAAAGTTTATAAATAATTTTTGCCAAATTCAACAAATTACAATTTTTCGGAGTGTGGCAAATCAACACAGATTCATTGTTCGTATTTCACATGTCTCGAATTGATAACTCTTCCACAATAATGGAGACTTAGAACAAAAATCGTCATTTTCAAGAGAAAATTATCAAAAATATCTTAAATCTATTGTATGACAGCCAATTTAATCATAAACTTTTCAATTATTTCAAATTAGTCATAAACCTATTGATGATTTGTTAATGTAGTATTTTCAGCCAATTTTAGCTGAAAATTATTAATGTAGACATTGGACATTACACATAAAACGACCATTACTGAAGTGAACAATTATTGCATTTTTTTTTTATAATTTTCGAATATTTCTCTTTTTTCCTTTACTTTTTTTTCCTCCTATTTCCCTCCTCGAGGCAGAGTTGTAGTGGAGGTCACTAGCTATAGGAGAGCCCTTGCCAAAGGATGTGAAGGCTACCTTCACTAGAGGCCGTGAGGAAGGCTCTTATTGGCTCTCACCTTGACCTAGCGACCGCAAAAGGAAATAGAAAAAAAGAAGAAAATTTTTTGTATTAACTTGGAATTTTTAGAGTTCCATAATGATCAAATTTTGTTCAAAGAATTTAATGGGATGCCAAAGGCTACAACTTAGTGAGTATATTTGGAAGTCGAGTGGAGTCAATTCCTCTAGCTAACCATAACGCCACTATGATTCTCTCTCCATATAAAATGTAAGTTTGACTCCCACATTATTTAAGTTTCGTTAAAATGATTTGTCTAACAAGAAATACAAATAGAGCTTTCCCTTTTTGGAAAATCATTATTGAAGTCATAAATCCATTACATTAATGTCAAAACCTTTTAATTGTGCCAATTTAATCTTAAACATTTTTACCTATTGCTAATTCAATTCTTCCAACTAATTTTGGCTAGATAGTGCTGACATAGACGTCAAGAGATCTACATGGTACCATCAATCATTAGCAAAGTCATAAATCCATTTTTACCGCCGATGCTGACATGGATAATTTTTTAAAAATTTTGTCCTTTTTTTTTCTTTTTTCTTCCTTTGTTTTCTTTTTTCCTTTCTTCTTCCTTTTACCAGTGACCAGCCATGCCCAAGCGGGCTAGCCTCCCCTAGGCAATGGTCACCTTCACCTACCACAAGTGAGGCTTCACTGAGGGAGGGTGAGGCCTAGCAAGGGCTCCTCTCATAAGGTTTGGAAAGGCCGTGTTAGCTAGGTGAGGGCCCACCTTGCTAAATTTGGCAAGGGGAGCCCTCACTCAAGCAAGGCCAACCCACTCTCCTAGCTATGACCAGTGGCCAGCCACTAGCAAAAGGAAGAAGAAAGCCGACAAAATGAAATTAAAAAGAAAGAAACATAAGAAATAATTAAAAAACTGAAAAAATATTAAATTAAATATTGTCCATGACAGTGCCAACGGTGTCATATAAGCTAGCCAGCATCCACATCAGTCATATCTGGCCAAAATTAGTCGAAATAACTAAATTGACACTAGGTCAAAAGGTTTAGAATTAAATTTGCATAGTTGAAAGATTAAATTGACACTAATATAATAGGTTTAGGACTTATCTGACGCTTTTCTTGAACTTTTTTTTTCTTTAGCATTAGATATTAATTTGATTTAGTATGACAATCCATTTTTATCCAAATATATTGAGTAATTCCAGAATACACACGGTTATCGAGCAACGTTTTTATGTCTATTCTTAATTTGAGGATTTTAATGGCTCACTTTCTTATCAAACATCAACTCGATGATAGATAATGAAACTTATAGTTGTAACAACCATTATATTTTTCATGTGTAGATCAAATCTATATCTCCAGAATCCTCCACATATTTTTGCAAGAATTTTATATAAATTTGTTGGAGCTAGGTCATCAGATTTCACATACGTAAAACCCTCCCAAAACTCATATGCAATACTCCAACTTGCTTGAAAATGTAGTATATCATAATCTCATTACCAATGTATATTAGTTATCTTATGGTGTTTCAGAATATAATATTTTCATGTCTTCATATTTAACAAGTATTTCAAAGATACTGGCTAACCAAAATCAAAAGGCGATTGGATGAACACATAAAATACGGTCCCCGCCAGACAAGTTGGTACATTCTATGCCTCTTACGTGGGTTTCAAATTACAATATGAACCCTATCGTGTCATAGAAATGCTTAAAGAACTTGCGTGACCTCTCAACAGTTTCTAACCTAACCTTGGAAAAATTCAGACCGAAAACACATCACGTTTAGTTTTAATCCCACTTGGTCCCATGAAGATGCATCAGTCCAACTTTCATGCAGGGTGATTGAGATGAGCTGCCTGCTTATTATAATGCACTCAGCTTTCTCTGTTCGCTGAAATGAATCTGGAGAAATCAATAAAGGTTCTGCAACTTGGGGTGAGATTTGATAACCACACCAATCTGCAGCCACACACGAACTTAAGACTCTCTCTCTCTCTCTCTCTCTCTCTCTCTCTCTCTCATACGTCTGCCGTGTCACCCACCATTGTTGAGCGTTCGAGCTGTAATTCTATAGTTTCCTTTATCGTTTCCGTGTGGACCTCTGCCTTTCAAGAAGCGTGAGGATGAGATCAGAAGCCACAATAATAAAGCGAAACAGGATCTTTCCATGAAGCCCCATTTGCTGTTTAATAATGCACAAGCAACGCAAAACAGTGATGGTGATCTCAAGCCTTCTCGCGGTTTCAATCGAAAGCGATTCTTAGCTACTTCTGCAAGAGTGCGTGAGCAGTGGTTATTACGGAAGTGATTATCCAGAGACGGATATGTCAGGCACAGGCACAGCGGTCTCATTTGGACGAACCAAATCTTATTCTAAGGGGAAAAAAATAGGATAATGCTTATATAATGGTCCGTTATTCGTGCAAAGAGTGACGGACCATTCCTGACCACAAAATTTGCGCTTGGAACCTTCTCACTTGTTTGTCCCGTTCCTGTGATGCAAACTAAGAAACAATTCTTTTATTTGTTTTTTTCCCTTGGAGTGTGCAGAATGTGTAAACAAGTTATACAATGCTTTTTCATCCTTTTATTAATTCGCAAATTTTCAAAAACTAGTTCTCTTTTAAAAATTCATGACATTTGAAATACACAAAAAATTCTACAATATGCATCTAATGCAAGTATGTCTATTTTTTTACCCATTGATGCAACTTTATGGAGTTTTATGTAGTATTTCAATAAATCATTTGAATTTTGTGCTCAGAGACATTTTCAAATAGAATTTTGTTTTGTTATATTTAATGAAATATGACATCTGAACTGGGACGCATTATTTACCAGATAATCAATGTGCTATGCTCTAATTGATCACTCTAATGTGATTGGTTATTGCAGATGTACTTTAAAGGGTCTATTTTATTGTGCATATTTCCTTTTTTGGGGAGGGCACTACTTTTATTAAAGCAATTTTCTATAACTGTTGCAAAAGTATTTGCACATAACCTAAACTAAAACTTTAAGAAAAGAAAGGCTAAAATAAGATAAAGAGGACAAAACTGGACCTTTCTGTTGTTCCTCTCTGAATTTGGAATATGTGGCTGGGAGTTCACCGTTAGTTTCAAAAATAACGATGACCGTCAGCGTAGCGGCACCCAAAAAATTAAAATAACGTAAGCCATAGTTCGGTGAGAGTAGTGCAATTCGCCCCCACAAGTTAAAGGGGGCAAACCGGGTCATAGCTTTTCGAGTTCAATTAATTTTTATTTTATTTTATTCGAAATTAGTGCTTTTTACATGAAAGGCCGATCGCATTTTAATAAGACTAATGGGTGTTAAAATGTGACATGTATTGCAGGCTGACTGCAGCAATCTTGGACAAGTCTTCCTCGATATTTTAGAGGGTCGTTTGTCAAAAATAATCATCGTCCTCGTCATTATTGAGATGTGTTTTTCTGATGATAGAGTGGGCCCAAGCTCCGAACCCATTAAAAGTGAAAGAGGAGCCCATTAACAGCTGATGGTCTTCAATCTTCATCAACTCTCCTTAGGAAACATACGTTTCTGCGCTCGCCGGGGAACCGAAGACTTACTAAATCATCTACACCGAACATCATTTATGGTAATCGTTGCTTGTTTCGTTCTAAAGCTGCTTCGTAACCCACAAGCGTCTCTTAAATGTTGCGTGCATCAGTCGCTCCTTCTTTGGATCATTGCCGCTTGGGTTCCTTCCCATTCTTTTCACGTACACCGGTCAACTTAACACGGGGATTTCCTTTTCTTTTCCCTACTTTAAAATGTCTAGTTGCGTGTATTATTCATGACGAAATTTAGAGCAGAGAGCATTATCTATATATAGTTTATACTTTCTTGGTCTTAATTCTTTAAATCAGTCGCGCGACAGACACGTTTTTCAAACTTTCACACGGATGGGAATAATGCTTTACGTCTGTGGGTTTTGATTTGACTTCAACCAACTAAGCAAACTGCAAGTAATAGAAGTTTTTCATCGCCGGGTATTTTGTGCCTAAGGAACTTTCTCTACTTTTCAACATCGATAGGAGATATGCAGCTTATATAACGGGAAGATTAATTAAGTCCAAATAATCATACGAGAATGAGATCTCACCTGCCTCTCCAATGCTTGGTGAATGGTATACACCTATCAGTTCAAACTTTTGAGGAAAACGGTTGTCTAACATTTATATTGCATGACACATCAATTTTACAAAGGAATTAACATAATAATATCGTATACTTAACAGATCGCCCAATCCCACTTTGGATCTTGCCCATCAAGAATTTCTTTGCTTTTATATGTGGAAAAATTACCAAAAAAATCTCAAACCTATTATAATTGCAATACTTCAATCCTAAATTTATTTTTCTAGCCAATTGAGTCACAAACCTTTTGCAATTATACAAATTCAGTCATTCTGCAAAAATTGGCTGGCCAATGCTAATGTAGCCACCGACTGACGCTGGCAACAATTTTTTTAATAATATTTTGTTTTTTTGAATTTTTTCTTTTTTTTTTCCTCCCTCCCCCTCCCTCCTTCTTCCTTTGGTTCCAATGATCGGCCAAAGGGGAGGGCTCACCAATCGCCGAACTAAGGCGATCAGGCGAGCCATCGCTAGACAAGGGCGAGCTCGCCCAACCACTGGCGACATGAGCCCCCACCAGATCTAGTAAGGGCTCGCCTTGCCAGTGGTTGGGCGAGGATGGCAAGGGCTCACCTCACCATCGTTGGGTAAGGGCAAGCTCGCCCAGCCACTAGCAAGGCAAGGTGAGACAAGGCCTTGCTAGATCCAGCGAGGAGGGCCTCGCCGTGACTAGGTCTGGCGAGGCAAGCCTCCATCAAATTCGACAGGAGCTCACCTTACCATCATCTGGGCAAGGGCAAGCTAGCCCAAGCCACCAATGAGGCGAGCCCCCATCAAATTTGGCGATGGAGGCCTCGCCGTCGTTAGGTTCGACGAGCTCATCCTCGCCAGATCTGATGGGGATTCACCTGCCAATGGTTAGGCGAGCTCGCTTGACAACCTCAATCCGACAACCAGCCAGCTCTCCCCTCTAGTTGGTCGCCGGAGCCAAAGGAAAGGAGGAGGAGGAAAAAAAAAAAAAAGGAAAGAAAGATAAAAAAAATTAATAAAATAATTCGGAAAATAAAATTTTATTAAAAAATTATCGTCGGTGCCGGCCGGTGATCATGTCAACACCGGCTAGTCAGTTTTGATTGAACGAACGGAACTGGCACAATTACAAAAAATTTAAGACTCAATTGGCCAAAAAAATAAATTTATAACTGAATAGATTTATGACTTTTTTAGTAATTTTTCCTTTTATAAGTAGTTTTGCACTATTAAAAAAGAGGAAAGGTGAATGATAGTATAATGCTTGGGTCCTACATATTATTTATAAATTTTTGTATGTCAAATAATAAAGGTAAGTCGATTGGGTATCGAGCACGTACCACTTATCTAAATGCGTCACATCAATTAATCCACTGATTTTGTGTACTAATTTTAATATTTTTAGCATTAGATATAGTTAAAGGTGGCAAATCGGTGGGTCGGCTCGGTTTCAATTCTTTAGGTTCAATATCAGGTTATCCTCGAATATGAGTCCTCTCGGTCTATCAAATTTCAAGTGCCCGTCGAGTCTATTGTGATCAATTTGGGCCTGATTCATTTGGAGTTGTCTGGTTTTGGGACTCGAGTCAGGATCAATTTGGTCGTTATTAGTTTCAAAGTCGTCTTGGATTTCGGATTGTTCGCACGAAAGCCTTCTTCCATTTCGATTGCTTCGAGCCAATTATTGCAAATAAATATTTTTCTGTATTTGAATCTACGGGTCGGCTCTTTTAAATTAATGTTCTGGGTACTATGTGTTATTTATTTTGAAGTTGGCTCTCCATAATTATCAGTTATATCTAATAAATTGCAACATATATAGATTACATTTATATAGTAATTATAATGAATCAAAATTATATGAAAAGACGTAACAACCGATAAGAGTATCGAATTGAGATGTCCTTTCTTCAGCAATTTGGGTCATGTGAAGCCCATTCTAGTTTTCTTTTGCATCAAACATAACGAGAGATGGGGCTTCTGAAGCGGTCATGTGTCTCATTCTCATCATGACCATAAAATTAAAGAGCGTATTAAGATAAGAAACGTCTTTTGTCAATGATAATAATGCTACATGATTGATCGATAATTAATCATAATATACTACTTTGATTAGGTTATATATAGGAAAAGGCACCCCCTCCCCCTTCTTTAAGCTAAAAATTGATATGAGCTAACGAAATAAAAAGTAAAAGCGAGAAAGAGAAATCAAAACATAGGTTTTTATCCCGATTCATCATTAAATTAGGACTAACTCTAGCACACCTCATCTCTCTATCACAATCATCAATTACCAAATAAATGAATTATATATAGCCAATAACTATTCATAAACCCACCAACCAAAATGAAATTATTTATATACCCAAGCCTAAACTACCAAAACAATTTGGGCTTAAACTATAAAAGTCCTTTAGCGGCTTGAAGCTCTTAAGAGTAAAATATTAACAACATATACATCTATTGACTCGTATGAAAATCTGTGAAATTGTTAAGAGCGCGCAACAAGAGCCCAATATCTTCTTTCGGGGAGATCGACAAAAGGAAACTAAGCCCATCAACATATCTAATTGAATTCACATTTACTCAAAAACTTCACTCAAAAACTTAAATCAATGAATTACGGATTAATTAAAATATATTAATTGTGCTCCACATTATGTCATTTTTACAATGTATAACTCTTTTCTAAAATAACTCACGCATGCATTTTAATGGAAAAAATCAGGACTCTATATATACTCGAATTATTGAGCGGTCGAATGGATAATTTAAAAAATTGAAGTTAAAGCAAAATGATAAGAGTGGATAGACGGATCATGGATACGGATAGGGTGGCAAGTGGGGGTCTGTCCATCACCAAAGTGCCCCATCCATCCGAGCGAGAGTTGCCTTTGTCCTGTTGTGCATCACTTGTCATCAACGCCATGCTTCCTGCGATCTGCGCAAAAGGAACCATATGCACATAATAACAATCGACACCCTTTTCATTATTTTATCACAAAATGGTACATTGTTTACCCTATCTCCTCTAGGAAAAGTGGCACCGGAGCAATATAAAAAAATTGCTCCCCGCCTCCTGATCCAATCGTGCATTGCCACTTTCCTCTTCTTGCCCCAAGAAAAGTCGCAGAGCCACCGACGGCCATGGCTACTCCCCTCACCTCTAGTCTCGCATCATTGGCTCCTCTCATTCTAGCAGCAATAATGGTGTGTTCGGGTTTGGCTCGCGCCGAACTCGAGCGGTTCGAGCACTCGCCGAAGCCCGACGGCTCGCTGAGCTTCTTGGTGGTGGGAGATTGGGGAAGAAAAGGACTTTACAACCAAACTGAAGTTGCTGTCCAGGTCACAATCTTATTCTTCTATAAGTCCTCTTTGGTGTTTTATCCGTCACTATTCATCTCGAGAGATCTCTACGTGACTACATACGGATGAAATGCATGTGTATATACATGTAGTCATGGGTCTTTGCGTAAAATATTGCCATCAAGGCTATGTATAGTGAAAGGCATGCATGAAATTATGAAATTTATGGAATGAAACATGCATGACATGTTTTCACATGCATGCGGAAAGAACCACGCCACTTGTAAGGCTGGTACCAATCCTAGCCTAAACTCAGCCAATCATTACTTCCTTGGACTATAATTTATGCTTTCTCGTGCAGTACAGAGCCGACATCTGACCAGAAAATTAATTATTTTAGCTTTTCTATGCAGTGTTCAAACGTCCAATTACTATTCTCGATGGCACGCAGACTTGATTTCGTTATTGCGACTTTTGATGATTTGGGTCGTGGATATGTTAGCCCTGTCAATCTCTTTACTGATATATTGATTTGCGTTACTGAACGCAAAAAACCAGCATAACCTTAATGTTCTCTGTTCTTTAGGGCGAAGGGAACACACCGTACAACGATATGGTTCCAATGTTTTTATTTTATTTGTCAGATCTACTCTTGATATTGCATCTTGACAGCTTAATAATGCTTGATTTCTACGACGGATGAAAGTAAAATGGCTATGTACATGTGTACAGTTTTGGAAGTTTGAATTAGCTATGTGTGGCAGATGGGCATCATCGGGGAGATGATGGACATAGATTTCGTAGCCTCCACAGGCGATAACTTCTATGACAATGGACTCACCGGGGTTGACGATCCGGCATTCGATGAGTCGTTCTCCAAAATCTACACAGCGCCGAGTTTGCAAAAGCAATGGTACAATGGTAATTACCTAGCTCTTAAATAATATGGTAATTTAGGTGAGGTGGGATCAATTAATTCCTAGCCACACATCGACACTAAATCAATACGATGTGGTTATTACAATGGAAAAAAAGAAAACCTATCTAACATAGTAAGCTTTCAAGAAAGGATATTTGGGCATTGTGAGTTCTCCGGAACATGATGACAAAGTAAGTTAAGGTTACCTTAACGAAAGGGTTGCACCAAACTGGCAAAGAGATCAAGAGTTTCCCCAACGGAATACATTACCATGTCTTAATATACAATAGGTGCCTGTCTTAGGGAATCAGCAACCCCATGCTCTTTTCCAGGGACAAAACTTTGGCCAGAATTATGGTCAAAATTGGATTCCTAAGAACCCTGTGATGGGCCAAGTTAATCGAACAGTTTTCAATCTACTAAACCTATTCGTGTGTGTGTCGATCACTGATTCGTGTCGATACTGATTCTTGTTAATGCTACTTTTCTGTCTTTTTGGGGCATGCAGTTTTGGGCAACCATGACTATAGGGGAGATGTTGAGGCACAACTTAGCCCCATCCTCAGAGCATTGGACAGCAGATGGCTCTGCTCGAGATCTTTCATTGTCAATGCCGGTAAGCCAAAACAATGGAGTTTGAATTGTTACTTGTAGATGTAAATACGCATAATTCCATTAATAGTGTTCGGGCAAATACTTTCTTGTTTTTTCCTCTCGAAATGAAGCATGTGTGGGTTCATATGCTTGAAGATTTTTTAGTTGTATGATTTACTTAATCTTGTTTGCTGATCAAATCTCCTTAATAACCTTCTGTATGAGCAGAAATTGTGGATATCGTGTTTGTGGACACAAACCCTTTTGTTGATGAGTACTTCACAAAGCCAGGAGGCTATAACTATGACTGGAGAGGGGTATCGCCCAGAGAAAAGTATCTCTCCAATCTCCTCAAGGTACATATAATCCATTCTGCCCTTATTTAGATGTAACTTACGTATCTTAATCCCGAGAGCATAAATCAAAAATCCGTAATCGAGAAGCTCCCGATCCGATCTCAACACGGTGTTTGCAATGGTTGATTCAGGATGTGGATTCAGCTTTGAAAGAATCAAGGGCAAAATGGAAGATTGTGGTGGGACACCATACCATCAAAACTGCTGGATTCCATGGGAACACGGAGGAGTTGGTAAAGCAGCTTCTTCCAATCCTTGAGGTAATTCCACTTCCTTTGAAAGACCACCGGGATAAAATTTCTTAGTCCTTGACAACAGCCTTCCTGGATATATCTTCACGATGTTCTGTTCTTCAGGAGAATAATGTCGATCTGTACATCAATGGCCATGATCATTGCTTGGAGCACATATCAACTGCCGACAGGTAACATTTCCCTTATCATCCTAGAAAGACCAAAGACATAGATTTTCCTCTCGGTGGGAATAAAAAGGTAAAAAGACACAGAAATTTTGGCTATGATTGGCGATAACAATGAAAGACGGTGTGAAATTGGGATCGATTATTCTATTTTACAAATTGCAAGACTGAGTAAAGACGTAGTAGTCCCAATTTTATTTTATTTTTAATGTTGAAAATCATTTAGGAAATTGTCCACTCTTAACATTACTAATGGAAAATGAAAATTAATCGATTTGTTATTGACTAATGCAAGATTCACTATCTAAAAAGAGAAGAGGTTCTATTAACGAGTGCTCTCGAGACACTTGTTAAGTATACTTTATTTGGTATAATTCAATTTCCAAAACACTAATCATGCAAGACCTGAAGGACCTCAATGCATTGTAAGCCGTGAAGATTTGTTAATCTAGTTTTAACGAGCATCTGTTAACGAAATCCAAATGGTAATGGCGACTAATTGGGGGTGACTTCAATGCAGCCCAATCCAATTTTTGACAAGTGGCGGTGGGTCGAAGGCGTGGAGGGGGGTGATGAAATGGCCGGC